>OX424562.1:4885483-7285483 GCA_949152475.1 Terebella lapidaria
CACCAGCCACGACATTAGCACACACTGCAATCTCCACACAAGCAGGCATAGCACAAGTCAACACAGTCTCCTCACTGAAGCCTATCCAGCCAAAACCCACAATCCTGGGGGAGTCCTCAAAGGTCAACCCAGCACTGGCAAGTCTCAAGGAGATGAAGGAAAAAGAGAAGGAGAAGAAACAGAAGAAGAAAAAGAAAGATAAAGATCGAGACAGACACAAGGACGGTGAGAAGAGTCACCACGATAAAAACAAGGTCGGTGTGGCGTCTGTCATCAAAACAGCTCCCGCGGCTGTCATTCCTCGAGTCACCACGGAAACTGTGATCACAGTTCAGAAGGTTGACACGTCCACTCCGCCACAACTGGAGAAGCAACAGCCAGTGGGCAGTGCGAGTAAAGACCCTACCATACCAATTCAGAATAAGGCTCAACTCGCTCCAAAGCCAGTAGAACCCTCCTCTTCAAACACCCTAAGCCCCAACCAAGAACAAGATGCCCACAGCCCGGCCTACTCCGACATCTCTGATGCCAATGAAGCAGCCCCCACTCTTGAGAAGGAGACGCAGCCTCTGCGAGAAGAACCAGTGCCCAGTGAAAGGCCACCGTCCGTGCAGACACAGGACAGTCACGGAGTGTACAGTCCGTACTACGGACAGCCACCCTTCCTGACCCCAGCGGTGCAGCCAAGTGGTGCCCCCAAGCCCCAGGGTCAGGAACAGAAGGAGGGACAGCCTATGGCACCAGCGGGAAATGTTCCGGGTAAAAGCGAGGTCAAGGACACTGGAAAGTCGAGCCACGATCTCCACACGGGCAAGAAGCTGGAGTCGTCTACTGCTGGCAGTGCTGGAGATGTGAAAGGAAGCATGTCACTCACTGAGATGCAACAGCAGCAGCAAAAACAACAGCAGCAACAGAAGATGCAACAACAAGCTCAGCAGCAACACCAGCAACAAAGAAATGCCCACGGACAGTATCAATACCCACAGCATTATTACAACATAGACCCCAATTACATGCAGAGAATAGCAGGTAATCCTGAAATGACGGAAAGATTCATGGAAGAGCAGAGGCGAAGGCACGAACAAGTACAACAACATGCACAACAGCAACAGCAACAACAGGCACAACAACAACAGGCACAGCAACAACAGCAGCATCCATCACAAAATCAACAGCATAGCCAGCAGCAAGCACAACAACAAGTCCAGCAGAAGTCACAACATCCACAGCATCATGAACAACCATTCCAGCATCAACATCACCAACAGCAGCAGCAAGCACAGCAACATCAGATGAAGCAGCAGCATCAACAGCGGCCACCGTCAGATGTTCATCATTCCTCCACAAGTCAGCCAGCACCTCCACAAAGTCACTCACAGTCACAACTTTCACCCCACCCATCTCAACAGAAAGCCTCCAGCTCTAAGCCCCCCATCCAGCAGCCATCCCCACAACTGGTGCACCACCCCGGCCCACAGCCGGCCCAGGCGGTCCCCGTCTCACACCACCAGCCACCTCAGCCAAGTCACTCACCCCAAGTCAAGCATCACAAAAGTCATTCTTCCTCTCATCAAGGTCAAACCCCACAACCCACCAAGACTTACACCCAACTCCAGCCTGCTTCCCACCAGCGCTCACCGCATAACCAACCGTCAAACGGGATGCAGTCCGAGTATGATCGCACCAACAAGTCACACAGTTCATCCAAGAACAAGGTTTCATCGAACGAGAAAGTTGAACAAAATCGACCTCATGGGAAAGACGGAAATGTGAATGATGATCGTGGTGCATCCAACAAGAAAGCACCTCCTAGTCTGATCTCCGACCGCGAGCGAGAGGAACAAAGACGCCGGGAGAGGGAGAGAACTGACCAGAGCTTACGTGAAAAACAGAGTGAAAACCATGAGATCCTCAAAGAAAACATAGCAATTAAAGAACAAATGGACAGTCGCAAGTTTGACCAGTATGACCCGAAGGCGATGTATGACAAGAGGTCAGAAGAGCTGCGATACTACATGTTCCAACAGCAGAGATACCTAGAACAACAGCGCTACATGGACCAGCATGGCAAACCTGGACCAGACAAAGGCAAAGATGGCATGCTTTCTCCACAGGACCGGCCAGACGGCGGGGATGCGGCCAAGCAGGTGACTCCGCGATCTGATGTCAAGCGAGAACAGGAAGCCCATCCCAAGGATGGCAAGATCAAACAAGAGGAGGATCGGCCCAAGAGTGTCGACCGATCTTCCGCCTGCAGCAGCCCGAGGACAACCCCAAAACCCCGAGACCAGGCTGGGTTGAACCCTGGAGGTCCTGTCCCGATACCCTTCAATACCTATTACCAGAACCCCTACCAATACGGAACCCAGATGGCGACCTTTGACCCCAACCAAGCGGGCATGTACCCAGTAGTCAACCCCGTCATGGCGTACCCTCCAGGCCCTGCAGCTTACATCCATCCATCCCAGCTACGATACCACGTACCTCCTGAGGGGATTCCTCGGGACAAGGTGATGATGATGTCTCCCGGAGCGGCTCCAAGGCCGGAGGGCAAAGCCCTCGACCTGCTTCAGCAGCATGCCTCGCAGTACTACAACTCAAACAGCGCACCGCACAAGATACATGAACTGGAAGATGTGGGCAAGCGCGGAGACAAAGGTCATTCCGCGTCGTCACCGGTGTCCAAGGAGGCTGAGAGACCCGACTCGAGGAACTCCGTGAAGGCAGCGACTGATGGCAAGGGTCGAACATCGTCACCTCCTGCCCAGCGACACCTACACACACACCACCACACCCATGTCGTCGGCCCCGGATACCCCATCACCTATGGCTCTCCCTACGGAGGTAAGTTACATCACTTTTGTATTTAATAAAAAATACTAGAAGACAGCCCAGTTGTAATGGATGGGTTGCAAACTAAAGGAAGCTAGTGTTTATGGATTATTGCTTTATCCCGGCAGAAGTAAGATATTTGTTCTGATCCGCCTTTGTTCTGCTTTCAGCCCCAATTATAGCGTCACCCAACTCGTCGTCGCAGCCCTCGACCCCTGCTCCTATACCGCAGCACACTTTCCCGCCCAAGTAGGCCACTGCCTAACGCTCGCTTGCTCGCTCGACGAGACCGCAATTGTCACGATAAACATCTCTTCCCCTATGTGTCCCTGGAGGCGACGAGCCTGGAGATAAGCGGCATGTCACCAGTGATTATTGCGTCCTGGCGGTCAGCGATGGCTTGTGTGCCAGTCCACAGCTAGCCGACCGACAGATGCTGGACAAATGACAGACAACGCTAGTCGCCGATTTGTGGATTAGCCTTGGTAAAAAAGTACTGGCATCTGTGGGTGCTTCGTTCACCTACTACTCTGTGTGTCATGGAAATGGAACAGTTGCCATGTTCAGTTGCAATATGAGAAAAACGTAGCAGCACAAAAACTGTAACAAGGACCCGTATCTCCAGCAGAAAATCTTCATAACAATGTCGAATGCTATTTGGACTGTATAATGATGTGCGCTCGGCTTGTTTTGTCAATCAAAACCACTCACGAAGGATATTAATCGGACTATGTCTGTTGAACTCGGGTGAATGCCCAGGAATATTTACGTCATGTAAATTGAAGCCTCACGAGCTTGAATCTAGCCGGACTGTTATACGACGTTGGATTGACACTATATGTACTTTGGTCAATACAAATGACCTGTCACATGTGGGGATATGATTGAGGTCTAATGGCCTGCAAAATACATGTTTTAGGGCTACGTTTGTTGTTTGCTAGTATCTGCTATATATGATGTTGATAGGAAATGTTGAGATTGTAAATAGGCTTTTCTGAATATTCTGTATGTTGATCACATGTACAATTGTGGTTTCGTTGGTATGCAAATTTTCCTGTGTAAATGGACATGCAGAGCACTGCACATAACCGGTTCTGTGTTGTAGATGTAGGAAGTGCCTAAGTGTATGGTCACGATTCTTTCATGGAAATTCTACGCCCGCTAGTGCTTAGCTCATGTTGACAGTTCTGCCGGTCTGATGGCCTGTGAAGTAAGGTGGTTGTCTCTATCTGTGCTCGCTTTACGAGCAACCAAATGTGGATGACAGTGTCGCCTGATAGGACAATAGACAACGGGCCGCGCCGCTATCGATTCACTTGTGGTATCAGCCCCGGCTGAAAACCACACCATAGAAATGACGTCAGGCTCTTTGGGGAGTCGATATATGCAATTACTGCCGACAGTTTGCCTCACGCTTTGTCAGTAGTTTAGGCTCAATGCTGTTATGTGTGGCTCAGACCCTACACCCTCCCCCCTCCCTCCCGAACCTTGTGGTAGAAACATCGATGCTAAAAACCGAGTATGAAAAATTAAAGAGCCTCTCTTCAGGACTTGATTGTCTGCTTGCCAGGAACATGGAAGATGGAAATCTTTAAATTGACTGGGGGAGTGAGTGGTATTTTTGCCGGTCTGTTGGCTGTTATTGCGGCTTGGTCCAGCAGTTGAACTGCGTATTGGCAGCGCTTCGTGTGAAATGTTATCCAGCTATTCAGCCAACTCGTGACCGACACCTGATATCATTGTCAGGACCTGGCTCACACGGACGGCTTTTTGTCGCTAGAAAATTCACCGTAACTCAATCCAATCTCTCTTGCTCATCAGTCGCAAGTTTTTTTACACCAAACTAGTAGACATTGAATATTGAAAGTCTAACACCTGAATATGAAAATCGTGCGCGTCAAGCAGACGTTAATCATTCGTGGAAACAAGTCTGTTAGATGAAACTAGTGGATTCAGGTGTACCTTACAAGTGTCCCACCCCCACACCCCATCCCAGGCTGATTCCGTTAACTGATTTAGGTGTGCCCTTACTGTACATCCGCCCTATCTCCTAGATGTATTGAAGGACATTTGACGCCCGACAACGGTTTTCCGCAGAAAATGAAATTCATAGTCTGCGCATTTGATATGCGAAGGTTGCCGTGCGGATGGCGTGTCATGGCGTAAGTCGACCTGAGTGGTGCTGGTTACTCTGTGCTTGGTGGGGCGCCGGCGACGGCTGAAAGCTGATCTTGCAGGCCCCCAGCCCCCTCCCAACCCACCCAGGCACTACAAGGGTCAGGGGGCCCATCTGCCCCCACACTGGCCACTCAAAGCCGCTAGCCAAACACCGATATTGACATAGCATTTAAGCAGTGCACTTTGTATCACCTATACTGACTAGATGTTCATAAGTACTTAAGTCAACAATCATATTATTGGAGAGGCCCGGGTCGGTCGGGCGATGTGTCCTCTTGTCCAACCTGTTGACGAAGGCAGCTCGCTATATCTCGGAAGTATACCAAGGCTTGGCCAAAGTATGAACCTATATGCATGATATGGGGGAGCCTTCATGCGTAATATACAAGTGAACGTATTCTTTCATGGGCATTCGCATTCTTGTGGTGAAACTAGATATGGCTGAATGATATGTGACTTGTGTACTTGTGAGCACTTGGCCTTCCAGTGTGGGATGCCACCATATAAGGCAAGCTTTGGGTGTGCTGGTGTGATGACAATGACTGCGGGCCCATGCAATTTTGTGATTTAAAAGTAAATCTTTTGATAAACGACAGCCATAGTGTTATTGAAGGGGTGAAAGCTGAACATACTGAGCTTTTTGGCTAGTTCCATTTACTTGTATTTGTCAGCAATGTTTTCTTGGGCACACCTGCATGGTGACGAGATGAATTTGTCTGGCCCTGGTGTAGAATGTATTTGTTATATACCAGGCGATACAGAACTGTTGTAGTAAATATGTTGTGTGCTATGGTATTTAATGGTATCGCCGTTGTGTGCTAAAAATATATATTATAAGGTGCTTTTCTATGTGCAGCCTAAAGCTGTCAAAGGGCTTGATATTTTTGTTGATTTTTTTTTCATGGAGTATATATAGCAATGAAAACAGATGGAGCCAATTATAAGAAGGATTTCATGTTTTGTCAATGTTAGCTTCATGTGTCAGCTTGGAAAACAAATGCATGTATTGCAATCCTTCGTTATTTAGGAATTTTGGACCTGTTGAATAATCTGGTTTCAGCCAGAGGACATCATGTCAATATGTGTCAATGATGAAAAATTAAACAAAGTTTTTGTTTATCCTTGGACTGTGATTATTTTTGTTTCTTAAATTGTTATGTAGTGAGAGTATAAATATAGTGTAGATGTAGTTTTTTTCCTGTGTAAATATTGAGCTTTTCGTGGCAAGATGTAATGCAAAGAAGTGTTGCATCTTCTAACTTGAAAAGATAGTGTTTGACATGTACCGAATGTGCGTTGAATTGTTTTTGTTGATAATTATTCAGCCTTGAAAATTTTCACTGTTGTGCATGTTGAGACGACACACAAAAAAAAAACTGTAGAATACTTGGCTAACTAATCATTGCCATGCACTGATATTGAATACTGTGTTAATTCTGGTCTCTGTATTGTGGAGTATAGTGAATTGTATTGTTGACTTGTGTACATCACTAGACTTTGCTTGTACAACATGATAGTGGGTCTATAATAAAAAGTGCTTGTACACATATATTACCTGCTTCTTTAGTTTTGTGACACTCAAACAGCTTACAATTTGAAGAGAAGTAAACGAGAGTAATGCCTATGAAAAGAAGTGTCCACTCTACACTGCATCAATCAACTGAAGCTATATTCAACTGTACTAGTTTTTCATTGGTAACCAGATTGTAAAGACCCCCAATTCATTCAACTGTAAAGAGGACAATATATAGAATATTCTAGCAGTGCTAAAATTGAAACCAAATCATATAAAGGGCAGTGCCTTGCACAATACACGCCACAATCTCCCATTGACAGTGTCAATAAAACACGTTATTAAAAATAACACAATCAAAAATTAATGAAAAGTGACCGTTAATTTTTACGCTCTTATAAATCGCAGCGCGCTCGAGGGCTATCCAGCAAGGAGGCAGGCCTCTATTGCAGTGCACTACCGCAGTCATTTCATCCCCGCAATTACGGGGCACGTCTCTCGCCGGTCCGCAGTCCGCAAACAATAAAGACCCACATCTGGCCCTGCGGGGGGCGGATGCGTTTGACGCCCGAGGGAAACCGCGGCAAGATAGATGACCCGGGCGCATCATAATAGCCGAACATTACGGTCAGAAATGTCTGAAGCAGGAGAGAGCGCGACTCATGACTTCGGCGAGTCTTTCTCGGCGAAGTGGGGACTGTGCACAGTGTCGCCCGAGCTTTGGAAATGACTGGGGGAGGGTTGGGTTGGGGAGGGGAGGGGAGGCTGGGGCAAAGCGGGATATTGTCCCTGGGTGTGACCGCTGGGACATTCCGACTGACCACTGGACCTGGCGACCTGACCCAGGACTGATGTTTTATTCCAGTGGGGTACGAGGATCACAATGGAGCTGTCGTGACACCGAGCGCGGAGTATGTAGCCTACCCTGCGACCGGCACAAGATTAAAATTGTAATCCATGGGCTGACCTGCCGTGACAGCTTCGAGCTGCAAGGCGGAGAAATTATTGATGAAGGGGAGACGAGAGCGAAAATACGACGGGCCTGCAGACAGGCGCTTCCAGGGGAGCGGGACCGCTGATAACAGATGGGCGGGGAGGAATGGATCGCGCCGGCCAAACAAGCGTCGGCTCGAGCGACGGACTCCCAAACCAATGTGTTCTCGTGGCGTGTGCATCGGGCACAATGGCCCCCACGACAGACATGGACAGAGAGAGCACGGTCGGATGTTTTACTCTTCCCGCCACTGCCCAATATTCCCCCGTCTGGCTCCCCTGAAGCGAATATCGATTCACCTTCGTCGGGGGAGAGCTCTAGAGAGAAAGAAAGGGGCCAATCCCCGCGTGGGCAACGCTAGATCAAGGCGAAATTGGATTAAAGCTCGCAGGAATTACTTGGGTTTTTGGTATTCGCGGCACGCCGCTCTCCGGCAGTTTTTACCCCCGGAAAGAGCCGACTGGCAGCAGTCAGCAGGCTGGTAGGAGTGGCACAGACAGACAACTGGACAACTCCCTCGCCCAGACTCACATGGGATGATCCCTTGTAAAGCCGCGCTATCTCACGTCTTGCATTTTGAATCACATCAGCTCGGCTCCAGGCTAAATACCGCGGAAACATCTGCAGTACAGGGACCTACTACATCCCTCCCTATATCGGTGTCTTCACATCGCGTGAATAAAGCTTTGGTGCTTGAAAAATAGATGCTTGCGAAGCAGCGCCAGAGCATGAGCTGGTGTATGTCGGAAAGAATAGACCCTTTTCCTAAAATGGTGAAACAATTAACATACACAACTCCTACTACGGAATTAATGTTCCAGTGCATGGAATATAATCATAAAGTCCTGAAAATATAGACCCTTTCCCAAACTGGTGAATGAAGTAACGCACTCAATTCAACAAAATCAATGTGTATTCACTAATAAATACAAGGCAATGTCTGTCATCTCAATCTCTCTGACATCAGGAAGACACTGACTGACAACGTACCACATCCATAACAGAGTATGTGCCTGAGGTGTCTGATGGGTCAGATCAAACTTCATATATCTCCCGCCCGCCCTCCCAATCCAAGCACCCTGTATCCAGCTCTAGCAGCTAGTGGAGTAAAAAAAAAAGTACCACGGCAGAATTTGAATCAGAGAATGGTGATAACTGCATGACGCCGTGCTTCACGGTGAATTTGCCAGACTTGCTCTATCAATCACTGCTCTAGACTACGCCCCGTGTATAATGCGAGAACCGACAGGCAAGGAGCGGGGGGGGGGGGGGGGAGGTTCCTCTCCTATCGGATGTGGTTGTCTTGAGGAATAAGATGTTGGGTAGGGATGCCAGCACCTTGGAATCTATGGTCACCGCAAGCTGTAGAGGGTGTGAAACGACCAACCCCCTCTTTTTCTTTTCCACCGACTTCGCAATGCAGATTTACAACGGTTGCAAATAAAGAAAGAGACCGATAAAAATGGTGCTGTTCCCCCCCCCCCCCCCCCTCCCCCCTTGCCGCAGCCAGACACACTTTGACGCATTAACGACCCGAGCAAGATTGCCAAAGGGGAATCCAAACAAGTTACAGCCGTCAATGAAGACTACTTTTTCCCTCAATGCCAGGAAGAGGTTATGTCAATAAGCATTGTAAAGTCTGCGCGTAATCCAAGGCGCGAGAACACCTTACCTACCCGAGATATTGAAGCAAGCCCCCGAAACATCCTCGGGAAGAGCACGGGAGACGAAACTGTGAGGCAAAACAGAACTGCCCCATTGCAAGCTGCAGATAGGGAGGGGTGGGAAATGGTTGCTTTATACATGGACGTAAATCTATATTGAAGCTGGCAAGGGGATACTGAAGCGAGTGGCAACGGCTGTGGCGATACGACAGCCTAAGAGGACGGGAAAAAATAGCATGGTCGCGCAGGAAAGATGGGACTTGATGGGGCTTCAATGAGACATCTTCTGTCGGTCCGAAGCGCGTCAACAGCGGGGTATCAAGCTTCTCCCAAGCCACGTCCCCCGCCCGCATGCATGCAGCATGTGGTAAGGCAGCCAGGACCACACTGCCACAATAGAGGCTGTGGTAATTACGCCAGCATGCATTGTGCGTGTAATACGGTCCATGGCACCATTGTAGTGAAAAGAGCCTGATGCTCGGCAATGGCTTCGTTATGCGGGTACGTGATCCCAACAACAGCATGCGACAGACTGCGACAACCAACGAAAACCGGTGTGCCGTCAATAACAGAGCCAGCAGACCGAATCTGATTCCATCTGATTAAAAACCCCGAGGTTGAATGGCACTGGTGCAGCAAAAAGTTGGCTGATATTATAACAGCAAACAACGGCAGCCCTACAAGTGGCCGCCCTGTGATTTGGACGAGCACTTGAGCTAAGGTTTTCTCGCATTGAAAGCCACGGAGCCGTGTAAAGACACGACAGTTTGTCGGAAACACAAACCGCACTTGGTCGCCGACGCCTGTGAAACCTTCCAGTGCCCTTTGATTCGACTTTGCCAGTGCAATTTACGAAATGGCTGCCTTGGCCGTCGATGGCATGGCTGGCACTCTGTATTGCTTTCCCTCGCTGCGTTAAGCCGGCGAGAGAGAAGGAAAGGGAAACTCGAGCCCGGAGCAAGGTGCAATGTAGCCGGGAGCTGGGAGAAGAGGAAGCCTGGTCCATTGATTTATGCGGCTGGTCTGGCGCGGCGCGAACCCGGCTGTTTTATGTTTGCACAGTCCACTGCTGGTTTTGTCTATAGAATCCGGAGGAAGCGTGGGTTTACTGCTGTGCTATATTGCAACGTTCCCTCACTGGAGAAATAACTGTTTCTCCCATGAACTCTCATGAACTGCCCATAATTTCAAGGCAGGTTTTTCCTTGCCCGTTGGCCTCAAATTCTACTTTTATTTGCCTCATCAGTTATAGCTGTCAGGAAGCCAAGTTTTCCCCTATTGTTAGCAACTGTGCTACAAACCAACTTCATTGAATTGATTTCACTGTTATAACACACTTTGCAAACTGTAGGCCTGAACATTATTTTCACAATAACTATCCATATGCATCATGGGCTTACTTCAATTGTATCCTTGTAAGGCCATGTATGTCTATCTATAGGTATACTATTGCTCTGTCTAAATTATCCAATACATTCAGTGGAAGGGTTAAAGAATACTACTGCTTATATTGAACAAGTACACTGTAGAAAGACCCTGTTTGAACTATGTACAGTGGTTCTTACAAGGGGCTTCGTCCAGACTACCACAGACTATACCAGGGGCCCCAGGCCGTCTGGCATCAAGTTAGCCAGAAACATAACAGCAGGAGCATGTTAACCCTTTGCGTACTGAGTCCGTCTGCACCAGGCTGAGGTGATTAGTTTACTTGAGGCACTATATAGGCGGGGACGAATATATACAGGAGTGGCAAGCAGGGGGCAAATCCATGCGGAGAATATACAAGCGCTGTATGGACCACATCCTTTTCTGCCGCAATCTCCCTCTGAGATAGCAGGCTCGAACGAGGAGGCATGACCGGGATAAAACACAATAAAGTCTAGGCCCCTCCACGCCTCGAACTCACCCTGGCTAACCCCTGGGGTGTGATGACACTGGATGCATGAGACAGGTGCAGTGTTTATTATCACCTAATGCCTGGCATTGTAAATGTTTATTGGTAAAAATGTATGATGCATTGGCCAGAGTAAAGAAGAAAAGACAGAGAACAAAATAGGCGGTGGGATTTTTTGCCTGACAGAAGCAACTCAGCATAATGAGAGAAAAAGGGGAATAAAATTGCCACGAGCTTCGAACCGCTTTTATTTCATCCACTCACTGACATCCATGTCCAATGATTACAAGTGCTCGTGCAAAAATTGCCCAGTGTACACCCAACACCCCCCCCCCCCCCCCACCTACGTATCAAGACGGTTGTCTGTAACACATGCCGCCCAGATGATAAAAAAACGACTTGGCCGCGTGTTCCGTCAAAAGCGCGTGCAGTCTGCGTCGTTGTCAAGACCACTATCAGCACATGGCGCCCGCACCGCGCATCGATCCAGTGAAATCAGACAATAAGTCGCCTAGGCGGCCACGTCAAACGCTCAATAATTGGGCATAATTCTTCAATCTATACTGAAAATGAAAGCGACATTTCTCCTAACCGTGATGTCCCTATTAAAATACTTTGAAACAGCACGGAGTAGGTCCATGGGCCAATGTGTAGGCCTACTCCAAGGATGTATCACAGAAAGTAATTCCGAACTGCATAATATTCTAGATCTAGGTTCACAAATTGGGCGCATAAAATAATGTTGCAATTTTTTAATGGACGTTTCAATTAAACTTCCGTACCTAGCATGCGCGGTATAGCGATACTCGCCGCTACACCATAATTACCGGCGTTGAAGACTGACATCAGTCGTCAACAACTGCTGACAGACTACTTCCGCCGCACAAAAGGGCACCGGCGCCGAAATAATGACGTCCCGGGAACCAGCCAATCAGCCCGCGGTATCTTATCTCGCTCCGCCCATAAATTGTAAGGTCAGGCACCTAGGGGTTGCGGGGGTCGTGAATCGACCGGACTCAAATTAAAGCATGGCGGAGGGTTTATTAATCACCTCGACACACCCCTTGTTCCCAGCAGGGCTGCTTCGGTTGGGTGTGTGTTGTACGGCGGCAGGGGAGAGCGGGGCTGACCGCTCGTCAGTCGGACAACAATGGGCACAGGAGGTTGCGAGATCGCAATAATTGGCAGGGTCCTGCGAATTGCCACGGGGCGGCAATCCAAACGAAACGCGCAAATACAAGGGGATGAATATCGGGGGATTTGGAAGGGATGGAGTGGGAGAAAGGGGGGGGGGAGCGGGGGGTCTAAGGCAGGTGAAGTTCTGGCTGATTCGAAACCAGTGCAGCCGTACATGGGCCAAGTAACTCAAAGGTTGGGAGGAACGGTCACGTGATTTGAATACATCGAATTCGCCCCTGATACGAATTTAGTCTCGAACAGAAGCTCGATCACATCGCCTATAGATCGATGTCTGGACACAGGGCCTGACCACCCCAAGGAGATGGGGCGATGATAGTACACGGTCTGAAAAAAACTTCATATGCCATTGCCATATCAATATCGCCGTGAACCAGATCCCAAGAACTCTCTCCTGCCCCCCCCCCCCCCCCTCCCGAACTCTTCGCCTAGGTACCCGCACTGTAGGCCTATTGCCCTTGTAGATCAGTGATTTTGTAAAAGACCCCACTGACCCGGGTTTACACAACGGGAGGCGATGGCCCCCGCCTGACACAAAGGAAGCAGTCACCCTTGCAAGACGGAAGTGACACTAGACCACCTTGTGCCGATGTCAACCCCCTCCCCCCCGTCGCATTCATTTTGGACTCGTCCGCAGTGTCGCGCTCCTTATTTACGACCCTGCTGTTGGGTTCTCAAGGCATTATGCAGGCAAATGTCTTCGTCCGTTCTTCATGAGTCTGTTTTTTTCAACCGTCGGTAGTTTCCTGGGAAACCGCATTTCTCTTGAGGGGAACGACTAACGACATTTCACCATGCGCCCGTCGCCGCCTGATTCCCGTCCGTGGACATTTGAGAGTAGCAGGGGGAGGGTTTTATCCCGCAATGACCATGATGGCCATCCCTCCTCCCATGCAGGACTCGCCTGTTCCAGGCAGAGCGGCATATCGTGTTCCATGAATATAGCTTCAGTGGGCAGTCGAGCTGAAATGGCGGAGGACCTGCATCAAATATTGATGCTCTCTCTCTCTCTCTCTCTCTCTCTCTCTCTCTCTCTCTCGCGTCCACGCTTGCAAAGCAGGCAGTGAGCGAGGCAACAAAGACACAAATCTACTCGATTCAAGTGCCCATCATTTATGTTTTTAGCGGGCGGCCGCCTCGCTCCGTACTCGTTCTGGCCTCGCTGTAGACACTCGCAGATATAACGATGGTACTCGGCCTGTTGATGACTGCCATTGACTGGGCAAGCGGATCGAGGGGGTCACCCCAGACTGCCAGTCTGTCTCGCCTCCGACATGATCTGTCAACTTTACCGCCAAAGAGCGAACTCTACCTGGAAAACACGCCATGCATGTGGACGAGTGCTGTTCAATGCCTGGACGAGACGTCCTCAAAAGATCGCTGCATGTTGCGTGTGAAACCTAAGCCAGGGATCAAATTTGATCAATGTGGATCCCTTTTGGTATCTTGCTGGGGCTTGCTCAGATTCGACTCGGAACGGGTAGGAAAGAAAACGGATAGGGATGGGCAGGTTTTTTGTCGCGTCCATTTTCGTCAAGAGCTTTGGTGTAGTAGAGGCCTTTATGTTTGCAACGTTGCTCCTGGCGAAAAAGTATGATTCGGTCGATGGCTTGAGATAGACAATATACGAGCAGTTTAGAGCGCAGATGTTATCCGCACACAGGGGAGTGTGTTCTATTGATAAATTTCCCAATGATTCAGGTGCGAAACGTTTTTAATGGAACTCAAGTTCACGATCGTAGCCCCCCTCCCCCCCTCCTTGATCGGCAAACTACCAACATGACTACCTGATTAAACCGACTGTTATCATATCTATTACTGAAGAGGATTCATTTCATATCCTCTCATACACCTCCCCCCCCCCTCCCTCCCATCCCCAACTCACACACACTCCCAACAACGAATCTGTGCCGAGACCAGACTCTGGAGTTCCCACGAACCACGTTTATTTTTCGATGCATGCCATGCCATGGGTCTAGGTCACTGGTATCAGAAATACGTTATGTATTTCTGCTGATATAGAAAGCAGTACACACACTACGCCACAATAGATGTGAGCTGGGTGTCTGCCAGATCCGCCCCTGCAAGCTTCGTTCTGAGCAACGCGGCCGTTTTGTACGACAGTCATTTTCGCACTGCGCAGCAGAGGCATATTTTAGCGAGGCTTCAGTAATGACTCCCATTTGGCGCTCGTAAAATGTTCTTTACATTAGAAACGTTGCTATGCATCTGGAATAGATATGATTTTCGATGGGGGGGGGGGGGGGGTGTTTGGAGAGTGTTTCATTGGATGCCGATTCGCTTCGTTTATTTTGTGGCTTCCAATTACTGCGGAATACCTCATTTGAAAGAGAGAGAGAGGGGGGGGGGGGGGGCAATATTGTATAATGTAAATGCAAAGCCTATTCTGCATATTTGAATTAGTCGTTACTTCTATTTTTTCTCTGAACCGAACATACATTACCTCATCACCCAAACAGAAAGGTATACAGTGAGCTTGTACGGAGATTCAAACTCAAACACTAGACCTGTATTGTTGTATATTCCCAAAATAGAATATACATCTTACATATCTCTCTTTTGATATCTGATTTCATTGTATAGTTACAACATCATAAATATACTTCCAATATTGCATATTTCCAGCATCATAAATCAACTAAATTAAGTTCATTCCAAAGTCAAGTTCATGTATTGGTGAAATAGTCGGAATTGGACTGATTTAAAGTCAGAAGGCATAGTCAATATATAATTAAATGTTATGTTTATTTTGAAGCAATATATAACTCAAACATCGAATGGAAGCTGTTTTTTTGCAGACTCTGAAATTCCATGTTGAGTAAATAGATTGCCAACTTTTTCAATTTCTTGAGATAGAATGGTAAAATTTGGGGAAAAATTGCGGCTTGACACTAAATTAAGACATACAAAATTTCAAGTCGATCTCAAGTTGGATTTCAAGATCCAAAACAAAATTACGGCCAAAAAGCGTGTTTCACTGATACATGAACTTGACTTTAGAGTTTCCATGCAGATTGACATACAGGCTACGAGGGTGTATAAATACTATCCAGTTTTCAGAAATACTTGGCAGAAATTACAAGAAATATTCCTTTTTTTTGCTATATTAAGTGGAGTCATATCATTGTGAAAATAGATTTATAATTGCAAATTTCCTTTCATGAATATTATGATGGGTCTATTAAATTGATTTTTTCTACAACATAGAAGATATTTTGCTTATTACAATTGTTGCCGTGCATAATTATTGGAATGAATTGTATGTTCTTCAGAGCATGAATGATATCCATTTTCAAAATTGAACCATTTATACAATGTCACGTGTACATGTCACACATACACTAGCCTACAACCTTGTCACAATGCAATGAACAAAATCATATACAACAAATACATGATATTAATTCTATGTTGCACTTATGGAAATATACACGATCATTCAATGCTACACGACACAGCAGTCATCGCGTATTTTTCTCGGACGAATATTGCTCCCGAACGCGGCCCGCTTGGCCAATTTGTTTCCCCGCATAGCCAACTCAATATTGCATCGGAAAGCGGCCGCCATTGCCTGTTTACACTCGCATACCAGCTGCACCGAGCGCTCCCCGAGCTAGCAGAGACAGAACAAAGCACCGCGGCTACACCGCGCCTTTATGCGATGTGACAGCGGCAGCCAATCAGCGCACACTCTCCGAAGAAAAGCCGCGTGTGATTGGTTAATAATTCCCATTTATCTGACGGCGCCGTATGAAGTTGGACGGCCGCCGGCAATTTATCAATAGCCGGGCGCCCCTCATGTTTGCGTCTCGGCAACTGAATGAGGCTGACAATGACATGCAGAGTCGGCTTCGGGCGGCGGTCCCTGCTCGGCCAAGCATTCAGTCTACCCACTCAAGCCGGATAGATATTGAAGAGCGGCAAGCGCGCTTTTGGCGAGAGGGGGTGTTGCTTCTTTATTTATGAAGCCCTTTCAGCGCGGTGCATATTGTTTTGCTATCTGGTCGCCGCAACAATTGAACACTGTTCGCCGATGGCATCCCATTGTCTATAGGGACCGTATAAATGAAATGTGGCCGCCATTTGACGTCCAGATTAATGGATAAATTGTATGCGCCTGAGCTGCGACGAGTTTTCGTAAACTGCTTGATAAGTTTAATATACTTTTCGTACCCGTTGACACCATTCGCATCGGTTTGCCAGGTCGCATAGACAGCGCATGAATGTCACTTATTCAAATTAGTCTCCAGTCTGCTTTGTGAAACAAGGTCGCTATATATTTCCGCGCTTGCCCACTTGAATGCGTAATACCTGCATTTTGTACGAATGTGACCTGAATTGTAGTTCACAATCACATAACCTATGTAATGACATCGTTACATATGGAACAGCATTTCTATTTCTATTGGTAATTAAGGCATTTCGGCAGAAATGCCTTTATGGTTTTAGCAGAATTTTTTTTTTTTTTTTTTTTCTTTTTTTTCTTCTTCCGCCACTTTTGGTTTCCGGACGATAACTTTAGATTGCCTTGACGGATCCTTGTCAAATTTTCACCGCAAGTCAGAAATGATATGAGGAAGAACCCTATTCTTTTTGAGCCGGATCGGAGGTCCGTGAGGTCCGTGAGGATGAAATCAAGGCTAATTTTAAGACTTGGTTTCCGGACGATAACTGGAAAAATATTTATGCAATAGTTGCAGAACTCTGCATGGAGGTTCATATGCCACCAGGGAAGAACCCTATTGATTTTGGGATCGATCCGTCAAACGACCTTTGACCTAGAGGTCAAAATAATTTTTTGCTGATTCATCCTTGAGGCTTCCTGCATATCTCGGAAACCGTGCGTCGTAGAGCGAAACGGACGTTATTTTCGGACTCGTCGCCCTAGACAAACATCTCTAGGGTGTACTTTTTTTTTTGATCCGGCTCCGAGGTCCGTGAGGTCCGTGAGGATGAAATCGAGGAACTTGGTTTCCGGACGATAACTCAAAAAATATTCAGGCAATAGTTGCAGAATTTTGCACGGAGGTTTATATATCACCAGGGAAGAACCCTATTGATTTTGGGATCGATACCTCAAACGACCTTTGACCTAGAGGTCGAAATAATTTTTTGCTGAGTCATCCTTGATTCATCCTGCATATCTCGGAAACGGTGCGTCGTAGAGCGAAACGGACGTTATTTTCGGACTCGTCGCCCTAGACAAACATGTCTAAGGGGTATTCATGGATGAACTTTGACCTTGACCCGAAATTTTTTTGCCGAGTCGGCATTTTTCGTTTTCGTTGATATCTCGGAAACGGTGCGTCGTAGAGCGAAACGGACGTTATTTTCGGACTCGTCGCACTAGACAAACATGTCTAAGGGGTATTATGGATGAACTTTGACCTTGACCCGAAATTTTTTTGCCGAGTCGGCATTTTTCGTTTTCGTCGATATCTCGGAAACGGTGCGTCGTAGAGCGAAACGGACGTTATTTTCGGACTCGTCGCACTAGACAAACATGTCTAAGGGGTATTATGGATGAACTTTGACCTTGACCCGAAATCTTTTTGCCGAGTCGGCATTTTTCGTTTTCGTCGATATCTCGGAAACGGTGCGTCGTAGAGCGAAACGGACGTTATTTTCGGACTCGTCGCACTAGACGAACATGTCTAAGGGGAATTATTGATGAACTTTGACCTTGACCCGAAATTTTTTTGCCGAGTCGGCATTTTTCGTTTTCGTCGTTATCTCGGAAACGGTGCGTCGTAGAGCGAAACGGACGTTATTTTCGGACTCATCGCACTAGACAAACATGTCTAAGGGGTATTATTGATGAACTTTGACCTTGACCCGAAATTTTTTTGCCGAGTCGGCATTTTTCGTTTTCGTCGTTATCTCGGAAACGGTGCGTCGTAGAGCGAAACGGACGTTATTTTCGGACTCGTCGCACTAGACAAACATGTCTAAGGGGTATTATGGATGAACTTTGACCTTGACCCGAAATTTTTTTGCCGAGTCGGCATTTTTCGTTTTCGTCGATATCTCGGAAACGGTGCGTCGTAGAGCGAAACGGACGTTATTTTCGGACTCATCGCACTAGACAAACATGTCTAAGGGGTATTATTGATGAACTTTGACCTTGACCCGAAATTTTTTTGCCGAGTCGGCATTTTTCGTTTTCGTCGTTATCTCGGAAACGGTGCGTCGTAGAGCGAAACGGACGTTATTTTCGGACTCGTCGCACTAGACAAACATGTCTAAGGGGTATTATGGATGAACTTTGACCTTGACCCGAAATTTTTTTGCCGAGTCGGCATTCGAAATTTTTTTGCCGAGTCGGCATTTTTCGTTTTCGTCGATATCTCGGAAACGGTGCGTCGTAGAGCGAAACGGACGTTACTTTCGGACTCGTCGCCCTAGACAAACATGTCTAAGGGGTATTATGGATTAACTTTGACCTTGACCCGAAATTTTTTTGCCGAGTCGGCATTTTTCGTTTTCGTCGATATCTCGGAAACGGTGCGTCGTAGAGCGAAACGGACGTTATTTTCGGACTCATCGCACTAGACAAACATGTCTAAGGGGTATTATTGATGAACTTTGACCTTGACCCGAAATTTTTTTGCCGAGTCGGCATTTTTCGTTTTCGTCGTTATCTCGGAAACGGTGCGTCGTAGAGCGAAACGGACGTTATTTTCGGACTCGTCGCACTAGACAAACATGTCTAAGGGGTATTATGGATGAACTTTGACCTTGACCCGAAATTTTTTTGCCGAGTCGGCATTTTTCGTTTTCGTCGATATCTCGGAAACGGTGCGTCGTAGAGCGAAACGGACGTTATTTTCGGACTCGTCGCACTAGACGAACATGTCTAAGGGGAATTATTGATGAACTTTGACCTTGACCCGAAATTTTTTTGCCGAGTCGGCATTTTTCGTTTTCGTCGATATCTCGGAAACGGTGCGTCGTAGAGCGAAACGGACGTTATTTTCGGACTCGTCGCACTAGACAAACATGTCTAAGGGGAATTATTGATGAACTTTGACCTTGACCCGAAATTTTTTTGCCGAGTCGGCATTTTTCGTTTTCGTCGATATCTCGGAAACGGTGCGTCGTAGAGCGAAACGGACGTTACTTTCGGACTCGTCGCCCTAGACAAACATGTCTAAGGGGTATTATGGATTAACTTTGACCTTGACCCGAAATTTTTTTGCCGAGTCGGCAGTTTTTGTTTTCGTCGATATCTCGGAAACGGTGCGTCGTAGAGCGAAACGGATGGTATTTTCGGACTCGTCGCCCTAGACAAACATGTCTAGCGGGTATTATGGATGAACTTTGACCTTGACCCGAAATTTGTCGACATTTTTCATTTTCGTCGATATCTAGTATTATAAATTATTCATCACACCGAAATGCCTCCAAGGCATCTTTAGGCCTTGACGTCTAGTTAAAATGGTAGTCACATAATCCTATGGTTTGCACAAGTTTCTTTCATATGACGTGTTTTATGCATATAAACTTGATAACTCTGTATTTTCACATTTGATAAACATGATAAAGCAAGCACTGTTAAAAGTTTGGATGACATATTTACCACATACAATTTGCAGTGTAAATGTTTCATAGGCCTATATTCACACTTTTTTTGGCCCATGCCAATTATCTCTTTTCATGACATGCTATACACACCAAAAAAAAACTGCACCAATTAGTCAGGTTATGTGAGTGTATAGATCTTTGTGAAACCTAAAATCAGAAACCCATAACTCTTATGGGTTTCTGCTAAAATCTAAAGAATAATTACCATCTGTGAAAATATAGCCAATTGTACAAATAATGTGGTCCACATAAATATACACATTTTCATATCTTGCCAGAAATTATCATACATCGACAAATCAGTTTGAAGTGTGACTTTTATTGTTTGCAATGCCCCTTCAGGCGACTTTCCAATTTTATACTGTAGCCATAGCAACAATGCTTTGGAGGGATGTTCATGTAAACATGGTACTCTGGAAATATAGAGGCCGGTATATGTCACATGAAAACATCTGTTACTATATGTATTGTCTTTTTATGTTGATGTTTTTGCATCAATTCACTGTAAAATCAGTGTCCTATGGTAACTGACACCAGCTGGAGTGTAAACATTGGCATATACGTAACATACTAAATATATATTTGCTGGTTGCACAGGGCAACACTGGCAACACACGCCCATACTACTCGTATAAATATTCAAAATACCATGCATTTAATTTCTAGCACGATTTTTTAAATCTTCAAAATGTCAATACATTATAACAGCATAATATACTGAGATAAAAAGGCCTATGAAATTGTTCTATAGTGTCTACGCTTATCACATTGTTTACACCCCCCCCCCCCCCCCACTTATAAACTCACTGACTAAATACGTAGATGCAAGCAAAAACTAAGAGGAAAAACTCTATTAGCGCTCTTGAGTGCACATGTGCAGGGACAACTTCACCATTACGTCATGCCACATTCGCTTGGAGACGACAGGCTGATACCAGGTACGCCTTTACTTGTAAAAAGAAAAAAAACTAGTCCATGGGCGGTGCGTGGTTTTTTCAGCTTTCCCAGATCTGCACGACGGTACCAAACGAATTAGTATGTTGCTTAGGAACGTGCTAGTACCGGGGCCACAGGCAAATATTTGGATTTCGCTGGGTGAATTTCGAGCCGACGGACGCTGTGAAATCGTCTGGAGTACAGCTCTTGAAACAAAGACCCAGACAGGAGCAAGTAATTAAAATGTCCAGAAAGAGGCCTGACCTAATTAGGCACGATGGCTTGGGGTGATTTGTTTGTGTTGTTTAATGTGTGCGTTAGGGGTGGGGAGAATCATAAACCAGATGAGGACTTGTTGATATAGGCCCATATCAAAGCGAGATGTCAAGAAACAGGACTATGCATTCGCGAAATATATATTCTATAATATCCGACAGGTAAATAAATAAAATTAATATACTGCCGTCAAACTACATTCGTAAAACCACGGCAGACATTCTTAGAATTATGAATTACCTCTGCATATCTAACAATTCAGAGTATAAACATAGGCATAACGATACAGGTGTACCCTGAATGTTGGATACCTCAAAACACGACATGAGTGACCTTGAATGTCACGTCCTCTCCGTGGGGGGTCTAGATTGCTGAATGTCCGGGTCAATTTTCAATTAAGCAAATAGCCGCTTTCACTGAATGCCGTTTTTGAGTGGCCAGTTTTATACAGGAAATGTTCTGATAGCCCTAATATCCAACTATCCTACATTACTCAGACCACACGACTGAAATGTTCCCAGCTCTCGTTTAGATATCATTGACATGCTGTAAACAAAACCATGATAAAAGGCCCATGATATGAGTCAGATTTTGAAAACCAAACCGCCAGCCGTGGTACTCGGCGTTCTAGGTACTCAGCAGTACTTCAAGTCGTACCAACTGGTGGTTGACACTTCGGCAACGACCACAATCTGGCGGATGTGCGGCTTAGCTGTGTGTGAGGGGGGGGGGGTTAGGTGGAGTTTGAAGAGAGGAGTGATGTGAACGCTCAGCGTGTGAGATGGACTTTGCCGTGATGTGTCAGCTGTGCGGCGATAATTATCCAGGCTCGAATGATATCCAAGCGCGGCGCCCACTGAACAAAAATTAGACGTGCCCCTCGCGCTCGCACGCACGAAAGCAGTGTCATAATTCAAGTCATTAGTGAACCCTGCTTATGTTCACACGAGTATTTCTGCTTTCTGGTCACAACACTCGCTAAACTCTCCTGCCCAAACCTGTCCCCCCCCCCCTCTCCTTCCACCCTCCCCTCGGAATTGGCTCTACCACACCAGCATTTGTTGCCATAGAGCTTTCACCCGTCATTACAGTGGGGGTGTTGTTGCCAAGGTGACCTAATCTCAGCGGGCGTTCACTTCGTTGATTTGCTGACAATTACGGACCAATGAATTTCATTTACAAGTGCTCGGCCCTTGGACACGCCTGGCATACTAACACAATACCATAGGCGTCATTTGGAGAGGCCATTGCAGGTCAACTTGGGTCTTTGCCCGCGGATTGTATGCAGACATTCTTTCATGAATATTCATGACTTTGTCGGCCCAAATTAACTTCTTTTGAAGACGAAAATCTGCCAGAAAGTATTACTTTGGTGTACTGTTTATCAAAGATATGCAGAAATATTGTTATAAAATGAACTACACAAAGCTAACTGTAGATAAAAACTATATACCTATGGCTAATACCAATATTACATACAGTACTGTTCTAAGTACTGTTTTACAGTTCATTTTATAATGTCTATTATAATAGTCTAGAAGGATGGGAATTTTCTCAGAAACCCTCACAAGGAGAAATTATTTTTCATAATTGTGTAACAACTTCACCAGCGCCAACCAAGCTGACTATAACAGATTTTTACTATTCTCTTTCTCGCAAATCCTTAATCAAGTGCACCCCCTGTGCTGACAAAAACATCAGCCCGCCTATTTCGTCTATCGCGCCTGTCACTTTAACTGTGGACCGCCCCGCGCTACATTTGTAGTCTGGTATTGAGCTTTAACCCTTTCCAAACCGGCTCAGCACTCTACCTTATCGTAACGTGGCGCCATCTGTAAAATATTTGAAAATTTCCAGGTAGTTTACTTGTGATTCTGTGCTGTTTCTTGCGGTGGTCTGCATTGAATGCGTTATCTTTTTCTCTCTGTTTTGCGCCGGCGAAAGTTTTTGTGCTAATAAACACAGACGTTAGGCTGGATTTTATTTCACTATAAAGTCTGTGTAAAGTCAAATTGTACTACCATTTGATGTTGATTTTCAAGTACATTTGCATTTTTTTCATGATATGTTTCGAGAGAAACAAACAGTGCCAAGTTTCGCATGAATTCGTGCCTCGCCATGGCCTGTGAAAATTCTACGCTTACCTACGATCCATGCACATTGCCCCATAAAAAGGATATTTATTTGTCTTGATAAATTCAGCCGCGGCATTTTTCCGTAAACATATCGTGGGCCCTAATTTGTTTATACGTCTTCCCTAATTGAATACTGGTGTCTGAACCCGAATGCACTCGTTCCAACCTGCCCCCCCCCCCCCCTCCCCTCCATCGTTACCAATAGAAAACAGTTCGATTCACCTCACTGGCTAGCGACGCCCATATTACAGAGTGCAGGATGTTTGTGGGTGATTTTTCTTCCGGCACAAAGTCAGTTTATTAGTGTTGAGAAAGTCACAGCTGGCGGTGAAATGTCCCATTTTGACACGACAGTTTTCCATTTGTCACCGTGTCACTTTGTGCATAACCAATAATTTTAAAAAGCTCCCTTTTTCTTTTTTGCTATTCTCTTTATTTTAGTTTGAATCATTTTCGATTTATTAATTATCTGATACTCTGATATCTGTACGATTACTCAAACGCAAAGTGCATCTATTGAACAATTGAACAGTACCACAATCGTCCTAGATCTACCTCAAGAAGACCTCCGGAAGGTCAAATATCAAGTTACTCGAAGATGAATATATTACATACATGTCTGCACAATCCGTGCTCACGTGGTCATACATAAATGCAGGCATATTTTTCTGCTATCAATATTACTGCACATGTATGCATGGTGAAAGCTTTTCTGTTTTTCCCCTACTTTTTCTCACCAAACGCACTTTCTGCGGTACTTTTTGTACATCTCAACTAGACGAGGCCATTGAATCAAATCATTTGTATGTATGCGAGTCTCCACTGCAAAGAAGCAATCAACATTTTTTTATTCAAAAGCCTCCTCAGTCTGTTGTATTTCTCGACCGACGTGGTCCCCCCTGTTGATTCAGTTCCCACTTGGCCTGGCGCCGACAACGGCTGTGCCGTTGACTTCGAAGGCCCGAGGCAGTCGAGTGCAGACACGGATCGGATCGCACCGAACGCCTGAATAATGGGAACATGCACCGCGAACAATTGCGTCTTTGTGCTGGCGCCGATCAAATATCCAATTAAAATACGACGCTGTTATGGGCGCTGATGTGGCCGCGTCATGTGCACTTTCAAAGGGCATCGTTTGTGCTTCGCTTGCATGTCAATGGAAGGGCCTGGCGCAAAGTGACATGAGACGGTTAGGAAGGATTCGACTCGCACCCCCCCCAACCAACAATGAGGAAGGGACGCGGGGAGGGAGGAGGGGGGGGGGGGGGGTGGGGAAGGGAGCGCTACGTGATAAAATGTAGCCATGACGTGCACGCTGAAAGCTTACGAAGTGATAGCGTCATGTGCAGAATATTCACGCATTCACACCTGAGCCATATTTGTCAGAGCTGGCTGCCTATTAATAAATATGTGTCATACCTAGCGAAAGATATCTCATGTAGTATACACCATGCATACAAGATATTTATTTAAACAATATCACTCAAATAAATTACAATTACAGACACATGAAAACGATCCCACTACTAGTAAATGATATACTCTCATCATACCAGCCTAATTTATATACCAAAAAAGTATATAAGACTTAAATGATAACACAAACATACTGATCGAAAGGTCATGATGCATAAATCTGAGAGTTCACCTACTGTTGACCAAAGAATATTAGTTTTTTTCGCTGTTCAAGGAAAATGCCAAGCATTTATTTACAAATAAATTGGTGTACACAATAAAAAAAGGTCAGTGACATCTGGCAGACCAAAATAATTGGAATCAACAGGAAAATAATTGTCAACCCCTATGCTGAGAATTGATTTCAAGTAGTTAAAGTCGATTGAAGAAAAAAAATGTTGAGTTGTACAAAGTTTTACCGTGGATTTGACTTGATTTCATCAATTCCAGGTTTCTTGCCTCT
The DNA here is from genome assembly GCA_949152475.1 of Terebella lapidaria. Lineage (NCBI taxonomy): Eukaryota > Metazoa > Annelida > Polychaeta > Terebellida > Terebellidae > Terebella > Terebella lapidaria. The sequence goes on from OX424562.1 coordinate 4,910,626, forward strand.
TCTGCGAAACATTCAAAGGAGAAGGTAAATACGGTTTCAATGGCGAAATGGAAGACAAGCACGCTCAATGTTTACTCACCTGAGGTCTGAAACGTGCAGTTCATGCAAACTGATATACGCTAGAGACTGAAGTAGACAAGAGAGAGAAAATGATTGCCAGAAAGAAAAACAGACTTTACCTTTTCCAACGAAATTGAAATTTGCTTTATAATATAAATATATGTCATAGCTGACATATTTCTTCAGGCAGAGAACAAAGCACTGACATCTTCATTTGTGGTCATGAAATTTGAACGTGAATATGATATAACATGTTTTCAGGTCATTTCAGTGCTAAATTTGCTCTATGTTCTTCATGGCCATATAAAAACACAATACCAGGCATTTTATGAAAAAAAAAACTCCTTAGCAAGGGACATAGCACATAAATACTGATTAAAGTCCAAAAATGATATCTAATATGTTCTGCAGACATTTCACCAGAAAATAATTTCCATAAAAAAAGAAATACTGTCAAGGAGATATTCTGTAGAGCTACATTGGTCTTTTATTTGTCTGGTAGATCTCTGTTCGACAAGATGAACCGGGGATCTTTAAATAACAAACAGAAAATATTCTTTGTGTAATCCTAGAATATATTAGGATTCTAGATATCCTAATCTTACCAATTAATTTTTCGAACAAATTCCTAGTTGTATTGGTGGCAATAGATTGATACTTACATTCACTCAAAAACTGAAATTAGCAAGCACTAGGCGTTAAAATTTATCTTCAATAAGTCAATAGGAGCAAAACTCAATTGATTTGTATCCTGTAATTTACTCTAATTCTAACACCAACTTTTGTTAAATATTATCATAATTATGAAGAAACTTCATTATCTTGGAACAATATAAACCAAAAGGTACATCAAAGACACCATTTTATAGACAATAACTAGCGGTATAAATTTTATTCAAACAATCAATAACAAACTGTTATTATGTATATCAAAACACAAAACAAAGTCCCTATTTTGTAAACTTTTGTCGGATTCCAGTGGTACCGTTGATGCACTGTTGTGGGCGGAGCTTATTTCGGTGCAGCTGTCAATCATTGGTCGCCTGATTCCCGTGTACGCAAGGACAGTGTGTGGTCTCCTCCAGGCCAAACACCGCTGAAAGATATAAATATTTACTGAGCATGTTGTTTATTCACCGTGTGGGTTGTTTATTTTCCCACACGCAAAAATACATAGTTTCACCACCGAGTACAATTAAATCTGAGAAAAAAAAGAATACATTTAATTTCTCTGAATAAAATTAAAATCACTAACAGTAGAAAATTCACTAAACCCAAAAATCAAACTATAAAATACATGTAAGATTTGTGGTGAAATTTTTTTTATCATATTTTGCATTTCTACTTTTAGCGACTCGAACTTGTGCACTTATTTCACGCGTTTTTAAAACATTACTATTATCTTGAATGATTCATTAGTACTGACATGGCATTCATCGAAATGCTAATGTAGGGACATAACGCTCGTACATTCCTGTTGTCGAGACACATTACATGATATTGGAAAGGACACTCGAACGCTGTCAGTAATTTGAACGAGTGTTAACCCTTTGCCTCCACATCCCATTGGACGGTGCTGCCCCCTGTTTTATAGCACAACGTATTGGATTTCCAGAGCAGCTGATATTTGAAACTGTCACTTCTAAATCTACCAGAAAAACTGATACTAAAAACCACATCACAACAGATGTACATAACAAAATTAATGCTATTTGTGTATAATATTTTGTAATTTAGCATGTAGTACACATAATGGTTCATATATTTATGTGTATTTCTATTTCTACTCATGGTATTCCATCTTTTCACTTACACTTTCAAACACAATAATATACATTTTGTGGATGCAATCAGTTTCTTGCAAACCACAAACATTTCGCGGTGAAGAAGCCAGTGTTTCGTTCACTATAGTCGTGTTATCGCTTGCAACCTTCGCGGCGGCAAAGCCACGAATTTGAAACAGATTCTTTGTTTATTTATGCGAGGTAATCACACACAGAAGCCCTCTATAAGTCAAAGGAAGCTTTTCAGTGATAGTTGGGGGGATGGTGTGTGTGTGTGTGTGTGGGGGGGGGGGGGGGGGTGGTTAGGCATGGATGTTTGAGCAAAGAGTCAACACCAAGCCGTTGGGGACTGCACTAGATATAGACAGCGCACTATGGTAATGTCCGCTGCGAGGCATTATTCACTAATGATTATAGATAGATGTACCTAGATAGGCTATAGAGACAGTATGTTCTGTGGTGAGCTGTAGTGTAGTGTTATCTTGAAGATACTGCTTATAAATGACTTCCTAAATGGTTTTAACCATGTCACTGTATCACAGCCTTTTTCCTATTCTCAGCTCAAACATTGAGAATACTATGCATATTAATTTGGTTCGGTGAAATAAACTTCCTTATTTTTCAATGGGAACATCTGCTCGAACCCTGTCCACACCAATTTATGGCCAGAGTAAAAAGTCATCAGAGAAGAAAACGAAAAAGAATATGGATAATTTCTACACCAATCACACTAGAAAATTACTCAAGGCAATAACACTCAAAATCTGCGTAAGCTCTCAAAGTAGGAAATCCGTCTATTCTGACCACAGATAGTGAATCTACAGTATCAGCCGGGTCGTTTACCACCACTCTCGAGTCAGCAAGAGTGCTTTCATAGCGCTATTTATTTTATTTATAACGACTGCTGGTGGATTTTGATCCACCGCCCTTATGCGGCAAGCACGGTTAATATCGCTCGAGCTATCCTTGACGAAAGTCTAGTGTGTCTGATATTAGCTTAGTACCTCTCTGATGTTTTATCTTTGTACTTTCTGTGTGATTTTGTTACAAGCAAGTTTTCATAGCATGGCCATCATGCCCATATATGCTTGTTTTAATAGGATGCAAATCGGAATATTCATTTGTGAAATTGTTTAAGATTTATGAAGGACATACATATATCTTATACATGTAGTACATATTGCCAGGAAATATATTATGTATAGGTATCATTATTCATGAAATCAGGTTGTATGTATGTACATGTGTGTGTATCATTATTCATGAAATCAGGTTGTATGTATGTACATGTGTATGTTTTATTTTTGCTGACAAAAGGCATTTCATATGCACATGTGTATTGTTATATTGTCTGACTGGCGACAGTTAAATGTTTTATTCAGAAGTTCCTAATTGTATCAAGCAGTCACAGTATGTATGACCTCTTGTGGCACCCTCGGCAAGAACGAAAATAATACAATACATTTGATGACCGTAGATGGGACACATCATTCAAATCTGCATCAATTTATAACTTGACAGTTGCCTCGAGGGCCACCGACAAGCAACCATCAGGTCCGACACAGAGAAGTATTCACATTGGTTGCTAAAGGGTTAAACATCATAATATATAATACACAGAGCAGAAGAAAAACACTTCAGTCACAAAGACAAAAGCCAACAGAGAAAACTTTCTTTGTCAATTTTGTTTAGTCCACAAATATACACCACGCTTGGCTTTTCTTTTCATGTATCTGTGCATTTTATACATTTTGTTCTTTCAACGAATTCACATTTTTATCCATGTATCTATGTTCCTGCATTTTCACCATGGCAACACTCCCCCCTCCCCCCTCTTCCCCTATCTACTTGAACCTTATCCATCTGATGACCAGTCACAGGGGAAAACCAATTTCCAATGGCTTCCCTCCCCAATATCCCCTTACATACACATCCCCTTACACCCCCCCCCCCCCCCTCTCCTACAAGTATCTCCTTACCCCCCAGGCCAATCTTCTTTTCTCTTTAATCAACATGCAAAAGTGCCTTGACCACTGCTAGAATCTTTGCAGAAGTCCTTCACCACCACCACCACCCTCTCTCACCCACTACCCCTGTTTATTTTCCTGTGGGTAGGTAGGAGGGGTGCGAAATGTGGAGGTCACCCTGGGAACGGAAGCAACTGTCACATTGTTTAGCTTCGAGTACCTGACACTTGGACAGACGTGAACAGACACATGAACGGACAACCGGACAGATGACCCCCAGGGTGACATGTGTCAGTTGCCATAGCAACACTTGGAGAAAACATGACCGGTGGGTGGAGCAAATTACCTGCTCTGGGCAAACATGGAATTTGTTTTTTGTTGTTGGTGAACTATTCTGCGAAATGATATTTTCACCTGGTCACGCAAATCAAATGTACCCGCCTTGCAACTAATAAAAAATTAATTTCACTCCCAGGCACATGTTGTATTCATTACCTGTGTATTTTGCCTCTGGTTTTCTAGATTTCTTTGTCAATGCAACAATTGGTGTGCAAGAAATGGTCAAAATTCATTTTATTTCTTTGAAATTCCTTGAAATCAGCCCTAAGCTGCTTATATGTACTATATTACATATCACAAGTTTTCACTCTAGAATTTCAAATACAGGAATTAGCAAATGCCATATGGGGTAAATTCATATTGATAATGGATACACGTCAGCAGAGAAGATTAGATGTCTAATGCCATTGAGCTGATATAGTCCACAAATCCATGTTAATCCTTGGCCAAACCCCTCAGTCACTATCTTAGGGCCAAAGTATCTCCCTCCCCCCCCCCCCCCCTCCCCTCCCTCAACCCAACATTTAGTAAATGTAGCTGGAACCACACAAAGAGAGGATATTTCTCCTATACAAAAGAAGTTCTTCACAGATAAGAAAATCCATTTGGAGTAGGTTGATGGGGGGGGGGGGGGGGGGTTGTAGGAGCGGTGCAATTCATATTGACATATTACCCTAGACAACTCTTTTATGCTTGGAGGGCTTCCATTTTTGGGGGTGGCATCTTGATGTTGCCTGACAGATGGCCCGATTTTCGAGCCCCGGGGATTCCTGTATTCTCATGTAAATTAACGTCCACGGACGCCAGTAATGTTGGATGGATGGCGTCCTGACGTGATCATTAGTTGTCAATAACTGGGCTCGTTTTTAGCCGAGATGAAAAATACCCAGTCACCATTTTGGTAATATTACATTTTTAGATAATCAATTTGTCGCTGTTTGATAAATGTCAAACATGGAAATAGCAGATAACTTTTTTTATGAAGTCAATTGAAATTGTTGTGCATTGCAAATATACTCTATAATAGTCAAATATAAAGAATCATTTATACTTTACAGTTTTACACTAGGTCTGGTGTCTAGTTTATTCAGAAACCCTAGTAATTTTGTGGTCAATAAAGGCACATGTTACTGTAATAACTATACAATTATCATTTTGTAATTAGGGTAAGGGCTCAATTTACTATGCTTTTCAATCACCAGCCAGGCTATAAAGGCCAGATATTTACTCAGCTTGATAAGCAATTAAGAACATCGGACCTGTATTCACTCTACAGCAAAGTGAAGCATTTACATACCACTCCAATGGTCGTTAATTTTATCCCCTAGCACAATAAAACTACCCCCATGCTATATATTACAATGTCACTGACAAGAAAATCTACACCCTAGTGGCCCCTTCCACCCTCAAAGGTTCATTTTAACCCCTTCAAACATTAGATGTCGCCCCAAATTCACTCATCTGAAAAGCAGGACATTTCTCCATTGTTGTGGAGGCTTTGAAGCTAAGACCTTGAGCAAATGTCCTTCAATTCACCTTGCTGATAATGCAAATCAGCTCTGGCAACGGCTTTTCATCAGGGCATGCATGCTCTTGTGAAGGTGCAAATTCCTCTCTTTTCACATTTATCTTATGTCATTATTTGTTATACATTACCATGCCTTTTGTGATAGATAGTATATACAATTACTTCCAAATGAGATCTAAAAAAAAGCATTTTAGCTGAGAAAAAATATATGATATTTTCCTTCTTAATTTTATGCCTTAATAGGTTTCCGATAACATGGATAAAATGAAACTATCAAATTCCCCTCTTTTCCAATTCAACAGCTGTTTAATATCTTTCACACAAAGAAAGGAAAGTCACATGGATGAAATGTTAAAGACATTACCCGACATGTGTAGCTAATTACAGCCAATCAGAGCTTTGCACCTGTCCACCTGCACAGAGGGGTGGGGGGGTGGGGTAGCTATTTGTTATAATAAGCTATAGATCTAGGCACCTGACTCCGCCCACTTCTCTGTTTGTTTTGTCTATCACAAACTGTCATCCACTTTTGTTTATGTAAATACAGGTGACATTCTATTTGTTGATCAATACTCAATTTCAAATACTACTTTGTCTATATCAATGTGACACAACAGTTAATTCCATTCATGAAAACTGGATTACTATCTCACCACAATATATAATTTTTTTTATGTTGATAAAGAGATTTCTATTAAAATGAAACCAATTCTGATATCTTTTTCCTTCCTCAAGTTGACAGTTTCAATTTCAATCAAATGTAATTTCTTGTCAGCTACATGTCGCCACACCTGCTTTCGAGCCATGCTAAATGTCTAAAATTTCTATCTAATTCGCGCCTGTCATTTCTGACACATTGCTAACGCCCAAACTATATACAATATAACACATACAATAGACTGAGTATGAAATGTAAAACCTCATCTCGGATATAAACAGACATATCAGTGTTGAATCATTCAACGCTTCACCCACTTCTAGATTGAGTTCCCCAGCAAAGTTGAAGAAAAGAATATAGTACAAAATTAGATTTAAAAAATTAAATCAGATCTCTTTTTAAAGGCTCAAATTCTTTGTGCACTATTTTGTGTCAACTACAATTTTAGTGTTCCCGTGTAAATGGAACTTATTTTTCTTTCATATAAAGAAAAATTGTACTTTATTGCATCTGATTAGACGACAAATATATAAAGAAAAGAGAAATAAATTCCAAGAGTTTTAGGCCTTTGAGTAGTTATTTTGAGAGAGACAGAAAAAAAACCCCAAAATTTGAATCTACTAGCTTTATCAGACAGTACAAAAAACTTATCTGCTCCTGAGTGTTAATAGTGCCACTGTCAGATGAAATACCCTGTGGACCACACATACTGACCAGTATTTGTGAGTAATCAGCCTGAAAATCTGGCTTTATTCAGAGTCAGTTTTCCCAACAGCTGGAAACTAAATAACCACTTGGGACAGGCTTTTTTCAGCAGGAGGCATGTCATTAGGTGGTCAATAACAGTAAGGGTGATGGAAAAAGTATAATTTGGGAAGGGGGTCACTCCTATTTCTTCCACTAGGTAGGGATTGGTGTTGGCAGTTGAAAAATTCAAAAGCCACTCAAAGTTTCAACAAGAGGGGCTTTTATGCAAATTAAGTATTTTTAAGACAACTCAGGCTCTGCGTTAAGTCCCTTAGCCGTCTTTGCTTTTCTATTCAATTGCTTGCGAAAACTTATTTTAGCATGTTCAATCTGATCATGAAGTTTATAAGCCCGCCTGCTTTTCAAAATATGGGTTATTTTCCTAAAAATTCCAACCAAAATCCTATCATCAAACTCGACAATCTCTCTAAGAAGATACATGATCTATCCACACACTTTCTGGCCATTTCCTCCCATCTGAACAAAAGCTGTGAACTTCTTTGCCCCCACAAACCCCCTGCCCTCAATCATCCCCCTCCCACCCCCTAACCCCTACAGAGAACATTTTCAAGATCAGGCATCAATTTTATCAGCACGTTCTGTGAAAACCACCGCAAAAGAGGTAAATAGAACTGGTTTCCTGCTTTCAGTGGCAGATCCGCAAATATCAGACCTCAGTCCATCATTTATCAAGAGCCTGTCTGCGATGTGGCTATTGATTTGCCGTCTGTTAACAGCTTCGAAACAGACAGAATCTAGCTTCTAACGTTTCATGGACCTACATGAACATGTGCCAAAACCGTAGCCTCCTTCATAACCCATTAGAATATACTCAAATCCTTTAATGTTTTTCCCCAAATTAATCTCCAAAATTGTCAGCTATGAAATAAAGTTTTGATTTTTTTGTGAGAATCGAAAAACTGAATGAATGGAACATGGTGTTTTTGTTGAGCATCACTCATCTAAAAAATCTACACGGCCGAGATTAAAAAATAACAGTAAATATTGGAAAAGTGTTACACATTTTCAATAATCAAATAATCAACTAGACGTCAAGGCCTGAAGATGCCTTGGGGCATTTCGTGTGAGTTCTATTCCTACCTAACATTTACCTAAGAGACCGCGTAGAACCATAATGACTCTGAATCTGTCCGTGGTCAAAGTTTAAGTGACATACCCCGTCCTTAGGCATTTTTGCGTTTTGCTCTACGACGGACCGTTTCTGAGATATGGCAAACACGAAGTGCTGAGTCGGCAAAAACAAATTCGACACCAGAAGTCGTCTCGATGCAAGATACCCTGTAGACTAGTTAGTCTAGTGCCAGGAGGCCGGAATTGAGCTCCGTTTCGCTCTACGACGCACCATTTCCGAGATACGGCCAAACAGGAAGTGCCGAGTCGGCGAAAAAAAAATTCGACACCAGGGGTCGTCTCGACCCAAGATACAAACTAGACTAGTTTGTCTAGTGCCAAAAGGCCGAAATTGAGCTCCGTTTCGCTCTACGACGCACCGTTTCCGAAATACGGCCAAACAGGAAGTGCCGAGTCGGCGAAAAAAAAATTTGACACCAGGGGACGTCTCGACCGAAGATACACACTAGACTAGTTTGTCTAGTGCCAGGAGGCCGAAATTGAGCTCCGTTTCGCTCTACGACATACCGTTTCCGAGAAACGGCCAAACAGGAAGTGCCGAGTCGGCGAAAAAAAAAATCGACACCAGGGGTCGTTTCGACCCAAGATACCCCCTAGACTAGTTTGTCTAGTGCCAGGAGGCCGAAATTGAGCTCCGTTTCTCTCTACGACGCACCGTTTCCGAGATACGGCCAAACAGGAAGTGCCGAGTCGGCGAAAAAAAATTTCGACACCAGGGGTCGTCTCGACCCAAGATACCCCCTGGACTAGTTTGTCTAGTGCCAGGAGGCCGAAATTGAGCTCCGTTTCTCTCTACGACGCACCGTTTCCGAGATACGGCCAAACAGGAAGTGCCGAGTCGGCGAAAAAAAAATTCGACACCAGGGGTCGTCTCGACCCCAGATACACACTAGACTAGTTTGTCTAGTGCCAAAAGGCCGAAATTGAGCTCCGTTTCACTCTACGACGCACCGTTTCCGAGATACGGCCAAACAGGAAGTGCCGAGTCGGCGAAAAAAAAATTCGACACCAGGGGTCGTCTCGACCGAAGATACACACTAGACTAGTTTGTCTAGTGCCAGAAGGCCGAAATTGAGCTCCGTTTCGCTCTACGACGTACCGTTTCCGAGATACGGCCAAACAGGAAGTGCCGAGTCGGCGAAAAAAAAATTCGACACCAGGGGTCGTCTCGACCCCAGATACACACTAGACTAGTTTGTCTAGTGCCAAAAGGCCGAAATTGAGCTCCGTTTCACTCTACGACGCACCGTTTCCGAGATACGGCCAAACAGGAAGTGCCGAGTCGGCGAAAAAAAAATTCGACACCAGGGGTCGTCTCGACCGAAGATACACACTAGACTAGTTTGTCTAGTGCCAAAAGGCCGAAATTGAGCTCCGTTTCGCTCTATGACGCACCGTTTCCGAGATACGGCCAAACAGGAAGTGCCGAGTCGGCGAAAAAAAAAATCGACACCAGGGGTCGTTTCGACCCAAGATACCCCCTAGACTAGTTTGTCTAGTGCCAGAAGGCCGAAATTGAGCTCCGTTTCGCTCTACGACGTACCGTTTCCGAGATACGGCCAAACAGGAAGTGCCGAGTCGGCGAAAAAAAAATTCGACACCAGGGGTCGTCTCGACCCCAGATACACACTAGACTAGTTTGTCTAGTGCCAAAAGGCCGAAATTGAGCTCCGTTTCACTCTACGACACACCGTTTCCGAGATACGGCCAAACAGGAAGTGCCGAGTCGGCGAAAAAAAAATTCGACACCAGGGGTCGTCTCGACTGAAGATACACACTAGACTAGTTTGTCTAGTGCCAGGAGGCCGAAATTGAGCTCCGTTTCGCTCTACGACGCACCGTTTCTAAGATACAGCCAAACAGGAAGTGCCGAGTCGGCGAAAAAAAAAATCGACACCAGGGGTCGTTTCGACCCAAGATACCCCCTAGACTAGTTTGATACCCCCTAGACTAGTTTGTCTAGCGCCAAAAGGCCGAAATTGAGCTCCCGTTTCGCTCTACGACGCACCGTTTCCGAAATACGGCCAAACAGGAAGTGCCGAGTCGGCGAAAAAAAAATTTGACACCAGGGGACGTCTCGACCGAAGATACACACTAGACTAGTTTGTCTAGTGCCAGGAGGCCGAAATTGAGCTCCGTTTCGCTCTACGACATACCGTTTCCGAGAAACGGCCAAACAGGAAGTGCCGAGTCGGCGAAAAAAAAAATCGACACCAGGGGTCGTTTCGACCCAAGATACACACTAGACTAGTTTGTCTAGTGCCAAAAGGCCGAAATTGAGCTCCGTTTCGCTCTACGACGCACCGTTTCCGAGATACGGCCAAACAGGAAGTGCCGAGTCGGCGAAAAAAAAAATCGACACCAGGGGTCGTTTTGACCCAAGATACACACTAGACTAGTTTGTCTAGTGCCAGGAGGCCGAAATTGAGCTCCGTTTCGCTCTACGACATACCGTTTCCGAGATACGGCCAAACAGGAAGTGCCGAGTCGGCGAAAAAAAAAATCGACACCAGGGGTCGTTTCGACCCAAGATACCCCCTAGACTAGTTTGTCTAGTGCCAGGAGGCCGAAATTGAGCTCCGTTTCGCTCTACGACACACCGTTTCCGAGATATGCAAGAAAGCCTCAAGGATGAATCAGCAAAAATTCTTCCGAGCTCTAGGTCAAAGGTCGTTCGACGGAGTGATCCCAAAATCAATAGGGTTCTTCCTTGGTGGTATATGAACTCCCATGCAGAGAATACTTGCCATTGCATGAATACTTTTTGAGTTATCGATCGGAAACCAAGTCTCAAAATCAACCTTGATTTCATCCTCACGGACCTCACGGACCCCGGAGCCGCCTCCAAAACAATAGGGGTCTTCCATGTAATATTTCTGACCAGTGGTGTAAATTTGGACAAGATCCGTTCAGGCGTTCCCGAGTTATTGATCGGAAACCAAAACGGCGGAAAGTAAAAAAAAAAGAAGAAAAAAAAAAAAAAAAAAAAAAAAAAAAAAAAAACCAGACAAAACCATAAGGGCATTTCGGGCCGAAATGCCCTAATTATGATATGTGGTACTCAACATCATTAAATGGAAATATTTCAACATTTATTGCCTTGCGTATGTATCATGTGGCCATATTCATTCGATCAGCTTGTTTATACAATTCCATGAATCACAATGTTTACGGACAATCTGATTTAATACAAATCAAATTGGAGAGAATTGGCAAAATCTAAGCCCGGAAACGAAACTCTATACAGACAAACTGGAAAGACTTGACTGCAGGCGGCACAAAAGGTCAAGCAAATACACATTTCCAATCTCATTATTTATCTGTTCAATTCCAGGCAGAGATTTTTCCTGAGCTAACAGCAGCCCAATCAATTCTTTTCATCTGGTGTAAGCTTTCAGTCTTCTTCACGTCTCCGTATTCACTTTCCGCCATGATCCATAAATTCTATCCTCTTTTCTTTCCCCCTTCACCCCCCCCACCCCCCACCCCCCCTCCCCATGCCAAGTTCCCAGTCCCAATTCCAACTGTGACTAGTGCAGGGTTGTTACAAGTTGAACCAGCAGTGTGGGGGGGTGTGAGGGCACCCCTTCTATTTGTATACAGTAGAAGCCAGACTTTGTTTATAAAACAATCTCTGATTCCAGGAGGCAGACTTTGGAATGTTTGGGTTTATTGGCTTTCCGGGAAGCTGCCATTGGCCACTGGAGATGCCATGGAACACCTGCAAATATAAAACAAAACTGTTATCAAATATACTCTGTTTTATTTACACAAAGTGAAAGAAAAACAACATCCCCGATTTCTATGTGTTATAGTTGGCATGTTCTGGTGTGAAAAATCATCCGAAAATGACAGCTTGTGTGTGGTTTTGATATACAGCTATATATATCAATGGATATTACACCAAATTTACAAATTACACCAAATAAAAAAGGGGAAAAAAACCTATTGCTAAGCCTATTACATGAACAACAGCTGGCCACATGATGCCCAATATAACACATAATGAACTAATGTAGGAAGTCACATGCATTTACCATACTGTCAAAAAACACCAGCATGACATATACAGTGTCATAAATACAGCAAACATAATATAACTACACTGACAAACTGTTCTGTTGTACATGTATATTAGCTTCCCATCCTCACCCCCCTCTTGAGAACAGAAAGCATAGAAACCATAGACACACATGACAAGCTTTCTACTTTATTATGAGGTCCCCCCCCCTGCCCCCCACTCTCTAATGACTGCCACTATCAGCAAATGAGTGGGTCCCTGGGGCCAAGTCATCATAAATACATGAAAATCACAAGTGCTCTGTATTCAATACACCAGCAGATGGGAAAGGTTATTCATGTTAAGTGGGAGGGGGGGGGGGTTAGATCATATTAATATTGTATATTATGTGTAGTAATGCTAGATTTGGTGGTTATATGTAGCAATTTAAAATTATTTTCTGAAATGAGTTTTTGACCTTGTACCAATCGCTATGCACTGATGTACTGTAAATTTTAATTGCATTGGCTTTGTTGGGGTTTGCTCAAAGGCAAAAGAATGTTTCGCACCTGTAGGCATGCCATCTATTTATTTGGCTAACAATCCCTTATTTCACAGGCCCAATGCACAATGATAATATCAGTCATTCAGTCTTGAAAGTTCAAAGGAAACAGTACATCTACAAAGTAATTGGAAAGCAAATCCTTTCAGTCAGAGATGAAGACGTAAAAAGTAGGAAAAATACAGTATCTGGGAGGCATGCGAAAAGATCGCAAAATAAAAAGACTGTTCACCGTTTTTTTATGTTCTGGAAAACAATTCAGTGCCTGGCTTCCCCTTTAATTGCATTCCAACATGTTCGCCATATTTCTGCAGCAATGGAAGCACTCTCAGAAAATGTAGAGAAATAAACATATTTTTTCATTTAGATATCCCAGGATTTTAGCACCGAAAACCAGTAGCAAATAAATTATTGAAAACTACCATAGTTTGGCCAGACAATATATGTCCAAACCAATAAAGGCATTAAAATCACGCTGTTTCCCCCTCGCTAAGTAATTATCACTATCGAACCATCAAAATGGGAGCCGACAAGGTTCCAGCCATCCGGAATTAATTGCTTACAAATGGCCTTTTTTTATTTCCATGGAACTCATCGTTACTGCTTTTTTGCCGTGGCAAAATCTCCTCGACGAATCTTTCTCAATTTCTCTTCATCGGCGCTATACAAACATTCTTCACATATATGTTTAGTCATTCACCAGGAAAGAAATAGGGGAGAAAAAAGATCCCAGCATTTTCCAGGCTGTGAACAAAGGAATTGGCTTAGTGCACTGGCTTGCCCACAGATGGCAGCAGCGTTTCCGCGAGGGCCCGGCTTGGCTCTCGCACTGACACGGGCACCAGAGGGTTAATACATTGCTCTGCCTGGCTCTATAGCCGCTGTTGACTGCCAGGGTGTTATGCTATAATCACCAGCTGCCCATGGCAAGTAGCTGCTTTCATTACTTGAACACTCTTCACACTTGCAGGATGGAAATCAAGAATACATTCCCCCTTTCCATCCCCCCCCCCCTCCACCCCTCAAACACTGATGAGCTTTTGAGAGAGCAGCACAAAATAATTGAGTTATGCAAATTGAATGAGATAGTGCCAATATTGCTGCCATAGCAAGCGTGATAACAATAGTGACTGTTCCTGGTACAGAACAAATTTACCATTATTCTCAGAAATGCCAGAAAAATACTGCAGTTTCGAAAAGGCTATTGAAAATATTCTTGAAAAAAAATAATGACAATTTTAGTTTTTAGTATCACATATTTTTGTATGGAACAGAAGCAAAGCCAGTAACAAAATGACACAATACAGTGTGTTTTGTACTTTTTTTTGCTGTAGGAAATCTTGTAGAAGTTCATACAAATGATACCATTGACAGCTTCAAGCCTGACTCAACAAAGGCCCTTGTGTTGATTCATACTAGTTACAAGAGCTCAGTTTTTTTCTGTTTGACACCAGATATCCCACGAGGAGATTTCCATCAATCCAATAACACTCGGCATATTCACATGACCCGATATCTACTTTCGCCCACATGATTGTAATAATTGCCTGGGTCGTGTTTAATACTGATTACAATACAGAGTCATGTTCAGACTTTCATTGATATGGATTTTTTTCTTTCATTTTTCTCTCCTGCTTTTGAAATTGCAGCTTTCCAAATAGCCGATGGGATGGGGGAGTGAACATAAATATATCGGAGGTGAAAATTGCCACGAAGCAATGAAAGATTACAATATATGCTGCATATTGAAGTCAAGTATGGCCACAAAAGGCAACACCAGCACATAAAAGTTTAGGTCACACATTGTAAAAAATGCGTTTCAAGGTTAAATAACGAGAACATTTGCATTAATATATAGTTTATTTCAGTGCATATTCAACTGTTAATATGCACTCAGATGAATGCAGCGCTCCTCACATCAGGATGCCATCATATTAATTTATTGTGCACTGCCTTTGAATAATGTAGAGAAATAAACATATAGGTTTTTCTTGCATCTCATTTATGAATATCTTCTGGTAAGAGCTTCGCTGCAGAGAAAAACTCATTTGAAAGGCCATCCAATCATTGTCATTTTTTCGAAGCGTTATTTCCTTTTTTACAAAAATAAAAGTCCAACTTCAGGATATTCAGCCAAGATTTCCATCCGTGAATAAATGGGATTCTGTCTCATTTAATCTGACACCTAAAGAATACAATAAAATAGAAAAATTGCATCTGATCTGAAATGTCAATTTCATCCTATTCAAAACATGTATTTTTCATCGGAATTTGCGTTGCAGCTTCCAGCTCCCAACCGTAATCAGTAAAACACACACTGGAGGTCTAGTAATATACACAAGGAGTTTTAAAGAGGTGTTAAGGAAGAGCGTTTTAATATGCAGGTATGGTTGCATTGTGCCTTAGGGTCTTTGTCATTTTCTAAAGAACAAGGCTGGCAATTCACTATACATCATTCTATTCAGGTTGTAGAATTGTAGAAACCCTTTCCTTAGCCCCCCCCCCCCCTCACCTCGCACGCACACACCATCATTTTCTTATCTCATTTTCTTTAAATGGTGTTTAACCTTAAAGAAGTCAGTGAACCAAAATGTTGTCAAGCTTCTTTACCCTTAGACAAAGACACGGTCCGCTAAAGAGCCCTTTTGTAGATGCTGTAAAAATATTGATGTTTCTCCTGCGAATTCAACTAAATGGGAATTTGTTTTTACAGTGATCAAGACAAAGTGATTAGTGTTATACCACACTTTGAAAAAAAGTACACATGCAATGCACGGCAACACAAACCATGTCGTATTTTGTGAAAATAACAAACTATTTGGAATCGATTCAAATTTGCACCATCAATTGTAACGCCAATTTATCCACATTCATGCCATTGATATATTTTTAATGCACCGAGTTGGTTCAATATGAATGAAATACTTTGTATCTGTAACTGTGATAAGTTTTAAGTCAAATGAAGAAATGAGATTTTTTTACTGGTAAAAAAAACAACAGAATGTTGAGCTATATCGATTTCCTGGGTTTCCTCGCAGATGCCAATTCTGATAATGGGGTAATTCGGCATCAAAGTGGACATTAAATTTTATCATCACTTTTCGTCCTACGTACCCTACAAAGAAATCTAATTAACAGGCAGACGATTTCTCCCCCAACATCCCTCAACCCCCCCCCCCCCCTCCCCAGCACTGTTCAGAATTTGTTATGAGTTCCAGACCCAACCAAAATAAACCCCCCAGTGAATTATCAATTCCGCACCAGTAGCATTTCACAGCATCATTCCATTAGAAGGCGTTCCAGTCCGGCTTCTCCCCTGCCAATGTGAAATGCAATGGCATGATATTTTATGCAATTTTCCCGGTCGTCCCCACAAGATTTGCCAATAGACCTTTCACCTTCGCGTTCGCTGCGAGCTTCGCTGCCGACTTCAACTAGAATTATTGTCAACAGTAAAATGTGATTTTCGCCTGGAATGCCACACTGCCCCCTCCCCCTCCCCCCACAGCCATCTACTTGTCACACAAAACCATCGATTACAGTACTGATTTCGCAAAACCTCACTAGCCATGCGAATGCTACATGCTAAATGCTAGGCCATGCGATTACGTGCGACTTGATGCTAGCATCAAATCGCATGGTGCGACCAGTGGGCGCGATGCCATCGCATCAGGCGGCCGTCTTAGTTGAACAGGCGAGCATTGTCTGGCACAGATGCGCGCATCCTTTATTTCGGATGCAAATACTGACTTTAATATGAACTGAAATGAAACACTGCATTTTCCCATACGATCTACATGATACAGACTGTTTATAAACCACTCGACCATGTGTTTGCGAGCATATGCGAGCATATAATGGCCTTCACAAAAAATGCGAAATGCGAAATGCTTTTAGTGCACCACAGTGCCAAGAAGCAATGCTAGCATCGAGGGATGCTCGCATACACAATGCTAGCATCAAATCGCATGATGCTACGTCAGGCGAAGTTGGGCGAACACGTGCTAAATGCCAGGTGTCCCATGCTGGCATTTTGGTGAGGTTTTGCGAAATCAGTACTGTAGTTCTCGGCAACACTGTGTCCCACATCGATGCAATAATACAAACCCGGGCGAATGTTTCATTACATTACTGTCTGCCTGTGCATAATGACTAGCTAATTAATAAGCTTTTGACATTCGCGACTGAAAGGTTCTCCAGTGTCACTCTGAGGATAGCGTATTGACATATATCTGTCTGACGCATGTTATTTTATCATAAAAGAAATCTTGCTGATTTGAGGAGTCCACATTTTATGTTCACAATGTTTGTTACTATTTCCGATGTTGCTTCTATATGCAAAAAGATATCATTACAGGGATCAATAAACTGGCATTATTCATAAATGCCATCAATTATTCACATACTGAATTAGACAACAAGGTTGACAACGTCTAAGGTTATCATCTGCCTTTGGTGTGCTCTTGATATGAGCTCGGCATGATTCCATGCAATATTCAACAATTGATTCTACAACATCATAGTGGGGGGGAGAAATGAATGAGAAAAACCTATTTGTTACAGGAGTTGTCAGAGGATTCCAAGTGCAGGAAAGGTACAGAAAAGTGAGACCTTAATACAATCAGTACGTTGAACCGAGCAGGAAGGAATTGAGGTTAATTACCGAAGAATACGGTTACTATGTAAATAATCCTTCGAACTTTCTAGCATGCGTGGTATGGGTATCCTCAAATGTCAATTAAATGAAAGCTTCTTCCATTTTCCCACATATTTCACTACATTTTTGCAGAATATTTGTTTTTCAGTAATAAACCGGGTTTATTTTGTTTGTTGTACTCATATAGGCCTATCTTGTATACTGATATGACCAAATGCTGAGTAAATCAATATAATAATGTGCACTGTACCCAACTAACAAATAAATACACGACACTTGGTTTTTACAAAAGGACGATCGCTTTTTTGTTGATTGTCACGATTCTCAGGCGCCAGTAACCGGAAACAAGATGGGATTAGGATAGGACCAACGAGAAAGAAAAAAAAAACACGGCAAAAAATACCATGTGACCAATTAATTGCACGAGAGAACCACGAACAAGAATCGGAAATGAAAAGAAGGAAACAGAACCGCAAATAAAGCACAAAGCTACTGTAAAAGGTTATTACATGAACATGATATTTGGAAAATGTCAAGCTGATCCCACAGAAATCATTATTATGATTATACAGTAACGGCCGTGTTGCCATGAAGTAATCTTCCGCCACGGCTGCTAAGCTAATACTAGTAACCTCAGGCTGTTCATCACGAAATGTGAGATAATCAAGCCTGATGTCATATCGTGATGAGTCTATGCGATTATTTCTAGTAATACTGATTAGATTTCAGAGCCACATGTAGGACATGATTATGGTTAATTATGGATTTTGCATGTTGATAAAGGGAAGGAGGGGGGGGGGGGGGATTGAGGGGTTGGTGGTCGCGAGGGTTTATGTGTCATCTGCTCACTTGATATCAAGCATGAAATAATTTCTTCTCTCACAACAATAATTACATAGGACCGGAAACAACGACAAACTAATAACAGACTTAAATCAGCATCTGTTATGGAATATAACATAATTATATATTGGACGGAAGCACAGGAAAAATTCCTTATTTTCATTAATTCTTGCTGACGATGCTCGCAATTCCTCAACCTGGAACTACCAACTTCGTTGCAGCTTGTTTTTAAGATGTATCTTTCTCCTTTAAATGATTGCAGTGGCAATGGCTAGTTTTATCCTTCCATCCCTATACCCCTACCCCCTCTCTCCCCCTCATCCATTTGACCGAACAGTCATAGTCATCAACAACATTGCTGTCTGGGTCTTGCCCTTTTGGTGTGCTCTATAAGGTTTCCATCTCAATTTAGGGGAAGAGGCGGGAAGCTTCTCTGGGGAATGGGCAAGGCGGATTACAGAATTAAATGGGATTGACTGGAAGCAAAGGATAAAATGTAAATTATGTGAGAAGGATGAGAAGGTCGGAGGGGGGCAGGGGGGGGGGGGAGGGGGGGTGGCAAAGGGCAGGGGGCACAGGGGGGGGGGGGTATATATCCTTATCCAACACAGTCACCTGATATAAACCATGAATGAATTTTACATGGCGGTAGTGGTTGAGGGAAGATATGGAATGGGGGTGAAAGGGTTAATTTTCCAACTCTTCCCCAACAAAGCCCACTCCCCTCCCTTCCACTTTGTACCAAGCTATGGTGTGATAACATCAAGGAAGATGTGTTAATGGCACGTCATTATCAAGTCTTTTGGGGGACATGCAAATTAAACTGCTGCTGGTAACAGGCAGATCATTCTGACAAAATCAAAAATTGCTTAGTTTGACTTGGATTTGGATTGGACCTACCGGTATTTGGATTGGACCTACCGGTATACAATATAGTACATTCGTAGTATATTCATACTTATATATATTTGGTTTATTCGTACATTAAAAGTACACTAGTGAATACACAAATAACTGAATAAATAATATAGGTAACAAGTGACAGAAACAAAAGCACACATATAAATCCAAAAGCACACAAATGGCACACACCAACCTGTCAGTTTGTACACAAATACATGATAACGTTGTCACATTCCTCGTGTGACATGTCCATAAATATGTTATCCAATTTCACATTAATCAAATCTTTAATTGCAACACAAAATGCCTGTTTATCAAAATCGTCAGGAATAAATTTCACACATGCTTCCAAATTAACCAGAGCAGTGAGGAAGTTATTACGTAAAACGCCATATTTACCACAAATGAATGTTGTTACTCACTGCAGAAGAGCTGCCATTTACTGCCAGTCACATACAAAGTTGTACAAAATAATTTGCACTAATACAAGCTGATTTAATAAATTTATATAATTATGATAAAGCCACATACTTGTTTTGGTTACAAACAACCCTATGCATTTGATGAATGCTTTAACTGCCTTTTAAGGACCAAGTACCTTTTTGCTTGAACATTATTCCCGTAAAAGAATATTAACTAAAATCGCCAGCTTCCATTCAATAAATCAACTGAGTGACTGTCAGACTGGTATACTGTCTATCGCTTGCTTTCATTCCGAGTTTAATGCTGCTTTACAGGACATCAAAACGAAGATGTAACTGAACGCTAATTGGTCGCAATGGCTGATTCAACATGTCATCAATGTGATTTATCTGCATTACAAAAACTACCCGATGAGGGACAACAAAGACGGAATTAAAACAGAGTCGAAACAGGAAAACAAAAGAAAGAAAATCATGTGCATTAATCAGATTATTCTTTGCCGCTAGCATGTTTGCCAATATTCGGAGAACATGAATCAAGCAACGTGAAGCGCGGGCGGCAAATTGCTTCATACTTCTTGTTCGGGAAAACCGCCATTTTTTGTCCACTCAATGGATGACGAACGACGAAACGTAGCTACATTATTACTGAAATTACGGTAATCGTTTCGTCCGCAATTATCTTGCATCATTATTCCCCCAGCTTGAAAACGGCCATAATTTTCATGCGGTAATGTTTTCCTTTATTCGTCCCATCTCTCTATAGTGACAAGAAGTTATGTGACAACAAATATTTTGATGTCGAGCTGCCAAAATTGGTAATGTCAGAATCCATTTTCTTTGTTTTCCCCGTTTAGTTGTTATATGATGTGTTTCGGTGCATTATATGTAGGTACTGAACTGGAATGTGTTTCTCTTCAAAGTTATCAGAAAATCTGTATCAAATATTTACATGTAAATTGCCTGAGATATCCTCACAAAAATAAAGGAAGTCACCTTCTCCAATACCGCACTTATCTTCTATCTGCCAAATTCAGCTGGTCTAGCTGAAAAGATACAAATCTGCCTCGTTTGAAAAATTCCTTATCTTGAACAGGCAGGGATTCTTATCTCTTTTGTTGATAAAAAGCAGCTAAAGTAGCAAATATCTGTCTGTTCAGATTAAATTTGAGCCCTTTTAGATTAAAACAGTGTCAGATGGTTGGGGGGGGGGGGGCACCAGAGCTTCCAGTCAAGAGCTACTCTTGAACTATTCCTGGCTAATGCCCCCTGAGATCACTGATAATGCATCTCATTATCATGGGCCTTAATTGACTGTATTATTGCTGCGTCATTCAATGACAGTCAAATGATACAAACCAAGCCGACTAATGCTAGAAGGTGTCGGGTTTTAGCTCAATCTATAATCCCTGGCCTAGTCATTAATGAGATATGACTTCAGCTTTGGAGTTTGCCAAATGTTTTTCACGGCCTTTCACAACAACAAACTAAACCTGAATCTTGCTGGTTTGATCCCGTAAATAAATAGTCTTTGAGAGGAAGGAAATCTGGATCGCTAACGACAATCGTAATTGTTTACACATGTATTCCCCTAGTAGATTAAGCTCATTATCAGCGGGGATTCAAAACCTGTTTTCCCTGACTTCAGTGGGATTTCACCTTTGCCTTTCTGGTCACTTGACCCTCCTTGATGTGTCAAGGTCAAAGGTCACAGGTCAAAGGCATGGCTGACCTCATAACCAGGTCACAGCTGAGTGGCTGGGGAGGGGATTACGTTACCACGGAAACAGAAGGCTGGGGGGTAGTGAGGGGTGATAAATGACTGGTGATTGTGACTTTGGCATCTGTATGTTATGCAGGGGTGGGGAAGGTCCATGGGGGGTGAAAATGTGGAAGGTATTGATAAAACTATAGAGAGATGGCAAAGAAAAGCGTGATAAATGATGAATGTCTTGGGATGAAGTGAATGGAATGCGGCAAAATGTATTACATGAGCTTGCAAAGGCATAATTTTTTCATAAATCAGACGAAGAACGGTATTTTGGTATGATTTTACATAACATAATGTCAATAAAGTACATACGTTGTGTACATGTATTTCCATTGGTGTATTACTGTGTCTATTCATTCCTTGAACATTATACATGTACAATGGTCATGATTAGAAAGTACAAAATTCACACCTGATTCTATACAATAATAATTGTTTTCTCAGGCAGGATCAAATAACTTCTACCAGTCAATGACATTGCTATGAGACACATACTGACTCTGTTTGGACTAACATCAAAAGATCTGACCAATGTATTTCTATTGCAATCATCAGGTAAAATCCGCAGTGGTCATGTGAACCTGCGATACATTCTGTGACAGTGATGTTATTACATGCATGGGGTGTAATATCGTATCATCATGCAGCTATATTAGTAAATTACACCCATATGTATTCCTTCATTAACCAATGTTGAATGCTACTCTCCGAGAAGAAACTCCATATAAGAATACATTGTTGTGATTTCAGAGATTTATTTGACATGCTGAGCAGAAATAAATTGACACATAAATTTCCTTGGGGCGGGTATAATTCGCCCGGTGGCGGCATTTCAGGTCACAAACTCGACAGCGCTTCAAGAGCTTTGTGTCGTTGAATTCAACACGAGGCGAGAGAACAAACATTATTCCGTGATCTCCACCGACGACCGTAAGACATCTTTCTGTGATTAAAGTCCATTTGTCTAGCGGCTTTTAGAATATTCAGCTCCCCTGGTGCTAAATGTACTTTAGCCGGTCAAAGACGGACAGAAAAATATCCTCTTGACGGACAAAAGTGAGCGGAACGAGGTGAATTGAAATGGAAATCAGGTTGGGGACTAATGAAGAATCCCTGCAAAGGTCACTTGGGGGTGAGGGGGAAGAAATGTCACCCTGTCATTTTAGTATCCCTCCCTTACCCCCCCCCCCCCCATATCCCCACTTACCAGTATTATTTTTCTTGAGGAGAAAGGGAAAGAATAGATATGATGTATATACACCCCCCTTAGCCCCCAATCCCCTGTCAGCATACCCATGGCTTCGTTCAATCAAATTTCCCCAAATGTCCATTCCTGACTGCCATATTAAGCTAGAACAGCCCAGAGCCTATTTTGCACTGGAGAAAAAAATAACAGAGGAAAATTGCCCACATCAAACCAGACAAGAGGATTTATGCCAACACGTCTGGTCTATTTTAATATTAAAACTTGATGGGTTGATCTCTACGGGAATTATGTGGTCGAAACTAAGCAGCATATAGCTCTCCCCCCTCCCCCCCTCCTCCTCTAAGTGTCACATACAGTGGATCCTGTGTTTTAAGACCACCCAAGGGACCCCCAAAAGGTGGTCTCAAATGACAGGTGGTCTCTCATGACAGGTTCATTTACATGACAAAAGGCCACTTGGGACCGAGTGGAACGGTCTTAAAACACAGGGTGGTCTCTCAAACCAGGTGGTTTTTAACACAGGATCCACTGTATATAGCCTTTCAAAGGTCTGATGAAATGGAATAATATCAATGACGTTAATGCCAGCTTTTATTCCCTGCACCAGCATTACTGTTTTTATTCGGTGTGGCCTTACAATTTAGCAATCCATAATATTAGGTTGACAGCACAATATAAACAGTGCAAATGAGGATAAAACGAAATGAAAGAGCATAAAACTATATGGTACATTCCGGTCAATATCTCAGGAAGAGTCGTAATGATATTAGGAATCAAGCTAATGAGTTTAGCGTAAAAGGAAGGCCTGATGCTTCCTGCACTGTGGATATTAAATAATCATGCAGGGGAAAAATAGACAACGCCGGCTGACAATACATCGGAATAAAATCAAGGCATTAATTAGATGCCCTCGGGAGATCGAGCAAGTGTCATCTTTTCACTTGTTTAGTCGGAGGTCTGGTCGGCAGCCGTGATCCGCTCACACCAAACGTGACATGTGGGAGCCTTTCATCAAAGCCACTATCATTAGCATCTGGGCATTGCCTCCTTAACATCACTGTCCCCCTCTTTCACAATTATGAGGGTGACCACCGTTTCCCCCCCCCCCCCCCTCCACACACATATCGCCAGGGGTAACAGACCAAGCTTTGTCACTAAGAAGCACGCGGGCAGCCGGTGGAAGTGAAAATTGTGTCCTTTGTGGCGACGTTTCCGCCTTTTGTCGCGCGCCCTAACGTTAACCTCTTCAGACGACAGCCGACGCCCGTTTTCAAACGGCTCACGCCCCCGGGCATCTTGTCGTCACCGCCGGCGCGCACTTCTGAAAATTGAGCGGATTTCACGTTGTCGTTGGAACAAGTGGAGATCTCGTTTCAACTTTTTTTTTTCACGTGGAGGGTACGCAGACTTACGGAAGCTCATATTCGCCACATAGAGGACCGCAAATTTTTAATTACAGTGTAATAACGCTGTAATACAGCGTTATAACGCTCTAATTTATAGCGTTATAACGCTCTATTTTAGAGCGTTATTACGCTCTAAATTAAACCGTTCACCTTCCTAGCATATTTCCATTTTCGTGATTTGTAATAAACATATCTAGATCAGAATAATTTTGAGATTTCCCTACAAATGATTGAGCTGATGAACTAGCAGGTCCGATGATGTCTCTGGCAGTGTAAATTAGAGCGTTATAACGCTCTAATTTACAGCGTAATTACACTCTAATTAGAGCGTTATTACGCTGTATTAGAGCGTTATAACGCTGTAATTAGAGCGTAATAACGCTGTAATTAGAGCGTAATTACGCTGTAAATTACAGCGTAATAACGCTGTAATTAGAGCGTTATTACGCTCTAATTAGAGCGTAATAACGCTGTAATTAGAGCGTAATTACGCTGTAAATTAGAGCGTTATAACGCTGTAATTTACAGCGTAATCACGCCTAAATTACAGCGTAATAACGCTGTAATTAGAGCGTAATTACGCTGTAAATTAAAGCGTAATTACGCTATAAATTAGAGCGTTATAACGCTGTAATAGAGCGTTATAACGCTGTATTAGAGCGTAATTACGCTGTAAATTAGAGCGTTATTACGCTGTAAATTAGAGCGTTATTACGCTGTAAATTAGAGCGTTATTACGCTGTATTACAGCGTTATAACGCTCTATTACAGCGTTATAACGCTGTAAAGAAAAAAGTGCATTCCTCCATCTGGCGAATATGAGCCACCGTACAGACTAGATGCAAGGTGATTTAATTCCGAACACGCTTTCAGACGAGCAATGCGAGGGGGGAAAAGCCTCAGTGTTTCCTTTCAGTCAGAGCTTGGGAAAGATAAATGGTTTTCTTTTTATGCAAATTTTGTTTTTCATCCGTAAATGGAAAATTACATCTGCACAAACATGTCTCAACAGAGATAAAGCGGATGAGTTGCAGACACAGAAATAGGTAGATCTAATTACTTTCTGCAAATTTTTCAGCTAAAAAGACACTACTATAAATTGCCATGCTCACCTGCCTTGAGCAATATATTCAAACTATCTTATCAACAGAGAGTCCTACAAGTTTACAAGTGTTTTCATGAGGCCCCCTGCTACCACTCCTTCATCCCAATCTTGCCTACCGGTAATATCAACTATTTCTAACCATTTTATTATCTATATCCCCAAATATATTTTCATAAACTGTTAGCCAGAAATAACACCGACTAATTAGAATTAAACCAAGTTACAACTTATCTCTCTGCATGATACCCACGCAAACAGTCAATACATGTAGGTGCTAACAAAGCTTTGGAAATAGAACCTTCAGCTTGGTAGATTATATCAGATTGGGCCCTTTTAATCACAGATAATCCACCTATTAGATTGTCCGCTCTGACATAACTAATCACCCAGCTTGTTCGTCAGAAAATTCTACATAATTGCACCCAGTCACACCGAACGAAAGCTTATTTATTAATCAGATTAACAAGAGATAAAAGATGCATGCATCATCCCTTGAGTGTTGACTGGTGAAAATCCCTTGTTAATGCTGGTATTGAAAACATTTGAATATGTTATTTTATTCAGCTGAACATCATATTGAAATGCTTGAAACTAAATTATCTTATAGACTATTTCTTTTTGTTGAAAATGGAAACAGAAATTTTTCATATTTCAATCCAGAGGTTAAAAGCCTCTATAGTTTTTACATTATATAAACATATACAATTTTATATGGTTGGCTCAGAGCTTTTTCTGTAGTTATAAACAGCAATATATAATATTTAATCAATTAACCTCTATCAAAACAGACCATTAATTCAAACCGGCTCGCAATAAAACAATGTGTAAGTGAACATACACAATAGCCCTCAGAATTACATGTAATGCCATTAGAAAACAGAAGCCATCATTGTCAGCATATATACCTGTTTTATCTTTTCTTCCCCCCCTCCCCCCCCCCCCCCCCCCCCCCGTTCGCCTTTCTTCTCCGACAAGGGGCCTATCACATTACATCATACCACATAGGAGTCTTATTTCCTGGGGCAAGAAGCTTTCTTGTAACCATATTTCTAACAACAAAGTACATTTTGACAAAAGCATCAACAATGTCTACCCCCTGTCTGCATCGCACACAAAGAAATCTTACAGGGAACACTTCAACAAAACACACTTACTTCTTTTTTTCCACTACTATTTTCTTGAATTCTTTCCGCGGAGCCTCTTATCACTAATGCATGTGGGATTTTTTACTCTCCTTTCTTGATTTTTTTTTCTCCTTTCGTTCAATCTGAACAAGGCAACATGGATCGAATGACTGTTTACAATAGCGCTAAAGGAAGGGACGCACGTATTCCAGCAACGTTGGAGTTGATCAATAAATTACATGTATTGTATCATTAATTCAATCAATTCCTACAAGATTTTTTCCTCTTATGGAGGAAACCGATAATTCATTTCGACATTCCCTGCAGTACTCTGTCACTATAAGAGATTACAAGTCAATATTACACGAACTTGACTGCACGTAGAGTCGTTTAACACAGGTCATTTCACTAAGTTGTATGGTAATTATAGACCCCAATCGCGCATACACTCAGGTCGCAAGTGCAACGAACTCGTTGAAAGCTCGATGACAATGATCGTATCTGCCCGCATAAGTACCCGCGTGTTCATCGCTGGGTTTCCTACATAATAAAAGGATCTTTGGTGATCCATCGAGGTAGAAGATATATGCGGAGAGCTCGGTTCGATGCGACATTGTCGATGTACCATGTTTTGTTCGCCAATGACAGGGTCGGTGTTATTTTTATGCGAGTTTTTGTGCTGCAGTGGAGTGGACCGATATTGGGTGGTTTCAAAATGAAGTGTTTAGGTTTTCGCTGTGGTATTCCTTTGTTCCGAGAACGTAAACATGGTGGTAGCGTGCGGAATTTTTAAAAACTGGTTCAGTGTGTTTGACAGTCAACATCACTGCAAGCTGAATGTATTTTTTCAAGATAGACAAAAAGACCTCGTCCCATTTCAAATCTCCAATGCTGGCAAGAACTTCTGTAAATATTTGATAAGTAATTGTATATCATCTTAAAGTAATCCTTTAACAGTTCAAACACACTCCCCACTATTCTACCTTACAATGTCCACAAATGGTTTACGGTATTTGACTAAGCTCTTTAACAACACTGCCTATTCGAGACCCAATACCATTGCATAATGATACGGGCTATTCTTATGCAACAGCAGAGGGAAATACAATTCTCAAACAAGGTAAACCCCCTGTCATGTGAAGATATTTACTACCAATAAGGTTATCTGTAAGTGACAAGATACTGGACTTCAATAAAAGTCCCAGCGTGACAACTTTGTTGATTGCATTCAAAAGAAGTGCAGAAGTATAGGTTTTCCATTTATTTACATGTATCACGCAGAAAACAATAGGGTGCAATATCTTTTGTTCGAGGGGAGCTATTAGAAAGCCTCCCATGCAGGGCAATTTAGTCAATAGATTTGTCCTAGGGTTTTCTTTCTCAGATGAGTGGAGCCCAACAATAAATTACCTGATGATCACTCTCTAGAGTGTAAAATTTTTTTTTCTAATTTTCCTTCCCATACATGTGCAAAAGAAGCCTATTCAATCTGTTCTTATCTTGTCAGAGCCTCCTAAGATATAGATGAATTGCTCCTTGCATAATACAATCATGAAGTATGTCTCGTTATTCATTTTCCGCCACTTGAAAAACTACCCTTATCATTTAAACATATTTTGTTACAACTTTGATGACATGACAAAGAAAACCGCGGAGAGAAACTACGCTAGCCTAATACTGTTTCCTTTATTCTCGTAAATTAGATAACCAATCTGCTTATGCGTTATCAATTTCTCTCCCGTGCTTGCGAGGAACACACAAGTTGCCGTGAAGAGTACTCGTGAAAATTTTCTCCTATCAATAATTGATGCGGTTTGTGGAAACTCCAAGAACGTGTACACATGTAGGCGGTGGCGAATTGCAGTGAAAATCTAAAGCCCGGGGGGGGGGGGGGAGGCAGAAAATAGCACAAGTGGAACAGAATAAATATGAACCTGATCTTGTACGCATCATGGAAGCCACCACGAGAGAAACCATCCAGACCGCGAGGGATCAAATCTGATGGAGCAATGCTAATGATTTGACAACCTTTGTACCAGGGGGGTGGGGGATACCCACATCCCTAAGTTGATAGCATATTTCTCGCTGTTATTCTGATGGACCAATCGATATGGACTGAGGTTGTCAGGTTCTAAAACGAGGGAAATTTCCCCTGAGAAGGTTAGCCGACCAGACATCAAAATAGACGGGCGATTTCTATCCTTCCCGGACCCTTTTATCCATCTGGAAGCTTGACTTATATACCTTCCATAAGTGCAGTTATTTTAGACATGAAGAAGGTTTTCATTCATGTCCATGAAATAGATCTAAACAATCTATCTAAAACCTAGCAATCAAACCTGTGTTAAGGATCATGTAGTACAAATGACTTCGCTTCACTAATTGACTGCATCATAGCCTGAAGAAAACGTCAAACATGACAGAAACATTTTTTTTTCATCAGCCATTGCACAAACCTGCTAATATTTTAATATAGAATATGACACGTTTATTAGCCTAACTACACCAATAATGAACCCCTAAGGCACTTTCCAGACACAAAGAACCAAAGCAACCGAGGAAATATAGTTCAGCCAACCTTTTGAACCATTCTTGATTACCTGTCTATAATAACGACTAGCAATAAAGCAGAGCGGAGGCAAAAAACTATCGCCACTCGCAAAATCTGTAACATGTGCCCCAATATCGGCATGATACATTATTTACCAAGGGCACTGAGCATAAGCATAACCATAACGCTAAATCTCCGCTGGACTGCTGATTGCGCCAAAGCTTTAACCCTTTGGTTGCCAGGGGCGACCTCGCTATCTCAACAACGCATGCGGTCCAGGGCATCGTGGTTTCTAGGTATTACCGGGCAACCTGAGAAGAATTACGGCGGTGACATTGAGGGTTTTTACTCTCTGTCATGTTGCACGCAAATTGACTCCATGTATAATTTTGCATGATTTATTGCGAGTTCAAGATTAATCTGCCACGGGCATAAATTCGTTTCCTTCACGCTACATTCCGGACGTGAAGTTGTCGCTACTTGATCGTCATTTTTAACGCATTTGCTTAACATGATACAAATATTAATATCAGGGTGGATAAGGCTTTCGATAACGTTATCCGCAATTCGTCTTGTACTGTATGTATGAGATACATAGTGGAAATAAACACAATTAAGTTGGTGGTGAACTGTTGGACTGATCGTAGATGCGGAGTCACGTTTGGATTCGATCAACTGCGCCTAGCTAATGTGTACACAGTCGAAGCCGGGGCCAGACAGTTCAATCAACTACATGCCAGTCGTTGGATTAGTTTTATTCCGCTCCTACATACCGTTCAATATTGTTTTCGCTCTTCTGTAGCAGATTTTTCTACCGTTACAACTTGATTTTCAGGTAAAAAAAAAAGATACACATAAAAGAACTCCTATCAATCATGATGGTTATCAACGCCAGTTTTTTTTTTTTCGTTTTACATTACACTGTGATACATTGATAAGAGAATTGCCTTGAATAATGTGCACATTAAAATATTTCTACCTGGAATAGATCCACCCCCACATCTCCCTTGGATAAAAAACATTCACTAATTCGTTTCTGTTTTGCGAAATGTTACATCACGTTCAATGTTATTGATCTAGCTCATCCACTGTAGCACACACCCACCAGGGGGGGAGCCCGGTGCAAACTGCGCTGCCACGGCTTTTATCGCCGAACAATTTACAAAACAGCACCGACTTGCCCCGGCGAAAATCTGTAAAGCTTCCTTAATGTTTGCACTTCGTTGGCATCAGGTTAAGAGATTGTATTTTTTGCACTTCTCTCTGACAAATACTACCTTCTCCCTGCTTTTATCTTCCTATTTCTTTCATTTCCGACCCTTTCCAACCCCACACCCTCCCACCCTCAGACATTTTCCACGTTAATATGCAATTTCTCAATTTGCTTTTTCCGCTCACAAGAATGCCATGGTGCAGAATAATCGCGGAATTGGACCTGAACAACTGGTGTATGAACACACACAGACAGCTATGTGAGAATTGCTTGGCCCTCTTGAGAACAATCAAATGTCTTCTTTTGACCTTTTCGCCCGACGCCGCCCGACATGTAGCATTCATGAACGGGGAAAAAGACGCGAAAAAAAATTGCACTGTAGTCCACGTAGATATGTAACACCTGACAAGTTGTATAAGTATGTTTGGAAAATATACATTTGCCCTGCACCATACAATAGTAATGTATCTGTAACCAGACAATGTTAGTTACTGTTGTTCGAAGAAAAACATGAAAAAATATTGCCTGTTGGATTAAAACGTCTGAATCCTACTTCAAAATTCCACATGTGGTATTGCGCTGTTGCTCAAAAACGGACTTTTTATTGTTGCCACCCGCCGATAAAAGCCCTTCCTGGAAGCGAATGTGTTTATGAATTCTCTTCTGAGGAAATGTAAAAAAGATGTATATTTTATGCACTGGAAAGTCACTGAACATTTTTTGAACAGCTTTTTCAAAACAGGAGAATTTACTAGGTGAAGATATATTGTGTTTTCGTGCTTCAAAGTACAAATACCCTGAAAGATGTTGTCATTTTGAGTATCGGAATTAGAGTCAATTAGGAATTCCTTGAAGAGAAAATACTTTCATGACGTAATTTTAACACATAGTGGTAAAACAATTCTAATCACCCAGCTGTTCCTTGTATCCAGTTATCCTTTTCATAGTAGATAATTTCAAAATCTAATTGCATCTTGATGTTGAAACCTTTCTACAGGTAATTATAATTAGGCTTAATGAGCGTGCCTATAATTCCTCCCTCCCCTCCCCAAACCATTTCTAATGTCCATCGGCTATTTCCACAGAGCAGAAATTTCAGTAACTTTCACATTGTTGCCCTTTGTTGGGGCCAGTCAGAATTCTCTGTTGGCTTTATGGATGTAAACGTAAAACGTTGTGATATATCTGTCACCCCTCATTGCTAGTTGTCCATTAGTCCATCCAACTGTCTGGTATGTCAGTCAGTCATCAAATTATGATGGACAACAAGCTGTCAACAGTACCGCAACATTTCACATCCCCACCCGCATCCCACCCCACCCAATCCCTTCCTCTTTCCCCAATCCACATAAAAGGAGAGTGATTAATGGAGTAAACCATATCTGCCCCCCTCAAGCAATACTGGTCCCCACCCCCACTCCCCATGACTGCGGAATACTGAAGGAATCGCGTGAGTAGATCTGATGCCAAGAAAGGGTGGAAGAATAAAGAGCGGTGAAAAATGGCGCATGCTTCCGAAGACCAGAATCAGCAGGAAGCGTCCACGCATTTGTCAAAGAAGATATCGGATGATGCGCATTCTACAGAATGTCAAGTTTTATTCTCTCAAGTCTTTATTAAATCATGATAAAACCCCAACAGAGTTATGTCGGATTTGATAAAGTTGATGGATCAACATAGGAGTAAACACAGCTAGATATTGACATAGATAAGGTATAAATAATGCAAGAAATATTTGTAAATAACAAAAAACACTCATTGAAAAGATTAATCAATAAGACAGGTTTGTAGATTTGTGTGTCCTTATTTTTGTGCGATTCAAAAAATTAATCATGTAAAATCAGGAAAAAAATTATTTTTCCTGCTTGCTTTTCCTAAGGGATTTGGCTGTCCGTGAAAATTAATGCAAATCGAGTTATCTATGCAGCCAATCAGCGGAACAATCTACATACTAATTACCAGGCTATTCAGGCCTTGTCCCTGTGCAAATACAAATCATATTGTTCATTTCACAGCATTTCCACCCAATGCACCTACTATGATGTGAGAAAAACACCCCCCCCCCCCTCCCCTCTTTTCTACCCTACTAAACAATGGATACCAGCGATTGCCAAAATGTTGTTGCCTGGAAATACCATAAATGCATTCCCTGCCATTTCATTATCACCGTCTTAGAAGCAATTACATCATGAAGTCCATGCAATGCTCAGTTCTGCACAGTGCTAGGGACAATAGAACAATGGCAACATGAGGGAATATCATGCTTTAGCTTAATTAGCCTCTGTATAGATTGGTTACTATGGTGACCCTAGGGGGGAATTAACATTCTGGGGGTGGGGGATATTGATTGTGAAGGTGGGTAGAGGAAGGGAGGGGTCCTTTCTGTTGTCAGGGGTGATATTTTCCCTGTGGTATTGCTCCTGGGGTGAAAGATGAGATTTCTGCTTTGTGTTGGGGGGGGGGGGGGATGATGTCATTACCACTTGAACACCTGAGCGAGGGCACAGTGGTACTAGAACACCCTTCGCCATAGGACAAAAACATAATGAAGCAACCAGCAGCAAGAAGAAAATGGATTGTGTTCGAGCTCTTCCCTTGAACCATAGCAACAGCATGGTTACAAATTTCTTCCTGCTGTTTCGAAATGGTGGTGCATGGGAGGGCGAATAATGTTAGGTAGATGGTGCACTGTGGCAGGGGTAGAGTATTCTGTATTTTCTTGGTGGGGGGGGGGGGGGAGTGGTGGGGAGGGGAGGGAGAGGGTGAAAATTCAGCATGATCCATCAATAAACACTAATGATTCCCTTAGCGTTGCGGATAAGAATTCTTGTTGGCCACAGTCCACGGAAACGAGAATTCTCGGTCCTAATCAGGGGGTATTAATGGTTGCTAATGTTTGGTTCCGGCCAGAGGCAGAATGCTAAATCCCTCGCTTACTTCTGCTCGGCAACCATTCTTGTCAGAAAATTACCCTGATTACGGGTCCCTGTTAGAAGTGGACAAGGCTTTATCGGATTTTTGGTTCGAAATGATAGGGTTTATTTTTTGGTAACAAGTGTTAATTGAGTCAGTTATGGGAGTGCTTAAGTCTTTGATTCTTTATCCACCATTGTACTTCAGTTCCCAGTGCACCATTTACTATAGATTCATAAAATATAGATCTAGTTGGAAATGGTAGAAAAACAAAACGAAAAACATTGCCACATTTGGTGTACCTGTGCGCCTGTTTTGTATGATTCCTGAACCAATTCCAAAAACCTTTTTTTTTCCCTACTCCCACTTCCAGTAAAAGCCTTATTAAAAACGTTAATCACTCGATAAATAGATCAGCAGCAATTGGGCCGTTTACAAATGCAGTGCCCCTGAAAGAAAGAACGAACCCCAAGGAAAAAGTACCTCGTAACTTGCCAAGTGGGAAAAAAGCCCATCGACGGAGCGCTTCAGCGAACGTGAATTGATTGCGATTTTGCCGCAATGGACTGCCAGATCGGTATTGCTAGTCGCATGATTGATCGGCTCACGGGGGCAGAAGGCAGCAGAGATGGGAAGGGATTCACGAGAAATAAGATAGGCATAATTGCAAGCATCGGGCGTCAAAGTGATGAGGGATTCGGCCAAATGGACTCCCGAAATACCCCAGTGTAGTGAAGGAGATAACACGGAAAAATGCTCCCAAGTTGTTCGATGCCCTAACGAGGTTACAAGACTGTTGAATTTGATGGATTGCGTTCGTTTTTCCACTGAATGAAAATTTAAAATCAAATGCCATCGCTTATTGTTTCCATCTATAAATCAAAAATCTGATTGAGAAATATTGGAAGTCATGACTGTGGGTTATGCAATGTTGGTATTCACTCTTTAGTATTGAAACTGGTTGTCAAAAACACAGACTGGCCTGCAGAGTCACCTAAAACCATGCGAACTTACATTTCCGCTGACCACAGAAATAATTCTCTCCACTGTAGATTACTCGTATGATCATTCATATTCATGTCCAATTTCTCAACTCCACTCGAATGATATTTACCAGACTATTTAAAGAATGATCGATGGAAACTGAATTCACCATTCCTCTCGACACCAGACAATTTGGCATGTCTTTATTACCAGAAAATTTACAAACATTTATTTTTCAAATTCTTGACTGACTGGTTAACATACCATAAATATTCCATTATATATTTACGATGGTGAAAAAATCCTCGACGTTGTCAGGGAGGTTGAAATTTGTGTAATATGGACAGAAGGGGTGGGGTTGACTTTCTTTCTTTCTCACTTCAGCGTAAATTCATCATTCTTACTCCAATTACTTTGGGGGTCGCAAATTGATAAATGGATTGGCCATGGAGCTCTCTATTTTCTGTAACCCTTAGAGACAGTAGGAGCCTGGGGGTGTCGGGAAGGGGGGAGGGGGCGGGGGTGGTGTGGAATTAGAAAGATGAGATGGATTATGGGGGGGAGGGAGGGGTGTATTTGGGAGTAGTGTGCGTGGAGTGTTTGATCAAGACAAATGATCTCTGACATCGGCCAAATGCACAACCCCAGACCAGACGGTCTCCATGGCAACCATATAAAAGGGTCATCATTCAACTGCCGTCCATACACTTTGTCAAAACCAGTGGCCGGGGCGAGCGGGACATTGTGTTTGCGTACGTCTGGCGATGTTGAATCTGCGCTCCTCTGCGATGGCGTTGTTCAAAACAGCAATTCACTTTAGTTTCTATTGACATTCGCAACACATGGCTTCCCCACTGATGGACAGAGATTGCACTGACGTGGGACGCAAAGGGTTAAGGACTTAACACCTCCAATAAGATGGGAGAAAGGGGAAGGAAATAGATGGACGCACAAGAAAGACCTGAAGTAACCTTTCTCTGTTGTTAAACACATGGACCCACGCTAACTGCTAAACCGATGTCTCATTTCTCTATGGCTACTGTTTTCAGCTCAACAAAAACCATCTGGAACTTATATCCCATCTCTTTCTCGATGTTTCATCATTCATCTTTTTTTTTTAGCATCCACCCCCACCAAGTACTTCAGGCTGCTACCAGATATGGAATATAAAGTATGATTAAACTATCTTATCACCCAGTCTATTTTGATGTGCTTGTGATCTACTCCACACATATACTCGGTCCTTTACCCATTTTCCATACAGTACGAAACATTACTGGTGCACTCGAAAGCAACATTTCCACCCAGCGACATTTACATTGTTATGGGCAATACATCCATCCCTGAAATATTGATGTTCCCCCCCAAAGCCCACCCCCCTCCCTCCTCTCAAATGGTGGCTTGTCGGACATAGCGAAAGGAAAGAAATGGATGGACCATATGGTGTTTCCGAGTTGTGATATGGTGTCATTTCGGGGAGAGATGGAAAATTGTTGTCATAGTTTTTATAACATTGCGTTCCCAAGGCCATGATGTATTTCTATCCACTAAGTGGTCATTTAAAATCATATCTCTCTATGGACAATAACTTTCTTCTAATGGGTGATATTTCATTGCGGAAACAGCTTTTTAGTATATTTCACATTCATGAAGATATTTTAACGTATCTACCGTCATAAATTGTTATGTGTGTGACGTAACAGAAATCTAGTTGATACAAATTTGTTACGTTCTATTACAAATAACTGACTCCAGATGAGATTGAGTTCACCCTAGATAAAAATATATGTGCATGTAGATCATTAATTAAAAGACATAAAACTAGATCTAATTTGATATTCGGTTTACATCAATACGTTATAGCTACACGTATAAAACTACATGTATTTCCATCTGCCATTCGACAATCTCATTCTGGTTTTCACCTCCAATAAACTCGAATAATTGAAGAGAATGAACATTTCTCTATAATATAGAAAATGTAATTGAATGGAAACTGAAGAGACAGAAATTGTACTGCACACCATAGTGACAATTTTATTATAGGGCCACCTGTCTCAGTCTTGCGAACAAAATATTGGCTAAATAAAATTTAGAATACAGTCAATTTACATCAACACACACAATGGACTTGTCACTATATACTATAAATGTACATATAGACTGCTATGCAATACAACATCTGTATTTTTGCTTTTTGCATTGATCAGATCGAGCCACAATTTGTTGTCCGTGGTGGGGAAAATGGAAAATACCAATTGAACATAGTGTAGGCCCGGTCATTGCTTCGTATAATGAAATGTTACTTCAGCATTTCATCATTGACATTTGCGAAGAGGGGCGTACATGTAAGTGGCCATTAACTGCCAATATACATTTTATGCCGAGGATTAAGCACTCTATGTAATTTTATATATAATTATACAAAGTGCATGCAATGATCTTGAACAATGATCCTCATTTCTAAATGTCATTGCAATATCCAACTGAAACCTTATGCATCCATGATCACTCATTTAAAGTAAGCTTCTTTTTATTTGTGTATCATTTATGGCTATGAAAATGAGTGTTGATATTAAGGTATTTTCAGGTTGTACCGTGATACCAATTTTTGAACTTCTTTGCCGCACAACTACATGTATGTATAAAGCACGCAGTGATGATAAATTTCCAGTCTCAGTTGTTCCACCGAAGCCAATGAAAAAAATCTTTCGCATGCTGTCAGCAGTTTGTCTTGTCTCTGGCAATTTTTCTCCCATTTCTATCTCACTTAAGTTTTGATGTTATGTCATACAAAAATCCCCACCCGACCCCCACTCTCAATAGCAGCTGACAAACTCCGCCGACAGCTAACAGCTGTGGCAGACATGACATGTCAAATCACCATAAATTGTCCTACACTCTGCCCTCTCTCAACAACATTGAATCAAGCCCCCCCCCCCCCCCCTCTCTCACAGGCCCACATCCATGACATAACATGCCACACTTCAGGTGAACTGGTCGTAAAATATCTCGCAAAATTAGCATGTGATGAACATTGCCAAGTCACATGTGAAATCGTAATTAATATTGAGGCACGCACCACGTTTGACATCAACAAAGAAACCTCCACATTTTTCCACAGAGCCTTATTAAAAGTATACACATGTACGTGTATTTACAGGTACATGTATACCAGTATATTTGAAATCAATACTAGAATTATTTTTAATGGGATACATTATCGAAAGGTACAAATTGTTTGTGTCTTTCTGTATGTTGACCCACCTAGACATATCAAGATACATTCCAATTTTCACAGTTTAATCATGCATGACTAAAATCAATCGATATTCATTGGACATGGTCGGTGATGACCAGTAAGACGACTGAAATTTGTCAACAATACTGACTTCGCTATTCATGAATAATTTTCCCAGTAGAGGGCATGAAATACTTCATTAAATTTGCGATTGGCACAGGACCCAATTACAATGT
Source organism: Terebella lapidaria (assembly GCA_949152475.1). NCBI lineage: Eukaryota > Metazoa > Annelida > Polychaeta > Terebellida > Terebellidae > Terebella > Terebella lapidaria. The sequence goes on from OX424562.1 coordinate 4,947,999, forward strand.
AAATGTCAATAGAATTAGTCAGTACCCGTATTATACTTGCTTCATTCAACTTGATCCAATCTTTATGACTTTGCACCTAAATACATGTACCCATGTGCCTTATCAAAAACCTCCTTATCAACTGTGTGATAACACAGGTATTATACAAGTTTTATTTCTATATAACACACTCAAGGTTTTCCGTGGCAGATGTCATTGATATGAATTATAGTGTATGGTGAGCATAGAAAAAATAAATTGTTTTGAAAAACGTGACGGAGAAAGAAATTAAGGTTTCGAAATTCTTGTGGCATTTATATGTTGAACATATCCAGTATTTATATTTTCACCTTGAACAACTGTTTGTACTTGAATAACAACCGTCATAGAGATTTTCATTACATCAATCTGCAGACAAAATGACAAAAATCTCATGACAAAATATCGGCTGATCAACTTTGTGTTGATGACTGATATGTTGTTAATGACTAATAGATGATGTAATTGTTTGATTGCCCCTGCCTATAAAAAAACACATGTATTTACATGAGGCATAAAGAATATACACAAAAGCCATGTACATAATTCTGACATAAGTATAACCTTTCTGCTGGCCTGGTAAAAACCACATGGCTGTTTCAAACATCCTGCTTGAACAAAGGCTTCAATCAATTAACAATGTTGAATAGGTGGGATGTGATATCATGCTATCTATTTCCCACTATTTATTGGGAGGGGGGGGGGGCATTTTGAAGGGCAATTGAGAGTAGATAAGGCCATTCACAATAGATGAGCAAGCTCTCCAATTCTTACTATCTAGAGTGAAGGTACTGGAGTTGTTAAATGACACCAATCAAGTGCACGTAGCAACCATATATGACCTGATTATAAATATATTTCACAAAGGATCTATATCTAAAGTATCGTTATGATAGGGAATATTCAATTTCAAAACCTAAATTTGAATGGCTGCTATGTGTGAATTTTTTTTTTGCTCAAAATGTTGTAAATTATGTGCATAAAGACAACATGTTTTTTTCTTCATTACATTTTGCTGCATATGACTCAAGAAATAGTTCCAGAAAAATTCCAACCATTCCTAAATGAATATGACACGATGTCATGCGAGCGAAATTGGACCCGAGACAAAAATCTATACCACAATAGCAGAGAACAATGGTTTTATGGACAACATGCCATCAATTATTCAACAGCATGTTTCCACCATGAAATAAAGCACAAATTATCTCCAATAAATTCGCTACGAACATAATAATTGATGGGGCGTCATGCGCTTGCATCAAATTCATTTCAAATATATTAGGATCTTTTACTAATGTATATTTCTCTGCTCGACACGAAAATTTGCATATTTGCATATAAAGCTGCTGCCTCCGAATGTATGCAATATTTTTTTCAAAACCAATTTTTTGTTAAACACATCTAATGCAATTAAACAAAAGGTGTGCTCAATGATTTGGACAATTACAGTCCGTCAGAGTTGTCTTTCCATCCGTTTTAGTGCCCATTTTGTACCGGTTTTGTGAATAAACAAATGAAGTGTATCCATCAAACCCGAATGTAAACAAATGCTCAAATCGCGCTTAAAAGTCCACATCGAGTACATTACCCAGTTCGTATGTACATATATAGTGCAGTTATGAGAAAATTATCAGTAATATACCATGATGTGCGTGAAATTGTCAGTCTATCTCGCATTTCTATGCTTTGTTTACATCTGCGTGTGATGGATACAGTTCCTGTATTTACGCGAGAACCGCCTGTTCAAATGAGCAAAATTTCCCTGAGGACTGGTTATTCTCATTACATTTGATTGAGTATGTTTCATTCAGTTAGTTTAGCATGTTTAATATGAAATATAGTTTTCAAAAAATATTGCATACATTTGAAAGCAGCAGCTTTAAGATCCTATTAAGATAAATATAATATGGTGCACATGCTGACAGAGACCATTGTAAATATTTTTCGTTGTGTGATTTTTATTCTTAGTGATTCATACACTGACTGAGAGCACATGTCACAGTTGAATTAGAGAGATGAAGCTCTAACACGAACAATTGAAACCAGTTCAGTCCCCAACATTCAGTACACGAAAAACTGCTAGTTTACCAGTCAGTGCACTATAAAGTAACAACTTTGGGAGAGATTCTGAGAATGTTCTCTGCGTTTTACTGCAGAAATACATGAGTTTTGCATGACATGAATAACAATGTACAGAAAACATTTGCTCAAGTAAAAGTACAACTCCAGTCTGATATTTCTCAATTTTATCACTCCCACAGCTATGTGATTTGAATTTTACATGGTAATTTGTGAGAGTTTGTGTGTGGCATTGAAAAATAACGACATAAAATCTTGCTCCATAAGTGGCAGTCACGGCTTTCTCAATTAGATTTTGAAGAGTTAAAAACTCACATGAGAATTGTGTTCCTATCAGATTCAATTTTTTGGGTCGAGATATGCATTTGCAAAAAACTTACCAAGTTTATATATCTTTACAAGTTTCAAGTAGGAATTTGGAGAGTGCTTGAAACTGTGTTTGCAAGGTCTTTATCGACAATGAATTGTTTACATAACAAACTATGTACTGTGCATATACATGTATGACAGAAATTATGTGTGGTTGTAAAAATGATTTGTTAAAAAAAAAAAAAAAACATTTACCTGTATACAAAATATTCCTTTGTTATTACCTGTAATTATCTCTTGATATTTTCATGCAGTCACCTTATACAAGCGATTTATATCTGTAGATTGTATCAAATGACTTGCTTTATCAGCTAATAAAGGTAAAGAACACTTTGGCAAGCACTCAAACCATTCACAATTAAACCACAAGAGCCACTAATGAATTAACCCTTTGATTCCTGCTTGCAACTTGTTAAAATGGGTCTACTTGTAACCGCTATAGCTAAGTGTAAATATTGGGAGAAAAGCCTTCTTATCAACTTGATAAATATGGCAGTGTTTACAGCACATTTTGTTTGCTGTTATCATGAAAAGCTATTTACATATCAGCTTATGTGCTCTTTCCTATATAGCAAGATGCATTAATAAGCATTCATAAATTTAATGTCCAAATCTATTCCATAAACAAATTCTGTCCGATAGCAAATATCATTTCATCTATCCAACATTCAAATCTCTCAGTTTTTTATGAACATTTCTCTGCCTGATATATACTCTGTGGGCTAAAGTATTAAAATATAATGGAAACAAAAGATAGACATCAGAAACAGCTGTGGTCCTAATTCCGCTAATATTTCAACTCTCGGCAAGATATGTACCCTTGTCAGGCATATCAATTACTGTAAAAACACAGTGACAGTCTAAGCTACTATACAATGACACCATTAACAGCAACTCCCCCTCCCCCCCCCACCCCCCCCCCCTCCCTCCCCCTTCAAACACTGATCCTGTTACAAACAAGTCATTTGATTCTATTGATTCTAGATGTGTTTAGCCCTTGTGTTATAACCTAGTCTGACTGTTATAACGTAGCCGATTTTCTTTGTCCCCCATGCCCCTTTTTGTGGTGTGAAATTACAGAATATACAGGACACACAAAGTGTATTTGAACAGACTCATTACAAGCAATAGTTGTTTTGTACACGTATAAGTATAAATAGCCGGAAAACGGCTAAATTAGCACTTAATGTTATATCTTGTTATCGACAACTTTGGAATAAATTCAGTAAACACATAGTCACAATCACATGCACAAACTAATTTGGAGTTATGAATGTCCAGATATTTTCCCGCACAAAGTGATATAATTTGAGGATGATGATGACCATATCGTGTAAAAAATTTATTCATTATCACTGTTCACACGCCCAACGGTCAACAAATTAAACATGCGGATAAAATATCACACCTCCTACAAACAGCCACAGTCACATACACCTACACCGCATGAAAAATAACTGGAAAAAAAATTACATCTAGAATAATCATTACATTTCTCAAATCCCACTCGCGGCCACTCATAATGCGAGATATGAAATACAACTCGTGTCTCACAATTTCCATTACCAAGCGCACTCCCGTAACATTTACTCCATATTCCTCCCTATTTACGACCGAGATGTGGCATTTGATATTGAAAAGAGCGCCCATACAGAGCAGAATCTTCTCCAAGCTACTGAAATGACGGGCAGCCTCATGAAAGCTACTGCAAATGAAATGCCTCGTAAAATACCTCACATGGTTTGCCTCATGTATTTTTTTCCCCCCTGACAATGAAAATGCTTTTTATTTTTTCATTCGTGGAAGCCGTATTTCTTTTTTCTTCTTTCTTCTTCTGGGGCATGCTTTTAACTAGAAATTAATATCAGAATTTCTTTCAACGACAATATTTTCCACACCTTCAATATTATATCAATAATATTTTACGATATACCTTTTCTTTTATTTACATTGATAATTAATGTTCACCCTTATAATGTCACCGCAAGACCAACAAACCATGTTGTGTTTTGTCACGTTGCGTAACAGCTACAAATGCCCAGCACATATTCAAAGGGTCTTGTGATGTTGCGTAATTCTAATTATATAGGCATTGTAAGACCACAAATAATGCAGAATAATTGTCACATCCAGTGACAAGCCAGGCATCACATTTGACTCTACCCTGTAACAAAAGTGAGAAATTTTATTGGCAATATAACAGCAGGGTTGTTTAATCTTAGGAGAAACCACCTGAAATTCTAGACTAACAATATATAGTCTCACGAAAATAAATTCAAGTTTATATAACTACATGTAATGAGATATTTGTAAGCTAGCTTACTAGCATTGAATCCAATGAAATAACTCAATTTTCATAATAATATATTCATATTACTGCAGATATGTTCAATAATAAATGCCACGATTCTTCATTTGAAATGCATATACTGGTTCAAACAGAAACAAATTGGTTTCACAAATTGCTTTCACACACTAGTTATGGATGTAAAATTTTTTTAATATACTCCTTCTGTAATGTTATTGTTTAGTCTACGGCTGATATTATCTTTAATAACATACGGGTTCATTGCAAATAGTCATGGCAGTGTTATATCAATACATGTAACAATAATATTCTACAGACAATTTCAATACATAATCATATTACATCATAGTACCCAATCATAACGGAATATCTGTTTGCAATTTTACCAGTTTGTGCACTAACAGTTTATATTTATAATTTCTACTTCAATCAGGTCTTTTAAAGGTTCATCTTTGATGTTTCATCTTTATAACAATTTAGCGAGTACTCTTCACCAGTAACATGCACCCCCCCCCCCCATTACATTAACAAGGGCTGTTGGTAATAAACCAACTCTGCCCTATTCTAATTCTAATTAGTTTCAATTTTTGTGGAGTCCACTTTACGAAGCACCTGAACAGAATCTTTCAAGTGACATTTCCTCTGCAGCCACCCACCCTTATCAAATGGACTTGGGGGATAGGTAGTAGGGGGCAGGGAGTGAGTGGGGGTAATTCTATTGTTGTCAGTGTCAGCCCAGCTGCTGCTCCAATACAAAAAGCCCTTGCAAACATCTTCCCCCATTTGTCCCCGCTGGTGCAGAGCCGATTTCCAATCCCCTTGTTATTTTAGCCCTTGCGATGTCACCAGTGACTCCGACTGCCCGAAGCTGATGAATATTTGAAAGTCGTCACAGCATCTGACTGAGCAAGCAAGTGATCAAGCTTTATTCGTAATAATCACCTTAAAACTCCCACTATGATTTTGCCTCGCCCTTTCCCTTTCCCCCACATCATCCAGCCCCCTCGCGCTCCTGCCAATTTAAAATCCTGCCCAGTTTGCCAGCATGTTTCAATCAAAATAATTATAGGGGGTACAATTTTACCCCAGGGGCGTGGAAAAAACTGGGGAGAAATTAATGCGGGGAGGATATTAAAAGGAATTGGAAAGTGCGGAAAGCGGTGAGAGAAGGGAGGATGTTTAGGCATTAAAGAAGGCTGCCAATTTTTTATCATTACATGTACATTGCATAATTTGTGCACTGTAACGTTTTGAATTTTGATTACAAATTTTATTCCACATAGTTACCGTACAAATTTTTGTTTGCTACTCACGTATTTTCACTAATTGACAATGCAACTGAGTGAATGAACAAAGAAACTATTAACTGTAATTAAACCGGTCAAGCATCACATTTATAAATTGCACAACCGCTGAACAAAGACAGTTCTCTAAGGGCTGAACAAAAAACTCCGACAAGGGTAAATATTAGCGCTAGTTACACGTGAACAGAGGATTGTTGATTTAAACTGCAAAACTGTTTTCTTGAGTGCGCTGTTTGTTTTGGTCCCTGAATTTTTGGTAACCTCCCCAATTTGTTATTTTATGAAATTTGGAAGATTTAAAATTTCACGTTGTCTAGAAAGGAGAAATTAAAACATGCAAAAGTTTGGTTTTCAGCTGTCACTTTTGCATAATTAAAGGCTTTGGACTAGATGCAAATGGGTTTCAACTAGAGCTACTATCATTACTTTCTGAAACTTGCAATTATGTGGATTGAATAATTAGCATTTGTGACCATTTAATTTCATTCACAATGGATTTGCCCATTATTAGTTTTCTGTTTTCAATAATGACTAAAGCAAATTGATGTAAAACAGTTGAAATTACATAATGATACAACATGACATATATCTCAGTCATCCTTCAAGAACAAATGTTAGAATTTCACCTGTCTCCATTAATCACGAAAATAATGGAATTAAAATGTCCAAAAACTCATCTAATTTATTTTCAAGCATTAGTTTTCCCAGACACGAAAAGAAAAAAAATGTGAGAGCAATTTGAAATGTCATCAGTTATTTTTTAGTGGAATGTTTGAATGAATGCATTTCAAATTTTTTTCTTCAAATGTTTACCCTTGGATAGGGGCAGGGATTTCAAAATCAATGTGGGGAAGGGGGGTTGATTGGTGGGGGTCTGGGGGAAATCGTCATTGTTTGCCAATAGGAGCACACTACAGACGTGACAATTTAATCTTTTGTCATCGCTGTCATTATCTTTTTTCGTGCGGCATCCTGTGTTAATGGCCACGGTGCGCACATGACAAATAAATGACACGGCAGCTAATTTGCATTTTTTTTTATGGCCATCTTATTCCTCTCTCACCTGTTTCCCAAAAGAACACAATGGCCTGTCACGCAGAGCGCACGGTCAACCATTTGTTTCGACTCCCAACTGTGCAGACTTAAAAAATAATCTCTTGTAACATAATAACTTGTTCATGTTTGGACAGTTACTTGTTTGTGCATTCTCGTTAAATACATGCATGTGAAATACAGAAAAGGAAAGATAGGTCGTTCTTTGTTGTATAAGAAATTAAATTTACAGAAATTGACCATGATATGATTTACTTGTACCAATAGACACAGGTATAGTTATGTGCATGCTTATTCTTTATGGAAAGTATGACAAAAACATTAGTATTTGTATTGATGATCATACAGTATATTATTTCATCTCCATGCACTGTTGTGTAAAACACTTCCACTCAACAGCTTTTCGTATAGTACCATACTTGACATTGTTATTATGTTTAAAAATGTTTTTCACATTTAAATTTTTCACAATAAATTTCATCATTTTACCATCAAGACATTTTCACACCAAACCTTTTTACATGTATCTACCCCTCGTTTTACATACAAATATAATGACACCTATAGACCTTGATAAAGGGCCGCCCGTTTATTTGACAAGTTACAACTGACAGGTAAATGGATATCTCCGGAGCCTCATGAATATTCATGATCGAGGCAGCTGTTTTCCAGTGTGTCCCCCAGGGGCTTACCCAGTGCATAAATGATTAGTTGGGGAAAAGATGCATTATGTTCTTGTCTTTTCCCAATGTCGCTCTTGCATCTAAATTATTGTGATGTTGAATTGAAAACGAGAGGTTTTTTTGGCTGCATCAATGCCAAACTTGGATTACCTAATGTGTATTCATGTGAATGCATTGTGAGTTTTTAGCTCTTTACCTTTTCTCATGTAAAACTATGAATTTAATTGGATATCAGCGTTTTTCTTTATGCATGTAATGTCGAAGTGAAAACAGCTGTTCTATTTAGGGTATGATTATTTCCATGCCGAGTTATAAAACCACCTTTTTTATCAATGCAAAACCCTGTATTTTCATTTGAAGTGCATTATTTTGATGGATCACCTTGTTTTGTTTCACGTTGGTTGTCTCTTATTGTCCCTTATCAGTCAAACACGTTTTTTTCAGGGTGATAGTACGTAACATTGTGACCAGAAAGTCATTGAGAATGAAAAAGATTACACTCCTATGAGCCTGTAATAATGATCGGAAATAATCACTACTGGTAAAGAAATCATCACTATTCAGTTATGAATGATCAGTCTCAGAAATACATGTATGATCAGATTCGATCATCATTGACAAATTATTTCAATATGAATATCATATTCGATAATTTTTATTGGTTTGCGGAGTGATTCAAAAATCAAATTATTGTTGTGAAACACACACACACGAAAAAAAACGCTTTTTGTTCCATTATTATTTTATCTACCATTATTTTTCATCTCTAGAACTTTCCAACTTTTTATGACTGCCATATTGCTGAAAAAAAACCTAATTGTTCTATTCATTCCCCCATTTTATGATGAGACAACAATCTACCAATGTAAAATGTGAAAATTGTGCGGCTGACGTGAACAGTAATTCAATGCAGACATTTCATTTCAAAATATCATTTCAGCAAAAACACCTGCCACTTGCCTGTTTTTTTTTTACTTTCAAAAAAAATAAATAGCATGGAAAATAATGGCGCTTATTTAATAGGCAAGCTGCTAACATATATAGGCTATTCCAGAAAACTGTGACTAAACAAACTGTGAAAACCCTGTCCTGGAAAATGTTAGCAACCCATTGATTTCAAACACATTATCGCTTGAAACTCGTTATCTTTTTTTCCTCTCCATAGCAACATAATTTTCCCCCACAAATCAATATGTCTGGAGTTTTTTATGAATAATTATTGGCGCACTGCAGTTCTTGGAATATGGGTGGATGGATACAAGAGCGTATTTTTACTCTGAAACGAACAAAAAAGGATAAATATTAATACCGTTTTTTTTCCGATTTGAAACAGACAGCTTCGCAGTCATTTCTCGATAGAATCCATTATGTTATTGGCAGTGGTTTCCGCACTGAATGGCTCAGAGGAAAACAGCTGTTTGCAGCAATTAGGCCCTTTGAAACCAGAGATCGTAAGCTTTTGTAAATAAAGACTTTCAACAAACAAAATTGATTGCATCAGCAGAGGCAAACAATCAATAGATCACCTTGCTGATCTCACAATGAATGATGACATATGATACCATTATGTATCGCTATATCTCAAAATAAACATTTTGTTTGAGATTTGGAGATACACTTGCAAGTGATATCAAAGATGAATTATGATAAGTACTGTTTATTCATATTCATCTTATCTATTTCATTTACGATATCATCTATCATCTAGTTTCTAATTAATCAATATTTTTCTTCTACATAATTTTCTTCTACTAATTTGCTTCAATAAGGGTATGATATTCGATTGTACATGTAAATTTACAAAACTACATTTATGAGTTTTTGTTGACTCCCCAACATGGACTTATCAGGTGTTGTCATTTCTCATTAAAATGTAATATAGAAATGATACTTGTATATAATTGCCTACAAACCTCCGAAAACTTTACAATGACATTTCATTGACAATTCATAAAACCATCAGTAACGGATGCTGTATAGGAAATGAGATTAAATTCTCAATGAGTTGGGAAAAGGACACAGTAAGGGGGCAAGGTGAGGATGATGCTGCACCGACTTTTGCAGACCATTTGTTAGGATTCAGCTTTTAGTCTATATTGGTATATTTTTGCAATTCTTTGTCCAGCTTCCTCAACTGTGCTTGTATCCAATAATTCCAGTTGACAATCATTGTCAGTGTCAGCTTCAGACAACAAAACTAAACCCAGACTCAGACATTTTCGCATCAGAAAAAAAACCCTAATATTCTTCAACCACTATGCTTCATGGCATCAGAAATTGACATAGGCATTGGTATAGTTTTTCTTTATCAGTCTTTCCCTTTCGGAAATAACACCTAATATTTTTTGCGCAATTATGGCGAAGGAAATTTTTTTTTTGTGTGTACATGTTTGCAAAGATATGATTATCGATACAAAGGAATTTATTTTCTACAAGATCTGTTATGTGATCATAATTACAGGAATGTTAGATTTAACTACCTTCTTCAAACACTTGAAAATTATGTACACTTTTTATAGCCGAGCCCATTTTGCTGCTATTGTAAAATGGATATTTGCTAAATTGTAAAGACCCATTTATTGTACGTTTATGAAGCCACTTACAAACACAGAGTACTTTCATTTCTTGTTGAACGCCTTTTACTGAAGTGAACTGAAATTGCCCCCTGCAACACAATTCTCTTTACACCAGCCAAACCCTCTATTTTAACCTGAAATAACTCGCCCATTTTCAGACCCCTAAGATTTTGTGTCAAGTTACATCTTTCTTGATTCAAAAGCTCATCTCGAGAGTCCTACGTACTCGAAAAAAGACATTTGCCTCGAGTGAAAACTACATCAGAGACTGTGGTCGTTCAATTGGCGCAATCTAATTTTTCTCTTTGACTATCTCGGCGAAATCGCAAATGTCTCCTCGCATGGAAACTTGTCATTTCTCTATTTTCCTCGGCGCACACAAAAGGAGCTACGTCTGTGACTAACATATGCGTGCATGGAAACGAAATACCCTGAAGTAGCTGCGACATCTGACGATTTCTTTCTACTTCAACAGCAACTAAGCATAGACTACCCCCCCCCCCCCCCACCCCCCTTTTCCTTGTCAAGACCCATTTTTCCACATTTCGGTCTGCCGTTTTCCCTGTTTTCCCACAAGGACCCAGACAGAATCGATAGAGCATGAGTGATGATTTCAGTGCGGGGGTAGAAAGGGCAAAGACATCGCAATATCCGAGAACATTTACCGAATTTATTTGGACAAATTCCAACAACGCCAGACAAATAATGTCAGGGTTCAAAATCTACCCACAATTATGGCGATATCAAAAATCATATCATAAATGATTCAGACTGAACGTTATTCTACATGCTGTGTTTATCAGAAGCTTTGGCAGCAATAAATCTTTGAAGAAAACCCATATTGAGCTATTTTTTCAAACTCAAATATTGAATAAAAAATCAATATGATATTCATGTAAAATATAAGATTACGTCTTAGACAAAATATCAATACATAAATATTTTGTAACTAGGATTTTTCGAGATAAATATGTGGTAGGCCTACTTATTCCCCCATCTTGATGACACAATGTGAATGTATACTGCATGTATAACTGACTGCAATTACTGTATGTATACAAAGGTGGCAGTTATCAAATAATTATCAAACAACCATACCAGGCTAATTACAAGTACAACACCAAAGTGCTACTAAACTGGCCCCCAACAAATCATCAAGCTATATAAAGAACCGCTCGTAAACACAAACCACACTCATATGTACCAAGCCACCCACCCAAGAAAAATACGTGACCTCTCGGTGATAATAAAGCAGATATAAATGCCTGACTTGGCTCGATCTCCACTCACGCTAAATAAACATCGCTTCGAGTGAACTGGCGTTACTGCCGAACAAATTCACCTCACATATTCAAGGAGGTTTTTCTTTCTTTGCTGGAACGAACCAACGAACGAAACTCTCCCCTTGATTTTTCATCCGTTTTCGTCCTGTGATGTTTATTCTTGCTGTTTTGCCGATATGCGGAAAAAAAGGTCCACCATGTAAAAAGCAGACAATTTATTTATTCATTTCCTTCTGATGGAATGGAATGGGAAAAGAATTTGTCAGTTATACTTAGAGGTTTATATTCTGATGGGGGTCAGAGAAAATGTGAAATATTCCTGGCAATGGAGCAAGAGAATATGACATATATCGAGACGAATATCTGCTAAAATAACAATAAATCACTGAGCAAAATATCCACATTGATAAATCCGATAAAATATCTCAATTTCTGCCACTGTAAATAGAACAGGAATCTAAGAACCCGAGACTTTGCTATATCATCCACACTCCATCAATACCGCCGGTCTCTACATGATGCGGGAAGCAAGGGGTTAACACATTAACCGCAGATATTTACGAGCCTGCAACAATCTCTTTGTATGGGAATTGTCGTGTAAAAAGCGCCATGTGTTTTGGTAAATTTCCGTGGTAGAGCAAGGCCCTGTGTTGGTGTTCTAATATTTCTGACGAGTGTATTTGATGATATCATTGCGGCTATTTTTGTGTGAAGATAACTCTTATGATGTGTTTCTGGTATGTTCTCGTTATCTGTCAGAAAAGAATGTTAGATTCTTTGCCAACATCACAAAATGAAGTGTCATTCGATACACTAGGATGCTATTTGAGGGGAAATAACAGATAAAGTCACTATTCCTTTGCGAACTTCAACACAATTTGTGGTAAATTACATCACAAGCTCTTATGAGTACTGCAATTAATAAAGCATGAATTTGGCTCAAGTCCAAGAAAATATTGCACATCATTTAGTCATGTTTCTCTGATATCAGTAATATATTTAGGAATGAAGATGTTATTGGCCTGGGTTATTCAACGAATACACACTAATGAATTGTAAAGTGATATCTACAACTGATAAATCATGTTAATGACTAATTTATATGCCACAGTCATTCAATCATTGGCCTCTATGATCATCGAATGATGCAATGTTTTATAACAGTCGAATTTCCTTGAAATAGAATAATATTTTTCCTGTTGGTTGAAAGTCACACCACTTTTATTTTTTTATTGCGTAAATTACAATAAAACCAAAACATGTGGCATATTAATACGCCCAATAAGTGGGAATCAAAACAATTTACAATTCCTCGGATAGTTCTCCGTTCTGGAAAATATCATCAGAAAAAAAATAGACTGTGCTGTAGAAATTGGATTCTTCGCCCCAACTGGCATTTTCCTGACACCGAAATAATCGATGTTGTTCGCGACACCGCAAAGAATCACAAACACACATTGATTATCGTAGAGGAACGATGACTAAGCAACAACGATCAATAATTTCTTGTCACCTCATTTATCAAGCGAGAATTTCCCTGCATTAATCTGGAACATGACGTGCAGAATCTGATAAACAGATCGCGAATGATGTAATCATTTCTATTATCATGTGTCTGGCGTTTGTTGATTACATTTACGCTGCATGCATAATGAATTTTGAAGGGCAACTTTGGAAGCAACTGGAAAATAAGATTGAAATGAAACAAGCCTATCCGCACATTATACACAAACGCAGTAAAATTACCCCTACAATGAGTTAACCTAACCATATGGCACAACAGACGTGTGAATTTATGTTGCACTATTTTAGTTCCTCTTTCAACCCTTTCTCATGAACCAGGAACAATATTTACTTCCTATTATACCCAAGAAAAATATAAAGCCCCCCCCCCCCCATCCCTCATGCAGTTTCAGAACTTGTAGGCATTCATTACATAACTAGATGTCTTTCATCCTAATGATGCCATGCATACAATGAAATAATTCAAACTATACAATGTCCTTGTCAGAAAAATCAACAGTTACTTCCTTCTATTTTCTGTTTCTATTCACAGCACTAATGTATACAGTGCATTCATGCCCCTGACCTCCCCCCCCCCCCCCTCCACCCCACCCCAAACCAAGACAATTTAATTCCCTATATTTGTCAGCTGTTTGTCGACATTATCGTAATTTGTACAAATTAGGTTTCCCAAATACATGAACCAGTTTAAAATAAAGGCAACATTCCATTTTTATTACTCTTCCCATATCAAAACAAGCTCAATACACTATGTACTACCGGTAGATATGAAAAGCAACTATAACTGTATATAGTATTGGGAAAATACCATTTACACCATAAATCAGCTGCCTTATGAAGCCAATTGAAATGGAACAATCTATATGTATATATCATCTGCAATTTGGATAATATGTGATACTAATATGTCATCTCGTGTAATGAACAGAACTCAATTCCAGTCTTTATTTTAAGCTGAATTTTTACTGAACTGAAAACGTTTTGTTTCCAATACTTGCCACCCTGTTTATTCTATATCAATTTTGTAATATTGCCAAACCTGAAGTTTGGGAAGCAGCCAACATAATTGTTTTCCATACAACTATGACTATTCCTTCATTTCAACAATTCACAATATCCAGGTGAATTGCCAGTATTTGTTTACACTCGTGCTGGACCAAATGTCACTTTTGTAGACAAAATTAATCCAGGTATAAAGCAAACAATTCTTTTGTGTAACTGTACTGTTTTTTCCACTTTATATTTCATATTTGTGGAATCCACATAAAATCTAGTATGTTAAACTTTTACATTTCCATAGACCTTTTTTTTCTGTCCTATATTTCTTCCTTTTACCAATATACCAGTATTTAATAGTGTCATTGTATGTCTGTAATGTATATTGTATTTTGTGTTTACTACGTTTAGTATTTACTATCATTCTGGAATTGCAAATAAAACAAAGATGAAATTGCTTTGTTTGCTTTTATTATCGTCCATATATTCACAGTGCACAACGTAATATACCTTGCAAACACTTCTACCATATTCAGCACAAAATGTGAATTTGTAATCAAATTTTGTAGTGAAAAAATTAGCCCAAGGGCTAAGAAAGGTTACCGGACAATATATATTTTAGATATTAGTATTTTGTCCCGTGACCTTTAAAAAACATCATGGGTCAATTCAAGGACACGATAATATTCGGCATATGTCATTTCTAGTATGTCCACAATTAATTCCTAAGCTGTGAAGTCAATAATAAGCGAGATATTAGCCATTATGTCCTGTGACCTTGAAAATGAGGTCAAAGGTCGAATTCAAGGTCATAGCAATATTCAGCATATATCATTTCCTATATGTTCATAATTGATTCCTAAGCTGTAAAGTCCATAATGAGCAAGCTATTAGCCATTTTGTCCTGTGACCTTGGAAATTAGGTCAAAGGTGAAGTTCAAGGTCATGACAATGTTCAGAATATATCATTTTCTATATGTCCCCAATTGATTGCTAAGCTGTAAAGTCGATAAAAAGCGAGATATTACCCATTTCGTTCTCTGACCTTGAAAATGAGGTCAAAGGTCAAATTCAAGGTCATAGCAATATTCAGCATATATCATTTCCTATATGTTCATAATTGATTCCTAAGCTGTAAAATCGATAATAAGCGAGATATTAGCTATTTTGTCCTGCGACCTTGAAAAGGAGGTCAAAGGTCAAATTCAAGGTCATGACAATAATCTGCATATATCATTTCCTATAAGTTCATAATTGATTCCTACACTGTAAAGTCAATAATAAGCAAGATATTAGCCATTTTCTGCTTTGACCTTGAAACTGAGGTCAGAAGTCAAATTCAAGGTCACGAGAATATTCAGCATATATCATTTCCTATATGTCCACAATTGATCCCTAAGCTGTAAAATCGATAATAAGGGAGATATTAGCCATTCTGTGGTGTGACCTTGAAAATGAGGTCAAAGGTCAAATTCAAGGTCATCAGAATATTCGGCATATATCATTTCCTATATGTCCACAATTGGTTCCTAAGCTGTAAAGTCGTTAATAAGCAAGATATTAGACATTTTGTGCTCTGACCTTGAAACCGAGGTCAGAGGTCAAATTCAAGACCCTGAGAATATTCAGCATATATCATTTCCTATATGTGCACAATTGATTCCTAGTCTCTAATCTCAATATTAAGTGAGATATTAGGCTTAATGTGTCCCATTGTAAAGCATAGGAGAATTTAACATGGGAGAGTCCCATTTGGGCCGAGTTTGGGCCCAAAATGGCCTACTTCGAGCGATTCAAGGGCAACGAAATGTATACGTGTCACAGGGGTACATAAGAGGAGTGTTATGCATTGATAAGAAAAATAGTTACTGAACGGATTCTGAGAAAACGACCGTCAAAGTCCAAAATTGGCCATTTTTCGACGAAAATGGCCCTCTGACCTTGAAACCGAGGTCAGAGGTCAAATTCAAGGTCACCAGAATATTCAGGATATATCATTTCCTATATGTGCACAATTGATTCCTAGTCTCTAATCTCAATATTAAGTGAGATATTAGGCTTAATTTTGTCCCATTATAAAGCATAGGAGAATTTAACATGGGAGAGTCCCATTTGGGCCGAGTTTGGGCCCAAAATGGCCCACTTCGAGCGATTCAAGGGCAACGAAATTTATACATGTCACAGGGGCACATAAGAGGAGTGTTATGCATCAATAAGAAAAAAAGTTACTGATAAGATTTTGAGAAAATGACTGTCAAAGTCCAAAATTGGCCATTTTTCGACGAAAACGGCCGCCATTTTGAAAAAAATTGGAAAATCAGAAAACTAAAAAAAACCTTCCTTGGAAATATTTTTAGGTATTTTTGTGCAAAATTTCAGAAATATTCCATCATAAACTTTAAAGATAAAAATGTGAACGGACGGACGGACGGACGACGGACGACGGACGACGGACGACGGACGCCGGACGCAACGCCATGGCAATAGGTTATCGGACCAAAGGTCCGGTAACCTAAAAACAACAAATGTTGAATTTGGCAGCAAGTATCGTATGATGTGAAATATAAATTTTAAAAGCACAATGCCACATAAATTAATCAACCGTTTACAGGAAAATAACATTTCAAATGAATGGAACAAGATATCCATTTAATAACATTGTGTTCTTATATATATACATGTATACATTGAAATTTTGGTTTAATTTCCAACCGGAAAAATTGCTACACCAAGGTCAATTCCAACTAATTTCAACAAACACTTCTGCATATAACATTTACACATTTCACCAAACAATATATACAGTCATGCATCTGAACATTCACACTAAGCACTTTTGTACATTAACTAGTGAAACACTATTTAACAATCTACGCAGGCAAACTCATGAATATTCATGATATATTCAAAAGTAATGTTCAATGAATTCAACCAAACTTCATAATTCCTCACGGATTGGAAAAAGCCTTAAAACAACAAGAAAATCACAGAAATAATGTGATCTAGTTCAGCTAAAGTGAACAAAACTAACTGAAAGACCTCCTTTGTTTTTGGTACAAAAACATACAAGTGTACTTCTTTCTTTTTTTTCATGTGTATATTAAACAGTTCAATATACACATAAAAATGAATGGTAATAAAAACAATGTTTTAAAACCTCATCTCTAAAATGGCAACAAATGAATTTACATCGTCTCTATATCGGACTGTAAACAAATATTTCTAGGTACATATTTGCCAAATAGCATGAGAGATATTCATAACATACCATCCAATTGACTGCATCATATATATACTTCCAACTTTGCGGTTTTTACATATCAATGCAAAACTTGGGCACGACTCCACGACACTCTACAAATAA
Source organism: Terebella lapidaria (assembly GCA_949152475.1). Lineage (NCBI taxonomy): Eukaryota > Metazoa > Annelida > Polychaeta > Terebellida > Terebellidae > Terebella > Terebella lapidaria. The sequence continues at coordinate 4,965,559 of OX424562.1, forward strand.
AATGACCAGTGCACCTTGAATATTCTATTTGCCAAACAAACATATAGCCTTCGCAGGAAATTTATATTACGTTGGTTGATAAAAAAAGATATTGACTATTTTACAACAAGTGTTTTTCGCGAGAAAGCCATGTACATTTTCACGTAGGTGCTCGCTAAACATAATTTTTATTCTGCTCCTTTGATCAAACAAATAACACAAAAAAATTTGCGTTCAAGTTACACCAAATATTTACACATCTGAATCTTTTCAGCTTGAATAAACTTTGTATTATTGGCAAACATGCAATGTCTATATAAAGCTTCACAGTATGTCATATATCTTATCGACTTTTTCATGACAAAAGTCACTCAATTTGAAACAATACTATAGTCATTTTTAATAGCAAGATCGAGTTCGTAGATTGCGACAGCTCATTTTGGCGAGGAATACGGAATGTTGACTGGATTCCCGGAGGGGGGCGATTGTGTTGCCATCAGAGCTGGAAAATACAAATGAAACACAACATAAGTTTGTGATTCGAATAATGCCAAACGATGCTAATGAACAATATCATTCCTGCACTTTATAATAGTTTCTAAACTTTAGCCCGATAAAAGTTAATCAAACATGTCGCAAATTAGTAAACCATCGAGACTTGAATAAGTGAAACTCCCGACACAAATTAGTCAAAACGTTGACTGGAATTAGTAATTTGTGCCAACTCTACGTTAGTTTGTGCAGATGAAGAGGGGAGGGTGCGGCTGGGTAAGAGGTTAGACACTCACCACCATAAGGTCCATAGAGAGAGTAGTGAGCTGGTCCCACCACGTGTGTGTGGTGGTGTGTGTGCACATGGCGTTGGGTCGGAGGCGACAATTTCTCTCGATCCTTCCCTTCAACTTTGTCCTTACCGGCAACGATTGCAGACTTCAGGGACGAGGAATCGTAGTTCTCAGCGCCGTCTTTCACGGGGTTGTCGATTGGTTTATCCGACGGTTTCGATGCGTCTTTTCCCCCGGCACTGTGGAGCTTCTGGGAAGACGGAGGCGCACCGTGGGGACTGTGCGTGTTGTAGTAGGTCGCCGCTTTCTGCTGAAGAAGTTCTAAAGCTTTCCCCTCAGGGGCACCGCTGTTCGCAGGGTGGGGCGTTGAGGAAGTTGGCTTGGCACCAGGTGAGGATGTCCGTTGAGCACCAGGCTTTCCAGAGTCTTTGTACGTGCCTTCGGGGAAGCTGCTGCGCATGTGCGGTGGGTACGGTGGGTAGGAGTTCTGGTTATAACCGTGGGGGGTCCCACCTCCTTGGGCTGGGTACATCTGGTGACTAGTATCGTAGGGAGGGTGGGGGTATCCAGGGTAACCTTGGTGATGGTAGTACTGTCCATATTGGTCCTTAGGTTTGCCCCCTGCAGGACTAGATGACAGACCTGCGCTTTTTGACTTGTCCTTGTCGGACTTCGTTGGCTGCTCGCTGCTGCGAATGTCTGTCAGGTTACTCCGACTGCCACTGTGACTGATTCCCTTGTGGTATGAATTTTGAAGGTCGGGAGCATTGCCTACACTTTCCTTGGGGAGTTTTCTGCCTTCACCCTCACGCTTCACATCCATCGGACTACTGGAGTGACCGACTTTATTCCCGTTGTCGCCTTTCTGTTGCTGTTGATGTTGTTGTTCCATGTGGCGTTTATGCTCCATCATTCGCTGTTGCTGTTGGTACATGTAGTACCGTCGATGGTACTCCTCTTGGCGATCGTATGGGGGATTACCGCTTCCGCCAGACATCTGGCGTGACCGAGCATCCTTCCCACTGTCATCGTGCGAGGTTCCCTCCAAGGGTTTGTCTTTAGGCCGCCCATCAGGCATCATATCCCTAGGACGGAATCCCTCTTGCTTGATGTCAAGGGGTGAATGGCGGCCTTCACCCATTGGTCCAGGCTTCATGGATGGAGATCCCTTGCCCTGCTTGGAGAGGTCCATGGCTTTTGTGTTGAGATCGAGTGGACGGGTGAGATCATGTGGAGTTTGTGACACTGGTTTCCCTTCGGAACCCTTTGCCATCTTCGCCTGCTGCTCCATCATCTCACGCCTCGCTCGTCCCTGCTCAACCAGCCACTTTTCATACTGAGCTTTGTACTCCGGATTGGAAGCTAAGAGACGCATATCCACGCCGTACCCGTATGTGCCCATATACTGATGGTACTGTGCCATCTGCTGGGCTTGAGCGGCCATCATTCGCTCTTGGTAGTCACGCATTTGGGCAGGGTTAGGGCTGCCTTTCTGAGCCATCTCCTTATCCATTCTCTCTTTGGCTTTGGCATCGTCCATCTTCTCAACTTTAGGCGTCACTGGAGCCTCACTTATAGGCCTGGGTTTATCCGAGGGTTTTCCCGGTGTGCTCTGTGAAGGAGCCTTCTGCCCATCTCGCCCGTGTGCGGCATGATTCGATGAAGGGCTGTGGTACGCTCCCTGAGGGTAATACGACCCGTACATAGCACCCTGGAAGTTTCCGGGAGCCTGCGGTTTGTCTGAGTTGCTCTGATCCTGTTGATTTGGCGAAGTTGACTTCTGAATGTTAGGTTCGACTTTGACCTTGACTGGAGCTGCATCAGCCTCCACGGTCGCATTGCTGTCGTTAGCATCTGAGATGTCAGAGTATGCAGGGCTCTGTGCATTGGTAGAGCTGGAGTCTTTATTGTCAGCGTTGTTCGTCACCGGTGAGTTGAGGCTGAGACTACTCGGTGGTCTCGTGCTGCTGCCTTCGTGCGACTTCATCGGGGAGTTGACTTTTGGAAGCGGCAGTTGTTTCTGGAGTTCGGGAGGTGAGTTTGTCTTTTCGATTGTGCTGCCGAGCTGTACTGCTGCCTGCTTCTGGAGCTCTGGAGGGTTGCTCATCTTGACAAGCGCTTCCAGCGACTTGTTGCCGGTGACAACGGATGATGTCAAGCTTGTTGTTGGAGCAACTTTCTCCACTGGAGATGACATCTGAATGACAGACATGTCAATTGTAGACAGATCCTTGTGGGTAGATTCTCTCTGCTTGTCTTTGGAACTCTCCTTGTCTTTGTCTTTATCCTTGTTCTTTTTCTTCTTAGGTTTGCGCTGCTCTTTGAGTCCAGCAAGTGCAGAGTTCGGAGAACTAGTCTCTCCGAGTACAGTGGGTTTTGGCTGGATTGGTTTAAGTCCTCCACTGTTGTTCTGCGGCAGACTAGCTGCAGCGATGGAGATTTGAGCGGGACTGGACACAATTGCTTTGGCTGCTTTGCCTTTCTTCTCCTTGTCGCCTTTTGTCTTTCTGGATTTCTCCGAGCTTTGGACGACAGTTGTCATTGCGACTGTGGAGACGGTTGAAGTGGTGGTTGTTGACTGGATGCCGGCGGTTGATGGCACAATCGATACGGTTGTCACACAGCTACTGAGGGGGGTCACAGTTGATGTTTGGTAGGTGGTTGGTGGAGAAGTCACACTTTTCTTGCCGTCCATGTTGACTTGAGTCAATGCAACTGTCGGCTGTTTATCCAGCTGTTTCTTGCTGTCCAGATTTGCTTGTTTATCATCTTTCTTGCCCTTTCTGCCAGGCTTTGAAACAGTTTCTGGCTTTTGGTCAGGGGCACCATTTTCGCTGGAGTTCTGGTTATCGGCACTTTGATCCTCGGAGGGAGATGTGACTGTCGCTTTGCGTCCGCGCCCTGATTTTGTGGAGGGTGAAGCTACGACAGGTTTGCTTGGAGTTTCCTCTGCTGGTGTTTTCTCTTCAACCTCTGTGTCCATTTCCTCATCAACATAGTCATTTTTGTGGGCGTGTGCTTGGTGATAGCGTAATCCATTGATATGACGATACTTTTTACTGCAATTGGGCTCGGGACATTCAATGAATCCATTCTCAGGAGTGGGTGCGTTGGCATTTTTCCTTGCACGTTTGGAAGTGCGGATATTATCCAAATCCAGATCTAAGTCTGCAGGACGTCCACGTCGTTTGGGTGTGTTACTTTCGGACTTGGCTGGACTGGGTGGTGCGGCGTATGGGTTCGTGTTGTTTTTGCGTTTTCGCAGGCGGCGTTCGCCCATGTCCACAGGTGGCGTCACCGGAGCTCGGCGCTTCCCGCGACCACGACAAGGTCTGGCTTCTGAGGTGACAGCCGGGGAATCACAGTTGAACCTGGTGTGGAAAAATGAAGAAGAAAATATATAAACTTCTAACAAAACTTATGGATTGAAGCCTAGAGCAAAAGGTAATATTGTTAGCTTCAAGATGAATGCAACATGATGATTTTCTTGTCACGGATATTTAAGGCTAATTTAGCGAGAGACCACCGCACATAATTTTCTCACAATGTTATTTTACCTATCACTATGAAAACTGATATTTATGATCCGAGCCACTGAATATTGAGATAATTTTGCCTAAATAACATGACCTCATGCTGTTTTGATGAAGTAGCAACTGCACTTTAAATATCTGCCATGTCATTTTTCACAGAAAACTTTTCGCAAAAAGGTGGAAAATATTGTGTTCCCCACAAAACCAAATCCAGCCAGATACATTTTCTTTCAGCGAGTAATTTACACATACCTCGGTGGGGCCCATGCGTGTTTAGTTGCGTCCATCAGCGTTCCCACGTAGGTTTTGCCGCGCCACGTTATGTTTACAACGAGGATGCCTGGAAAAATACAAACATTGATATATCATGTAACATAAGATTTGGAATGTGGGCTACTTGACAGCACAGATTAAACCATACATGAACTTGGGAAAATAAATTCTTTATTTTATTTGCTGTGAACTCGTGAACTCTCTAGTTTTGGAAAACGAGAAGAGGAGTGTGTTTTTTGGAGGCATATTCTCTCCACTTTAATTGGTATGAGTGGGAGAGCAAATTTTACATCCAAGTCGGATTTTATGACAAGAACCATTCACAGTTAATTGCTTGTCAAGTGTGATATGCCAGGGGAAGTACATTGTACATAAAAAGAAAATTATACTTTTTTCTGTTTTTCAAGCCTAGACCATATTATGTACTGAAATGACATGCCACAAGATTTCCTGCAACAGCAAATTTGAACCCAGTAATTAACCCCTTGGGCACATAGCTGACAGGTTTGAATACATAAATAGAACGTGTCTTTTGGGGTCACTGATGTTTGGACAAGAAATGACATAAAAAGTCTGAAACCAGCTCTCCAAATCTAATAAAAGAGAGACAATTATTTCAAACTTGCCTCTGTTTTTTCTGTTGTTGTAATAATCTGGTTCCCAAAGGGACTAACTATATAAATCCACCAGTGAATTTGTAGTCAAAACAAACCCTTTCTTTGTTTACATTTCTCTGGGTGTAGTTTACAATAACAAAATCCAGGCCCTTTTTCTACACTTGCCTATAATTTGCTATTGAAGGCAGTTCCCAGGGTTCAAAACGATTTCTCCAAAAATACTTGTTGTCAGAAATATCTCGAAAATTGCACCGTCAGGAAGTGGTTCACTTTAAAAGCCAGAAAAACTGTTTTTTTCCCCACTTCTATAACCCTCAATCACTTTTCATCTTCCCCAAATGAATCCCAGCCTGTTTTTACGCCATTCACGTGTTTCCTTTTCCCCCCTCAACACATAATCTCCGTGATTTCCAAGCGGTTTCTCACCATTTTCCGTTTCGTTCCAGACGATGCCCTCGAGAACCACACTGGTTCCCGGTTCACATGGCCCGAGGCAATCTGGGTCGGTTGCCACGCCAACACTGCTGGTTTCTGTGCCAACGTCCCTTTGTTCCATATCGACCTCTGATTGTGCTGCCCCAGGCGAAGTTGGTTCGTCCATCTAGAAATAAAACGTGGGCTTGATTAGCAATTTGTGAACAGGAATTGATGGCAAAATTAGATTAACAATTTGGAAGTTTCAAGAAAATTTGCGAAATGATGTGAAATTGGCGTTTATAAATTGAAATCACTTTTACGAAGAAACAACAGGTAGAATCAAAGCACTTATACACTGATTCTAACAATAACAGTTTAATACATGCTGGATACAATGTGTCTTTATAAAAGCCAAATAAACATCATGAATAGATTGATTCATGCCACAAACCCCCACAACACTAACGCGACAAAACCTGTATTATACATGTCACCCGCATAAAGACAGTTAGCACCCAGGCTGTAGCACAAAAACTCTTACTCCATTATTTATACATACAACAATGCTTTAAATTGAATCGATGGGGCATTCAATTACTTTCCGAAATAACACCAGGAGACCTTTCTCCACGAAATAACCTTGTCGAGAGCCATGTAAAATACATCAGCGCTGGGCACTGGTATTGATTTTTACGGTCGCTGTCGGCATATTTCGCCGCTCTTTCTTCGTAATGCACCAAATGAAACCAGGTTTGCTTTCCCTGCCGCGAATAAAACATCACAGCGAAAACTGCCAGCCGATATTGAACAAAGCAATTAATATGCATTACAGAGAAAGTGAGTTATGCATCAGGCAAAAACATCTTTTTTTTCTTTGCGCCATGCTTTATAGAAAACAAGTAGGAAAGAATTTCTCTGCAGCCGGAACAAAAATGTTACAGCAAATGTCATTAGCTTGTCAAATGGGCCTTTGCTTTTGACTTGTACGACAATTTGTGCTGAAATACCTTGCTCATGGAATGACTGATTTGATTCACTGTTGTTTTGCATTACAAATACACAGGGAAATTCCATCTTTGAACTTCTGCACAATTAGCAGTCTAACTTTGAACTTTAACCCTTTGTGGCAAATACTTTCCTAACCTCCCAGTTTTGTACTTGGCAAGTACAATACAGGATCTAAACAAGACAAATATCTGCCCTGCTAACAGAGTAAAACTAAATTTCATCTAAATATATAATTCTTTGAACCAACAAATCATTCTGCACTGAACATCAAACCAAATTTGAATCAATACACAAAACAGCAAAACATTCCACATTCAATTGGAAACAAACTGTGTATTGAAACCCGCATAAATCGGAACAAACGCCACAACACCTGACCCTATTTTTATCCTTTCCTTGCAAAAAGCAAACCATTGAAACCATTTACATCTGCACAATTCCCTCATGTTTTACACTACCTGATGTTTCGACGTGCACAGAGACGAACAGAATTATGACAGGTGTTGTATCCGAGCCCAGGGCGAACGCCAACAATGATAGACGGTGTTTGCATGTACGCCAGTGAAACATTCATTCCGTGTGCCACCTTGTGGAAGGCTTTTACTAACTGACAAATCACCTTCAGTTACTACCACCTTTGGTACCTCCCTCCTGCCATTTCTGCCTTGGGGGGTGGGGGGGGGGGGAAGAAACTATTGAACAGTTGTGAAATGGGATTGTAAAAGAGAGATACATCCCCACTATGCTAGTTATTATATTCACTCGCCTTGAGGGAGGGGGGGGGGGTGGGGTCTTGTATTATGTATACACCATCCATAGAGGCTGCTTAATTGCTTGCCACATACCCCCAGTGGTGACAATAGGGCAGACAGTTAGGGTTACTTAACACCACATCTAAAACTACAAGGTGAACACCCTGTAATACACAACCACACCCCCCCTCCCTCCTTCCCTAACTCCACCTAACTATGGAAAATAAGACCCACCCAGTCAAATCAGAAATGCCCTGTAGAGAATATCTTGGATCAATTATTTCTTACCTGACCCACCATCCTTGAGTCATAAATCTCTCCACTGGGTCACCCCCCCCCCCCCTGACCTCCCTCCACCCCCACACACACTGGCCTAACCCCCATGATCAAGCCTATTGATTGATTGATATCAGATTGTATGAGAAAAGACCAACTGAAATACAGCAGTTGTGTTATCAACACTTACAGGTTGAATATCTGTCTCACTGACATGACATGTGGCCATGGGCCTGGTTTCTTTTGATGTAATATAGATCTAATTTGATCTGACTTCAATGAAGTTCTATCCCTTATACATTTATCTATAACTAATATATATATCTTCTTTGTACGAAGTTTTTCTGACATCAGAATATTTTGATCAAATCTGATTCCATCAATTTGAGGTAAATTCAATAAAACCTGTCTTGTTTCATTGTATTTGTATGGCACAAAGGGTTAACGTGTCTGCCATCCTAATTGCTACGTCCAAAATACCACATGTTCCAAAAATGTCAAACATCAGTAATGCTTCCCCAATTCTTTATTTGCTTTGCAGCTATTATCCAACGTCTAAAGGTCAAAGAACTTCAACTCACGAATCACGGAAAAGAATCTCCAAGATCAAATCCCTAGCTTCCTAAATCAACATCTTCATACCTGAACTAATTTGTGCACCTGGAAACCTACTATAAAATTTTAATGATCATCTTCTCGTATCTATCAGATAGAACACTCACCCGCATTTCTGTTTGGTTTTGCCTGGCAAAATTCCTTTGTGTCTTTCGATAGTCATATATCCGCAAACATCGACATGCTAATATCGAATGACCTCACATATCACAGATAACATCAGTGTCAGTTAAACGCTTCGCCTACAAATGATGCCCGAGTCAATACACTCCAATATATTACAAGCGGCTAGCAGTCCGCTTTGCTCTCAGTTCACTTATGTGCATAAACATTGATTATTCTGTGCTTAGAGTAGCAAGCGGATACCCTCCTCCCCCCCACCCCCCCCATCCACTCGTTCACATACCCCTCCCCCCCCCCACACACACACACACAGATGATTGGAGCAACTAATGTACCTCAAACACGCGGCCAGCCAAAACTGCCAACACATGCAAACATTAACCAAGTCACCGAGATAATACATAGCACGTACCTTCTCCGCCTTGACCTTCTTCACAATGGGCAAGCCAATTCTATCTTCTTCCTTGGCATTGAATTCATACGGGTCGCAAGCAGTCGGTTCTTTTTTCACACCGGCCATGTTGTTCATTCTGTGTAGTTCGACCATAACGCTGCTAGCCGCCAGTATCGAACCATTTCCCGTATTACTACTACCGCTTGCAGCCGCAGCGATGCCAATATTACCACTATCCATCGCTACAGATGATGAGCTCCCAGGCGAGACAAAGGAACCGTTCGAATTTGATCCACTGTTTGCTGAAATTGCTCCATCTGATTTGCCCGACTTTCGTTTATTGTTCATGTTTCTATAAGGGCTAATAGGTCCCTGGCTGTTCAAACTTGGTGAGTTCGACAATTTAGAACCTTGTGTTCTATCGCGTTCCTTTTCCGCCAAAGTTTGTTTCAGTTTATCCAAAGTAGAAGGCGACCCCATCCCATTGTCACTGCCTTGTGAAGTAGCAATTGTTAGTGAAGAGTTCAAAGCTTTTGAATCACTCTGAATGATTTCATGTTTGGGCGCTTCTGATTTGGACGAGCCAGCTACATTTTTTCTCTTTATCTTCATCTTGAGACCCCGGTCGACCGTTGAATGATGCTCGATAGGGTTCATGTTGAGTTAGCTTCGAGAGTGAGGCAGCAAAAACCTCAACCGCCAACTGAATCCGCAAACTAAACCCATATGTCAGCACACATTGGGCAAGATGGGGGTGTTCCTTGGGGGAAAATCAATAAAATTCAAACTGTTATCCACATCACAAAGTGTTGGTAAAATACGAGACTGGTTGAAGCCAAGCAGAGCAGTAATTCAAAGCAGACTGTCTTTCCTGGCATATGCTTCACAGAGTCGTTCTTTGTTGTATTCCACCAACTGTCTTCAAGAACAAAGTGTCTTATCCATCGCAGGAGTGGATGTCATAATAGACAAAATCCAATTATCCTTGTGTGCCCGCTATTGATCGAGTATGTTTTTGTCTCTATCCACTGCACATACTTGACATAAATGTACGCGATGCTGAATAATTTATCGTATTGCCGATGTTTTTATCCGGTCAACCAGTAACGAGCGATATGAGACCCGCTCGCTCGGAGTGACCGTCCGACCACTTGTGCGGTAAATGGGCTCGCAAATATATTGGCGGTCATCGAACGGAGACCAGCGACCCAGCGCACAGCACAAAGACATTTGATATCGCTAAATGAATCCCTTGCAAGCGAATCATGCCGGCGGCCGTTACAAGCGCAGCAAAAATAATCAATAGACCATTCAGAGGCCTGCCTCTCACTAGAATCCCCGATGCTTGTGATGACTCGAGCGATTGCCTTTTTTCCACAACGAGCAGAGCTGAATCAAGTTGAAGACCAGTTGAGTTCCTTTGTCCGTGAAACCGATCGAGTCCACAAAATAAAACGGAAAGTATCCAACCAATGGCTCGATCTCCAAAAACCGCTGTATCAACAGTGCAGAGCGTTTTATCTTGGATATTTCAAATTGCTGGTGTGACAACTGTTGGTTGTTGCCTGCTTACTGGCTTGCTATCAAGGCAAAATATAAACAACGTTTGCTGTCGAGCTGTCAAACTCGAGGCTGTCACTGTTTCTTCCCAGAGTTTGTGCACTGCCACCGTGTGTGCTTTTTCCGTGAACCTGCCGCCGTGACCAATGATTAACCAATCACTGCACGCGGTAAATGTTGCAGGAGTTTCATGTCAAGGAGCGTATTTCTTTGTGTTAGACGACCCCTCCACGGCCGCCTGAGCTCTCGGCTTCTCCCTTCCTTGAAGACTGTTGAGGGGGGTGTTCCGTGAAGAGGACCACCGCCGGTGCGTTATGCAGCCCACTTGCCAAGCGGTCCCAAGTCACCTTGCATCTAGACTGGAGAAGGAGAGGGGGGTCCGTTGTCCGCATCGGTTCGAAAGGAAGCTCAGTGGTGCAAAAAATATCTCTTTCCTAACAAGAGGCCATCACTCCCCGAGTGTTCACATCGAAAACAATCTAATCAGCAATCCAATGTGTCGGCTGCATTCATCCCGCAGCGGTCCGCGGACACCGCTTGCCACCGCTCTCACAGAGACGAGCCCTGATTGGCTGTGGATATAAACCAATCAGCGCTCTCGTGTAATTTGCACTCGCTCGCCTTGTAAAAAAAACTTCCATGTAATTTAGTATCGGCCACGGTGTAAACCCGTAAGGCTTATATGACAAGGTATTGTGTAATAAATTGAAGACGGGCGGCTCCAAGAGCAATAATTCAGGATGTCTTATAGGCTAGAATGAACATATCACACTCTTTTCGGGCCATAGGAGTGATAAAAAGTTTAATAGACAAGACAGTTATCAGATGGCAGATAGCGTATATTGCGGCTTGTGGTGTTTATGGCACACAGAGGGTTAACACAAATTGGTTTCCGCTGGGAAGACGTAAAGAATGGGCCATCATAAAAAATACCAGACACGATTTATTAGTGAGAAGCTGCCTGGAATAAAATGGAAATATGATGTCCGCAAGGGAATCTATATTTGCACCCTGTATTGAGCAGACATTTCAAATCATATAAATACATGAATATGTGCAAAACTATCCAATATTGCTGTTACCATTTTAGTTCGAAATAATAATGACCCACATGTTATTTTTTCTGGGCCATGAACAGCCTGTTATATTCACAGTATATAATTAAACTTCAGCGCACATGACTCCCTCCTTTGTGCGTTGTGCCAGCTTTGAGGAGGGGGTGTAGCCCAGATGAAATCTGATAATTCTATCCATTCCCTTGTGTGTAATTACATGAACAGCTTGCAGTGGGGCTGACTGACTTTCTACACCTGCTTTTCATATTGATAACAGCCTAGTAGCTCCATTTCTCATCAAATATTTCACCACTCAAAACCCCAGACAATACATCTACACCATCCATAAACATGATATATTACACTGATGAAATGATAGAATGTGAAATAAAAAGGCTACAAAAATTACCACATAGTATAAAACTGCTGGTCATCAGAAAAATACCAGGCAAACACATTTTCATGTCAATTTGTACAATGTTTAGCTAATTTAACATTCCAAGCTCTAAAACTCATCCTTTGGCAAACACATCAAGTCGCTTTTTTGGCAAGATGTATTTCATGCCCGGTGAATACTTATAAAGTAGACTTGACATTTTACTGCAGCTTGTTCCTTCTATCATTTTACCTAACATTTGTAGTGAAGTGTGCTTTTGGAGCGGAGTGGAAAAAAAACATGTGTGGCGCATATGGTGTTAACCCTTTAAAACCCGAATCAGAAAAACCTGTGATATAATGTGCTTACACATGAAGTAAACCAGTCAACTGACACATGGGATGTCCTGTACTTTACACCAATATTATTTGTAAATATTTTTCGCATAGGACATGATTAAAATATGTATTTGTGAGGGAAACTCTCGATATACTGTTTGTTATGAAAAAGCTGGTAATCTAGGGTGGAAGGGGGGGGGGGGGGGGGGGGGCAGGTACGATGGCAGATTATTTGCCGATACAAAGTCTCATGTATCAGCTTCTGTCAAGCTATGCACTCTTGAGCTTCATACAATCCCATAATTTCACATACAAATCTATATTTAATAACCTATCAGCCTACGATTTCTGGAAATCAATAAAACGTCAAATTTCTCTGCAAAACATATACCGATTGGGAAAAACATTTGATTTAAAGTAATGCAAACTGTTTGCTACTTACCAAGTCTCTTCTTATCCAAGAGGTCTCTTTTCACCTGTAACAAATCATTTCTTTACAGGTAAAACATTCACATATTTCGTACGATGCACACAAAAAAGTTGACTTACAGCAACAGCTATGAATAACTGTAATCATCGATTGCATCTAGCATATTGAATAAATTCCCTGGGGTTGAGTCACCAACTTGCTCCATCATTATCAACCATTTGTCATTGTTCATATCAGCAATGTCAGGTACTGAATTATTCATAAGTGAAATTTTAATCTTTTACACCCTCAACAAAATATATAATTTCTTTACTGCCATGAACAAATGTCAAAAGTAAAATAAAGTGTCTGGATATTTGCTATATTTATTAATATAAAACTGACCATCACACGGGATAAAAGCTGTAATTTACTGCGGATAATGGAAAGTCATTGATCAGAAACTCAAAACAAACACTGACTGTGCAACGAGACCTTCCACTTTGTTATGGTTTGCCAAGGCAGAAAAGCGCTTATGTCAATACGCGCTGGACGCAAAGGGTTAACAGCAATTGAAGCATTGCAGGTGCCCATTAATTTGAGCGTTTATTTTGCGGTTGGCAATATCAGTTATTATTCAAGAGTGAAGGGCGGAAAATTCGAGTGGGGGATGGATAGGGTTCCGCCATGCGAATACTGCGATAAATTATCATCGTTTTTTTTTGTTGGCAGAAATATTCTGACGGTGTTGTTTTGTTTTCTTTTTCAAGCATAAAAACGAATTCACGTCAAATATCTGTCAACAAACTTCAACCGTGAATAAGATTTCAGCTATGTGGAAACTGTAGGCAATCTTTCATATTATTTATGATTGGCAAAGCAATTATTACTGTGCAAGCGCTGTATTGAGTATATTCAATACAAATATATTTATACCTACCTACCCATATCTTCTTTGGAGATGTCGATTTTTTCCTCAACCGTACTAATTTTGAATCCTGAAATTGTTTGATTTTTAACTTTCTACCATTTTGTACGATGCATTGATGGCTAATTGGTATAATTTGCTTCCTTTTTCGTTCGAATCCATCTTACGGTGTTCTGGATTTCCCTTTTGGGCGGGAATTCAGATGATACGCATCATGCTAAGGGAGTGTTCAATTTTTCATCAGGGCAAAAGTCGAGATCACGGTGTGCATTCAAACCACAAAGTCCACAAATTTCATAGAGAATCAAAATTCACTGAAAGGTTCGAATGCTTTCACAGGAATTTTCATGAAAATGTTTACTGGTGATTAACTCAATCTATTTGCTTTCATACTCTTATGATCAAAGCAAAAAAAAAGTAATGGAACTAGACACAGTCGGTCGCACATGAGCGCATAATGGGAGGTCCCCCAAAGCGCCAATATTACAGCAGTTGATATTTTCCATTCATCATGTCATAATATTCCACTATGACTGTGCTATTTTAAATCGATCTCTATCATACTAAAACCATGACATGTTATCAGAAATATGTTATGAGAGAGATATCTCTGATGTTATGTGAGTTGGCGCAAATTATCAAATAATTTTCCATTATATGCATATACAAATCTAATGGCTGTAGGCGGCCTACATGTAGGGCCTGAGAAGAAATGCCGGCCCAATTAGCGTACCTTACTCTGTTAATACTACTCTCCCACTGAATGTATACCATATTCAATCTGTCCGGCACATTTTTAATCTTCATTGATTTTAAAAGAAATGGTAAGCTGCGCTACATGGGCCGAAATGCCTCAACAACTACTGCATTGGTCCTAATAGTGGCACATGCCCTAATAGTAGAGCGCCCTTTCTTTTCCCCAAAAAAGTTCGATTTTTGTAACCTTGTAATTCCCTTCATATCAATTTCTAATAATATCTTGGGATGTTCCAATTCACACATTTATGTTACTTGAATCATAATAAAGGGGTCTGAAGGCTATAGGTATATTATCCTGTGATTTTCTTAAGTCTGACCTCAACTTTGACCTCATTTTTGCACGCGCTGCTGTAGGTCTTGCTTTGGCTCGCCGTGCTACTATTAGGACCAATAGGTATAAGCTATTACTCTTGGGACAAAATTAACCCCCATAATTAAAGTTGAGGAATTAACCTTCAGGTTCTCCAGAACAGTATTTCCTGCTCAGCTTGTGACACCAATCATGACTCTAACATATCCACAATTGTTTCATAGTTGATATTTTATGCACAAATTCTTGATATTCATTATTTGTGTTCTATTCTTCTTCGAATTTACCAGTTTTGACAGAATATGACTTACAATCATGTAGCGAATGCTTTTGCAACATAACGTGTCATTCTTAACCAAAATATCTCAAGATGCGAGTTATGCTTGTTTTCCAGCTTCCTAATATCAGAAATACATTGGTCTTACGTATTTCTGCTAATATTTTAAAAAAATATTTCAGCCTTGACATCTGCATTCTCAACTTCATTGTCCATCATTTGCTTAAATTAGTGAAAACCGCATAAACACAAGCCAATGTTCATGTAACACTTTATTGTAATCACAAAGTCAACAAGTTCTGAAATGTGCCATTCGTTTCCAACATGTTTCAAAACATGCTTCAAACATTTCCCACATAAATATAAGCAGTAAATAAGTGTACATTCCTCACACCAAATACAGTCCATAGCATAATTCTTGAGCATTCACAAAGTCAACAGCAGTCACTAATGTATGGTCATGACACATTTATATCCATGACATACATGTATTTATGTATTATTACATATTTATGTATTGCATCATAAAGTACACAATATTATTCAGAATTTTATTTCTGTATTTTCTAACACTGTGACAAAGTTCACAAGCACTCAAAGTGGCACAAACAAATTCTTCTCATAATCTGATATTACAGAAACACCTATTGACAAAATCATTGCAGGAACACCTATTGACAATGTTGAAGTACACAATGCATCCGGTACATTAATGATAACAATTCTAAGCTTACATATCAAACAATGGAATTTACATATTCAACAAAAGTGAATTGTACATTATGAAGTTCTACAATAACTTCTTTGAATTTCTTTATACAACAAAATAGCATTATGTTGTGTCCATCACAATTATATGAAATGTTGAACATTTGTTTCATTTAATACACAGATCTACCAGGTTTTGTGTACTAGGAATGCCGCAGTCCTTTCTTGGCCCCCTGGTGTATGTGGTGGTCCAGCTTGTCTGAAAAATATAAAGCGGGCAAGCTTGATATAATATTGGGAAATGAATACATTATAGATATCTGCCTGTAACAGGCTATACTCAACATAAACAATCACAAATACATGACAAGATTTCAAATGTTATGTAATGGCGCCACATGTAGTTTTGATTGTGCACAAATTTGATGAAATAACAATTTTTTAGGGCACTCAAATTACCAGGCATTCATCTGCGATTGAAAGACATTGTTTGTTAATATCAGTGGAGTGGCCAGCTACATGTGAACAATGAACTTTCTTCTAATTCTAAAATATCTTCACTTCTAACTAACTAAAGTATTTGAAGTGTCAGTTATATTCTTTATAGGCTGCTAACAAGGACACCCCCCCCCACCCCACCCCCACAGCATGCTTGATAATATCACCTGGTCCGCAGGCAATATCACACCTCAGTGCTCTCAAAAGCATTTAATTATCAGGTGTTATGTCATGGCTTGGGTGTTGTTTTACACATTTTTACCACCAGACTTTGTACACAATGAAATGTGACTATGCTGGAAATATGAACTACTAGAGTGTGAAAATGAATAGTCCCTTAATCCACTTTGAACACTGAAATGTATTTGGTGGGAAACAATAATTGAAAAGAATGCATTGTACAGTGCACAATTTCTATATTATCAAGGACTAGATCTACCGATATATTTTTGTATTATACGTTGATCAATATGACCTGTATTCAACACACTCATAGTATCTCTATATTTGCAGTGTATCTTCTAATAATGTCACTTTGCATTGCAGAAAATGATGCTATGTAAAAGAGAAATTCATGCTTGATTCAAAGTTCATGGGATTCATTAATAAAACGTTACTCTTTCTTATATTCAGAAATACATTTTTCGATACGTATAAATTCTGTTATAATGTTGGGCTGTTAGCCATAGCTATACTCTGATTTTTCTAACTCGTTTACATGGTTTTTCGCTGATATTCTTGCGATGCTAAATGCTATCGTTCTGTAGCTTGACATACTTCACCTGGGACTCAAACGGCAATTATTCACCGAATTTCAGACTTCTATCACGGAAATTGAAAAATCTGGCAATCTACCCCAATGTTAAATTTAGCCCTGTCATTTAATTTCTGGGTCCGCACACAATTTTGAGCATTTGCTCGGTTTTGTAGTGGTGTAATCTTTCAAAATCAACATGTTTGTGTAGAATACACCCCAATGTGTCTTCTGGTGTGAAATTACAACAATACTCCGAATCCTGATGGATGTGTACAGGATCAAATCCTTGAATAAGCTCAGATTCTCGAGATCCCGTTTTTGGCTGGAATTCAACATCGGGGTGGATTGCCAACTTCTTCACTTATTGCGTAGAAGTCTGAAATGTGGTAGAAAATTGCCGTTTGTCTCCGAGGTGAAGTATGCCAAGTTATAGAACGATAACATCGCAAAGATATCGTCAAAAACCGGTGTAAACAAGTTAGAAAAATCAGAGTATAGTATTGATTTCTCCTTCTTTTTTTTCAAAGCAAAAAGCCCACTACGGTCAATGTACAATATTCATGTTTTGCTTTATCGAGCACACGGAAAACATATGACTCCCAAAATTTGCCTAAAGCTAAATTTGCTCGTGGACTGGGCTCAGAGCACTTCAAAGACAGAGAAAATTTGTTATAGCGCGAACAAAAGACAGAAGAGAATCGTTTTGAACAGCGCACATGACACCGGTGTTAAATTGCCCATAAGGTTTTAATGGGTGCCATTTGAAAAGGGAAGGAAGTTGCTTCTTTGTGAGGGAGGGGGATTGACGCGAACGGAAAGGACGACTGGCCAAAACACCGGGTCATTTTGGTCTCAGTTGTCTACAGAAACCTGTCAAGAGAGGATCTTCCCTCCAACAAAACCGTGCATTTTTCTTCCTCGCTCTTTCCAATTTCAGCAGACGACCCGTGTTAACCCTCTGACCCCGGTGTGCACACACCCCGCGGGCAACAACACAAAGGAACACTGCAGCTTTCATTCAAGGGCTTCACTATTGACAAGTGTCGATCGGACCGACTCAATAGCACCTGAAGGCACTTATTACCTGTTGTTTGTATGTAACAGAGAAAGCTTACAGCATTAATTGCATAATACAGGAGCACCATATAATACTGGGACTGTGTATTCAGTTTGCTCAGTGCCAAACTATTGACTAGCTATTTAGAATTAATTCCGGACGACGGGATTAATTTAGAATTGCACCTGTGCAACATATACTGAAAAATGCTGAACTCATTAGCAATCATAAACAACAATCTGTGCGGAGTTTCAAGTTGTTAACCATAAAAAGCACTGAATTCAGCTTGTTATAATAAATGCTGTTTATATATGGTAAAACCGTTCTTTCATACATCCATCTATGTGAAGCATGTTTTTTAATTCCTCCTGCATCAACATCTGGCATGGGGAACTGACCGAAAATCAATTGACAGTGAAAATGCTGTATAATAAATCAGCCCGTATTGATTAACACATCAATTTCCATGGCAACCTACATCAATTATTACTCTGCCGCCGGTTTTTACGAGATCGGAAATGTCCCTTTCATCTGCGGCCAAGTCGGCAATAAAACCCAACGGCCACATTCAAGGCCTCACACACGGTCTGCATATGCCACCGTCCTCCACTTGGGGGTGGAGCCTAACAGACAGTGGGCGGAGTCAGAGCCAAAATATAATGGGCGGGGCCTAATTAGGTGCACCGAGAACAAGGTGATCGATGTTCCTCTTGCGGTGGCTTGGTCGGCGGTCGCCGCCGGCTGAAAACACGGACCGCAGCACTGCAACCAGCGCCCCGCTTCCCCGGTGAACATTACGAGGCTTTTATATCAATTGTGACAAGATGTTGCCGGCTGCAGGCCTTGAATTAGTTAGCTGCAGCGGGTCTCGCCACATTAGTGTCTGCCGTGGCGTATTATAATGACTGTGAAGCACGGAAAGATGGGTTTAGTCTCAATAAATACAGCGGTCTTTGTGCGTAATTAGTGCGTTCTCGTCTGCGCTCTTTGTGAGGTTGCGACTTCGCGCTCTGTAACTTCACACGAGAGCGTTTGGGTGCAGGTAGTCGAACACCCCTGGCTTGACAGATATCCGCCGACGACCTGGCATGCACTCGACTTTTAATGACCATTACGCAAATGTCAACAGGCCAATCTAAGACCACACTATGTGTGGCCTATTGGAGTCTGTTCATTTTGTTATGACCGGGATTTTACTGCTTTTTATATGTACTTGTAAATTATATGTACTTGTAAATGTCACTCTTTTACACAATACAAACACAATGAATATATAGAAATATACACGGGCACATCCAAGATTCGGAGATGGGGTGGGGGTGGAGAGGGGGGTACCTCTTTCATGTTGAGTCTTGGGTACCATTCGGTCCCCCCCACCCCCACCCATCCCTTGATAAAGATGGAGCCATCTCTGTTACAAGCATTATATTTCAATATTGGGACACAGCATGAGATATCAATTTCATGTGTCTTGTGATGTGACACTTTATTTCAATGAAAAATATTATTATTATCTCAGAATTAGGTTACATGATTCTTGTAACCGAACATTAAATTTCAAAGTCCCTGTTGACAATATCGGCTATATTATACATTGTTGGCCGAAGTTCTTGTCCACATAATATAGTTACAATAATTTGTGCCTCATTATGGCAATAACTCAATACAATTGCACATACAATTTATTTGTGTTTATGAGATGTTTATCAATGATGTTTTTATTTTTGACAAAGTATCATATATTCGTGAAATATCATCATGTTGTTTTTGTTCATACAAGGAGATCGAAACATTATGATGTGTCATAATGTTACACAAGTACACCATCAGCACTTAGGCAATATTGGTTTTTTTAGGGTTTACCTATCTGTTTTCTACGGAAGCGTAATAGGACCACATGAGTTTTTTTTTCAATTCAATTTGTCGACTTATTATCTCGATTTATCGACTTATTATCTCGATATATCAGATATTATCTCGATAAATCGACTCATTATCTCGATAAATCGAGATATTATCTCGATAAATCGAGTTATTTATCCCGATAAATCAAGTTATTTATCTCGATAAATCGAGTTCGTTATCTCGATAAATCGAGTTATTTATCTCGATAAATCGACTTATAGTCCATGAGCCGAAGGGTGATTTTTTATGAATTGCTACCATGAGAGGGCACCAGACTTTTTGACTTGATTTTGTTAGATATATGTATCTACAACCAGAAACAGCATGATGGACACTTCGGGAGAGTAGCTTAGCTTCAGTACAACCTAAAATGTTAGAGCGGGGTATAAACCGCTTCAGACGAACGCGATTCAACCCGCTACATATATCCTCTACATCAAACTGGTTTTTCTTACTATTAATGTATCATAATGAACTATACATTTTATGTGGATAGTATGACAAGTCAAAATATACTGGATCTTGTCTTGGATCATATTATTTTTTCAAATTAGAGTCAATTTGTACATAGCAGAAACCGCAGCAAATGAGATAGCACCACATTTCAAGTAATTTGTTCTATTTCGATTGTATTGATGTTTACATGTATATCAGCATTTTTTCCTTTCGTTATTTCTTTCAGAAACTTATTTCGTTACTCCATCCATCCATCCAAATTAACACCCTATGTAAAAACTAGACACTTTCCGCTCACTTACGACTGCTTGGGTATATCCCCTGTAGCCCTATCATCCATCTAGCCCCATATTCGTGTTATCAACAGGGGGGGGGATTAGAGCAACGGCTAAAAAAGGTTATCATAGAAAAGTGAAGTGATAAGCCGCAACTGTTTTTTTTTTCACCAAAATTGCTGCTTTGACATTTCAAAGTAATTGAAGATCAAATTTAAGGTCACCACAGAAATCAGTTTGTTTGAATTTCCATTCCGACATGTTCGATATGATGACAAAATTATAGCCAGGTTGAACTTTTCACCAAAAGATATATTTCAACTCAAAGTATTTGACAACGTTGACATTAAGTGGAAATTCAATATAAAAGTTGACCAATACTGCCTCCATAAGCTATCTTTCTACTCAAAATATTCAACAAACTTGGTTTCGAATGCAATTTTCAAGTAAAAGTTGACCGAAACTGCATTCCAAGATTACGAAATTGGCGCCAGATCAAAATTTTCACCACAAGTTATATCTTCACTCAAAATAAGTGCCAAACTTTGTTTCAAGTTGAATTTAAAGTAAAAAAGGAAACCCATATGGGTTTCAGGTTCTAGAAAGGTACTCAAAACTCAAAACTGGAGCCGGGTCGAAATTTTTACCACAAGTTATATTTTAACTCAAAGTATTTGCCAAATATACTTGGTTTCAAGTTGAAATTCGAAACAACTGTTGACCAAAACTGCATTTCAAGATAACAAAATTGGAGTTAAATCACACTTTTGTTCATATGTTATATTTTCACTCAAAATATGTGCGAAGTCTGGTTTCAAGTTGATATTACAACAAAAAGTTGACCAAAACTGCATTTGAAGATGCTAAAATTTAAGCCGAAACAAAACTTCTATTTTCCCCCCAAAAATGTACCAAATTTGGTTCAAAATTGAAATTCCAAACGAATATCGACCAAAAATGCATTTCAAGATGATGAAATTGGAGCCAGATCAAAGCCAGATCGCAAAAAGCTCCATTTTTACCCCAAATATATTCCAAATGAGGTTTGAATGTGAAATTCAACTAAAAGTTAACCAAAAGTGTTGTATTCGAAAATGATGAAAAATTATGAAGCTGGATCAGTATGTCCAATAAAACTTCTATTTCTATTCAAAATATGTGCTAGTTGAGTTCAAATTTGTCAAATTAATGAATGGGTTCACGGCATGTTATAACTAGCCAAATCAATCTTAACTTATTCAGTATAATCTGTGGTACTACAGCCATGAAATCACTACTGAACATGACCTTTTCCCCGTTGGGCACAATAATGTATGTTGATAGCATCAAATATCTTTATTGTGCTCAACGAAAAACATAAACAGCAAAATTGATATGTGTTTTTGTATCAAAAACATACACACCGGTTCGATAATGAATGAGCAAAATCTCAGGATTTCTTTTGCATTGATATTAAAAACATTATTTTATTGAAAACGGTAAAAAAAAAACATTTTTCAGGTATTTTGGTGTAAAATTACCCATAATTCCACATTGAATGGAATATTCGATCCCAAATTTCTATTTCTAAATACACAATGCCATATTGATGATTTTAGAAAATTTCTATGCGAATGCCACACGACTCGTGATTTTGAATAGTCGTGTGGTAGTTGTGTGGGAGTCGTGTGGGAGTCGTATGTAGTCGCATGGATTCCGTGTACAATTCGCACAATGTCGTGTGGCAGACGGCACAATTCGTGTAAATTCGCATGCCCACACGACCATTTTGGTCTGACCAAAATGGTCGTGTGGCATTCGTGTAACTTCAGGGTCGTGTGGGAGTCGCATGGGAGTCGAGTGGGGTTCGTGTGACAGTCGTGTGGTATTATTATTGGTCGCACGGCAGTCGTGTCTGATTCTGATCTGATTCGCAGGTATTTTGGTGTAAAATTACCCATAATTCCAATTTGAATGGAATATTCGATCCCAGATTTCTATTTCTAAATACACAATGCCATATTGATGATTTTAGAAAAGTCTGAAAAT
Organism: Terebella lapidaria; assembly: GCA_949152475.1. Classification (NCBI taxonomy): domain Eukaryota; kingdom Metazoa; phylum Annelida; class Polychaeta; order Terebellida; family Terebellidae; genus Terebella; species Terebella lapidaria. The sequence continues at coordinate 4,988,027 of OX424562.1, forward strand.
CACCGAATGGATTACAAATTTTAGCCTCTCCAAGTGGAGCGTTTAACCTTTAAGGCTGTTATCTTTTGTTATTTGTAGACGTTTCATGTACGGCTGTGTTTGTTGTCACATGTATTATTGTATATGTATATATCTATTTATGTTGTGTGATTGTATAAGTCACTCTGCTAAAATTGGAATGGGTTGTGGAACAATAAAGCTTACATAACAAACATATTTTTATTACATTTTATACATTTTAACTGGATGTGTATTTAAATAGATAGGCCACTATACGTCACACATGCCAATAGTCGAACCCGTGAAACAAAATTGGAATCGTACGAAACGAACAGCGATCACCCACATTGATTTATTGATATACATTACGACCAATGATCATGCAATTTGCTGGCAGTTTATTGAGTATATGATTGCTGTGTCAGTATATACGATGGCACAGGCGGGAGAGGCGACAAACCGGGACAATGGGCTAATAAGTTAAAGTGGAATCGGGAAAAGGTATTTATGGAAAATCAACAACACAGAGGCCTGATGACTTCAGAAATAAATGGTTAAAAACTGACTATGGTGGGTTACTAGCACTAGTACCGTGAGATACCATGGCTGTCCGAGCACAGTGGGCTCTCCCCGCCAAACGTATCCTCAAAGTTAACTAATTGTACATGTATTCACCACACAACTGAAATATTTCCTTATCTTTCTAGCGTTTCGGGAAAACTGACTTGGGTACCGGTACACTACATATAGTCCATGAGCCGAAGGGTGATTTTTTATGAATTGCTACCATGAGAGGGCACCAGACTTTTTGACTTGATTTTGTTAGATATATGTATCTACAACCAGAAACAGCATGATGGACACTTCGGGAGAGTAGCTTAGCTTCAGTACAACCTAAAATGTTAGAGCGGGGTATAAACCGCTTCAGACGAACGCGATTCAACCCGCTACATATATCCTCTACATCAAACTGGTTTTTCTTACTATTAATGTATCATAATGAACTATACATTTTATGTGGATAGTATGACAAGTCAAAATATACTGGATCTTGTCTTGGATCATATTATTTTTTCAAATTAGAGTCAATTTGTACATAGCAGAAACCGCAGCAAATGAGATAGCACCACATTTCAAGTAATTTGTTCTATTTCGATTGTATTGATGTTTACATGTATATCAGCATTTTTTCCTTTCGTTATTTCTTTCAGAAACTTATTTCGTTACTCCATCCATCCATCCAAATTAACACCCTATGTAAAAACTAGACACTTTCCGCTCACTTACGACTGCTTGGGTATATCCCCTGTAGCCCTATCATCCATCTAGGGTTGAAATGACCAATTATTGTCTGCATTTAAATCAATGTTAAATTGGGCAACTTCGGGTGTGCGTTTCACCTTTCCAAAAAAAAATTAGGGCTTAACGGTTGACAGGGTGTGATAGTATAATCATAGTACTTCAATAAAATCTAGGTCACTATAGAGCATGATAGTACCAATTTTTCATAAAATGACGTTGAACAGGACCCCTGTCAATTTAGCTCGTTTTCAGATCGCAATTGCCGACATAGCATACATTCAGCAAAACCTTTCTCTACTCCAAATCCTGGGGAATACCATCGGAATTTTTGCTTTTCCCAAAACCAGACTTCCACACGCGCAAAATAAACCAGCACGTGGATCAATATCGCTTCGCGTTGTCTCCCTAGGCAACCATACATCTGGCGAAATGACGTCACTTAAAACGGAATCCTCAATGTGTGAGGCATCCCCAGGTCTATTCCTGGCTTCCACCCTTCATATATATGATATTGTGAATAGAGACTTGATACTCTACTATGAGGTAGAGTGACATATGGCCAGTCAGGGCCTAAAATATCTACTTCATATCTCATTGCGTTCTCATGTAACAGCACAATTCATACCGGTACCCCCTAGTGCTGAAAATCACCAATGGAGCACTATATCAAACGTTTATTGTTCAACAGCCAATTGAGTTTTCCTAAGATATGTTTCAAATTTTCAGGATTGATACATGATGTGATTGCAATTAGCACTGTATACAATTTGGTGAAATATTCCTTAGCTGAGTAACATTATTTTGAACAAATTCTAACGAAAAATACATATTAATTCAAAAAGAAACGCAATATATTGTTTGTGAAGCATAGCAAAAACTACAAAAACTTGCAAAAACCAGCTTATTCGGTTTTAAGCAACTGATATTTATGATGTAGATGCACACTGTAAGGTCCAGTGATATATCCACGTGACGAGGCATGCTATTTATGAGTCTCGGATGCGCCGCCAGGCCGACCCATTTTTGGTCAATTGCAACCTCGGGGCGGGGGGGGGGGGGGGGGGTGGGGGGTGTTCCACAGTTTCTGGGCTCTCAGTCGGCCTCGAGTAAATCCTGTATAATGATAATTTTTATTTCGTACACAAATTTGTACACATAGTTACATATTTCTTCCAATAAGTGTGGAAGACAATTTCTCAATCATTGCCGTCAGTGTATTTAACATGTAATTTTCCATTTCCCTTGGAGCCCAGCCAAACATGCCAAAATATTCTTTAATTTGTATTGAATATATTCAGTGGTCACACAATTAATCATTTCATGCCTTTTCAAGTATCCTGATGCATGAAAAAATAAATTTCTGTGATTCCTTAAGGGTTGAAATGACCAATTATTGTCTGCATTTAAATCAATGTTAAATTAGGCAACTTCGGGTGTGCGTTTCACCTTTCCAAAAAAAAATTAGGGCTTAACGGTTGACAGGGTGTGATAGTATAATCATAGTACTTCAATAAAATCTAGGTCACTATAGAGCATGATAGTACCAATTTTTCATAAAATGACGTTGAACAGGACCCCTGTCAATTTAGCTCGTTTTCAGATCGCAATTGCCGACATAGCATACATTCAGCAAAACCTTTCTCTACTCCAAATCCCGGGGAATACCATCGGAATTTTTGCTTTTCCCAAAACCAGACTTCCACACGCGCAAAATAAACCAGCACGTGGATCAATATCGCTTCGCGTTGTCTCCCTAGGCAACCATACATCTGGCGAAATGACGTCACTTAAAACGGAATCCTCAATGTGTGAGGCATCCCCAGGTCTATTCCTGGCTTCCACCCTCTAGCCCCATATTCGTGTTATCAACAGGGGGGGGGGATTAGAGCAACGGCTAAAAAAGGTTATCATAGAAAAGTGAAGTGATAAGCCGCAACTGTTTTTTTTTTCACCAAAATTGCTGCTTTGACATTTCAAAGTAATTGAAGATCAAATTTAAGGTCACCACAGAAATCAGTTTGTTTGAATTTCCATTCCGACATGTTCGATATGATGACAAAATTATAGCCAGGTTGAACTTTTCACCAAAAGATATATTTCAACTCAAAGTATTTGACAACGTTGACATTAAGTGGAAATTCAATATAAAAGTTGACCAATACTGCCTCCACAAGCTATCTTTCTACTCAAAATATTCAACAAACTTGGTTTCGAATGCAATTTTCAAGTAAAAGTTGACCGAAACTGCATTCCAAGATTACGAAATTGGCGCCAGATCAAAATTTTCACCACAAGTTATATCTTCACTCAAAATAAGTGCCAAACTTTGTTTCAAGTTGAATTTAAAGTAAAAAAGGAAACCCATATGGGTTTCAGGTACTAGAAAGGTACTCAAAACTCAAAACTGGAGCCGGGTCGAAATTTTTACCACAAGTTATATTTTAACTCAAAGTATTTGCCAAATATACTTGGTTTCAAGTTGAAATTCGAAACAACTGTTGACCAAAACTGCATTTCAAGATAACAAAATTGGAGTTAAATCACACTTTTGTTCATATGTTATATTTTCACTCAAAATATGTGCGAAGTCTGGTTTCAAGTTGATATTACAACAAAAAGTTGACCAAAACTGCATTTGAAGATGCTAAAATTTAAGCCGAAACAAAACTTCTATTTTCCCCCCAAAAATGTACCAAATTTGGTTCAAAATTGAAATTCCAAACGAATATCGACCAAAAATGCATTTCAAGATGATGAAATTGGAGCCAGATCAAAGCCAGATCGCAAAAAGCTCCATTTTTACCCCAAATATATTCCAAATGAGGTTTGAATGTGAAATTCAACTAAAAGTTAACCAAAAGTGTTGTATTCGAAAATGATGAAAAATTATGAAGCTGGATCAGTATGTCCAATAAAATTTCTATTTCTATTCAAAATATGTGCTAGTTGAGTTCAAATTTGTCAAATTAATGAATGGGTTCACGGCATGTTATAACTAGCCAAATCAATCTTAACTTATTCAGTATAATCTGTGGTACTACAGCCATGAAATCACTACTGAACATGACCTTTTCCCCGTTGGGCACAATAATGTATGTTGATAGCATCAAATATCTTTATTGTGCTCAACGAAAAACATAAACAGCAAAATTGATATTAATTTATTCAGTAATTTATTGGTAGTAAAGCCATGAAATCACTACTGGACATAACATTTTCCTCATTGATCGCAAAAATAAATGTCACTCACCTTAATTATTTTTATTGTGATAAACAATAATAAACTTAACTAGCAAAATTAATGTCAACTCATTAGGTAATATCAATATTATTACTAAATTTCAACTGCACAAAACCTTTTCCCCATTGAGCCGAACAATAAATGTTCCTTGCCTTATCTTTTTTTTTATTATATTTAATAATAGACTCAACTAGCCAAATTAATGTTGACTTATTCAGTAATATAAATGGTACTATAGCCATACACTCAGTACTGGACAGAACATTTTCCTTACTGAGCCCAATAATAAATGTACCCTGCCTTAGCTATTCTTATTGTGCTCAGTAATGAACATAAATGAAACTATCAAAATTCATGTTAACTTATTTAGTAATATAATGTTACTACAGCCATAAAATCTTTACTGAACAAAACTTTCACATTGTTGACCCCAATAAAAATATTCCTCGCCTAAACTAGTTTTATTGTGCTCTATAATAAAATTTGCTAGCAAAATTAATATTAACTTATTTACTAATAAAAATGTTACTACAGCCATAAAATCTCTATTGATCAAAACTTACCTTGTTGAGCCCAATAATAAATGGTCCTCGTCCTTAATATTTGTTTTTGTGTTCAATAATCGACTCAACTAGCAAAACTAATGTTAACTTATTCTGACAGTAATATCAATGTTACCATAAAATCTTTCACTTTGCCGAGCCCAAAAATGAATGTTTCTTGTCTTAACTATTTTTATTGTGCTCAGTAGTGAAACTAATGGAACAAGCTTTTTTATTTGGTAATGTTGTTGTAACTTGTAACCAAAAACATCAGTTCTCTATTCTGAACAAGAAAATCCAGGCAATTGGACTGATCATAAATTTCAAAATCGGTATTTACCATATCTGTAATAAGTTAGGCCGTTAACATATTAATATTGATATGATCATTCTGAGAAACTATTCCTTCCCAACAACATTCCCAAATATTATTAAGATTCGTCGACAACTACCGTCTGTAGAGTGTTCACAAGTCATGTGTCTCAAACAGGCTGATTTCAAGGCAAAATGTGTCCCCAAAACCACCAATTAAGTTGGCAACCAAAAACGATTGGTATCGTGGTTTTACCAATATATATGAGGCTGTAAAAAATTACTGTGATTGGGTGAGAATTGGCTTGTAGCACATTCACAAGAGAATCTCTGCGGACGCAGTCGCGGATGCTGACGACTATCGCAAATCCATAGTATCCTCCGAACTTTGTTCGGGGGATACAATTGAATACCACTTCTCATACACGTTGAAATGCTGAAATTGTGTTCTGATATCCGCAGTGGTCACACCTTTACATATAGCTCCGTCAATCCAAGACTAGACTGCTAGAGTGGAATTCTAAAATTTGCAAACAGAATTGTGAAACATCAATATATTGATCAAATATAATTGTTTCATATTAATAGATTGATTCTAATTAGGTTGATATTAATAGGTTGATACTTACTTCTATTTATATTCACTTAACACCATAATATTTCATGAAACAATATTTGTTGGTTTCTCTGTGACCTTTGAAAAAACATACTCGCTAGAATGTGCATTCAAATCGCTCATTTTGTCATTCGCTATAGCATAACATACCGATATGTTCAAAATTCCGTAGAAAATTTAAGCTACTCTTCTGAGAAGTCCATCATGATGTTTTGTCATGTTGAGGGTTATATAAACTGGAAAAAACAGTCAAAGTTTGGTGCCCTTTCATGGTAGTAAATTTTGGCTGGGCTCATGGACTATTATGTCCTGGGTATTTAAAGTTCAAGTAAAATGGAAATATGTTTCGAGTCACATTATTCATATTGAACTCTATGTTGAATAGGGTTATATGATGGACCATTACAACATTAAATATTGAATAATACAGACCAAACTACCGAATTAAAAACTATAGTGAAGTTCCTATATCACTGTCTCTTAGAAAGATGCAACATGTTCATGAATGAAAATGGTATAATTGTTTTGTTTTTTAGAAATTATTTAGCTATTAAACATGAAATGAGGTATATTCATAAAGTTATAAATCTGTGCGGCTTCTTCAATTGGATAGTTTGGTATTATTTCAGAGATTAATGTAATGACTGTTAATCATATACTCCATAAGTTTTCAATATGAGTGATCAGTATATTTTCTTTGTCCTATTGTTGCCAATACAAGGAAACCAATGAAATGCATACATTATGGTTGATGCATATTCATTTTACTTGTACTTTAAATGTCTGAGTCTTATAAGTCGATCTATCGAGATACTATCTCGATTTATCGAGATAATTAACTCGATTTATCGAGATAATTAACTCGATTTATCGAGATAATTAACTCGATCTATCGAGATATTAAGTCGATTTATCGAGATAACTAACTCGATTTATCGAGATAATAAGTCGACAAATTGAATTTTAAAAAAACTCATGTGGCCCTATTACGCTTCCGTAGTTTTCACGTTTTTCTTCCAGTCGGGAAACTCTTTGAACACGCTGGGCAATCATGACGCATCCGAACATAATTGACCATGTTCATATGATTAGAGATTTCCACCTTATTTCTTAAAGCTACTCTTGTTTTCTGTTTCCCGTCAGCGGGCGGGTGAAAATAGCAACTATTTTGAGAAAACAACACAAAAGTTTTGGTCGTTTTTCCCCCGAAAACCGATGATTTTCCCCCAAAAAACACTGAAAATCGAGAGGGATAGTGAATGATGAAGGCACTTAGCAAATGGTGAAATATCATTTATTTTACATTTTGGCATGACTTACATGACTTACATGACTTACAATAAACATCTAGGTTTTTTTCTGTGTTTTTTTTTTTTTTCCTGGCTGGCTGGTATTTTTTGAAAAAAAAAAGGTGAGAGGAAACAAAGAAAAAACACAACACGGCCTAACACTTGCATCCATTATATCATGATCATGTAATCTTGATATTGAGAGATGTATTGGAATTTTATGTCAGCAATGCTAGCTAGCAATGTTCATGGTAAAATGAAAATATATGTACCTGTCTCTTTTTCACATGATAGAAGAGTGCCTGCCCCCCACCCCCCCCCCCCCTCCCCCTTTTTTTGTGGAAAAAAAGCTGTGTTCTTTACCTCATAAATGTCCTAATTTTCTAACAGCATCTTATTGTATCTTATTGTTTTGAACATCATATCCATGCAACTTTTACCAAATACACTCATAAGATACATTGTATGAAGGTATTATATCGATGATTTCCACAAAAAAGGTATCTCAAATTTCACCAATTGTTTCGTGTGCAATAGTACTTGAAAGACTTGCATTAGAGCGCCACTCGTCTATCAGGACCAATATGTTAACCATGCATACAGTTCAACCTCTGGTTAGATGTACTCACAGACTTTGTGTTTTCCTTTCATTGGGAATTTGACAATGAGTTCTTGTGGGTTGCTGCAGATGAAGACATATGGACTGTTTGACTCGCCATCTGGGTACTGTAAAAGCATGAAATCATTATTCATGAGCACATGAAATTCAAGCAAACTGACTGAGAACTTATCATACATGAAACTAAACCGCAGTGAAAGTACTCGTAAAGTGCAAATATGATGTGAACTTATATGAAACACCTCATTAATCAGAGCAAAATGGTCTTTACATATTTCAGTCTTTAAAGTGTTGTGAATTTTGAACAGATAGCGATATTGACATACCGTGAAGACTATCAGGAAGTTTTAACCTGTTAAAACCAGTATTTATTACACACTTACCTCTATAATAAACACTCTTGGGTAATCTTACCTTGCTTTCAAAAAAGAGGGTAATAATGCCATTAAATTTTTTAATGGCAAACTCTCTTAAACTGGTCGTTCTATGCCCCTCAGACAGCAGTCATTCATAAAGGTTTCTTGACGAAACCTGACTGCCGCAGTGGTCTCTGAGAAATTTTTCTTGACAAAACTGTTCCCCCGGAACCGCCATTACTTTGTCCCCCAGAAGTTAGGCTGGGGAGGCGGGAGGGAAAATAATCGTGTTTATTATAGAGGTAAGTGTGTAATAAATACTGGGTTTAACAGGTTAAAACTTCCTATTTATGTCCACACTTTGACCTCTATAATAAACACTCTTGGGTTATCTCAGAATAACCACAGGAGGAGGGCTAACCCAAACCCCCAAGGAAACATCATTGAGGCATAGAACGAAGTATTTCTGAGTTTAGAGAATTTATGGTTTTTTTAATTAATTGAAAGAAGCCCCCACGCGCCAGTATTTACAAGTTAGGTGTTTTAACCCGGACGAGTAATTAGCCCGGAGGTTTATTAGCGCGTGCGAGTAAATTCATAAACTACCACAGAATATTACCTGGGTAAGAGAGTGGAGTCGTCGAGAAGGTTCCCCCGCAGTTGTCCTGCTGGCGGCGGGACAACGTAAAATTTTCCTCCACCAAAAAGGAGGGACAAATCGACCTTCGAGACGACCTGTCCGGTCGTCGAAGTGTGTATGTACATGTGCTGCATATTTACAGACGGACCGTACTCTGCGCGGCCACCACGGGTCCTAGGTGGTAGCCGTCCTCATCCTGCCACGTCAGTTCCCTGCAGTAGAAGGAAACAAAGGTATTGTTAGAGGCCCACGAACAGGCCTGCATGACATCGGACAATGCAACATTATTCATGAAAGCGAGTGACGACGCTAAAGCCCGCACATCATGCGCTTTCACACGGAAGAAGCCCGACGTTTGTGTTTGAGATTTCTCGTAGCAGAAAAGAACACACTTTTTGACCCAGATCGTTGCTGCTCGAATATCTTTCTGGAAATTCTTCTTAAAGGCAACGAACAAGAGACGTTTCCCCACATGAAGCTCCTTCGTGCGACGCACGTAGATGCGAAGGGCTCTAACAGGACACAATTTCGCATCTTCCTCCAAGCCCGGCCCCAATGAAGAGGTAAGGGACGGGATGCTAAAGGACATAGACGGGGTCTGAGCTAACTGAGTCTTAGCCAAAAAGGAGGGGATGACTCGAAGCCTAACAGCAGAGCCATCCTCCTTCCACTGCACTCTTCCCCGAAGCGAGGGCCAAGAGGAAGACAGTCTTTAACGTTAAGAACTTCAAAGACGCTCGCTCCAACGGCTCAAAGGGTTCTGAGAGTAAACAATTTAGAACGAGCGATAGATCCCAAGACGGCACGGGATTCCTCGTTTTAGGTCTCTCGATAGCAAAGCTATTCAACAACGCAGAAAGACTGGGATCTTGACCAAAATCCACTCCCGATTTAGGCTTAATGGTTTTAGCAATGGCAGTCCTGTAACCTGCGAGAGTCGAAGGGGCCAAACCCTCATTGAACTTCTCGAGCAGGAACTCGGAAATCAAAGGAGCAGTGACCCTGAACGGACTAATCTTCCGGCCACGACACCAAGCACAGAATCTAGTCCATTTGGATTCATACACTGCCAAAGAAGATCGTTGATTTGTTCGGGCGATCCTCGCTGACACCTCCCTAGAAAAGCCCTTCTTTCGGAAACATCGCTCGACAAGAGCCACGCGTGAAGTCTCAGCATGGCTGGAGCTTGATGAAAGACATCGGACCGGGGCTGCTTGAGCAGATCGTGACGGTCCGGCAACGGCACCGGGCTGTCCGCTAACAGCTCCAGAAGGTCCGGAAACCAAGGCTTCTGAGGGAGCAGCGGAGCAATGAGAACCATCCTGGCTTGATGTGACTTGAATTTGGCCAGAACCTTCTCCATCAACACCGCTGGAGGATATGCATATAGGAACATCTCCCCCCAGTCCGCTGACAAGGCATCGACCTCCAAGGCCTGCTCGTCTGGGATTGGGGAGATGAACAAGGGCAACTTGGCGTTCCACCTCGTGGCAAACAGATCGATCATGGGCGTGCCCCAAAGGTCGCAGATTGCACGAAAAATCCCTGGGGATAGAGACCACTCCGTGGGCTGGATCTGACCCCGGCGCGACAACCGATCGGCTAGGATCTGACGCTCGTGACACCAGAGCAACAGATCCACGGTCAACTGGCAAAGAGTAACGGACTTCGTACCGCCTTGCTTGTTGACATACGCCACGACGGTGGAATTGTCCGTCGCCAACAACACGACGTGCCCGCAAAAGTGGCATTCCCAGTGCTGTAAGGCGAGGAAGACGGCCCTCATCTCCAAAACATTGATATGGTCGCCCGCTGAGACGGAGACCACAGACGCGAACCATTTTTTCCGTAGCGGCTAGGGAACCGATGAGAGACTGCCACCTGGAGTCTGGTTGCGGAACATGATCCAGAAACCCTTGGGATTGCTCGGATAACTTTAAGTGACGCTCCTCGGTTGGGATAACAGATCCGGAGATAGTCCAAAATCGATAGCCCAGAAAGACGAAGTCTTGCCGAGGAGATAAGTCTGACTTTTTGGGGTTGATCTTGAAGCCCATGGAATGGCACAGATCCACCACCCACTGAGCCTGTCGCACCAGAGTCCGCGGACACTGGTGACGGATCAGCCAATCGTCCAGGTACTGAAACAGGACGATGCCATTGCGATGGGCCAGGACCTGCAGTTCCCGGACGCACATGGTGAAAATCCACGGGGCAATTGACAGGCCGAAAGGCAAAGCGCGAAACTGCCAAACCTGCCCGCGAAAGAAAAACCTGAGATACTTCCGGATTGACCGCCTCATGGGCATGTGGAAGTACGCATCCTTGAGATCGATGGTAACCACCCACGCATCGAGAGGCATGGCCGCCCTCACCACTTCGGGAGTCTCCATGGTGAAGGTCGGGATGTGCAGGAAGCGATTGAGAGCCGACAAATCGATCACCGGCCTCCAACCCCCTGACGCTTTGGGGACGACGAAAAGAATACTGTAAAACCCGGGGGAATGATCCGAAACCAGTTCTACCGCTCGTTTTTCGATCATGGCCGAAATTTCGTCTAACAACACCTGACGCCTCTCGGCATCGTGCAGAAGAGAAAAAATTAGCCCAAAGTCTAAGATAGGTTACCGGACAATTTTTGTTTGGCCTTGGCAGCATTGGCAGGTAACAGACTTTGAGATTTACCAATCAAGGTTCGCAGTGTAAACATATGACCTTGGGATTTACCAATCAAGGTCATCCGTATGAACTTCAATGTTACCATTACATGTATGTGTGCGGCATTTGATATTCTATATTTTGGGTGGAATCGTTTAGGCCGCTCAGGTCAATTTACACATTCCAAGTCAGACATTTGGCACTCAAGGTCATCTGACGTCAAGTTCAAGGTCATCATTAGTTGTGCCATATATGTCTTCCTATATGTTCATAATGCAAACATGAGCTCTATCTGCAAGCATTTCATCTACAGAGGCAAATCTGGGCATTTTTTGACCCCAAAATGGCTGTTTTGACCTTTCAAGGTCATCGAAGGTCAAATTCAAGGTCACCACACAAGTCGCCATATATGACTTCCCATTTGAAAGTGCCAATTTCTAAGCTCTATCTTCAAGCGTTCTATGAGTACAGTCCGGACAGCTCCCATTATGAAGGAAAAAAGTGCTGAAAATTTTCCAAGTCCAAAATTTTTTTCAAAGGGTGAAAATTTTTTTTTACCCTAGAAATGGCCCAAATTGGATAGAAATGCGATTTGGGGCGAAAAAAAATTTTTTCGCCGACCCGCCAAAAATTCAAAATGGCCGCCACACGGAAACCGGCGAATTTAGGGCAACCAAACTTATACATATCACAGAGGTATATGAGGGGAATCTTTTGAAACCAAATAGTCGGGCATGTACGGGGGGTCCCTTTGCACCCCCCCCCCCCCATGATCCTCCAAAACCAACTTTTTTCTCAAGGTTTTTTAATACTAATAAACATTACATATGTCTCCGGTTGCGCATCCATTGCAAAAATTGGTTTTCGGGCCATTTTTCAAAATGGCCGCCCCGCGAAATCTCGAATTTTGAGATTGCTTCACTTTAAGCTGCATAGGTCTACAAAATAAAATGTTTGTTACCTTTTGCTGCTCATTGTAGGGGCCTTATACATTGTACATGAGAAAACAGTGGTTAAATAAACATTTATAATATGAATATGTCCATAAATCCAAGATGGCCGCCAAATTTAGATAATTTTTCACTAAAATGTCCATAACTTCGGACTGAGTCAACCTAGGATGTTCATTTTGGGGTCTATACCTAGGTTTTCATATACAGGAAATCCATTCAGACCAAAATAAATACAATCAAGCTATTTCTTTTGATGCATGCATCCAAGATGGCCGCCAAATTTAGATAAGTTTTCACTAAAATGTCCATAACTTCGGACTGAGTCAACCTAGGATGTTCATTTTGGGGTCTATATCTAGGTTTTCATATACAGAGAATCCAGTCAGACCAAAATAAATACAATCAAGCTATTTCTTTTGATGCATGTACACCTGCACACATGGTACACGCTACGCATTCATTTAGTTATCTCTCGAATATAGCCCCCTTTACACCCCTATGGACTCAATTGTGGATCTTGCTTGGATATTTCTGATGGAGACTTTTACTGATTTGCAATCCCAATAAATCCTTGAACAAATAGAGCTTGATTTGATTAGTTTTGTTAATTAACAGAAATCCAAGATGCCTGCTAAACGCACCCTGAAAGTTCAAGTTCGTAACTAATTGTGCTGTAAAGATGTGTGATACTTACTTTCAAAGGTATTTTGGTATGTAGATTCCATTTTTGGTGTTATTCTAGCTATATAATATCAATTTAAAATGATAACAGCATCTCATTGAGATGGAAAGCAAATAAAAACATATTGTTATTTGAGTTTATTCATACACTTATGCATTACGCATTACTCACCAACATGCTTGGGATACTTTTTATAATCACAAACAGAGAACAATAATGTAGAATATCTTCATTGGCTATCTTAACACATGAGCATGATGGAACATGGTACTATGATATTGGTACTGCTATATTGGATGAATTGACATATTAGTTGATGATGTCTTCACCATTCTTCGTCGGTTCCCGGGAACCGTTACTACTCCAGTAGTACGTCGAGTTTTTCACCCAGGCCTACGGGCATGGTGTCTAACTCTCACCCTGTTCCTCTGAGCTCCGTTCAGTTGTTGTCTCCGGGGGCCAATAACAGACGAAGCGATGGGCGATAATAGGGGAAAGTACAGTAACCGTGGAGGTTTTACCAATTCCCCCAAGAAAAACTCTACAAAACTAGACTAAACTACTGTAGCAGCACACAGTACGCTAAAGTAGATTGAAAAACTCCAAGAAAATCCAAGGAAATCCGTGGAGCAAGAATAAACTCCAAAAAGAAAGCCTGAAGTAAGATCCTCTGTCTGCTGTGAAAACCAGGGACAAAGGTAATGGCGGTTCCGGGGGAACAGTTTCGTCAAGAAACATTTCTCAGAGACCACTGCGGCAGTCAGGTTTCGTCAAGTAACCTTTATGAATGACTGCTGTCTGAGGGGCATAGAACGACCAGTTTAAGAGAGTTTTCCATTAAAAAATTTAATGGCATTATTACCCTCTTTTTTGAAAGCCAGGTAAGATTACCCAAGAGTGTTTATTATAGAGGTCAAAGTGTGGACATCAATATATGAGATCTATCATACGAGTTCACATCATATTTGCACCTCACTAGTACTCTAAATACATATTTGTCAGTAAATGTTACTCCAAGTGTGAAGAACAGAAGACTCATTGATGTGATATTGGTAGTAAAATATCTAAACAAAAAAATTAGCCCAAAGGCTAAGATAGGTTACCGGACAATTTTGGTTTGGCCATGGCAGCATAGGCAGGTAACAGACCTTGAGATTTACCAATCAAGGTTCGCAGTGTGAACATATGACCTTGAGATTTACCAATCCACGTCATCCGTGTGAACTTCAATGTCACCATTACATGTATGGGTGCGGCATTTGATATTCTATATGTTCATAATACAAAGATATATCTGGGTGGAATCGTTTAGGCCGCTCAGGTCAATTTACACATTCCGAGTCAGACATTTGGCACTCAAGGTCATCTGACATCAAGTTCAAGGTCATCATTAGTTGTGCCATATATGTCTTCCTATATGTTCATAATGCAAACATGAGCTCTATCTGCAAGCATTTCATCTATAGAAGCAAATCTGGGCATTTTTTGACCCCAAAATCACTGTTTTGACCTTTCAAGGTCATCGAAGGTCAAATTCAAGGTCAACACACAAGTCGCAATTTATGACTTCCCATTTGAAAGTGCCAATTTCTAAGCTCTATCTTCAAGCGTTCTATGAGTACAGTCCGGACAGCTCCCATTATGAAGGAAAAAAGTGCCGAAAATTTTCTAAGTCCAAAATTTTTTTCAAAGGGTGAAAAATTTTTTTTTCCCTAGAAATGGCCCAAAATGGATAGTAATGCGATTTGGGGCGAAAATTTTTTTTTTCGCCAACATGTCAAAAATTCAAAATGGCCGCCACACGGAGATTGGCAATTCAAGGGCAACAAAACTTATACACGTCACAGAGGTATATAAGAGGAATCTTTTTAAGTAAAAATCTCAAAATTGGTCAGATAGTTTTTGAGAAAATACAGACCAGGTGCAAATTTGAGCATTTTTCGACCCAAAAATGGCTGTTTTGACCTTTCAAGGTCATCCAAGGTCAAATTCAAGGTCACCACACAAGTCGCCATATATGACTTCCCATTGAAAGTGCCAATTTCTAAGCTCTATCTTCAAGCGTTCTATGAGTACAGTCCGGACAGCTCCCATTATGAAGGAAAAAAGTGCTGAAAATTTTCCAAGTCCAAAATTTTTTTCAAAGGGTGAAAAATTTTTTTTGCCCTAGAAATGGCCCAAAATGGATAGTAATGCGATTTGGGGCGAAAAAATTTTTTTTCGCCGACCCACCAAAAATTCAAAATGGCCGCCACACGGAAACCGGCGAATTTAGGGCAACCAAACTCATACATATCACAGAGGTATATGAGGGGAATCTTTTGAAACCAAAAACTCAAAACTGATCAGACAGTTTTTGAGAAAATGGCTGTCAAAGTCCAAAATTGAGCGTTTTTCGACAAAAACGGCCGCCATTTTGAAAAAAATGCGAAAATCAAAAAACAAAAAAATACCTCCTTCTCAAAATATTTTTAGGCATTTTTGTGCAAAATTTCAGAAAGATTCGATCGTTAACTTTAAAGATAAAAATGTTAACGCCGGACGGACGGACGTGCGAACGGATGGGCGTTACGGGCGGACCCAATGTTAAATTTCCTATCTTAACTCTCCCCGTAAGTCCTAAAAAAATCCCCATAAGACCGCACTTTTGGCTTAAACTGTTGTTGTGGGGCGTTTTCAGCTTTATTCCCCCTAAGAAATCCCCACAAACCCTTCTGGTATGCCCGGACAGACGGACGGACGGACGGACGACGGACGCAACGCCATGCCAATAGGTTATCGGACCAAAGGTCCGGTAACCTAATATTGGGAATTATGTGAATATTTTTCCATTTGCCTGACATACACCTTTCCATATGCCTGCCTGACCCAGGTTTCACTTGAAAACACAACATTACAACAGGCAGCCCATTACGTTTTTAGTACATTGACACCTCTCACCTGTTGTCTGTACGTATCTTGATCAAGGACATCGGACACCTCGACACACCCGAGTAGACAACTCCCGGGGTAGTCGGTCGGAAACGGCACATTTGTAGCTGGAAACCGAAAATGTATCGGTATTAAATTGGTTAGAAAGGAAAAGTTTGAGTAGTAGTAGTTTATTCTCACATAACACATAAAATTCAACTCAAGGACCAATATAAAATACATGAAAAGTATGACAACTGAAGTGACCCAGCTTTAATAGCAAGATACTTTGTTTTATATACATGTACATGTATTTTTGCCTGAATCCCTTTGAAATATGCCATTTCTGCATCTCAAACATGTCACTTGTCTTGGACTAGACAAAGTTAGTTTATAATCTTTACATCTACACAGTATTATATTTTTACTAGTACATAATTGTGGTGTCCAAGATTAAGATTTTCATATCCCACATGCTCAAAAGTCAAAACCATACACTAAATAAAAACCTCTCAATCCTGTCACTTGTTTGGAATAGACAAAGTTAGTTTATAATCTTTACATCTACACAGCATTATATTTTTACTAGTACATGAATTGTGGTGTCCAAAATTAAGATTTTCATATCCTACATGTTCAAAACCATACACTAAATACACCACAATATTCACTACTTGACCCACAAATGTTTCTGAGCCTTACTTTTGTAGAACTGGCGATAAAACTCTTCCAAGTTTTCAATCTCCTCGGTGGTTGGTTTTTTAGATGTCGCTGCGATCCATAAACGCCCCCTATGGGCAGAATACCACGTGCGTCCCTCGTCCCTGAGCAGGGGAAATATTTATGTACTTTGATTCTATTGACGCTATTGTATGAATTTCACATTCTATATCGTGGAAGGGCAAACTTTATGAACTGAATTTAATCGTACAACCAAATCACAATGCCATAGAATGTTGCACAGCTTTCCAACTATGAAGAACATTGAATATTTTCGGGTTTTCATTCGTATACTTGTACAACTTTTAATACTAAAAGATTTGATTTCTTCCCAATAAAACACTAAATCTGACTCCATAAACTAAATCCCATACCGTTTGATGCCCGCGATGAGCAGAGACGCCCACGGCTGATGCATGCTAAGACACATTCCTTCGTCGCTCATCTCCTGTAATTCCTTGTCCTGTATCCTTGCCATGCGAACTGTCGGTGGCGATTTTTTCCGTCTTCGGTGGGGGTTCGCATCTGTCGTTGTCTCCACGTACTGAAAGTAAACGAGGCTTTTAGCAGTGGCATCTTGAATCCTTGAATCCTTTTTCTCACAGTTCGAAGCAAATTGCCGCCACAAAGAGTATAAGGCCAGTGGTAAATTTTCACACAACAAGCAATCTTTTTGTTATAATTCAGTGATTTGTCTACACTTAAAGTTCCACTGTTCAAGTTATGTCTGTAATACAGCTATCAGGGAACAGTGATGCCAGGACGAAGCCTCGATTGTTCAATTTTTAATGAAAAATTTCTTTACCTGTGGCGCATCTTGTAGAATCAGTGGATTAACCAGCTCTCCAAAATCTTCATCAGTAAAGTTCGGCTCCTTTTGTTTTTCCGACTTTTTCCCATAATGCACTGCCTGCACGACCTCATCATTTCGGTCGTAAATGTCGATTGGCTCCTTGTCTTCGATCACCCTTCGACCAGCGAAGTCAAACGTGAGTTTTCTGTCTTTCTTGGAAGCATGACGGATACCGTGTAGTTTCTCCTGTCGTTCCTTTAGAGCCTTTCGCTCCAAGTCACTGAGCCACTGGTTTGAGTCCGTCGCAAAATAGTCAGACTCGTCGTCAATGACCTGTGTTCTCTTTACACTGTTCAGGGAAATGACAGCTTTTTTCACACTTTCAACTTAATATCCATTTGAATTATACAATTCAATTCAATATTTTTCAATGCTACGGTTGCTACCTAACACTCACTGCAGCATATCAAGCATTTCTCTACTTCACATCAATTTTTCTTTGATTCATGTGCCAGTACCACAAAACCAGTTCATCATAACAATAGGTAATGTATGGTTCTGAAATAAATATTGATACTTACGCAGTCCTGTCAAATTCCAGGAGCCTGTTTTTGTGAGCGGTTGCCTTTTCCAACCCTTCTTTCATTTTTGGTGTGATATTTGGACGACCACTCTCGCCACCTTTTGCCATCAGAGTTTGCCGCAGTTTCTCGCTCTTTTTCGACCCGCGGTTCAAAACTTCTTGTTGCTCGGGTGTACACACCTGCAACATTTGGTAGTATGACAGATTTAAACCAAGAATTTGGAATTGGGCAAAGTTGATCTTTGTTTACCTATATTTTTTTCATATTCAACAATAGGACTTGTCTTGCAGTCACATTATTAACCTGTTAGCTGCAAAATAATTCGTTTGAAACCATCTTTCATATTAAAATGTGTATCATAGATAAACATGTATGACAAGATTACTAATACACGAATCTTCTGACATAATTTAATATATACCGGTATTTATTTTACAACACTTAATAAGTGAGTTTTTATAAACCTCAAAATGATCAATATTGCTGTAATCATTTACACTATATTATTATACGGACCAGAATGCCGCAGAAAAGACATGGCCCCGCTCCCTCCTGTTCACAGACGACCCGACCACACTTCAGACAGTTGTTGATCAGAGCGTGTTTGGCAGCTTGACAGTCACACATATGGCGGCCTGGAAGACAATCAGTCACGAAATATGACTATGATGACTGTGATACAGTCGGGGGACTTTTCCTTTGGATTTGATATCTCCCTCATCATGTCAATCAGATTCAGTAATACGAATGTGAAAAATTTATTCTTGATGCTGGGAATTTATGGAATGCCTGTATGACATGCGAGAAGCAAAATGCGAGAAGTGACGAGCGACATGCGAGAAGTGACAAGTGAGAAGTGACATACGACCTGCGAACTTTAAACTATGACTTATTCCGTAGTAAACCATAGTTTAATACGAAAAAATGTGTAGAATATTCAAGTTGCATTTTGTTTCACGCAAGTCGCAGTTTGTAAAGTTAACTCGCATTTCACAGTTTATAGCTCACAGGTCGCATGTCTCAGTTTATAGGCCAACTCGCAGGTCACATGTTCATGTAGGCAATATTTCTCCCTTCTTGCATGTCACATTTCGCTTCTCACATGTCATTTCTTGCATGTCGCACCGGCTTTCAATAGGAATTTCATGCATGAGAAAAAAAAACCCAAAACATCAGTTCATATCTGCTTTCATGCTCCAAATGAACTGACCTTGGGAATTGGATATATTTATTACCTGGTAATATGGCAACAGTTCTTGTCTCTCCGGCTTCGTTGAAAAGTGGAACAAACTTGTTTTTCTTCTTGCCATCACCAGAAGTATTTGCTGCGCCCTTGGGACTGGTCTCTTTCTTTGGTGGGGATTTCTTCTGGGGAAACCCCTGCAAGGAAAATCCATATGCAGGCATCATTTCACAGGAATCAGAACTCATGCTACATGTATATTTATACTTTTAAACATTATGAGATGGCTGACACTGATGAAATGGCTACATACATTGACGACAGTCTGAGGCGTGGGCGATTCCTCTCGATCTAGCTGACTCAACTTCTTCTGCTTTCTGCGAGCTCCCTTGCCTTGTTGCTGCTGACCAGCGATATAATCAGACTCCTCCGTTTTTTTCTTGTATATCTGAAATCGTGAACATTATGCAAAGAAGTTTAGTCACTCAGGCTCCCAAATTTTTGCCGAATAAAATTTGCTGCAATATTCATTCAATGCAACAGTTTATATTTCGCAGTATTAAACAGATCACAATGAATGGACGTGTTTTCGACATTAGGTCAACAACCGGTGTATATATTCTCAACACCATGTGTAAATTATTATAAAGAACTAATTCCACCTGAACTTGTTCTGGAACCTCAACTGCGTGTTGCGGTCGCCAGCGTCTCAGTAACTCTTCGATAAACTTTCTGTTCCTTGTACTTTTAGGGTCAAGAAGATCATAAAGATATTCCTCGAGGTCCTTAGCTGTCTCTATGGCCAAGATATATCTGAAAAGAATACATATATTTTCTTAAAATGTGATGATAAGCCAGGTTTTTCAGGATTTTGCTAAAAGTAGCAAATATACTCACACCAACTTCACATATTTTGCAATACACAATTACACATGCATAAAATGTCTGATGAATGAGACAGTTTGAACTTGTAGGTACTTCTTCCGGCTTTCTCGTGTAATAGGTCCCACTGCATTATGACAAGGCTTATTCAGTTAAAACAGTAACGCCATTTTAATGTTTTCAATTAACTTCTATATCTTGGAGAATCCTGGAGGGTGGTGGTGGGGGTGGATGGAGGTACACACTAAAATCATCACGTTCGAAATAAGCGGGACCTTATTCCCACTAAAATCATCACGTACGAAATAAGCGGGACCTTATTCCCACTAAAATCATCACGTACGAAATAAGCGGGACCTATTTCATGATAAGGTTCACACTAAAATCATCACATTCGAAATAAGCGGGACCTTATTCCCACTAAAATCATCACGTACGAAATAAGCGGGACCTATTTCATGATAAGGCCCGTCATCACAAACGAAATAAGCGAGACCTATTTCATGATGAGGCCCTTCTTCCTTATCACTAAAACTAAAATCATAAAGTACGAAATAAGCAGGACCTATTTCATGATAAGGCCCTTCTTCCTTGCATAGTGAATAAGCGTAAAAATCATCAAGTACGAAATAAGCAGGACCGTCATCATGTACGAAATAAGGCCCGTCATCATGTACGAAATAAGCAGGACCTATTTCATGATAAGGCCCTTCTTCCTTATCATTAAAACTAAAATCATAATGTACGGAATAAGCGGGACCTATTTCATGATAAGGCCCTTCCTCCTTGCATAGTGAATAAGCGTAAAAATCATCACGTACGAAATAAGTGGGACCTATTTCATGATGAGGCCCTTCTTCCTTATCACTAAAACTAAAATCATAATGTACTAAATAAGCGGGACCTATTTCATGATAAGGCCCTTCTTCCTTGCATATACTTTGATTTTTCTAACTCGTTTACACCGTTTTTTGCCGATATTTTTGCGATGCTAAATCGTATCGTTTTATAACTTAGCATAGCTCACCTGGGGACCATACGGCAGTTTTCGGCAAACTTTCAGACTTCTACCCATGAAACTGATAAAGTTAGTAATCTACTGCAATGATAAATTCCTCCTGAAAACTTCTCGTCTGCATGTCAACAGACATTGTTTATTTTGAGCGTGTGACGGAAGATTCTATTCGGATGATTTATGCAGGGAGCAGCTGGGGAGCGCGGGTTAGGAATGGGACCGTCCAAGCATGTAATTGGTACATAAACTGCAGCGCACGCCCCCCATAGTACCTAACTCGAACTTGTCCACTTGGATGACGTAATGAACAAGGCAATATGGCAGCGCCCTACATGTGAAAATCCTCGCTTAAATTGAAATTTTGTGTTTTGAAAGAAACATGCAGCGTTTCGGAAACCACGTTTGTGAAAATCTATTGCCGTTTGCATCATAGACATGTAATATAATTAAATAGTTCGCTTAAAGTAATTTGACTGAAACAAAGGCAAAAAAACGGTGTAAACGAGTTAGAAAAATCAGAGTATAGTGAATATGCTGAGTAAGTGGTTTATAAACAAACATAGATCATCGTGGACGATCTTTGACAAAAAACGGCCATATCGTGATATAATCCCCGCCGGGGAGTATTTCCCTGCACTGGTTAGGGCATGCGCATTTGACATCTGTGGTGTATGCTGTGTATAGTTGGCTGTGCATGCACCAAACCATGAAATATATCCCTTTATAGTAACAATATGCCGACAGCTACGACGTTTTGGTAATTTGCATTGCCGTTTATTCCGTTTTCAGTCACGGAATGAAGGTCATAGACATATAAGGATTGTCAGTAGTAGTATGTTGCGCACACTATACATGAACTTTTGACAAAATGTCATGATCAATCTATGATGATCAATAATCATATAGATGAACTTTATTTTACATCGGTATAGCATGAAACAATAAACACTAGCCACAAGGTTATTGACCGACAATGAATCATAGATGATGAGGTGACATATACAAATGCTGATGAACATTGGGCAACAAAAACAAATTATCATTATCATACCATTGTCAGTTATTTCATATATTGTACATATTACATGATAATACGCAAACATTACAACTATTTATTGGTCCTGACCATCCAGACAGCTTATGTTTAAATGCCTGGAGATTTTTTTAGCACTTTTTATATTTTGAGGTAAACAATGCCATGTTTCTTCATGACTGACACTATTCAAGCCATATCTTGTAGTTTTGCACTTTAACGTACATATTGAGACATTTCGGAGTGCGTAACAATTTTCTTTGACATTTAATAAATCATGGTCAATAGTGCCTGTAATTTGTTACTCAGGACACGACAACATTATAGATCTATTAGCCACTTGATGAAGTTTGATTTGGTTGGTCTTGGCCTCTCATCTTCCCTTCGGTGGGGTTTGTCAGTAGATGTGTTTCCTTCTATGACATATCATTCATGTTGACATGTAGAACTGAAACCTGAAATGTGAGATTAAGTTGTAGAGTAAACTATTCACAGTACCGGTATTCAGTTTTGTGCCACTATTACGTTGACAGTCAGAACCTGTATTTTTGGGATCTGTAGAATATCTGACAGATGATGACAGCACGGTATTTGCACACTATTCCAGTTACAGTAAATTATAGACACATATAATATACGTACTGTTATTCTTGATCCTTGCAGGTGGCTGCTCTGCACTACGCACTAGGCTAGTAGTTTCTTTCAGGCTCAGATATTTAGTTGTTGCTGTGTGCTGACTCGCCTGACTGGCTGTCTGAGTGTCTCAGCCTGTCTGTAGTGTAGTCGCAGCCTGAGCGACGCAGAGGCTCTGCCAGAGCTGTAAGATTGCTGTCTGTAGTATAGATCTATCTGGTATGCAAGTTGAAGTTGATCTTGCAGTCTTGCTTTGCCTTGGCTTTGGTTTGTGGCAAATGCTGAAATGACAAAATGATTCCAAGTGTGAATGTGATGTTCACAATGTGAATGTGATGTTCACAATGTGAATGTAATGTCTATCTATCTATCTATCTATCTATCTATCTATCTTTCTAGCATTCTAGATCCGCTTCAAATGTGGCAGAGAGCACGTGCGACGTTTTGCACTCATTGAACCTGGCTGAGACTGAGTGAGGCCAAGTGAGGCTGGGCTGGCAACAGCCCCGTTTAGTTGAGCAGAACTGCAGAAAAGCATGTTTTGGCGTCATTATGAACTTTTTTTGCTGATTCATCATCTCTGAGCATTCCTGAGTCAGAATCAGCCGGGTGCCACCTTGGCACCCTTGGGGAATTTTTTTCAGAGCCGAAAAACAAAATGGCTGCCGCTGAATACCGCTAAATTCACTTCTTTGACAATATCTCCGCTTCTAGGCCACTTAGAAGCACAAACTTGGTGTCTACTACTAGGTTTTTATGGTCAAGGAATTCATTTATAATAATGCCAAACTTGTATATATAACAGCTCATCAGATTTCCGAGATTAACCACCCAGATATTTGAAAAATCTGGTTTTGGTCAAGTGATTAAATGCTCATGCAATTGCCACTCAGTACAACATTTATTGCTGTCCACTACTACAGTACTGATTTCGCAAAACCTCACCAAAATGCCAGCATGGGACACCTGGCATTTAGCACGTGTTCGCCCAACTTCGCCTGACGTAGCATCATGCGATTTGATGCTAGCATTGTGTATGCGAGCATCCCTCGATGCTAGCATTGCTTCTTGGCACTGTGGTGCACTAAAAGCATTTCGCATTTCGCATTTTTTGTGAAGGCCATTATATGCTCGCATATGCTCGCAAACACATGGTCGAGTGGTTTATAAACAGTCTGTATCATGTAGATCGTATGGGAAAATGCAGTGTTTCATTTCAGTTCATATTAATGTCAGTATTTGCATCCGAAATAAAGGATGCGCGCATCTGTGCGAGACAATGCTCGCCTGTTCAACTAAGACGGCCGCCTGATGCGATGGCATCGCGCCCACTGGTCGCACCATGCGATTTGACGCTAGCATCAAGTCGCGCGTAATCGCATGGCCTAGCATTTAGCATGTAGCATTCGCATGGCTAGTGAGGTTTTGCGAAATCAGTACTGTATGTATTCAGGCTCAATAAAGCAATGACAATAAATGTGACAATATGATTTCACTATTAAATTAGATGTTACATGTGGCAACATTACGAGTCATTGGCAATTCTTCGTGACTTGAACCGACATCATCATCATCTTCCTGAACAGGTTCTTTCTTGGTATGTTCATTGCAACAATCTGGTACAGAATAACAGGCACAGAACTTTGAACAAGACATCTGTGGCACTACGCAGCCACATCTCGCAGTGGAGCATGGCCGGCTGGTGGAGCATCCACATTCGACTGTTCGTAGAATGGCGACAGGTACAGTGTATACACCAGTTGGAAGCGGGGTTGGACGCATGTTGTGCCGTCTCCATCTGTATTCCGACCATATCGGGTCGGGTCAAAGTGTGGAGGATCTGATTGAGCAGCGGATTTATACATAAGAATTGTAATTGAGTACGATGTAGATGCTGAACAAAGTCATCTTTTGATAGGGGCAATACCTTCAGTTTCGAGGCTAATGTGTTCTTCACAGGATGGTGGTGAACAAACATATCATCTCTCAGTTTGAAACCATGATACGCAGCAAAAGAAGCAGTCGTTTCTGGCATCAGGTTTGTTTCATCTGCTTCTGGTTAACCAAGTGAGATTAGGTGATTTCCCCTCTTGGGGGTCTTCAATGCTGTGGCCTTTCCAATGCCAAACAGATACTGTAGTACACACTGTTTATACACTCACCTCCCCCATTGAGACATGTACACATGGCATATATTTTGCTATGCTTTGGTGTGTTCGAGCAGTTTGACGAATGCTGGAGGAAAGCTAATGTGGACCCAGTGTGGATGTGATAAAGATATAGCGGCACTACCGTGATTTGCAAAGTGATGGAACATATTCTGGTGAGCAACATGATCACGATAATGGACCATTTTGACGAACACAATATCCTAGTCGAGTGCCAACACAGATTCCGAGCTAAACGTCCAATCCCAACTCATCACGACCTGACTTCCCCGAAAAGATTCAAACAAGTACATATAGCCATACTAGACTTCAGCAAGACACATTATCGGGTCCTACACTCCAGACTAAAAAGCAGAACTGGACTATTATGGAATCAGAAACAAACATCTTCTATGGGTTGGTTCATTTAAGGATCAGATAATCCAAAAAATCCACGTGGATGGAAATCTGGCCTCTTAATGTCTAGTACCTGCTGTTTCTACTCTTCCTAGATGACATCACGATGAATTTAACATCAACCACCAGGCTGCGTGCATATATTTGTTTGATCTTTCGTGAAATCTCGTCAACTGAGAATCACATTCTGCTTCATAATGACATTGACAGACTGGTAGCCTGAAAGCAAATGGATTTCAATACTGAAAACTGTTACATTGTAGGAATTTCACTGGCCACAAAACCTACTGCTACCTACATGTAAACGACGGCGACTCGGGCACTATGCTTCCCTTGTAGAAACCATATTCGATGTGACAAGTCATCCAAGCCAAAGGGGAAACTTCGCTCTCATCTGACCTCATTTAATATTGCTGTGTGGTCCGGTGCCCACATCAGGCCAAGCTATAAAACCAGCTTGGAAAGGTTCAGTGATCTGCGGCCAGATTTCTAGCAAACAAACCCTATGACAATCGTCATTCAGACAGCATTACAGCTACACCCTTCTGAGCTGTCTCAGACAAGGACCAGGCGACCAAACGATCAGCAGTTCGCACAATATCAAACAACTGTCAACATGTACCAGTCATTTATTCCGGCACAACACCTGATTGAAATGGCCTTCCCCAGAGTGTGATCAGCTCGCCCTCCTTGGTCGTCTTCAAGACATGACTGGTGGCTATTCGACTGAAGTAGATGAACGGCTTCAATCGAGCCTTGTTGTAGGTTACTCTGTGAACCACTTTTCGCAGGAATAGTATCGTGTATAGACTGAGCTGATGTTTTTTTTATAACATTTTTTACCGTCTGGCAAGATTTTGTCATTTGCTTTGTGTTGGTCTGTATCAAAGATAACGTAAACCTCACAGCACCCCAAACGGTATATTATGCTGGCCATACTGTGCAATTTTGTATCTTCATATCTGTTTGTGAATGCCTCACCATTGAAGTCACATATGGGAGGACATCGCCTCAACTAACTTGGTTAACTAGGAACAGAGGAAACAATGACTGCCTATATTGCGGCCTGTTATTGTACCAAACGGAGACGTGGTAAATGTCTGTTTACCGACATTTGTACGGAAGATGAAGATGGCAAACTCGAAGATCACATCAGCTGCAAAACTGAAGGTATTGCCCCATCACAAAATGCCTTTGCTCAGCATGTACACCATGCTCGAATGCAATTTTCGTGGAAATCCGCTGCTCAACAACAGGTGTGCTGTTCAAAGTTCCGTGGCTGTATTTTAAGCCAAGATTGTTGCAACGAATATACAAAGAAGAACCTGTTCAGGAAGGCGATAATGATGACTGATCAAGTTATGATCTGTGATTGACCCACAATGTTGTCACATGTAACAGTTGATGAGTTAAAATCATACAGCTTTTGTTGGGTCAGTAATATAGATTCACTAACCCAGTAGTGAACACCAAGATTGTTGATTAAAGTGGAAAATGCTTATGACTCGAACAGAACCAAATTTTTTAAAGAATCGGGTTCGTCAATCTCGAAAACCGGATAAGCTGTTATATATACAAGTTTGGCAGTATTATATTTGGATTCCTTGACCATGAAAACCTAGTAGTAGACACCAAGTTTGTGCTTCTAAGTGGCCTAGAAGCGGAGATATTGTCGAAGAAGTAAATTTAGCGGTATTCAGTGGCAGCCATTTTGTTTTTCGACTCTGAAAAAAATTCCCCAAGGGTGCCAAGGTGGCACCCGGCTGATTCTGACTCAGGAATGCTCAGACTCTCCCGTGGCGAACGTCCGATATCGAGCCAACGGAGAGCCACAACGGGGCTGGGCTAGTCCTATCTCTGTTACGCTGCGGAATTAGGGCTGGGCTGGCAACGTAACCACGGCACGGGTGATGTATTCTAGCATCATCATGTTTCATACATTGGGGGTAAAGCCCCCAAACCCCCTAAACTAGAAAACTTTATCGAGATCTTTCACTTACCTTCAATTTTCCACCATAATGATAATCGTAACAAACGGAGCTGGAAAATCACACGCTTCTGAAATCAAAACAAGACTAGCGCCAAGTGACGCACGCGACTAGATCTACCTTGACCTTTGTTGTTGCTAGGGGCGTGGTGCAATGACGCGATATGATTGGTTCCTATGCAAAAGCTATATACGCATAAAGATGACGTCATTCAATACGGTGCACAATACAGTTATAGCAATGCAAAAGCGACATTGCAATGAAAGACATATTGAAAAATAAACTGAATGAGCTGTTGCGACCATATTATCGCAACCAAAAGTAAGTGTATGAATCACAATACAAAAATTTAGGTGAATATGGGTCGTAGATTGGGGGGTAAACCCCCCAAACCCCCCTAACCTACACAACTATCCAGACGGTTCAGCCAAAATGCAGTATTAGCTGCGCCATATTTGGGTCCTCCATGGCTCCATGGATTTGTGAATACACTACCAAACATGGCGCCTAGCCGCTTTGCGGCTAGCGATGTTGGTAAAAACATATATTTTCACTAAGGCGAAGCCACTGATCACTGAAAGTGAAACTGAAACTAGATTTTAGAGAGATTTGTTTTTGGGAAGAATGTGAATATTTCAAGTGCAATGAACATATTTTATTGGATTCACTGTGCACAATGCTTTTTCGTCCCTCAATATATTGGTATTTTCGATATGACTATGTCATGGACAACAATAACATGGACAACACATTTGCACGATTTGTTTGTCTGACATGTCAGCTGATTGTGCAATATTGTGTGACACCTTAACGTCGGCACCAAATACTAGTTATTGTCATCCAGGGGGAAATGAAAATCTCGACATTTCAAGAACATACGATGTTAGTAAGATAACTATTCACTTTGCAATGTCTTCAGATGCATCAAATCCCAGCAATTTTGACAATTCCGAGCAAATCCACTTCACTAAGGGCGCAGACATCTTTGGAAATTCGGCTGTAAACTTCCGGTCAGTCAGCTCAACACCGACTTCATAAAAATTACCAGGCAGACGAATTACCCGACGCATCAGTCGCTCAAAGCACCGTCACCTAGAGACAGCGGTGAACGATGCCCGAAGCATATCAAGCATAAATATACTGAGCATACCACAGCATAACAAACACAGAACACATGTATTGTGCCATGACGCACAATACTCACCAAGGGATTCGAGTTGGACTGTTGGAGGCACACATACTTCCACCCCATCTGAAACCGGGTCTGAAACACATGCACATGTATGATAACACATCATGTGAGACCTATCAACTCTAGGCATATGCTGATGACAAAGGTAAACTTCCCCTCCCACCCCTCTACCACCAACCTGTTGATGATGAGATATTCTCATTCTAACACCACACATGCACGGAGTCAACATTATGATATACCATATATACTCTATCTGAAAACATAACAAACATTACCTGGGAGCCATTCTGTGCCCTGACCTTGGAAATAAGGGCGAAGGTCAAGTTCAAGGTCATGGAAATATTCAGCATATATCATTTCCTATATGTGCACAATTAATTCCTGAGCTCTCAAGTCGTGTTACTATCCATTTTGGGCCATTTCTAGAGGGAAAATAATCACCTTTTGTAAAAAGAGTTCAGCACTTTTTTCCTCCATAATTTGAGCTGCACCAGCTGTGCTCCTAGAGAGCTTGAAGTAAGGGCTTAGATATTGGCACTTTCAAATAGGAAATCATACATGGTGATTTGTTTGATGACCTTGAATTTGACCTACGATGACCTTGAAATGTTGAAACAGATATTTCTGTGTTTAAAAAAATGCCCAAAGTTCCCTCTGTAGTTGAAATGCTTGTAGATAGAGCATATGATTGCATTATGAGCATATAGGAAGTCATATATGGAACAACTAATGATGACCTCGAGCTTGACCGCGGATGATTTTGAGTGCTAAATGTCTGATGTGGAATGTGTAAATTGGCCTATGACGCTCAAACACTTGCACCTAGAATTGTGTTATAAACTTATGAAAAGTCATATATACATATTTTAGTGACCTTGAACTTGACTTTAGACAAACGTAAATCTCGCCTGACCGGAAATATGTAAATTTGCCTCTACAGACAAAATACTTTTTGATATCATAGCATGTTTGTATTATGAACATATAGAAAAGCTACCATGCGAAGGGCCATGGAGGTTCCCTAGGGGACTCAGGTATCTCAGGCTCAGGGAACTAGGTTCCAAGCCGAATCTACAAGACAGGGAACATCTGAGAGCAATGGGAATTTTAGAATCGTCGGCGGATTATGGGCAGAGTCGATTGAAACCAGGTACTCAATGCCCCATGACGGAGTCAGATGCGCCACAACAGAGTCGCAGATACTGTGGCTTTGCAGCAGAGTTGCAGAGTTGGAGGCGCCATGGCGGAGTGGCAGAGTGGGTGATGTTGTGGTCAGTGATGCTGCAGCAGAGTGATGGAGTCGGTGACGCCGCGGCAGAGTCATGGAGTTGCAGAGTCTATGGTGGACTGGAGGTGTTGTGGGATCGGTGGCTTCACTGCAGAGTGGCTGAGTCGTGGATGGGTCTGCAGCAGAGTGGTGGAGTGGTGGAGGCGGTGGTTCTGTGGCAGAGTATCAACATTTCGGACACAGTGGTTCCGCGGCTCCACTCTCTGGGGGTGGAGAAGGAAGCGGCAAAAGCAGACAAGATGCTTTCCAAGCTTACAGCGACAGAGCTAGACCCCGTATGATGCCCCAGGAAGAGTGGGTGCATCAGGAAGCCATAGCCATAAGAGAGAGCCAAAGGCAGAGCCAGTGGAAAAAGCAACAGCGGCGACAGTCAGAGAAAAGGGCGAAGCCATTGGAGAACTTCAATGCCTGCCCAGACTCTTTCACCGACACGATGAACAAGGTGATCAAGATCCTGGAAGCCCGGGCTGAGATAGGTAGAAGACAAGCTGAAGAAAGAAAAAGGTCAGGGGAATCCTAGGGCCAAGGCGTGGCATGAGGGTGTAGACAACAAGTAAATGAGTGTGGGCAGGCAGAGGCAGAACTGCTGGGGCACCTGGCGCTGTCCTACCTAACCCTTAGTCAGGAGACAATGCAGGAGTGTGGGTTCCATAATCGGCATGGGGGTGCAAACCCCCCAGCTGAACAAAGCCCCAACGTGAAATCTCATAAGGAGACAGTATTTAAGACCCAATTACATACATACATATACATACATTGGGAACTTAATATAGCGCCCTTAGAATGTTAGACATTATCAAAAGGGCTGAACAAGAAAACATGAATTGATACATTGGTATATGATTACTGATAAGCACATTGAAATAACATAGTTTTGAGTTTTCTTTTGAAGGTAGAGAATGTCATTTCGTTTCTGATGTCCCAACGTGAAGACCCAATTGCGGAACGTCAAGGAGAAGGCATCTCAGGAATAGGCAGATGAAGTCTCCCAGCTGGTTCACCGGGGATATCCAAATGTGACGGGGTCGGCAAAGATGAACTCATCAAAGACAACTTCCTGAGTGGGCTACCGGACAGGCCCATGCGTGTGTCAGCTTAGATGAGTCAGCCGAAGATGCTGGCTGACACGGTGAGCAATATGCTCTGCTATGAAGTCCATTTTGGGGAGGAAGAAATGACAGATTTCTGAGGACTCGGCCATGAGAAGACTGAGGACTGGGAATTCGTGGCCACTGTCAGCCGGTCACAGGCTTCTCTTTCTCCCAGGGCACCAGTATCACAATCAAGGGCAACAGATACATGCCAGGATTGTGGGTTGGAGATGCTGACACACCACCTGAGCAGACACCGGAAGAATAAACCCGAGGAGCTGACGAAGTGCATTAAAGACCTAGTAGCATGCCGATGAAAGTGCTTTTTATTTAGTCCATTATGGATAGTTATCAATGAATTCGAACGAATTTTACAAATGAAATCAATGGGTTTCGAGATATTGAATCAAATAGGCACTCCTTCTGTAAATTGCCGAAGATTTTGATCACGATTTTAGTATGGGTCACGTGGTTGGTGACGTCAGTTGAGGCAGAACTGAAAGTACATGTAGCCAGCAAGCTAAACTGCATGTCGCATATTCATTCCCGTTGTGTATGTTTTACAATTCAAGTGAACGGGTGAGATGGTGGGAATACGGCATTTCTTGTCTCGATATTTAGAATCAGTACTATTTATTCTCTCAGAAGGGAGGTTTGTTGAACTGCAAGATGTCCAGTATTTGCTGGTTTTCGCATGTTTCCTTTTAAATCTCAAGCATTTTGGAGTGGTTTTCTATCTTTGAGCTGACCGCCCAAATTACGTGTTTTACGTTTTTGGCCAGCCATCAAAGCACATTTTGCCTGCTCTGACGTCACGATTACGGAAACTGCCGAAGCCATTTTTTTCATCGGCATGAGAAGACGATTGTAATACTGGCTCAATATACTCGATTACATGTCGCTGTTATTAATTACCAAATAACGCGAACATCTTTTTTGTCAGCAAATGTCCACAATGCCTTTATCTGAACAGGAATAAAACCATATAATGGTACCTTGCTACTATGACTTTAAGTGTCCAAGATGCCCTCATGTGATGACAAGACTGGCTGAATTGCATGAGCATTTATGGAGTTTTATTCATGAAAGTGAGTGTAGCACTGTGAAAGCAGTGAGGAGTGAAAATGACCCGGGCTCGATATGAGACGAGACGGCAATGTTCCACTAAATATGCTGAGAAACAAGCCAGAGTGGGACCTGAGTCGACACCACAGGAGGCATCTTCGTCCCTGACGGGGGAATCCATGCAAGGGGAGTTCGCAGAGGAGGACGTTACCATGTGAAAGGACCTATGGAAGGACCTTTTACTTCTGGCCAACCGGCGACATCCCAGGCCAGAATTGTTCTATCAGCTAGATAGCAAGCTGATAGAATGCAGGAGTCCCTGTGACCGCGTCAACAGGGGGATTGGTTGAAGCTAATCTAAACCACTCTGCAAGCGATGCCATGAAGACTGAGGGAAGAGATCGCCAATGGGAGGCGACGACGGCGACTCCCAGGGCAGGTGAGAGCCCTCGAAGGCAGTGGGGCATGGGGGTGGGGGAGCAGTTATTGAGAGAGGGCCAGTGTGTGGGAGGAGGCCCTACAGCAGGCGGGAGAATCATTCGTTCAGGTGGACACTGACCTGGAGGGACAGGACTAGTGGTTCCGAGACATGTAGCGGAAGCGGGACGAACTGCAGCTTCCATTAAAGACCCAGGAGCAGGACAGGGTGCACAGGGAAGAGATGCAGGGTAGGGTTAGAACAACAGAAGACCTCGAGGCCCAGCTGGCTGTGGCGCAGAAATGAGCTGCCACAGCCGACGAGAAAGAACTGGAAGTCCTGGAGGCTGAGCTGGCTGAGGCGCAGAACTAAATTGCCACAGCCGAGGAGGAAGACCTGGAAGTCCTGGAGGCTGAGCTGGCTGAGGCGCAGAACTGAGTTGCCACAGCCGACGAGGAAGACCTGGAAGTCCTGAAGGCTTAGCTGGCTGAGGCGCAGAACTAAGTTGCCACAGCCGATGAGGAAGACCTGGAAGTCCTGGAGGCTGAGCTGGCTGAGGTGCAGAACTGAGCTGCCACAGCCGACGAGGAAGACATGGAAGTCCTGGAGGCTGAGCTGGCTGAGGTGCAGAACTGAGTTGCCACAGCCGACAAGGCGCACTGGAAGCAGAAATATTTGATCACATTGGCCACTCACTTGTCTTGCCTGATATACTAACCTGTCCCAACATCCTGCTGTTTGTAGTATGCTGCCGCATGGCGGTCTGTACTACTGTATGTGCGGTGAGACGGCAACACCTAAGTACACACATTCTCAGAGCGCTTCACAATTTGGAGTTTAGACTTCTGATAGTGATCATTGCCATATGATTCATGTCATTCTCAGGGGATTTTTTTCAGGGGGTGGTGATTTGTATGTTGTGTGTACTGCATTGTTAGAATTTCTATCGCAGCCTGAAGCAGATCAGGGTACATCTATTAGCTTCCTCATCACCCCCGCAGGAACCCGGTGCAGTAACCGTTTTCCTCACCCAGCACCAAGTTCAATGTTCTTTTCGGGCTGAAGCACAAAACACCAGTTACCATGTGTTAAATTCGCATGTGTTGCATTCAACGGCAGCATCTATCTGGATACCTTTCTTAGTTTTTGAATTACAGTTGTTTTCTAACCGCCTGACACGCACATTCTATAAATGAGGACTGGTTTGGAGGGGAACATGGCGAAATGTTCCATGACAAACCAGACACCATTTATTTTATTATAGCGAATGTCACTGATTTTATCGTGACGTTATACACATATCCGCGAATTTACATTATAAGCCATTGTTGAAGTCGGCAATATTCGGAAGTCTTCGACCGCAGCGGTAAACAATTTTTGACAATGTTTCATGGCAGGATCGCTGCTACCGGTAAGGACGTTGCTACGTTTGACACGGAACATGCATTTTGTTGCACGACTGATTAACCAATCAGCAGCGGGGATTCTAACATGAGGTATAATAAATCATATTATGCTCCCGTCGCATCGTATTTACACAAATTTAAATTGATTTTATGATAGTTCTGAATATACAGTAGTACAGTACCCATTTAATTCATGCGAAACTTGTCAAATTTTGGGACGTTGGTGGCCACTTAAAATTTTATGGTCGGTGTTTCTGGTTTAGGAAATGACGCCAAAACCGCGGGAATTTACAAGACAATCAACAAGTTGGAAAGAACAACACTGTTCGTGTGAAAGAAAAACGAAATTATAACCAAAATGGTTCGCACAAAAGCCGATTCTTCCGCAAGAAAAGGTGGATAAGGGTCACAGGCTCTGTATATTTATCACGTGATTTGTGATCTGTATCTGTATCTGCATTCAACTGAGTTACTGACTGACATACTGAGAGTGAGACAGCCGGCAGAGGCTATCGCCATTGGCCCAGTCACCCAACTCAGGCATTGGCCTGATTGGGTGGCAATGTATGGCAGTGCCGGAGAAGACCCAGGTCAGGTCACAGGTGTCCCACTCATCGAGCGCAAAGCACGTTTCACACTAGAATGATGAGTGCGACATCTGGGCCAGTCTCAGCCAGAACGATAGACCTTATCGTGAAATAGGACCGTCCCGCTTATTTTGTACGTTATTTGGCCCTTATTTGCAACGTTATGATTTCAGAGTGTCAGACTGCTGTGCAACAAAACCATTCTACCTCCTAAAGAAATATTGTGACAGTAATACACATCATCGGAGGGAATGTATTTGTGTAACATAACAGCCTATGAATTATTAACTGTTGTATCGGATTAATGCTATTGGTTGAACAGTGTCGTAGTATGCAAATTAGCATAGTTATTCATTCACTAATTTTTGAGTTGGAAGCTGGCAGATATCAAAGGCCAAATGTCTGATAAATTCCATCACTTGAAGGGAAAGGGCGATCGAGTAGTGAAAATTCAGAATGTGGCCGGGAAATGCCACAGTGGCTCGTGACCATATGTGTGCGGTAATCATGTTATATATAATATACAAGCGAGGACACAGATTTTGACAAGTTCTGGCCACAGGGTTCCGAGGTGCATGACACACAAAACCAAAGCGATATATCGATCACAGATCCTGTCCCGAATATCATAGACGTGAACAGACCTCACCATACATGCAAATATTGCTAATTTTCCGATTTTGGTCACATTTGTACTTTCCGTGAATTTGTTCGTATCGGATGTTGTTCCTGAGACAGAAGACGATCGAGGTTAAATATCAGCTACAATACCATTGGCTAAAAAACAAAATATTCAACCATCATCAGCCAATGAGACGAGAGCTTCTGAATTACTGGCGATGAATAAATTTCGGAATCGCATATAGCAACCAGGATATGTACGTGCCATTCCAACATCAGCAGTTCCAGGTAAAAAAAAAACGCACGTGTGTAGTATATTTGCACGAACGCTCACAAAAATTATGACGGCGATTATGAAGACTATATGCATGGATTTATTCACGGGGTGAAACTTCATGATAACACAAGAAAGTGCACGCACATATTTC
This sequence comes from Terebella lapidaria, assembly GCA_949152475.1. Lineage (NCBI taxonomy): Eukaryota > Metazoa > Annelida > Polychaeta > Terebellida > Terebellidae > Terebella > Terebella lapidaria. Next base: position 5,023,641 of record OX424562.1, read on the forward strand.
TACTGGGGGTAGCTCTTTTGTGTGATGTATGTATGAGCCAGATCGGGGTACACCTATTAGCTTCCTCATCGCCAACGATGCGAATCCTGGTGCAAAAGCCATGACTGGTCACTGGACATCATTTCTCAACCCCACATAAACAGCGTATTGGGACACTTTGCACCCAAGCATAGTTATTCATTATTTGTTAGCATAATTATTGGAATATAGCAGTATGTATATCGTGGATAAATACCATCAGCAAAAATGCAGATGCTCACGACTTTTAGCGCCCCTCACACATCGCATTGCATTTTTTTACTTGCAGTAATCTCTTCATTCCATATACTAGTATGCGACATGACATCCATTTGTTTCCATCGCATTCCCGCTTTTAATATTTCAACGATACATACAATACACTAATAATACCTTTCAAAACGACACATAATTATCCCAGTGTTTGAAATAACCAAGAAATGAAAAAACGTGGTGTATTTGTGTATGCACAAACCTTCGAAACAAATTTGAATAATCAGCGCACAAAAACATTATGTGTACATGTGTGTATGTATTATGTATCATGTATATGTAAGTAAGTAAGTAGGTCAGTAAATGATTTATTAAAAAATAAATTAAAACTTTATTTTACAGCAATTGATGAACAATTATCATTTGTAGATCTTGGCATAAAGGGAATTCAGCCTCATAAACATGGTTAAGAACTACCTCTACCTGGTCACTTCTCCAGTCACCGATGGCGGTTCAGGAAATCACGAATTTAGTTCAGAATCAAACATGTTTTGAATGCATGGTATAGTTACCATATGTATCATTCTCTTCCAACCTCAGTTGTTTTCAAAGAATTATGTCCTTCAATTTCTAAACTTAATTCTAAACTTTGTCCCTTGACAGGTTTGTTCACCGTGATTTTCACCAGGGATGCAGTCTTGTCATTTTCAAATCTACCACGCGATTTACACAATCAGGGAGCATCATACAATCAGCTAATTATGGATCTGATCTGATGTCATAATCCGGAAAATATCCCCCTTTAAATTTTTAGTGTTAAATCTTACATTGAAACATTTAGCCTGCAGTAGGACAGGACATTGCCCGTGAATGGTGCTAGCGTAAGGGTGGTCATTAACGTCAAAGGAAACCAGAGAGCCTCGTGAAAACACATTTGCCCAGTTTGGCGACCATACATCACCTCAAATACTGCCAAGGCCTGGGATTGAACCCGCATGTAAACTGAATGCTGTGGTGAGAAGTCGGATCACATACCCGGACCAAATCCGGGTCCCCCAAAGTACATCCGAAATTCATAGTTGTTTCATACCCACTTACAACAATCAACTTCCGATACGAACAAACTCACGGAAAGTACAGATGTAACAAAAATCGGAAAATTAACGATATTTGCATGTATGGTGAAGCCTGTTCACGTCTGATATTCGGGACAGTATCTGTGATCAATATATGGCTTTGGTTTTGTGTGCCATGCACCTCGGAACCCTGTGGCCAGAACTTGTCAAAATCTGTGTTCTCACTGGTCACTTCTCCAGTCACCGATGGCGGTTCAGGAAATCACGAATTTAGTTCAGAATCAAACATGTTTTGAATGCATGGTATAGTTACCATATGTATCATTCTCTTCCAACCTCAGTTGTTTTCAAAGAATTATGTCCTTCAATTTCTAAACTTAATTCTAAACTTTGTCCCTTGACAGGTTTGTTCACCGTGATTTTCACCAGGGATGCAGTCTTGTCATTTTCAAATCTACCACGCGATTTACACAATCAGGGAGCATCATACAATCAGCTAATTATGGATCTGATCTGATGTCATAATCCGGAAAATATCCCCCTTTAAATTTTTAGTGTTAAATCTTACATTGAAACATTTAGCCTGCAGTAGGACAGGACATTGCCCGTGAATGGTGCTAGCGTAAGGGTGGTCATTAACGTCAAAGGAAACCAGAGAGCCTCGTGAAAACACATTTGCTCAGTTTGGCGACCATACATCACCTCAAATACTGCCAAGGCCTGGGATTGAACCCGCATGTAAACTGAATGCTGTGGTGAGAAGTCGGATCACATACCCGGACCAAATCCGGGTCCCCCAAAGTACATCCAAAATTCATAGTTGTTTCATACCCACTTACAACAATCAACTTCCGATACGAACAAACTCACGGAAAGTACAGATGTAACAAAAATCGGAAAATTAACAATATTTGCATGTATGGTGAAGCCTGTTCACGTCTGTGATATTCGGGACAGTATCTGTGATCAATATATGGCTTTGGTTTTGTGTGCCATGCACCTCGGAACCCTGTGGCCAGAACTTGTCAAAATCTGTGTTCTCACTTGTATATTATATATTACATCCGTACCGCACACATATGCTCACGAGCCACTGTGGGAAATGCCTTAAGTAGGGTTACAATAAGGCGGGCATAATCAATAAACTACTGATTTTGATGCACTGAAATTGGCGCGTTTGGCTGATGATAGAAAGCATTTATAATATTTGCCACTGACAAATCGGCAACAAATAGACCATGCCTCCGTAGTAACTAGCTTTTATTAGGGCATTTCGGCCCGAAATGCCCTTATGGTTTTGTCTGGTTTTTTTTTTTTTTTTTTTTTTTTTTTCTTTTTTTTTTACTTTCCGCCGTTTTGGTTTCCGATCAATAACTAGGGAACGCCTGAATGGATCTTGTCCAAATTTACACCACTGGTCAGAAATATTACATGGAAGACCCCTATTGTTTTGGCGGCGGCTCCGGGGTCCGTGAGGTCCGTGAGGATGAAATCAAGGTTGATTTCGAGACTTGGTTTCCGATCGATAACTCAAAAAGTATTCATGCAATGGCAAGTATCCTCTGCACGGGAGTTCATATACCACCAAGGAAGAACCCTATTGATTTTGGGATCACTCCGTCGAACGACCTTTGACCTAGAGCTCGGAAGAATTTTTGCTGATTCATCCTTGAGGCTTTCATGCATATCTCGGAAACGGTGCGTCGTAGAGCGAAACGGAGCTCAATTTCGGCCTCCTGGCACTAGACAAACTAGTCTAGGGGGTATCTTGGGTCGAAACGACCCCTGGTGTCGATTTTTTTTTTCGCCGACTCGGCACTTCCTGTTTGGCCGTATCTCGGAAACGGTATGTCGTAGAGCGAAACGGAGCTCAATTTCGGCCTCCTGGCACTAGACAAACTAGTCTAGTGTGTATCTTCGGTCGAGACGTCCCCTGGTGTCGAATTTTTTTTTCGCCGACTCGGCACTTCCTGTTTGGGCGTATCTCGGAAACGGTGCGTCGTAGAGCGAAACGGAGCTCAATTTCGGCCTCCTGGCACTAGACAAACTAGTCTAGTGTGTATCTTCGGTCGAGACGACCCCCGGTGTCGAATTTTTTTTTCGCCGACTCGGCACTTCCTGTTTGGCCGTATCTCGGAAACGGTGCGTCGTAGAGCGAAACGGAGCTCAATTTCGGCTTTTGGCACTAGAGAAACTAGTCTAGTGTGTATCTTGGGTCGAGACGACCCCTGCTGTCGAATTTTTTCTCGCGGACTCTGCACTTTCTGTTTGGCCGTATCTCGGAAACGGTGCGTCGTAGAGAGAAACGGAGCTCATTTTCGGCCTCCTGGCACTAGACAAACTAGTCTAGTGTGTAACTTGGGTCGAGACGACCCTGGTGTCGATTTTTTTTTCGCCGACTCGGCACTTCCTGTTTGGCCGTATCTCGGAAACGGTGCGTCGTAGAGCGAAACGGAGCTCAATTCCGGCCTCCTGGCACTAGACAAACTAGTCTAGTGTGTATCTTCGGTCGAGACGACCCCTGGTGTCGAATTTTTTTTTCGCCGACTCGGCACTTCCTGTTTGGCCGTATCTCGGAAACGGTGTGTCGTAGAGCGAAACGGAGCTCAATTTCGGCCTCCTGGCACTAGACAAACTAGGCTTATTGGTATTTTGGGTCGAGACAACCCCTGGTGTCAATTTTTTTTTCGCTGAATCGGCACTTCCTGTTTGGCCGTATCTCGGAAACTGTGCATCATACAGGGATACGGAGCTCAATTCCGGCCTTCTGGCACTAGACAAACTAGTCTAGTGGGTATTTTGGGTCGAGACCACCCCTGCTGTCGAATTTATTTTCATCGACTCGGCACTTCCTGTTTGGCTGTATCTCGGAAATGGTGAGTCGTAGAGCGAAACGGAGCTCAATTTCAACCTCCTGGCATTAGACAAACTAGTCTAGGGGTATCTTGGGTCGAAACGACCCCTGGTGTCGATTTTTTTTTTTTGCCGACTCGGCACTTCCTGTTTGGCCGTATCTCGGAAACGGTGCGTCGTAGAGCGAAACGGAGCTCAATTTCGGCCTCCTGGCACTAGACAAACTAGTCTAGTGTGTATCTTGGGTCGAGACGACCCCTGGTGTCAATTTTTTTTTCGCCGACTCGGCACTTCCTGTTTGGCCTTATCTCGAAAACGGTGCGTCGTAGAGCGAAACGGAGCTCAATTCCGGCCGTATGGCACTAGACAAACTAGTCTAGTGGGTATTTTCGGTCGAGACGACCACTAGTGTCGAGTTTATTTTCGCCGACTCCGCACTTCCTGTTTGGCCGTATCTCGGAAATGGTGCGTCGTAGAGCGAAACGGAGCTCAATTCCGGCCTCCTGGCACTAGAATAACTAGTCTAGAGGGTATCTTGCATCGAGACGAATTTTTTTTCGCCGACTCAGCACTTCCTGTTTGCCATATCTCAGAAACGGTCCGTCGTAGAGCGAAACGCAAAGATGCCTAAGGACGGGGTATGTCACTTAAACTTTGACCACGGACAGATTCAGAGTCATTATGGTTCTAGACGCGGTCTCTTAGGTAAATGTTAGGTAGGAATAGAACTCACACGAAATGCCCCAAGGCATCTTCAGGCCTTGACGTCTAGTTTACAGTGTATTTCACCTGATAATCATGAAAATATTTTGCAACATTCTCCATAAATGCAAATCAAAGTGATTTATCACTCTCTGTTCACAAAACACAGTTTATTCACCATTATATCAAATTTCCATGTGAAAATTACTCCCATGTCTTCATTAAGGCAAGATTTCGTGCCTTGTATCTGATGGAATGCGAACTGTTTTGAAAAAAACTTGTGATACTTTTGACAACATTCGGTTCTATATTTATGCATAAATTCTCTGTTACAGTTCAGTTACAACGTGATGGACAAATGGTCACAAAATTGAGTACTCGCTAAGGCCCTACCTGACTAATACTTTGCCTCATTATATTACATAGCAATCTTTGCCTTTCAGCGGTTGCTGCAAAGGCCCCGCGTAAAGTTCTGGGAGCTTCGGCTCCTGCTGCCGCCGCAGGGGGCGCCATGATGTCACCAAAAGGTATGAATTCATACGGGCTTGAAAGTCATGTTTTAACACTGGTTCAGTGTACTGATGAACGATTATTTCGAAAGTCAGTTGACTTGTCAAGCCGATTTCGATGATCGATTATGGAATCCTATAATCGATTATCTAAAAGTGGCAAAAGTTCTTTGTAATCCATGAAAAGTCAATAAAGGGTCTGTATTTCATATACAACTTTTTAATTGCAAATTTGTGCAATGTGAAGTTGTAGATAATTAATATTTTATTCTTATAATATTAATATTTTATTCTTATAGCGCATAAAATTTTACAGCGCTCAGCAATTGAATTATATATACAGTATTTACTTTGATACCACATCAGTTCCCCCTTATAATATAATATATATTGTGCCAGTTAAGGCTCTGCAACACTTGATCATGATTATGATCGATTTTGAAATTCAAACCAACTCCCATCACTAGTTTTGAGAGTTCAGTGGTCTTCTATTTGTTCAATTAATCGGGTATTAGTACACATGTAGAAGCAAAAATCTGTTTTGTTTGCAAGCTGTGTGTGTGTGATTCAGATCATATAATAAATGAGTGACTGTTTTCTTATACGTCTTCGATGAATTGCAGCGGGGAAATATGCCGGGGGCAACCCAGCCTGTGATCGGCCAACGCCCGACTGGCAAAAAAACATATCCTCATTTTTCCCCACGACGCCTGGATCATCGTCTGATTCCAAAAACAAGGAAAACCAGAGCCCGTCGGATAATGAAGACGCCATGGAGATCGGAGAACCAAGCTCAGCGTCGGGATCAAGTTCCGGGGCCGCCACTGATGAAAAGGCCAACACAGAATGCAGGTCAGAGCTGATGTGCATGTATGAACAGGTTTTAGAATTTGTTTGTGATCGGATGTCCACAAACTGTCATAACATGAAACCATCGACAGTGATGAAAAACGCACACATTGGAGCTTAATTGACTGAGCATTCAGTATTTGCTGAGTCTGAACTAGTCTGAAGTCTGAACTTTGCTCCGATGTAGCTAATTGACGTTTTGCCCGATTTTGATATCTGTTTTTATTTCTTGAACAGTGAGTCGGCAGATTTAGCATGTTCCGGTGGTTCATCGTCAGCCGTCGAATCTTCCAGGTCATCTTCATCCTCTGCCAAAATGCAGAAAAATGGTCTCATTTCTGATGACGACGATGACTGATTGAACAGTTGCACCTATTTATGGCTGTCACGATTTGTGTTCATTCACAGAAATTTCACATTTGTTCATTTGGTGAAGTGGGTTTATGATTGAATGCTGGTACAATTCTTTTCAACTCTCAGGCGCTTACTCAGTAAAACTAAATATTGGTAGCAATGTGTCTTATATCAGTATTTCTGGTTCAGAAAATTAAAATATAGTTGTGTCATGTACTAGTATACAATGTCTTGAATCACCATAATATGATGTGAAGAGAAATGTATATGCATCAGTCCAGTAAAGATAGTAAACCACACAAGTATTTTATCAAACCTAATTACACCAAATTGTACGTGTCTTTATTTATGGATTTTAATGTGGATGCAAATGGACTTTTAATATCTATTCTTGTCAAATGCAGTCGGTTGCAATTAATATTTCCTGTGCACAATTTGGATCTGTGCTTTACTGTTTGTCAGTTTGTAAATAAAACATGCATGTATCTCATCTGTCTTTCGTATCCATATCTCATTGAGGAGTACTGCTAAACAAGAAATATTTGCTCTTCAGATCAATTTGCAAAGAATGGTTTTCCCAGTTTAGATGTCAGTGTATAAAACAAACTTTTATCATGTTGGATTCTATAATTTTGTGATTGCAATGAGCAAGTTAATACCCAGGTAGTCAATATTTCTTTTTCATGAATTAATCGGTTTTACAAGACCTGGTCATTCCAAACATTTTTGTTACTGCAGATTAGCTTGTGAAAATTATTCAAAATTTGGCTGCAGCTCTCAATTGATTCCCACAATATTTTAATGGGCTTGTATTCTATTATAATAAAATCACATGACCTACATCACTAGTGACTAGACTGTTTTACAATTTGTTGATTGACAAGTGTTCCTAATGGCAAATCTTCCCTGACACAAACTATATACATCTACATGTAAAGAAGACCGATTCAAATTCCATGATTCATTTTATTGATACAGAACAATAAATAATGAATAACAATATTTACAAGTATAATACTATGAGGAAGATCTTCCATAACAATCACTACTAATTTGTGAAATTATTAACCACCAAATTGTTCTTCTGAATATGTAACACTGGTATCTCAAATTTAGTACTTGAAGGTTGAATTTGAGTGTAGTAACATGTTGAATCGTTTTTCAGCAATAATTAAATTTTTTCTTCAATAATGGTACTTACATTATGACTGATTGAATTTTATCAATTTTTTTCCCATCTGCTAAATTTGCTTGGGATTTTCAAATATTTTTTGTCCAACACAACATTAAACTCTAAAGTAACGAGAATGATATTCTTCGTGGGCAAACACTGTTGGGACAAATGCTCCTATCTGGACCATAACTAGGGAAGCTTGTTAGGGACATTTACTTTTTTTTTTACTTATGATTTAACTTTTTTTTCTACCTGATGATTCACTCCCTGGGAGAAAGCAGAGAGACTGGGAAATAAATATTTAAAACCCGGAATTAAATATTAAAACCGGGAATTAAGTATTTAAACCTGGAATTAAATGTTCAAACCGGGAAATAATTATTGTATCCCCCGAACAAAGTTCGGCGGATACTATGGATTTGGCTTCGTCGTCCGCGCCCGCGTCCGCGTCCGCAGAGATTTTCTTGTGAACGCGCTACAGGCCGCAATTCTCACCCGATCACCATTATTTTTTGCAGGCACATATATAATGGTAAGATCCCGACACCAATCGATTTTGGTTGCCATGGCAACTGAATTGGTCGTTTGGGGACACAATTTGCGTTCAAAACAGCCTGTTTGAGACACATGGCTTGTGAACGCTCTACAGATGGCAATTTTCGATGAATCTCAATAATATTTGGAAATGTTGTTGGGAAGGGCTGTCACACGAAACCAATTGTTTTTCAGAATGATCATATAAATATTAATATGTTAACAGCCTAACTTATTACAGAAATGTGAAATATCCATTTTGATATTATGATCATTCCAATAGCCTGTACTATGGAAGGTAGTGGCACTGGTTTCTTGTTCAGAATGGAGAACTGATGTTTTCGGTGAAAACAGGACAATATTACTGAATAAGTTAATGTTAGTTTTACTAGTTAAGTCTATTATTGACCACAATAAAAATAGTTAAGACAAGAAATGTTTATTATTGGGCTCAACAAGATAAAGGTTTTGTCCAGTACAAATTTCATGGGTATAACCGAATAAGTTAACATTATTTTTACTAGTTAAGTCTATTATTGACCAAAATAAAAATAGTTAAGACAAGAAATGTTTATTATTGGACTCAACAAGGTAAAGGTTTTGTCCAGTAGAGATTTCATGGCTGTGACCAAATAAGTTAACATTATTTTTGCTAGTTAAGTCTATTATTGACCACAATAAAAATAGTTAAGACGAGAAATGTTTATTATTGGGCTCAACAAGGTAAAGGTTTTGTCCAGTACAAATTTCATGGGTATAACCGAATAAGTTAACATTATTGTATCCCCCGAACAAAGTTCGGCGGATACTATGGATTTGGCTTCGTCGTCCGCGTCCGCAGAGATTTTCTTGTGAACGCGCTACAGGCCGCAATTCTCATCTGATCACCATTATTTTTTGCAGGCACATATATAATGGTACGATCCCGACACCAATCGATTTTGGTTGCCGTGGCAACTGAATTGGTCGTTTGGGGACACATTTTGCATTGAAAACAGCCTGTTTGAGACACATGGCTTGTGAACGCGCTATAGGCCGAAATTCTCACCCGATCACCATTATTTTTCGCAGGCACATATATTATGGTAAGATCCCGACACCAATCGATTTTGGTTGCCGTGGCAACTGAATTGGTCGTTTGGGGACACATTTTGCATTGAAAACAGCCTGTTTGAGACACATGGCTTGTGAACGCTCTACAGATGGCAATTTTTGACGAATCTCGATAATATTTGGAAGTGTTGTTGGGAAGGGCTGTCACACGAAACCAATCGTTTTTTAGAATGATCATATAAATATTAATGTGTTAACAGCCTAACTTATTACAGAATTTTGAAATATCCATTTTGACATGTACGATCATTCCAATAGCCTGTACAGTGGAAGGTAATGACACTGGTTTCTTGTTCAGAATGGAGAACTGAAGTTTTCAGTGAAAACAGGACAATATTACTGAATAAGTTAACATTAGTTTTATTAGTTAAGTCTATTATTGTCCACAATAAAAATAGTTAAGACGAGAAACGTTTATTATTAAGCTCAACAAGGTGAAGGTTTTGTCCAGTACAAATTTCATGGGTGTAACTGAATAAGTTAACATTATTTTTAATAGTTAAGTCTATTATTGACCACAATAAAAATAGTTAAGACAAGAAATATTTATTATTAACCTCAACAAGGTAAATGTTTTGTCCAGTACAAATTTCGTTGGTGTAACCGAATAAGTTAACATTATTTTCACTAGTTAAGTCTATTATTGACCACAATAAAAATAGTTAAGTCTATCATTGACCACAATAAAAATAGTTAAGATGAGAAATATTTATTATTAAGCTCAACAAGGTGAAAGTATGTCCAGTACAGATTTCATGGGTGTACTGAATAAGTTAACATTATTTTTACTAGTTTAGTCTATTATTGACCACAATAAAAATAGTTAAGACAAGAAATATTTATTATTGGGCTCAACAAGGTAAAGATTCTGTCCAGTAGACATTTTATGTCTGTAACCAAATAAGTTAACATTTTTTTTTGCTAGTTAAGTCTATTATTGACCTCAATAAAAATAGTTAAGATGAGAAACAATTATTATTGAGCTCAACAAGGTTAAGGTTTTGTCCGGTAGAAATTTCTGGGTGTAACCGAATAAGTTAACTTTATTTTTACATGTTAAGTCTATTATTGACCACAATGAAAATAGTTAAGACAAGAAATATTTATTATTGGGCTCAACAAGGTGAAGGCTTTGTCCAGTAGAGATTTTATGGCTGTGACCAAATAAGTCAACATTATTTTTTTGCTAGTTAAGTCTATTATTGATCACAATAGCTTTTTATGAAAACATTGATCAACTTTTACTTTGAATTTCAACTTGAGACCATGTTTGGCTCAAATTATGAGTTAAAATATAACTTATGGTGAAAAATTCGATCTGGCTCCAATTTTGTCATCTTGAAATGCAGTTTTGGTCAACTTTTACTTTGAATTTCAACTTGTTTGGCACATATTATGAGTCGAAATATACAGTACTGATTTCGCAAAACCTCACCAAAATGCCAGCATGGGACACCTGGCATTTAGCACGTGTTCGCCCAACTTCGCCTGACGTAGCATCATGCGATTTGATGCTAGCATTGTGTATGCGAGCATCCCTCGATGCTAGCATTGCTTCTTGGCACTGTGGTGCACTAAAAGCATTTCGCATTTTTTTTGTGAAGGCCATTATATGCTCGCATATGCTCGCAAACACATGGTCGAGTGGTTTATAAACAGTCTGTATCATGTAGATCGTATGGGAAAATGCAGTGTTTCATTTCAGTTCATATTAAAGTCAGTATTTGCATCCGAAATAAAGGATGCGCGCATCTGTGCCAGACAATGCTCGCCTGTTCAACTAAGACAGCCGCCTGATGCGATGGCATCGCGCCCACTGGTCGCACCATGCGATTTGATGCTAGCATCAAGTCGCACGTAATCGCATGGCCTAGCATTTAGCATGTAGCATTCGCATGGCTAGTGAGGTTTTGCGAAATCTGTACTGTAACTTATGGTGAAAAGTTCGATCTGGCTCCATCTTGAAATGCAGTTTTGGTCAATTTTTAGTTTGAATTTCAACTTGAAACCAAGTTTGGCACATATTATGAGTTAAAATATAACTTATGACAAAAAGTTCTATCTGGCTCCAATTTCGTCATCTTGAAATGCAGTTTTGGTCAACTTTTACATTGAATTTCAACTTAATACCAAGTTTGGCACATATTATGAGTTGAAATATAACTCATGGCGAAAAGTTTGATCTGGGTCCAATTTCGTCATCTTAAAATGCAGTTTTGGTCAACTTTTAGTTTGAATTTCAACTTGAAATCAAGTTGGGCAGGTATTATGAGTTAAAATATAACTCATGACGAAAAGTTTGATCTGGCTCCAATTTTGTCATCTTGAAATGCAGTTTTGATTACCTTTTACTTTGAATTTCAACTTGAAACCATGTTTGGCACATACATATATTATGGATCGAAATATAACTTATGGTGAGAAGTTCAATCTAGCTCCAATTTTGTCATCTTGAAATGCATTTTTGGTCAAATTTTACTTTGAATTTCAACTTGGAACCAAGTTTGTAAAATATTCTGAGTTGAAATATAAATAGGTGAAAAGATTGATCTATGATTCTGTATTTTCGTTATTTTATCAAACATGTCGAATGGACATTCATATAAAGAGATTTCAGTGGTGATTTTGAATTCGACCTTCAATAACCTCGGAAAATCAGTGCAGCAATTTTGGTGGGGAAAAGAAAACAGTTGTGACTTGAGATTTAACATTTCTCTGGTAATCTTTTTTAGCCCTTGCTCTAGTTTTTCACACTTGACAGTGATATATTTGGGGCAACAGAGATGATAGGGCTACGGGGGATACACCCAAGCGGTCGTAGGCGACCGGAAGCGTCTAGTTTAAACCTGGAAATAAATGTCCAAACCCGGAATTAAATATTAAAACCCGGAATTAAGTATTAAAACCGGGAATTAAATGCTAAAACCGGGAAATAAATATTCAAACCGGGAAATAAATGTTCAAACCCGGAAATAAGTATTAAAACCGGGATTTAAATGTTCAAACCCGGAATTAAGCATTTAAACCGGGAATTAAATATTCAAACCCGGAATTAAGTGTTAAAACCGGGAATTAAATATTCAAACCAGGAAATAAATATTTAAACCTGGAAATAAATGTTCAAACCGGGAAATAAATATTAAAACCCGGAAATAAATATTAAAACCCGGAATTAAACATTTAAACCCGGGAAATAAATATTAAAACCGGGAATTAAATATTAGAACCTGGAAATAAATGTTTCTGGGCTTTAATAATTATTTCCCAGTTTTAATACTTAATTCCGGGTTTTAATATTTAATTCCTGGTTTAAATACTTAATTCCGGGTTTGAACATTTAATTCCAGGTTTGAATATTTATTTCCCGGTTTTGAGTAATTAATTCCGGGTTTTAATACTTAATTCCAGGTTTGAATATTTCATTCCAGGTTTTGATACTTAATTCCGGGTTTTAATACTTAATTCCGGGTTTGAATATTTAATTCCGGGTTTGAACATTTATTTCCCGGTTTGAATATTTATTTCCCGGTTTGAACACTTAATTCCAGGTTTTAATACTTAATTCCGGGTTTGAATATTTAATTCCGGGTTTGAACATTTATTTCCCGGTTTGAATATTTATTTCCCGGTTTGAACACTTAATTCCGGGTTTTAATACTTAATTCCGGGTTTGAATATTTATTTCCCGGTTTTAATACTTAATTCCAGGTTTTAATATTTAATTCCAGGTTTGAACATTTAATTCCAGGTTTGAATATTTAATTCCGGGTTTGGACATTTATTTCCAGGTTTAAATATTTATTTCCCGGTTTGAACATTTAATTCCAGGTTTAAATACTTAATTCCCGGTTTTATTATTTAATTCCGGGTTTTAAATATTTATTTCCCAGTTTCTCTGGTTTTTCCCAGGGAGTAAATTATTCCTCAGAAAAAAAGTTAAATCATAAATAAAAAAAATTGAATGTCCCTAATAAGCTTCCCTACATAACAGTACATCTATAAGGAGAAAGTTTTGCTTAATTTTCTGTGATTCCCATGGAGCGGAGGTGATCAATGCTGCGCTGTAGCTGAGCGGCTTGTTCTCGGAAGTGTTTGTTGCGGGCTTGGACCTCACTCAGGCGCTTGCGCAGTCTCGTCATCTGGGCTGCGTTCCTCTTCTGCATGGAAAACAATTATATGTATTCACATCATAGATTTTTGTATCACTGCTATGCAATAATACTACCAGTCAAATGTCGCAATAAAATTCAGTTTAGAAACCAGCACTATTACTGTCATTACAGCTTAAATATGTGTTCAATTACTATAATTTTTCACTCAAATTCAAATGTAGAATGAAAAGAGAATTTCAATCTGATTTCAAGTTGAATACGTACATGCAGCAAGTCAATAGACTGTTTTAGTGATGTCCTGTTCTGTTCTCCCTCACACACCTGGTCAGAATATCAATATCATGTTATATTCTTACAAAGGCTCCCATCGTTTCTCAGTGGAACTTAATGATGGAATACGACAGCTCATCTTTTCAAAAATTAGCCCTAGGGCTAAGATAGGCTACCGGACAATTTTGGTTGAACATGTTAACCACAGGTGAGATATGACCTTGATCTTTGTGAACTGCAATGTCAGCATTAGGTTTGCTGCATATGGCTTCCTATTTGTTCTTAATACAAATATTCGTTCTATCTACAAGTATTCTTTCTGCATGTAGAGGCCAATTCACACTTTTCAGAACAGGCGTGACGTTGAGAAATACTGTAGTTTTCAAGTTGTCTCGAGTCATGTCGTTTCAAGTCAACCTCAAGGTCACCAAAAGATGCATTTCAGGTAAGGCGTGACGTTGAGAATTTGCTTTCAAGTCTTCTGAAGTCAACCTCAAGGTCACCAAAAGATGCATTATAATATATATATGGCTTCCTCTATGTTTATAATGCAATCCTAAGCTGTATGAACAAGTGTTTTAGCCACAGAGGCCGATTTACACATTTCGTGTCAGACGTGACATTGAAAATGAGCACTGAGGGTCATCTGACTTCAAGTTCAAGGTCGCCAAAAGATGTGCTATATACAACTTCCTATTGCTCATCAGCTCTATCCACAAGCATTTTTGTCTGCAGACGCCATTTCACACATTTCAGGTCTCCGTGACCTTGAGATTTAGAATCCAAGGTCATCGGAGGTCACCAAAAGGACTATGTATGGCAATTTGTGCATATCGGGTCTTTTGGGGCCTTGCGCATATCATCGTCAATGTCCAGTACTCTAATTAGTAGGTTTTGAAACATAAATCTCAAAACTGACTGGATAGTTTTCGAGAAAGCAGCCACAATCTAAATTTTGGGCCTTTTGAGCCTAGATTTGGGGCCTTTCGAGTGATTCAAGACATTCCATCTTTAAACACAATGTCAAGGACTGCAATTTGCATTATTCTGCAAATTTTAGGAAGATTCTTGGCCCCTAATTTGACAAAACTGGCCCTCAAATTGAACTTTTGGCCCAGATCATAGTTGGAGGCCTTTTCCAAACCCCTAACTTGGGAATGTTTGTCCGGATGCCAATAGGTCACCGGACCATAGGTGATGGTAACCTAAAATGTTGACAAAACCGTTTTACATGTAATTCGGCTGAAACGTTTTACAGCCATTGCATAAAATTTTGGTGGGTATTGTCCGGAACAAAAATATTGAATTTATTCTCAAAGACCTCACAGACTCTGCAGCTGGCTCAGAACCAATAGGCTTCTTCCACATAACATTTCTTAATACTACTAGGTGTTAAAAAATGGCACAGATACACACAATAAAAAGTCCCATTGAATTTGCCTATCCCTTGCCGCAATGTTAACAGATGTTAACATGCTGTCAGAACACAAGTCTCATAAAGCTATTTTAAATTTCTTCTCTGTGAAAGTGATACTATTTTATTGTTCCTGGACGAGGTTTTCTTAGGTTTGGCAGTGATTACAGATGGTTCCTCATTCAATGGGAAGGATAGGAATCATTTAATTGTGATACATCGAGTCAAACGGAAGTTATTGTCCGGAAATTTGAAAAAAAAGTTGACAAAACTATAAAGACATTCTGCCATCTTAATTATTTGACTCGTCGCCCCGTGTATACATGTACCGGTACATTCATTAGAACTCGCATTTATTAGAACTCACAGGGGGTATCTTAACCCTTCATCTGAAATGTTTACCCGAGTCAGCATTTTCTTTCCTCATTTTTCAGACCAGTTTTCTCCATATATCGATAACCTTCTCCATTTTTAGCTTACCGGCCCTTTGGGCCGATAAGCTATTGTCGTGGTTTTTCGTCCGTCGTCCGTCCGGCGTCCGTCCGGGTCTGTAACTTTTTTTTGACATGATGAATTTCCCCATAAATTTGTCAGAACATACCTTGGGCCAGTATCTAAAGACGTTTTTTAAATTTTTTTGATTGAATCGTTTTTGCCTATTTGGCGGCCATTTTTGATGAAAATTTGCCAATTTTGGATTTGGTGGCCATTTTCTCAAAAACTGTCTGATCAGTTTTCAGATTTTTGTTTCAAAACATTCCTCTCATGTACCTTTATGACGTGTATAAGTTTCGTTGCCCTTGAATCGCCGGTCTGCGAGTGGCGGCCATTTTGATTTTTTCCAGCAAAAAATTTTTTTTTTGCCCATTGAAAAATTTTGGGACTTTCACCCAATTTTCCTTCATAATGGGAGATCTGCGGAGTAAACTCATAGAACACTTGAAGATAGAGCCTAAGTATTGGCACATTCAAATGGGAAATCAGATATTGCAGTTTGAGTGATGACCTTGAATTTGACCTTCAATGACCTTGGAAGGTCAAACGACCTTTTTTTGTCGAAAAATGGCCAATTTTGGACTTTGGTGGCCATTTTCTCAAAAACTGTCTGATCAATTTTGAGATTTTTGTTTCAAAACATTCCCCTCATGTACCTCTATGATTTGTATAAGTTTCGTTGCCCTTGAATCGCCGGTCTGCGTGTGGCGGCCATTTTGATTTTTTGATGGGTCGGCGAGAAAATTTGTTTTCGTCTCAAATCAAGTCACTATTCGTTTTGAGCCATTCCAGCAAAAAATTTTGGCCATTGAAAAATTTTTTGGACTTGGAAAATTTCACCCAATTTTTCCTTCATAATGGGAGCTGTGCAGAGTAAACTCATAGAAGACTTCAAAATAGAGCCTAAGTATTGGCACATTCAAATGGGAAGTCATATATTGCGGTTTGAGTGATGACCTTGAATTTGACCTTCAATGACCTTGGAAAGTCAAAAATTATGAATTTTGTCTTTGGTGGCAATTTTGTCTAAATCTATTCAGGCAGTTTTTCTCGAAATCATGTATAAGATTCTCTTCATGTACCTTTGGATGTGTAATTTGATTTTGTATTATAGTCCATACAGAAAATTTGTTTCCAGCAACATTTACGAACATGTTTTGACAATAGAGTTTAAGATCAGTGTAACAATTTATATGTTGGAAAATCAATACTCTGCATTTCTCATGATTTCCGGTAAGCTACAGCACCCTTGGTGCTATGTTTAAGTTATTTGAAATTTTCTGAAATTTTGCACAAAAATGCCTGGGAATACTTTGCGAGCGGGTCATAGTTTAGTTTTGTTAATTTTGCATTTTTTCCCATAATGGTAGCCATTTTTTATGAGAAAGCGACCATTTTTGGACTTTGGTGGCCATTTTCTCAAAAACTGTCAGATCAGTTTCGAGATTTTTCTTTAATAAGAATCATTACCCCATGTACCAACCCATGTATGATACGTGTATACGGTAGTTTCCACTTGAATTGCCGGTCTGCACATGGTGGACTTTTTGACAAGTACAGGTAGGCAAAACTTTTTTTGGTCCAATATCAATGCCTCTGTATGGAGCCTCTGAAAGCACATGGAAGAAACATTTTTTGCACATTGTTATTGCGTTCCCTCGCAATCCCGATCGTGTTCCCTCGCGATCTTATTGCGTTCCCTCACAATCTGGATCGCGTTCCCTCGTGATCTTATTGCGTTCCCTCGCATTCCGGATCGCATTCCCTCGCGATCTTATTGCATTCTCTTGCAATCTGGATCACGTTCCCTCGCGATCTTATCGTGTTACCTCGCATTCCGCATCGGGTTCCCTCGCGATTTTGTAGAAAAACCTCCTTAGAAGTCAATGGCGTCACCTACCTTTCTGCCACAAAATTAGGTACATGTAGGTCTGAGGTCTGAGGGGGACCACTGTATATGACTGTACGTGTAAAATTTGAGTGGTGCGCGACATTGAAATTGCATGTTAAACTTCAATGACGCACACATTGGAGCTTTATTGACTGAGTATTCAGTATTTGTTGAGTCTGAACTACCGTAGTCTGAAGTCTGAACTTTGCTCCGATGTAGCTAATCGAAGTTTTGCATGATTTTGATATCTGTTTTTATTTCTTGAACAGTGAGTCGGCAGATTTAGCATGTTCCGGTGGTTCATCGTCAGCCGTCGAATCTTCCGGGTCGTCTTCATCCTCTGCCAAAATGCAGAAAAATGGTCTCATTTCTGATGACGACGATGACTGATTGAACAGTTGCACCTATTTATGGCTGTCACGATATGTGTTCATTCACAGAAATTTCACAGCAGCGTGTTCATTTGGTGAAGTGGGTTTATGATTGAATGCTGGTACAATTCTTTTCAACTCTCAGGCGCTTACTCAGTAGAACTAAATATTGGTAGCAATGTGTCTTATATCAGTATTTCTGGTTCAGAAAATTAAAATATAGTTGTGTCATGTACTAGTATACAATGTCTTGAATCAACATAATATGATGTGAAAAGAAATGTATATGCATCAGTCCAGTAAAGATAGTAAACCACACAAGTATTTTATCAAACCTAATTACACCAAATTGTCCGTGCTCTGTCTTTATTTATGGATTTTAATGTGGATGCAAATGGACTTTTAATATCTATTCTTGTCAAATGCAGTCGGTTGCAATTAATATTTCCTGTGAACAATTTGGATCTGTGGTTTACTGTTTGTCAGTTTGTAAATAAAACATGCATGTATCTCATTTGTCTTTAGTATCCTTATCTCATTGAGGAGTACTGCAAAACAAGAAATATTTGCTCTTTAGATCAATTTGCAAAGAATGGTTTTCCCAGTTTAGATGTCAGTGTATAAAACAAACTTTTATCATGTTGGATTCTATAATTTTGTGATTGCAATGAGCAAGTTAATACCCAGGTAGTCAATATTTCTTTTTCATGAATTAATCGGTTTTACAAGACCTGGTCATTCCAAACATTTTTGTTACTGCAGATTAGCTTGTGAAAATTATTCAAAATTTGGCTGCAGCTCTCAATTGATTCCCACAATATTTTAATGGGCTTGTATTCTATTATAATAAAATCACATGACCTACATCACTAGTGACTAGACTGTTTTAGAATTTGTTGATTGACAAGTCTTCCTAATGGCAAATCTTCCCTGACACACAAACTATATACATCTACATGTAAAGAAGACCGATTCAAATTCCATGATTCATTTTATTGATACAGAACAATAAATAATGAATAACAATCTTTACAAGTATAATACTATGAGGAAGATCTTCCATAACAATCACTACTAATTTGTGAAATTATTAACCACCAAATTGTTCTTCTGAATATGTAACACTGGTATCTCAAATTTAGTACTTGAAGGTTGAATTTGAGTGTAGTAACACGTGGAATCGTTTTTCAGCAATAATGTTATTTTTCCTTCATTACTGATACTTGCATTATGACTGATTGAATTTTATCAAATTTTTGTCCATCGGCTAAATTTTATAATGCTTGGGATTTTCAAATATTTTTTGTCCAACACAACATTTAACTCCAAAGTAACGAGGATGATATTCTTCGTGGGCAAACACTCGTCTATTGGGACAAATGCTTCTATCAGGACCATAAAGGTACATTTATAAGGAGAATGTTTTGCTCAATTTTCCATGATTCCCATGGAGCGGAGATGATCAATGCTGCGCTGTAGCTGAGCGGCTTGTTCTCGGAAGTGTTTGTTGCGGGCTTGGACCTCACTCAGGCGCTTGCGCAGTCTCGTCATCTGGGCTGCGTTCCTCTTCTGCATGGAAAACAATTATATGTATTCACATCATAGATTTTTGTATCACTGCTATGCAATAATACTACCAGTCAAATATCTCAATAAAATTCAGTTCAGAAACCAGCACTATTATTGTCATTACAGCTTAAATATGTGTTCAATTACTATAATTTTTTACTCAAATTCAAATGTAGAATGAAAAGAGAATTTCAATCTGATTTCAAGTTGAATACGTACATGCAGCAAGTCAATAGACTGTTTTAGTGATGTCCTGTTCTGTTCTCCTTCACACACCTGGTCAGAATATCAATATCATGTTATATTCTTACAAAGGCTCCCATCGTTTCTCAGTGGAACTTAATGGTAGAATGCCACAGCTCATCTTTTAAAAAATTAGCCCTAGGGCTAAGATAGGCTACCGGACAATTTTGGTTGAACATGTTAACCACAGGTGAGATTTGACCTTGATCTTTGTGAACTGCAATGTCAGCATTAGGTTTGCTGCATATGGCTTCCTATTTGTTCTTAATACAAATATTAGCTCTATCTACAAGTATTCTGCATGTAGAGGCCAATTCACACATTTCAGAACAGGCGTGACGTTGAGAAATAGCTTTCAAGTTGTCTTGAGTCAAGTCTTTTCAAGTCAACCTCAAGGTCACCAAAAGATGCATTTCAGGTTGGGCGTGACGTTGAGAATTAGCTTTCAAGTCGTCTGAGGTCAACCTCAAGGTCACCAAAAGATGCATTATATATGGCTTCCTCTATGTTTATAATGCAATCCTAAGCTGTATGAACAAGTGTTTTAGCCACAGAGGCCGATTTACACATTTCGTGTCAGACGTGACATTGAAAATTAGCACTGAGGGTCATCTGACTTCAAGTTCAAGGTCGCCAAAAGATGTGCTATATACAACTTCCTATTGCTAAATAAACATCAGCTCTATCTGTAGCATTTTGTCTGCAGACGCCATTTTACACATTTCAGGTCTCCGTGACCTTGAGATTTAGAATCCAAGGTCATCGGAGGTCACCAAAAGATGACTATGTATGGCAATTTGTGCATATCAGGTCTTTTTGGGCCTTGCGCATATCATCGTCAATGTCCAGTACTCTAATTAGTAGGTTTTGAAACATAAATCTCAAAACTGACTGGATAGTTTTCGAGAAAGCAGCCACAATCTAAATTTTGGGCCTTTGAGCCTAGATTTGGGGCCTTTCGAGTGATTCAAGACATTCCATCTTTAAACACAATGTCAAGGACTGCAATTTGCATTATTCTGCAAATTTTAGGAAGATTCTTGGGCCCTAATTTGACAAAACTGGCCCCCAAATTGAACTTTTGGCCTAGATCATAGTTGGAGGCCTTTTCCAAACCCCTAACTTGGGAATGTTTGTCCGGATGCCAATAGGTCACCGGACCATAGGTGATGGTAACCTAAAATGTTGACAAAACCGTTTTACATGTAATTCGGCTGAAACGTTTTACAGCCATTGCATAAAATTTTGGTGGGTATTGTCCGGAACAAAAATATTGAATTTATTCTCAAAGACCTCACAGACTCTGCAGCTGGCTCAGAACCAATAGGCTTCTTCCACATAACATTTCTTAATACTACTAGGTGTTAAAAAATGGCACAGATACACACAATAAAAGTCCCATTGAATTTGCCTATCCCTTGCCGCAATGTTAACAGATGTTAACATGCTGTCAGAACACAAGTCTCATAAAGCTATTTTAAATTTCTTCTCTGTGAAAGTGATACTATTTTATTGTTCCTGGACGAGGTTTTCTTAGGTTTGGCAGTGATTACAGATGGTTCCTCATTCAATGGGAAGGATAGGAATCATTTAATTGTGATACATCGAGTCAAACGGAAGTTATTGTCCGGAAATTTGAAAAAAAAGTTGACAAAACCATAAAGACATTCTGCCATCTTAATTATTTGACTCGTCGCCCCGTGTATACATGTACCGGTACATTCATTAGAACTCGCATTTATTAGAACTCACAGGGGGTATCTTAACCCTTCATCTGAAATGTTTACCCGAGTCAGCATTTTCTTTCCTCAGTTTTCAGACCAGTTTTCTCCATATATCGATAACCTTCTCCATTTTTAGCTTACCGGCCCTTTGGGCCGATAAGCTATTGTCGTGGTTTTTCGTCCGTCGTCCGTCCGGGTCTGTTACTTTTTTTTGACATGATGAATTTCCCCATAAATTTGTCAGAACATACCTTGGGCCAGTATCTAAAGACGTTTTTTAAATTTTTTTGATTGAATCATTTTTGCCTATTTGGCGGCCATTTTTGATGAAAATTTGCCAATTTTGGATTTGGTGGCCATTTTCTCAAAAACTGTCTGATCAGTTTTGAGATTTTTGTTTCAAAACATTCCTCTCATGTACCTTTATGACGTGTATAAGTTTCGTTGCCCTTGAATCGCCGGTCTGCGAGTGGCGGCCATTTTGATTTTTTGACGGGTCGGCGAAAAAGTTTTTTTTTGTCCCAAATCAAGTCACTATTCGTTTTGAGCCATTTCCAGCAAAAAATTTTTTTTTTGCCCATTGAAAAATTTTTGGGACTTTCACCCAATTTTCCTTCATAATGGGAGATCTGCGGAGTAAACTCATAGAACACTTGAAGATAGAGCCTAAGTATTGGCACATTCAAATGGGAAATCAGATATTGCAGTTTGAGTGATGACCTTGAATTTGACCTTCAATGACCTTGGAAGGTCAAACGACCTTTTTTTGTTGAAAAATGGCCAATTTTGGACTTTGGTGGCCATTTTCTCAAAAACTGTCTGATCAATTTTGAGATTTTTGTTTCAAAACATTCCCCTCATGTACCTCTATGATTTGTATAGGTTTTGTTGCCCTTGAATCGCCGGTCTGCGTGTGGCGGCCATTTTGATTTTTTGATGGGTCGGCGAGAAAATTTTTTTTCGTCTCAAATCAAGTCACTATTCGTTTTGAGCCATTCCAGCAAAAAATTTTGGCCATTGAAAAATTTTTTGGACTTGGAAAATTGCACCCAATTTTTCCTTCATAATGGGAGCTGTGCAGAGTAAACTCATAGAAGACTTCAAAATAGAGCCTAAGTATTGGCACATTCAAATGGGAAGTCATATATGGTGCAGGCTTCACTGTCATGGAAATTGTGTTACATCACCAGATCGTATTTATTAGAATATTTTGAAAATAAAATTTTGCTTTCAGGCACAAAGTTCACTCACAGATTATAACTGGTTATGGTCTGCATATGATTCACTCTTAAATGAAGTAATCAAACTTTCCACAAAGAAGAAAAATAAAAAATTTGTTCACTCAGAGGTGATGTAACGTGGACGACATGCAAGCTTTCAAGTGTCAATATTTCCAATATAGAACTGAGCAATATATTAATTATTAAATTTTCAGAAAAATGATGTTCAGTAGACAATAATAATGTCCTATACAAAAACAATCATCATTCACAAATATAAATAGAACTAAAAAATATCTTAAGATGCTACTTGGACACAAGTGTCGGGTTGATCGGATGATAATTTATTTGAAGCTGGGTGAATTGTTCCAGGAATGTCATAAAAATATTAATAATGTTATCATTGAAATTTTATCACAAAGTCTATCCTTGGTTTTTTAATTGTATTGAAGAAATCTTGTTTGTGAAATAATTGTGTCCACGTTACATCACCAAAACTGGAGACTATCTGTGAAAACGCCAGAAATTGTCATAAATAATATATACATCTTCTTTAAATTGCTGTCAAAGCTTGCTAATTAAATTATGGCATTGTTGTTCTCAAAACCAATACAATATTGTCAAATAATTCAGAGTAGATAGAAGTTAAATGTTCATATTAACTTTGTGTGTAAGGATTTAGTTAAGATTTTGTTCTGTTACCTCCAGCACATTTTCGTGTTCCTACCCTACCATATGTACTCACAAACTAATTATATTTTAATCATTTGTGACCATACTGAAGTGTTTTGAAGTCATTTTAAAATGTACAAAACAAATTCAATCAATGTAAATCAGTGAATGTGTCTTATGGTGTAACACAGACAACAGCAAAGTAGGCATTCTATTGTGAAAATTTGTCTCCTTGTTACATCACCAGCAATTTTTATTTCATGTTCCAGTGGTTTTCGGATCTAGTACTTGAAAAAAGTACTGTGTGATTGTCCCTAAAATGGAGGCTTTAAATAAAATTTTGTCAAATCTATATAAATATTGTTGGAAAAGGTCCATACTCTCTGATGATGTAACACGGACAACAATAACAGTTGTCTCCTTGTTACACCACCAGCACATTTCCAGGTTCCTATCAGCTTTTTCATGAAATAATCACAAAATACTTACCATTTGATCATCTGGGACCATACTAGTTTTTTTGAAGTTTTGTAAATTGCACAAAATCAGACACAATCGATGTATATCAGTGAATGAGTCTTGTGGTGTAACACAGACAACAGCAATACAAGCATACTGAGTCCGTGTTACACCTTCAGTATATTTTATGCCTGTTTTACTCATTCGCAACGCTGGTGTTGAAAATTTACAACAATTATCTATCACTATGAACTTCACAAAAAACATTCAAACATTCTTTATTCAGATACAATAAAGTATAAAATTCGAGGGCAGTCTTGTGATGCAACGCAGACTTCAACAGTGCACGCCATCTATAATCAAGAATTCGTGTCCTTGTTACACCTTCAGTATCTTTTGTTGCTGCATCACTCATGCTCATATCAAGTGTTCATGGAATACTGCTATTTCATTATCTGATATTCTGTGCTTTCATACAGTTACTAACAGACACAAAAGGGGCTGAAATTGATTGGTCAAGGTGAATCCTGTCTGGTGGTGTAATGCATGACACAGCTATAGCCATGTAGATCTATATTGGGGCTCTTTTAGAGGTAGTTCCACGCGTGCTGTTGATAACTCTGGTCACCGGTATTGATAGTTGTTGACTTTGGAGTCTGTAGTTCCTCTTCAAACCATGACTTCGGCAATTTAGGAGCTTGGAAGCGTCATACAGACACATTTTACCAGCCCATACTCAATATCTTAGGGTGTAACAAGGCAATTCAAAAGGAGACACAAACTTTACCTTCGCTGGATGACTCCATTTTCCATCTGAGAAGTGCCTGGATGTGCAACATGGCTGCCCCTGATGCCAGGAAATGACTTGCCACAGTCCACTCACGTGTGCACATATTACCAACCACATGATTTGCTTAAGACCATCAGTCTGGTGATGTAACATTTTCACTAAGACACACTCCCAAAAATATCTACACCAGTTTGATAAATTATAGCAAATGCTATGCTCGTTTTCTGTCATTCAAAGTGACCAAAACAAACACCAAAATATATGTTTGAAGAACAAATACCCAAAAAAATTCTTTATACTCATTTATATTGTGGTATCTGGTGATGTAACTGAAAAGACACAAAATAAGTAATCACCAAATAACTAATATTCATTGTATCAATAGTGTTTTAATGACATTTTACATGATTTATATCACTTCTGCTATTCATTTTGAACCTACTGAAATGTAGATTTCAACAGGATCAGCACGTCACGAAGGAACATACAATATTATATCTTGTGGACATAGTCCAAGACACGAAGATTGTCCATCAGATTGGCATTGTTTGTGTTAGATTTTGTTTTCTTTTTTAGATTCCGTCTTATTCGAGATTGTTTGTATGTTGTGTGTGGGTGTATTCTGTCTCCTTACAACCTTTTGCGACAATGAAGCAGCTCTAGCCTAACCTTGATGTTCCCAGTTGGCCAAAATCTGGTGATGTAACACAATTTCCATGACAGTGAAGCCTGCACCATATTGCGGTTTGAGTGATGACCTTGAATTTGACCTTCAATGACCTTGGAAAGTCAAAAATTATGAATTTTGTCTTTGGTGGCCATTTTGTCTAAATCTATTCAGGCAGTTTTCTCGAAATCATGTATAAGATTCTCTTCATGTACCTTTGGATGTGTAATTTGATTTTGTATTATAGTCCATACAGAAAATGTGTTTCCAGCAACATTTACGAACATGTTTTGACAATAGAGTTTAAGATCAGTGTAACAATTTATATGTTGGAAAATCAATACTCTGCATTTCTCATGATTTCCGGTAAGCTACAGCACCCTTGGTGCTATGTTTAAGTTATTTGAAATTTTCTGAAATTTTGCACAAAAATGCCTGGGAATACTTTGCGAGCTGGTCATAGTTTAGTTTTGTTAATTTTGCATTTTTTCCCATAATGGTAGCCATTTTTTATGAGAAAGCGACCATTTTTGGACTTTGGTGGCCATTTTCTCAAAAACTGTCAGATCAGTTTCGAGATTTTTCTTTAATAAGAATCATTACCCCATGTACCAACCCATGTACGATACGTGTATACGGTAGTTTCCACTTGAATTGCCGGTCTGCACATGGTGGACTTTTTGACAAGACAGGTAGGCAAAACTTTTTTTGGTCCAATATCAATGCCTCTGTATGGAGCCTCTGAAAGCACATGGAAGAAACATTTTTTGCACATTGTTATTGCGTTCCCTCGCAATCCCGATCATGTTCCCTCGCGATCTTATTGCGTACCCTCACAATCTGGATCGCATTCCCTCGTGATCTTATTGCATTCCCTCGCATTCCGGATCGCGTTCCCTCGCGATCTTATTGCATTCTCTTGCAATCTGGATCACGTTCCCTCGCGATCTTATCGCGTTACCTCGCATTCCGCATCGGGTTCCCTCGCGATTTTGTAGAAAAACCTCCTTATAGGTCAATGGCGTCACCTACCTTTCTGCCACAAAATTAGGTACATGTAGGTCTGAGGTCTGAGGGGGACCACTGTATATGACTGTACGTGTAAAATTTGAGTGGTGCGCGACATTGAAATTGCATGTTAAACTTCAATGACCTTGACTCCGTAATTTCAGACTTTGACAGCTAACTATGTACAAGTACATTTCTCTGGTAACCTTTCCGAGCCCTTGGGTTACTTTTTTCCAAGTAAAAGGGTCCGTGTTAAATGTCTAACATTGCACCAAGATCAAAGACCCCTCCCTATAATGACTATGACTCCAACTTATAACTAGACGCTTCCGGTCGCCTACGACCGCTTGGGTGTATCCCCCGTAGCCCTATCATCCCTGTTGCCCCAAATATATCGCTGATGTACATTGTGAGTGTGAAACCTTTCAAGCTTATTGAAGGTCGATTTCAAGATCACCACTAAAATCACTGCATTCGAATTTCCATTTCGACATGTTCAAAAAAAAATAACGAAATTACAGCCAGATAAAAGTTTTCACCTAAAGCTATATTTCAATTCAGAATATTTGACAAACTTGGTTCCAAGTTGCGAGATGACTAAATTGGAGCCAGATCGAACTTTTCACTATAAGTTATATTTCAACTCATACTATGTTCCAAACTTGGTTCCAAGTTGAAATTCAAAGTAAAAGTTGACCAAAACTACATTTCAAGATGACGAAATTGGAGCCAGATCAACTTTTAACCATAGTTTAAATTTTAATTCATAATATGTGCCAAACTTGGTTTCAAGTTGAAATTCGAAGTAAAAATTGACTTTACTGGTAAAAATAATGTTAACTTATCCGGTTACACCCATGAAATCTCTACTGGACAAAAATTTTAAATTGTTGAGCTCAATAATAAATGTTTCTTGTCTTAACTATTTTTCTTGAGGTCAATAATAGACTTAACTAGTAAAAATGATGTTAACTTATTCGGCTACAGCCATGAAATCTCTACTGCACAGAAGCTTTACCTTGTTGAGCCCAATAATAAATTTTTCTTGTCTTAACTATTTTTATTGTGGTCAATAATAGACTTAACTAGTAAAAATAATGTTAACTTATTCGGTTATACCTGTGAAATCTCTACTGGACAAAACCTTTACCTTGTTGAGCTCAATAATAAATGTTTCTCGTCTTAACTATTTTTATTGTGGTCAATAATAGACTTAACTAGTAAAACCAATGTTAACTTATTCAGTAATATTGTTCTTTTTTCACCAAAAACATCAGTTCTGTATTCTGAACAAGAATCCAGTGCAATTTGCTTTCATAGTACAGGTTATTGGAGTGATCACACATGTCAAAGTAGGTATTTTAATTGTCGTAATAAGTAAACCTCTCAAACTTATTAATATTTATTCGATCATTCTGAAAAACAATAGGTTTCGTGTGATGGCCTTTCTCATTGAGCCTGTGCGATTTCATCATCATTCATTGAAAACTCCCACCCGTAGAGCGTTCACAACCCATGTGTGTTAAACAGGCTAATTTGAGCACAAAATGTTACGCCAATCGGCTATTTTGGTTGCTATGGCAACCAAAATCGATAGGTGTCCAGATCTCACCATAAGACATGTCCATATGAAATATTATCAAAATCGGTTCATATTTGCAAGCTGCAGCGCGTTCACAAGAAAGTGTCTGCGGACGCGGACGCGGCGGCGGCGGCGGCGCGACGATCGTAAATCCATAGTATCCGCCGAACTTTGTTCGGGGGATACAATGATTATGATATATTCTCATGTGCACTTTAATTGAGCAATCATTACAGATTCATATCACGTATGGCCAATACTGTCATTTTGGTCGAAATTGTACATGTACATGTTTTGTCATTATCCTATTAATCATATATTTCATTCCAAAAAATATTGTTAAAAATTGCACCAAAATGGCGTACTTTGGTTATATAATCCCAATTCTCGCCAAATAGTAATTTGATAGCCCTATTCTTCATAGGATTATATCTATCTAGCTCTTCAAACTGCTGGTGCATTTTCCTTTTGTTGGAGAAACAAGTAACGGTCGTTCTTCCCTAGCATACGGAAAGATTGATTGCCTTGTGGCTGTCATACAAATAACTACTTGGTACATGTACTTGTATACATGTAATAGCTCTTCTGCTCGGAATGATCAGGTGTCAGTCGATGTTAATTTTGTGCAATTATGAACCGATGCAAATGCTACAGTTTATTAACCAGTCTTTGCCAGTTTGACTGCTTGCTGCATGCGTGTAAAATGTTCAGACTTCGTCGCATGATTTGGGTGTTATTTGTATGCCAAATATCCGCGAGTCATGCAGCATCCTGTCCGGTGAGACACTTTTTCTTGGGTAACAACAGCTCGCCTGGCTCAGAGCTGGAAGTGTTTAACTCCACGACTCTGTCGCTCTGTCGGAGAACCTGTCGCCAGTACTTTGACTGCATGGGATTCCTGATGAAGTGGTCAACTGGTACTGAAATAGGAGACTGCCGTCTACTGTCTAGTTTTGTTTATGGACGATACACCCCTTCAAACTTGGAGGATCTCTATGGTATGTTAGTATAATATATTCAACAGCTCCAAGAGCTAATGGCTCTTTGTTGTCCGAGGACAAATTTCGCAATATATAGAAACAGTTGTACCAGTATAAGTGTTAATTTCAGTATCGTGCCCAGAGCCGATGGTGTTCCTGCACAAGGCTTGCTACCTGGTAATCGCCCAGAAGAGGATCTGGGACGACGCCGCAGCCTTTTGTCAATGGATGCAGCCTGGCGCCCACCTGACCGAGGTCACCTCTCGAGAGGAACTACTTGCCATTAAGCCCTATGTACACGGTAAAATGGTATACACTACAGTGGATCCTGTGTTTTAAGACCACCCAAGGGACCCCAAAAAGGTTGTCTTAAATGACAGGTGGTCTCTCATGACAGGTTCATTTACATGATAAAAAGCCACTTGGGATGAAGTGGAGTGGTCTCAAAACACAGGGTGGTCTCTCAAACCAGGTGGTCTTTAACACAGGATCTACTGTATTTGAAAGTATATCCTTATTTTATAATACGGTATTTACATAGGCCTATGGTATGTCATTAATTATTGGCAGTCACACTGCACACTATTCGTTTACAAATTTTGAGGCTTCTCAATCAACTTCGAGGCTCTATTGTCTGGCAGCAAATCTGAACAGTTGAGAGCCTATGGCTACCCACAAGGGGTAATTTTGAGCCCTGATCACATCCCTGTGCATTCATCTAGGATTTTTTTTATACATTTCTGTATTATCTTGCAGATTCCGATGCTAAAGGTTCTGTGTGGACCTCAGGTCGACGGACAAGAGCGGGGTCCACTCAATTCCACTGGTCATACAGCGGACTGGCTTTCAATGGGACTTTCGTCGAGTCAAACTGGGTTGCTGGGCAACCCTCATTCAACACAACAGACTGTGTGCGCATGCAACGTCAGAATCGTTGGGGATGGGATGACGAATTTTGCGGCAGAAAACTGATTTTTGTCTGTGAGCTTAACTTATAATCTCGCTACAACTCATAATTTCACACAGATTTGTAATTTACATGTACATGTATGAACATTTTACAACGCTATTTCTAAATGCCTATTGGTCGTCTTGGGGATCTTTCCTCACAATTCATGACAAAATATGCTAAAATATATATTTTCCCAAGGAAACAATGGTTACCCTGTTACTGGGCACCTTCAGTTTGAATTTTCAAGTCACCTATGCTCATATATATATGTCATATCCTCAAATGTATAAATTCCACATGTCACTTGCAATTTGATAACTGTATATGCTAACATTTAAGCACTTCCTTGAACTGTTATGGGTGTTTAGTCTATACAGTTCCCAGTTTTTATTATTATTAAGCACTTCAATGAATTGACGGTAAGGTCATGTTTTTTTTTCTTTGTTTCCCGTCAGCGGGCGGGTGAAAATAACAACTATTTTGAGAAAACAACACAAAAGTTTTGGTCGTTTTTCTAAAAAAAACTGATGTTTTTCCCCCAAAAAAACCAACGAACATCGAGAAGGACATGAATAGTTTCCATTTGGATGTATTCCCCTCTGTTATTTATCAAAAAAGTATTCAATAGCTTAAGCGAAATGTCAGATGCCATTTACTTTAAATGTTTGACATGAGTTACTTCTTCAAATAAAGATGTTATTGTGATAATAAGCGTCTGTGTTATTTTTCTATGTTTGTTTTTTTTTCCTGGTTGGCTGGTACTTTTTGAAAAAAAGTTGAAGGGAAATAAAGAAAAAAAACAACATGGCCTAACCGCAAATTTGACCTACAATGACTGTCAGATGTCAGATCCTGAATTTTGAGATCTGTTTTTCCAGAAAATAAGGAGTAAGGCGCCTCTATTAGTATTGGACCCTCATAGGAAGTAATGTATGGCATTTGAAATCGTGACCTCAAATCCAACTTTTTGAGCTATGCGGCCCAGTAAGCTAATTAGGCTAAGGGCTAAGAAAAGTTTTATACCGCCATTTCGGAAAATGCGAAATAGAAAAAAATTTAAGAATATCTTGGTCTTAAAATATAGGTATTTTTGTGCCAAATTTCAGAACGATTTGCCTGTAAACTTCAAAGATAAAAATCTGGACATACGACGGATGCCATGCCTAAGTTAGCGAAAAAGAACCCTAAACTGAACTATTGGTCTAAGCCATGGTTAGGGGCTTTTATATCATAATTTCAAGCCCCTAAGCCATCATTGTTTTCTCGGCTAGACAGATGGACGAACGAACGGATGCAACACCACGACAATAGGTTATCAGACCATAGGTCCGGTAACCAAAAAATGCCACCACAGTTCATGATAAAAAGATATTATAGAATTTATGATGTGGTCTCATGAACATGTCCCCTTCGAACATAATTATGCAAATGTATTTGACAACTGCAAAGACATTGTGAACCATCATTGTCTAGTTAACCGGTAATCAATCCCAGTGGGAATCGTAAAGAGCTCAAACCTTTGATTCCAATTCTTGAGTATTCTTCTTAGAGACATCTGCCTGTTTGCGGTGCAGATTAATTTCTTTCTCCAACTCCATGGCTTGTCGCGGATTAAATTCCAGACTCTTCTCTGTGAATGAAACACATATATGTGCTAGTAGGTACTAGGTAGACACTAAAGAACATGAAAATTATTGAATGAAAACTTGATCTGACACGACATTTCCAATTTAATAGAAACATCTTTACTATAACAATGTACCAGTATTTAAATGTTCCCTTGCATTTCAAACAAAAAAATTCCAGTGCATGCACTCACTTTGTTCCAACAGTTCATTAACGATGCCCTGTCTTTCCTCGAGTTGCTTGTACAGTTCCGATGCTTTCTCAGCCTTAAGGACATCAGCCTCACATGTCAACATTTTCTGAGCATACTCCTCGAAGAGATGTTTGTAGCGAAGAAACTGTGACTCTTTGTCATCATTGGCCAAAGAAATTCTCTGGTTGTCCTCAATCAGCTGGGATATTTCTGATAAAAAATTGAAGGAATTTATCAATCAATTAAATGAGAAATTATAAGTACTCACTAAAATAATTTCACTGGAATTTCTCAGTCCGAGTTTCAACCAAAAATCTCAAATTTCCAAATTTCAACCCAAAATCCCAAATTTTCAAATTGTTCAAATTTGAGTAAAAAATTGAAATTCATGTGCTGTGTTCGTGCAGCAAATGACATCTCACTACCTACGTTCCTTGACGCAACGACGGGCACCAGACTTGTCTGCGAGCTCCTGTTCTAGCAAGTGAATTTGTCTCTGCCAGGACACAACTTCTTCCTCCAAGTCCCGCTGCTTTCTGCGCACTGACATATTGGTACATGTATGTAAAGTACATTTTTTTAACAATGGGATAAATGTGTTATAATATTGCTTCTGAACATATGTGGCATATATATCTCAAATATTGTAGAAGAATATCATAATGTAATCCTGCATATATCACACAATTTACCGGTATATATCATGTATATAATTTCATATAATAATAGTGGATAAACATGTACATGTAGATCAACAAATATAGTCTTGATTGTTGCAACCAATTTTTGAAGGCGTTAAACATGAAGCACAAATAACTAACAGGATAAATAAAATTGGGAACCATTTATTAACAACACTATTATTTTGAGAATAAATGAATTACGAAACATAATTCTCAAATTCAAACATAGCACCAAGGGTGTTGCTTACCGGCAATCATGAGAATTGCACAGAGTATTGATTTTCCAACATGTAAATTGTTACTCTATTGTCAAAACATGTTCGTAAATGTTGCCGGAAACACATTTTCTGTATGGACTATAATAAGAAATCAAGTTACATCTCGGAAGCTGTTTTTCGTTAATGTCATATATTCACAGACTGTCGATTCAAAGTCAACAAAACTTTTACACATCAGAAAGGTACATAGGGAGAATCTTATGCATTTTGAGGAAAATTGTCTGAATAGATTTCGAGAAAAGGGCCACCAAAGACCAAATTCATCTCTTTTTTTTTTTGAAGGTCAAACTCACGGTCACCACTCAAACCGCAATATATGATTTCCTATTTGAATGTGCCAATACTTAGGCTCTATCTTGAAGTGTTCTATGAGTATACTTCGCACAGCTCCCATTATGAAGGAAAAGTTGGGTGAAATTTCCAAAACATTTTTTCAATGGCCAAAAAAAAAAGTTTTTCTTTTTGCTGGAAATGGCTCAAAACGAATAGTGACTTGATTTTGGACAAAAAATTTTTTTTTCGCCGACCCGTCAAAAAATCAAAATGGCCGCCACACGCGAAACCAGCGATTCAAGGGCAACGAAACTTATACACGTCGTAGAGGTACATGAAAGGAATGTTTTGAAACAAAAATCTCAAAACTGATCAGACATTTTTGCGAAAATGGCCACCAGAGTCCAAAATTGACAATTTTTCGTCAAAAATGGCCGCTAAATCGGCAAAAACGATTCAATCAGAAATATTTAAAAAACATCTGTAGATACTGACCCAAGGTATGTTTTGACAAATTTATGGGGAAATTCATCATGTCAAAAAAAAGTTACAGACCTGGACGGACGACGGACGGACGAAAAACCATGACAATAGCTTATCGGCCCAAAGGGCCTGTAAGCTAAAAACAACTACTGACCTTTTTCAAGGTATTTCTGCAAATATATCAATGCAATATGAAAAGCTCACATCTAATGATATTGTACGATTTACCGGTAGATGCTTAATTTATATGCTGATGTGTCGGTACCTATTTCATCATGTCAGGATGTTTGTTTTGCAGTAGCTGCCCATATAATTAACTGCCAGTATATTGATAGTCATTGTATAATGTTACTTTGTTATGTGGCACCTGTTGCTGCACCTCTAGTTCCCATGCCTGGTCCTGTTGCTATGGTTACCTGTTTGTCCTGTAGCGCATGTTGCCATGGTTACCTGTTTGTCCTGTAGCACCTGTTGCTGCACCTCGAGTTCCCGTGCCTGGTCCTGTTGCTATGGTTACCTATTTGTCCTGTAGCACCTGTTGCTATGGTTACCTGTTTGTCCTGTAGCACCAGTTGCTATGGTTACCTGTTTGTCCTGTAGCACCTGTTGCTGCACCTCGAGTTCCCGTGCCTGGTCCTGTTGCTATGGTTACCTATTTGTCCTGTAGCACCTGTTGCTATGGTTACCTGCTTGTCCTGTAGCACCAGTTGCTATGGTTACCTGTTTGTCCTGTAGCACCTGTTGCTATGGTTATCTGTTTGTCCTGAAGCACTTGCAGCTATAGTTAATACTCCCTCCTGACCTGTTGCTACCCCTCTGGTTCCCGTGTCTGGTCTTGTTGCTATGGTTATTTGTTTGTCCAGCAGCACCTGTTGCTATGGTTATCTGTTTGTCCTGTAGCACTTGTTGCTATAGTTACCTCACTCTCCTGTAGCACCTGTTGCTGCAACTCTAGTTCCCATGCCTGGTCCTGTTGCTATGGTTACCTATTTGTCCTGTAGCACCGATTGCCATGGTTACCTGTTTGTACTGTAGCACCTGTTGCTGCACCTCGAGTTCTCGTGCCTGGTCCTGTTGTTTTGGTTACCTGTTTGTCCTGTAGCGCATGTTGCTATAGTTACCTCTCTCTCCAGTAGCACCTGTTGCTGCCCCTCTAGTTCCCGTGCCTGGTCCTGTTGCTATGGTTATCTGTTTGTCCTGCAGCACCTGTTGCTATGGTCACCTGTTTGTCGTGCAGCACCTGTTGCTATGGTCACCTGTTTGTCCTGTAGCACCTGATGCTATAGTCACCTCTCTCTCCTGTAGAACATGTTGCCGAATCTCTAGTTCCTGTGCTTGGTCCAGTTGCTATGGTTACCTATTTGTCCTGTAGCACCTGTAGAATCTGGTTACTTGTTTGTCCTGTAGCACCTGTTGCTATGGTAACCTGTTTGTCCTGTACCACCTGTTGATATGGCTACCTGTTTGTCCTTCAGCACTGGTTGCTGTGGTTACCTGTTTGTCCTTCAGCACCTGTTGCTATGGTTACCTGCTTGTCCTGTAGCACATGTTGCTATTTTTACCTGTTTGTCCTTTAGCTCTGGTTGCTATGGTAACCTGTTTGTCCTGTAGCACCTGTTGCTATGGTTACCCATTTGTCCTGTAGCTATGGTTACCTGTTTGTCCTTTAGCACTGGTTGCTTTGGTTACCTGTTTGCCTGTAGAACCTGTTGCTATGGTAACCTGTTTGTCCTGTAGCATCTGTTGCCATGGTAACCTGTTTGTCCTGTAGAACCTGTTGCTATGGTGACCTGCTTGTCCTGTAGAACCTGTTGCCATGGTAACCTGTTTGCGTAGCACCTGTTGTTGCACCTTAGTTCTCGCGCTTCATCCTGTTGTTATGGTTACTCGTTTGTCCTTTGGACCTGTTGCTATGGTTACCTGTTTGTCCTGTAGCACCTATTGCAATTGTTACCTGTTTGTCCCATTGCACCTGTTGTTGTTCCTCTAGTTCCCATGCCTCGACCTGTTGCTATGAATACCCGTTTGTCCTTTAGCTCCTGTTGCTATGGTTACCCATTTGTCCTTTAGCACCTGTTGCTATGATTACCTGTTTGTCCTTTAGCACCTGTTGCTATGGTTACCTGTTTGTCCTTTAGCACCGGTTGCAATGGTAACCTGTTTGTCCTGTAGCACCTGTTGCAATGGTTACCTGTTTGTCCTGTAGCACCTGTTGCTATGGTTACCTGTTTGTCCTGTAGCACCTGTTGTTATGGTTACCTGTTTGTCCTTTAGCACCTGTTGCTATAGTTACCTGTTTGTCCTTTAGCACCTGTTGCTATGGTTACCTGTTTGTCCTTTAGCACCTATTGCTATGGTAACCGGTTTGTCCTGTAGCACCTGTTGGTATGTTACCTGTTTGTCCTGTAGCACCTGTTGCTGCACCTCCAGTTCTCGTGCCTGGTCCTGTTGCTGGACAAGCACCTGACCACAGACCTCCGGCAGACTGAGCATGTTCTCCAACGCATGGTCAACAAGCCGACTCTCCAGGTCCGGCGAACTCTCGTTTTGGTCTGCCCCAGGCAACATATTATGTTCTGCATAAGTTCTGTATCAGTGACAAGGTATCATAGGTATGTCAAGGTCTCAAAGGTTGGGCTCAAAATGATGACCTAATTATCTTTTACCCAATTATATTATTATAATTATATAATAAATACACTGGTACATTGTATTCAATATTTACTTACTAATAATAGATCTTCTCATGTGGAGCTAGATTTACAGTATACAGCAATTTAGCAGTATACAGCAATTCAGCAGTATTTGGAGCAAAACATATTAGCTTCACCTTCATGGCCACTAACTGGTACTTTGCTGGTCTGCAAACCAGCCAAGGATTGTTCAACAACAGGTTTCACTTCATTGCTCAGGGAGTCACTGTTTATTGGTAGAATCGGTACTGAAGGTTCACATTTTGGTTTCTTCATTGGCACAGGATCTTGTGTGAGAGGGCTCATGAAGTTTATCGTTGGGCTGAAGGGCTTCATGGCTGATGTTGGTAGTTCCAAGCTTGGAGTGCACGGCAGAATTCTCCGGCTGGGTTTAGGGGGACTGCAAAATGTAATGAATGAAAATTATAACATGTTTCATTATCTGCAAATGTTTCAATTTTTTTTTTATTATTAGTGTGAGCCTCATCTTTTTTTATAGATCTACTGGTACTTTTCCTTCTTTTGTCAAATAAACTGTACTGTATTTCATCAGAATTTCTGATTGAATGTTATCTGTGCCTTAAACTTATTTATTATTGCCACCATTATACAATTCACCCTGACATATTGTATACTGTAGATCTAGGCCAGGACAGTTTGCTTATACACGTAGTTGAAAACAAAATTGATGTTACTCACCTGATCAACTTTCTTTCCATTTTTTGTTAAATTTCTGAAGGAACATGTCATTGTTCAGCAAATCATTTTTTTGTGGTCAAATTAAAATGAGTAGGTCCACAGAACTTCAGACTTTGGGCGCATTTCATGCATGTACTCTGATTAATATGATCAAAGTATCCTTTTTTGGCAAGGGGTGATGATATTGATCAACTGCAAAAATGGTGATGAAAAAAGTAATGCAATGTATCGAATAATGTGATTAAAATTGATAAAAGAAAATAATAAAGAATTTTTTGCATGAAATGTGCTGATTAATTTGAAGCCTATCAACACATGAAATTGAGGTGTCAAGATTCCTTTTCAAAACATATAAAAGAGAAAGTACCACTGATCATTATGATTTTTATGGCATGCCACATACTATCTTGATTAGTTCCAAGGTTAAGAAGATTTTTGTAATGTGATGTAAGTTTATTTCAAAACTGAAATATCCACATTTACTACACATACGGCACAGACTTCAGACGAGAAACAATATTACAGTTTTGAGGTCCCCCTTTAAGAATAATATTCTGTGAGCTATGTTAGAATTTCTCCATAAAATTAAAATTTACAGTGAAAATGTGTTGATTAGTTTCATAACACCATTGAAGTCAAACATTTAAAGAGTTATGAGTTTTGAACATCGAATGAATGACTTCAATTAGCTACTATGATAACAAATTACCAATTCCCTACATAGTGCATATATATAGCCGTGGTTGCTAAGGGGCTTATCAGCTGCTTATAGCGCGACACCCCCGAACCCACAGACCCATGAATGCTCCTCTCAGTGTTTAGTACTCTTAACTAGATCAAAATGTATAACTTGTCTGTGCGAAGATTTTCATAAAATATCTCATGTCACTGTTTTGGTGTAAATTATGAGATGAGTTAACATAGGCCTAGTTATCAAAAAAAAAAAGGTATATTTTTGTACCTCAAAGGTGATCAGAGATATATAGACTCTAGATCAATCTGGCAAATTTTTCTTGATGGGCTTACGAGTCACGACTCGTTCCCCTCTAACGCCACGCTCAGTCGCCTCGCGTTGCTCGACTCATGTCCCCCCGGATCTCCTTTTCTTTACCAAAACATCAGCCTGAGCGAGAGGCTCCGCATCGCTCAGGCTGCCAAAACATGACACCCCCACCAACCCCCAACACAAAATCCTGGATCCGCCCCTGATAATGGTTATCTAGCTCTAGCAGTCCATGTAAATCTAATTAGGGCAGCCAGTCCCGATACTGCGATGAATCTCTTATCTGGACAATCCTGATATTCTATCATTACGTTTAGATGAAGTGGAATCAGGTATTATTGACACAAGTCACAAACACAGTGTTTCAACCGTGTGTGTGTTGTTCCCGGCTGGTGACTGTCAGTGTCAGAATGGCACGTGCGCGCACACCCACATACTTTATGGAAGTCCTAACGGGACGCCATGCAGAGTTTTATGTCTAGCCTACAAAGAATTGGCTTCAAGAATCTAAGACACGATATTTTCCTCACTATGACTGTTAGTGGCACATCAATACGATATCCATGTAGTCATTCATTATTGGCAAGATAATAATTATGACAATCACAACGGAATCAATATATGCATGCCGTTCGCGGCAGACCCGTGTTGCGTGACGTTCCATAATTTTCATCGCGCCGTCTGGTGGGAAAATTCTGACATTTGTTTGTCAAGTTGATGTGAAATATCAATTATTTAACACTTTCCCACACGACAGTTGCTCAATATAGCAAGAATGTACCAGAACCATCACAAATGACACATCAGCGATAGAAGTACGTTCGATTTTATATCTCTGGTGATGATTAATTACAAATTTTCTTCTATTATCGCCCACGTCACATTGCAGATCCACCACGCACTTACTGTGTACAGCGCTGTATGGATGTATTGTCCATACAGCGCTGTACACAGTAACCACGCACGGGCACTGAACTTTACCAGTGTGTTTACTGGGAGCACATGTACAATTTAGTGGGCAATCCTGTTTCTCTATGATATTCAATGACAATGATGAGTTTATCAGTGGCACAAAATAATAAATACAGATAAAAAGAACATCTGGTGTGTAAAAAAGAACTCTTTCTATCATAACCATTTGTCATTCCGGATCCTAAGTATGGAAAATTAGTTGGTAATGAAACTGCCCACGTTATTGTACATCCTAGCCCTTTACGGACCACGGCATGAATCAGTGAAGTACGTGATGAATTTGTAAATTAGACTTAGCTGCAAAATTAGTGAGTTTCTATACATTTGTATATACAGTATATTTAGGAAATCATCATGATCATTCATTGACTCGAGTGTTTGTCAAATATCATTTATCCCCTAGGCCATATAGCCTACCATGGCCTTATTTCGAAATTTGATGTCCCCTCGGTATATAGATTAGGCCTAGACAGCTGAGTAGTGAGATATTTCGATTTTGTTGTTGTTGAAAAGATAGCCAATTGATGTTCACCTGAGGGTTAATGACAGCTAGGGCCAGGACGAGTCGACGGGTACCCGAATTTGGGGCGGGTCATACAATTATCGGGTTGGAATTTCATTACCCGTACCCGAGAACGAATGAAGATATAGTTTTTGTCTTGAAAATTTGCGATAAACACTAGTAAAATCACAAAAAGTGACAAGAAAATCATCGGGGAACAATCAGAAGTAGTTTTATGAGGTCATGTGATCTTTTTCAAACTTTAAAATAAACGCCGACGAAACAAATAATATATGTCAAAAGATCAATGACTGGCGTTCATGTGTAACAAATTGCTCCAGTGATTCCCGTTCACATTTGATGATCTATATTTGTACGGGTTATCCGGGGCGGGTCGGGTCAGACCACACGGGTACCCGGGTCGGAAATTTCCGACTCGTCCGGGCCCTGATGACAGCCATCTCAGAATCTTGAGTAGCTTGGGCTGATTGCTGTTAAACAATAATTTGTGAGAATTCTGATTATTTCGGAAATTATTATCCCTGGTGATAGGCCTAAATTCACACCATACAACCGATTTGCTGATTTGTTTCAGGTTGAAGGGGCACTGTATGGGATTCGGCTTTTAGGGGATTTCCAAGATTTTTCTTCCGACGCTTCTGTTTATAGAACAAAACGTCAGATGACGTTTTTGACCTAGGATATCTGCCAAGCCAACCTGGCTGATCTGAGCATTGGCTCGGCAGAGATCCTGGGTCAAAAACGTAATCTGACCTTTTGTTCTATAAATAGAAGCGTCGGGAGAAAAATCTTGGAAGAAGATCCTAAAAGAAAAATCTTGGAAACCCCCCGAAAGCAAAATCCCATATAGTGCCCCTTTAATAGCATTATCTACAAAAATTTATACCCATATATTTTTGATGGTCATATCATATTCTGGTACACTGCTCAGTACTCAGCTCAGGCAGTAAAATCTTTGAATAGTTCAACAAAGCATCAGCTGCAGTAATATAGAGTCATTGAGTGCCATATGGTACTCACAGGATAGAAGATACTTGTGATCAAAACTAGATGGAAGTGGTATATAATGTATATAGTATTTTTAGAGTTTATTGAATTCATTACATTTACATGGGGGTAGTAGTTGTTATGTATTGACATAGTATAAGTTTGATTGACGTTATTATCAAGTCTTTATTCTGAAATCAATAATACCATCTTTGTTTTTCAGAAAATACATGTTGGTCACATATGACAACAACCCCATAGTGCTGACGATTGTGCAGAAAGGCATAGTCAGAAATGGCGAATGTATCAGAGGTGACGCCCCTGGTCATTGATGCACTACAGCGGGCCGGAAGCCAGGACGCTTCTGTCCTGAAACCTGCAGAACAGCAGCTCAAAGATTGGGAAACTCAGCCAGGATTCTACAGCACATTACAGGTCAACAATGGAAGACATTTCATCATAATTGAAATTAGTGATATTTTTCAAATAATCAGTTATATTTTTCTTAATTTTGTGTGTGTGATACCCACAAATATATATTTCTGTTTCTTGTGTTTGATATATTTCTTGGATTCAGTTGAAGGCAAGCTTTGAAAACAAATCCCTTGGATTTTCCAGGGTATATTTTCTGATCAGACAATTGACACCAACATCAGATTCCTGGCAGTTGTATGTTTCAAGAACGGAGTCGATCGCTACTGGAGGCGCCACGCACCAAAGTTTGTCAACGTTCTCTTGAATATTACCTGTGCATGAAGATATTTTTCATTTTCGCTATGATTGAATAGAATACTGATTCATTGAATATATTGATAAGGGTAGGTACTTATACGTTAGTTTTCTCCAGTAGCAGTCTGACTGAAGAGGAGAAAGCGTTTCTGAGACAGAAATTGATTTCGCACTTCAACGAGCCGGTCACTCCAGTAAGTATAATTGCGACATGCTATGCAAAAAAATTGTATTAAGGTATTAAAAATTGTCTTATTGTTGTGAGGAAGACTGAAATTTAAAATTTGTACTAAATGTGAAAGGAATGGGTTTAGTATGAAATAAATCATGTTAGATCAGTGAGTCTTTTCTCATTACGACATGTTACCTTTTACCAATGAAGATGTAATTACAAGGACAATAAGTGTTAAAAAATAGTAAACAAGACACCTTATTTTCGCAAAACTTTACATTTTCTTATTAGATTGCAACCCAACATGCAGTTCTGGTTGCTAAAATTGCTCGACTGGACTGTCCTCGACTATGGCCGGAGCTGCTCCCAACTCTGATAGAAGGAGTAAAATGCGAGGACACATTCACTCAACAGAGGGCGATGTTAACACTGTACCATGTCGTCAAAGCACTTGCATCAAAACGTCTGGCTATGGACAGAATAACTTTTGAAGAGGTTTGGAATGCATGCCGTATGCTTTTTGCAAGATTTATTTCAATGTAATACTTACTTCTAGTGCAGTTTCACTGACTGTTTTATCTATCGTCATTTCAGTTGACAAACAACATGTTTTGTTTTGTCTTGACGTTATGGGACACCCACACAAATAAACTGCTTGAAGTACTGCAGACACAGGATGGTAATGCAGCATCCATGTGCATAGACCACACAATCTTAGCATTGAAAGGTAATACACAATCTTAGCTTGGAAAGGTAATACACAATCTTAGCATTGAAAGGTAAGTGACTCGAATATAAGAATCGATCTTTTCCATTTGGTACATGCGAAGTATAAAAACAATTTCATCAAATTATTTGATCGAAAACAATGCATAAATTCTGAGATTATTATCATTTTTTTATGAATAGGTATTCATGTTGTATGCAATTATGCATCACATGCCTGATAAGCTGGTGAAATAACTTTCAGCAATCTCTTTCAGTCTTACGAAAACTTGCTGTGTTTGGTTTGAAAACCCCCGAGGAATATGAACCAGCAAAGACATTCATCAACCTTGTCTTCCAGAGGATTGAGGAGTTGATTCAGTCAAGTATGTGGTAATATTTTCAGAATTATTTCAGACACATATGTTCATTGATTTACATGACTTCCAATTTTCATATATGCAAAACTTTTTTTCCAGAAAAAGCCTTCTGTGTCTGCGGAAGAGATTTACCACAGAAACGCGAGAAGTTGATAACACTGCTAATAAAAGTTGTGAGTCTGACTAAGGAAAAAAGCTGAGGAAAAAATTTATGACATTTATTGAGCATATTGAGCATTATATTTAGCATGATATTGAGCATTATCATATACCTAATACAATATAGTTTGTTCCTGTGCTCGTTTAGAAGAATTTTTTCAAAATTTTACACAGAAGTGGGAATTAACACAAATGGGAGATAGCACAATTTAAGATGAATAATGTTATCTACTCTATTCTGGATACCTGGTACTGATGATGAATAATATTTCATTTACAGCTGTTGGACATGCAAGATAACCATGCCGGAGCATATATCCCCTTCATAAAATCATCGTTACAAATGTGCGTCACATTCAACTTCACAGATGCTGGCACTGGTTAGTCAGAAACAATCTTTGAATTTCGGAAAATCAAATAGAGAATGATCAATTCATGATTGATACAAGATCACCTGATAAATCTGTTGAAAGTTTATACTACAACCTATGAAATACACTGAAAGATTATATAGTTATGATCAGGGATATTTGCTGCTTCACATTTTGTTTTTTAGATTTGCTGTATGAGCGATTTACCGTCAACACGTTTAACTTGATGAGAAGCGTGCTTCGAACGGAACTCTACAGACCTGCAAAGAAAATTGAGGGTAAGAGTGCATATTTTGTCATTTGTAACTGAGATTGATACTATCAGAAACCCATAAGAGACTCATGGGTTTCTGATGCTATTAAATACTGAGTCTGCCCATGATAATGTTGATGAAAAAATCCACAAAAACATGATGAGAATTTTCACTGCTTCCAGATACTCAAAACCCCTTGACATTAGCAGCCCACAAGATAAAGTCTGAGTTTTTTACGGACGAAACATTGCGAGGCATCTGCTCGCGCCTGATTGGTCGATACTTGGTGCTCAGTGACCACGATTTACAGAGCTGGGACGCGGACCCAGAAGACTATCGTAAGAACTGAAGAGTGATACAAAATTACAAGTAAAGACGTAAAAATTAATGTAGATTTAGTAAAAATTTTATCGGATCTATAAGAGTGTAAATTTTCTTCATGAGTTATATCTATGGGATTGTAAAAATAACCACAAATCAACACTGACAAAGTTAAAAGTAATGAATAAAGAAAACATTGCATAAAAGTTGATATTATAAGTGATACAATTTCATTTTACATGTACTGACAGTGTCTGATGAAGGCGGGGATTCATGGAAGTTTAGCTTACGGGTATGTAAGTTCCTTCGAGTGCTGGATTTGCACTGCTTGAATGGCATGAAAGCGAAAAACTTTTGATATATTGGATAATCGTCCATAGATTACCATCACTTGTATACACACTATACTTGTTTTTTCTTGCAGCCGTGTGTAGAAAACCTGTACCAGACACTCATGAAGGAGTACAGATCGTCCCTAACGCCCGTCGTCGTTGAGTTACTGCAGCAGCACGCACATGACACGGACCCTAACAACATGCAGGCTGTACTGCAAAAAGATGCAGGTTTGTTCAGGCAAAGTAATGTTCTTTGGTAGACTCGTACGTGTTATGAGTTTTCATGGTTGAAAAGAAATATCCTGTTTGTTTTATCTATGCAAAATTTCTTATGCATTTATAAGATTCTGCCAGAGTCTAGATTTGTAAAGGAAATGATTAATTATATTTCGTTTCCTCTGGCAGTGTACAATGCAGTGGGCCTGGCGTCATTTGACCTGTATGATGACATAGATTTTGACGGCTGGTTCCATTCGAGACTAGTCCCCGAGCTACAAAACAAACACACAAAGTACGATCATCCGTTTCAGACTTTTCTTCCATTGTGTTATATTCTCCTCAAGAAAAATTAATGATAGCTGGTGAAACTTTGTTGTAATTGTCATTCTATGGCAATTCCTGCACCGGTCATTATAGAAGGTATACAAAAGTCCTGTATGTTTGCGCTTGCCGGATGTATTTCAAAATGATTATTACAAGTATGTAAAAAAAAAATTTCAATATGTCTAACTTCGCACTTTCCCCTCAGTTTCCGAATATTGCGTCGACGTGTCGTGTGGCTGATTGGGTGCTGGGTCGGGGTAAAGTTCAGCTCTGACAACC
The DNA here is from genome assembly GCA_949152475.1 of Terebella lapidaria. NCBI lineage: Eukaryota > Metazoa > Annelida > Polychaeta > Terebellida > Terebellidae > Terebella > Terebella lapidaria. The sequence continues at coordinate 5,068,116 of OX424562.1, forward strand.
AGCCTGTTCTCTATCAGTCGTTACTGCCCTTGCTACAGCCAGAGGAAGATTTGGTTGTCCGGATGGAGGCTGCTTTCACGCTCAGACTCGATATCCTTTTGTCGTGTTTGCTATTTATGAATGGCTTAGCTGTAAGTCGCGAGTGTGTAATTGGCATACATGTATGATCAGACTCGTTTTGAAAACTGAAATTGTACGAGTTTGAGTGTTTTCTGTGATTTAAAAGGAAATTTTGTAATTCACGTTATGGAAAAAAAACGTTGCCTTTTCTTGAGCTTTTATTTTGTTGAAAATTTTCCTTGACTTTTTCACCTGTGGACGATTTTGAATTCAAAACAGAACACTTCACACCCGTGAGTATAGGCTGACTGATTTGGGCACTGCCTTTTGGAGAATTTGATATGCTGTGCGCATTACATTTAAATTAACGATATAAATAGGTTGCAACTTTTTGAAGTTGGAATCGTCATACCAAATAATGATTGATGTTGCGTTTCATTGCTTCAGTATCTGGAGTCCAGTTTTGGTTTACTCTTTCAATTGCTGAAGGACGTCGATGAATGTGAAACTAAGGTAATATTTAAGGGTTCTATTCTCAAAACTAAAAAATATGCGAGAAATATAGCTGATTAATTTTCGTTCATTGCATCAATACAACATATAATTTTCTCTAAAATAGTTTAAAAAGGGAAATATTTTGTAACGTCTCACATTTTCTCTTCGAAATACCACTACTGAAATATCTAACACTGAAATAGTGGGAAGTAAGAATTTGTCAGTATTTCAGTTGATAAATCGTCACAAATTTATTCCCCACTCCAGATGCAGATATTACACGTCATGTCTTTCATCATTGATCGCCTACGTATTGAGATTCGTCCCCACGTGGGCGCACTGATACACTATCTGCCAATGTTGTGGCAAGCGTCAGAGAGCCATAACATGCTTCGCTGTGCCATCCTCAATACCCTGACATGTCTCGTACAGGTAAAAGGTTTCCACAGGGTATAATGTGTTGCCAGCGTGATATTTGAAATTTGTTCAAAATTTATTCCACACAAATAATCTACACTTTAGATCATTGTAAAAAACGCAAAAATATCTGAAATCTTGAGAATATTTTATTAAAATTAACTTTCTCAATAAATATTGCGTATTATGATGAATATTGAGAAACTTCATATATTTTGGTGTCATGTATGTTTTGTTGCAGGGTCTGGGGCCTGTCTGTGTCAGTCTATTTGATTTCCTGTTGCCAGTCATACAGGTAACTTGTGTCGGGAATAGATGGTTTATATTACTTAGTCCATGCTTGTCTATCCTATTATGTTTCACAGATATGAGAATTTCAGATATACCTGGTAATAATTTAATGCAATTATTATGCAAAGTGGCATACAGCAAAACAATTAGTTTATTGAGTGTGTTTAAAATCCTATTTGATATTATTGTACTAAAATACGGGTGTTTGGAATAAGCTTGTTCTTCCGTTACTACACAAGAACTACATTATGTTTCATTGAATATTTGGAAGCTAATTGCTCTCAGAGCTAAGATATAAATTGCTCAGCTCAGATACATAAATTGGAAGACTTTTCATATTCATACAATTCATTCATTTAGAAATGTTGTGCAAATCATTTATTCACAAAAATGATAATAAGTTATCGCTGCACTTGACCTGACAGCTGAGTACCGACGTGAGTCAGGACCCTCATGTTTACCTCTGTGAAGATGGCTTAGAACTCTGGTACAATACACTCCTGTCTACTCCGACCATGACGCCACAGCTACTAGACGTCTATACAAACATGTCTGCCTTGCTTGGTGAGAGGTCGTTTTATTGTACAACGTGGCATACTTTTCACGAAATTAATCTTTTCTAAGGGTTTTTTTTGGCATCGCTTGCTCAGGGATAGTCATAACAGTTTGAAATATCTCATGAAAGATGCACTATTTCTTACTTGTGTTTGCCTCTATAATAAACACCTTTTGATTGACGTGTTTATTATAGAGGTTAGTATGTTACAACTACTGGTTTTAAAAATTGTCTTGTTTATGTATGTAGAGTTGGGTTCTGAGACATTGAGAACTTGTCTGAAGACTATCGAGGGTTATATCGTACTGGCTCCCGACCAGTTTCTTCAGGTGTGTATCCAGTCTGGGGTGGAGCAGAAAAATTCTCTAAAAATTACTGGACTTGAATATTATTGTATTTAAAAGTTACTGGAAGTAGCATTCGATGATTTACATTATTCATTCAAGCAGTCATACAGTAATTAGGCATGAAAAGTAATAGTTGAATTCATGAAAAATAATGTCTATCAATGTTTTTCATTTCTAAGGACTATTTGTTGATTATTTGCAGAAATATGCTGGAACACTAGTCAGTGACATGGCGTCATTGATCACAGACTTGAAAACAGAAGCTGCCGTGATGGTTTACAAGGTATAGATGCACTAGTCTTCATTTGCTAATCCATCTAAAATGTTATACTGGTTTTCATATTATGCATAAATTATATATACCTGTTTTTAATCGAAGTTTTCTCCCCCCTCAGGTTATAGAGTTGGTGTTTAAGGTCGCCCCACGAGATGGACCAAAACTCTTCAGTCGAATGCTGCCCAACATTGTCAAGCAGTTTGTTGATTCCAATGTAAGCTTGTGTTTTTAACCCCCCCCCCCCCCACACACACACACACACACACGCACACACACAGACTCACAGAAAAAACGACAGGCTGAATTTTTCTCATGGAAATTTCAGACACAACATGTTGAAATTTATAGTGTTTGTATTCCATGAATTACTGTAATGTATTTGGACAGTGACATGAATTTGGTCTGCATTAGTATTTCTACCGTATGCACAAATTCCTGGATTTCTCCTGATGTAGGGCGTTATCGTAAAATTGATTATTTTCTCGCACTAGGACTACCCGATGGTGACGTCAATGTATATTGCCCTTTTCTCTCGGATGATTCTCAAGAGTGAAGATTATTTCTGGGAACTTCTGGCGGAACTGGCTCAGGGCCTCGGGCTACAAGTAAGTTATAGGCATTAGGTTACCTGATATAACGTAGTATTCTCGCTTCAAGATATTGTAATTTCCGATGTTTCATTTTTGTAGAATAGTGAAGTTCTGGCGACATTTCTGGACGTATGGCTTGAGAAACTGGACAATATGATTCAACCGGACCAGAGAAAGTTGTCCGCTATGGCTTTGGCCACACTTCTCACATCCAAACAAAGGTCACTACCCATTGATTCAGTTACGCTTTTTAGGGATACAGATAAAAAAAAAACATATAACAAGAAATTCTTTATGTGCTTTTGTTTCTCAGTATTAGCAAAATGTACAAATAATGTTTTCTATCGAATTCTGTGTTGGGAAAAAGAGTGTTCTGGTTGCATTCGTCCAGAACAATTTAATCCCTTTTTTTTTTTGATATTCATATTCACATTCATAGGACATGATAATAACTGGCTGAATTAGTGGTAAAGAACATTGTATTTTCTCCACAAAATAAAGTAATACTTTCTATGGAACAGTGCACATATTGAAAAAAATTCTTCCCTATTTGCCATGCTTTTTGCGTACAGTGTGGTATTGGACCGGATAGCGCTGATCGTCAATGCTTGTGTTGAAACGCTCCACGATGTGTACAAACTGGATCCCGAAACGGAGTTGGAACAGCAACTCGAGTACGTCTTATAGCAATGTTTGAATTTAGAATCCTTGCCTAATTACAGTGTCAAATAATGTTTCCGGATTGATTTTGTATTCTCAGTGAATTATCATTTGAACATTTCGTCATAATGCTCTCCACAAAACTGACTTTAGCTGTGTATTATATGGCGTTATGATACAAATCTGTTGCTGGCACCCATAAGGTGCTGCCATATATCCTCCTGTTGGTAAAATACATAAAATTTCATCTTATAGCCTAATGCTGATTCAGAGCTCATTTGTTGAATTGAGATACTTTTTCAGTTATGTTATCAAAAGTATTTATAATACCAAAAGACAAGATATAATGTGCTTCTGCCATATTACCGTACCATCAAGTTGTCTGTTTTAGCGTTATTTCATGGTTGTCATCCTTCTCTCAACTGTTGGATAAATATCTACATATTAAGATGTTATTCTGCGACATTTCAGCTGCCTGGTGATTGGTCAGGCAGACTTACCCCCCGACGATGAAGAGACAGAGCATGAACGGCGTAAACACAAGGTGTGACTTTTTGTGGTGAAGTCCAATCTCCATGATGTCATTGCGAGAATTTGGGTGCTATGACTTTTTGACATCCAAAACATAATGTAGTAAAAAAAATTCTTGAAAATATTGAAATTTGAAGAAAAAAAGTTCTTGAAGTATGAATTTGTTAATCAATCAATCAATCAATCAATCAATCAAGTTTATTGGCGTAAATGTACAGGGTACATAATAACCAACATACAGACAAATATTATACATGAGATACTTTTCTCATTTTCTCAATTCATAAATAATTCATAAAATATAAAATAAAAAATACAAAAAATACTTTTCTCAATTCATAAATAAAAGGAAAGTTGAATATGATCAAACTCTGTTGTTTTTTTCAGCTATCGTACCAGGACCCGGTTCATACGGTCAACCTCTGTAGTTTTGTTGCTGGCCAGATGAGGGCGCTTCAACAGCAAGTTGGCGATGAAAACTTCCAAAAACTGCTGGATCTGGTCGATCCTGATGTTTTTTCGCAGCTCCAAAGATTCATCAAATAAGTCTGTTTATGTACATACCGGTATAATAATGTACCTATTGTATATCTGCGAGTCAGTTTGCATGCGTGTCGGTCGTTTATTGCATTTATCTGTGTGTATGTGGCGTGATCTGAAGAGATGACGAAAACAAAATGTGATACCAACATTCAAATGGAATAAAAACCTGTGCTACTGCTTCCAAACATTCATTGACTTCCTTGAACTTTCCTCGCATTTATTGATATTTTTTCAACCTATAAGAGAAGTTTTGAGTAATCTCACTTTGGCTTTCATTCAGAAATAAGATTCGAAGGTCATTGGGATTTCAAAGATCAGGTTATTCTCGTCCCAATTTGCAAGTATTTATGTCCACACTTTGACCTCTATAATAAACACTTTTGGGTAATCTTACTTGGCTTTCAAATAATAGGGAAATCAAGCCATTGAAATTTTTTAATGGCAAACTCTCTTAAACTGGTCGTTCTATGCCCCTCAGACAGCAGTCGTTCATAGAAGTTTCTCGAGTCCGTGGTCACTGGGAAATATTTCTTGACGAAGCTGTTCCACTGGAACCGCGATCACCTTTGTCCATGGTTTTGGCGCCAAGACAAAGGACCTTGCTTAGGCTTTCAAAATTGGAGTTTTCTTTCAATCTCGTGGATTACGATCGTTTTCCTACAGATTTCTTCACTTTCTAGTGTACTTCGTACAGCTACTGTAGTTTAGAATAGTTTCATTACAGTTTTTGGCGAGGTACTGGTAATTCCTTGAGTGTTACTTAGTTTCCTCCATTATCATCCGCTGCTTTGTTCCATTATGGAATTTTTCCAGACAAAAGTGTGGGGGTTGCAACAAATTCCTGCTGAAATGGGAGCTGCACGTCGGTTGTTGGATGTGCAGATCGTGGTGTCGTCCCACTGCCTGCTGTGGACTTTGTGCTAGTTGGTCGGTGGATGATTGGTCCAATTACCTACGTGGACTTAGAGCGGTCCAAGAAGAAAGGTTGGTTAAACCACTCCCGCCCCATCCCAGTCCGTCGGCTAGTTCTAGCTCCAGATCTAGACACAAGCAGGCCGTTCAGGAGTGTGAATAGCAGAATTTAGCGTTCGATTACTGCTGTAAGTTGTGATTTGTTTTCTTCATTCAGCCTTCTGCGGTTCCTGGAAACCAGTACTACTTCGGTAGTACCGCGAGTCCTTCAAGTCATACTTCGTGTATGCCTTTGGTTAACTTCAACCCAGTTCCGCCACAGGATAGCCGGGCAAGGGGCCGAAACATGTTCATAGACCTCGGTTATCTGGCATTGAGCTTCGTTCGGATGCAGCCCTCGGTGTCCCCTACCCGAGAGTTAAATTCCGTTAACGTCTCAATTTGTGGACTGCAGGCCGCTGGCGCCTTGGGTTCCCAGGAACGCGGGGGCCAGTTTGCTCACTTGGGTTTGCTGCAATCCAGTCTGGGTCTGGCAGTTACGGCTGCTGGCCTGGTGGCTGGTTCAGGGCCTTCGGTTCCCGTTTAGGTTTGGTTTTTCACCTCGGCCTTTTGGCTCGGGCTATGGAGACTTTGCCGGATTCAGGTTTTAGGCCTGGCTATCCTCTGTCTCCTAGGTTTATAGTAAACCAACGGCCTTTGCGAACTCGTGTTGCTACTTCCATTGCTATTTCTAGTAGGAAGTCCGTAACATTTGATGCTAATGTCCTTTTCTTTCCGCAGGTCGCGGAGGATTTCGAGGGGGGTGAAGTCCCAGCTACACCCTTACACCCTCTTCCTGACTTGCGTAAGGAGCCAGTTACGTCGACCCAGCAAGGCTCTTTGCAGCCTGAGACGTCTACGCTTGTGGTGACTGCACAGTCCGATGTCGTCTGCTCCGTCAGCGTCTGTTTCCGGAATGTCTATGGCAACCGCTCCTTTCCGTACTCCCATGAGCACGATACCGGGTGTTTCATCCCATTTCCTGTCTCGGGGGGAGTTTCAAGCCGAGATGCAGGTCATGAAGTCTGATTCCTTTGGGAGGTTGGAGCGTTTGTTTGCCAGGCAGGCCCCTTCATTCCCATAGGTGCAGCGCCTCCAGGCCCCTCCGGCGGTGTCTCCTTCTGTGGGAACCTCGGATGATCTGCCCTATCAGTCTCATGAGGAGGGCATTGTACCATTGCTAGGACCTTCGGGTATGGTTCGTCCTAAGCAGCTTCGTGAGGAGGACTTGGGCTCCCAGGAGGAGGATGAGCCCAACAATCCGTTCAAGCGGCCTTGGGCCGATAAGTTCGATTTCGTCCGTAGGCTGACTGGTGAAGAGTGGTCAGAGTTGGCTTCTCACTCTCCACCTCCGGCGAAGCGCGCTCGTTCCTTCACTGAGCGGGATCTCCAGCAGCCCAGGGTTCCGCGGGGTTCGCTTCGCTTTCCCTTGGCGCCTGGACTCCGTAATACTATGGCTGCGAGGGTCGATGACACAGTAAAGCGCGGCCGTCCACAGCTTGGAATCTTGCCGCCGAAGCACAAGATTCAGGACTTCTACTCCTCGTCTGTTCTGGAGTCTGAGCCGTCGAAGCTGCAGTAGCAAGATGTCTTTACTCAACCCAAGACTATCTCTGTTCCTTGGAACCAGTTGGCTGATTTCCAGGCCTCCCTACGTCTGGATGTGGCTGTGGATTGGTTCATAATTTGACCTTGGCTACAGTCTCCTGTTATGACCCGGTGATGGAAAATGAAGACCTTGATCGGGCCGAGTTAGCGGACGTCTTACATGGATCTGTGGGGCTCCTGCAGTCTCTTGGCATGGCGGTGGCGGACAAGGTGGCTCTTGACTGCTCGGCTTGGTGGATCTCGGAGCTGTGGCGTAGGGATTCTGTCATCCAGCATCTGGATCTGAGGATCCCTGCCGAGCTTTTGGAGAAGCTTCGACTTCACCCAGTGCCTCCGGAGTCCGGGCGGGTGTCGCCATTCCTGTTCCCGGTGGTTGCTCATCAGGAGGTGGATGCGCTCAAGTCCCGTCAGGGGGAGTGTGAGCGGGCTAAGGCCTCCACTGACGCATCTCTCCAGCAGTCCAAGGCCATGGAGAGGTGGTCGAGAATGCTCCTCCAGCAGCAGCAGCAGCAGCAGCGTAAGCGCTCTCAGCAGCAGCCGGCTCAGTCCGGCTCCAGTGCCCCGGCTTCTGGTCATGGGAAGGGTCGGGCTCTCGATCGGCCCTTTCGAGGGACCCCTGCTGGCAGTCAACGAGGGGGGCAGCGTGGACGTGGCCGTGGCCGAGGACGTCCAGCCAGCCCATCAAGGCCTGCGGGGGCGAAGAAGTCAGGTAAAGCCCTCTTCTTGTCTTTTGGACCCACGTCTGGTCGAGTTTCCAAGTCCACTCGTTCCAGTAAATATCTTAGATATAGACGAGCCTGTCGGCGCGCGACTAGGCAGTTTTTGGTCTTGTTGGCGAGACCTAGGAGCCAGTCCTTGGATTGTCTCCACCTTACGTCGGGGGTTCGGTCTGAGGTTCGAGCAGTTTCCTCCATTGATGCTCACTTCAACGGTTCTCTCTCTGCTTCACGATCCAGAAAGGTGTCAGGCTTTTGTAGATGAGATTCCGGCCATGATACAAAAACGAGCAGTAGAACCGGCTTTGGGCAATACCCCCAGATTCTACAGTATTCTATTCGTAGTTCCGAAGGCATTTGGCGGTTGGAGACCCGTTATCGATCTCTCCGCCCTCAATCATTATCTGCTCATACCTACCTTCACCATGGAGACCCCAGAGGTAGTGAGGTCGGCCATGCCCTTGGATGCATGGGTCGTGACGATCGACCTGAAGGACGCGTATTTTCACTTTCCCATGAGGAGGTCTATCAGGAAATACCTCAGGTTCTTCTATCAGGGCCAGGTGTGGCAGTTTCGAGCGTTGCCATTCGATCTGTCATCACCCCTTGGATTTTCACGATGTGCGTGCGGGAGCTGCAGGTGCTAGCTCACCGCAACGGCATTGTCATTTATCAGTATCTGAACGATTGGTTGATAATGGACCAGTGCCCTCGAACCCTACTTCGTCGGGCCCAGTGGGTTGGGGATTTGTGTCAGTCCATGGGCTTCAAAATCAACCAAAAAAAGTCAGACTTATCTCCTCGACAAGACTTCGTGTTTCTGGGCTATCAATCTCGGACTATCCCAACAGAGGAGCGTCGGTCAAAGTTATTAGAGCAGTCCCGCGGGTTCTTAGGCCGGTCCCCTCAGCCTGCATCTCGTTGGCAATCTCTGATCGGCACGCTAGCGGCGACAGAGAAGATGGTGCCACTAGGTCACTTGCATATGCAGTCTCTCCAGCTTCAGCTCCATGCCAATTGGTCTCAGGCGACTGGAGACATGTTTTAGCTGGTCCCGGTGTTGAACCAAGTGGTACGAGACCTGCAGTGGTGGCTGGACCCGTCGAATTTGTTTCGGGGCGCTCCGTTCCGTCAACCGCCCCCTCCAGGCATCTCTTTACGGACGCCAGTATGGAGGGTTTGAGGAGCTCACTGCGATGCTCAGGAAATTTCGGGTCTGTGGTCTCAACGGGCGATCACATCAATATCCTGGAAATGAGGGCAGTGTTTTCTGGCTCTACAGCACTGGGAGCGGCAGTTCTCAGGCCAGGTGGTTTTGCTCGCCACGGACAATTCTACAGTCGTGGCCTATGTGAACAAACATTGCGGAACCAAGTCTATGTCTCTTTGTCTGTTGACAGTGGAGCTTCTGACGTGGTGTTTCGCCCGTCGAATCACACTCAGGGCCCGTCACATTCCGGGTAACATGAATGTGTGGCTGATCATTTGTCCTGCCGGGGACAGGTGCAGACCACAGCTTGGTCCTTGTCTCCAGTGGTCTCCCAGGCAATTTGCGACCTTTGGGACAGGCCCACTATCCATCTTTTCACCACCAGGTGGAATACCAAGCTCCCAACATTTGTTTCGCCGATTCCGGACGACCAAGCTTTGGATGTTGATGCGGTGTCGCTGGATTGGGACGGAATGTTCGTCTATGCTTATCCTCCGGTGGTTCTCTCAGACAAGGTTATAGCCCCATCGTGTCAAAATGATTCTGATAGCTCCACTTCTTCCTCAGAAGTTGTGGTTTCCGGACCTCTTGGAACTGTTAGTGGACAGTCCTGTTCCGCTTCCAGATCGCGCCGATTTGTTAAAACAGATCCAGTCCGATCTCTTCCATCAAGCCCAGGGCACGCTCAAGCTTCACGCGTGGCTCTTGTCGAGCGATGTTACCGAAAGAAGGGCTTTTCAAGAGAAGTGTCAGCCAGGATCGCCTGAACTAATCGACGATCTTCTTTTATCAGTCTACCAATCTAAGTGGACAAGATTCTGTGATTTAGTCCTTTCAAGGTCACTGCTCCTGTGATTTCGGAGTTTTATCCTGGAAAAGTTCAAGGAAGGGAGGGCTCCATCTACACTCGCAGGTTATAGAACTGCAATTGCCAAGACTATCGAGCCCATGACTGGCTTTGATTTCGGTCAGGACACTAGTTTGTCTGCGATGTTGAATAGCTTTTCGGTCGAGAGACCCAAGACGAGGAATCCAGTCCGGCCTGGGATCTATCGCTCGTTCTAGATTGTGTATTGTCTGATCCGTTTGAGCCTTTGGAGAGAGCGTCGCTTAAGTTTCTTATGTTTAAGACTGTGTTCCTCCTGGCCCTAGCTTCGGGGAAGAGGAGAAGTGAGCTGCATGCTCTTGACTTTCCAAAGTTCAATGGAAGGATGATGGCTCCATGGTTAGTCTCGGGGTTATCCCTTCGTTCCTGGCTAAGACTCAGCCAGCTCATACCCCGTCCTTCTCAATCCCGACCCTTACCTCTTTGTTGGGGCCGGGCCTGGAGGAAGATGCTAAATTGTGTCCCGTAAGAGCTTTGTGCATCTATGTCGATCGCATGAGGGAGCTCCATGTCGGGAAGCGTCTACTTTTTGTTGCGTTTAAGAAGAATTTCCCAAGGGATATCAGAGCGGCAACGATTTCTTCCTGGGTTAAGAAATGTGTCCTTTTCTGCTACGAAAAATCTAAAACTAAGACCTCAGACTCCTTCCGCTTGAAGGCTCATGATGTGCGAGCTCTTGCTTTGTCGCTTTCGTTCATGAACAATGTTTTCTTGTTCGATGACATGCAGGCCTGCACATGAGCCTCTAACAATACTTTCGTTTCCTTCTACTGCAGGGAACTGACGTGGCAGGACAACTCCGGTTACCGCCTTGGACCCGTGGTAGCCGCACATCAAAAGTCCACCTGTGAATACTGTACATACGGGTTGCACTTGTACAAACGCACATCTTTGGTGGACTGTTCATTTCGGAGGACCTGTTTGTCCCTCTTATTTGGGTGGAAGAAAATTTAAGTTGTCCTGCCGCCAGGAAGACAACTGTGGGGGAACCTCCTCAATGACATCACTCTGTTACCTAGGTACTATTCCTTTGTTCTTATGTAATTTACTCGCACACGCCTTTAAGGTAGTCCGCTCCAGACAGTGAGGGGAGGGCTCTAAGAGTTTTTTTTAAAATAAATAACTAACAACGTAGTCTGGAGCTTCAAAATTACATATTTTACAGAGTGTTCAGAATCCTAAAACTGAAAAGAAAATAGGGGGTCACCGTATCTGTTCGCATGGAAAACACGATTCAAGATGTGAATATGGACAAAAAAAAAATGCACGAAAATGCCATAATTTATGTCATTTTAGGTAATTGTTTGTGATTTTGATCGAATATGTAGAGCACGGTGACCCCCTATTTTCTTTTTATTATTAGGAGGGAGACCAGTTACTCTATAAAATAGTTCATTTTGAAGAGATAATATTCATGAAATGACTTTCAAATTGTGACTCTTCATTACCTCAATGTTCGTAGCGGACTACGTTAAACCGTTAAGTTAATTGCTCGTCGGGGGTATAAAACCCTCCTGACATAACTCGTGTGCGAGAATAAGTTTAAACTAACAGTAATTAACTAATAGTCTCCTGTGGTTATTCTGGGATAACCCAAAAGTGTAGAGGTCAAAGTGTGGACATAAATAGGAAGTTTAAGTTATTAAAACCAGTATTTATTACACACTTACCTCTATAATAAACACGGTTATGTTCCCTCCCGCCTCCCTTGCCTAGCCTTTTGGTCGAGGCTGAATGACGCGCACCGTAGCAGATTGTATATTAAATCGGAACCCAGTCAAGTCTGATCGACTGTATATACTGTATATGCAAAACGCTTTCAATGAAGAGTTCATGTAGATAATAATAGCTAAGGATGTTCTCTCCATTTGGACCCAAGCAGAAGGGTAAAAAAATTAAAATTCGTTTGATAAGCAAATAAAATTTCAGAGAAATCTGTTCACAGGTATTCATTAAATATTGATTTCAGTTAAAATGGCCAAAAATTACCCGTTTTGCTGCTATTTTGGCTGTAAAATTACCCGTAATTCCACACTAAACAAAATATTTCATCCGAATTTTCTTTTTTGAATGCTCAATATCTGGTATTTTGCTGGTATTTTGGCTGTAAAATTACCCTAATTCCACACTAAACGAAAAATTTCATCTGAATTTTCTTTTTTGAATGCTCAATATCTGGTATTTTGCTGGTATTTTGGCTGTAAAATTACCCGTAATTCCACACTAAACGAAAAATTTCATCCGAATTTTCTTTTTTGAATGCTCAATATCTGGTATTTTGCTGGTATTTTGGCTGTAAAATTACCCGTAATTCCACACTAAACGAAAAATTTCATCCGAATTTTCTTTTTTGAATGCTCAATATCATATAGATGATTGTTTAAGAGTCTCAAAATCAAAGGAATTTCAAATTTCAAGGAGTGAACAACCTAAGCAGTGCAGGTGGTACATACATATATTCCATTCACATGCTATGCCAGCTTGGGCCAATTCAGGGCGTTTTCAATAGGTTGCATGTGATCACATCAGTTTTATCTGATGCAGACTTGCATTATGTGTTCACTGTCTCTAACCTAAAAATATCACTATAATGTGCATTATCTAGGTTTTGTCAACAATTGTTAGGATCGTGGTATGAGCAAATAAACTGCGAAATAATGCCCCATACACCCACACGCACATACACAATGATTTTTTTTTGGCTATATAATTTTTTTTGAATTGCAATATTGAAGTATTGGTTGAAGTATTGGCACAGGTGATGTCTGCCCACTTACGACGAATTTGTTTCCGCCAGCCCACTTCAACAATCATACTGTCATTTTTAGGTCGACGGTCGTTCAATGTTGTTATTAAACGCATCAGACTTCCGTTCACCGAATTATGTCTCGTTATAATGTCTGGGTAATAGATAGATATAGGTGTAGTGTAAATAATGCTTAATTGTTTATTTTATCTTAACACATGATGCCCTATGCCATGTTCATTGCTATATATACTATATTATACATGTGATCAATACAGCGCATTAAATGTGAGCTTACAACCCATGTGAAATGCATAATACTTATTTATGAAGGTTTTTTTAGAACAAATATTTTTGCTGGTATTTTTTACCCAATGTTGAAAAAAATATGGTTTTGAACAGTGGATCCTGTGTTAGACCACCCAAGGGACCACCAAAAGGTGGTCTCAAATGGCAGGTGGTCTCTTCTAGCAGGTTCATTTACATGATAAGAGGCCATTTGGGACCTCGAGGAGCGGTTTCTCAAACCAAGGTGGTCTCTCACGACAGGAGGATCCACTGCATATTCTTTTGAAACGCTGTTAAGTATTTTTGCAGACAAATATCTTTATTAAAATGAACGGACATCACAAAAATTGCACATAATTAATGTTTATAATCGAGATTTCCAATTTTATAACTTATATTTATAATTCATCTTATACATTTGGTATTACAAAGCTTATCGGCCAATACCTGTTTGAGTATACATGTATCTGCGATTTTCAAAGCAGATTTAGAAATTGTTTGTTCTTACAAACAACACCTTTAATGGTGTTTTGAACCACAATTGTTCTAAACTCGCTGAAAGTCGTTAGATACAACATTTTGTGTTTGAAGAATTTATATTGTAAACCCTGTTAGGTACATGCCATTCAATATGACAGAATTTTCATTAAAATGAACAAAAGTTGCACGGTTTCTCATTATGTTATATGTATTGATTGAGCTTGAGCATTCATCAGATTCAAAGTCAAGTTAATCAATGTCAAGGAAAAGATGCACAATATATATTTAATTTATTGCACGTAGGGGGGCTATAAACCTAATACTCCTAAAGCCCTAAACTGAATTGGCCTTAAGCTGGTTTAAAAACGTCTTACGTCATAAAGATCGAACATCAGCTGAGGGGCTGCTCATCAAAATATGATCCGCGTATGACTCCAACTATGATCATTATCATACAAGCCTACCTAGGCTCTGTCTTCTAACATTTCGTCTGCACATTTGTGGCCTTGTGTTTGAGTAGGTGGAACTAAAGGTTGCCCGAGGCCAAGTTCAAGGTGACCATGCACCAACCAGTACATAATATGTTGTATTGATCAATATGACCTCTCGAAGCTGATTGTATTGAATTGGAGGGAGATACTAGATACTTTGATTCGGGGATTTATTAGCTATGGGACATCTTTCTTTGTCATATATTGATAGGATAGGTATGATAGGTATATATTGATAAGGGACAAAAACGTTATGGCACAGTTACATAATCCATCCATCGGGGTAAATAAATGTAACACAATGAGTGCAACTCCATGACATTAGATTGGCAATGACCGGAGTAGGTGTTGTAGTTGTGAGTACTGTAATCAATATTCGCATGTCAGTGGACTGCTCTTTTCAACGAAAAAGATTTGATTTTACAATTAGAAATAGTCTGATTCTTCAATTAATTCTGCTTTCATTACTTCTGCATCTCCTGGAAATTATGTCTAATGGAAACTGCTGTCTGATTCATACGAACGATTGCGTGTTCACATCTTGACCTTTCAAATCAGTGAAAGTGTCGTCGTGTCACGTTCGTTCCAAGAATCATAAATATGGGACTACTCTCGTGCAACTACATGTATGTATATTTTTTCGAGACTGCTGGTCATAAAGTTACATTATTGCAGATTGATGGCAAAATATGACACCTTTCCTGTTAAATGTCCCCATTAGGCCTACTTAATGACTTGGTCAATATATCGAGGTATATAGGTGTAGGTTTTCTAGACGGTTTCGGACAGGTGTGATTTCAACATATATGTTCTCAGGTACCAGAATTCGATCTTATCCATTGTGATATGTTTTGAGGAGTTTTCTGAGGTGAATGCGAAGTGATACATTTTTTATCACTAAACCCTAGATAGGTGTTCCTTGTATAAGATAACAAGTCCTACATATTTCAAAAACAATTATGACACCGATGATGGACCATTATCTATACAGTTACCATCAACTACTGAACAAAGGGATGAAAACAATATAGACTGGTGAACATGGTTAATTTGATTCAGTCAATATCGATATTTTCACCATGAAACACTTCTGTATTATGGCTGTTAATAACTATGATATCACGTGCATGCAACATGGTCCAAGTGCTACTACTTTATTAGCGTCAGTTAGAATACTGGAAGGTTAATGACATTTCAAGCAAAATTAGCATGCAGAAAGGAGATCAACATAAGCCCACTTCACCAAATGTTTCCCATCATAGCCCGTATTTGATTTTTCGATGTTCATTGAATTTCATTGTATGATGCAATATTTTGAAATGAGACCCAGTTAACAGTGCACTCTGGAGTAAATGAACCACGATTAAATGGTGTAGGTCCACAAAAAGACAATGTACATGTAGTTGATTCTTCCATTGCTCTCTTTATGCAAGCAGAGAAATCACGTGCTCCCGCATGTGCTGGAGTGGGATTTCATCATTCAATCCACGTGATGCATGCGTTGCCCCCATTGATGCCAGTAGATGCAATGGATGCCACCGCGGCCGTTTTGTGACGAGTACAATTGTCGATATATGATAGGACAGTGTGACATTGGCATCATCTTCACTCTTCCAATGGGCGATAGAAAGTTGCGGTGTTGATATAAAGTGAGACTCTTTAGAGAAGAAAGCACTACGTCATTATTTGGAGTTGGTTACCGATATCAATTTTGTTGACAGGCTTGGTTTTACTTTGTTGGAGTCAGGATTGTGTGGAGATATAGGTCCACATACATGCAATCGCGACTTATTATAGCAATGGCCATGCTGATGGTGGCAGTATTTATAGATAATAATTGCTCACCTCTCTGTCTCTAACATATTTTGCGTTCTTGTATACACGTGTGATTTTAGCTTTCCGGCCCTTTGGGCCGATAAGCTATTGTTGTGGTATTTCGTCCGTCGTCCGGCGTCCGTCGTCCGTCCGGGTCTGTAACTTTTTTTGACATGATGAATTCCCCCATAAATTTGTCAGAACATACCTCGGGCCAGTGTCTAAAGACGTTTTTTAATTTTAGGTTACCGGACCTTTGGTCCGTAACCTATTGGCATGGCGATGCGTCCGGCGTCGTCGTCGTCGTCCGTCGTCGTCGTCGTCGTCGTCGTCGTCGTCCGTCAACAATTTTATCTTTAAAGTTTACGATCGAATTTTTCTGAAATTTTGCACAAAAATGCCTAAAAATATTTCAAGAGGGAGGTATTTTTTAGTTTTTTGATTTTCGCATTTTTTTCAAAATGGCGGCCGTTTTCGACGAAAAATGCCTGATTTTGGACTTTGGCGGCCATTTTCTCAAAATCTGTTCAGTAACTTTTTTTTTTATTGATGCATAACACTCCTCATATGTACCCCTGTGACATGTATAAATTTCGTTGCGCTTGAATCGCTCCAAGTGGGCCATTTTGGGCCCAAACTCGGCCCAAATGGGACTTTCCCATGTTAAATTCTCCTATGCTTTATAATGGGACACATTAAAGCCTAATATCTCACTTAATATTGAGATTAGAGACTAGGAATCAATTGTGGACATATACAAAATGATATATGCCAAATATTCTCATGACCTTGAATTTGCCCTTTGACCTGATTTTCAATGTCAGAGCACAAAATGGTCAAAATCTCGCTTATTATTGACTCCACAGATTGGGAATGAATTACGGACATATAGGAAATGATGTATGCCGAATATTTTGATGAACTTGAATTTGATCTTTGACCTCATTTTCAAGGTCAGGGCAGAGAATGGCTAATATCTCGCTTATTGTCGACTTTACAGCTTAGGAATCAATTGTGAACATGTAGGAAACGATATATGCTGAATATTCTCATGACCTTGAATTTGACTTTTGACCTAATTTTCAAGGTCACATGACAAAATGGCTAATATCTTGCTTATTATCGACTTAACAGCTTAGGAACCAATTATGAACATATAGGAAATGATATATGCTGAATATTCTGGTGACCTTGAATTTGACTTCTGACCTCATTTTCAAGGTCCAAAAACAAAATGGTTAATGTCTCGCTTATTATCGACTTCACAGCTCAGGAATCAATTGTGAACATATAGGAAATGATATAGTCCGAATATTCCGGTGACCTTGGATTTGACCTTTGACCTCATTTTCAAGGTCAGAGAACAAAATGGCTAATATCTGGCTTATTATCGACTTTACAATTTGAGAATCAATTGTGGACATATAGTAAATGATCTATGATAGATGATTGTCATGACCTCGAATTTGACCTTCATTCATAAAACACTTCACGACAGAGCCTAAGTATTGGCACATTCAAATGGGAAATCATATATTCCGGTTTGAGTGGTGACCTTGATTTTGACCTTAAATGACCTTGAAAGGTCAAAACGACTTTTTTTTCGAAAAAAAATGTTGAATTTTGTCTTTGGTGGCCATTTTCTCAAAATCTATTCAGACAGTTTTCCTCAAAATCATGTATCAGATTCTCTTCATGTATTTTGTGATGTGTATAAGTTTTGTTGCCTTTGAAATGACGGTCTGCGTGGGGCGGCCATTTTGATTTTTTGACAGGTAGGCGAAAAAAAAAGTTTTTGTTCGAAATCAAGTCATTATTAGTTTTGAGCCATTTCCAGCAAAAAATTTTTTTTTTTTTGGCCATTGAATATTTTTTTGGACTCTTGAAAATTTCACCTAATTTTTCCTTCATATTGGGATTTTTGCAGAGTAAACTCCTAGAACACTCTAATAAAGAGCCTAAGTATTGGCACATTCTAATGGGAATCATATATTGCGGTTTGAATGGTGATCTTGGATATGGTCTTGGAAGGCCAAAACGACCTTTTTTGTTGAAGGAAACAATGATTTTTGTCTTCGGCGGCCAGTTTCTCAAAATCTATTCAGTCAATTTTCCTCGAAATACATAAGATTCTCCCTATGTACCTTTGTTTACAAGATTGGAATTCCCCTTTTGTGTGTAAAATAATGAGTTCTGAGACATTATTCAGCCTCCATACATAGACATAATATATAAATAGCCTACATTTGTGCATTTGATGTAACTAGCCTAAAGTCATCACTGAATGACAAGCTCTTAATATAATTTATAAATAGTACAGATCATATCAGCGAAGTGTTATTTTGTTTTGTGAATGAGAGTTACCTCAAACTTGCCATTTCTTAATAATATCTATTCAATATACAGTCTGAGAACTACAGGCTGACATATTAGTTGTTATCCATGAAGCAACAAATAAACTAAGGATGACACTGCATATAAGTTTTTTTGGTGTTTACCAAGTTTCTTTTTCAATGCTTGGTTTCGAAATACTTTTTGAAAATGATTTAGTTTTGCATTTAAAAAATATCGTTAAATTTTGAGATATTTTTTTTGTTTTAATTCAAGTTATGTTCATCTGCAAACAAATCATGTTATATGCATATTATATCTGTATTTACAGGAACTCGAAATAGCAAAACACCAACAGATGTCTTGCACTTTTCGACCTGTGTGCCCAGGTGTTGCAACACCGCTATGAACAAACAAGGAACCCAATAACTCTATCATATATTTATGCAATCATGTTTGGGTAAACGCGTATTTATCGAGAAATTTAACCATGAACAAACTGAACTTGATGACACATGCAGAGCAGATGTAATAACCCAACCAGGCAAGAAATAAACCACGATATGTAAATACATGTAGCACAAATCAAACACCTTCCATGATATTTCGTCATCCAACGACAATAACACGTGAAAACTGAGTGTCCAAATCGTGTTGAACCCCTTTCTTTTGACCGATTATACAGTGCTTTTCAGCCTACGTGCACCAACCACTAAAGTGTGTGTGGGGGGGGGGGGGGGGGGTGTTGGTAGAGTTGGGTGAGGGGGGGGGGGGTGAGGGGGTACTTTGGTACTAGATGCTACCCCTAGGTGCAGATGCCATTGAGTGCATTCTGCTGAAATCATACGGAACAGCATCAGAGGTATTGATGTTCTGTGTACATAAACCAGTACAGACGAGAGTCTCACCAAGGCAATGCATTCAATTGGTAACACTTGGCTTTTAATTTTAGGAAGAGGGGAAAAAAGCGATAAATTAGGCTAGGATTTTATATTTCGCTAAGGACGATTATGAGGGTGCAAACTACTTGATTTATTGTATTTTAGTGCGATTATCATATCCAGTAAACAGCCATCAAATTACAGTGAGTCAGATGTTTTGCTTACATGTTCGTGCAAATTGAATTGTAAGCGACGATAAGTTAGGAAATGCGTTTATATTATACCATTATAATAACATTTACCACCATGTCATAATCATCCAATGTGGTATGATACGAATTATAGGACACCCTATGATACATTTAACACACTGTCTGTCCTACATAACACCGGTGTGGCTTTTTTGCAATTCAATGGTCGGGCTTTGTTTTTATTCAGAAAATGTTCCCCACAGTAAGGTTTTATGTTATCATCATGAAAATCTTGTATCTTTGATAATATATGTATAATACATCCCATGTGTACCGACTACATATAATATAATAAAGTCGCACAAAGTAACATAATGTAATAAAAAAGTGTAACTAACATATGATAATAATGGATTTGTGTAACTAATAATTATTAGGTTATGGAAATTATGTAATATTTTGGTCCGGTTTTCAGGTATGCTTCACCTTCGTACATGTTCAGTATATAGAGTTTTAAAAAAATGGGGAAATAACTGATAACACCAAATGTTTGTATGTAATTGCTTTATGAAGTAGGATGACACCCTCGGGATATTCTCTGATATTGACATTTACGTAATATTTGGTGTCACTTTCTGGCACAGTTTGAAAGTGCATTAGTATCTATGCAATATGCTATGTATGTATATATGGCGTTACATATCAATATTCGATACAGTACATTCCTCTACACAATGCAGCAACAGCGAAATATCGATGATGATTGTCGGCTTCGAGGGCTCTTGCCTACGCGTTCATGTGGTTTTCGGACATAACATTAACAATATCACACGCGCTTGACCTGTGAGCGTCCGTGAATGCAACGGTTATTCAACCCTCTTACGGACGTGCCCGTGGGCATGCATCATGCGAAATACGTGACACAGATGGACTTGATATCCGTATTATATAGGGATATCATGTATACCCAGCAGACAGACAGCAGGTTTAATTACCCCGAGACATGTACATTTCCGCCTGTTATGTATGAGACACACCCTAATGCGATTTTCCCCTTTCATCCATTGATGCAGTGATGACTTCGAAACTTGTCGCATATGAAACTGATCACGTATTCAACTTTTGTAATTTCTGTTTCTATACTTGTCTGAAATGAACGATAATCAGCTGATAACGACCTGTGCATGTGTGGTTCGAGACTTACATGGCTCTTAATCTATCTGACATGTGCATAGTTCATATATCATGCAATTCCACGGATCGCTTTACATTGCATTTCTTCATAGACTCGCGGAGAGAAATGCAAACACGACAATGGTTTAATCATCAGCTGTTTCATGATGGGGCGTTACCTGGTTACTCACAAATTCTTCTAAAAATCAATTCGTTCATTGGAACGATAGGGCGTATAGTTCGATTGTGTTCACGGTTTTGTGTATATGTTCATAACTTGGTATCAGTATAGTTGATATCTTCATCGTATATAGACGGTGAAAACTTGTATCAATATGATGGAAATGTCGAATGCAGCACCTGATTATGCATGTATGCATCTATTGATCTAGCTCTATATCGCTGGATGTATATCCCTGTAATAATATTACTTGTCAGTAGTTAAAAGAGTTTTGTTGACAATTCACAGGCATCTTCACTATTTGCCCCCACATGTGCATGTACAGGCTAACGTCTAAAAAGATACAATATAGGTTCACATGGCTATTGGCAGAAATACATAAGACCAATTATGTATTTCTGCTATTTGTAGCTTCAAGTTGAATGAAACGTTTCTGACCATAGTACACATATTGTAATTAAAGTCTGATTCCTGAATATACACCTCATATATTTTTGATAGGTTGACCTTGATAAAAAAAAATGTTACCTGCATTGTTCAATATTTCGAGAACATATCATCAACACTCTTTCATCATCATATTTATGGTGACACCACAAACAAAGAATTTCCCCTCTGGAGTAGGTCACTCCACAACGAATTCACTCGAATCATTTGAAGATACTACTATCGTATTGATTGGCCAAACATTAAGATGTATATCATACATTTTCCAGATCACTAGACTTGCTCACGTGGTCCCTAAAATATATTAGGCCTGTATACCGTTATGCTGATATATCAGAAAATGGTAGCGCATTTGACCCAACATTCTTGGAAACTAGATGAACTTACAGCACTGGTATCATGATTTACCATACAGTAACGATATGTTTCTACCAACAGCTGTGCATGTTCTGTACCAAACAGGGCTGAATATAAATAGAAGTATGTATGTTATATAAAACCTGTGGATTCGTTAATCACCCCAGTTCTTTTGATTTGTTAACACGGGAATGCGAGCAAAATCTATTCGATCAATACCGCTCACCGACAGCAGATGCTGTGATTATTTGTCAATATTACATGTACTCAAGCAACGATCTGGAAAATTTTAAACAAAGCCAAAAATAAAACACACACACAAACAATAGGCCTACATATACTACTGGTGTTGCAAATTGGAATTGGGTCATTAATATGTCTTGTCCTGTCAATTTCCAACTCAATTTCCGCGTGCATAAGATCGCGCCTAAACGCAAAGGCGCGATAAAGAATGATAATGCAAACAGGTATCCTTGAACAACAATACTATCTGATGGCAGTTAATTTGTGTATATTTGCAAATATATCCTTCATTACCTAGTAATCGAGACAATTCAAAATGCGCTAATTTTTTTTGTTGGATTTGCTCAATGATATATATTTCCTATATATGCCCATTCCTACATAGCCAAATCCAGAATAATTTATTATTCTCGGCACATTAATGATATAATTTAGCACATGTGCCGTTAATTGTAAGCTCCTCATGGTGCTTAGTACTAATATTGTTTTGACAACGTGATCAAGTCTATTGAATAGGTTCAACATATGACAGACATGGTCACAAAATACCGATTGCCTGCACCAAATACTGATTTTGGGGCAATTTGTCTGCAAAATATCCTACCTTAATGTTCATTTAATAGAGTACCTGAATTCTATTCATGTGTAGTGTACCGAAATCTATATGGACAACTATAGTCTTATTGCTGGATAGACTATTTGAAATAACACCGCACGTCAAGCCCTGTTCATGCCATCGGCTTTCAAACCATTGGAGCCATTTTTCCCCTCTTTGGCTTGAATTATATCATTAAGTACGGCTGCCAATAACAGCACCTACCTTATATGTGGGTTAATTTAGCCAGGCGAACGCCGACACGCGATTATTCATGATTTATGGGTGGTTTGTCGGACAGATACAGATATGCAGACAGACAAGCGTGGCTTTATTTTTAGAAAGCTGAACGATTTAAGGCCGACAGAGCCACGTGCTCATGTATTGCTTATTTATACCACCGGCTTTCAAGTCTAGCAATTAGTACCTAGCAGAGTTTTACATCATTCTTTTTGTTCTGCTCTCTTCTTAGCCCAATTTTCTACTTGGTTTCTGCTTTCTTTTGGGGTGTTTTTATTTTCTCCATCTTTTCCTGACAGATCTCTATGGGTGATGGATGGATATCGGGCATGTTTTCAGCGTCTCTATCGCGGGCCTAGCCAGGCTCTGTTTTTTTGGAGTGAAAGGAATTCGGTCATATATTGATACACTGTTAGGAGGGTTGTGAAGGCTACTTGGTAGCTCGTGGTTAGAATAGTGGGTCTTGGATCATCTAGACAACGGGGTAATTCATCAAAACAACTTTCGAGAGACATTTGTGAATAGAAAGACTCCTCGCTAATGTGGCTCTGCGGATGTCATATTTATAACGCAACGTCAGCTTTTCAATGACGTGACACGGATATTAATAACTAGCCCATTATAAAAATATAAAAGGTCTCACTTTTGAAGACGATGTGATCCATATCCACAAATACGACTCGGCTGATGTCATTTTTTATATGTCGAAGACAAACATTCCTGTTGCAATATGTTGATCTCGAACATGTAACATCAGAAATACATAAGAACATCATGCATGTCGGATCTACTGCGTATCCAATGCAATTTGTTGACACATTACGTCAGCTTGATTTATCAAATTTCAACACCGATTACATGCTTTACAGGTGACGAAAGGCTGGTGACAATATAGAATAGTATTGTCCAGTTACAGATCAACATTAAAAATGGACAAGTTGAAATTTAAAAAAATCCATCGTAAGTTTTTTCAAACAAATCAAGCATGTAAAATAACTGGAATTTGATACAAAATTGGGAATATTGTGTGAAACTTGGGTAGAAGTGTACATTGGAAATATAAATTGTATATTAACAAATCAATATTAAGATAACCACAACACGTCCCTAGTGAATTATACTTCTGTTCAGAATTGTGTCATTGTCTATTCAATTCTGATGCAGTTGCCTCAGATGTGTACAAAGATTAATGGATAATTGATCCACCATCCTTTCCACGTGGCTTCTTCTATTCATGTGAGGTTTGGTATAATATTTTGTCATGAAACAAACGGACATTTACCTCATTGTGGTTTTGTGCATGAACAAAAGGGGTGCATATTTGTCTTAGCCGTGGCCAATCAAGATTGACAATGCAATGTTTTACCGGAAATTGTTTGGATTCGTGATACAGAAACATTGCCATAACATACAAATAATAGAACACACTAAATTATGTTGGGTATTGTCTGATTAGCATATTAAATAGACGCATCTACAAGCAAAATATCGGTCAGATATCGATTGAATGTTATGGCAGCAGCATTCAACGGGGTTATTTTTTGATGCCATGTTTTTCCAAGGGGAAGATCCTATTTTACAAGAGCTCCTTCGGCCTTGTCATGGCCTGTAGGTAAATATCGCCGACTGGCTGAATTGCCCCCAGAATAATATCTTTTATTTATCAAAACGTCTCTCAAAGGTGGTATTCTAAAGCGTTGAAGTCCCTAGCGTCTTGTTGAAACATGGATTTTAGCATTAAACAAAAACAACTACAGCGAAAATGCATCTGTTTTTAGGTTACCGGACCTTTGGTCCGATAACCTATTGGCATGGCGTTGCGTCCGTCGTCCGTCCGTCCGTCCGTCCGTCCGGCGTTAACATTTTTATTTTTAAAGTTAACGATCGAATCTTTCTGAAATTTTGCACAAAAATGCCTAAAAATATTTTGAGAAGGAGGTATTTTTTTTTTTTTTAATTTTCGCATTTTTTTCAAAATGGCGGCCGTTTTTGTCGAAAAATGCTCAATTTTGGACTTTGACGGCCATTTTCTCAAAAACTCAATATTTTGTTGATGTTCTGAACACATGATTAAGTCGGTGTTAAGTAAGTCAATATGATAATAATTCAATTAAAATGTACGAAAGTTGCATGGTTTATCACAATTATGTTGGTAATTTCAGTATTATAATGCTTATATTGGTGGCATTAGTCCTACACCCGTTCAAATGTATATGCGAATTCAAAGTGCATGTAGGTTATATTTTCAGTTTATAAATACACAGTACATCTGTTTTAACAGAGATGTGAGATGTACATTTGATATGATGCAAAGACGATATTGAACCATGTTGCATATTGGTTGATGGCTGATGTTAAAATTGTTTATATTACGGTATCAGACCTGCACACGCATAAGATGAAAGAACAGATGCATTTTTGCTGTAGTTGTTTTTGTTTAATGCTAGAATCCATGGTTCAACAAGACGCCAGGGACTTCAACGCTTTAGAATACCACCTTTGAGAGGCGTTTTGATAAATAAAAGATATTATTCTACAGCAATTCAGCCAGTCGGCGATATTTACCTACAGATCATGACAAGGTCGAAGAACCTCTTGTAAAATAGGTTTTTCCCCTTGGAAAAACATGGCATAAAAAATAGCCCGGTTGAATGCTGCTGCCATAACATTCAATCGATATCTGACCGATATTTTGCTTGTAGATACGTCTATTTATTATGCTAATCAGGCAATACCCGACATAATTTAGTGCGTTCTAATACATGTATGTTATGGCAATGTTTCTGTATCACGAATCCAAACAATTGCCGGTGAAACATCGCATTGTCAATCTTGATTGGCCACGGCTAAGACAAATATGCACCCTTTTGTTCATGCACAAAACCACAATGAAGTAAATGTCCGTTTGTTGCATGATAAAATATTATACCAAACCTCACATGAATAGAAGAAGCCACGTGGAAAGGATGGTGGATCAATTTGCCATTAATCTTTGTACACATGTGAGGCAACTGATTCAGAATTGAATAGACAATGACACAATTCTGAACAGAAGTATAATTCACTAGGGACGTGTTGTGGTTAGCTTATTGATTTGTTAATATACAATTTATATTTCCAATGTACACTTCTACCCAAGTTTCACACAATATTCCCAATTTTGTATCAAATTCCAGTTATTTGACATGCTTGATTTGTTTGAAAAAAATTACGATGGATTTTTTTTTCTATTTCAACTTGTCCATTTTTAATGTTGGTCTGTAACAGCTTATCAACCTGCTTAACTGGACAATATTTTTCCATTATTGTCACCAGCCCTTCGTCACCTGTAAAGCATGTAATCAGTGTTGAAATTTGATAAATCAAGCTGACGTAATGTGTCAACAAATTGCATTGAATACGCAATAGGTCCGACATGCAAGATGTTCGTATTTCTGATGTTACATGTTTGAGATCAACATGTTACAACAGGAATGTTTGTCTTCGACATATAAAAAATGACATCAGCCGAGTCGTATTTGTGGATATGGATCACATCATCTTCAAAAGCGAGACCTTTATATTCACGTCTGCAGTTTTATAAATGGGCTAGTTATTTATAACCGTGTCACGTCATTGAAAAGCTGACGTTGCGTTATAAATATGACATCCGCATCTATAGCCGCGTTAGCTAGGAGTCTTTCTATTCACAAATGTCTGAAGTAGCCTCTTGAAAGTTGTTTTGATGAATTGCCCCGTTGTCTAGATGATCCAAGACCCACTATTCTAACCACGGGCTACCAAGTAGCCTTCACAGCCCTCCCAACATTGAATCAATATATGACCGAATTCCTATCGCTCCAAAAATCAGAGCCTGGCTCGGCCTGCGATAGAGACGCTGCAAATCATGCCCGATATCCACCCATCACCCATAGAGATCCGTCAGGAAAAGATGGAGAAAAAAACATCCCAAAAGAAAGCAGAAACGAGTAGAAAATTGGGCTAAGAAGAGAGGAGAACAAAAAGAAATGATGTAAAATTCTGCCAGGCACTAATTGCTAGACTTGAAAGCCGGTGGTATAAAAAAGCAATACATGAGCACGTGGCTCTGTCGGCGTTAAACCCTTCAGCTTTCCAAAAATAGTCATGCTTGTCTGTCTGCATATCTGTATCTGTCCGACAAACCACCCATAAATCATAAATAATCGCGTGTCGGCGTTCGCCTGGCTAAATTAACCCACATATACGGTAGGTGCTGTTATTGGTAGCCATACTTAATGATATAATTCAAGCCAAAGAGGGGAAAAAGCTTGCCATGTCACGAACAGGGCTTGATGGTGTTGTTTCAAATAGTCTATATCCAGCAATAAGTCTATAGTTGTCCATATAGATTCCGGTACACTGCACGCGTAGAAGGCTGCAATATAGGTACCGTACTCCAATTCTTAGAATTGTTGTCTATTAAATGAACATTAAGGTATGATATTTTGCAGACAAATTGCCACAAAATCAGTAATTGGTGCAGGTAATCGGTATTTTGTGACCATGTCTGTCATGTGTTGAACCTATTCAATAGACTAGATCACGTTGTCAAATCAATATTAGTACTAAACACCATGAGGAGCTTACAACTGACGGCACATGTGCCAAATTATATCATTAATCTGCCAAGAATAATAAATTATTCTGGATTTTGGTCATGTAGGAATGGACATATATAGGAAATGTATATCATTGAGCAAATCCAAAAAAAAAAAAATAGCGCATTTTAAACTGATTGTCTCGATTACTAGGTAATGAAGGATATATTTGCAAGCATACACAAATTACCTGCCATCATATAGTATTGATGTTCAAGGATACCTGTTTGCACTATCATTTTTTATATGTGTGTAATTATATATTAGGCCTTAGCATTTAGGCGCGATCTTATATACACGTGGAAATTTATTGAGAAATTGACAGGACAAGACAATTTAATGACCCCATTCCAATTTTCACCATCAGTAGTATACGCATTGCTTGTGTGTGTGTTTTATTTTTGGCTTTGTTTAAAATTTTCCAGATCGTTGCTTGGGTACATGTAATATTGACAAATAATCACAGCATCTGCTGTCGGTGAATGGTATTGATCGAATAGGTTCTGCTAGCGTTCCTGTGTGAACAAAGCAAAAGAACTGGGGTGATTAACGACTTCACAGGTTTTATATAACATACATACTTCTATTTATATTTAGTCCTGTTTGGTATAGAACATACACAGCTGTTGGTAGAAACATATCGTTACTGTATGGTAAATCATGATCCCAGTGCTGGAAGTTCATCTAGTTTCCAAGAATGTTGGGTCGAATGCGCTATCATTTTCTGATATATCAGCATAACGGTATACAGGCCTAATATATTTTAAGCAGCACGTGAGCAAGCCTAGTGATCTGGAAAACGTATGATATACATCTTAATGTTTGGCAAATCAATACGATAGTAGTATATTCAAATGATTCGAGTGAATTTGTTGTGGAGTGACCTACTCCAGAGGGGAAATTCTTTGTTTGTGGTGTCAACATAAATATGATGATGAAAGAGCTAGTGTTGGTGAACATATATTGCATCTTTTCAGACGTTAGCGTAAACATGTTGGGGGTAAATATTAAAATACCTGTCAATTATTAACAAAACTCTTTTGACTACTGACATGTAATGTACAGGGATATACAGCCAGGGATATAGAGCTAGGTCAATAGATGCATACAGCAGTCATGCAATATTATACACACGATGTAATCAGGTGTCTGGAGCTGCATCCGACATTTCCATCATATTGATACAAGTTTTCACCGTCTATATACGATGAAGATATTAATTATACTGTTATCAATGAAGTTATGAACATATACACAA
This sequence comes from Terebella lapidaria, assembly GCA_949152475.1. Classification (NCBI taxonomy): domain Eukaryota; kingdom Metazoa; phylum Annelida; class Polychaeta; order Terebellida; family Terebellidae; genus Terebella; species Terebella lapidaria. The sequence goes on from OX424562.1 coordinate 5,096,590, forward strand.
AACCGTGAACACAATCGAACTATACACCCTTTCGCTTCAATAAACGAATTGATTTTTAGAAGAATGTGTGAGTAACCAGGTAACGCCCCATGATGAAACAGCTGATGATTGAACCATTGTCATGTTTGCATCTCTCTCCGCGAGTCTATGATGAAATGTAATGTGAAGTGATACGTGGAATTGCATGACACATCAACTGTGCACATGTCAGATAAATTCAGAGCCATACAAGTCTCGAATTACACATGCACAGGTCATTATCATTCATTTCAGACAAGTATAGAAGCAGAAATTACTAGAAGTTGAATACGTGACCAGTTTCACATGCGACGAGTTTCAAAGTCATCACTGCATCAATGGATGAAAGTTGAAAATCGCACGAGGGTGTGTCTCTACGGAGCCGTATTGCTGCCAAGGGAGAATTTTTGTTAACTCAAAGTTTCGAGATAATTACTCAAAATCTTGAGATAATAACTCGAAATTTCGAGATGAAAACTAGAAATTTCAAGATAATAACTCAAAGTTTCGAGATAATAACTCAAAATGAACTAAAAGTTAAGAAATAAATCTTATATAGTAGTATCTTAAAATTTTGGGTTCATATCTCGAAATTTTGGATTAATATACCAAAATTTGAGTTACATCTCGAAATTTTGAGTTAATATCTCGAAATTTTGTGTTAATATCTCGAAATTTCTAGTTAATATCTCGAAATGTCGCGTTAATATCTCGAAATTTCGAGTTAATGTCTCGAAATTTTGAGTTACTATCTCGAAATTTTGAGTTACAATCTCGAAATTTTGAAATGGAAAGTTCGACTTACTATCTCAAATTTTCGAGTTAATATCTTGAAATTTTGACTTAATATCTCCGAAGTTTGAGATAATAAGTCAAAATTTGAAGATATTATCTCGAAATTTTGAGATATTAATCCGAAATTTTGAGCTATTAACTCGAAATTTTGAGTTATTAACTCAAAATTTTGAGTTATTAACTCAAAATTTTGAGATAAAAAGTTTCAGGACTGACAGCAATACGCTTCCGTATGTCTCATACAACAGGAGGAAATGTACATGACTCGGGGCAGTTAACCTGCTGTCTGTCTATAGCTGCTGGGTATAGATATTCCTAAATAATACGGATATCAAGTCCATCTGTGTCACGTATTTTGCATGATGCATGCCCACCGGCATGTCCGTAAGAGGGTTGAATAACCGTTGCATTCACTGACGCTCACAGGTCAAGCGTGTGTGAATGTTATGTCCGAAAACCACATGAACGCGTAGACAAGAGCCCTCGAAGCCGACAATCATCATCGATATTTCCCTGTCGCTCCATTGTGTAGAGGATCGGACTGTATCAAATATTGATATGTAACGCCATATACATACATAGATACTAATGCACTTCCACTGTCCCAGAAAATTGACACCAAATATTACGTAAATATCAATATCGGAGAATATCCTGAGGGTGTTATCCTATTTCACAAAGCAAGTACATACAAGCTATTGTTACAATTGGTGTTATGGGTTTTTTCCAATTATTTTTTTCACTCTAATGTACTGAACATATACAAAGGTGAAGCATACATGAAAACCGGTACTCATGGGTTCCATTATACATATTTTATCAAAGATAAAAAAATTCATGATGATCACATAAAACCTTACTGTAGGAAACATTTTATGAATAAAAACGAAGCCCGACCATTGATTTGCAACAAAAGCCACACCACTGTTATCAAGGGCAGAGAGTGTGGTAAATGTATTATAGGGTATCCTATAATTTGTACCATACCACATTAGATTTTTAGGACATGGTGGTAAATGACATTATTATAATGTTTATAATATGAACGCAGTCCTAATTTATCGTCATTTACAATTCAATTTGCACAAACATGTAAGCAAAACATCTGGCTCAGTGTAATTTGATGGCTGTTTACTGGATATGATAATCGCACTAAAATGCAAAAAATCAAGTAGTTTGCACCCTCTTAATCGTCCTTGGCAAAATATGAAATCCTAGTCTAATTTTCTCGCTTTTTTGTCTGTTCCTAGAAGTAAAAGGCGAGTGTTACCAATTCAATGCTTTGCCTTGGTCAGACTATCGTCTGTACTGGTTTATGTACACAGAACGGGTGCTGTTCCGTATGATTTAAGCAGAATGTACTCACTGGCTTCTGCACCTAGAGGTAGCATCCAGTACCAAAGTACCCCCCTCATACAACCCTACAAAGATCCACCCCCCAGTTACTTTAATGCTTGGTGCACGTAGGCTGAAAAACACTGTATAATCGGTCAAAAGAATGGGGTTCAACACGATTTGGACACTCAGTTTTCACGTGTTCTTTTCATTGGATGATGAAATGTCATGGAAGGTGTTTGATTTGTGCTACATGTATTTACATATCATGGTTCATTTCTTGCCTGGCTTGGTTATTACATCTGCTCTGCATGTGTCATCCAGTTCAGTTTTGTTCATGGTTAGATTTCTCGATAAATACGCGTTTACACAAACATGATTGCATAAATATATAATAGAGTTATTGGGTTCTCTGTTGGTTCATAGCGGTGTTACAACACCTGGGCACACAGGTCGAAAAGTGCAGGTCATTCTGTTGGTGTTTTGCTATTTCAGCTTCCTGTAAATCCAGATAATAATATCAGAAATCCATAAGAGAGATAAGGGTTTCTGATAATATGCATACATGTATAATATGTACACTCAAAGGCAAGCACTGAAAAAGAAATGGATGCTTGGATGATACTTAGTTTTGTTTTGTGCAGAAAAACATAAATTTGAAATCAAACAAAATATTTCAAAATTTTTAACAATATTTTTAAATTGCTTTAAAAAATATTTAAAAAAAAAATAGATATTCAAAGGCAAGCACTGAAATAGAAATTTGATAAATACCGAAAGAACTTAGATGCAGCGTCTATTTGTTACATTATGGATAACAACTAATATGTCAGACTTTAGTTGTCAGGATATAAATTGAACAAATACTAATATTTATAAGAAATGGAACAAGTTGAGTTAACTCACATTTTTAAAATCTATACAATTTAGAAAACAAAATGAAATTGTTTAATATGAACTGTAGGCCTACAATTCTATAAATAATATCAAAAGCTGGTCATGTTAATAATGACAAAATAAGGCTATTTACATCATATGTACATATGTAACTTATTTATATATTATGTACACGTATATGGAGTTTGAATGAGGACTCAGAACTTATTTTTAACACACAAAAGAGGAAGTCCAATCTTGTAACACTTCAAGGAGTTAGCGTTTTAGTTTAGCACAGACTGCATAAGCTAATCAAGAGCATGCCAAGTATGTGATAAATTGGGAAACGCTGTGAAAACATGAATGCAAGCAGAGTCAGCAAAATATGTCTGGAAAGTTGAGCAATTATTCTCTATAAATACTGCCAACATCAGCGTCATAACGAGTCCTTCACACATACGTGGACCTATATCTCCTCACATGCCTGACTCCAACAAAAGAGACCCAAGTCTTTCAACAAAATTGATATCGGTAACCAACTCAAAATATTGACATAATGTAGTCTCACTTTATATTGACACCGTAACTTTCTATCGCCCCTTGGACGAGTGGAGATGATGCCAATGTCACACTGTCCTATCATATATCGACAACTGTACTCATCACAAAACGTCCGCGGTGGCATCCATTGCCTCTACTGGCATCAATGGGGGCAACGCATGCATATATCACGTGGATTGAATGATGAAATCCCACCCCACCACATGCGGGAGCGCGTGATTTCCCTGCTTGCATAAAGAAAACAATGTAAGAATCGACGACATTGTCTTTTTGTAGACCTACACGATTTAATCGTGGTTCATTTACTCCAGAGTGCAAGTTAAATGGGTTTCATTTCAAAATATTGCATCATACAATGAAATTCAATGAACATCAAAAAATCAAATGCGGGCTATGATGGGCAACATTTGGTGAAGTGGGCTTATGTTGGTCTCCTTTTTGCATGCTCATTTTTGCTTGGAATGTCATTAACCTTCCAGTATTCTAACTAATGTTAATAGAGTAGTCCTAGCACTTAGACCATGTTGCATGCACGTGATATCATAGTTATTAACAGCCATAATACAGAAGTGTTTCACATTGAAAATATTGATATTGATTGAACTAAATTAACCATGTTCACCTGTCTATATTGTTTTCATCCCTTTGTTCAGTAGTTGATGGTAACTGTGTAGATAATGGTCCATCATCGGTGTCATAATTGTGTTTGAAATATGTAGGACTTGTTATCTTATACAAGGAATACCTATCTAGGGATTTAGTGATAGAAAATGTATCACTTCGTATTCACCTCAGAAAACTCCTCAAAACATATCACAATGGATAAGATCAAATCCTGTTACAAGAGAGCCTATATGTTGAAACCACACCTGTTCGGAACCGTCTAACAAACCTACATCTATATACCTCGATATATTGACCAGGTCAATAAGTAGGCGTACTGGGGGCATTCATCAAGAAATGCGTCATATTTTGCCGTTAATCTGGATAAATGTATTTGTCCTTATGACCCGCAGTCTTGGGAAAAATATACATAGTTGCATTAGGGTAGTCCCATATTTATGATTCTTGGAACGAACGTGACATAACGACGACATTTCCATCATATTGTTGTGTCCCCTATTTTGGGATCACTGTATTCCCGTTGTCATAAATTGTTCGTGCAGCTTGCAAAAACACCAAGACTTGAAGTCCAGAGATCTCTTCACAAACCAATATTGATACAAGTCTTCACCGTCTATATACGATGGCGATATTAATTATACTGACACCACTAAAGTTATGAACATATACATAAAACCGTGAACACAATCGAACTATACGCCCTTTCGTTTCAATAAACGAATTGATTTTATAGAAGAATTTGTGAGTAACCAGGTAACGCCCCATGATGAAACAGCTGAGGATTAAACCATTGTCGTGTTTGCATCTTTCTCCGCGAGTCTATGATGAAATGCAATGTAAAGTGATCCGTGGAATTGCATGACACATGAACTGTGCACATGTCAGATGAATTAAGAGCCGTACAAGTTTCGAATCACACCTGCACAGGTCGTTATCATTCATTTCAGACAAGTGAGAAGCAGAAATTGATAGGAGTTGAATGCGTGACCAGTTTCACATGCGACAAGTTTCAAAGGCATCACTGACTGCATCAATGGATGAAAGGGGATTAGGGTGTGTCTCATACATAACAGGCGGAAATTTACATGTCTCGGGGTTAATTAAACCTGCTCTCTGTCTGCTGGGTATAGATATTCCTATATAATACGGATATCAAGTCCATCTATGTCACGTATCTCGTATGATGCATGCCCAGGGGCACGTCCGTAAGAGGGTTGAATAACCGTTGCATTTACGGACGCTCACAGGTCATGCGCGTATGAATGCTATGTCCGAAAACCACATGAACACGTAGACAAGAGCTCTCAAAGCCGACAATCATCATTGACATTTCCCTGTATCAAATATTGATATGTAACGCCATATACATACATACATACTAATGCACTTTCAAACTGTGTCAGAAAGTGACATGGAATATCACGTAAATGTCAATATCGGAGAATATCCTGATGATGTCATCCTATTTCACAAAGCAATACAAACATACAAAGTATTGTTACAGTTGGTGTTATTAGTTCTTTTTCCAATTTTTTTCAAACCGGACCAAAATACAACATAATTCCCTCAACCTAATAATTAATAGTTACACAAATCCAGTATTATCATATATGTCAGTTGCACTTTTTTTTAAATAACATTATGTTATTTTGTGCGACTTTATTATGCTACTAGTGTATGTAGTCGGTACTCATGGGTTGCATTATACATAATTATCAATAATACAAGATTTTCATGATGATGACATAAAAACTTACTGTGGGAAACATTTTCTGAATAAAAACAAAGCCCGACCATTGATTTGCAACAAAAGCCACACCGGCATTATCAAGGGCAGATAGTGTGCTAAATATATTATTGGATACTCTATAATTTGTTCCATAATACGTCGGTTGCTTATGATATGGCGGTAAATTACATCATTATAATGTTATAATATGAACGCATTCCTAACTCATCTTTGTTTACAATTCAATTTGCTCGAACATGTAAGCAAAACATCTGACTCACTGTAATTTGATGGCTGTTTACTGGTTATGATAATCGCACTAAAATACAATAAATCAAGTAATTTGCACCCTCTTAATCGTCCTTTGCAAAATATGAAATCCTAGTCTAATTTTCTCGCTTTTTCGCCTGTTCCTAGAATTAAAAGCCGAGTGTTAACCAATTGAATGCATTGCCTTGGTGAGACTCTCGTCTGTACTGGTTTATGTACACAGAACATCAATACCTCTGGTGCTGTTCTGTATGATTTCATCAGAATGTACTCAATGGCATCTGCACCTAGGGGTGGCATCTAGTACCAAAATACCCCCCTCACTTCCCCCCCCCCAACCCTACCAACACCCGCCCCCCCCCCCCCCCAGTTACTTTAATGGCTGGTGCACGTAGGCTGAAAAACACTGTATAATCGGTCAAAAGAATGGGGTTTAACACGATTTGGACACTCAGTTTTCACGTGTTCTTTTCATTGGATGATGAAATGTCATGGAAGGTGTTTGATTTGTGCCACATGTATTTACATATCGTGGTTTATTTCTTGCCTGGTTGGGTTATTACATCTGCTCTGCATGTGTCATCAAGTTCAGTTTTGTTCATGGTTAGATTTCTCGATAAATACGCGTTTACCCAAACATGATTGCATAAATCTATGATAGAGTTATTGGGTTCCTTGTTTGTTCATAGCGGTAGTGCAACACCTGGGCACACAGGTCAAAAAGTGCAAGTCATCTGTTGGTGTTTTGCTATTTCAAGTTCCTGTTAATACAGATATAATATGCATAACATGATTTGTTTGCAGATAAACATAATTTGAATTAAAACCAAAAAAATATCTCAAAATTTAACGATATTTTTTAAATGCAAAACTAAATCATTTTCAAAAAGTATTTCGAAACCAAGCATTGAAAAAGAAACTTGGTAAACACCAAAAAAACTTAAATGCAGTGTCATCCTTAGTTTATTTGTTGCTTCATGGATGACAACTAATATGTCAGCCTGTAGTTCTCAGACTGTATATTGAATAGATATTCATAAGAAAAGAATATACCAAGTTTGAGGTAACTCTCATTCAGAAAACAAAACAAAAAACACTTCGCTGATATGATTTGTACTATTTTATAAATTATATTAAGAGCTTGTCATTCAGTGATGACTTTAGGCTATTTACATCAAATGCACAAATGTAGACTATTTATATATTATGTCTATGTATGGAGGCTGAATAATGTCTCAGATCTCATTATTTTACACACAAAAGGGGAATTCCAATCTTGTAAACAAAGGTACATAGGGAGAATCTTATGTATTTCGAGGAAAATTGTCTGAATAGATTTTGAGAAACTGGCCGTCGAAGACAAAAATCATTGTTTCCTTCAACAAAAAAAGTCGTTTTGGCCTTCCAAGACCATATCCAAGATCACCATTCAAACCGCAATATATGATTTCCCATTAGAATGTGCCAACACTTAGGCTCTATCTTAAAGTGTTCTAGGAGTTTACCCTGCAAAAATCCCAATATGAAGGAAAATTAGGTGAAATTTTCAAAAGTCCAAAAAAATATTCAATGGCCCAAAAAAAAACTAATAATGACTTGATTTCGGACAAAAACTTTTTTTTTCGCCTACCTGTCAAAAAATCAAAATGGCCGCCTCACGCAGACCGTCATTTCAAAGGCAACAAAACTTATACACATCACAAAAGTACATAAAGAGAATCTGATACATGATTTTGAGGAAAACTGTCTGAATAGATTATTGAGAAAATGGCCACCAAAGACAAAATTCAACATTTAAGTCGTTTTGACCTTTCAAGGTCATTGAAGGTCAAAATCAAGGTCACAACTCAAACCGGAATATATGATTTCCCATTTGAATGTGCCAATACTTAGGCTCTGTCGTGAAGTGTTTTATGAATGAAGGTCAAATTCGAGGTCATGACAATCATCTATCATAGATCATTTCCTATATGTCCACAATTGATTCTCAAGTTGTAAAGTCGATAATAAGTCAGATGTTAGCCATTTTGTTCTCTGACCTTGACAATGAGGTCAAAGGTCAAATCCAAGGTCACCGGAATATTCGGACTATATCATTTCCTATATGTTCACAATTGATTCCTAAGCTGTGAAGTCGATAATAAGCGAGATATTAACCATTTTGTTTTTGGACCTTGAAAATGAGGTCAGAGGTCAAATTCAAGGTCACCAGAATATTCAGTATATATCATTTCCTATATGTTCATAATTGGTTCCTAAGCTGTTAAGTCGATAACAAGCGAGATATTAGCCATTTTGTCATGTGACCTTGAAAATTAGGTCAAAAGTCAAATTCAAGGTATCGAGAATATTCAGCATATATCGTTTCCTACATGTTCACAATTGATTCCTAAGCTGTAAAGTCGACAATAAGCGAGATATTAGCCATTTTGTGCCCTGACCTTGAAAATGAGGTCAAAGGTCAAATTCAAGGTCATCAAAATATTCGGCATACATCATTTCCTATATGTCCGTAATTCATTCCCAATCTGTGGAGTCAATAATAAGCGAGATTTTGACCATTTTGTGCTCTGACATTGAAAATCAGGTCAAAGGGCAAATTCAAGGTCATGAGAATATTTGGCATATATCATTTTGTATAGGTCCACAATTGATTCCTAATCTCTAATCTCAATATTAAGTGAGATATTTCACATAATCTGTCCCATTATAAAGAATATGAGAATTTAACATAGGAAACTCCCATTTGGCACCCATCAAAAAAACCAAAATGGCCACCACACGAAGACCGTCGATTCAAGGGCAACGAAACTTATACACATCACAGATGTATATGAGGGGAATCTTTTGAAACAAAAATCTCAAAACTGAAAATGCCAAAGTCCAAAATTTGATGTTTGCGAAAATAAAAAAAAAAATAAAAAATCCCTCCCTCTTGAAATATTTTTAGACATTTTTGTGCAAAATTTCAGAAAAATACGATTGTAAACTTCAAAGATAAAAATGTGGATGACGGACGCAACGCCACGGCAATAGGTTATCGGACCAAAGCAGAGAGTGTACACTCTCTGACCAAAGGTAGCTTAAACATAGCACCAAGGGTGCTGTAGCTTACCGGCAATCATGAAAAACGCAGAGTATAGATTTTCCAACATATAAATTGTTACTCTGATCTTGAACTCTAATTGTCAAAACATGTTCGTAAATGTTGCTGGAAACACATTTTCTGCATGGACTATAATACGAAATCAAATTACACACTAACACATCACAAAGGTAGATAAAGAGAATCATATACATGATTTTGAGAAAACTGTCTGAATAGATTTTGACAAAATGGCCACCAAAGATAAAATTCATCGTTTTTGACCTGTCAAAGTCATTGAAGGTCAAGTTCAAGGTCATCACTCAAACCACAATATATGATTTCCCATTTGAATGTGCCAATACTTAGGCTCTATTTTGAAGTCTTCTATGAGTTACTCTGCACAGCTCCCATTATGAAGGAAAAATTGGGTGAAATTTTCTAAGTCCAAAAATTTTTTCAATGGCCAAAAAAAATTATTTTTTTTTTTGCTGGAAATGGCCCAAAACGAATAGTGAGTTGATTCAAGGGCGATTCAAGGGCAACGAAACTTATGTTTTGAAACAAAAATCTTAAAACTGATCAGACAGTTTTTGAGAAAATGGCCTCCAAAGTCCAAAATTGGCAATTTTTCGTCAAAGATGGCCGCCAAATAGGCAAAAACGATTCAATCCAAAAAATTTAAAAAACATCTTTAGACACTGGCCCAAGGTATGTTCTGACAAATTTATGGGGAAATTCATCATGTCAAAAAAAAGTTACAGACTCGGATGGACGACGGACGATGGACGAAATACCACAACAATAGCTTATCGGCCCAAAGGGCCGGTAAGCTAAAAACACACGTGTATACAAGAACACAAGCAAAATATGTTAGAGACAGAGAGGTGAGCAATTATTATCTATAAATACTGCCACCATCAGCATGACCATTGCTATAATGAGTCGCGTTTGCATGTACGTGGACCTATATCTCCACACAATCCTGACTCCAACAAAGTAAAACCAAGCCTGTCAACAAAATTGATATCAATAACCAATCCAAATATTGACGTAGTGCTTTCTTTTCTAAAGAGTCTCACTTCATATCGACACCGCAACTTTCTATCGCCCGTTGGAAGAGTGAAGATGATGCCAATGTCACACTGTCCCGTCATATATCGACAACTGTACTCGTCACAAAACGTCCGCGGTGGCATCCATTGCCTCTACAGGCATCAATGGGGACAATACTTGCATATATCACGTGGATTGAATGATGAAATCCCACCCCAGCACATGCGGGAGCGCGTGATTTCCCTGCTTGCATAAAGAGAACAATGGAAGAATTAACGACATTGTCTTTTTGTAGACCTACACCATTTAATCGTGGTCCATTTCCTCCAGAGTGCACTAGTAACTGGGTCTCATTTCAAAATATTGCATCATACAATGAAATTCAATCAACATAAAAAAATCACATACGGGCTATGATGGGCAACATTTGGTGAGGTGGGCTTATGTTAGGCTCCTTTCTGCATGCTCATTTTTGCTTGAAATGTCATTAACCTTCCAGTATTCTAACTGATATTAATAAAATAGTCTAGCACTCAGACCATGTTGCATGCACGTGATATCATAGTATTTAACATCCACAATACAGAAGTGTTTCACAGTGAAAATATTGATATTGATTGAATCAAATTAACCATGTTCACCAGTCTATATTGTTTTCATCCCTTTGTTGAGCAGTTGATGGTAACTGTGTAGATAATGGTCCATCATCGGTGTCATAATTGTTTTTGAAATATGTAGGACTTGTTATCTTATACAAGGAATACCTATCTAGGGATTTAGTGATAGAAAAATGTATCACTTCGTATTCACCTCAGAAAACTCCTCAAAACATATCACAATGGATAAGATCAAATCCTGTTACAAGAGAGCCTATATGTTGAAACCACACCTGTTCGGAACCGTCTAACAAACCTACATCTATATACCTCGATATATTGACCAGGTCAATAAGTAGGCGTACTGGGGGCATTCATCAAGAAATGCGTCATATTTTGCCGTTAATCTGGATAAATGTATTTGTCTTTATGACCAGCAGTCTTGGGAAAAATATAATAGTTGCATTCGGGTAGTCCCATATTTATGATTCTCGGAACGAACGTGACATAACGACCACACTTTCACTGATTTGAAAGGTCAAAAAGTGAACACGCAAGCGTTTGTATGAATTCGACAGAATTAGACATAATTACCAGGAGATGCAGAAGTAATAAAAGTGGAATTAATTGAAAAATCAGATTATTTCTAATTGAAAAAATCAAATCTATTTCGTTGAAAAGAGCAGTCCACTGACATGCGAATATTGATTACAGTACTCACAACTACAAGACCTACTCAGGTCATAACCAATCTAATGTACAGAGTTGCACTCATTGTGTTACATTTTTTATTCCGCTGGATGGATTATGTAACTTTGCCATAACGTTTTTGGCCCTTATCAATATACCTATCATACCTATCCTATCAATATATGACAAAGAAAGATGTCCAATAGCTAATAAATCCCCGAATCAAAGTAGCTAGTATCTCCCTCCATTTTATTTATTTTATTCATTTATTTGGTCATTTTTCCACAGGGAACCCCATCAGTGTATAACACTGTTCTCCCTGGGGTCCCTGACATACATGAACATATACATAGTTGGAAATATATAAAACGACATATAAAAGTAATGTAAAAATGAGACAAAAAGTTTACAAGACATAGAAGATAAACATAACATAATAGTACAAATAAATGTAATACTGAAGATGTAGAATGACTTATGTTAGATAACGAAGGACAACAAATAAAACTAAACCACAATAATGATAAAGATAATACAGGACAATACGTAAAACTAAATCATAATAATGATAAAGATAATAGAGTACAATACGTTATAATAAACCATAATAGTGTTAAGGTAACAAGATAATAGTGTTATAAAAAGTGACGTTTAATACTTGACTTAAAATTACACAGAGAATTTGCCTCCCTGATGGAGGCAGGAAGACTGTTAAAGTCGGTAGTACCTTGGTGTTTAAAAGTTCTCTGACCAAAAGAGGTTCGACTGCGTTTGACATAGATCTGGTTGCCTACAGATGCCCTAGTTCTGTGATGGTGTTCCTGACTAGACAATTTAAAACTACCTTGTAAATAACTGGGAACATTACCATCAAGACATTTACGTACCATGACACACCTGTTGTATCTCCACCGGTTATTAAGTGGTACCCACCTTAACTTGTCATACACGTCAGTGGTAGGGGTTCGACAAGGAACACCCAACAGCAGCCTGCCAGCACGTTTCTGTAGTTTTTCCAGCACATCTAGATATTTGGCATTTGTTGTGGACCAGGCATTAGAACAGTAGTTAAGGTGGGGGAGTACCATAGCATTGAACAACGTTTTGCCATGAGTTATTGACAAATACTTTGATATCCTACCAATAGCACCTATACACGATGAGACTTTGGAAGCCACCTTGCTGACATGCGTCGAGTATTTTAGGCTGTCATCTAATCAGACACCTAGGTATTTGAAATTTGACACTTGTTCTAATTGTACATTATCGACCGAGATGTTAAGGTCATCACACTTACTCAGTTTGGGTTTGCTGCCAAATAACATACACTTTGTTTTTTTTGGTGTTTAGGGTTAGTTTGTTCCTGTCAAGCCAGGATTTCACACTGTTTAATTCAATCTGAAGAACGCTTTGAATGACATTTTTGTCTTTATGGCTGTACAATAAAGCTGTGTCATCTGCGTACAGAAAAACTTTACACTTGGTAGAGATATTTGGAAGGTCATTTACAAATAACGAGAACAGTAAGATCACGTGACCAATCATGGCAGGTTGACCAGCTTGAGAGCTCCGCTATTTTTTGACAGTTTTTGCTGAATTTCTGGGATAAGGAACGATCTCAGAGATACACAGAGGATATTAAACACTCGTGGTTCGGATAGATGTTGTTTTGGGAGATTTTTGTGACATTATATACGGTAAGACTGTTCCTTGCATTTGCCTTTGCCTGGGCCCTTAGAAACAATAAACAAACCGATCGGCGCCATGACAGACGCAGCGACCAGTATTATAGACGGTGTAGGTTCTCTACTCGTGAACATGGGCCTAGACAATATTCAGACTGAGCTATCGTCTCTCCGTTCAATAATGGAAGGCGTTAGGGAAAATCAGAAAACTCTCCAAGCAACCGTGGCCAAAAACCAGAGAGATATACAAACCACTAGTGAAAGAACTCAATTCCTTCTGACCGAAAATAAGTCCCTCCGCCTGCGATTGGAACACTCAGAAAATAGGCTTACCTCGATCGAAAATGAGTTAAGTCAGACAAAGTCACACATTGTCGACCTGAAGTGCAGAAGCATGAAGGATAATCTGGTATTTTATGGCATACCAGAAAACAAAGACGAAAACACCCGCCAAGTACTCATAGACTTCATGATCGACGAAATGAACATTAATCCCAAATTGTTCCATCTTGCTTGTGGCTCCGACCCATCTAACCTCTCGTCCATTCCCCTGGCAAACGTCACTGACCAAAACACGATCTGGATCCATCGTGCCCATCGTTTCGGTCGAACAGGACTAAATCGTCCAATAGTTGCTAAATTGCTCACGGGACGGGACTCTGTTATGGCCCATGCCAAGAACCTCAAAGGCAAGCGAAACTATTTCGTCCAAACTCAAGTCCCACCTGAGATATCTGAAAAGAAGAAGCGTGTCACGGAGGTATATCATGCTGCAAAGGACGAGGGTAAAAAACCCAAGTATACAAGCAGGGGCGACGCCGTTCGCGTGGGCACTAAAACCTATCGGGCACCTGTTGCGCCTATCTCCTCTCTACCGGCAGCCGAAATTATTCGTGCCAAACACGAGATGGAAATCTCTTCAACTGCCATCGTAGAAGATAAAGGCAATAAGTTTCTTGCCCATATCGCTACTGTATATTGTAGAGAAGATATACCTGCTGCTCTATCAGCCATTACAAACTCAAGCCACATGATGGCGTGTGCAACCCACCATATGTACGCAGCCAGAGTCCCTTATGGGAACTCCGTCCAGGAGTACAACGATGACGATGGCGAGTACGGCGGCTCTCTTAACGTACTCAAGGTGCTGAGATCCGAAAAAATCACAAACCGTCTAGTTGTAGTGTCGCGGTGGTTCAGTGGACATGAACTAGGTAGTCGTCGCTTCTCCATCATCTCGCAGTGCGCCGCCGATGTTCTCAGATCCACCAGTAATATATCTGTGCGAGATATGCGACACAGTTTGGATTCGCGCCGAACGCCCAAGGCCTCAAACGCTAAAGGCTCGTGTCCGAATCAGGAATTCCCTCAGACGTCGTGGGTGCCTACTCCTAGACTTCACGTTAACTTGCCTCCCGTCCACCCGAACTCTGGTGCGTCCACTCTCTTACAGTCAACGCAGTCCGGCAAACGTAAAGCGGAAACGTCGCTCTCTATGAACACGAACACTTCAGATCCACAAAACTCTGACTCTGAATATTACTAGGTACTTTGGTTGCGTAACTACCTGGCGTAGTATTTGGTATCACTATAACTGCCTGTGTATCATTTACACAATAGCCTTTATTTAGTATCCTCTACTATGTTTTCATATAGGGGTGAACGGATTCTGAACTTCGGATGCGCGCTCACTAGGTTAATCTAAAATTCATCTACATAATGCTGGCATATTTTACTTGCGGAACGAGGCATTATAAAATGTAAACGTGTATCCATGAACTTACGAAACGTTCAGCCCTCATCATCTCAATCGTATATCAAACTACTGGGTGGCTTCACATGTATTCATGGTGCCATCCTAAGGGCTTGTGTATCTTGATATGGTCGGGTCATGTTGTGTTGTATGCAAACGTCTTTTCAATTTAACTGTAAGTTACGGTGTACATGTAATCTGAACTCAGACCAACTGCCTGTACTGTTTGAATGTATATACTATGCTGATTAGATACACCCCTATTTCAATTCTTTGGAGTCATTTGGTGAAGCGTTCTGTCTTGTACTATTGTTTCACTGAAGCTGTCACCGATGGTGTCACTTGGGTGTGATTGACGCCATATCAAGGCGGATCTTTAGTATGAGATATTCAAAATGCTCACCATCATGATTTACTATATGTCTTCATTACAGAGTATTGTTTGCACCAGTACTGCAGTTGCAACATCGCGCTATAGTCTTGGTTTTTCGTCCGTGCCACACTCACACAAAACATGGCTGAATTTACCTGATCATCATTTTTTAAAATTCCCATGACCAGATGAATATATTGTCGAACTTATCTGATCGTCGGTTGATCATCAGATGCCCTTTTTGCCTCACATGGTGGAGCTTGCCTGATAAGCGGTAGATCATCAGTTGCCCTAGGCCTATATCAGTTTTGCCTTATATGGTTGAACTTGTCTGACTATCGGTTGATCATCAATTGCCCATTTTGAATTATATGACTGAACTTGTCTGATTATCGGTTGATCATCAGTTGCCCATTTTGAATTATATGACTGAACTTATCTGATTATCGGTTGATCTGTGCGAGATATGCGCATTTTGCCTTATATGACTGAACTTGTCTGATTATCGGTTGGTCATCAGCTACCAATTTTACCATAATCAATGAAATAGGACTGAACTTGCGTGATCATCAGTTTCACAAATTGTCATAATCAAATGAAATATGGTCAAACTTACTGTGTATTGGTTGCTCAATTCTTCTGTCTTGATTACAATTCAAGACGGCGATTCTTTGGAGCGATAGTATTATATCAGGTTTAAACGATCCTAAAATGTATCGTTGTGGTGTATTATATAAATTATTACACGACATAATAGCGCTCGATCGAACACGCACATTTGGTCCTTTATGGGTATTTCTTTGTAGGTTTCTCTGATATTGGTTTACGACTGGTAAAGATTCACACGTGTTGTCTTTGTTTATATACATATTCATTGCACATATGATTGCCAGTAAATGCAAGGGCTTGTTGCCTTAATCTCACACGAATGTTTTAACAACAATATTGTGTGAGGTACATATCCAAGCTATCGGTATAATACTACCCATTTGTATTAGATTACTGTATAATACAGCCCAGCTGGATTATGAACAATTGAATTATTCATATAATGTACATGTATATCTAGTTGAATCTAATTGCCTGTACTGGTTAATGTGTACATGTAATGATGATCAGGTGCTCCTCCATCTCAAGTCCTTGGAGTCCTTTAGTGAAGCGTTTGGTCTTGTATTATTTTTTTTACTAAAGATGTCTCTGACGATGCCACTCAAGTGTAATTTCTGAATCATTAACTGACGTTATATCAAGGGGTATCTCACATTATTGTCTTCATGTTGGAGATATCTACATTGTTCGTCATGTACATTTAATATGTCCTCGTTATAGAGTACTTGCTCTCAGTTTTGCTCTAACGCTAAAGTTGCAACGTCGTCTAAAGTCATGGTTTTTCGTCTGAGCCACACCTACTTAAATTATGGCGAAGTTCACCTGATCATCAGTTATGAATTTTGCCGTAATTGAATAAGTATAGCTGAACCAGCTTAATCATTAATTGTGCTGTTTGCCATAATCAAATGAAATATTGATCATAGGTTGATCATTATTTGTCCAATTTATTATTAACAAATGAAATATGGCTGAATTTGCTCGATCATCAGTTGCGCAATTTGCTATAATTAAGTGTAATATTGTTGAAATCACTTGATCATGTTGGTCATCATTGGTGCAAATTGCCATAATCAAATGAAATGTGACAAAACTTACTTGATTTTTAATTGCACAACTTGATTTCTTGACCACAGTTCAACCAGCGAATACTGGGACCGATAGTATTTTTTATCAGGGGTAAACGATCTTAAATATGTCTTTCTGTTTTATTGTTCCAATTAATACACGCCATAAGAGCGCTCGATCCAACACGCACCTTCGATCTTTTGAGGTATCTCCTTGTGCGCTTCTATTCGCTTACCGCAGGTGATAATTTCACAAGCGTTGTCAGTTTATATACCTATTTATTCCACACACAATTTTGCCAGTAAATACAAGGGCTCGTTGCCATCGTAATCTCACACCATTATTATCATAATAATAATTTTTGAGGTATATAGTCATACTTTCGGTATAAGACAACAGAGATGTACCTAAATATATGTATTTCTTATGTGTTATATCCAATTTATTAATACATAATTATAAGAAGTTCCAAAATGATGCAACTCAGCTTGGTTCACGCTTTTTACTTCGATTTCGATTCATACACGTATTTTCCATTCGAACGTTACAGGTACATGTGTTCTGCAGAAATTATCTCATGTTGATTGTCAGTGTTTGATCACTGTGTTGTATATGTTCGTTACATTTATGCAAATCCCAGTTTAATTATGTTTGATTGTCGGAGCTCCAAGCTCTATCTGCACATGTACGTATGGTCGTGTACTCACTCATATTCGCTCATTACATTACTCATTCACGATTCCCATTCATATATGAGTCAAGATGTAACCGTAGTCCGAAATGGCTTGTTGTGTTTCTTAATTTCCCTCATCATGTTGTATTGGAAAATATTTCGTTCATGCAATACCTACTTCTACTTCTAATTTTATTGTGTGGAGATGTTGAGCTGAATCCTGGCCCTGGCGATTATATGAAACCCTTGTCAATTTCACTCGTCAACGCCAGAAGTGTCTTTGCTCATGATTCTGATGAAAAATTAGGGGAAATAACTAATTATGCGCAAAATCTAAAATTGGATGTCATTGCTATTACTGAGACTTGGTTAACAGCTAAAACTCCCAATCATTTACTGTTGATCGACGGATATTTTCCACCGGAACGTCGGGATCGTTCGGTCGGACGCGGGGGAGGAATCATGTTGTACTGTTCTTCAAACACTGCATATAAACGTAGGAATGATATTGAGTCGAATACCGATTCACTCTGGGTCCAGTTGGACATGCAATGTAAGAAATCAATCTTAATCGGACTGTTTTACAGACCTCCTGGTCAATCGGCCGCAGAACGGGATGCATTTTTAAACCAATTCTCCATTTCTACTATCTCGGCTCTGAACAGTGACGTTGACTCTGTTTTAGTAATGGGGGACTTTAACGATCGATGTGAGGTGTGGGACAGTGATCATAACAAGAGTGAGTTTGGTAACAAATTTATTGATGTCAGTGAGTCAATGGGACTGAGTCAAATTGTTAACGAACCAACGCACTTTAATAATCTGGGCTTCCCCGATCACATATTGGACCTGATATTCACAAATACTCCTGAGTTTGTCTCAAGCGTCACGAATCATGCACCGATTTCTAACTGCGACCACTGTTTTATAACATGTGATATGTTTTTCGAAAACAACACCCAAGCATCATCGAAACGCTATGTTTGGAATTTCAACACAGCCGACTTCGAAGGCCTTAATAGAGCCTTACTGTCAGTTCAATGGCAAACCATCCTATTCAGTTACACTAATATAAATGAAATGGTGTCTGTTTTCACAGAAATATTGTTCAACATTACCAGGCAGTATATCTACTACAGGGAAGTCAGCTGTAAATATACAAATAAACCCTGGTTTCACCAACGCCTGAAAAAGCTTATACGTAGAAGAAACAGAGCCTTCAAACTTTATAAGAAATCTAAGAAGGCAGAACATCTTGATATGTATAGGAAATTACGGAACCAAGCTCTTAGGGAATGTCGGAAGCAGAAATCCCATCATGAATCCCAGGTTAATCAATCGTTAATGACAAATAATGACCCAAAATACTTCTGGAAAGTAGTTAAAAAGTATTTCGATGGTTCGTCTCTCAATATTATTCCACCCTTGATTGATGTAGAAAATGGGCCAGTAAATGATGATTTTCTAAAAGCAAATATGTTCAACGAATATTTTTCATCACAGTGTAAGTTACCGGAAACATCGAATACAGTTGATATACCACAGCTGCCCGCCGCGAATATCAAATCACAATTTCTAGATCACATCACTTGTGATGTCATCGAAATATATGAAATTCTATTATCGCTGAACACTTGTAAAGCAACTGGACCGGATCTCATTGGTACTAATATCTTGAAAAATTGTTCAGTATCGCTCGCTGAACCATTAAGTATAATATTCGATAGATGTCTTGTATCAGGTGAATATCCAGATTGCTGGAAAGTGAGTAATGTTATACCGGTTCACAAAAAACAAAGTCGTCAAATTGTCGATAATTATAGGCCTATTTCCCTTCTATGCAACATGAGCAAAGTATTTGAACGAATAATTTTCAAGAAATTGTACAGTTACTTTATTGATAATAATATACTCACTCCGTTGAATTCGGGTTTCAAGAAAGGGGATGGTACAATAAACCAATTGTTATATTTGGTTCATGAAATCTATTGTAGCTTGGATAACAATAAGGATCTAAAAATAGTTTTTCTGGATTATTCCAAGGCATTTGATAGAGTTTGGCACAGGGGTCTCATCCAAAAATTACGCCATTACGGTATATGTGGGCGACTACTCGATATTCTATATTCCTATCTACTTAACAGAAAACAGCAAGTTGTAATAAACAGTATAAAGTCAGATGTAGCTGATATAAAGTCGGGTGTCCCACAGGGGTCTATATTAGGTCCTTTACTGTTCTTAGTGTATATAAATGACTTAACTGACAACATAAATTGCAATGTGAATCTATATGCGGATGATACAATCGTATGGAATGTTATGGACAATCCTGTCCTTTCGGTAAGGAATCTAAATACATCTTTAGATATCATTAATAAATGGGCCACTGCCTGGTTCATGACACTGAATCCAAACAAAACAGAGGTACTCACCATTAGCACGAAAAGGAAAGTTGTTAAATATGAACCGCTGTATTTAGACGGCAATACTTTGCTAGATTCGCAATTTCATAACCACCTTGGTATCACACTTACAAGTAACATGTCCTGGAACGACCATGTTCAGAACGTTTGTAAATCAGCAGGCGCACGCTTGAACATTCTGAGGAAACTATCCCGAAAATTCAATCGCAATACTTTGCAACAATTATATTTTACTTATATAAGACCTATCCTTGAATATGGCTCCATAGTTTTCGCCGATCAGACCATTACTAATGATAATAAATTGGAAAATATGCAGCATCAAGCGGCCCTGATTTGTTCCGGTGCGCTTTTCAACACTAATCGCCAAAAACTACTCAAAGATCTGGGATGGACGCCTCTGTCTGAACGCAGAAAAATCAGCAGCCTATCTACATTATATAAGTGTCTCAATTCTCAAGCTCCACAATATCTGTCGAATATTATTCTGCCTTATTTACGAACTCCAGTCGAAAACATATTGAGGAATTGCAGAACCATGGACCTGCCCCGCTGCAAGACCGAACGATTCCGCCGTTCCTTTGTCCCTCGTTCATTGTCCCTGTGGAACTCCCTCCCCAACGATGTGAGAACTGAACCAAGTAAGAATTCATTTGTGAGAAAAATCAAGTCTATCTATATTGCAGAACACGCTCCCACTTGGTACTCCACTGGTAAACGACTTCCAAATATCCTGCTGACAAGAATACGACTAAAAAACAGCAAGTTAAATAATCACCTATTCAAAAATTCCATGATTGACTCTCCTTCTTGTTCTTGTGGTTTTCCGAATGAAACAGCTCTTCATTATTTCCTCCAATGCCCTAAGTATCCAGTACAAAGAAATAAACTTCTCAAATCTTTAGATGAAATTCTCGAATCCAAAAACTATCAACCTTTTAATAAAATGCCGTTATTAGAACGTATAGAGGTTCTGACAGCAGGGAACTGTAATTTCGATTCTCAAACAAACATATATATTATGCATGCTGTTCAAGCTTATATAATAACAACAGGCCGTTTCGCGAACACTCACGCAGTGTAAAATTGTGTCTCATCTTCCTCTCATGTCATCTCATGGATCATTAATATCTTAATAGTATCTTTGTGGCTATTTAGTTCGCTTGTATTGTCTTCATATTTTGTTATATTATGTTTAATTTTCATCTCTTCGACCAAAATGTTAAACACCAATTTATATTAAAATATAATGTTTTTCTTTTTCGTGTCATCTCATATCATACTCATGGACCATCCATTCGATTCTCTCATGTATTATAACTGTATATATCTAGTTTGTTTGTATTTTACTTGCTTCATTGTTTACGTTCATTTTTTTTTTCAATTTTGTTCGTTTTTTTTTTCTCTTGGAGAGTACCTAGATTAGTTCCTTCGGGAACTATTGTACAATCCAATTAAAATAAATATGTTGAAACTAAGGGGCCTAGAATTGAGCCTTGAGGTACCCCGTAACTGATACCCATTTTGTCTGAGGTTACATTGTTAACAGATACAGTTTGGGATCTATTAGATAGATAACACTGAAACCATTTATGTTCAACACCAGAGACACCATATGCATTAAGCTTCCCATAATCAACTGTATCAAATGCCTTCTTGAGGTCAAGGAAAATGGCACCTGTCATCTTTCCGGACTCCATCTCTGAAAGTAGGAGGTCAGACATGTAAGTTAAGGCTGTATCCGTGGAGTACCCTGGTCTGAATCCAGACTGCCATTCGCTAAATTCAATTCAATACAATCAGCTTTGAGAGGTCATATTGATCAATACAACATATTCTGTACTGGTCGGTGCATGGTCACCTTGAACTTGGCCTCGGGCAACCTTTAGCTCCACCTACTCAAACTCAAGGCCACAAATGTGCAGACGAAATGTTAGAAGACAGAGTTTAGGTAGGCTTGTATGATAATGATCATAGTTGGAGTCATACGCGGATCATATTTTGATGAGCAGCCACTCAGCTGATGTTCGATCTTTATGACGTAAGACGTTTTTAAACCAGCTTAAGGCCAATTCAGTTTAGGGCTTTAGGAGTATTAGGTTTGTAGGCCCCCTCCGTGCAATAAATTCAATATATATTGGGCATCTTTTTTTTCTACATTGATTGACTTGATTTCGAATACGATGAATGGTCAAGTTCAATCAATACATATAATCTCCCTTTTCCAACTCGTTCACTATGTTGGATACAAAATACCCATTTTAGAGGTATTTCAGGGGGAGGTAGAATTACACATAAGTTTCATCCAATATTTTATTTCCAATGTCATATTGATAACTGTTTGGAAGTCTTGAAAGAATCAAAGGAATTTCACATATTAGCCCCTCTATGTGGGTGCCTAACTAGAGCATGTCCTTAAACTCACTGAAAGTTGGTGAAAACAATATTTTGTTGATGTTCTGAACATATGATTATAAGTCGGTATTAGGTAAGTCAATACAATTAAAATGAACAAAATTTGCATGGTTTCCCACAATTATGTTTTAATTGGTCTTAATTTCTAATTTCAGTATCACAATGCTTATATTGGTAGCAGTAGTCCTACACCCGTTCAAATGTATATCCGAATTCAAAGTGCATGTAGGTTATATTTTCAGTTTATAAATATACAGTACATCTGTTTTAACAGAGATGTGAGATGTACATTTGATATGGTGTAAAGACGATATTGAACCATGTTGCATATTGGTTGATGGCTGAGGTTAAAGTTGTTTATATTACGGTAACAGACCTGCACACGCATAAGATGAAAGAACAGATGCATTTTTGCTGTAGTTGTTTTTGTTTAATGCTAAAATCCACGGTTCAACAAGACGCCAGGGACTTCAACGCTTTAGAATACCACCTTTGAGAGGCGTTTTGATAAATAAAATATATATTATTCTACTGCAATTCAGCCAGTCGGCGATATTTACCTACAGGCCATGACAAGGTCGAAGAACCTCTTGTAAATAGGTTTTTCCCCTTGGAAAAACAGTGTCTTAAAAAATAGCCCGGTTGAATGCTGCTGCAATAACATTCAATCGATATCTGACCGATATTTTGTCTGTAGATGTGTCTATTTAATATGCTAATCAGGCAATACCCAACATAATTTAGTGTGTTCTATTAGATGTATGTTATGGCAATGTTTCTGTATCACGAATCCAAACAATTCCCGGTGAAACATTGCATTGTCAATCTTGATTGGCCACAGCTAAGACAAATATGCACCCCTTTTGTTCATGCACCAAACCACAATAAAGTAAATGTTCGTTTGTTGCATGATAAAATATTATACCAAACCTCACATGAATAGAAGAAGTCACGTGGAAAAGAAGGTGGATCGATTAGCCATTAATCTTTGTACACATGTGAGGCCACTGCATCAGAATTGAATAGACAATGACACAATTCTGAACAGAAGTATAATTCACTAGGTGCTGTGTTGTGGTTAGCTTATTGATTTGTTAATATACAATTCATATTTCCAACTATATGTACACTTTTACCCGAGTTTCACACAATATTCCTAATTTTGTATCAAATTCCAGTTATTTTACAGGCTTGATTTGTTTGAAGAAGCTTACATTTTTTTTTTATTTCAACTTGTCCATTTTTAGTGTTGATTTCTTACAGCTTATCAACCTGCTTAACTGGACAATACTTTCCCATTATTGTCACCAGCGTTTCGTCATACTTAAAGCATGAATCAGTGTTCATCGGGACAGTCAATATGACGTGGAACAAATTTGTATAATATTTGAAATTTGATAAATCAAGCTGACGTAATGTGGCAACAAATTGCATTGGATACGCAGTAGGTCCGACATGCATGATATTCTTATGTATTTCCGATGTTACATGTTTGAGATAAACATGTTGCAACGGGAATGTTTGTCTTCGACATATAAAAAATGACATCAGCCGAGTCGTATTTGTGGATATGGATCACATCATCTTCAAAAGCGAGACCTTTTATATTCACGTCTGCAGTTTTATAAATGGGCTAGTTATTTATAACCGTGTCACGTCATTGAAAAGCTGACATTGCGTTATAAATATGACATCCACATAGCCACATCAGTGAGGGGTCGTCCTATTCACAAATATCTGAAGTATTCTCTTGAAAGTTGTTTTGATGAATTGCCCCGTTGTCTAGATGATCCAAGACCCACTATTCTAACCACGGGCTACCAAGTAGCCTTCACAACCCTCCCAACAGTGAATCAATACATGACCGAATTCTTATCGCTCCAAAAAACAGAGCCTGGCTCGGCCCGCGGTAGAGACGCTGAAAATCATGCCCGATATCCATCCATCACCCATAGAGATCCGTCAGGAAAAGATGAAGAAAAAAAAAACCCCAAAAGAAAGCAGAAACGAGAAGAAAATTGGGCTAAGAAGAGAGCAGAAGGAAAAGAATGATGTAAAATTTTGCTAGGTACTAATTGCTAGACTTGAAAGCCGGTGGTATAACTAGAAATACATGAACACGTGGCTCTGTCGGCGTTAAACCGTTCAGCTTTCCAAAAATAGTCATGCTTGTCTGTCTGCATATCTGTATCTGTCCGACAAACCACCCATAAATCATAAATAATCGCGTGTCGGCGTTCGCATGGCTAAATTAACCCACATATAAGGTAGGTGCTGTTATTGGCAGTCGTACTTAATGATATAATTCAAGCCGAAGAGAAAAAAGCTCCAACGGTCTATAAGACGACATCATGCCATGTCATGAACAGGCGGGTTTGTCGGTGATATATCAAAATAGTCTACTGTATATCCAGCAATAAGTAACAGTTTATGGCTGTCCATATACATTTAGGTACACTGCACAAGTGGAAGGCTACAATATAGATACTTCAATTCTTAGAATATTCGTCTATTAAATAAACATTATGGGATGAAAAATCAGTAATTGTTGCAGGTGATCGGTATTTTGTGACCATGTCTGTCATATGTTGAACCTATTCAATAGACTTGATCACGTTGTCAAAACAATATTAGTACTAAGCACCACGAGGAGCTTACAACTAACGGCACATTTGCTAAATTATGGGATAAATTTGCCAAAAATAATAAATGATTTTTGGATTTTGGCCAAATAGGAATGGACACAGAAAATGTACATATATCATTAAGCTAATCCAAAAAAATAATGCATTTTGAATTGATTTTCGCGATTAGTAAATGAGGATATATTTGCAAGCACACACAACAGAAAACGTAACTGCCATCATATAGCATCGGTATTCAAGGAAACCTTTCCATATTATCAAGTTTGTATTTTGTGCGATATGTGTAGATAAAATATTAGTCTTAACATTTAGGCGCGATCTTATACACGCAGAAATTGATTTGGAACAGGACAAGACAATTTAATTACCCAATTCCAATTTGCAGCATCAGTATTAAATGCTATTGCTTGTGTGTGTGTTTTATTTTTGGCTTTGTTTAAAATTTCCAGATCGTTGCTTGAGTACATGTAATATTGACAAATAATCACAACATCTGCTGTCGGTGAGCGGTATTGATCGAATGGATTCTGCTTGCGTTCCCGTGTTAACAAATCAAAAGAACTGGGGTGATTAACGACTCCACAGGTTTTATATAACATACATACTTCTATTTATATTCAGCCCTGTTTGGTACAGAACATACACGTATACATGCAACAAGCCTTTCACAGCTGTTGGTGGAAACATATCGCTACTTTATGGTAAATCATGATGCCAGTGCTGTAAGTTCATCTGGTTTCCAAGAATGTTGGGTCGAATGCACTATCATTTTCTGATATATCAGCATAACGTTGCGCAGGCCTAATGTACTTCAGGGAGCACGTGAGCAAGCCTAGTGATCTGGAAAATGTATGATATACATCTTAATGTTTGGCGAATCAATACGATAGTAGTATATTCAAATGATTCGAGTGAATTGTGGTGTGACCTACTCCAGAGGGGAAATTCTCTGTTTCTGGTGTCAACATAAATATGATGATGAAAGAGTGTTGGTGATATTTTCTTGAAATATTGAACAATACAGGCAACATTGTTTTTTATCAAGGTCAACCTATTCAAAATATTTGAGGTATATATTCAGGAATCAGACTTTAATTACAATATGCGTACTATGGTCAGAAATTTTTCATTCAACTTGAAGCTACAAATAGCAGAACTACACAATTGGTCTGATGTATTTCTGCCAATAGCCATGTAAACCTGTATTGCATTTTTCCAGACGTTAGCGTGTACATGCACATGTGGGGGGCAAATAGTGAAGATGCCTGTCAATTATCAACTGAACTATTTTGACTGCTGACAAGTAATGTACAGGGATATACATCCAGGGATGTAGAGCTAGCTCAATAGATGCATACAGCAGTCATACAATATTATGCACATGATGTAATCAGGTGACTGGTGCTGCATTCGACATTTCCATCATATTGATACAAGTTTTCACGATGAGTCTATATACGATGAAGATAATAATTATACTGACACCACTAAAGTTATGAACATATACATCAAACCGTGAACACAATCGAACTATACGCCTTATCGTTTCAATGAACGAATTGATTTTTCAGAAGAATTTGTGAGTAACCAGGTAACGCCCCATGATGAAACAGCTGATGATTAAACCATTGTCGTGTTTGCATCTCTCTCCGCGAGTCTATGATGAAATGTAATAAAGTGATACGTGGAATTACATGACACATGAACTGTGCACATGTCAGATAGATTAAGAGCCGTACAAATTTCGAACCACACATGCACAGGTCATTATCATTCATTTCAGGCAAGTGAGAAGCAGAAATTGATAGAAGTTGAATACGTGACCAATTTCACATGCGACAAGTTTCAACGTCATCACTGCATCAATGGATGAAAGGGGAAAATCGCATTAGGATGTGTCTCATACATAACAGGCGGAAATGTACATGTCTCGGGGGGTAATTAAACCTGCTCTCTGTCTGCTGGGTATAGATATTCCTATATAATACGGATATCAAGTCCATCTGTGTCACGTATTTCGCATGATGCATGCCCACGGGCACGTCCGTAAGAGGGTTGAATAACCGTTGCATTTACGGACGCTCACAGGTCAAGCGCGTGTGAATGTTATGTCCGAAAACCACATGAAGACGTAGGCAAGAGCCCTCGAAGCCGACAAACATCATCGATATTTCCCTGTCGCTGCATTGTGTAGAGGAACGGACTGTATCGAATATTGATATGTAACGCCATATACATACATAGATACTAATGCACTTTCAAACTGTCCCAGACAGTGACACCAAATATTACGTAAATATCAATATCGGAGAATTTCCTGAGGGTGTCATCCTATTTCACAAAGCAATTACATACAAACTATTTCTACATTTGGTGTTATTAGTTTTTCCCCAAATTTTTTCATTCTAATGAACTGAACATGTACGAATGTGAAGCATACTTGAAAAGCGGACCAAAATACAACATAATTTCCATAACCTAATAATTATTAGTTACACAATTCCATTACTATCATGTTTTACACTTTTTAGGTTACCGAACCTTTGGTCCAATAACCTATTGCCGTGGCGTTGCGTCCGTCGTCCGTCAACAATTTTATTAAGTTTACCATCGGATTTTTCTGAAATTTTGCACAAAATTTCCTAAAAATATTTCGAGAGGGAGGTATTTTTGAGTTTTTTTATTTTCGCATTTTTTTCAAAATGGCGGCCGTTTTTGACAAAAAATGGCCAATTTTGGACTTTGACGGTCGTTTTCTCAAAATCTGTTCAGTAACTTTTTCTCTTATTGATGCATAACATTCCTCATATGTACCCCTGTGCCATTTATACATTTCGTTGCCCTTGAATCGCTCGGAGTGGGCCATTTTGGGCCCAAACTCGGCCCAAATGGGACTTTCCCATGTTAAATTCTCCTATGCTTTATAATGGCACACATTAAGCCTAATATCTCACTTAATACTGAGATTAGAGACTAGGAATCAATTGTGGACATATAGGAAATTATATATGCTGAATATTCTCGTGACCTTGAATTTGAACTCTGACCTCGGTTTCAAGGTCAGAGCAGTCATTTTAGTTGAAAAATGGCCAATTTTGGACTTTGACGGTCGTTTTCTCAAACTCTGTTCAGTAACTTTTTTTTATTGATGCATAACACTCCTAATATGTGCCCCTGTGACATGTATAAATTTCGTTGCCCTTCAATCGCTCGAAGTGGGCCATTTTGGGCCCACACAAGGCCCAAATGGGACTCTCCCATGTTAAATTCTCCCATGCTCTATAATGGGACACATTAAGCCTAATATCTCACTTAATACTGAGATTAGAGACTAGGAATCAATTGTGGACATATAGGAAATGATATATGCTGAATATTCTCGTGACCTTGAATTTGACCTTTGACCTCGGTTTCAAGGTCAGAGCACAAAATGTCTAATATCTCGCTTATTATCGACTTTACAGCTTTGGAATTAATCGTGGACATATAGGAAATGATATATGCCGAATATTCTGATGACCTTGAATTTGACATTTCACCTCATTTTCAAGGTCACAGAACAAAATGGCTAATATCTCACTTATTATTGACTTTACAGCTTAGGAATCAATTGTGGACATATAGGAAATGATATATATGCAGATTATTGCCATGACATTGAATTTGACCTTTGACCTCATTTTCAGGATCACAGGACAAAATGGCTAATATCTAGCTTTTTATCGACTTTACAGCTTAGCAGTCAATTGTGAACATACAGAAAATGATATACTCTGAACATTGTCATGACCTTGAACTTCACCTTTGACCTAATTTTCAAGGTCACAGGACAAAATGGCTAATAGCTCGCTTATTATCGACTTTACAGCTTAGCAATCAATTATGAACATACAGGAAATGATATATGCTGAATATTGCTATGACCTTGAATTCGACCTTTGACCTCATTTTCAAGGTCACAGGACATAATGGCCAATATCTCAGCTTAGGAATCAATTGTGGACATACTAGAAATGACATATGCCAAATATTAACAGGACAAAATACTAATATCTATATTATATATTGTCCGGTAACCTTTCTTAGCCCTTGGGCTAATTTTGCTATTACATTATGTTACTTTGTGCGAATTGATCATACTATATGTAGTCGGTAATCATGGGATGCATTTTACATATATTATCGAAGATACAAGATTTTCATGATGATAACATAAAACCTTACTGTGGGAAACATTTTCTGAATAAAAACAAAGCCCGACCATTCATATGCAACAACCCACACCGGTGTTATGAAGGGTAGACAGTGTGTTAAATTGTATTATAGGGTATCCTATAATTTGTATCATACCACATTAGATGCTAATGACATGGTGATAAATGACATTATTATAATGTTATAATATAAATGCAGTCCAAACTTATCGTTGCTTACAATTCAATTTGCACGAACATGTAAGCAAAACATCTGACTCACTGTAATTTGATGGCTGTTTACTGGATATGATAATCGCACTAAAATACAATAAATCAAGTAGTTTGCACCCTCATAATCGTCCTTAGCGAAATATAAAATCCTAGCCTAATTTATCGCTTTTTTCCCATCTTCCTAGAATTAAAAGCCAAGTGTTACCAATTGAATGCATTGCCTTGGTCAGACTATCGTCTGTACTGGTTTATGTACACAGAACATCAATACCTCTGGTGCTGTTCCGTATGATTTCAGCAAAATGTACTCAATGGCATATGTACCTAGGGATGGCATCTAGTACCAAAGTACCCCCTCACCCCCCCCCTCACCCAACACTATCAACACCCACCCCCAGTTACTTTAATGGTTGGTGCACGTAGGCTGAAAAACACTGTATAATCGGTCAAAAGAAAGGGGTTCAACACGATTTGAACACTCAGTTTTCACGTGTTATTATCGTTGGATAACGAAATATCATGGAAGGTGTTTGATTTGTGCTACATGTATTTACATATAGTGGTTTATTTCTTGTCTGGCTGGGTTATTACATCTGCTCTGCATGTGTCATCCAGTTCAGTTTTGTTCATGGTTAGATTTCTCGATAAATACGCGTTTACACAAACATGATTGCATAAATATATGATAGAGTTATTGGGTTCCTTGTTTGTTCATAGCGGTAGTGCAACACCTGGGCACACAGGTCGAAAAGTGCAAGTCATTATGTTGGTGTTTTGCTATTTCAGCTTCATGTAAATCCAGATATAATATGCATATAACATGATTTTTTTGCAGATAAACATAATTTGAATTAAAAAAAAAAAAAAAAAATCTCAAAATTTAACGATATTTTTTAGATGCAAAACTAAATCATTTTAAAAAAGTATTTCGAAACCAAGCATTGAAAAAGAAATTTGGTAAACACCAAAATAACTTATACGCAGTGTCACCCTCAGTTTATTTGTTACTTTATGAATAACATCTAATATGTCATCCTATAGTTCTCAGGCTGTATATTGAATAGATATTCATAAGAAAAGACTATAACAAGCTCTCATTGAGAAAACAAAATAACACTTCGCTGATATGATTTGTACTATTGTATAAATTATTTATTTATACAATAGTACAGAGCTCGTCATTCAGTGATGACTTAAGGCTATTTACATCATATGCACAAATGTAGTCTATTTATATATTATGTCTATGTATGGAGGCTGAATAAGGTCTCAGAACTAATTTTTTACGCACAAAAGGGGAATTCCAATCTTGTAAACACCAGTGTGAGGACTGCAGTGTATTCTCTAATATAAAGTATTAAACAAATTGAACATCTGTCTCGACTTTACTTGTGCTCTATTATATATCGGAAAGAGAACCGATCAAGGAATTACCGTCAGCTTTGTTTAGCACAGATTGAATAAGCTGCTGATGAGGTCAAAGCATGTGAATAGGCCTAAATTTTGAACGCTGTTAAAAACACACACGTATATACAAGAACGCAAGCAAAATATGTTAGAGACAGAGAGATGAGCAATTATTATCTATAAATACTGCCACCATCAGCATGGCCATTGCTATAATAAGTGGCGTTTGCATGTACGTGGACCTATATCTCCACACAATCCTGACTCCAACAAAGTAAAACCAAGCCTGTCAACAAAATTGATATCAATAACCAATCCAAATATTGACGTAGTGCTTTCTTCTCTAAAGCGTCTAACTTTATATCGACATCGCAACTTTCTATTGCCCCTTGAAAGAGTGAAGATGATACCAATGTCACACTGTCCCATCATATATCGACAACTGTACTCGTCACAAAACGTCTGCGGTGGCATCCATTGCCTCTACAGGCATCAATGGGGGCAACGCATGCATATATCACGTGGATTGAATGATGAAATCCCACTCCAGCACATGCGGGAGCGCGTGATTTTCCTGCTTGCATAAAGAGAGCAATGTAAGAAATAACTACATGTACATTGTCTTTTTGTGGACCTACACCATTTAATCGTGGTCCATTTACCCCAGAGTGCACTGTTAACTGGGTCTCATTTTAAAGTATTGCATCATACAATGAAATTCAATGAACATCAAAAACTCAAATATGGGCTATGATGGGAAACATTTGGTGAGGTGGGCTTATGTTGGTCTCCTTTCTGCATGCTCATTTTTGCTTGGAATGTCATTAACCTTCCAGTATTCTAACTAATGTTAATAGAGTAGTCCTAGCACTTAGACCATGTTGCATGCACGTGATATCCTAGTTATTAACAGTCATAATACAGAAGTGTTTCACAGTGAAAATATTGATATTGATTGAAATAAATTAACTATGTTCACCAGTCTATAATGTTTTCATCCCTTTGTTCAGTAGTTGATGGTAACTGTATAGATATAATGGTCCACCATCGGTGTCATAATTGTTTTTGAAATATGTAGGACTTATTATCTCATACAAGGAACACCTATCTAGGGTTTAGTGATAGAAAAATGTATCACTTCGCATTCACTTCAAAAAACTCCTCAAAACATATCGCAACGGATAAGATCAAATTCTGGTACATGAGAACCTTATTATGTTGAAATCACACCTGTCCGAAACCGTCTAGAAAACCTACACCTATATACCTCGATATATTGACCAAGTCAATAAGTAGGCCTACTGGGGACATTCAACAGGAAAGGTGTCATATTTTGATGTCAATCTGGAATAATGTATCTGTGTTTATGACCAGCAGTCTAGGAAAAATATACATAGTTGCATGAGGGTGGTCCCATATTTATGATTCTTGGAACGAACGTGACATAACGACGACACTTTCACTGATTTGAAAGGTCAATAAGTGAACACGCAAGCCTTCATGTTTATTAAAAAAAGAGTAATCGAAAAATATGTGATTAATCAGTTTTCCAGCAAATTCACAGTCTAGAATTATATACGTCTATGTATATTCAGTGAATGGTACAAAAAAATGTCATGACATAATTTCCAGGAGATGCAGAAGTAATAAAAGTGGAATTAATCGAAAAATCAGGCTATCAATTTCGTTGAAAAGAACAGTCCACCGACACGCGAATATCTATATCTACAGTACTCACAACAGATTGTGCGAGCAGACCTTCTCAGGTTACCGCCAATCTAATGTCACGAAATTGCGCTCATTGTGTTACACATTTTACCCCCAACAGATGGATTATGTAACTTTGCCATAATGTTTTTGGCCCTTATACCTAACAATTCATGACAAAGAAAGATGTCCAACAGCTCAAAAATCCCTGAATCAAAGTATCTGGTTTGTCTCTTCAATTCAATACAATCAGCTGCATATTGTTGAGAGGTCATACACATTGTTCAATACAAAATGCTCTGGTGCATGTTCGCCTTGAACTTGGCCTCGAGCACGTACCTTGAGCTCCACCTACTCAAACTCAAGGCCACAACCGTGGAGACAAAACGTTTGAAGAAAGCTTAAAACTAACATACATCAGAAACCCATAAGAAACCCTCTCTCACATGTATGGGTTTCTGCATACACGTATATTGGAATTCATATGCGATTCATCTTTTCGTGATATTGAACCGCAACTCAGCTGACTTGAATGTTCAATCTCTATGATCCAATACATGTGTAAACCAGAGAAATACACAACTAAATGCCAACTGAATTGGACTTGAGCCGATAAAGCACATGTTCATTAGGTTTGTAGCACTCCCCCCCCCCCCCCCCCCCATACGTGAATCAGTCTAAAATCGTGCATCTTCTGGTGAGCATGAACTTGATTTTGATTGTGGTGACTGCTCAAGTTCAATCAATAAATATATTCCTGTTTGCATGAACATCGAAGCGAGACTAGGATCAAAACCTGTGTACCTCCACAGCAAACGTTAAATATTGTTCGGTAACCGACTAAACCCCTGGGTGGAGCTTCCTAATTATAGACACTTCAGCAAGATGTTATGTCAAACATTTCTTGCCTACATGTACGACCAGCTGCCGACCAAATTAGCTTCCCCGTAAAGCCAAACGCGTGGGCCAAATTGCCACCATAATACAC
The DNA here is from genome assembly GCA_949152475.1 of Terebella lapidaria. Taxonomy (NCBI): domain Eukaryota; kingdom Metazoa; phylum Annelida; class Polychaeta; order Terebellida; family Terebellidae; genus Terebella; species Terebella lapidaria. The sequence goes on from OX424562.1 coordinate 5,130,398, forward strand.
GAACGACCTTAGCTATTTACATTATTCAAATAAAAGAAATCGACAATGTTGCCCATCGAGCAATGAGCAAGCCCCGGAAAGCAGGTCAGGCAATTACGGAGGAAATGAACCGCTGTACAATCATGATATGAACAATAATGAGCAAAATTACATATAATGGTGGAACCAACAACCTTCGAGGACATTTCTCATGGAATTAGCACAAACAAACAACAAATACAAATCTATAGCGAATACCACTCCCTGACATTAATAATTTAACGACAGCTATTGCCTCAGAGTGAGCTGGATCGATTCCGACTCTGGTAAAATATCAGGTCGGCAATGTTTGACAAAGGCTTCCATGTACATGTATTTATACAACTACGGGACCCTGGATCTACGCGCTGCGGGCTGTGCTGCATTTGCGATATCTAGGCTATAAGTGCTTTCCTTTTTATCATTTATTGACTTTTTTGCACGAGCTTATTTCGCATTTCGCTGGAAGGCTGCCGTGCAGTTCTATCGCTCATCTGGATGAAGTGTCATAGCCCTGAAAACAAGGCAAAAGCAGGGTGTATTTTAAGATTTTTTTTTTTCGTTCACCCTGCTTGCCTTGAACTGATGCATTTGAGAATCCACGGAGAAAATGACGAAACACCCCCGGTCACTTCAACTCGACAATTCATGCAGAAATACACATTTCACGCATACATCGCTTGTATTTTTTATGCACGGGTCCTTATACTACACCACCGGCCAGTTTATGTTAAGAAATATCCAAGTTTATTCATGAATACGAAGACTTTATCCAGTTTTCTGCAAATCTGCCAGCGGTCGGATTTTCGAGCCGCTCGTATGCCACCAAAATGGTCATGTGACCTGTCATGTGACGCCGAGTCGCGCGAGTGGTAAATCATTCCTGGTTATTTTCTAGAAGCGGTGGATTTCAAAATAACGAAAATATTTTGTCACAAACAAATGAAGTTTTAGTTGCGTTCCTTTAATTGTAACAACATTTTCCGTAATTGTGACAACATTTAAACAGATGGTACACACCTGTACCAGTTTCGGGTTGTGGTATCTGGAATTATAAAGAAACCGCCCATGATGAAATATAGCGAATGACGCGTCACATGACAGGTCACATGACCATTTTGGTGGCATACGAGCGGCTCGAAAATCCGACCGCTGGCAGATTTGCAGAAAACTGGATAAAATCTTCGTATTCATGAATAAACTTGGATATTTCTCAACATAAACTGGCCGGTGGTGTAGTATAAGGACCCGTGCATAAAAAATACAAGCGATGTATGCGTGAAATGTGTATTTCTGCATGAATTGTCGAGTTGAAGTGACCGGGGGTGTTTAGTCATTTTCTCCGTGGATTCTCAAATGCATCAGTTCAAGGCAAGCAGGGTGAACGAAAAAAAAAAAATCTTAAAATACACCCTGCTTTTGCCTTGTTTTCAGGGCTAGAAGTGTCATATCAATCAATTCACTCACTGACGTCATTTCATCGATCTCGGCTCCTTCACGATTTGAAAAACAGCAGACGACGTCATCCCCCTAGCCTTACTAGTAATTCCTTCGCCACCGCGCGAAAAAAATAGTCCAAGGGTTAAGAAAGGTTACCGGAAATATATATTTTAAATCTTAGTCTTTTGTCTGGTGACCTTAAAAACAAGGTCATTGGTCAATTCAAGGTTATGAGAATATTCACCATATATCATTTCCTATATGTTCGCAATTGATTTCAAAGCTGTAAAGTCGATAATGAGCAAGATATTAGCCATTTTGTGCTCTGACCTTGAAAATGAGGTCAGAGGTCAAATTCGAGGTCACAGGAATATTCAGCATATATCATTTCCTATATGCCCACAATATTAAGTGAGGTATTAGGCATAATGTGTCCCATTATAAAGCATAGGAGAATTTAACATGAGAAAGTCCCATTTGGGCTGAGTTTGGGCTCAAAATGACCAACTTCGAGCGATTCAAGGGTAACGAAACTTACATACGTCACAGGGGGTATATATGAGGAGTGTTATGCATCAATAAGAAAATAAGTTACTGAACAGTTTAAATAAGTAACTGGTCGCCATTTTAAAAAAATTGCGAAAATCACAAAACTAAAAAATACCTCCCTCTCGAAATATTTTCATGCATTTTTGTGCAAAATTTCAGAAAGATTCAATCAAAAACATTAAAGATAAAAATGTCGACGGACGCAAGGCCACGGCAATAGGATATCGGACCACAGGTACGGTAACCTAAAAAGAGAATATCCCGGGCCAGCCCACGTTATGGCTCAGATGGCCACCCATACTTTGGCCAGGGCCGTTGTCATATTTCTCGCCATTCTCCCTCATTGCTCATCCCGCCCGCATATCGTTGCCCTGCTGGCCCCTGGGAATTGTTGGAGGTCCCGTTTAGGGAGAAATGTGTAAATAATTGGTCGGAAATATTCCAGGGGATTAGCAGTGCCTGGGAATGAAAGCAGGGGCGGTATTAATATCAATCTTGTGGGCATACGGTACATTGCCTGTATTTGGCAGTGTAGTGTCATTTTCATTCTGGCTTGGTTTAGCTTTGGATCGAGTGTCAATTCGAATGAGTAAACATAACCTGACACTCCATAACATGACATAACATAACTGCACAATTATTTGTGACAATTAATACGTCGGTTGGTCGTCGGAAAGGTAATCCTGATACGGTGTATTCAGATGGAAGTGTTTGAAATTTGATCTAGGAGGGGCTCGTATAGCATTGTGCAGTTATTGTGTAATTGTGTGACATGCAAAGTTCAAACTGTATTGAGTAATACAATAAAATGACCGATCGACGCCTACTGAATGGAAATGTAGGCCTAGAAATGTAGACCTATCGTGACCTCCAAAATATTAGGCCTATATTATATATATAGGGCATAAATAATATAAACTGGCTATTTATTAAAAGTTTGGAATCTACTGCATTTACGTATGGCTTATTCGAATATTCTGTTATATAGAGTTTCTCTCACTTCCATTTAATGTCAGGTACAATACGGTACTCAATTTATTATAGAATGTAAGTCTCAAAATTGAAAAAAAGAATACTGTCCACTCTCGAGTTTAAGCCCAAAATAGGATGTCAGGAAATCGGAATTTGAGCAAATCCGCATTTTTAGGTTACCACACCTATGGTCCGATAACCTATTGGAATGGCGTTGCGTCCGTCGTCGTCGTCCACATTTTTATCTTTTTTGTTTACGGGCGAATTTTCCTGAAATTTTGCACAAAAATGCTTTAAAATAATTCAAGGAGGTATTTTTTAGTTTTTTTATTTGCGCATTTTTCTTTCAAAATGGCGGCCGTTTTCGGTGAAAAATCGCTGATTTTGGACTTTGGCAGCCATTTTCTCAGTAACTTTTTTCTTTTTGATATATAACACTCCTCATATGTACTCCTGTGATGTGTATAAGTTTTGTTGCGCTTGAATCGCTCGAAATGGGGCCCAAATGGGACTTTCTGATGTTAAATTCTCCTTAGTTACATCGCAACCCTGGGACAATGGTCAGTCACCCAGTTTCGTTGGAACTAAATTCTCCCATGCTTAATAATGGGACACATGATGCCTAATATCTCACTTAATATTGAGATTACAGACTAGGAATCAATTGTGGAAATGATATATGCTGAATATTCTCGTGACCTTGAATTTGACCTCTGAACTCAGTTTCAAGGTCAGAGCACAAAATGACTTATATCTCGCTTATTATCCACTTTACAGCTTAGGAATCAATTGTGGACATATAGGAAATGATATATGCTGAATAATCTCATGACCTTGAATTTGACCTTTGACCTCATTTTTAATGTCACTGGACAAAATGGCTAATATCTCGCTTATTATCGACTTTACAGCTTCGGAATCAATTGTCATCATATAGGAAATGATATATTCTGAATATTATCGTGACTTGAATTTGACCTTTGACCTAATTTTCAAGGTCACAGGACAAAATGGTTAATATTTTGCTTCTCTATTGACTTTAGAGCTTGGGAACCAATTGTGGACATATAGAAAATGATATACACTGGATATTTTGATGACCTTAAATTTGACCTTGACCTTATTTTCAAGGTCAGAGCACAAAATGGCTAATATATCACTTATTATCAATTTTACAGCTTAGGTATCCATAGTGAACATATGAGAAATGATATATGCCGAATGTTTTAGTGACCTCGAGTTCGACCTTTGACCTCATTTTCAAGGTCGAAGAACAAAATGGCTAATATCTCGCTTATTATCGAATTTACAGCTTAATAATCAACTGCGAATAGGAAATGATATATGCTGAATATTCTTGTTACCTGATTAAAGTGAGTTCTGAATCCAGTTCTACTCAAAATGAACGAAAAGGTGTATGTTTGTTTGTCAAAATGACATTTTTCGAATATTCTGATTACCTTTAATTAAACCTTTGACTTTATTTTCAAGGTCACATGAAAAAAAATTGCTAATATATGTCTGATTATTGAATTTACAGCTTAGCGATCAACTGTGGACATGATATATGCTAAGTATGTTATAGACTATAATATGAATATTTTCGTGACATTGAATTTGACCAGTGTCACGGGACAAAATGTCTATAAAATACAAAACATGTACTGTCCAGTAACCTTTCGGCTAATTTTAGCCGATGCATGTGCTGAATTATATGTAATCAGTTAGAATGAATCCTAGTTTTTGATAACGTACATCGTATATTTTTAGGATTTGTAAGCCTAATTTGGCAATATATCCGCACATATTCTTCACCAGGATTCGTGTGAAAAAAATGCGCATATATGCTATATTTGTCTAGCCTTTTCTCAGATAAAATGTTCGACATTTCTAATTAAAAACACGTTCCAACAGCAAACATTTTTCACTGTATCCTCAAATGAGGATAGAACCATGCAACAGCACCGGGATTCCATTGTCAGCCCCGTGAATTTTACGACCATATGTACTGGTTGTGTTCCACTGATACTTGGGCCCGTTACCAGGTTACAATTATTTTTATGAGCCTGCTGCACCCGTCGAGATCTATGGGTGGCCTCACTCGCCAAAACTGCGGTTTTTGCGCAATTCATTTTCGTCCCTGTTTCATGTGCATCCCAAATCGGTTTCACGGGGAAAAACTATATTTCCAGCCAATTTTATGTGATTAGAATTTCAAATTCATTTTTTATTGACATATCTTTTCTCCAGTGAACAGCTACTTGAATGAAGAGAAGGCAATTTATTCGCATTTATAAGTGCAACTATTGATTGACCTTGAGCAAAAATTAAAAATGCCATTCGCATTAAAACTGTCACACATCATATTCCCAATGGAAACTCGCTCGAACCTGTGACTGTAACATACTGGTATTTCGATAATAATGTCCGTATTCAGTTGCAGGTCTACTATGAAACCAAATGGAGGGGGGAGGGGGGGGGGGGGTGGGGATGTAGGAGTGCAATGTCGGTAATGGTCTGGACACAGTGATATATCTCGCCCAGCTGACGGCTGTGTAAATGCCATGAGCAGCACGATTCTGACGCATCTTCGCCACCGAATCTTTACCCCCGACCGGCAGGTAACCCTGGAAACGATATATCAAAGATATTCGGCCTAAGTTCTAGGTTAGCACGCGTTACGTCTTCCCGAGTGCTACTGAAAGAGGCTACGTTTCCTCCCCGCATTTTCTGCCACGCTGATTACCAGTCTAGTTCCGTTGTCATGATGTGTTCTAGTCTCACATCTGTTCATATTCGCGTGCAGTTTCGACGAATATGGCACGTGTTTGACATGTTATTCATAGATATTTTTTCAAAAGTTCAGCCCACTAAATATTATTTACATGAAAGCCCATATGTGTTTGCATGTATACATGTAGCCTAAGCCTTCACTCTGTTGTTGCCATTAAATTGAAAAGCTGTTGCAGTCAGCCACAAAATGTGATTATATTCTTTGATAAAAACCACATTCGCATAACTGCGCATCAGCCATGTATAATGCATATGTAGTACCAAGCCCGCGGTCATATGTGTGGCTATTTAGTGGGTCATGTGGATGGATTTCTGTTTTCTGAAGCTTGTTTGTTGGTATTAGCATCGTTCACAAAAACACACAATGTCAGTTTAACAGACGAATAACACTCGCCTTAACCGTGTGACCTCAATATGGATCGAATGTTGCGTTACTTTGGGCCCTATATCAAGTATCAGAGTTTTTTTGCCATTTATTCTGCCAATATGGGTTGCAAGCCAAGTTTTCATTGTGGGTCATTGCTGCACGGTTGCGACCCACGCTACCTCCACTGTTGAGGTTGATAAATGAACGTTATTCACACCTACCCGTGTAATAACTGGAGCGTCGGATAACGGTGCCAATGGAAGCCATACGGCCCAGCGGGACAGAAGTGGGTCATGGTTGCGCATTTGGCGTCAAATCGACCAGGATAGATTCAATTCTTTCACGAAATTCTACGTGTAGTAGTAGGCGTATTTATGGCGCCCATTCTAATATATATCCAGCTATGTTTTTTAATCGACAAGTCCACTTTTTCAAGCACTTTTTTGCACTAACGCTATGTAATATTCTTTGACCGTATGGCCGGGATAATGCGGGAATCTATACGCAGGATTGTATTGAGGTCAGAAGAACTGGAAACTGCTGCTATGCAGTCTCAAAATAAATATGAAGATATGATATGGTGTTCTTTGTGGGCGTATATATGCAGACCTACATTTGTGCCACTATCAACTGTTAATCAGAAGCGATGTTGTGTAAACTGTAATTAGTTGCTGTAAATTACAATAGTCTATTTGTCTGATGCAAACCCCTATGTCACAACTCCCCCCTTCCTGTGCATGTACATGCACTGCGTTACTGCATGATCACATATCTGCCTATCAATACTGCCAATCTTGTCATATAAAGTGATAATAATTGGAATTAGATGTACAGTATATATGGCCTAAACGTTTCATGCATTGTCAATCACGGATCATGATATATGATATTATGAAGGGATGACAATAATGCCTTGAATAACGATGTGAAATGGTTTGCTGGTTATACATTATTGAAATGACGAATTTTACGCATATATAGCATATTATCTCACTCTTGTCAGTAACATGTATCTAGATGTGATATCTGATGAATGAATGCAATACGCCGAACAGCATGTGAATACATGAACATGCACACACATTTGAAGTGTTATTTTCATATAAGTACGCGGCGCGGATACATATTTTGGTTAAATTACAATGATGTTTTCCTTCAACAAATCTATTACAGAAACATAACATTTTATGAATCAGAATCACACGACAAATTTCCGATGTGTTGTTTATCAATGAATTGAGGTGTAATATCACTCGTTTTATGTTTGAAACACATTCCAAATCGCATGCATTTCACGTCTTCTGACATTTGCCAAATGTATCATTAGAATATATATGGGCTCATATGTTTCGCTGTCCCCAGCAGGTCCCCAGTGCGTGTCTGTACTATAGAAAGCGGCACGTTTTTCGCACGTGCCATGGCTCACATGTATATATCTATTCTTGTATATTTCCTGAAGGTAGGGACTCCCATAGCTACCATTAGATCAAGTAACTAGAGAAAAACATACAAATGTCAAACGCAGAAATGTTCAACTTACAATACTGAATCTACCGTATGCTCCAGACAATTACAAGGTTTTGTGCATACGATTCGTATTCACAATATTATTGTGTAGTTTCGTCTTCTTGGTAAAACACATTGCATCCAGGGCCGTTTGTACTTTTAGCATTTTCTTCGTCTGGTTTTTATTCGAACGAACAAGGGGCTTTTGTTGTCCCGAGATGAAAATTAGATCGGATTCTGAGGAAATCAGAATAAGAAACAGCCAACAACAGCCGAGAAACATGACTAACATCCCATCGACAACCAATTCTAGGAATAGCAGTTATCGTGCTATGCCTCGGGGGAAAAGCAACCAATGTTTGTTTTCTGGGACAAACAGTTGGTGAGGTAAAGACCAATATGCATTCCTTGGATTGTTTTCTATGAAAATATTTTGCCATTCAGTTAATTATCACAATTCGAATGGGACAAACTGTTGTGTATACAAAAATTCGAGTTGATTTTCTTCTCTGACTTCGATTCCAGGTAACTACTTGTAGGATAAAATCCGAGTATGCCATGTACAGATGTAGAAAACTAGTATCTGATGGAAAGGAATTTTGTCTGATACTCAGAACTTTCCTTCACGTGATGTTCAACAAAATGTATATAACCACCCACAAAATAGAGGCCGTGGTTTCATTGTGTATACATGTACTACATGTACCTATATATTATTCAATAGTAAGATATAGTTGCAGAAAGTGACATAGCAGTGATCATACATGAAAATACTTCGATATTCGCTTGTATTTATTTCAAATTCTAAAATTTACAGCTGATGGCACAGAAAACTGAAACTTTACTTTTGGGATTTTCAGCTGGCTGTAATTTTGCTATGACGATGTAAAATCTTCAACTATCAAGAACGTTGAATCTATCGCACAAAAATTATTCCATATATTTTACGGGTATGTATTCTTCGAGCTACAAACATGGACAATTTCCTTTGAAGTTCTGCTTTTATTATATTATTCCAACAGTTTTTACGAATCGTACATGTATGTGCAAATATATCTCGAGCCACAGATGTAGGCTTAGGCTTAATGCTGATGTATTTTTCCTTTATACCAATGGAGAGGCGGAGGCAACGCGTAATGCATATAATTTTGCAGCAATTATACGTTGCTCAAGCAATTTTACGGATAAACAATACTAGTAGTTCTTAATGTACATACAAGTGAATAAATTGAATTAAGTTCATTCATTTCACCAGGCCTGTCTGAAATGGTAGTTGTTTTCAGTTATAAAATTGGCATGATCACAAAATTACAACAGGCTGGTACATTGAGAAAGCCGATGTGGAATTCATTGCCCTTCGTGGAATTGTGTGAATTCTATCACTTTGACCTGATACGTTGACAATAGCGCAAAAAAAGGAAAGTACGTGATGACCCCCCCCCCCCCCTCCCCTCCACCCCATATTGCATATCAACTTCCGAATTAAGCCCACAAACGCATGATCGCGTTGAAATCGAGTAATCGGGCATTGTTTTATCTTGTCTCTAATCTGTACCAAACTGAAACGGAATGGGATGCGATTAAATGGCGGAGAAATGTTATCAACGGCACAGTTCGCATCGCTATCCTTAGTACGTTTAGAATTTGACGTTGGGGGTCGATCTGGTGCAGTATTGACACCAATTTAGCAAAACGGACTGAGATGAAAAAAACAGCATTGATTCAATCAAGAGACCAACACATCATTGTGTATTCAATTTGAGAATTATTCATAATAGCGCTCTTTAGCGAGTAAAACTTGAAGTGTATCACACGCTTTATAGTACCAAGATTATGCAATTTTAATAATGGTTATGTACCGCAATGGTTAGGTCAACAGCTTGCTCTTTATGAAAAGTATAGGAGATGAGCACCATTATGTCAATATACCATTATAATAATATCGTTTGCCGTCAGAATAACTGCATAATTTAACGATGAAGTCAACGGTGAAAATTTTATATATTACAGCTAATTGACTAGGACAAATAGCATTGGAAAAGCTCCAAAAATTCAACTCGATGCCAATGCTAATGAACACTCGTCATGGGGTTTACTCAGTGGCTGGCAGTCTGAACCCCGATCCACCCCCTCCTGGGCCCTTCCTGACCTGGACCCCCACAAAAACAAGTATCTTGTACTGTATGGCCCCTGTAGATATAGACGAGGACAGCTGCTGGCCTGGGCCGATTGGCCCTGTTTTCTACATAGTATGGTTGGTGGGCGCCTAAAGCACGATCCAGTTGCATGGGTTGCGGGGTCATCACGGACAATCTGACCGTCGGATCGATCTGCCTTGGTCCATCCAAGGGCCAGTTCTCAGCAACGATCGACCCCCCGGGTTAATTTTGCTGGAGAGGGGGAATGAATCAAAGCGTGTACCTTTTACGAGGGGGTCATTTCGCAGAAACTATAAATTGTCAATTAAAATTTTCACTGTGGAATAAACATGATGATTCACGATTCATTAACTGCATAAGTTTGAATAACTGCATTCGCTTCAAATGTTTAACGCGTCGGGCTCCATCTGCCTCCAAATAGCAGTGGTACAAATTAACTCCCCTGCTCACCCCCCCCCCCCCACCCCACCCCCCCCCCACCCCCCAAAAAAAAAACGAACGTAAAAAACCCTTGACTGATACATATCAAAAAGGTTCCTGTCCCTTATATTTGTTTTCGTCATCATATTCTGCACAACACCTAAATTTTGCAAGAACGGACGCTAAATATAAATGATTTACTCTACTGGACGATTTCCCTGTGATGAATTTATCACGTATATCGTGATGTCTCCAACCGACCGACCGAGCAACTTATCAGCGTTATCGACACCGCGAAAATATGTTCTTGTTGCTATCAAATCGGCCCAGGGTATAAATAAGTTACTGCTCACAAAATAGAGAAGCGAGAAGGGTTCGCTTAGTACACGGAATACAAGTAACATGAACGGGAACATATCCGCATCTGACAGATGTGGGAATGTCTGGGTCTGGTATACAAGTCCGGGTGCGCGTTATTACACTCATGACTTGGACATATATAGATACTTGCTGTGTAGAGGCACTGGTCTATTTTTTTCAGAATTATTAATAGTTTGCACTGAATAGGAAAAAATCCGAAAAATGACTAAAACTTGAAATCTGATAGGTTTCGTTTTGTTCAAACTGTGCTGACCGAACATAACAGTACGCGAATTTATTTGTTCAACGAGGATTTTCCTTTTCAAAAGTGAACCTGGAAACTCAAAAGTGAAACTGGAAACTGACTGAATTGAATTTGACTGAAGATGTGAAGTATTTATAATATTAACAATTAACAACATTAATAATATTAACAACACTGTAATGCGACATATTTCACAAAGAATTCAATTTTATTCCACGCATTTTATCCAGACGAGCTTGTTTTCAGGTAACGAAGTCAGTGTAGGATCAACATAATGGGTATTATTCTATTCTTTAAAAGGTACATGTATAGAAAAGAACCAGCTAGTTCTAATGTTCCGTTAGCAGCCCACGTTTTGTTGTAGCAACCTATATGCAAATTCAGCATTAGCCAACACTCGAGCAGATGTTTTTACAGATGTGAATATGCAGAACTAAAAATCAGCCGAAAAGTATCAAAAGAATTTCTTGATCGACGGGTTCTTTTTGTTTCATGTTTTGGGTCCAGTGACCTGGGCTACTCTTGTCCAATTTCGTAATTTACTCATTTTTGTTCAGATACAAGTTGTTATTTATTACCCAGAGAACTATGCTACTTGTGTTTAGTTTTTTCTTCTTCATTTCTTATCGATACTGTTCGTTTTTTCTTAATGTAGTGAAATACTTTCATCCATTTCTCAATATAGGTGATTTTGTGAATTGTTTTCTTTTCTTGTTGATATTCTTGTTACTCGTTTTTCAGTTAGATTTTGTGTTTTTCTTCTATCAGTTCCATTTTTTGCCCAGCACAGGAATTTTTGTTTGCCATCAATACTATTGGATTCATGTTTCTAAAGATGATATTTACACTTCCAAACAAGAACTCCTGTGCCACAGACCAGTGATTAAAAACTCAACATGTGAATAAAATGAAAATGTAATCTTTAATTTCATAAATAACATGATTAAATGTGGTTTGATGACAATTTGTTACAAAAAAAAAACATGAGTTTCTTTTCTCAGTTCGTCTTTTTGGTTTTTGACAAGACGCATGGCTTCGCTCTTTCTTTCTACAGAAACCTCGACCCATTGAAGGGCACATATCAGCAATGTAACATAACACACGAGATCCAATTTCAATTTTTTCAATACCTAAACCTAAGTTTGGACAATTGGACATATCCCACATACGCACTTACACAAAACTAGTATGTATATATAATTTAAGTACATGAACATCAAAATGAGGACGACGCTTTCCAAAGACAGGTAACCTGCCAAGATGAATGAGATTTTTTTTTTACAATTCTGCACTTCTCTTGAACTTGCAGAATGATATAGCTAGCATTAGCAATGTCACTAACACGCTCAGGTACACTTGCTGATGTGGACAGCTAAAATACAACAAAGCTGACTTGACCATTTGTACAATTCTTTCTCCACATATCATATCATGCACTGCGGAGACCCTGCTCCTGGCAAAATAATTCAATATCACTTGTGATCGTCCATCACTTCACCATACCAATGCCCGCCCTTTCATCCTAAAAAAACAAATAAATCCTGAGTTGACAGTTCAATATTTGTGTGGACGAGATTATAAAATGCTCACTTGCTACCTATACATGCGTCAGCCTAACATACACGAATCTATACACATTTGATCGACTCCACAAAATTCATACTCTCAGCTAAGATCTTACAACAATGCCCATATATTTTGACAAAAAATGACTTTCAAATGCGCGAGTGCAATTTTGGCCCCTTTAGGATTTAGGATCATGAGATTTGCAAAGGGGAGATTCTATGAATACATGTATCTAAGACAACTGTAGTCATGCAAAGATAGGAAATGTTCTGGAGAATCGGCAGTGAGTGGTCCCTACACAACACTTGTATCCACTGAAACAGGAGAGGGCTGTGACATCAAACCTGCGACTGTTTGGGTCCAAGGAGTTCTGTGTTCGGAGGAGAATATTTATACAATTGGTTAAATCTCTCACACACAACATCTTCCTGAATTCTGTACCCTGATGGTCCAAACTTTCTACTTTTATTTTTTTGAGCTCATGTAACAGACAGAGCCCATGTCGGGCAGCTCATCTGTACTTAAAATGTTCCAGAATATATAAACCCCCCCCCCCCTCTTCCCACCAACAAATCACTCTTGACCCACATCCAACAGAAGCACACTTCCATCACTTCAACTGGCAAACTTGGATTTTACAAACGCAGCTAACAGTTGACCAGATCTTATGGACTAACAAGTATAACACGTCGTGGTCATTTCCAGATGATTGACGGTTTGACCACTCATGTCTATCAGTCTACCACAAAAACACAGGAGCACCAATTGGGTAGGAAAGTTGTAGATCGCACTAGCTTCAACTTGAATCACAACAGTTTGCCAAGCATCCCCAGAAATGCAGACTAACGGACACACAGGCGCACGTCATACAGTCTGGCGAGTACAGAGGTAGCTAAGACATGGATAGCACTTTACTGGTGTCTCAATTTATACACACTTTACTGGTGTCTCAATTTATACACACATCACTTGCCAGATTTGCAATGTAATAGTTTCAATAATGCCCCGTACACGAGGCCTGCTTCTCAGTGATTCATCAGGTAACCATGGTAACAAACAATATATCTCCATAACAAACAGCAACATGGTAATTGAGAGCGAGAAAAAAAGTCCGAGGACATTTCTCAGATAACATCACTCAGATCTTGCACAAAATACAAAACTACGGAATATATCAGCACAAGCACTGGTGACACAAAGATTCTTTTTAGAGATAACTGCTCAATGTCAAATCACATAACAATAGTCTGACAGCAAAGACTCATTGTTTTTTTTTTTCGACAAAAAGTTTGACGCGAGATTTCTGTGTCGTCATATATACACATATTTTCCAGCACAAATGCAGATCTTGCAAACAGAAAATTAATACACGGGGTATTATGAGAAACAAGGGTTTGTAATCACAATTAACGATCAGCAATGGATTTGTTTAGCATCTGAAAACTTTTTGGTACAGATTTGTGTTTTCGAAAGACATCACATCTTAAAGCCAATACCAATCACTGTACATCTAAGCACACACCAGTGAACAGTTCCTGAACTTGGATTGAACCAGATGGCACATTTATCTCAGCTGTGAACACATTGTCAAACAAATCAGGTCAGGTCTTCACACCATAACACCGCCGTCTTCTACGAAAATAATGCCTCGGCCTCTCCTTCAACACTGAGATCAACAAAGTTTTAGCAGAATATTCTTCGGGAAATTGAGTCTGAGATGAGAAATGAGAACTATCACGCATTTGTCGTTCATATAAAAAAAATTACAAATTATTTATCTGTATACCTAACAAACAGTCTACTGCAGTATAAATACTTGAATAATTATTTGCTTGAAGTTCATACCTAAGGGTCGTAACTAACTACATGACCCATCCAGTTTTGTGTTTTGGGCATGAACACACAGCCTTGAGAATAGTGTCCAGTTCGTGGTAGACATTTTCCCTCCAGTCAGGGTGCAGACTGTGTTCGTTGAGCTGTTCTAGGTTGGGCATGCCTCCACGGATGACGTCGTATACACATGGGATGTGGACTGTGTCAGAGGTCGTCAGTGGGCCGTTCCAGGAGTGGCGGTTGACCTTGAAGACCTTGAGATTTGGCAAGTCGACGTCGCTGAGGTAGAACCCACGACACTGCGACACGTCCAAGTACTCGAGGTTGCGGGACTCAATCGAGTAGAGGATCAGACCGCGACCGCTTGGCGTCCAGACCTCCAGGATGGCCTTGCGCAGGGAGGGCAGTCCTTGGAACAGCTTGTCCAGATGAACTTGCTCCAAACTCTGAAAGACGAAGTACTTCTCCAGCACCAAGGTCTCGAGACGCTGCAGTCGACAAAGCGCTTGGAGTGAGCGGATCGACCAGTCGAAGGGCATCACAAGTGTCGACACGTTAGGCGCTGCTGCCGTGAAGTGACTGAGAAAGTTGACAAACAGCCTCTGGCGATGTCGATGCCTGTGCATCAGTTCGTTATAATCACTTGTAGACCAGGTGATGCTGTCCCGATAGAACGGCTTGATGGGCGATTCTTTCCAGTTGAGATGGGCGTACTCGAGTTCCTGGCAGCGAGCTGTATCCAGCAGCTTCTGCAGACACTCCAGCCACCCGTCTTTGAAGTCCCCGATGTCGTAGGAGAAGCGCAGACGTCGGATGACCGGCCGCACCTGTGTCATGAACTGGAAAAACTTCTTCATTTTCTGTCGGTAGACGGCATAGCACAGTTCGGAACACTCGTGGCTGGTATCACTGTTGCACAGCGGGAATGCTGTGAAGTCGACGATGTTCCAGAGACTAGATGTATGAATGAGCGAGTTCCATTCTGAACACACCTGAGAAGCGACTCCGCGGTCCTGCGCCCCGAGAAATGAGAAAACCTTGAGCTTGCAGTCTGGCGGCAGAATGTCAAACGGGAACACCTCGCGCTTGGGAGTCCGGCCGATGTTCCCCAGTCGCAGCACGAGTTCCGACTTAGTGACAGATTCTTTAGCCAGGTACTGTTCAACGAAGTCACATGCTGATATTGTCCTGTTACGGTCTGTCGGTACTCTGTAGGGGCGGGAGGGTTTCTTGAAGGGATGGCTTGGTTCCTGAGGGGAGTAGTGGTAGCTTCCACATGGGATGCGTCCGGGACATTCTAGGTCCAGTGACATCGAGACCGATCGGACTTTCTTGGCTCGTTTGACACTAGATGACTTCTTGACGACAGCGCTGACTTTTTTCTTTGTGGACATGATGACGTATGCGACTGCGCCAAGCAGACACACGAAGCAGCCCGTACTCGTCAGGTCCGGCTGCCACAGATGAGACTCTTTACTCGGGAGCTTCTCTAGTCGAGAGCTCATCACAGACGGATGCTGCAAGTACACAAAATGGAAAAACAAGTTGAATATTGATCAAACTATTCGTACAAATCAGGATTATGACATCAATATCTTGTGGTATGGCACAACCCACATAATTGATAAAATCACATTCATAACACAGGTAAACTGTAAAAAGCAAGAAGACGTCAGTAGAAATGGGTTCAGTTGACAGTCAGTCAGTGACAGTGTTTCTGTGGTAACTCAAATGAGACTCACCTTCTTTTTTTTAAAACTGTTTCTCCGAATGACCTGCATCCCAGAGTTATCAATCATAACCTGTTATATTTTTTGGAATGAGCAACTCCTTTGTCAAATGATGAGATGAACACTTTTTCAGAGCAATATACTATAGAGGTATATTCAGTCTAAGGCACTGTCCTTCCTTGAAAATGGCTGAACGACCGTGAAAATGGCTTCTACGCCGAAGCAGTATATCTAGCAGTAAAGCCAAGGGACATGTTCGTTTCCGACCAGCAGAAATCACAAAGATCGCACACTGGATGGAACAAAAATGATACAAAAACACAAAATGTCAATATCTCCACGTTCTTGTCACATCTCTCTTGACTGTCTTTCTTCCAACGACAAGGGAACTGGGTTGTCAACCAGATTCCCCTTTCCTGCGAATTTCTACATTTCCAGATATCACACCTCCTTCCTTGTCAAGCGTTTGCAACCACAAAGAATCGCTGCGCCTCGGTCGATCCTTTTAACACACGACGCATGCTCCACCCCCCCCCCCCCCCCCCCCTCCCAATCTCTCGCTGCCCGGCCTGCTGTAGAACTGGGTTAACGACCTAGCTGCAAGCCGAAGCCGCACACATCAGCTGATGATGGGGGCCCAAGTTATTTCCAGCCCAGCTCTCTGCCTATCGTGGCAAGCCACACGCCAGTGCTTGTGCTCTGCGGCCCGGGCGACCTTCACCTTCCCGGGCCGGCCGGCAGTAACCATCGGTCCGTTGATACCCCCTCCCCCCACCCGACACGAGCTGTTATTCCAGTGGACCAAAGTGCATTCTCCACACAAAGGACCGCGGCGGCCAGGCACTTGTGGGACACGGCGCATGCGCGCAGCTCTCCCAGGCAAGCACACGCTAATTTTATGCATCTCGCCGGTGCTGTGCTGTTTTTAGAACGGCCTGTCATTCGCTTTGATTTGCTCGTCGATACATTGACCTGCACGTCAAATTGATTATTTCGATGTGACAGTGACCGCTGTCCATTGATTGGGGATATAATGATCTGGACATTTGACAGCTGCGGGCAAACCAGGGGGAAATTGAATGGATTTGAGGGTGGATTTAGGGGTTCAATTTGCTACACGGAGGCTGACTTTTGACATTGGTTTGGGTTTGTGTGGCCTTGTGGACCAAGTTCCAGGCCACGGGTCTGTGTGCCGACTGTACGCAATCAGCAGATCAGCTGTCATTAGCGATGCCAATCAAGCGAGTACAGGTCGCTGGACTGTGTTTCCGAGTGCTGCTTGTTCGGGAATGTGGGACATCCATTTTGTATGGAGTGGGAAAATACATATTGTTCAGTAACTTCGATTTGCTGGCGAGTGTAATCAGTGTATTCATATATAATTTATCCTCTTTATCCATATTGATGGAGAAATGACTGGCGTTGTATGGAATCTATCACGGCTTGTCCGACAAATGGTGCAATGATAAATTGCCTTGGACCATGCAACCTTGAGATAGGCATGCCTAGATGCACAATTCAGACCCCCCTTTGGCAAAGATAAATAGAGAAGAAATCAAGAAAGTCGGAAACGCTGCCAAAATTATTCAGTCCTTGTGAATATCTACATGTATTATGTGTGAAAACCTCCGTTGGACTTTGTATATAGCCTTCCAAATGTAGAACATCAGTCACAAAACATATAAATAGAGTTGTGGCCTTACAGATTTTTTTTTGTAGCCATAGAACTGAATGCAGTCCTTTTGTGGTTAACCTCAGTTGTCCATGTCAATTATTATTTATTTTCGGACACTGCTTGAAACCATGACCTGCAAAGAGCTCATCTGACAAAGATCTGGCCTGGCTATGGGTGCAGTGTGCTTCAGCCCTGGACAATCTGCGGCCTTTGCCTTTGGGGTCATCAGACGTCAGGTGTGGCAAAATCAATGAAAACTGTTCAATTTCTTGATGTGAATCAGGTCGATAAATTTCAATTCCAATGAATTGCGCTGCCTTTAATATCAAGGAGACATTTCGGCCTGCTCAACATACCTGCTGCAGTGGTGAAGGGCACCCGAGATGTTTTGGTATAATCAGGCCGGTGGCTCCCAACTAGGCCAATGTCAGTAAATAATAAGGTATGCACTGGGATGTAACACAACTTAGAGGTTTATTTTGTGCTGAATGGACACATTTATTTACTTGTAAAACAGGGTTTCTGTTCATTACTTGCGTCACAAAAGCATCTAATGTATAATGTTGTTTCACTTGCAAATAAACAGAGGATCACCAGTGCAGTTTATTGTTCCATTAAGTAACACCACACACCACATGTAATTAAAACAAACAATGATTTCTAAAGGTAGTGAGGTTCTCTTTGCAGGTGTGAATAAATAACATGGGTCATGCCAGTGAATGAAAGCAAATGATACAGCTGACTGTATGTGGTTTGGTTTCTTCAGGTAGTAAAACCGCAGGGGGCCTCACCCAACAATACAGCAAACCACAGGCCAGGTATCAAGCAGTAAATGACCAGATTCCACGCTTGTCTGATCTAAGCCCAATCAAACCGGACCACTGCGTAAACAGAACTGGCCTGGTTTTTCATATCTCACTGAACATGGGACTTTTGCATGGACAGTGTGACTGGGATATTTAGCCTGTGACCGCCCTCCTCCTTTAGACATCCAGGCCGAAAAAACAGCACCGAATTTAATACCCAATTTGGTCTGTTCGTTTCTTTTTTCAGACATCAAAAACTATATAAATATCTATTTCTTTCCGGTGCCCGCATAATGCACAAGTACCATTCAGATTGCATCTATGACTATGCTCTTCTTGTTTCGTGTTTTTTTTCTGCGCTGATGCTTTGCTGGTCTGGTGATGAACCAATTTTGGGATAAACTATTATGCTCGAGTGTTTGCTGACAAAGATTGAGCATGTTTCTGCGTTATCAAGTGGTCTGTTTATGTAGATCTCTGAGGGTATTTAAACACTGAGGGAAAACCTTGCTGTTGAGTCATGGCGAAAGCAATTTCCTCCCCATATCTCTCACCAGCTAGAGCGCAGGGCAACGACCTGCACTTCTCCACGGAAACGCCATGTATAAAAAGCGAACATAAAAAACAATAGCGCCTGTTGTTGAGTAATATCTCCGCATTATAAAAACTGCTTGGGAGTCTATTAGTGATTGTTTACGACACAAGAGTACTGTAATATTGGGACGATTTGATTCTTTGGTAGTAAAACGGTCAGTCACATCTCCACTACCTGTCTCGGTACATGTACATTTGTACATTGCATACACATATTTATGCGTAAGCAGGGACCAATCGAGACGCACAGCGGCACGCTGGTAAACAACCTGTAATGGTACACGTATATAACACTGATAGCAAACTACCATTCCGTGGAGCACTTGCCTGTCTCTATGTTTGCTTTCTGTGTTGGGGGTGATGTTTAACAAGCAAAATATATTGACACTGTTTCAAGGATCAGGTTGCCCTGTTATTGTGTATTGCTTGCCGGTCAACCACCTTCACTGAAAAACATCCGCTCAACAATGAACAAGTTGCTAAACTACCGTTCTAAAGCGGAAAACACTTACATAGGATGTATACCAGAGTACCATCACTAAAATCTCTACATAACATGTATGTAGGAAAACGCCCAGAAATGGCTCTAAACTTGATAACGATCATTGTTTTCTGGTCGAAAACCTTCCTGAGCAGTTTAGCTTCGAGTGGTTTCTCTGAGACTTTGCCTACAGATATTCAAACCACCAGATCTCTGCTCTTGCTTCTGAAGTCTTAACCATTCGAGTGCTTTTCATTCTTGGTGGAAAACAACCAAAAGGAAAGAAATTGATCTGTATTGGATCAATCAGCTGAAAATCTTAATTATTCTCGTGACGATAACAATTCAATTATATCATTCTATTTGTTCTTTCATTAAATTTCATTCAGGTCACTGAACTTTCGTGAACCAGAAGTCAACTTTCAATTGATGAAACTTTTATTATAGTGTCCAAAGCATTAATATGTTGACACTATGTTCACCTACTGTAAAGCCACAAATTATTCGCAACCATTATTTTCGCGAATTTTGTGAATCCACAAAATCGCGAAATTAAATGGACGTGAAACATTTCTGATGACAACCCACATTGTTATGAAGAAATTGTTCAAGACGGCCAAACCGCGAAATTAAATGGCCGCGGACATGGCCTGATCGCAGAAAAACGCGAAAGTTTGTGGCAGCGAACTTAAATGGCTTTACAGTACTGCACAATACACAGAATATTATGCATTCCTTCTCATGGTCTGTGTGATATTCTTTATAATAGTAATAAATGAATATGTAACACATGGTGTTGACTTTGTATTGCAGGATGCTCAAAAAGTGGCGACATCTGGTGATTATCTGTGCAAACCACGAGCGATGACCAAATAAGGCAACAGGTCGTCTGGTCTGGCGTTGAATTCATGTAAAGTGATAAAATTGATAACTATTGATATTCAAGTGTCCATATGCTTGTCAAAAATTTCAGCTGAGTTTCGTACCTTTGGGAAATTCATCCAATATATCACTGGTCGCACATGCAATGATTCCGGAAAATTCACACAAGGAAAATGACATACCAGAAAGTGTTGCGCAATGTGCATGCACAAAACCACCGCACGAGCATTCACACAGCCTACTGAACCTATATGGTACAGAACAGCTGATTCGAAAAATTTCCCATGATGAAACATCTACTTGAAGTAGACTAGCGCCAGTCAAGCATTTAACCACCCACATTAATGTGTCTAGACATAGAGTTGACAGTCCCTTATCTTTTGGCTTTGTTTGATTTGTAAAATCTTCTGAGGCAGGTGTGGATATTAGTTTTGAACTGATACTAGTAGATGATACAAGCCTTTTGCAAGGTATGATGGTCATTTATTGGACAGACAACGAGCATAGATAATCTTGAAAGAAATCACAATTCAGAAAGAGAAAGCAGGAAAATGAGGAAATGGCCATGATGTCACATAATTGGCCAAATAAAAGTCAATGTCTCTGGGACAATGATGTAAGTACACTGTGGAAATATTTTGACCTCCAGAGTCGCCTATCATTATCTGCTACTGTAAATTTCCAGTGGCAACTATTCATACTGAGCTGAGGTAAGCATTGAACAACTAATATAGAAAGGGTGGGGTCAGTTTGGGGAGGGGGGGGGGGAGGGGGGTGTTGAGGGAAGGAAACATACAACATATCTGATGTATTCAAGTATGTTTTGGCCTCCATCATGAATGCCTTCCTCTTACCCCGACATCCCTAAATGGTCAAATACAGTTTCAAGCATGTCCCACATATTTTCTTTCTTTTGTTTTCACACCTATTGACATCAGTGGCCAGATTTTCCACATGTATCATATTTCTATGCAGTAAGAAAGCAAACTAACTAATACACCAAGATCAACTGCTTACAGCGAGGCACAACATCCAACCATGGACCAGAGCAAACAACTGCTACATTGACAAGGAAACAGCGCCCCAGGTATGCATAAATCCTGAGGGAAGGAACCAAAAACCTCTAAGAACAACAGACTATACTCAGCATTGGCAGCTGACGGCACATACAATATGAATCCATCTGAACTCTCCCCCTCCGAGCTATTCTGAGTCTGAATCGGAATAATCGTGCAGGAAAAATCAATTCTTGTCCTCAGATACCTCGAGTTTTTCCCCCAGCATCAGAGGTCAGTATAGGCAGATGTCCATCTGAAATGTCCATCCGTCTGTCAGTTTGCACGTTTCTCTTGGTCAGTCACCAGGTGATTGTACAATAGCAGGACTGACCAGGGTCATTTACTCTGGCTCAGACTAACATGATTTACCCTCTACATAATTACTATGTATTTTCTTCCACACATAGGGGGGTATATGGTCTTTTCATGAATGTAGCAATTAGCAGCCAAACAGTAATTATAAGAACATGTAATTAACTATAATTCTTGCCGTCCATACCAGGAATACCTAGGCAACTTAAAGGTACAGACATGGTATATCATAAGATTTTGTATCTAAAGTAAATGCCAATAAAATTAATGTTCCTTATCTGATAAAAAGTGCTTGTAAATATGTATATAGAAAGAATTGGAGGGGTGGAGGTGGAGGACTGTATCATGAACTTCATAAAACAATCTGAAACAGGAAATAAACCTCATGTGTATTTATTGCATATCAATCTATAATCTTGCTGTGTACTGCAAACTTAAGTGCAAAGTGATAGCGTACACAGGATCCAGACAGTTCTGACATCCACTCTGCTGAAAACAAAGTCATGACCACTCAGTCTCACTGTAACATTCAGTCCCAGTGTAAGGGTTGCATATGTCATATTTTTCCTGCTCAGAGGGTTATCCCCTCAGGCTAATACAAATTATCAATTATCAACTAGTCTAACTGATTTGAACAAATTTGGTTTAGTTTCTGTTTTAGAGTGGTTATGATTTTGGGGCATTGATTGATGGTATCTAGCTAGGATATCCAGTAGATTCCTCTAGATACCATATCCTGTATTATACACTTACTAGATCTACCCAAAAGTGCCAAAATATCACATTTCTGGAAGTTTCCAGAATAATCACTGATGACAGATCTATCTATCACTAGATCTACCAGGATATAGATCTAGGAAATGTACATTACTAGATATCTAGATCTACTTGAATCTGATTATATTCACACATGATTGTATTTACCTGTGTTTAATTAGATCTACTTACATATGATTAGAAGTCCTGAAGTCTGAAGTAGCCTATAAATTGACTGTAATTCGAGGCACATAATCAGCTGATAATCATCAAATTTCCCTGAGGTGAACGTGTTTCACGTGTGATTGCACGGCACTAGGCTACATGTGTACGTCCGCTAGGCCTACGAAAACCGGCGATTGTGAAATCAGCTGTTAGACCGGCCTGAACTGGCTCGACCAACTTGTAATGTATAGGGAAAGTGAGCTCCACAAATCGATAAATCATTTACTGTAAGCTGGCAAAAGGTCTTACCTCCAAAATATTTCACTTGGTCAGTCAAGTAGAACTGTGAAAATGTAGCTATTTCGATTTGGCATAATTTCATCAAGTCCCAAGTTCATCTCCACTATCAATTTTCTTTCTTGATTTGGATATACATCGAATTATTTAGTCGAGAAACCCAAATAATATACGTGAATATTTTCTGACTTACAGAGCTCAGTGTTCTATTTTACGGACCAAGGTGCAGAGTGGGTCACGTGACCATGCCGATGTCATTATCATATTTTAAAGTTTAGCCTGCCAATCTCTATTTAAATGGTTTATATCAAGGGTAAAATCGATGACTGATATGTACATGCGCATATATACGTTTCAAATATACTCAAATTCAATGTAAACTTGTGTAATTATCCGAAACTCAAAGAAAACCAGTCCATTTTGACGGTTCAATGCCCCCTATATTGGGCCGGTTGCAAAAACGGAACAATGGAACACGGAAAGTCGGTTTTCATATACAATTTATACTGTGAAGATCGGTTTAACGGTTTGAAATCAACATCGCAAATAGTTTACCAGTTCTTTATATCGCGGAAACATGGCCGATATTACACGGATTCCTTACCTTTATCGAATAATTTACGTTTGAAGCACCGCTGTCCCTTCTGTCATTCATCTATTTCGGTCTCTCAGCTGATCGCGATGACGTAAGGGTTTCGTTTCGGAGCCCTTCGGTTGTTTCCGTAAAACTTCCGAACATAAATTATACCAATTTACGAGCACCCTTTCTGTATGGACATGGATCATGGCATCATGTCACGCGTTGCACTTATGCTCTTACACACCCAAGTTCAAAAAATATAATTATTAACCTCATCTTCTTTGACAACTCTTTAGTTCATTGTACCACACAGGGGTAGAATTTGCTTGGGACCGACTAAATTACGCACCAAGGAAACACGTTCGCAGACTGAAACTTGAAAGAACGCAGGGGATCGAAACATTACTCATAGATATACAATACCTACCAGTAGATCTGACAGCGACAACTTTTTACAGGTTTTTGTCCACATGGTATTGAGTTTGATAATGGAAATATGTCTACTGTAGTACTATACAGTACATGAACAGTATGTACAGCAAACATGGCCGGGGGATTTCTTCTGTACTGTATTGCAATCTCCATCAATATATGGACTATGAACGTTTGTACTGTACATGTACACCGTATGTGGGTCAAAGTACAAACACAAACAGCATAATTAAAAAATACTATAAACGTCATGTTGTTAGTATGTAATACAATGTTGCCCAAGTCGATCTTCACATGTAGGTCAATGACCGTCAATCCAATTGGTCAATCTCCGGTGCCACATCTGGGAAAACCGAACTTTGGGATTTTCCGGAAAGGTCCGACGACATAACAATGAAAGCAGACAGATGATCACAGTGCCGAAACCGACTATGGTACCGCGCATTACCTAGTAAAAAATGGCGGCAGGTATTTGTGGTTCGAATTTGATCGAGCTTAAAAACTTGACTGAGAGGCTATTTTGAAGCATTCAAAAGTCTGTGATATAAAGTTGATTGTGCTGCACATAATTAATAAGGCGAATTACAGAAAAATAGGCTTTTTCTAAGAGATATCGGCGACTGAAAATCGTGGCTGACTATGTAAACGCCGGAGTCCAAGGATACATTGACTATGGTAACGCATAGTGTCGACTATGGTAATGCATTCACTACTTCACTGAAAAAAAAAATATATATATAACACAAGAATTGAACTGTAATTTATACGATATTCGTATATTTACTACAGGGAATAGGTCTATTTCAGTTTACAGTGCCCTTTTTTCTTTAAAACTGCATATACTGGGTGTAGTACCGTGCTGAAACCCATGCTGACATCGTGAGATGTAGAACCACTGAGTCGCATGTGATTAGTCTCGGTTACATGCTGACACTTGGTAATTTGATGACAACAGGATCGATGGACTGAACGCGGTTTGCGGACGATGTTCCAATACGTCCAAGGCAGAATAGCGAAAAATCCCATGTGTCGTCAAATATATTCATGCTTACCACGCGATGCCCAATACGTTGAGGGATAAAATTAGCATAGTGGTTAGGCTGGGATTTTTTTTTTTAGAAAGGTGTTATGGACCGTCAAAGTAAGATCATTTAACATTGAGTTGAATGGCCAATATAATTAATATACTGTAGCCTCTAGGCTTCCTCTAGGTACTGGACTATGGGTAGTGATTCACTACAGTAGCCCCTTCCCGTGTGAGTCTACCAGGCAGCCTTCATCAGTGTTCACGAAGCTCGTGTACATGTAGTATGTACAGCAAAAACTTCCACTAATATCCTGAAAATACCTAGATGTCATCATGTACATGGCCAGAAATCCATAACGAGCGATACATTCCAACATGGCTGATTTGATGCGGAGATGCAGATAATTTTCATGTCCTTTCTGGATCAAACAGAAACATGAGATTTCAATTCTAAATAGGGAGTGACTTACTTACAATGAGCTGTTAAATATAATTATACAAAATTGATAAATGCATTGTATATTCCCTCACTAATGTGTAGTTCTAGAATAATATATATTTATCAATTTAGAAACAATTTAAGATCACCATGAGGTGAAACCGTGTCTTCAGAAATACAAAACGAGAGATGTATTTGTAGTGTGATATAATCAGCTATACTGGTCATGTAGTAGACATACTCAAGTGGACCATATCAACAGGTCACCTTACTAATTTTCCTGCTACAGCCGTACAGGCACATAGAATAATGAATTTTGCCTCCAATAAATGTACTAAAATTTTGAGAAAGTTGCTAACTTCCACAACTTTGACTTATAACAGAAAAATGAGTATGATGACCCTCGTATTTCCCCAATATTCTTTGTTTCATATAAAAAAACTTGCACACACAGTTTCGTTGATAAAAAAAAAATCTCAGGAAAATTGTTATTAAAAATAATGGCCAAAATGAT
The DNA here is from genome assembly GCA_949152475.1 of Terebella lapidaria. Lineage (NCBI taxonomy): Eukaryota > Metazoa > Annelida > Polychaeta > Terebellida > Terebellidae > Terebella > Terebella lapidaria. The sequence continues at coordinate 5,156,394 of OX424562.1, forward strand.
CATTTGGCAGGTATTTTGAGGATAATGTTACCCATAATTCCACATTAAAGGTTATATTTGATCCCAATTTACTGTTTTAAAGTGTCATCATCGGTGATTGTTTAAAAGTCTGAAAATCAATAAATGAAATGTTTCAGCCCCCTCTGAGTGCATGGAATTTGGCGTGCATTCAGAGTGCATGGAACGAGCTCGTTTTCATGAAAACGTGTTGTGTTGTGGCCTACCTCTCAAGTGTTTGGTTTTTCTTGGCAGGAAAATCTCCCGGTGAGAGAGAGCTCTGTATGGCTCTGCAGGTAGGACTTTCAACAGCTGTTCACCATCGTTGTTCTGAGTTGGGGAGCGCAAGAGTGACATTGTTCCAAGAGCGCATGCGTAAAAACGTAAATTTTGGTGGATAAACAAAACATGTAACAACTTGTTTATCCCTCTTCCTCTGAAAATAACGTTTTTACTGGGATGGATGAATTTCAGACACAATCAAGACGGTCTGATTGACGACGCGATCAAAGACCAACATGACCTATTTGTTATAACAATATGTTGCCATGACGTTTTTGGTGAAAAACGTCACTTTTTGAGGATTTTATATTTTTTCCTGATCCTGATTAGATATACTTTTTTGATGAAATGTAAAAATGTACCGGGGATCCCCGTATTTAAGCCCCTCTTTGGATAAGCCCATGGGATGATAATTATGGGGAAACTACTCTTGTATATGCCTCTCGTGTCTCAGATCACAACAGAGATCCCTCTGGATTTTTGTCACTTCACAGACATCGAGCCAAACACAGTTTTTCCCCTTGGTCTATATTTGGGGGAAACGTCGTTGACGTTTGGAGACGTTGGTAAGTGCTGGTACCTAGAATAAGCTGCTGAAATAGTATTAATAAAAGACGTAAGTGTGCCTTGCTAAGGGCTACTAGATTTAGTACGTATACACGTGATCAGCTGGATTTTATCTGGTACATGCATGCATAGGCATGCATATGTGTACCCTTTTACTCGTCATGCACGTGCGTTTAATATAACTATGAATATTTGTGATTATACACTGGAATAAATGTTTGTATTAATATAGCTATCACGCATATAAGAAGTGTTTTCCCTTCTAATCCGTTGTAAATTCAAGCGTGCAAAATAAGTCATGAAATAATTATTCCCCGAATATAAGCGCATGGGCCTATATATGGAGTTAATTTTCATTCGACACAAGACCCTTTGCACAAATATAAACCTAGGGCTTAAATATGGGAATCAACAGTACAGTAATCGGGTTGCAATTGAACACATTCAATTAAACGAATACAGTTGAAAATTCAGTTCTACAGGAGCCAAAACGTCCGTCCATCTGCATGGTTACATCACCCCCAAATCACTATCAACTTGAAACTTCCCATGTGGTTTAATGTAGTTATCGGATTTGGACTCTCTGAATGGAGCCATGAATCAACCTATTAGGCCACACCAATTTATAAAGTTGGTCTATGGATTTTTGTCCTGAAAAAATCGTACGTGGGAGCGAAATATTTTTACATTTAATATTAAATTTTCCGTCTTTGGAATATTTCACTTCAAAAATGGTACGAACGATATATTTTTTTTTTACTAATAACTTCTGTCTTTGGAATCTAGATTGCCAAAATTCGTGCGAGAGATTTTATTTTGAATGATAACTTATGTATTTGCCGCTTATTTTGGTTTTGTATTCGACAGTCATGTCCTTAAAAAATCAAATTGGCCAGTTTAGCGGGAAAATAGGATCATTTAAATCAATTATAATCTGTTATTTGCTCTGTTAACCCGTCTACATGTATATATCTAGGCCGTATGGGTAAATTCTGGTAGATGAACAATTCAATGTATTCTGTGCCTTTTTTCACAGAAAATAGTTTAGAAATTTGTGAACGATTTTCAATGTGTCATGTTGAATTACTTGTCTTGTCATGTTCATGAATTTTGTCTGAAATAACGCAAATTATTGCAGTATTATTGAGTAAAATTCCAAACTGTCCTGATGTATTCAGATGACTATAGTTTGAAATATAGACCTATGAGTTACAGAAGAATTATCTATCGCAAGATACTATTGGTTAGGTTCTGGAAAATTTTTGGTATTGAAATATATTCTGTTAAAATCATGTATATCAACATGTCATGCCAGGAAGACCCACCCAAAGCTGTGCTAAAGGCCCAAAATGCTGATATTTTCAGCTCACTGGTGATCCTGTGTAGTGTTGGCACACAATGATTCAAACAGTTCCTCGGAAAGTATCAATACTGGCTCTTTAAATGCAGTTTTTGACAACTATTTGAGTGGATACAGATTGTGATTTTTATTTGGGGCAAAAACTAAGTTGTCGATGAATTTTATTAGGCCAAAATAGGTTCGGCGATTTTTTTTACCGAAATTTTGAGAATGAATTTTTAGGGGCGGCGATTCCATAGACCAACTCTATAAATTGGTGTGGCCTTACCACCAATAGAATAATATTTGATGAGGACAATAACTAAAGAAGTTCGATAGTAATAATAGCCCTTAGATCAAATTCGAACTTTTAGAGCAATTTCTGGTCTTCGAAATTGGTCTCTGGCTGGGGTCATCCTCGTATCACGTACGTAGGTCAATTTCGAACTTCATACGAAAATTCCCAATTTGTTATGTTCTCGTGGTTCTGGACTGGAGCCATCCTGTGTTGGAAACTCTAATATCTTTTTTTATATTATTCAATCGCGAAAAATACATACGTTCTCAATGTACAAGTTTACATCCAATTGTTTTATGTGTCAACCTAGTTATTTTATCATGTACTACAGTAACTATTGTAACATCAGTTTTTCATTGTAAAGCGCCTTACTGTACACCTTTAAGGTATTAGATTGGGCGCTCTATAAATTTTGTATATATGTATGTATATGGTATATATGCTCAATTTTAGAAAGTATTAATAATTAATATATTGCGTGTAGTAAATGTACAATTATTATTTCCAAACTGTTGACTGATATTTTCCATATCGTTTTGTGCAACGGAACTTTACCACGACGGATTGAAGGCCTATAACAACGAACGCTCGGCTACCAGTCAAACAAGGAAAACGGGTAGGCTACCACGGATTCATCACTGAAGAGTGTCCGTATGGGGTGATCCTATAGATGTCAAGCGTTTGCATCTCATACTCACCATTTTGTAGTGCGTTCGAAAACGCCAAACGTAGCAGCGTGAGTTATTCTTCATCACGTTATGACGTCATTCGATCGTCTCGCGTTTCTTTTTTGTCTCACGTTCTGCGTTCGAACGTAACTTACATGAAGTAACGCATTCATTAGAATGTAGTCCAATTTCGTTATTCATCAGTTTATATTTCTACTGGGCAGTGCATGGCCAGTACAGCGTGAGTCAATGACCCGTGTGTGTGGGTGAGCGAATCCATAAAAGGTCAATAGAAACGATTAGGCCTAAACTCCAAAAACCTTCGCGTCCAAGTGACGTCGGTACTCATCACATAAAGTTAATATATATGTGCACTATATGTGTAATGATTGTTTGTTATGGCTGAATATATAACTGACCAATTCACAAATAGGTACAATTGTAGTTTGTGCTTGACAGTCGTGCATTTTGGGAAGAGCAAATAGCGACAAGCTCAAAGAAGCCATAAGGTACATACATAGGATCACTATAGATAACGACTCATGGCAGTACCGGTTTCTGCATGTGAGCTGGCGATATTATATTTATTACGACGTAAACAAAGATTATTACACTACATTACACTTTGTGTTTCATTCATAGCTAAATGGTGCCCTTATTGTAGACCTACCCAGCGAACCGTGAACAATGGAATAAATGGGGAAAAGTTCGAGGTCGGTGCACCTCATACAGTACATCATAATGATCAATAAATTGATCCGCTTGACTGGTCAGAGATTGACCCTATCGCTGGTCACGGTTGAACACCTTTTCTGTGAAGCGCTCACCTCTGACAAGTATTGCCAAACAATGGCAATCCCATCAGACAAATTACTCAACGGATGAGCACTGTGGTGTAAGGTCAATTCCCAGTTTGGACCTAGTATCATACACTGCACCTTAATACTACTCGTCCACTAAATGAATGCCATTTAATCCGTCTGTCACCTTTTTAATCCTTATTGAATATAGAGGAAGGCGCAGGATATGATACTTGGGCCCAAAGGTTGAGCAGGCAATTGACCTTACGACGGTGTATGGTTTGAGTTGTTTGTCCGAGGGGATTACCATTGTTCAACAATATTTGTCCGAGGTGTACGCTTCACAGAAAAGCTGTTCAACCATGACAATCGTAAGGTCAATTAAGTTGTGTAAAAAAAGTCCTGTTCATTTGTCAGTGAAACACGCTTTTTGGCCATAGTTTAGTTTGAGTAATCGTATCAACTTGGCGTCATCATGGTCATGCCGCAATATTTCACCGAAGTTTAGAATTTTATCTCTAAAACATGAAAGTTTCTTTGGTATTAAAGCTAGCAGGTTCAGTAGATTTGATTATGATTGAGTTTCAACTATACGTAATGTTTCTTGTTAATGTTTACATATTCACCACCAAGCATCATAAAAATTTTGTGGCAGGCCTATTGGTAGTATTGGTTATTAGGCCTACATGCAATATAGGCCTACATGTACGATATTGAGATTCGTCATACCGCCAGCTATGAATACTACGGTTGCCAGTTGCTCAGTGGTAGAGCGTTCTCGCTATCAGATGACATGGAACCGTTATGGTATCAGGCGGTATTATCAGTCAACACTCGTGGAATTTCCGACTTTTACCCAGTGCCATTTTCCCGCGAAAATTCAGAAGAGGTTTTGTTTACATTTTGACAGCTCATTCACAAAACTCATCGCAGTACTCGGATAAATCGCACTTAAAAGTACGATGGGAAACGAAGCGAGTCAGCAGATTCAGTATGGACATTCCCTCGAGAATGACGTGAAAGTTGAGTGGAAGAAAGCGGACGTTTCGCCGGCTGCCGGCGGTCAGAAATTTCCGGGGAGGGACGGTCATTGTGCCTGCTCTGTCGGCGGCCGGTTGTATGTCTTTGGTGGGGTGGTACACCCACAACAACCTGACGAGGATGTCACAGAGTCAAACGAGCTGCTCGTTCTCGATCTAGGTGAGGAAGTTCTATCATTGAAATTTGAATGGAAGGGATTCGGAACAACATTTCTTTGTGCGATCTCTATAAACTAGGGCCCAGACGATTCGGAAATTTCCGACCCGGGTACCCGTGTGGTCTGACTCGACTCGCCCCGGGTAACCCGTCCAAATATAGATCAAATTTGAAAGGGAATAACTGGCGCAATTTGTAACAGGTAAACACCAGTCACCGATCTTTGACACATATTTGTTTGGTCGGTGTTTATTTACACGTTTGAAAGAGATCACATGACCTCATAAAAGTACCTTTCCCGATGATTTTCATTCTTGTGATTTTACTAGCGTTTGTATCAAATTTTCAAGACAAGAACTATATCTTTATTCGTTCTCGGGTACATTTAATGAAATTCCAACCTGGGAAATTGTATGACCCGCCCCAAATTCGGGTACCCTTCGACTCGTCCGGGCCCTACTATAAACGAGTTCGCAGTTCCAGAAAACAGAATAAACAAAAGCAATCCAAAAGTACGCTACCTAACCCTCTGATAGAAATCCAAACTATATAAGCTCTTTCACAATTTTCTGAGCTAATTAATTCTCAACTAGATCTAATTAATGATTTCCACAGGATCAAAGACATGGACACGCCCAGATGTTACCGGCTCCATACCACCCCCACGATCCGCAGCTACTATGGTATCCATTGGCAACAGTATCTACCTATTCGGGGGATTGAGTCGTGAGACGGGATGGTTTGACACGTTGCACAAGTTCGACACAGGTTGGTCAACAATTATCAGCAGATTTTCTCTGTACATTGATGTTAAAACTTAATATGCTCGAAAGTCAGTTCATATTCATTGCAGTTGAAACAACCTGTGCATACTGGTAATTGCAAAAGCTGTCATTTACCAATATCTATTTTGTTTCGCTGAGTAGAAACTTCAGAATGGAGCACAGTGGAATGTGAGGGAACTCCACCAAGTCCAAGGGATAAACTCGCATCAGCGGTCATCGGTCAGAAAATGTACATCTTCGGTGGATTTGGTCCATCAGGAATGGAAGAAGAGGAGGCAAGTAGAGAGCTGTATTTTTGCCTACATGAATAAATATCCATGTTTCGAACATTGATATTAAAAGAAAATGTTATGAATACATCACAAAATCATGGTATTTTGTATTCATTGCTTAGTTTTGAGGGAATCGTGTTTGTGTGTTCATGGTCTTAGGAACAATAGTACCCATAGTTGTCCCCAAACTTGTATGCTCAGTGAGGGTGAATATATGGTGTTGCTATGGTAATATTTCTCATGCAGGAAGAGTTATCGGACGAGGACGATGAAGATGATGAAGGTGCCCAGTTTGGTTGGTTCAATGACCTCTTCATATTTGACACAGGTGAGTAATATAAGGATGTTTGCTTGATTATATATACATATATATATATATGTTGGACTCCGGGGAAAAACCCTGAACAAATCCAAATGTACCTTGGCCGCATAGAAAAATTATATGGGGGAAAAACTCCCTATTTTTAGGTTACCGGACCTATGGTCCGATAACCTATTGGCATGGCGTTGCGTCCGTCGTCCGTCGTCGTCCGTCGTCGTCCGTCGTCGTCGTCGTCCACATTTTTATCTTTTTTGTTTACAGGCGAATTCTTCTGAAATTTTGCACAAAAATACTTAAAAATAATTCAAGAAGGAGGTATTTTTTAGTTTTTTGATTTTCACATTTTTTTCAAAATGGCGGCCGTTTTCGACGAAAAATGCCTGATGTTGGACTTTGGCGGCCATTTTCTCAAAATCTGTTCAGTAACTTTTTTTCTTTTTGATACATAACATTCCTGATATGTACTCCTATGATGACTATAAATTTCGTTGCGCTTGAATCGCTCGAAGTGGACCATTTTGGCCCAAACTCGGCCCAAATGGGACTTTCCCATGTTAAATTCTCCTATGCTTTATAATGGGACGCATTATGCCTAATATCTCACTTAATATTGAGATTAGAGACTAGGAATCAATTGTGGACATATAGGAAATGATATATGCTGAATATTCTCGTGACCTTGAATTTGACCTCTGACTTCGATTTCAAGGTCAGAGCACAAAATGGCTGATATCTCGCTTATTATCGACTCTACAGCTTAGGAATCAATTGTGGACATATAGGAAATGATATATGCTGAATATTCTGATGACCTTGAATTTGACCTTTGACCCCATTTTCAAGGTCATAGGACAAAATGACTAATATCTCGCTTGTTATCGACTTTACAGCTTAGGAATTAGTTATCAACATATAGGAAATGATATATGCAGATTATTGTCATGACCTTGAATTTGACCTTTGACCTCATTTTCAAGGTCACAGGACAAAATGGCTAATATCTCACTTATTATCGACTCTACAGCTTAGGAATCAATTGTGGACATATAGGAAATGATATATGCTGAATATTCTGATGACCTTGAATTTGACCTTTGACCCCATTTTCAAGGTCATAGGACAAAATGACTAATATCTCGCTTGTTATCGACTTTACAGCTTAGGAATCAGTTATCAACATATAGGAAATGATATATGCAGATTATTGTCATGACCTTGAATTTGACCTTTGACCTCATTTTCAAGGTCACAGGACAAAATGGCTAATATTTCACTTATTATCGACTCTACAGCTTAGGAATCAATTGTGGACATATAGGAAATGATATATGCTGAATATTCTGATGACCTTGAATTTGACCTTTGACGGCAATTTCAAGGTCATAGGACAAAATGGCTAATATCTCGCTTGTTATCGACTTCACAGCTTAGGAATCAGTTATGAACCTATAGGAAATGATATATGCAGATTATTGTCATGACCTTGAATTTGACCTTTGACCTCATTTTCAAGGTCACAGGACAAAATGGCTAATATCTCACTTATTATCGATTTTACAGCTTAGGAATCAATTGTGGACATGTAGGAAATGATATATGCTGAATATTCTCGGACCTTGAATTTGACCTCTGACCTCCTTCTCAAGGTCCAAGGACAAACTGGCTCATATCTTGCTCCTCTATTGACTGTATGGCTTGGGAATCAATTGTGGACATGATATAGAAAATGATATACACTGAATATTTTGATGACCTTGAATTTGACCTTTGCCCCTTCATTTTCAAGGCCACAGCACAAAATTGCTAATATCTCGCTGATTATTAAGGCATTTCGGCAGAAATGCCTTTATGGTTTTAGCAGAATTTTTTTTTTAAGGCATTTCGGCAGAAATGCCTTTATGGTTTTAGCAGAATTTTTTTTTTTTTTTTTTTTTTTCTTCCGCCACTTTTGGTTTCCGGACGATAACTTTAGATTGCCTTGACGGATCCTTGTCAAATTTTCACCGCAAGTCAGAAATGATATGAGGAAGAACCCTATTCTTTTTGAGCCGGATCGGAGGTCCGTGAGGTCCGTGAGGATGAAATCAAGGCTAATTTTAAGACTTGGTTTCCGGACGATAACTGGAAAAATATTTATGCAATAGTTGCAGAACTCTGCATGGAGGTTCATATGCCACCAGGGAAGAACCCTATTGATTTTGGGATCGATCCGTCAAACGACCTTTGACCTAGAGGTCAAAATAACTTTTTGCTGATTCATCCTTGAGGCTTCCTGCTTATCTCGGAAACCGTGCGTCGCAGAGCGAAACGGACGTTATTTTCGGACTCGTCGCCCTAGACAAACATCTCTAGGGTGTACTTTTTTTTTTGATCCGGCTCCGAGGTCCGTGAGGTCCGTGAGGATGAAATCGAGGAACTTGGTTTCCGGACGATAACTCAAAAAATATTCAGGCAATAGTTGCAGAATTTTGCACGGAGGTTTATATATCACCAGGGAAGAACCCTATTGATTTTGGGATCGATACCTCAAACGACCTTTGACCTAGAGGTCGAAATAATTTTTTGCTGAGTCATCCTTGATTCATCCTGCATATCTCGGAAACGGTGCGTCGTAGAGCGAAACGGACGTTATTTTCGGACTCGTCGCACTAGACAAACATGTCTAAGGGGTATTATGGATGAACTTTGACCTTGACCCGAAATTTTTTTGCCGAGTCGGCATTTTTCGTTTTCGTCGATATCTCGGAAACGGTGCGTCGTAGAGCGAAACGGACGTTATTTTCGGACTCGTCGCACTAGACAAACATGTCTACGGGGAATTATTGATGAACTTTGACCTTGACCCGAAATTTTTTTGCCGAGTCGGCATTTTTCGTTTTCGTCGATATCTCGGAAACGGTGCGTCGTAGAGCGAAACGGACGTTATTTTCGGACTCGTCGCCCTAGACAAACATGTCTAAGGGGTATTATTGATGAACTTTGACCTTGACCCGAAATTTTTTTGCCGAGTCGGCATTTTTCGTTTTCGTCGATATCTCGGAAACGGTGCGTCGTAGAGCGAAACGGACGTTATTTTCGGACTCGTCGCCCTAGACAAACATGTCTAAGGGGTATTATTGATGAACTTTGACCTTGACCCGAAATTTTTTTGCCGAGTCGGCATTTTTCGTTTTCGTCGATATCTCGGAAACGGTGCGTCGTAGAGCGAAACGGGCGTTATTTTCGGACTCGTCGCCCTAGACAAACATGTCTAAGGGGTATTATTGATGAACTTTGACCTTGACCCGAAAATTTTTTGCCGAGTCGGCATTTTTCGTTTTCGTCGATATCTCGGAAACGGTGCGTCGTAGAGCGAAACGGACGTTATTTTCGGACTCGTCGTCCTAGACAAACATGTCTAAGGGGTATTATGGATGAACTTTGACCTTGACCCGAAAATTTTTTGCCGAGTCGGCATTTTTCGTTTTCGTCGATATCTCGGAAACGGTGCGTCGTAGAGCGAAACGGACGTTATTTTCGGACTCGTTGCCCTAGACAAACATGTCTAAGGGGTATTATGGATGAACTTTGACCTTGACCCGAAATTTTTTTGCCGAGTCGGCACTTTCCGTTTTCGTCGATATCTCGGAAACGGTGCGTCGTAGAGTGAAACGGACGTTATTTTCGGACTCGTCGCCCTAGACAAACATGTCTAAGGGGTATTATGGATGAACTTTGACCTTGACCCGAAATTTTTTTGCCGAGTCGGCAGTTTTCGTTTTCGTCGATATCTTGGAAACGGTGCGTCGTAGAGCGAAACGGATGGTATTTTCGGACTCGTCGCCATAGACAAACATGTCTAAGGGGTATTATGGATGAACTTTGACCTTGACCCAAATTTTTTTTGCCGAGTCGGCATTTTTCGTTTTCGTCGATATCTCGGAAACGGTGCGTCGTAGAGCGAAACGGACGTTATTTTCGGAGTCGTCGTACTAGACTAAAATGTCTAAGGGGTATTATTGATGAAGTTTGACCTTGACCCCAAATTTTTTTGCCGAGTCGGCATTTTTCGTTTTCGTCGATATCTCGGAAACGATGAGTCGCAGAGCGAAACGGACGTCATTTTTGGACTCGGCGATCTAGACAAACATGTCTAAGGAGTATTATGGATGAACTTTGACCTTGACTCGAAATTTTTTTGCCGAGTCGGCATTTTTCGTTTTCGTCGATATCTCGGAAACGGTGCGTCGTAGAGCGAAACGGACGTTATTTTCGGACTCGTCGCACTAGACAAACATGTCTAAGGGGTATTATGGATGAACTTTGACCTTGACCCGAAATTTTTTTGCCGAGTCGGCATTTTTCGTTTTCGTCGATATCTCGGAAACGGTGCGTCGTAGAGCGAAACGGACGTTATTTTCGGACTCGTCGCAATAGACAAACATGTCTAAGGGGTATTATGGATGAACTTTGACCTTGACCCGAAATTTTTTTGCCGAGTCGGCATTTTTCGTTTTCGTCGATATCTCGGAAACGGTGCGTCGTAGAGCGAAACGGACGTTACTTTCGGACTCGTCGCCCTAGACAAACATGTCTAAGGGGTATTATGGATTAACTTTGACCTTGACCCGAAATTTGTCGACATTTTTCATTTTCGTCGATATCTAGTATTATAAATTATTCATCACACCGAAATGCCTCCAAGGCATCTTTAGGCCTTGACGTCTAGTTTTTTTTTTTTTTTTTTTTTCTTCTTCCGCCACTTTTGGTTTCCGGACGATAACTTTAGATTGCCTTGACGGATCCTTGTCAAATTTTCACCGCAAGTCAGAAATGATATGTGGAAGAACCCTATTCTTTTTGAGCCGGATCCGAGGTCCGTGAGGTCCGTGAGGATGAAATCAAGGCTAATTTTAAAACTTGGTTTCCGGATGATAACTGGAAAAATATTTATGCAATAGTTGCAGAACTCTGCATGGAGGTTCATATGCCACCAGGGAAGAACCCTATTGATTTTGGGATCGATCCGTCAAACGACCTTTGACCTAGAGGTCGAAATAATTTTTTGCTGATTCATCCTTGAGGCTTCCTGCATATCTCGGAAACCGTGCGTCGTAGAGCGAAACGGACGATATTTTCGGACTCGTCGCCCTAGACAAACATCTCTAGAGTGTACTTTTTTTTTTGATCCGGCTCCGAGGTCCGTGAGGTCCGTGAGGATGAAATCGAGGAACTTGGTTTCCGGACGATAACTCAAAAAATATTCAGGCAATAGTTGCAGAATTTTGCACGGAGGTTTATATATCACCAGGGAAGAACCCTATTGATTTTGGGATCGATACCTCAAACGACCTTTGACCTAGAGGTCGAAATAATTTTTTGCTGAGTCATCCTTGAGGCATCATGCATATCTCGGAAACGGTACATCGTAGAGCGAAACGCACGTTATTTTCGGACTCGTCGCCCTAGACAAACATGTCTAAAGGGTATTATGGATGAACTTTGACCTTGACCTTGAATTTTTTTGCCGAGTCGGCATTTTTCGTTTTCGTCGATATCTCGGAAACGGTGCGTCGTAGAGCGAAACGGACGTTATTTTCGGACTCGTCGCCCTAGACAAACATGTTTAAGGGGTATTATGGATGAACTTTGACCTTGACCCGAAATTTTTTTGCCGAGTCGGCATTTTTCGTTTTCGTCGATATCTCGGAAACGGTGCGTCGTAGAGCGAAACGGACGTTATTTTCGGACTCGTCGCCCTAGACAAACATGTCTAAGGGGTATTATTGATGAACTTTGACCTTGACCCGAAATTTTTTTGCCGAGTCGGCATTTTTCGTTTTCGTCGATATCTCGGAAACGGTGCGTCGTAGAGCGAAACGGACGTTATTTTCGGACTCGTCGCCATAGACAAACATGTCTAAGGGGTATTATTGATGAACTTTGACCTTGACCCGAAATTTTTTTGCCGAGTCGGCATTTTTCGTTTTCGTCGATATCTCGGAAACGGTGCGTCGTAGAGCGAAACGGGCGTTATTTTCGGACTCGTCGCCCTAGACAAACATGTCTAAGGGGTATTATTGATGAACTTTGACCTTGACCCGAAAATTTTTTGCCGAGTCGGCATTTTTCGTTTTCGTCGATATCTCGGAAACGGTGCGTCGTAGAGCGAAACGGACGTTATTTTCGGACTCGTCGTCCTAGACAAACATGTCTAAGGGGTATTATGGATGAACTTTGACCTTGACCCGAAAATTTTTTGCCGAGTCGGCATTTTTCGTTTTCGTCGATATCTCGGAAACGGTGCGTCGTAGAGCGAAACGGACGTTATTTTCGGACTCGTTGCCCTAGACAAACATGTCTAAGGGGTATTATGGATGAACTTTGACCTTGACCCGAAATTTTTTTGCCGAGTCGGCACTTTCCGTTTTCGTCGATATCTCGGAAACGGTGCGTCGTAGAGTGAAACGGACGTTATTTTCGGACTCGTCGCCCTAGACAAACATGTCTAAGGGGTATTATGGATGAACTTTGACCTTGACCCGAAATTTTTTTGCCGAGTCGGCAGTTTTCGTTTTCGTCGATATCTTGGAAACGGTGCGTCGTAGAGCGAAACGGATGGTATTTTCGGACTCGTCGCCCTAGACAAACATGTCTAAGGGGTATTATGGATGAACTTTGACCTTGACCCAAATTTTTTTTGCCGAGTCGGCATTTTTCGTTTTCGTCGATATCTCGGAAACGGTGCGTCGTAGAGCGAAACGGACGTTATTTTCGGAGTCGTCGTACTAGACTAAAATGTCTAAGGGGTATTATTGATGAAGTTTGACCTTGACCCCAAATTTTTTTGCCGAGTCGGCATTTTTCGTTTTCGTCGATATCTCGGAAACGATGAGTCGCAGAGCGAAACGGACGTCATTTTTGGACTCGGCGATCTAGACAAACATGTCTAAGGAGTATTATGGATGAACTTTGACCTTGACCTTAAATTTTTTACCGAGTCTGCATTTTTCGTTTTCGTCGATATCTCGGAAATGGTGCATTGTACAGCGAAACGGACGTTGTTTTCGGAGTGGTGGCTCTAGACAAACATGTCTAAGGGGTATTACTGATGAACTTTGACCTTGACCTGAAATGTTTTTTTGCTGAGTCGACATTTTTCATTTTCATCCATATCTAGGAAACGATGTGTCGTAGAGCCCATGGCAAACATGTTTTAAATATTACAAATTAGTCCTAACACCGAAATGCCTCCAAGGCATCTTTAGGCCTTGATGTCTAGTTGAATTTACAGCTTAGCAATCAACTGTCGACATGATATATGCTTAATGTTATATATTCTGAATATTCTCTTGACCTTGAATTCAACCAGTGACCTGGCTAACATCTAAAATATTAAACATTGTCCGGTAACCTATCTTTGGCCCTTGGCCTAATTTTGTGACTGTCTCTGATTTGGTTCATGCCATTGAGAAGAAGCATGAATCACACGACAGTCACATAGAACAACATCTGATGAATAACGATAGAGTGCTTGCGAGTTTGAGGTTGCACTTAGCGATGTCATCAGACATTCAACTTTAGACAGGTCAGAATGGGTACATCCTCCACCAAACAATGTAAAACATGTGTAACCCCTCTCCCTTCCATATCGTTTCTATAGCAACAAAGACCTGGAGTAGCCCGATGCAGATGAACCTAGGAGCCCCAACCCCTCGGGCGGCTCATGGAATGTGCTGTGTGGGCAAATACCTCCTGATCTTTGGTGGCAGGGATGCAAACGCAAGGCGCAGTGACCTGCACATTTTCGACACAGGTTAGCGCTTGGAGCATCAATGTTGGGAAAGATTGTGATAAATAGTAATTTGTGTTTTGAGGCTGTGCTATATGTCTATTATCTAGAGAAGATACATCCATATCATTGTATTTAAAATCTACGTCAACAAATCCATTAGTAACTAGAGACTTTGAGTGACACGCTACTGAGGCTAGCTTAGAAGATGTTGAATATTAACCCTCTACTTGTAAAAACTACTTGGAAATAAACCTGTACTTCACATTAACCCTTTTCTCCTGTCCGTGCAGAGACGCGAAAGTGGATAGTTGACTTGGTGATCCAGGGCAGACAGCCTGACCCACGCTCGTTCCATTCACTGACTGCAGTTGGGAGTCGTGTGGCAGTGCTAGGGGGTCGTGGTGTACGGGACCAGCATTTCCAGGATTTCCACATCTTTGACAGTGGTGTGTAGATTGTAAACGCTTGAAAGTTCGCAGAAAATGGGCTACTTCATTTAATAGCTCAGTGATTTCTACTGAAATTGTGTTAATACATTTTTGTCTTGTTTATGGTGTGATAGTTCAAGATTGTTGAAATATTGAACAAAATGTCCATATTTACAGTCGCGAAATATTCAAACTTATTTTATTCACAAAATCCATTGCAGAAAATCGCCACTGGATTCAGCCTGCGGTCACTGGGAACCTACCCCCGGGATGTGGGCAGCACACGGCAACCGTTGTCGGGGACCAGCTCGTGATTTATGGGGGGTCAGGCGAATTTAGCCAGGAAACTCTCCAATGTACAAAGTACTATAGTGACGTCTACACTGTTGCCATAGGTGAGTTTTGTCTGCAGATGCTTTTCCATGTGAAATATCAAATGAAATATTCCGAGTGGAAAAAATCATAAAATTCTTTTCATAATAATAAGATTACTAATTCATTATTTCTCTGAAAGTGAAGTGAGTGTGGGGGCTCGATGTTGATTTGGATCTCTTCCCAAAAGTCGACATGTGTTCATTATAATTAATGAGGATTGTTATGTAGATTAACTCTCAAATTCATTTTGATTATGTTTGTTCATGTTTATTGCTTTCAACTTGAAAATTTCATTATGATAAGCAAAACATTCATAATATCCGTCATGAAATATTGTTCAAAATGCATAACGGCAAATCCTTTAGGTATCTTTCTTGTGATAAAACTGATAAATCATAATGTAATCGAGTGTGTCTAACATAAACATGAACATAAAAAATGAAGATATTGCTTCTGTCATGGATAGTTTCCATGCTATATTGATGGATATTTTTCCATTCTTTTCAGCTCCTACTTTAATACGTCATTTATTGGTTTTGGGAACTAAACATCACTAAAACATGATTTGTGTTGAATTTCTCACTTAGAATCCATCGGAAGTGGAAGTTCCTGGTTACCAGCAAAACCATCAGAGGAATCAAGTTCATCTACTCAAGACCAAGTCCACACTTCTGAGGAAACTGCCCAAAGCACTGACCAACAACCAATTCCTCCCTCGTTAAAACAGCCTAATAATGGAAACGAAACCGAGAGTTCCCCCGCGAAAAAACCCAGACTGGAAGATGAAGATAGAACTACGGAGAGCTAGCGATATTTTTTTTCTCAAAAACTAACAACTATTTAAGGATACAGGTCATTCAAATGCATTAACTTCACCTTTGTCATGTGTTTGATTAAAAATACATGTAACCCTTTTGCAGGTGAATTTCATCTTGAAAGGTTTACTTTTTAATGATAAAATTACTTCTCAAATACCTCTGTTTATATTTGTTTTATAATTTTATCTCTAAAGATGGCATTCAAAAAGGCAAGGCTAAGGTGAATGTGGATTCTTTGGAGAATCAGGAAAACCTGGCGTCGAAAGCGAACACTGCGCCGTCAGAGAAAGCATCGAAGCAATCTGCGAACATCTCAGTAACTATGGCAACAAATGGCATCCACCAGAGCTGAATGGGAGCAAGTTGACAGTCATGTTTTCTGTCTGTAAATGTTTCATGTACACTCACTCATCTGGCAGCATTAATGTAGAAAATGTAAATATACAATAAACTATCGTCTCTACCAAGATACTGCGTTCGTGTTTCAAGCTTCAATACTGGATTAAATAAGCTATTGTTTTTAGCTAGACTTTTCAAGATGTTGTTTTAATTCTATAAAATTCCCTAACTGAAAAATTTCCCATTTTCCCATTCTGATTATTATCATAATAATAATGTATGTTTGTTGGTAAGCTTTTCTTTAATGTTGTGTGCATGATGCCGTAATATTTTCATAAACATTTTAGAATATTTGGTTTGGGTCACTCAGAAGGTCTTAAGAGTCTAGAAAAGCAGTAGAACAGTTTTCATGAGCATAGAGAAAGTTGTATATAGGACATCTTCTGGTGACGGTTTTACCTAAAACTGGGCTATGGACACCAATGTGTGGAGAGAGCAAAAGATCGTAAGACACCTCTTACAATCTTCAAGGGAGCTTAGTGTAGTACTGCATGTACATGTATAAGCATGTTAGTCCCTTAAGAAAATTGAGCTAGATTGGGTTTGAGGACCCTGACCCCTGGATGTTAAAGTGGTGTATATAGACACCTGATATTTTAAGACCGGTGCTCACGCTTTTCACACCCAAAACGTGGGCGTGGGAATTTTGTATTGCAAACATCTCGCAAACGGTGAATCTGAATTTTCCCTAGAATCTTTATTGTGACCTTGAATGCTCAGACAAATGGGGTACTGGGGACAATAATAAGATGGATTTATTCAGTAAAGACCCTACTGGCATTTCATGCCCTCTGCTGAGAAAATCATTCATGCATAGCTAAGTCTGTGGTGTGGTCACCCTAATGTCAGCTCTTATGAATATTGAGCATAGATAACTGCGATATTCGAAATATCTACATGGATAGATGTGAATAATTTGTAACTTGATAATGTATCCCATTGCCGGTAAGCTACAGTACCCTTTTGTACCATATGTACATTTAGGTACCTGCATAATAGATTAACTTCAAACAGTTTCCACATCTTGAACATGATGTTATATGGTGTCAATACACAAACAAATACTGACATCAGGAAAAATTTATTGGATTTTGTGATTTATAATGTGGAAATCTTATATACAAAGTTGTCTAGAATATGAAATGTACAATCTTCACACAAGCACTTGCAATACAGAATCCTAAGATGTATAAGATTTCTACAAATTTCAAGAAATAATCATTCAATAGGTATACAAAAAATTTCCTATACATTATTTTCAGGTTTCAACATATTGAAAATGTAAACTATTCTATAGCGTAAGAAATGACTCGAGATGTAAATGATAATATAATACACGGTAAAAGACTGAAAACCACTGGAATGTCTAATAATTCTACAATACTAATGCCAATTTACCAAATATTGGACCTGAAATTCAAAATAGGCATTTTATAAGTGGTATCAAAATATATGACTTGTATACATTGTCATACCTTCTGAATGAAATGAAGAGAAATGTGAATAACAGTATATACACGATGAGGTTGAGCAAGCATATTTGCAGTGATAACTATCATTTAACGTTATAGTGGTTTGAAATATATTTGTATGTACATATCAAGCAGAAAGCTTTACGCATAATGTCATGATATAGCCTGCGATACCACAAATAGTTTCCCTCCTGGGTGCCCATATGTTATAAATGTACATATCCTGAATATTCAAATGTAAATTTATAAATATATCACCACTATATTCATGTTTACGAAAATTCACAGGTCAACGAAAAGGCACTTCCTCAATATACATGTACAACAGAATTGTGAAAAAAATTGTGCACATATAATACTTCCACACTCCGCCCAAAATTGTACATTCAAATACAGACCATAAATACAAACGCAGTCTACATATTCTGATGTAATTGTTAGCAGTCTTTAAATCTTGAATGAGATGCAAGAAAACCATCCACTAACAAAGCACTGTTCACCTCATGATTTAATGCCAAAACTTGTATTTGATTCGAAATTTGAAGGTACTTCAATATTTTCGCCACAAACTGGGAAAATATTCTGTTGCTGCCATTTCACTGGTTGTTAATTGTATACATGCTGGGAAAATGCCAAAAAAAAAATATCTGTTGCCATCTTAACTTTATATTACGACAATATTACAAGAGAACACGAATACAAGATTCTGGCACCAAAATATTAAGCAATGTATCAGCAAAGCGTGTATATCACAGTCTCCAATCTAAAAATAAGTATGTTCAAGTTGTATGAATCCTCATGGAGAATAAAGTTCGTATCCTGGTCCGATAACGGCTATATTTTCTCGACGTAGTTGTGTGGAAAAAGACCTTCCCTTCCTCTCACCCGACCTAACCACCAGCCCGACACATCTGAAATGTCAAATGAGAGCATGCAAAAGCGTAAATGCATCATTACATCACTATTTCATGAAAATTATTTTGATCGTGAAAATTAAGTGATAGTAAAGAAGAACTGGTTGATCAAAAAATGTAAACAGAGCAGGAGTGAGGTCGGAAACCATTGGTGATAGCTAAGGTGAGAATCCCAATTTCATCTCTATTATTTAGTAAAGTGAACCATTCATGATACAATGGTGATATATTGAGGCCTAAATCCTGAGTGCCACACTAACCTTCCTTCATGATTTCAATGACCTCTCCCTCGTTAAAGCTCAGTTCCTCTGTGTCCTGGGCGTCGTAAGCATAAAGGCAGCGACACTTGGGGAGTTCCGCTGCAGGTTTTGGTTTCGGTTTTGGGCGGTTCATTCCAGGCGCTGGCCGGTGCATCAAGCTTGCCCTCTTCTGTCTGTAAGCAGCAGTATGTACATGTATATTTTAGTAGTAATTGAATCGTATCAATAGGATTTTTGAAAATTTTGCTTGAAAGAGGTCCAAAAGCATTTGTCATGATTAATAATTTCTCATGATTTTCAAAGTATCATTGCGTGACCAGCTAATCTATGCATAATACACTGGTTACATGTAGCACATTTCAAATAAAGAGAGGTTAACTTATGTTAATTTATTAAAAAGTTTCCTTCCTACATCACTTACCCTGCCTTTCCTGAGTCTGGCGTTTTCATGAAGTCTCGGCTGCCTGCGTGTTTTCCTGACTTGGCGAGTTCCTTGGCTCCGGTCCGTGGTAACGATGGCGTTTTATCCACGGACTTTTGTTTCACAAACTTTGGATTCTTGTGCACAGGTGAGTACACTACAGGGAAAATATAGGAGTTACTATATTGTTCAGATATAAACTTATCAATATGTGCCACTATAGAACCTTCATTTGTTTACATGCTTTCAGTTTTGTGAGAATGAAAAGACAAAACAATTTGAATGCCAACTCATAGTGTACTTTGGGTATAAAAGACAACAAACTTCAACAGTGATCAAAATCAACGGTGGTAACGATGGCACGATCTCAGACTTCCCATGTCACTTACCGGCCGGAGTCTGTGCAGGCGGCCGTGATGGAGCCGCGCGTGCAGGCCTAGTCGCGCTGGACTGGACTGAAAATGCCTGCGGTTTTTTATGTCGAGGAGGGGCGCCACCGGACGTAACGGCAAGGTTTGTTGGGATGAGTCGGGAGTCGACGCGCTCTCGCTCACCCGGGCCTGGGGAGTGAAGAAGCGGTAAAACTCTAACCATTGGCAACTCGCTGTTCAAATTTTACTGAAACTAACTCTATTTTTCCCAATGAAAGGTACATGGTCATATAGGTTCCATCTATAGACTTACGTGTGTTTTTGTTGAGCCCTGGCCCTATCGCTACACTGAGTGTGTCTCTGGAGGTTTTCAGGACTGCCTGGTCTCCCGTACCCGCCACAAACCGAATGTTTCTTGTTCCAGCACCACTCCATTTGATCTTCTTTACCTCAATCTGAAGGCTGTCATACAAAATGCTGATCAGTCAGGTAGAAGTTATCAGTTTTATTTTTTGACCCTTCATAAGTACATCAAAATCTGTTGAGATTTCAGATACTTGTCCAAATTTTGTTTCTATCACTTTTACATGTCTTCATGCGTAGAATTTTGTGTCAACTTTTTCAAAATCCATTCAAATTATCTATCTTCTGATTCAAGATTTGTGCACAATATGAGTTGACCTGACCTGTCAGAGAACTGAGCGTTGATCTGTTGAGACGTTTTGTCCTTGTACCGTTTGGCGAGAGTCGTCAGGAACTCCGTCTTGAACGTACACTCTAGAAGGCTTCCGTAGTCTTGTTTGACATTGACAATCATGAAGTCATCTTGTTTTGTGCTAAAAAATGGAATAGCAACCAAATGCATGATGGACACTGGCAAGAACTTCATCGAACATGCTTGTCTGATGAAACATAATTGTGAAAATTTTCCTTGTTTCAAGACGTGCAGAATACCAAAAAAAAAAAACTTATGTTCAGGATAATTTATGGTATTGTTAATTATTCTGAACATTAGGTTTACCTCAAGGCAACAGAGGTGATGTTCTCCAAGGGGATCTTTCGTTTTGGCACTTCAACGACTTGGCCCTTCTGGGGACCTTTCTTCACCTGAAGGTCATGCAAATGTGGTGGACAATCAAAATGTGTGACATATTCAATATTCTATATAGCGAAGTACAGATAAATCTCTTTGACCAGTACACTTGCAAGACTATTGAAGAACTCACCACTTCTCGCCCAACAAGGTACAGATTTTTTGTCGTGAGGATCAAGTCTCGTTTGGCCTCCTAAAATGTGGAAAAATACATCTCATCTTTCACAAAACTCCGTAAGCTGACAATCCTCTCATTTCTGAAAAGTTGATGGAGTCTAAAGTGATTTACCTTGAAGCGTCGATCATACTTCTTGACTGTATCAGCGAATTCGACACGCTCGCGTTTCTCGATGAGAGCACGAAGTCCTGGATGATTGTCCAAACCGATATAATCCCCCACAAAACTGCGGTTTATGCTGTACCGTCGTCGTTCCTTCTTCCCGATCACCATTTGGCACGCTGCCAACAGTGGAATAGATTAATGCCATTACTACCTTATCGCGATATTCAAACTGTGATGTCAACATATTTAGAAATTGTTGAAATTGCTTATTTTAGCAGTAGAGTTAAATGAATATTATCCTAACCTTCGTCCCGTAATCGTAGATATTGTTTGTGCGCGTTGAACTTTCTGAAGGCTTTCTGGATGACTCGAGCGTATACGTCATATTTCCTCTCGCGCATTTCCTCCAAGAGAAAGAGCTGCCGAAAAATGGAAACAAATCACTGCCAATTGGAGAAAACACACCGTCTATCCACTCCAAATTTATGTGATACATGTATATTCATTTCACTAATGCACATCACAAATGAGTTTCATCACCCACCGACTCAGGGTTTTTGATGAAGACTTTGGTACGCCCAAGCTGGAATTGGTCGTGATCCATGTGAACGCTGTTCATGAGGTGATGAATTCCTTGCTTGACGTCGCCTCGCCACTGTGGCCAAGTCTCCTTCGTCAGAATTGCATACCTAGTCGCAACAACAGGGAAAGAATAGTTAGTGATTTAAGCAAAAAAAAACATGAAGGGTTATACCATTCACTTTCACATTCTGTTCCATTATGGAAATTGAATTTAATTTCTAAGTTGACTGAAAGAATCAAAAGCCCACCTGCGAAGGAATTTGTCGAAGACTCGTCGGTAGGCGAAACCCGCACGTCGGACTCGGATGTTTTCTTTAAGTCCGAGATACTCCACTTGATGTTTGACTCTGCAAGCAAAAGGGTTTTTGTGGTTTTGTCACATCATCAAATCCGCTCCAAAAGGAGCTAGCAGGGTCTATATCAGAGGTTATTGTATGCCGGATGGATGCAGATTTTCCTATTTGTTTCGACGAACGATGCAATGAATATAAAAGAGGTTATCCTACCATAGGTATAATTATAAATTTCAATTTTTGTGATGCGAATACATCATGAGAAGTTAGACTAGTTTCCTACAAAGAGGAAATATTCAGGATTTGTTCAGAGTTAGGTACCTGCTTTCCTCCCAGTCGTGGGGTTTCTTCGTCTCGTTAGGTTTGATACAGCGAATGTAGTGCGGTGTACACTTCATCAGAGCATCTACGAGCTTGTTAGCTTGTGTCTGAAGCCAAGAACAGGTTCTGAGTTATTGGAGAGTTATCTGTCAGTCTGTATGCCTCTGAATCATTTCAAGCAAGATATGGACACTTTTTCTAAGACAAGCGCACTCTTGCAAAGTAAATGTTGTAAGCCTCCAAACCTACTGCAAAACATACAGATGCAGGCAAGAATCATGATGTCGATTTGTGGGTGAAATTCCAGCAATCTTTTATTCCATTTCATTCAAGTTTATTATTTGGAGAAGACATTGATTGACTCACCCTGATTTTACTGCCAGCAGTGGTTGGTCGAGTTTTTGTTGTGCCACTCAAGGACTCCGGAAACAGAGACTTTATGAATGGACTGAAACAAAATTGAGAATATTTCATGTTCATATTGAACAGTTTGAATTTACAAATATGGCAACAATCATATTCAGTGCAGGAGTTTCTTTGTACTTACTTTGTACTTGTTTGCATCAACAAAATCAAGTCAGGGAAAAGGACATCTCGATTTCGTTCGCAGAAACCGTCTGCATCATATTGTACCTGGTAATGAATTGGACATCAGTACAAATAGATGGAAATCTCTTCACATAAATATCAGATTTTCTCGATTCATGTCCAACAAATTCTCAATTCATGTGCTACACGAAGAGACAGTACCAGAACCATGATGGCTCACGGGATACACAATGTATGTATTTTTACGTTTCGCATTACAACTCGGTTGATTTATCAGGTGATACCAACCTTGCCGGCGTAGTGGTGCACAACAAACCCCGAGTTGGAGCCCTGGTAGTGCTGGTGGGTCCCAATGGATTGTTGTAGTTTCTGTCGGAGAAAAATATACCAAATATATCAGTGGATTACTTCCAAATACAGATACATGAATTTGACTGGTATACATTTGCATTGTGTGATTTCAACGTATATTATTTTTAATGTACCAAATTATTGATGTAGATTCCATGAATATATCTAAACCTCCCATTATTCACACACACATTGCAAAAACTTCAAACTACAAAACAGAACAATCCTGTGACTAGCTTCACATACTGAGAGTAGTTTGCCATCCGCGCCCTCCCCCACAGCATGCATCGTGGCGCACACATCGTCTAGAACGCTGAAGACGCCGGGCGGATTTTTGGCCTCGATCATGTCACAGACGACTTTGTTGTTGAAATACTCGATCGGTTTCCACTTAATGCCTTCACTCACATACTCTTCCTGTCAGGGGTTATTGAAACAGATATATCTTCGTTGAAAATTCCTTTGTAATACTAGTAGCCAGTTGTTTCAGATATGTATAGCTTTCCAAAAGATGTTGAGTTATTGGGATTTTCCGTACCTGTTCTGCTTTGAGGGTAAGCTCTATGAAGATTTGCTGAAGTTTCTCGTTGACAAAGTTGATGCAAAACTGCTCAAAACCGTTCTTCTGGAAGATCTCAAACCCGTAAATGTCCAAGATACCAATGTTTATCTCTTCGTGTGGCTGGGCCATAGCTCGATTTACCGCCTGCAAAAGAACACAGCATTGATATTAAAATATAGCCCATATTTACACTGAATAGAGCCCAATTGGGTGAATTCACTGATCAATAAATTTTAACCAACACAGAACTGATACTGTGTAGCATATACAGACCATAGTTCTACCCTAATCACATTCGCATCTGATATAATCCCCATATATCCCCCCCACCCCCCCATCCATCCCTCACCTCAACCAAGAAGTCGAAGAGCCTCGTATACAACGCCTTGGCAAGCGCATCTCTCGTGTGTGAGGCCTGCTCCGGGTTTAGAGTCACGTTGATCGACTCGCTCTGTGCGCCCCACTTGGAATCCATCACACGACTCGTCAGCTTGGCGCGCAGCTGTTCTTGGTCAATCTGTAGCAGGTACGACGGGTAGCCCAGGTCTGTCGAAAGGACGGTACAAGGTTTATATCCTGGCACGACAAAATCACAGTATGTTGCAGTATATGGTGTCACAGTGTCTCAATATACGTTACATATTGCTATTGCTGTGTTAGTCAGAAGCTAAGGATCTTTCAAAACAGGGCCATTCGGTGAGAACAATGACAAAATATCATAAGCAATATGCATGTTGCTGCAATATGCAAGTTGAAAATTTTGGTCTCCACTGAAACCACCAAGATTTCGTTGCCATATTTGTCATAGTAAAACGCTCACATTCGTCATTGCTGACTGCAGAATAGTTTGCCTCCTCGCGGAAGCCGATGTTTCCGAGGTGAAGAACGCTAGCGACAAGCAATAGAACTCCCCACTGATCGTCTTCTGTCAGGCCCATCACCGACATTGCGTGCTACCGAGAGACGGAACAATTCCAATTACCGTTTGTTGTGTGGTACAAACAGGTTACGGGTTGACACAATATCAGAAATAACTGCAATGTCAAATCTATGTGGAAAATTTATGCAGAATCCAAAGCATGGTGTAAAATGAACTGATAATCTGCAGTGCTTTCCAATGAAAATCATCCAACAACAAGTGAATCTACAAACATGAAGCGTAGTTATGTGGACACTTTGAATGCCGCACACACCATTGTATCTTCGTATTCTTTCTTGTCGTCCATCCCTGTGACCTGGTATGTGCCACTCTGATTCAGGTAGAAAAAGTAGTCGAAGGACTCCAAGCCCAGATTTCCTGTCATAAGGGAAAGAAATTGATACAAGATTTCAAAATAATTTGATGGTCCATCGGATTGCATCTCTCTCTAAAACATAATGGAAAAATTTAATCGGTATCTTACGTTTCATTTCTGCACTTGCCCCAGTGATTAACTGATAAAATATGTGGAAATTTCTTTCGTCTGTATTCTGACTCACAACCCTCGTCTGGAACAACATATTTAGTTTTTTAAAAATTTCAACTGAGGTTTCCATTTTAATTCAACATCGTTGGATATACGCCTAAGTTCTGACCAGTGAATATAAAAGTGAGCAGTTTGACAATATAGAATCACAAAAATGTAGGGAACAAAACTGTTTCTAAGGCCATGAAGTCTGACCTTTTCGAGCAAGAAATTTGAGATTTTGCCTCCTGTGGGCTCCCCTCCTCGACTGAACTGGATCTCAACGTACTTTCCCTTGAAGAAAACAAAATTCTCACTGAGATCATAGGAACTAACAATCGAAAGAAACTGTACATCATAAACTTATTAATGCATTACCATGTATTGTATATGAGGCAATACTTTCAAGAATACTCGTGGAAGATACCAGTAAAAAATGTTATACTTACAAATCGACTAGAATTATTGTTGCGGACTGTTTTGGCATTTCCGAAGGCTTCCAATAGTGGATTAGACTCCAGAATTATATCCTTCACATGCTGTTGAAGCAACAATAAAGTAGGAATAGTTTTTCTCATTTCAATGTCTCCCCTCTCTTTTAAATGTCAAGGTAAGATTATCCAAAGTGTTCATCACAGAGGTAGAAGTATGACAATATTAATCATTATTACCTGTACAGTGCTGCCCCCTCCTGAGACTTTTGTGATGTAGCCCATGATGTACTTAGCTGCGACAGTTTTCCCAGCGCCTGATTCACCACTGACAAAATACAAGTTTTTGAGAAATGAGAAATTTCATTGGGTTCATTGATGGTATTCGTATCTGCATAGATTTCTATTTATGTTGAACCATATAAGTGTTCAGTACAGAGCGAGTGATATTCCATGGAAAACAGTTTTTTAAATGGAAAAATATAGATTCAAAGGCAAGGATAAAATGTTTTCAGGGAAGGATCTCATGTATTCATACATGGAGTTGTATTTGAAATGAACTACCAAGAAAAAAACACATTTTCACGAATATTTTTGAAGAGGACCGACCTGATAATGACACACTGGTTTTCGAAGTCGATCAGCATATTCCTATACATCGAGTCCGTCAACGCATAGACGTGTGGAGGGTTTTCATAGGCTGCCTGTGTGCGAAATAATTTCATGTATGCATATATATATATATATATATATAATTTATCCCCAAACAGATCTGTATTAAATAGAGGTAATCTATAGATTTTTTCTAAGGCAATCTGGGCATGAATATTTCACTGCAAACAAGTCCGCTTTTTAAAATTCAATTCCATTTTACATCATGTGACAATTTCCCACTTGCATTTTGTTAATATTCATGAGAAATCCCTGCTTACCGCCCCTTGGTACATCTCGATGTCTTTTTCTCCGTAGATCTGCAGTCGTTTGAACGGGTTGACTGAGATAAGCACAGGACCGATGTAGGTCTAGGTTGTAATGTCAAGGAATGCTTGAAAACTATAATGTATTAAAGTTGAATATGGTACCTTTTCTCTCATAACTTTTGGTATGTGGATTTGACATGAAGAAAATAGAATTTCATTTGTGGGTACAATACACCAAACAAAGTTTTGGGTACAAAGTTTTGGGTACAAAACATCAATGGCTTTGTTAGGTTACCGGACCTTTGGTCCGATAACCTATTGGCATGGCGTTGCGTCCGTCGTCCGTCCGTCCGTCCGGCGTTAACATTTTTATCTTTAAAGTTAACGATCGAATCTTTCTGAAATTTTGCACAAAAATGCCTAAAAATATTTTGAGAAGGAGGTATTTTTTTGTTTTTTGATTTTCGTACTTTTTTCAAAATGGTGGCCGTTTTTGTCGAAAAACGCTCAATTTTGGACTTTGACGGCCATTTTCTCAAAAACTGTCTGATCAGTTTTGAGTTTTTGGTTTCAAAAGATTCCCCTCATATACCTCTGTGATATGTATAAGTTTGGTTGCCCTAAATTCGCCGGTTTCTGTGTGGTGGCCATTTTGAATTTTTGGCGGGTCAGCGAAAAAAAAATTTTTCACCCCAAATCGCATTACTATCCATTTTGGGCCATTTCTAGGGCAAAAAAAAATTGTCACCCTTTGAAAAATTTTTTGGACTTAGAAAATTTTCGGCACTTTTTTCCTTCATAATGGGAGCTGTCCGGACTGTACTCATAGAACGCTTGAAGATAGAGCTTAGAAATTGGCACTTTCAAATGGGAAGTCATATATGGCGACTTGTGTGGTGACCTTGAATTTGACCTTGGATGACCTTGAAAGGTCAAAACAGCCATTTTTGGGTCGAAAAATGCTCAAATTTGCACCTCGTCTGTATTTTCTCAAAAACTGTCTGATCAGTTTTGAGATTTTTGCTTAAAAAGATTCCTCTTATATACCTCTGTGACGTGTATAAGTTTTGTTGCCCTTGAATCGCCGATCTCCGTGTGGCGGCCATTTTGAATTTTTGAAGAGTCGGCGAAAAAATTTTTTTTCGCCCCAAATCGCATTACTATCCATTTTGGGCCATTTCTAGGCAAAAAGTTTTTTTCACCCTTTGAAAAAAATTTTGGACTTAGAAAATTTTCGGCACTTTTTTCCTTCATAATGGGAGCTGTCAGGACTGTACTCATAGAAGGCTTGAAGATAGAGCTTAGAAATTGGCATTTTCAAATGAGAAGTCATATATGGCGACTTGTGTGGTGACCTTGAATTTGACCTTGGATGACCTTGAAAGGTCAAAACAGCCATTTTGGGGTCAAAAAATGCCCAGATTTGCCTCTAAAGGTGAAATGCTTGCAGATAGAGCTCATGTTTGCATTATGAACATATAGGAAGACATATATGGCACAACTAATGATGGCCTCGAACTTGACGTCAGATGACCTTGAGTGCCAAATGTCTGACTTGGAATGTGTAAATTGACCTGAGCGGCCTAAACGATTCCACCCAACATATAGAATATCAAATGCCGCACACATACTTGTAATGGTAACATCGAAGTTCATACGGATGACCTTGATTGGTAAATTCCAAGGTCATATGTTTACACTGCAAACCTTGATTGGTAAAAGGTCTGTTACCTGCCAAAGCTGCCATGGCCAAACCAAAATTGTCCGGTAACCTATCTTAGCCTTTGGGCTAATTTTTTTTTCATGTTTTGTTGTTGTTGCAAAATTGACTTAAAAAAGAACCAGCAATGGTGTCCTTTTTAATCTGGCCACGTAGGAATCAAGTGCATAACACATAAAATACTATATATGATACTAGTATGGTGTTTAGGTTAACACCATAGTTAATTTAGAATCGAATACAAGTCAGATATCATTGTGCAACAGTAATGGGAGATACGAAATGTGGATATTGTGTTTTAAATGAGTCTAGAGCAAGAAAAATACATAGTGTATTGTATAAACCTATTTAAAGTAATCCCTACAATATCAAGATTTACACAGTGAAGAACCGAAAAGAAATCGTTACATTGAGGAAGTAAATAATTTACATGTCTACATGACTGCGTTGACATTCATGACATAATTCAGTTTATTGGGGTTAATTTGGGACTTTGTAATACTGAACAAACAGACCATAGGGCGGGCCTGGATTGTTGATCAAAATCCACATAAGTTCTAATCTGATGTTGTGTGATAAGTCTGACTATCAAATACCTAGATGGTAATTTGAACTGATTTCCTTGTTCCGCTATTTCCAATTTGTTTTGTTTTGTGAATGTAACCATGATAATATTTTCACGGAAATGTTGTCAGTCAGATATTTACATAATTATGTCAAAGAAATTTCTGTATGAATGAATGCTACTTGTGTACATATTAAAATGTGAATCATTCATAATACAGCTGATAACCTTCATCTAGCTACTAGGCAATACTACTGAAAATTCAATGCCATCGCATATTAAATAATGTGTATGTGTGTATACTAGACTACTACATGTAGTATCGAAATAATGATATCATGACCTAATTATGGCTCTAATTGGGCCACCAGGACTTTTTACAAATATTCACTCTAGCTTTTATTAATATCCTGCTAATACTGTTCAATCCAAAACTTGTGACACTAGTATATATTCATAGTCTATATCAATATTAGTTTTCACTGGGAAGGCTGTGCCTATTATAATTATCGCATTTATTTCATTTCCTTTAATATAGTTGTACATTTGATGTTTGATATTATTGTGACCTCTACATCATTTTTGAGTGGATGCAGTTTATAAGCCATGAATTTTAAATGAAAAATGAATCGAATAATTAAAACAAACAAAACTTCAATCACTGTGAACTGTGGGGGAATATATCAACACACCTAAACAGCCACAAATCGTTTGCTGCACATTATTTCTAATTAATAATCAAGGCTCAGAAACGAACATGTACATGCAAACCATGAAGTTATCAAACTTCCTGTTCTGAAATGAACAGTTTTTTTTCACAACAAGTACAACACAATACTAGCAATGCATCAGTTTGACCATGAAATAACGAAAATGACTACATACCCATGTTAAATAAAATTTCATCTCATCTCATCTTATCAAACAGTCAATTAACGTCACACAAAGAGAGATGAGCAAAATTCCCCCCATAGTTTTCAATGTGAACATGTCCAAAGAAACTACACTTTACTTTAACATGTTTAAAGTTCGCATCTAATTAATACCGATAAAATGTGGGCCAAAGTATCATACATGTACGTCTATGCGACTGTGTTGAAGGATACGTATATACAGTCGTCCATGAAGCGCTTTTTGAGGTTGTCGACGATGGCAGCTTCTGTAATCTTTTGCAGAAGCACCATATCGTCCACCCCGCTCTGCTTGACATTGTGGCTCTGCCAGTGGTATGGCTGAAAGTATAAATACACATTTTAATAGATATCATATCTATCTATATACATAGTTCTTAACTTTTTCATCCCTGCAAAATGACTGTTCTTGTTCTTTTACAAAATGAGGAAGGCATTTTAAATCTCGTTATTCGTGATCATGTTGAACTAAAACATATTTGCATGATCAGTCAATGGAATCGAATATTTGCAAATTTGATGTAATTTTCATAAAATTAATCAACCCCTGAATCCCAGACATACAAAATACCCTTGATATGAAAATTGATTGGTTTTAAATGGTGTGTGAATCAAATGGGTGCATCTTTTTGTCACCGTGACCTCAGATGGCTTCAAGTGGTCAAAGGTCAGGTTTTGACTTATAATTTGAGAGCCTCGTGAGTGCACTGTGGATCTGAGATGCTCGCAAGAAATGCCAGAGATTAGTTCGTATTGACTGGAGTGTACATTTTGGAGCAACATTTTGGAGCAATTAAAATAAAGAGTATTGGGTATCACTGGGTCATTGGTGAAACAGCTCACTCACAAATGTGTCGTCTTGGGGTTCGATCTCAGGAACCACTCTTCAGTGAATTTACCACCTGAAAACCCGACCCGAACCCGGATATTC
The DNA here is from genome assembly GCA_949152475.1 of Terebella lapidaria. NCBI lineage: Eukaryota > Metazoa > Annelida > Polychaeta > Terebellida > Terebellidae > Terebella > Terebella lapidaria. The sequence continues at coordinate 5,187,110 of OX424562.1, forward strand.
ATCTCTTAATAACAGCTTAGTCCAAGATTTAGTCCAAGTAGGAGGCAATTTAGATATTGTCGGTATTTTGAACGCTTGATCACATGACCATACACTCCATCAGGGGAAAATCATGGAAATCAATATTGATCTGTTGATTGGAGATGAAATGCCTGAAAACGACTGAAATTCATGATATTGCATATCCATTCAAAAATAAGTTTAAGTAACAATAAAAAATTAATATACATATCTATATAAATGTGGCGATTTTGCCCAGAGAACGCGGCAGGAGTCTTTGCAAAACACTAACCAGTTTTACGGCCTATTTTTAGATCGCTCTAGTTCGGAGCGTGCGTTGCCCAGCAACGCACTGTACTCAATCGCGCCCAGTAAATTATAACAATGGTTTGACCTAGTCTCTCCCCCCGCCTCTTGGTTCAATTTATACGCGAGCATTTGATTGGTCTGTGAGATTGTCCCAGAGCAAGCCAAGAGGCAGGACGAGAGGCTCGCCATGAGCTTTACGTCCCTGTGTCTTGGGTAAGGCCTTCGCGGGCCCTGGGGACGATTTCCATTGGGGGCCCAGGTGGGGGAGACCGTTGCTGACTCGAGGGCTCACGCCCTGTGGATCACCGGTTTCTTACCACCTGGGGTGGTGTGACACAGGCTCTGGCAGACCGTCGGGCTGGCTCAGAGTTCCATCTCTGTGACAGTGCCTTCGGCGAGGCCGGCCAGCAACATGCCCACGTGTACGGGTTCCGTGGTGCCGCTCCCATGGCATCTCGGGCTCTACATACGGCTACATTACCATAAATATGTAATATGCATGTTGTAGTTAAGGAGTTGGTGAGATGCATGTGTTATGTGGTAGTGTATGACGGCCGGACTCGTTCCGGGCTGACTGTACCTGGTTGTAGTGTTCCGTAGAGTAGTGCCGGACGCCCTGCCGAACTTTACATAAATTTGTTCACAGGTACGGGTTGCCGAGTTTTGAATCAGGTCAAACGTTGACCCGACACCTAATAGGTATATGGCTATGCCACATCAAGAACTACCATATTCATAGAATGTTGAATCTATTCATGGGATCAATCATTGATTATCTTTGATGATTGATCAAAACTGTCTTCAAATGAATTATCGATTACGTTTTTGAAAAATCAATTAAAGTAAACCATACAGTTTTCGGACACTTAAGGTGAAATCTCAATAATAACTGTAGAGAAATATACCAGATGATTTATTTTACATGCAACAGCATATGCACGTAAATGTGGTAAAAGTTATAAAGTCGTATGGAAATATTATTTTGTCCTGACTTCGATATTGGTGAATTATAAACTGTGAGTTCAAGTGACAGTAATCGGACACCCCAGACAGAAATCGGACACCTACTGTGTCTTTAAGAATAATAACTATATCATTATATTTTTAGGCTATATACATGAAGCTGTCAATCGGTAGTTGTTGCAAGGCTAAAGATCAGTTATGAAATAAAATTAAGCAGCCCTGACAGGAAGATCATATAGAGTACACTAGACAGTTTTCGGACATTAACACTAACAGGGAAGCTAACTTTGTGGAACCTATCAAACTAGATACCTCTGCTAACACTTCGCAGTAATTTCTTCAAACTAGCAAAGACCACAGACACCTGGCTCATTCCAGTGCTTGAGAAAATTTATTTGTAACATAATAACTGACAGAGAAAATTGGTGGTAAATCATGAAGTGTCCGATTTCTGGTGGTGTCCGAAAATAGGCTGGATTACTCTATTCAAATCAAACATGACCATAACTTTTTTTGATCATAACATCCTTTGACAGACTCTAACCTCGAGATCCAGGAAACTCTGCCTTTTTTGTCTCTTTCCGACAATGTTCATAACAAAGTACATGCATGGTGGGAATTCAAACAGGACAGAGAAAATGTAATTGTTGTTGATGTTTTTTTTCGGACATCAGGGCAAGCAAAATAATGTGACTGTACGTACAATTAAATTTCAAATAATAATCGATGATCGATTGAAAAAAAAAAATTCAATCATCAATAGTGGTCCCACGATTAGAGAAAACTGTAATCGATTAATCGTTGCCTTCTAACCGAACCGTAACCGATTAATCGTTACTGATGCCAATTTTTTTCAAAGCCAGATACTGACTGATTGATGAAGTCTAAACTGACAGGTTGACCAGCTATGATTGATCAACACCGAAGATAAGTTTGAGGCATCGTGTTTTGCACAAGTCAAGTCAAGACACACCATATTAGTATACAGTTTCAGCTTGATTTTGCGGCCTTACACGATATAAAATGGAAATATAATGAATCATTATGCTGAATAAATTTACGTTCAAGTAATCGATTACAGATTTTGTAACTGATTAATAGCATTAACCTAACCACAGACGGTTAATCGTCTACTCGTGGGACCACTAATCATCAAACAGGGTCAAAGATTTCAATTCCCAACACTAGTTAAATCACACACTAAAGTATCAGTATGGAGTGTACTTTGTCCTTCATATACAAGACCACAAAGAAATACCAGTCGCCGGTCACGACTCTGTGATTTGTCATCACGCACCGACTGATATTAGAATCACCCCGTCACCAGCTGGTCACGCATCAGCGATCAAACAATCGCCCATTCGACTCACCATTTTGACTAAATTTGCCTGGCAGGTATCCTACATCCAGTGAAATCCTGTAGAAAAATTGCTTATGGTGCTACTTATCCATAGCACATGAGGTGACAAATTGGTTAAATATGTTTGAAATGGTGAAAAGGATTTTGACAGCGATTTTGACGGCTAATTCCCCGGAAATGTTCAAAGGGGTGTAAAAAACGACCGCTTGGTAATTGCGGACTGCAAACCCCCAGCGTTGTGACCATTGAACTAAAGAGTCTTTTCTGGAGTTCAATGGTTGAGGCATCCATGCTTACCGAATACACTATGTACATGCCCAACCGTGAATGACTCCGTGTTAGGAAAAAAAAAGATGGTAAAGGTGAATAAATCAACACTGTGCAAACTGAATGATTGTGAATTCAAAAGGATTTATTCATCTGTTCATAGGGGTTTATACAACGAGATAGCAAGAGATCGGCTTGGAGAACAGAGAGAAAAAACTATGTAAGCCACATAATATTATCTTTTCGCATATTCCTTTCAAAAGTAGCGTTTTTTGTTTTATTTCCATCTGGTGCAATATATTTCGTATGTGATCGAAATAAAATAGTTCTAATTGAATTGATCCATATATTTAATTATTATATACCCTACGTGAAATTTCCCTCTATATTCAATATAAAGCGATCGTTCCGATAAGTTACCGTATCGGATCACCTGTGTGCTGCACTTATTGTATTGCGTGTCCATTGCAACGGCGGCTCTAAATGCTAGTAAAACGAAAACGTCATTGACGTAAATGTGGTGGGGCCCAAGTCCAAATCTTGTTTACAAACCGGCTTGCTGGCACTGAAAAGTTCCCTAAATATCCTCTGAATTCAGATAAATAATCACTATTTCATGAAAATGAACAAGTATTTATGTGGGGGTATATAATAATAATAAGGTTATTGTGTGATAACGGGTTTGAGGCACTCAATATATTATACGTTGGATGTAGCCCCACGGCTTGAAAACAACGAATTGACAATCGATATTTAGCATTGTCAGTTGTTATCGGGCCGTGGGGCTAGTTGGATGTGGTCTGAATGGTTGTGTGATATAACAAGGAAAGATTGCAATAAAATTTCAGTTTTTTTTCAGGTTCGATGATATTAACCCACTCACATGTAGGCCTATAGAACACATAAAATTGATGCAGTCAATTATATCCCATAGAGTCATGTTGCTCATTCCTTTAGCGACAGTTAGGATCGGGTAAATGACCGTATATGAAACTGAAATATTCGACTGAATCTTATCCATAACAAAATAGACAGTCTATGAATGAAATATTAATGGGAAAAACATCTCACATTGGTATATGTAATTGTCATATCATCGCCTATATATATGTCCATACACGAAAGCTGTTCGATTCATCATAACGTTCACGTGTAGTGTTGCGTTGTAGAAATGAATGACAATTTTCAGCCCGTGAAATACATTTCAACGATTTATCAATACCGCATAATATCTTTGGAACACACACGCAATTATATTCACGGGAGACTTGCCTTCACTGTCCCTTGCATAATATTACTCGAAATTATCACAGTCACCTCAAGGTGAAAAACCTAAGTGTTTCATATGTGACAACCGAAAATTCGTTGCCCAGATCGGGGATTGAACCCATGATCTCTGCGTTTTGAGACCGACGCTCTACCAAGTGAGCTAAAGGGATATCCCACTAGCCAAGCTAGTAGGAGCGAGGTCACATATGGTGGCAGCGGTGGGACACATCGTCCTCGATGTGTGGGGTGTCCTTATCTGTTAATCCCCTGGAATACATCCATTTCACACCGGGAACATGTCCTAACTACACCCTACCAACCTACCCTGCTCGCAGCGCCAAATGTGACAACCGAAAATTCGTTGCCCAGATCGGGGATTGAACCCATGATCTCTGCGTTTTGAGACCAACGCTCTACCAAGTGAGCTAAAGGGATATCCCACTAGCCAAGCTAGTAGGAGCGAGGTCACACATAATTTATCATAAGAACATACTGGAACAAAATACTAGTGTAAAGTTCGGCGGGCGCCCGCTACAGGGCGTCCGGCACTACTTTACGGAATACTTCTACCAGGTACAGTCAGCCCGGAACGAGTCCGGCCGTCATACACTACGACATAACACATGCATCTCATCAACTCCTTAACTACAACATGCATATTACATAGTTATGGTAATGTAGCCGTATGTAGAGCCCGAGATGCCATGGGAGCGGCACCACGGAACCCGTACACGTGGGCATGTTGATGGCCGGCCTCGCCGAAGGCACTGTCACAGAGATGGAACTCTGAGCCAGCCCGACGATCTGCCATAGCCTGTGTCACACCACCCCGGGTGGAGAAGAGAACTGGCGATCCACAGGGCTTGCGCCCCCGAGTCAGCAACTGTCTCTACCCCAGCCCGGGCCCCCAATGGAAATTGTCCCCAGGGCCCGCGAGGGCCTTACCCAAGACACAGGGACGTAAAACTCATGGCGAGCCTCTCGTCCTGCCTCTCGGCTTGCTCTGGGACAATCTCTCAGACCAAGCCAAATGCTCGCGTATATATCGAACCGAGAGGCCGGAGGAGAAACTAGGTCACCACTTGTTATAGTTTACTGGGCACGATTAGGTACAGTGCGTTGCTAGGCAGCGCACGCTCGGAACTCGAGCGGTCTAAAGATAGGCCACAATACTTGCTAGTGTTTTGCAAAGACTCCTGCCCTGTGCTTTGGGCAAAATCACCACACTAGTTTGTACAAACTTTCAATATTAAACTTTCATCGAGACATTTGAGTTACTTTGAGGTATGCAATCTTGGCCACATTTTCACCATGATATTTTGGCTCATTAGCTATTAGATTGCCTCAATGGATCCTTGTCAAATTTTCACCACTAGTCAAAAATGATATGTGGAAAAACCCTATTCTTTTTGAGTCGGCTCCGAGGTCCGTGAGGTCCGTGAGGATGAAATCAAGGCTAATTTTGAGACCGGAGACTTTTCCGGACGATAATTCGAAAAATATTCATGCAAAAGTTGCAGAACTCTGCAAGAAGGTTCATATACCAACAGGGAAGAACCTTATTCATTTTGGAATCAATCCGTCAAACAACCTTTGACCTAGAGGTCAAAATAATTTTTTGCTGATTCATCCTTGAGGCTTCCTGCATATCTCAGAAACCGTTCGTGGTAGAGCGAAACGGACGCAATTTTCGGACTCGTCGCCCTAGACAAACATATCTAAGGGGTATTATGGATGAACTGAGTCGGCATTTTTCGTTTTTGTCGTTATCTCGGAAACGGTGCGTCGTAGAGCGAAAGGGACGTGAGTTCCAGATATCCCTACGTCCATGGGAAACTTACGTGAGAATAGCTATTTTTAGAACGTCATGTTTGACGTTTTTTTTCATTTCAATTAGCTTTATAGTGAAGATGTTGTCTTGGGGAACCCCGAATTCATGACGTCATAACGTTTTCTTTAATATTCACGTAGAGTCCACGTCCACGTAAACGTGCATCTGGAACTCTCTATTAATGTCTGACTCGTCGCCCTAGACAAACATGTCTAACGGGTATTACAGATGAACTTTGACCTTGACCTGAATTTTTTTTTTGCTGAGTCGCCATTTTTCATTTTCGTCGACATCTAAGAAACAGTGTGTCGTAGAGCCCGTGGCAATAATGTTTTAAAAATTACGAATTAGTCCTAACACCGAAATGCCTCCAAGGCATCTTTAGGCCTTGACGTCTAATTCAGAATGTATGTAATTTCGAAGAGGTGTATTATATTTTAAGTACAAAGTTTATGTATAGTGGAATGTGGGATCTGGGGAGTATCAATATCATTATCCATATATTCTACATATTCATACATATAGCCATATACCATGTACCGTATATCACTCTTCATAAAAAGTCATGAGGTGTAATACAGCAACGCTACCTGGGTAGGAGGATAGACGGTACTAGTATGCCATTGATAGCTTGTTCCCCATACTTTGTCGTGGCTAAAGTATAGTACTACTAATAAAAAATATGTAGGACGAATAAAAATAAATGTTTGGTTCTACATTATCAATCCAATTGTTTAATCAGCAGATGGTGAACTAGCGGCACCTGGGTCTAATTCGAGCACTAACCATAGACATATGTGCTCATACCACACAGGCAAATGAGTATACTTGTTTTTTTTCCTTCCTTTAATTAAGGAGAAACTCACGTTCTGCAGATTGCAATAAATTTGTACCGTAATGAAAAAAAAATCGTCACGACTTCATGGGGTGATATTCATAATATTTAGTCACGTGATCAGTCATGTCGGCGGACGATGCCTGGATCAGACGATTTTGAATGCCCAGAATGGTAGCTTTTCCACTTATATTTGATGCGTAAACAGTTTTGAAGAGAATGTCATTGAACAAACCTCATCCTATGTATCATTTATAGACCCTCCTATCGATTAGGCTATCATAATTATCAGGACAATGTCAGGTCTAATGTGACCTTGCACCTGTTCTAGGTGACGACGTTATGATAGGCCTACGAGCCGTCTGTCCTAAATTCGCCGCATCCTTAAGTTCGCCAACTGCATATTAGCAAAGCATAGAAGCTGGTCTTTGTGAAAAACAAAATGATGGTAAATAGTCATGATACTAAGCTATCGACTAACGATTTCAATGGATGTTTTAGGACATAACAGAGCCGAAAATGTTGTTGGCGAATTTGGGAATGCGGCGAATTTAGGACGGATGGCTCGTAGAGTCTACTATTGCTGTACTCTGATCATTGTTTTTGATCATATAAAACTAGTAGAAAATCTAGGTAGGGGCCTATATTCTCCCCTACAAATCAGCTTCAGGAGAAAAGGGAGCACATGTACAATTTAGTGGGCAATCCCGTTTCTCTATTAAAATATATATCAATGACAATGATGAGTTAATCAGTGGCACAAAATGATCAATACAGATAAAAAGAATGTCTAGTTTGTAATAAAGAACACTTTTTATCATAACCAATTGTCATTCCGGATCCTAAGTAGATCTATGGGAAATTAGTTTGTGATAAAATTGCCCACGTTATTGTACATCCTAGCCGAGAAGTCGGACTTCACAGTATTTCTGATAATCAATACGGGTCGGCAAGCAGATGTCGGCCAGATAGCCTGAGATAGGATGTCGGCCACCCGGTCGCCTGAACCTATTCCTCGGGTCAGTTAACTTTGGGTTACTCCTTGATGGTAACTTACGGAAAATTTCCCTGATTTCCATATCAGGTAGAATGCCAAAGCCGCCAATAGCGACGGGAAATTCTCTGACATATTTTGTGGGACACATCAATGACGCCAATAACGACGGTAAATTCCAGAGAATTTACCGTCGCTATTGGCGTCATTGTCGTGTGCGACAGTAGTACGCCAGAGAATTTACCGTCGTTATTGGCGTCATTGTCTTATCCCACAAGAATATGCCACATACTTTATTGTCCCCAATGGCATCATTGGTGTGTCGAACAATGCTACACTGGCTCATGGATATTGACCCATAAAGATTTGCGGGCTGAAATTTCGCGGCTGTTACCATGAAAGAACGACCTAACTTTGTTCAATGTGGGATGATTGATCAGTTTGATGTTGCAACGCAACTGAAACGTCCTTTAACTTGTCATGATACCATGGAAACTGATTTGTTCACCTAGGTGGCCGACATTCTATCTGGCCGACATCTGCTTGCCGACTTGTAACCATATAATGGCATCATTCTGAACACTGAATTCATCCAGTATTAGGGGCCTGTTGAGGTCAGATCTACTGTTACCGGTACTGTGACTGTGTTGGTGTGTGGTGAAGAAGTTGTTGCCACTGGCAATCTCCACTAGTGCCAGCATCTTTGGAATTTTGATCTTCCACACTAAACTTGTGCTTTCACTCAATGCCAATGGTCAAGTAAATAATTGTTTTGTATTGAATTTTTTTGCTCCCTCAAAGGTATAAGAAGATGACCAAGTGGGACCGTGCCGAAGATCCATCGCGTAGCAGTCTCGAGGCCGCCGCTGAAGCAGCCGCAAAGGTCAATGCTATGCTCATAGCGAAGGGCAAACTCAAGCCGTCGCAGCTGTCCAATGCCCAGCAATCAAAACAAAAGGTGTCAACAATTGTTTCAGAAATGTTATTGTTAGGTTACCGGACCTTTGGTCCGATAACCTATTGGCATGGCGTTGCGTCCGTCGTCCGTCCGTCCGTCCGTCCGTCCGGCGTTAACATTTTTATCTTTAAAGTTAACGATCGAATCTTTCTGAAATTTTGCACAAAAATGCCTAAAAATATTTTGAGAAGGAGGTATTTTTTTGTTTTTTGATTTTCGCATTTTTTTCAAAATGGCGGCCGTTTTTGTCGAAAAACGCTCAATTTTGGACTTTGACGGCCATTTTCTCAAAAACTGTCTGATCAGTTTTGAGTTTTTGGTTTCAAAAGATTCCCCTCATATACCTCTGTGATATGTATAAGTTTGGTTGCCCTAAATCTGCCGGTTTCCGTGTGGCGGCCATTTTGAATTTTTGGCGGGTCGGTGAAAAAATTTTTTTTCGCCCCAGATCGCATTACTGTCCATTTTGGGCCATTTCTAGAGCAAAAAAAAATTTTCACCCTTTGAAAAAAATTTGGGACTTAGAAAATTTTCGGCACTTTTTCCCTTCATAATGGGAGCTGTCCGGACTGTACTCATAGAACGCTTGAAGATAGAGCTTAGAAATTGGCACTTTCAAATGGGAAGTCATATATGGCGACTTGTGTGGTGACCTTGAATTTGACCTTGGATGACCTTGAAAGGTCAAAACAGCCATTTTTGGGTCGAAAAACGCTCAAATTTGCACCTGGTCTGTATTTTCTCAAAAACTCTCTGATCAGTTTTGAGATTTTTGCTTAAAAAGATTCCTCTTATATACCTCTGTGACGTGTATAAGTTTTGTTGCCCTTGAATCGCCGATCTCAGTGTGGCGGCCATTTTGAATTTTTGACGAGTCCGCGAAAAAAAATTTTTTCGCCCCAAATAACATTACTATCCATTTTGGGCCATTTCTAGGCAAAAAAAAATTTTCACCCTTTGAAAAAAATTTTGGACTTGGAAAATTTTCGGCACTTTTTTCCTTCATAATGGGAGCTGTCTGGACTGTACTCATAGAACGCTTGAAGATAGAGCTTAGAAATTGGCACTTTCAAATGGGAAGTCATATATGGCGACTTGTGTGGTGACCTTGAATTTGACCTTGGATGACCTTGAAAGGTCAAAACAGCCATTTTGGGGTCAAAAAATGCCCAGATTTGCCTCTATAGATGAAATGCTTGCAGATAGAGCTCATGTTTGCATTATGAACATATAGGAAGACATATATGGCACAACTAATGATGACCTTGAACTTGACGTCAGATGACCTTGAGTGCCAAATGTCTGACTTGGAATGTGTAAATTGACCTGAGCGGCCTAAACGATTCCACCCAACATATAGAATATCAAATGCCGCACACATACTTGTAATGGTAACATCGAAGTTCATACGGATGAACTTGATTGGTAAATTCCAAGGTCATATGTTTACACTGCGAACCTTGATTGGTAAAAGGTCTGTTACCTGCCAAAGCTGCCATGGCCAAACCAAAATTGTCCGGTAACCTATCTTAGCCTTTGGGCTAATTTTTTTCATATTGTTCCAGAATGGATCTTCTTATGTTTCTATCTTTGATACACTGATACCATATTGGTCCTAATAGTGGCACGTGCCCTAATAGTAGAGCGCCCCCCTCTTTTGCACAAAAATGTTCGATTTTAGGTTACCGGACCTTTGGTCCGATAACCTATTGGCATGGCGTTGCGTCCGTCGTCCGTCCGTCCGTCCGTCCGTCCGTCCGTCCGTCCGGCGTTAACATTTTTATCTTTAAAGTTAACGATCGAATCTTTCTGAAATTTTGCACAAAAATGCCTAAAAATATTTTGAGAAGGAGGTATTTTTTTGTTTTTTGATTTTCGCATTTTTTTCAAAATGGCGGCCGTTTTTGTCGAAAAACGCTCAATTTTGGACTTTGACGGCCATTTTCTCAAAAACTGTCTGATCAGTTTTGAGTTTTTGGTTTCAAAAGATTCCCCTCATATACCTCTGTGATATGTATAAGTTTGGTTGCCCTAAATCTGCCGGTTTCCGTGTGGCGGCCATTTTGAATTTTTGGCGGGTCGGCAAAAAAAAATTTTTTCGCCCCAAATCGCATTACTATCCATTTTGGGCCATTTCTAGGGCAAAAAAAATTTTTCACCCTTTGAAAAAAATTTTGGACTTAGAAAATTTTCGGCACTTTTTCCCTTCATAATGGGAGCTGTCCGGACTGTACTCATAGAACGCTTGAAGGTAGAGCTTAGAAATTGGCACTTTCAAATGGGAAGTCATATATGGCGACTTGTGTGGTGACCTTGAATTTGACCTTGGATGACCTTGAAAGGTCAAAAAAGCCATTTTTGGGTCGAAAAACGCTCAAATTTGCACCTGGTCTGTATTTTCTCAAAAACTGTCTGATCAGTTTTGAGATTTTTGCTTAAAAAGATTCCTCTCATATACCTCTGTGACGTGTATAAGTTTTGTTGCCCTTGAATCGCCGATCTCAGTGTGGCGGCCATTTTGAATTTTTGATGAGTCGGCGAAAAAATTTTTTTCGCCCCAAATAACATTACTATCCATTTTGGGCCATTTCTAGGCAAAAAAAAATTTTCACCCTTTGAAAAAAATTTTGGACTTAGAAAATTTTCGGCACTTTTTTCCTTCATAATGGGAGCTGTCAGGACTGTACTCATAGAACGCTTGAAGATAGAGCTTAGAAATTGGCACTTTCAAATGAGAAGTCATATATGCCGACTTGTGTGGTGACCTTGAATTTGACCTTGGATGACCTTGAAAGGTCAAAACAGCCATTTTGGGGTCAAAAAATGCCCAGATTTGCCTTTGTAGATGAAATGCTTGCAGATAGAGCTCATGTTTGCATTATGAACATATAGGAAGACATATATGGCACAACTAATGATGACCTTGAACTTGACGTCAGATGACCTTGAGTGCCAAATGTCTGACTTGGAATGTGTAAATTGACCTAGGCGGCCTAAACGATTCCACCCAACATATAGAATATCAAATGCCGCACACATACATGTAATGGTTACATCGAAGTTCATACGGATGACCTTGATTGGTAAATCCCAAGGTCATATGTTTACACTGCGAACCTTGATTGGTAAATCTCAAGGTCTGTTACCTGCCAATGCTGCCATGGCCAAACCAAAATTGTCCGGTAACCTATCTTAGCCTTTGGGCTAATTTTTTGTAACCTTATAATTCACTTCATATCTTTCCAAGAAGATCTTGGAGTGTCCCAATCAACACAGTTATGTTATTCGAATCATAATAAAGGGAATTAAAGGCTATAGGTCTACAATTCAGTGATTTTCTTAAATTTGACCTCAAGTTTGACCTTATTTTTGCGCGCGCTACTGCAGGAGGTCTTGCTTTGGCTCGCCATGCTACTATTAGGACCAATACGGTAAACAGATATTCAGGGTAATATCTCGGACTTATATGGGTATTTTCGTGCAGCAGCAGCACACATTACCACTTGTATGGCGCATGTACTATGTAGCTACGGTTGTGTATTGCAGAGTTCCCAGAGTCAGAGCAACATGGAGATGGCTGAAGTTGATATTAACGACGTGCCGTTGAGCTGTCGTAACCTCCTCACTCGAGGTTCCACGCAGGACGAGGTCAGAACTCAACAATGTATCTATTGTTGAATGTTGATCAATGAAAAAGAAAAGATCTGAGAATTATTGTGTTGAATAGTCTCAACCAAATTCAGAATTTGAATTTATTCCTCTGGATATTTTCAATCAAATGCATAAATCTGAAGAATTAGAATTAATCCCTCCCGTCCGGACGCAGATTTCCAAGATGAGTGGTGCGGCCGTGTCCACCAGAGGTCGCTTCATGACGCCAGAGGATCGTGTCCACAGCGGGCCGGGGTATGTTTACTTCTGCATGTGTTTATTGTCTGAAGTTGGGCTGTGATTTGTATGTAATCTGTAATGTATGTCTGTTACAGTGATCGTCCCTTATACCTGTGTGTGCAAGGACCGTCTCGAGAGTCTGTAGACAGTGAGTAAGACTAGTGCTCATCTTCAAGAAATACTAATTGTGAAATGGCTCAACAATTGTGAAATGACTATACTTGTGGATTTACATCACATACTTTTCAAACTTCGCTATTAAATAAATGTTCTTCGCAAGACTTGAATTGAGTTTAGAGTTCAAATTTAAAACTTGTACTAACCAAGAGGTTTTATTCGTCCACTCATTGCCTGACAGAGGCTGTTTTGCGGATTCGAGAGATCATCGCCAGCAGCTACCGTACGAAAGGTGCCAAGTTCACCCCTCGTATACCCGCGGCCCCAGTACCCCTCGGCATTAGGCCTCGGCCGCCCCTACCAGAGGTCCAGGGCCTGATCACCACTCCGCCCCCTCTCATGTCTCTCAATACGCAACCCGCAGGGGTAAGACGCACTGCAGATTCTTACCGTATACATTGATACAAATGAATAAGAATCAAAATGTTGTGAAGAACTGGAAAGAAATTTTTGTACGTTCATCAAACACAACGATGATGACAAACGCAAATTTTATCTTTCTTATCAGTAATATTATGTTTCGTCGTTGTCTTGACTTTGATGGCTTTTGTTTGTTTCTTTCCATCATGAAAGATCCCCATGGTGCAGGAGAAGATCTTGATTGGTTTGGAGCATGCACCACCAAACTTTGATGTGAAAAATAAGATTCTTGGACCGATGGTTAGTAAATCCTTGATCTATTGCAATATTGATTCCTATTTTGGAAAACTACAAATTATTCTCTTTCTGTGTTTGTGTTATTAATGTGTGCTCCATATCAAAAATTTATGTTTCCCCAGGGATCGTTTCTTCAGCACATACAGACGGAGTCGGGATCCAAGGTCACACTCCATGGAAAGGGATCTGGCTTTTTGGAAGCCAACACGGGACGAGAAGCCTTTGAACCCATGCATATTCTCGTCCAGTGAGTTGTTAACCAATTAAACGAGGAATAACATGTTTGTATGTAAATATATCATATAGAAATCGGTGCACTGACCATTACATTAGTATTGGGGCGTGGACTACTGCTGATTTCCAAATACACTATTAACCTTCATTTACAAAGAGACAATAATATTAAGCAAAATTAGGGACTTATCGACAACACAGTATAATATATCTTTATGCGGAGAATCTTGTCTATACATGTACATGTGTTTTTTTATGCAGACATCCAACAGTGGTCGGGCTACAGCAAGCCAAGACTCTGGCAGAAAATCTCATCCAAACGGTAAGGTGACGAGTTAAACAGTAAGACAAGAATGATATTGATTCAAATGGTATCTTTGAGTGAAGAATGTGGTTCATTGCGTTTCTATCTTTCCTGATTTATTTATAACCAGGAAGCAAACAATGTAGTTTGCTAAAAAAATAAACTCTTTTTGAAATACAGAAAAGCTAAACTTTGAAAAATTTAAAGCTGCAGTACATCAGTATTGCCTTTGTTTAACATGTATTCTGTTACAGAAGGCAGCAGTGAAGTCACCCCAGTGAAAAACGGAATCATCTCTAGCAACAACAGTCGTGTCCTGACACTCACAAAAGACAAAAATAGACAAAAAAAAACCCTGATTGTACCTTTATGCCCCTATATTAATACAAATAATTCCATCCAACTTTCAATATCAGGAAATCCAGAATTTTTTTTTTTGGCTGCAAGCCAGGTGGATGTATCTCATGGATTTGCACATATTATAAAGATCTATATTTTTTGTTACACCTTGGAATAGACAAAACATGTTTATGTGTTTGTTTTATGTATTTTGTAGGTTCTATGTCACAATTGTAGGAATACATATAGTTTTCACTGTAAATCATAGGAAATTGTATTCATATTGGAATTTACTGTTCTTTTCTAGACTGGATTACTGCAACAAATTCCTTTTACTCTTTAAAAATTGTGAACTTCATTTTACAACAATCGATGAATTCTTATATGAACATCTCTTTTTGGCTTGGATATTAACATAAGGGAAATTATGTTTCAAATTGTTTGTAATGTGGCAACTTTATAGAAATTTAAAATATCATTGACCTACTTTCTTCGGTTGATCATATACATTCTGGCTAATATATCTAGTAAAATTCATTACCCTGTAAATGGTTCATAAAAAAATAATTGTTTGGTTAAGTTGTAAAGCACCGGTTTCTGAAAAAATAAACTCAAATTATTTTGATATTACCAATATTAATGAATACAGCCTATTTCTGTTACAGCCAATTCAAGATTTTTTTGATAGCGTGTCAGACTCGGTTGTGATATCATCACTCCCATTATCGTCATCAAGATCATTCTGCAGTTTCGGTCGTTCATCGAAAGATTTTCCATTCATTTTCCCTTCTCAAAGCGAGCATTACAATAACAAAATGATAACAACGTGTTTTCCCCGAACATCACATATTTACATTGTTGACAGGTCTTTTGTCAGATATTGTATAAAAGTAACTGTACAGATAAAAAGATTATTCTTTGTCTAGGTTAAGCATATGAGAGTCTTTGCTGACGACAGGCCTGGATCAATTTAATGTTGAAATGCCACAGATTCAGTGAATTGACAGCAGAAAATAGTATGTAAAGTAACACTTGAACGTATTTAGTAATCATGAATTTGGAAATGAATGAACTATATACCTGCATATTTGCTATACAAATCGATTCTGGCACAACAAACTTGTAATACTAGTACCGGGTATGTTGATACTGTATGCCTGTACACCATCCACAAGATATTCAATGTTCAATTCAACTTAAATATTATGATATCCACTATTAAGCAAGTGATATGCACTCACAATTGTACACATCTAAAAACACAACAACAACCTCGCTCGACGCATGTCCTTCCATCGGCCAGTTATTCCATCCCCACAGTGTGCTAGGATAGGCTAATGTGCAATAAGCTATGTGTCGATTTTCATCTTCGTTGTAGGTTCAACGAGAATACGCACAGTTTCAACAGGCGCTGGCGACGATGCCGACATCACTTCCTGCGGGATCAGCCTCGCTGATGCCTGGCTTACCACCACAGCGTAAGTTACACAAATCTTGTCGCTTTCTAGTCTGAGGGCGATATGCTGATTTCCAACTGGAAAAACCGACTGGGGGAAACCGAACAAACTGGCCGTCCAGCGAAAACGATTTTTTTGTTCGAGCGTTGGCAAACAGGTGTCTGTTGGTAGTGTGATTTTGTGATCAATCTGAATGAAATTGCCTTTGTTCAAATTATCCAAAATTTTGACATTCTTTTTGCAGTTGAGTTCCTCAAACTGAGACAGAAATTTTTGGTTTATTGCATTGAAAATATAAATCTTGACAGCCTCTTGCGTGTACCTGCTCATGGAAATATAGCCAATTTTAAACACGTAGAAGGTATCTTCTTTTTTTCAGTGAAATATGAGATTGTGTGTGAAATTTTAGGTATATTTCGTTTATGGCATATACTCTTTCCCCCCAAATTTTTTTTTGAAAATTCATGTAACTGATATTTGATAGCAACGTTGATAAAGTTCAATAGTTTGATGTTAAAATTATGATACATTTATGTTACCATGTTTATTTTTGCACTTCCCTCCCAGTAGTTGGAATTATGTTAAAATTGATAAGCTGATGATGATCTGATGATCTCAATTTTATCATAATTCCGACGACTGAAAAAGAAGTATGAGAATAAATATGGTAACATACATGCTCTGTTATTTCATTCTTAACACCAGTCTCTGATAATCTAATGATAATCTGATAATGACCTGGGGTCCGTTTCACTAAGATAGCGAGCTCGTTATATAAAGTCCTCCTTGAAGTTTTTGACAATGGAAATGAAAACACAGAAATAACTATGACAACATATTGTTAACGATGGATACAACGAGCATTTTTAACGATGGAAATCTTAATGATTGATAAACCCTCGTTATTAACGAGGATTCTTTAATTTAACGAGAATTTTGCTGCTAACGAGCTCTTCATGATCTTAGTGAAACGGGCCCCTGATGATTTCAGAAACTGGTGTCGAAGTTGACTGTTTACTCAAAATATGTTCAGGTGTATTTAGCAAGTGAAAAGTAGCAAAATGTGTTCCCATCAGGGCTGAGGACTGGTGCTGATCACACTGTCATCAGTGTTCAGCTATTACTTGATATGTACATGTTCGAAATCATTGAAAGCAAAACAGAAAGACAAACTGGAAGTCGAGCTCTGGGTTAAAAAAAAATAATTAGTGCAAATTGGGCAGTCATCCCCAAGTTATCGATGTAAAATTTTTGTTGTTGCACAATGGTAAATTTGCGACTTCAAGCATGAATGGGAACATGTTTTCTTGCTATGCATTTTTAAACTGAAAAGTTATTTTGCGAAATGTCTATTTTCATAATTGTCTGTTTCATTGATGTCAAAAAATAATGAGAAAAAAATTGTGACAAAAAATGATGATGAGTTATTTTGGAAACTCAAAGGCAAAATTACGGTCGGTGTTGCAATACAGGAAATAGTGATCATCATTTGTGAATAGCTTCAACTTCAGTAGCCTTTGAGTTTTCACCGAATACATGTGTGTACCATCGGTGTGTTTTCTTCCTCAGGGACAGGGAATTGTCATGTTACCAGTTGAATGTGAAAGCTGAGAACATAAATCAATTTATTAGTGTTCTTATCTTTCATATTCTTCTTGCCATGTTTGAAAGTAACACAAATTATGAAATTTTTTTGCAGATTATCAAATTTCAAGAACTAATAATATTTGCATGTTTTATCATTCCAGAGTTTATATTTCAGCCAGTAATGAGCTCATTTTATCATCATTAATGAAAATTTTCACACATTTTCATGGCCCTAACATTGTGTTTTCATCATAATCACCATAATTATATCATGATAATTGTGGCCACTTGATTTCTTTTGCAGATTAGTACAAACAAGCTAAACAATATAATATTCAATTTTTGTTTCAGGAAATATCTCATTTCAGTATTTCTTACTAATTCCGTACATTTCACTCACAAATTACATCAAATTCATCCAATTAGTTTCTTTCATATCATGTCAGAGCTGTGGAGCTGCTGACTAGCAAAAATAATAAAAGCTGTTTCACTTTTCAGTGTTCACTAACTGCTCAATTCGTTTCAGCCTTCCATAAACCCAAAATTCGCATATCATGTTCATTTCATAACAATAACTATTTCTCACCAGAAAGGACGCATAATTCACATTCATCAGTAAAACCAAATTTGCACTCAACTAATGGACAAGTTCCTCTCATCTAATGAAAAAAAAAATGATTATCAACTTTCAGCACCTAACATTTAGTAGAAGTTTTCCCCACAGTTCAGGCAGTAACTCCTGAGCCAATGCTTGCTCCACTAACGTCCGTCTATTCGCACCTCTACAGCCGCAGGTCCACCGATTGACGGCATGACGTGGTCTCTACAACAACCACCGCCGGGGATGCCAGTCGCATCCGTCGCACCTCTACTGCCACAGGTCCCTGTGCCGCAACAGGTGTCGGCCGCAGGTCAGTAAACTGTCATGCTGCTCTCTCAGTATGGAGATGTGTCTAAATTATTCTCAGAATAAGGATCTGGTATCGTACTTTGTGTTCTACAAATCTGCATTTTAATCATAAATGAGATTTGTGAAAAAGAATCAGGATGGTCAGGGGTAAAAGTACCTGACTCTTAAATTACAAAAGGAATTACATAGGTAACTCATGAATACATAAGTATTCGCTGACTGTGTGTTCTCGGAACTTTCTACATTCAGTTGGGCCCATGATGAGTGGCGCATACAGTCAAAACATCCCACAGGGCGCTGTACTGGTCAATACGAGCGTACCGCCGCCAAACTTCGGGCCACCCCCTGCCCAGACATCTACACCACTATCTCTCCCACCAGGTGTGTATGGGGCTGGGTAATCTGGTAACATAGATTTTGTAGCTTTCACACAGATGTCTTATAAAGATGTTTTGTATTTTCCACCCACCCAGGGTCAGGAGTACCACTAGGACCACTGTCCACTCAGCAACATGGGGGCCCTGTCTTTCAACAGATATCGGTTCAGTCAGGCCCTCCACCCCCAATCACCCAGCCCCAGGCCTCACTCGCCCCCAGTCCCCTCCCGGCCCTTCCTGGGGCCCCCATCATGTCCGTAACAGCTTTTCCCCCACCGGCCTCCCAACCCGGGATTGTCCAAGTTGCCCAAGGCCTCCACCCACCCCCCACACCACCTCCCCCTGTCCCCCAGTCAATCCTCACACAACCACCCCCTGGGGTCCAGCCCTTACCACACCAGCAACTAGCCCCCGCTCCCGTCGTACAGCAACCACAACCACAGCCCCTCCCCGTAGGCTCTATGCCACCCCCTGTCCTTACCCTACCCCCAGGACAGGTATCCATGGCAACACCACAAGCCATGCCCCCAGTGGTCACCCACCCCCCTCCAGAACTAGGTCCTGGGGGTGCCTCCCACCCCAATCATGCCCTGCCCCAGGGCACTGAGAATGTTAGTCAGCCTGGGGGTGGGTCAGGACACACGTACTACAACCAGTACGTGCTCACTTCTGCTGCCGAACCTGCCCCAACAACCAGCATTGCTGTTAGCATTGAGAGTCGGCCGCATAAACGGCGCTTTACCGAGGAGAAACAGGAAGACAAACTTCCCGACAACCTACTTGGCTATCAGGTGTGTGCCAGTGTCCTTCCAGAGACAAATAAGGGATATTTCAAAATCTATCCTTGAGATCCAAACAGCTCAAGGTTGTTTTCAAACTCTATCTGTGTTTTTCAGCACGGCCCACCACATCTGGCCAAACTAGTCAACGCAGACAATCAGCCGAATAACCACAGTCAACACGGCCAGCCCCCAACCTCCAAACCGTACGGGACTCCGCATCATGAGGACCTCCGGGAGAGGTTCGTGTTGAATGCCTTCAGACAATCATCCACAATTGTATCTACATATGTACAATGAAAAAATGATTGCTTTTTTGTGTATGTATTGTATGCCGGGCTTATATTGCAGAATCGATCCTACATCGTCAGACCGACAACTGATGCCTCCCCCTCCTCCACCCATCATCTCCAACAAAGGGAGTGTGAGCGCTGCACAGAACAGCCAGGAGAAACAGCTATTACCACCCCCTCTGCCACCAATAGGACTCATTGGTCAGCCTGACTCTAAATAATGTCATTGAAATATTCAATGGTCATCTTTCGAAATTGTGTAGGAAGAAGTGATATGAATCATAGATGTGTGATTTTTTTTTTCAGGCAGTGAAGGGCCTGCTTCCAAAAAGATAAAAGGTATTTCCCAACTGTGATTAAATACAAGTAAACTAATGTATTGAATGTCTGTACAAATTCATGAAAATTTAATCTTCGAATCACAGGGGAGGAGGAAGGTCTGAGTCGAGAGAGTCCGGAGCCAGACCGCTCTGCACCAAGAGGCCCCCTGCTTCCAGAGGGCACCCAGTATGTCCAGAAGTCCTACTCCAAACAAACGGGACAAGTCTATGTCCAGGAGTCGCGGCCAGTAGATCCGCCACAGCACGAAGCAAAAACAGAGCATCCGTACCGGCCCTGCTACGAACAGAATAACACGCATGTCAGTCAGGCTTATGCCGAGCGTCCGCATGTAATCACAAGCTCGTACGCGGGGCTTGAAGTGACCTCCGTGCCGACAAACGTCACTAGAGGCCACCCCGGCCTGGTCGCCGAGTCACCCGCATACGACTACAAACAGGTGCCACCACCAGAGCTGGAAGTCAGTCATGCAGTGACGTACAGCAGCAATGACGTTGTGTCGTCTGTGGCAACTCGCCCGAGCATCAGCTACGATGTCAGTCAGCGCCTAGGAGAGGGCGGCCTTGGGAAGCCAACCTTGGTGCACCCCGCCTCAAGCGCAGCACCACCACATCATACACCTGGAGTTCAATACAGCAGTTCCCGACTGCCCGACGTGGCACCGCCCCCCGGCCACTACAGTAGCAGCCACAGCCACGTGGATACCAGACTACCCCCACCCCAATACTCCTCTCCCCCCTCCCTCGACCCGCCCGCCCCTCACACCCTCCCCCAGCGCCACCCACAATATACAAACCCTCCTCCACAAACGCCCGTGGACCTACCCCCAAACCCCCAGTATCCCCCTGACCCCCATCGCCAGGCAGTCCCATCCTACTCCCAACCCCACCCCACACACCCACCCTACTCCGGTGACATTGCCCACCATCCTGGGGGTGCAGGCATCTACAGTAGCCCCCCTGAGTTCAAGCACCAACTGCCCCCACGGTCGGAAGAACCCCTGGCTCCTCCCCCTGGGCCCATGGTGCGGCCAGCTCCCTCCCCCAGCCCGCTCCCATATGGAATGTATGAACCAGTGCTGCCCCCACATCCAGCTCAAAGAGTGGCGTGGAATCGTCTGCAATAAGTCTCTCACACACAGCAATTAGGTGCTTGGATGATCTAGCATGATTGGTGATTCAACTTACAGGTGTGAGGGGATTTTGGAGCACAGAAAAGTGTCAACCAAGGATGTAAATTCAATATGTTGGGCTATATCATTGTGCTGATTATATCTTCATTTGCATATTTTGTTAAATAAATTGTTTGTTATTAGATTTGCGACATTTGCAAAAAAGGTGCTTGTCATAATATAATAATGCATTTTCATCAGATCTCTGTTGCTTGAGTATGTCTCCTCATTATGGCAGGGGAATCATTTGTTCCTGCATAGTCTTAGATGTAAATTACTGTTGTAAAAGCAATCATGTATCACTTTAAACTTTGAACAAATGAAGCATGTGCCATCCATATTCACATATGGCATTGACTCATCATTCCAAGTATTCAACTAAAACATTGTTTTCGGATAGGTTGTCTTTATTACATGGAAACTCACAAATTTTCACGATGGCTTTTGTACATAAATGTACAGTTTGTATATTTGTTGTCGGCAGTTATATAATGATTTGGGAAGAAATATTTATGCGAGTGCTTCATTGTCATCGTCATTGCTTCACGACCTATGCATTGTATATTGATTTCATTAGTATTTTGCATCATCATTGACTGTAAATAACCGCGAGTTGAATCTTGTCTCAGTCGTGTTCAATTCAATGATTCGACATCAGCTTTATATGCTAAATTAATGAAGTGTTGTGCTTGAGTCAGGAGTGTATTAAGATTTTTGAGTGCTTGCCGTTATGCCTGCTTAGAGCTGAATAAAAGATCAATTCAATTCAATCTTTTTATTGTATCCCCCGAATGAAGTTCGGCGGAAACTATGGATTTGTCTCCGTCGCGCCGCCGCGTCCGCCGTAGAGAGTTTTTACTTGTGAACGCGCTACAGCTTGCAAATCTGAACCGATTTTGATAAAATTTTATATGGACACAACACCTATCGATTTTGGTTGCCATAGCAACCAAATTGGCTGATTAGCGACACATTTTGTGCTAAAATTAGCCTGTTTAACACACATGGCTTGTGAACGCTCTATGAGTGGGAGTTTTCAATGAATGATGATGCAATCGCACAGGCTTAGTTAATTGACTAACTTATTACAACCATTAAAATACCCACTTTGATATATGTGATCACTCCAATACCCTGTACTATGAAAGCAAATGGCACTGGATTCTTGTTCAGAATGGAGAACTGATGTTTTTGGTGAAAACAGAACAATATTATCGAATAAGTTAAAGTTAGTTTTACAAGGTAAGGCTATTATTGATCACAATAATAATAGTTAAGATGAGAAACATTTATTATTCAGATCAACAAGGTAAAGGCTTTGTCCACTACAAATTTCATGGGTGTAACCAAATAAGTTAACATTATTTTCTAGTAGTTAAGTCTATTATTGACCACAATAAAAAATAGTTAAGATAAGAAATATTTATTATTGGGTTCAACAAGGTAAAGGTTCTGTCCAATAGAGATTTTATGGCTGTAACCAAATAAGTGAACATTATTTTTGCTATACTCTGATTTTTCTAACTTGTTTACACCAGTTTTTGACGATATCTTTGCGATGCTAAATGGTATCGTTCTATAACTTGGCATACTTCTCTTCGAAAACAAACGGCAATTTTGTACCAAATTTCAGACTTCTATCGCAATAATTGAAGAAGTTGGCAATCTACCCCAATGTTAAATTTCAGCCGAAAACGGGATCTCGAGAATCTGAGCTTATTCGAGGATTTGATCCTGTTAACATCTATCAGGAATCGGAGTATTGTTGTAATTTTAGACCAGAAGACACATTTGGGGTGTAATCTACACATACATGTTGATTTTGAAAGATTACACCACTACAGAACTGAGCAAATGCACAATATTGTGTGCGGACCCAGAAATCAAATGACAGGGCTAAATTTAACATTGAGGTAGATTGCCATCTTTTTCAATTTTCGGGATAGAAGTCTCAAATTTGGTAGGGAATTGCCGCTTGACTGTCAGGTGAAGTATGCCAAGTTATAGAACGATAGCATTTAGCATCGCGAAAATATCAGTGAAAAACTGTGTAAACGAGTTAGAAAAATCAGAGTATAGTTAAGTCTATTATTGACCACAATAAAAATAATCAAGACGAGAAACATTTATTATTGAGCTCAACCAGGTGATTGGAATTTCACATTCAAACCTAATTTGGAACATATTTGGGGTGGAAATAGAGCTTTTTGTGAAAACATTGATCTGGCTTCAATTTCGTCATTTTGAATTTCGGTTTTGGTCAACTTTTACTTTGCATTTCAGTTTGAAACCAAATTTGGCACATACTTAGTAATATCAGTTAAAATCTAACTTATGGTGAAAAGTTTGACCCGCCTTCAATTTCGTCATCTTGAACTGCAGTTTCGGTCAAATTTTACATTGAATTTCAACTTTAAACCAAGTTTGGCACATATCATGAGTTAAAATATAAGTTATGGCGAAAAGTTTGATCTGGCTCCAATTTTGTTATGTTGAAATGCAGTTTTGGTCAACTTTTAGTTTGAATTTCAACTTGAAACCAAGTTTGGCACATATTATGAGTTGAAATATAACTCATGGTGAAAAGTTCGATCTGGCTCCAATTTCGTCATCTTGAAATGCAGTTTGGTCAACTTTTACATTGAAGTTCAACTTGAAACCAAGTTTGGCACATATTATGAGTTGAAATATAACTCATGGCGAAAAGTTCGATCTGGCACCAATTTCGTCATCTTGAAATGCAGTTTTGGTCAACTTTTACATTGAATTTCAATTTGAAACCAAGTTTGGCACATACTATGAGTTAATATTTAATTTATTGTGTAAAGTTCAATCTGGCTCCAATTTCTTCAACTTGAAATGCAGTTTTGGTCAATTTTTACTCTGAATTTCAACTTTGAACCAGGTTTGTCAAATATTCTGTGTTGACATATAACTTCAGGTGAAAAGATTGACCTGGCTGTAATTTCGTTATTTTATCGAACATGTCGAAATGGAAATCCATATTCAGTGATTTTGGAGGTGATTTTGAATTCGACAATCTTGAAAGATCAATGCAGCAATTTTGGTGGAAAACAAAAAAAACAGTTGTGGCTTAAGATTTTACATTTCTCTGGTAATCTTTTTTAGCCCTTGCTCTAGTTTTTCATACTTATCAGTAATATATTTGGGGCAACAGGGATGATAAGGCTACGGGGGATACACCCAAGCGGTCGTAGGCGACCGGAAATGTCTAGTTTCAGACACATGGGTCATCGTCCATACAAATAAGTTATTCTTGAAAAGTATGTAAAAAATGCACATGGTACGGATAACAGGAATAAAATTAACAACTAAGAACACGGAGTCATCAATTCAGCACAATGAACAACAAGACATTCCAATACTTGACCAACAACGATTCACCTAGGACATCTCTGGACACGAGAGTGGACAAAATACTGTTTTCAGAACGGAGCACCCAGCACCTAAAACCATGAACTGTTTTTCGCAAATATGAATAAAAATTGTCTACACTAGATTTGACAAACATATGACTCGCGCTGCAGCGCCAAGGCAAGTTGAGCAAAATCCTGAAGGCATTATAAGCATCTTTAATATTGTTCAAGGAGGACATGCCTGTCTTAGCCCAAAGACCGGCCAATATTCGTTGAACAACCTTCGTTTGGGGACACCCGAAAACGAGTTTCAAGTTCCAAGTTCCGAGTTTCAAGTTCCGAGTTTCAAGTTCCGAGTTCCAAGTTCCGTATTTAAAGTCCCAAGAATGTGCAGTTATCGTTTTTATATTTCTGCATCGGGTCTCTCCAACTCATTAAATCACTTTCACAAAGTCAAAAATTAACCTTCCAAGCTTCCAGGTACGCGCGGACCTCAGAATGCCACGCGGGTATGATTTGAAATTTTGGATAGTTTGTGGATTTGGGTGTGTTTTTCGTTCAATTCTATTTAGTTCATGATATGTATTTTTATATCATTTCTATATTTTACATTCACAAAATTAAATACAAATGATGGGAAAATTGAAAACAAAGGGGAATGAAAATAATACTTATTGCATTGTGACAGAATAAATTCGGATCTTGTCAATTTCTTTCATTAAATAATTGTTCAGGCATCACCAACGAACTATGCTGTGGATGACTGAACAAATATTTAATAGAAGAAGTTGATATTTATAATTTATTCTAACGTGTAACATATATTGGTGCTGCGCCTTCAAACTGACGCCATATATGATCCCTCGATCGTCTCTGCAACTTTTAGACTCAATGTTCAAAGAACTCCTGAAAAACCGTGGCATGTGTAGAAATACCGTAAAACTTCCAATAGATGCCGGATTCCTGTGGACGCCGGGGGTTCAGGTATGCTGAAATTAATAGACGCCAGGTTCTGATAGACGCCCGGTCTACACGTACATTGTGTAACATAGCAACGTATAGATATTAATATCGACAACGTCAACGCGTCCCAGTCGGGAATTTCCAGCTTTTAATATCTAAACTGTCGTCCGATTTGTCATATCGTAACACAGGCCTCGCCAATTTCAATAAACACCGGGTCCAGACAACGACTGAAATCAAGAAACGCCGGGTTCTAATAAACGACGTGTTCTAATAGACGCCGGGTCTAGAGTGTAACTGAAATCAATAGACGCCCGGGCGTTTATTAGAAGTTTTAGGGTACTGACTGAACACCGACGACACCTTTTCTTAAACGCGGAACTTGGAACTTGGAACTCGGAACTTGGAACTCGGAACTTGGAACTCGTTTTCGGGGGTCCCCTTAGTTTGACTATTTCTCAGCAAAAATGACATTTTCTAATAGCTTTAGTATATAGGTCCATGCAATTCTTCATTGAGCAGTCAAATACAACACAATACGAAAAAGTTGGATTTAGTACTTGATCTAATACACAATTTGAAAAATGCTGCAAATTTCTAAATCTTGTCGATGCATATAAGAACGAACATTCATCGTTGGTTAACATTAATTTTATACCGGTATCCAAAATGTTAAATTGCCGGTACCGTGATTCAACGTTATGATTGAAATTGTAAATATACTTTGTTGCATCATGATTTCTCAAAACCCTCTTCCCATTTAGGGTTGTCAAAACGTGCCCGAAATTACAGATTTACCAATATCAATGAGTCAATGGCGTCCATCAGGGGCGTATCCAGGGATCCTTTCTTTCTTTTTTTTTCTTCTTCCGCCAGTTTTCGTTTCCGGACGATAACTTTAGATTGCCTTGATGGATCCTTGTCAAATTTTCACCACTAATCAGAAATGATATGTGCGAGAAGCCTATTCTTTTTGAGCCGGATCCGAGGTCCGTGAGGATGAAATCAAGGCTAATTTTGAGACTTGGTTTCCGGACGATAACTCGAAAAATATTCAAGCAATAGTTGCAGAACTCTGCATGGAGGTTCACATGCCACCAGGGAAGAACCCTATTGATTTTGGGATCGATCCGTCAAACGACCTTTGACCTAGAGGTCAAAATAATTTTTTGCTTATTCATCCTTGAGGCTTCCTGCATATCTCAGAAACCGTGCGTCGTAGAGCGAAACAGACGTTATTTTCGGACTCGTCGCCCTAGACAAACATGTCTAAGGGGTATTATGGAGGAACTTTGACCTTGACCCGAAATTTTTTTGTCAAGTCGGCATTTTTCCTTCCTTCGATATCTCGGACACGGTGCGTCGTAGAGTGAAACGGACGTCTTTTTTTGGACTCGTCGCCCTAGACAAACATGTCTAAGGGGTATTATGGATGAACTTTGACCTTGACCTGAAATTTTGTTGCCGAGTCGGCATTTTCCGTTTTCTTCGATATCTCAGAAACGGTGCGTTTAGAGCGAAACGGACGTTATTTCTGGACTCTTCGACCTAGACAAACATGTCTTAGAGGTATTATGGATGGACTTTGACCTTGACCCGAAATATTTTTGCCGAGTCGGCATTTTTCGATATCTCGGAAACGGTGCGTCGTAGAGTGAAACAGACGTCATTTTCTGACTCGTCGCCATAAAACATGTCTAAGGGGTATTATGGATGAACTTTGACCTTGACCTGAATTTTTTTTCCCGAGTCGGCATTTTCCGTTTTCTTCGATATCTCGGAAACGGTGCGACGTAGAGCGAAACGGACGTAATTTCAGGACTCGTCGCCGTAACATGTCTATGAGGTATTATGGATGAACTTTGACCTTGACCCGAATTTTTTTTCCCTAGTCGGCATTTTCCGTTTTCTTCGATATCTCGGAATTGGTGCGTCGTAGAGGGAAACGGACGTCATTTTCGGGCTCGTCGCCCTAGACAAACATGTCTAAGAGGTATTATGCATGAACTTTGACCTTGACACAAAATTTTTTTCCCGAGTGGGCATTTTCCTTTTTTTTCGATATCTCGGAAACGGTGCGTCGTAGAGCGAAACAGACATTGTTTTCGGACTCGTCGCCCTAAACGAACATGTCTAAGGGCTATTATGGATGAACTTTGACCTTGACCCGAATTTTTTTTGCCGAATCGGCATTTTTCGTTTTCTTCGATATCTTGGAAACGGTGCATCATAGAGCGAAACCGACGTTATTTTCGGACTCGTGGCTCTAGACAAACATGTCTGACGGGTATTACAGAAGAACTTTGACCTTGACCTGAAATTTTTTTCGCTGAGTCGACATTTTTTTTCATTTTCGTCGATATCTAGGAAGCGGTGTGTCGTAGAACCCGTGGCAAACATGTTTTAAATATTACGAATTAGTCCTAACACTGAAATGCCTCCAAGGCATCTTTAGGCCTTGACGTCTAGTATTGACTAGAGCGATCGAGAGAGCATTCCGGTCCGGGGATCCGGGGGCGCCGTAAGCACCCCTTGAAAAAATGCATATTTATAGCTTTAATAGCACATCTGGTGTGTATTTTAGGGGTGCTTTAGGCAGTTCATAATGAAGATATAGGTATTAAAAAAAAAAGGGGGGGGGGAGGGGGGGGGGGGCATGGCCCTCCTGGATCCGCTCCTGGCGTCCATGTAATTTAAACGGACAAGACAACCCCACACATTATCTGAGAACTTTTATCCAAAGAGTTATCGAAATTGTAAGCACGTATACCGGTGATCAGTCAAAACGTACAGAAAAAAAATATTTTTTTAAAGAAAATTTGAACTTTTGCAATGAATAATACATATCTCGGAATCTATCTGATAAGTTTTTCCAACATTTCGTGTAAATCTACATGTTCCTTGTCATCTTACGCAAATATCTAAAAAAAGTGGCATTGTTTTATTAAGATCTTTATATTATGTTTTCAGAAATTTTTCTTTGCATTTTTAAACTCCCATTCAGAGCTCAAGTAGACCATTCAATTGTGACTAAATACAATAGTGTGGACCCATGGAAGAAATATGACACGTGCCTAATGAATTATGGTTAATGTAATAAGGTATTAGCAATATTAGGACACGTGGGTTCCGTCCGCCACCACGTCACATATTATACCTAGCCATTGCTGATATGGAAAAATATGTAATAAGGCAATATATTAAAAAATTATCGCAAATGGTTCACTGGCGAATTTCCCGCTGAATAGCCAAATAGCGTCAATCTAAGATTGGTACTGAAAATTAGGCTGAGATAAAGCAATCAGGGCCATCATTTCGTCTGTCGAAAAAAAAGGAATTATTGAAGTGTTCAAAAAGGGTAGTCTGGTAACATAATCTTGTAGGTTTCACATGGATGAATTGTATATACCGGTTTTTCCCCCGTAACAAACAGAACGATCCCTACTGCTAACAAGGCAGCCAGAGTCCTGACCCCAGCTACAAGCCTGAGACTGTACCATACCACGACCTCTGGTGAACACCGGCCTGATATCGGTAACCAGCACCTCAACAACACGTACCTCAACCATCTCCGCCGTGTCTCGCCCTGGTACACAGATGATCTCGACATATACAAATGGCCCTGCAGTATCTGCCAGAATAGCTGTACCAGCACCACAAACCATAAACACTACTTCGACCCTTCTAGCGAGGATCAATCAGTCTACACCCCGAGGCGCCACAGACCTTAAGACCCAACTCACCTAAAAAAAAAGAAGTCGGAGGCAAAAGACTCGACCCAAAACCCGAAGAGCTGGGAAAAAGACCTCAAAAACAGAGAAATTGAGGTCCAGCACGCGAAGCGACAGCCAGCTGCAAAGAAAACACTTACCGTATATCGAACCTGATGCCAGCCTGAAGGATTGTGAACTGGAACGATGTGCTGGAACGTCAGCTATCATCAAGTCAAACTGGTATCAACCAAGTACCACAAAGCGTATCCAGTCACGAGACTCCTCGGCCAGAAAATCCTAACCACAACAGTCAACCAGCGACTTGTCAGAGACTACATTATATTGGACTTGACAATTCAACAATAATTTCTGCAGCAGATACTAGTATTCCACCCAAGCCTAGAGAGCTTACGCTTCTGGGTACCACCACCTGCATTGTTCCAACCCATGCAAACTCCTCACCATCCAGTCCCTATCCACATGTTTGGTGACAATCTCTGCCTCCCCCACCCTCAATGCCGAAGCCCCAAACCTGGTGCAACCTCCAAACAAAGTGAACCAACCATTGTACATGACCCAAGTTCCAGACATGCTCCCGCTAGCCAACATGGTCACCCGAGCCACCTGTACCAGCTAGTCCACGAAGCACATCCAGATGCTGCCCGAACAGATCGTCGCCCAAGACACGTACAATCATACAATCAGCGTGTGGGAAGGCCTGTGAGCATGAAGAATAGGATAACCACACTCCAATGTCATCAACTGTGACAACAGTGACCACCCACATTGGTTCGACCCTGAGTACGGATCCTGACCGAGCGTCATCCCTGGACCTCAGAGTGAACCGTGCAGAAAGCAACACCCCACCAGAAGACAGCAGCTCAAGCCAAATGTCAGCCACCATTCCAGACCCAGAGAATTTCCCTGGAGACTTCCAACGTGACCAGCCTTTTTTACTCACAACGAGGCAGCCCAAACGAGGAGCTAACATCCGGCTCTCTCGACGCCTGCACAGCAAACGTTAAGGGAATATGGAGCAATCACCTGCTGGCGAACCACCTTACAGGCTCCACAGACATCGCGATCCCACACCGCAATCCCAGAACACTAACTGTTCAGATCTGAAAAAAATGTTACCTGACCGACATGAGTTGAGATCCAGGAAGGGAATATGCCACTCCATGTGCTGATGACAAGGAACACCTCACCCTCCATCAGCGCCCCGGTGGATATGGAGGCATTGCGATCACCTGGGACAGTAAAATTTCACACAGGGTCACGTAAGTCCAACTTTTCACGTGACTCCACATTCTAATGCTGGTGTTCCTCCATTGGGTCACACTGAGAGAGGAATACCCCCAAACTAGCGGCCTTCCACCATCACCGAGGCAATGGGAGATCCACTATTGACTATATCTTACCCCGCTCTATCACCACGTCAACTTGGCTGCTGCCAGATCGATCGGCCAACACGTCCCCTCATATACTAAGAGTATCCCACCCACATCAAGTACAGCACAGTCCTGCAACATAGAACTACTACTCAACTTTGATGAAGACGACGCTCATTATAGCTAAGCCTACTGTGAAACCTTGGCGGAAGTCTTAAGTACCCCCCAAAAAAGCCTGGGATTGAAATGCCTCCAGAGTGATGGCAAACAACAAGTATATCCTCATACATTGGTGCGAAGCTGGCTCCCTGTTGGGAGAACGTAGGCAAACCACCTCTTCAGAAGTGCCCAACGCTGAGCAGGGGCAGAGGGGGGGGGGGGCATGGCCCTCCTGGATCCGCTCCTGGCGTCCATGTAATTTAAACGGACAAGACAACCCCACACATTATCTGAGAACTTTTATCCAAAGAGTTATCGAAATTGTAAGCACGTATACCGGTGATCAGTCAAAACGTACAGAAAAAAAATATTTTTTTAAAGAAAATTTGAACTTTTGCAATGAATAATGCATATCTCGGAATCTATCTGATAAGTTTTTCCAACATTTCGTGTAAATCTACATGTTCCTTGTCATCTTACGCAAATATCTAAAAAAAGTGGCATTGTTTTATTAAGATCTTTATATTATGTTTTCAGAAATTTTTCTTTGCATTTTTAAACTCCCATTCAGAGCTCAAGTAGACCATTCAATTGTGACTAAATACAATAGTGTGGACCCATGGAAGAAATATGACACCTGCCTAATGAATTATGGTTAATGTAATAAGGTATTAGCAATATTAGGACACGTGGGTTCCGTCCGCCACCACGTCACATATTATACCTAGCCATTGCTGATATGGAAAAATATGTAATAAGGCAATATATTAAAAAATTATCGCAAATGGTTCACTGGCGAATTTCCCGCTGAACAGCCAAATAGCGTCAATCTAAGATTGGTACTGAAAATTAGGCTGAGATAAAGCAATCAGGGCCATCATTTCGTCTGTCGAAAAAAAAGGAATTATTGAAGTGTTCAAAAAGGGTAGTCTGGTAACATAATCTTGTAGGTTTCACATGGATGAATTGTATATACCGGTTTTTCCCCCGTAACAAACAGAACGATCCCTACTGCTAACAAGGCAGCCAGAGTCCTGACCCCAGCTACAAGCCTGAGACTGTACCATACCACGACCTCTGGTGAACACCGGCCTGATATCGGTAACCAGCACCTCAACAACACGTACCTCAACCATCTCCGCCGTGTCTCGCCCTGGTACACAGATGATCTCGACATATACAAATGGCCCTGCAGTATCTGCCAGAATAGCTGTACCAGCACCACAAACCATAAACACTACTTCGACCCTTCTAGCGAGGATCAATCAGTCTACACCCCGAGGCGCCACAGACCTTAAGACCCAACTCACCTAAAAAAAAAGAAGTCGGAGGCAAAAGACTCGACCCAAAACCCGAAGAGCTGGGAAAAAGACCTCAAAAACAGAGAAATTGAGGTCCAGCACGCGAAGCGACAGCCAGCTGCAAAGAAAACACTTACCGTATATCGAACCTGATGCCAGCCTGAAGGATTGTGAACTGGAACGATGTGCTGGAACGTCAGCTATCATCAAGTCAAACTGGTATCAACCAAGTACCACAAAGCGTATCCAGTCACGAGACTCCTCGGCCAGAAAATCCTAACCACAACAGTCAACCAGCGACTTGTCAGAGACTACATTATATTGGACTTGACAATTCAACAATAATTTCTGCAGCAGATACTAGTATTCCACCCAAGCCTAGAGAGCTTACGCTTCTGGGTACCACCACCTGCATTGTTCCAACCCATGCAAACTCCTCACCATCCAGTCCCTATCCACATGTTTGGTGACAATCTCTGCCTCCCCCACCCTCAATGCCGAAGCCCCAAACCTGGTGCAACCTCCAAACAAAGTGAACCAACCATTGTACATGACCCAAGTTCCAGACATGCTCCCGCTAGCCAACATGGTCACCCGAGCCACCTGTACCAGCTAGTCCACGAAGCACATCCAGATGCTGCCCGAACAGATCGTCGCCCAAGACACGTACAATCATACAATCAGCGTGTGGGAAGGCCTGTGAGCATGAAGAATAGGATAACCACACTCCAATGTCATCAACTGTGACAACAGTGACCACCCACATTGGTTCGACCCTGAGTACGGATCCTGACCGAGCGTCATCCCTGGACCTCAGAGTGAACCGTGCAGAAAGCAACACCCCACCAGAAGACAGCAGCTCAAGCCAAATGTCAGCCACCATTCCAGACCCAGAGAATTTCCCTGGAGACTTCCAACGTGACCAGCCTTTTTTACTCACAACGAGGCAGCCCAAACGAGGAGCTAACATCCGGCTCTCTCGACGCCTGCACAGCAAACGTTAAGGGAATATGGAGCAATCACCTGCTGGCGAACCACCTTACAGGCTCCACAGACATCGCGATCCCACACCGCAATCCCAGAACACTAACTGTTCAGATCTGAAAAAAATGTTACCTGACCGACATGAGTTGAGATCCAGGAAGGGAATATGCCACTCCATGTGCTGATGACAAGGAACACCTCACCCTCCATCAGCGCCCCGGTGGATATGGAGGCATTGCGATCACCTGGGACAGTAAAATTTCACACAGGGTCACGTAAGTCCAACTTTTCACGTGACTCCACATTCTAATGCTGGTGTTCCTCCATTGGGTCACACTGAGAGAGGAATACCCCCAAACTAGCGGCCTTCCACCATCACCGAGGCAATGGAAGATCCACTATTGACTATATCTTACCCCGCTCTATCACCACGTCAACTTGGCTGCTGCCAGATCGATCGGCCAACACGTCCCCTCATATACTAAGAGTATCCCACCCACATCAAGTACAGCACAGTCCTGCAACATAGAACTACTACTCAACTTTGATGAAGACGACGCTCATTATAGCTAAGCCTACTGTGAAACCTTGGCGGAAGTCTTAAGTACCCCCCAAAAAAGCCTGGGATTGAAATGCCTCCAGAGTGATGGCAAACAACAAGTATATCCTCATACATTGGTGCGAAGTTGGCTCCCTGTTGGGAGAACGTAGGCAAACCACCTCTTCAGAAGTGCCCAACGCTGAGCAGGGGCAGAGGGGGGGGGGGGGCATGGCCCTCCTGGATCCGCTCCTGGCGTCCATGTAATTTAAACGGACAAGACAACCCCACACATTATCTGAGAACTTTTATCCAAAGAGTTATCGAAATTGTAAGCACGTATACCGGTGATCAGTCAAAACGTACAGAAAAAAAATATTTTTTTAAAGAAAATTTGAACTTTTGCAATGAATAATACATATCTCGGAATCTATCCGATAAGTTTTTCCAACATTTCGTGTAAATCTACATGTTCCTTGTCATCTTACGCAAATATCTAAAAAAAGTGGCATTGTTTTATTAAGATCTTTATATTATGTTTTCAGAAATTTTTCTTTGCATTTTTAAACTCCCATTCAGAGCTCAAGTAGACCATTCAATTGTGACTAAATACAATAGTGTGGACCCATGGAAGAAATATGACACCTGCCTAATGAATTATGGTTAATGTAATAAGGTATTAGCAATATTAGGACACGTGGGTTCCGTCCGCCACCACGTCACATATTATACCTAGCCATTGCTGATATGGAAAAATATGTAATAAGGCAATATATTAAAAAATTATCGCAAATGGTTCAGTGGCGAATTTCCCGCTGAATAGCCAAATAGCGTCAATCTAAGATTGGTACTGAAAATTAGGCTGAGATAAAGCAATCAGGGCCATCATTTCGTCTGTCGAAAAAAAAGGAATTATTGAAGTGTTCAAAAAGGGTAGTCTGGTAACATAATCTTGTAGGTTTCACATGGATGAATTGTATATACCGGTTTTTCCCCCGTAACAAACAGAACGATCCCTACTGCTAACAAGGCAGCCAGAGTCCTGACCCCAGCTACAAGCCTGAGACTGTACCATACCACGACCTCTGGTGAACACCGGCCTGATATCGGTAACCAGCACCTCAACAACACGTACCTCAACCATCTCCGCCGTGTCTCGCCCTGGTACACAGATGATCTCGACATATACAAATGGCCCTGCAGTATCTGCCAGAATAGCTGTACCAGTACCACAAACCATAAACACTACTTCGACCCTTCTAGCGAGGATCAATCAGTCTACACCCCGAGGCGCCACAGACCTTAAGACCCAACTCACCTAAAAAAAAAGAAGTCGGAGGCAAAAGACTCGACCCAAAACCCGAAGAGCTGGGAAAAAGACCTCAAAAACAGAGAAATTGAGGTCCAGCACGCGAAGCGACAGCCAGCTGCAAAGAAAACACTTACCGTATATCGAACCTGATGCCAGCCTGAAGGATTGTGAACTGGAACGATGTGCTGGAACGTCAGCTATCATCAAGTCAAACTGGTATCAACCAAGTACCACAAAGCGTATCCAGTCACGAGACTCCTCGGCCAGAAAATCCTAACCACAACAGTCAACCAGCGACTTGTCAGAGACTACATTATATTGGACTTGACAATTCAACAATAATTTCTGCAGCAGATACTAGTATTCCACCCAAGCCTAGAGAGCTTACGCTTCTGGGTACCACCACCTGCATTGTTCCAACCCATGCAAACTCCTCACCATCCAGTCCCTATCCACATGTTTGGTGACAATCTCTGCCTCCCCCACCCTCAATGCCGAAGCCCCAAACCTGGTGCAACCTCCAAACAAAGTGAACCAACCATTGTACATGACCCAAGTTCCAGACATGCTCCCGCTAGCCAACATGGTCACCCGAGCCACCTGTACCAGCTAGTCCACGAAGCACATCCAGATGCTGCCCGAACAGATCGTCGCCCAAGACACGTACAATCATACAATCAGCGTGTGGGAAGGCCTGTGAGCATGAAGAATAGGATAACCACACTCCAATGTCATCAACTGTGACAACAGTGACCACCCACATTGGTTCGACCCTGAGTACGGATCCTGACCGAGCGTCATCCCTGGACCTCAGAGTGAACCGTGCAGAAAGCAACACCCCACCAGAAGACAGCAGCTCAAGCCAAATGTCAGCCACCATTCCAGACCCAGAGAATTTCCCTGGAGACTTCCAACGTGACCAGCCTTTTTTACTCACAACGAGGCAGCCCAAACGAGGAGCTAACATCCGGCTCTCTCGACGCCTGCACAGCAAACGTTAAGGGAATATGGAGCAATCACCTGCTGGCGAACCACCTTACAGGCTCCACAGACATCGCGATCCCACACCGCAATCCCAGAACACTAACTGTTCAGATCTGAAAAAAATGTTACCTGACCGACATGAGTTGAGATCCAGGAAGGGAATATGCCACTCCATGTGCTGATGACAAGGAACACCTCACCCTCCATCAGCGCCCCGGTGGATATGGAGGCATTGCGATCACCTGGGACAGTAAAATTTCACACAGGGTCACGTAAGTCCAACTTTTCACGTGACTCCACATTCTAATGCTGGTGTTCCTCCATTGGGTCACACTGAGAGAGGAATACCCCCAAACTAGCGGCCTTCCACCATCACCGAGGCAATGGGAGATCCACTATTGACTATATCTTACCCCGCTCTATCACCACGTCAACTTGGCTGCTGCCAGATCGATCGGCCAACACGTCCCCTCATATACTAAGAGTATCCCACCCACATCAAGTACAGCACAGTCCTGCAACATAGAACTACTACTCAACTTTGATGAAGACGACGCTCATTATAGCTAAGCCTACTGTGAAACCTTGGCGGAAGTCTTAAGTACCCCCCAAAAAAGCCTGGGATTGAAATGCCTCCAGAGTGATGGCAAACAACAAGTATATCCTCATACATTGGTGCGAAGCTGGCTCCCTGTTGGGAGAACGTAGGCAAACCACCTCTTCAGAAGTGCCCAACGCTGAGCAGGGGCAGATGAACGCTTCCGTCTGTCCTATGGAGTAATGTCGACATCGTGCAAATATATCAAACTGTTTCACAAACTGATGAGACAACATCAAACAAATATAACCCACAGTGGAGAAAGGCTTCTAGTCAACGAGGCGTCACTGACAGTGCGATCTCAAACTCTACCGATATGAACAGAACACTGCTCTTGCAACCCGTCAAGCTCCGAATACCAACGCCCCAGATATGGTCTGCTAGTTGCCGGAGATCTTCTCATCATGGAGTGTGCAGCAGCTAACAATGGTAACAGTTGTTCCATACAGTAAAAAGAAGTTCTTCAGGCCCTAAAGACCCTAGACTCAACAAAGTCGCAAGAAAATTGCAGGAACACCTAGTCAAAGCAGGCCCAGGGTAATAATAGCTGTTACAGACATCCTCAATGCTTTTCTCGGACATGGCCTCTGAGGAAACCTCAAGGAATCTGATGTTCTCCCCAAACACAAGAAGCGAAAAGATCCACTATCAGTTAACGACTACAGAATATCATCATCACCCCAACACTGAACAAACACTGAAGCAGGTGGTGCTCAGCCAAATCAAAGGAAAAATATTACGGAACGACTTACAGTTCGGCTGTATCATCCAAGGTCTCTCGACCGCCTACTGTCCTGGTCGTCACGGAGGCGATAACTGACACGACTGACAGGAAACAACCACTATATCTTTTGTCTCTTGACGTCCACAAAGCTTTCGATGTAGTGCAACATGACTCGCAATGCCGTAAGTTGTTCAACCAGATCGATTTTCAGAGTTGGAACTTCATCAAAATAAACTTGACATCCCCCTTAAAAGTAAAGGTCAGCAATATAGACACAATTGAATATATATTCTCGGACTATGCTACGCAAGTAAGCCTACACAGTTAAGGGGCGCCGGAACCACGGGGGCAGCTGTCCCCCTTGCCCTTCTGTTGCGGGGACAGCACGGGGGCAGAAATGTGCCCTATTTCGTGAGTTTGATGTTGTAGTAGATTATCTGATATTGTACTGAATGGCTTTGGAGCAGTAATTTCTTTAAAATGAATACTGGGCTGATTGGTGCATGTATTCAAAGTGGGGGTATTTGACCAATACCAGTTAACTCGCCGATATCTAGCTTTCACATTACCGATTCTATGGTCCCATACTTAGTTGACATGGCGTTGCATCCGTCGTCATTGTGCAGCGTCGTCCACATTTATAATCTTTAAAGTTTACAGAAAAATCTTCAGAGCGATGTATGTTTCACATTTCGACAAAAAATGGCCAATGTTGAGCGTTTTCTCAAAATATGTATTGTTGTAGTCTAATTTTGCACAAGCGTGACATTTCAAGTTATATATTATGAAGATGACATGTTTTGAATTGCACTAAAGGCCCGAAATGTAGTCCCAAAATCCGGATACAATTCAAGGTTCTATGTCTGGTCCACCGCTCACTCCATGGTGATGGCCCTGCCTATTTGACAGATATGCTGACAGCCAGACGAACACCTGGAAGACATCTCCGTAGTGATGATACGTTGACCCTGCAGGTGCCCTTCACTCGTCGCAAAACATTCGCTGAACGATCGTTTTCTGTTCAAGGTCCAAAACTCTGGAACAATCTGCCCAAAAATATCAGAGACATCATAGTTTACGATAAATTCAAAACCGCTCTAAAAACACACCTGTTCAATTTGTTCTAAACTACACTCATTGTAAAGTACAAACTTTATACGTATATCTTGTTGTTCAGCGCCATAGATAACTTCTCGGTTTTTTGTTGGCGCTATATAAATGGTAACTATGTAACTATGTAAAACTCAAGTACGACAGACCGTGTGCGACCACGCTGGACATACTGACTGATTTTAAGGGTCAGCACGACTGGAGGAATTCCCTGTAAGTCAACTTCAAAAGTTCGAACTGATATTTCTAAAAATCCGCTCAATGTACGGGCATGAGACTACATATGTTACGACAATATACGTTGAACAACCTTAGTTTTTCATATAAAAACGAACATTCATCATTGGTTAACATTAATTTCATACCGGTGCGGTGTATCCAAAATGTGAAATTGCCAGTACCGTGATCCAACGTTATGATTGAAATTTATAGTTTTTATAGCACATCTGGTGTGTATATTAGGGGTGCTTTAGGCAGTTCATAATGGAGATAGTTATTAAAACAGGAAAATGCAGCTACCTGCGTGAGACGACATTAGAGCTCGAGCACACCATCAGCACCACGAGACCTGGATATATCTTACACCCCCCCCCCCCTTACAAAAAAAGAAAATTGAAACATATCATGTCCCACATGATTCCAATTCATTCCCGTATATTATGATGAAACACATAGGCCTACTTCAATCATATTCCTAATGAGTAAACATTTATTTTGAACTCAATGAAACAGATACGCCTGATAAAATGATATTGAACCTCAATGAAATATCCTCAAAATATTGGAAACTATGAGGAATATCTGCATCTGATATCATGATATAGATAACACATGCATACTGAGCAAATTAAAAGACCAGTTTTAAATAAAAAGGTTTCGCAACCCAGCATGGAACACCTTGTCATGTGATAAAATATGTCCAATTACGGTAAATGTAGTCGTGGTACCGTAGACGAAACGTTGTGTTTACTTCATTACGCCAAAGAAGGCCGCATGCAAGGTTACATGTACATGCATGCACAAAATGCTGCACAGAAAATTGTACGTTCCAAAGTAAGCGTGTAATTATCTCAATGAGTGAAGTGTTCCATATGTGTTACTGACATTTTGACTTACATGATACACAAA
Source organism: Terebella lapidaria (assembly GCA_949152475.1). Lineage (NCBI taxonomy): Eukaryota > Metazoa > Annelida > Polychaeta > Terebellida > Terebellidae > Terebella > Terebella lapidaria. Next base: position 5,226,693 of record OX424562.1, read on the forward strand.
GCAATGTTAGATTTACTGTATGCAGTGAGGTTCACCACCTCTATGGGATTCTGGTTACGATATGTTATATTTCACATAAAAACATAAACCCAATGCCAGAAGTTATTGGAGAAATGTGCAGTGTTGAGCCCCAAGATCCGAATTTTGTTTTTTTTACTGAAAAGGCCATTCTAACCTTTAAAAGGTCATTGAAGGTCAAACTCAAGGTCACCACTCAAATCACCATATCACTTCCTATTTGGATGTGCCAATAGGGCCTGTAAGTCTCGTTTCATATATGTCGTAAAATGACGTATTTTGGTACGTAGTGGTGACAAACACTGGGTGTGTTTGTTATGTACGGATCACAAACCTGATCCCGGATCACAAAACCTGATCCCACAAGAAGCGTACGGATCTGGGATCAGAAACACCATAATGATCGAAGAGATCTAAAAAAAGGTCTCTCAGCATTTGCTGTTGCACTGTTCCCTTCATTTTGGAAATGATTTGTATTGCATTTGCTATGCTCTTACCAAGCAACTATAATACTTGTACAAAATGATCACATTTAAGGGTTAGAAGTGTTTTTCGCGTACGGATCAGAAACCTGATCCTGATCCGGGATCAAGTTTGTGATCCGTACACAAAAAACGCACCCAATGCCACGTGGTCATTTTTGCTGATTTTGCTTGACTTTAGAAGCACCATACAAAAATATTATTAAGAATATTGTTACAATTCATTTTTTTCTTAATTACACTTGCTCCGAACTACAACATACCACTGTTTATAATAATGAATGGATATTTTTTTCATTTATGGTTATTATATGTAATAAGGTATAATAGCAATATTAGGACAGGTGGGTTCCGTCCGCCACCACGTCACCTATTATACGGCTTTTACACCAAAAGATCATTACTAGTGTGTCAATAGTGCATACTACCGGGTAAATTGATTTGCCTAGCCATTGCTGATATGGAAAAGGATGTTGAGACAGTATATTACAAATGGAACCGAAATTTCCCGCTGAATAGCCAAATAGCGTCAATCTAAGATTGGTACTGAAATGTATGTATCAACCTATTACCGCTGTTAACCAAATATTGATGAAAATTAGCCATCATTTCGTCTGTCGAAAAAAAAGTGTTCAAAAAGGTTGACTTTTTGTCAGTTGTCAGTTGCTCAGTGGTAGAACGCTCGCCTAACAAACGAGTGGTCCCGGGTTCGATCCCAGGTCTCGCTCCCTGGCGAATGTAGCACCTGATATGTTGTCCTTCGGCCCGGAGAGGACATTAAACTTGATGCTGGGTGAGGATTACGGTTGCTGCACCGGGTTTCTCGGCGATGGTGATGGGGGAGCTGATAGATGTACCCTGATCTGTTTCAGGCCGCTATAGAAATTCTGACAATGCAGTACACACACCACACAGCACAGGACCCCGCTGGTAATAAGTGCGTGCACTTTCGTGGGTTATCCTGAGGGCTCACCCCCTGAATAAATTCAAGTCCAAGTCCAAGTCCAGGGTAATCTGGTAACATAGATCTTGTAGGTTTCACATGGATGAATTGCATATACCGGTTTTCCCCCGTAACAAACAGAACGATCCCTACTGCTAGCAAGGCAGCCAGTGTCCTGACCTCAGCCACAAGCCTAGACTGTACCATACCCCTACCTCTGGTGAACACCGGCCTGATATCGGTAACCAGCACCTCAACAACACGTACCTCAACCAGCTCCGCCGTGTCTCGCCCTGGCACACAGATGATCTCGACATCTACAAATGGCCCTGCAGTATCTCCCAGAATAGCTCTACCAGCACCACAAACCATAAACACTACTGCGACCCTTCTAGCATGTGTCAATCAGTCTACATCCCGAGGCGCATACCTTAAGACCCAACCCAGCTAAAAAAGAAGAAGTCAGAGGCAAAAGACTCGGCCCAAAACCCAGGAGCTGGGAAAAAGTACTCAAAAAACAGAGGAATTGAGGTCCAGCACGCGAAGCGACAGCCAGCTACAAAAAAGACAATTATATTGAACCTGATGCCAGTCTGAAGGAATGTGAACCAAGCAATATTATGCTAAAACGTCAACTACCATCAAGTCAAACTGGTGTCAACCAAGTACCACAAAGCGTATCCAGTCAAGAGACTCCTCGGCCAGTAAATCCTAATCAGTACCAGGGTGACTCCCACCACATCCGTATGGGGGCCCTTGCGAGGAGCTCCTGCTAGCCAACACGGTCACTCGAGCCACCTGTACCAGCTAGTCCACGGAGCACATCCAGATGCGGCTCGAACAGATCTTCGACCAAGACACATACAGCCATACAATCAGCGTGTGGGAAGGCCTGTGAGCATGAAGAATCAGGATAGCTACACTCCAATGTCATCAACTGTGACAACAGTGACCACCCACATTGGTTCGACCCTGAGTACGGATCCTGACCGAGCGTCATCCCTGGACCTCAGAGTGAACCGTGCAGAAAGCAACACCCCACCAGAAGACAGCAGCTCAATCCAAATGTCAGCCACCATTCCAGACCCAGAGAGTTTCCCTGGAGACTTCCAAACTTGCCCAGCAAACGTTAAGAGGATATTGAGCAACCACCTGCTGGCAAACCACCTTATAGGCTACACAGACATCGCGATCCCACACCGCAATCCCAGAACACTAACTGTTCAGATCTGAAAAAAAATGTTACCTGACCGACATGAGTTGAGATCCAGGAAGGGAATATGCCACTCGATGTACTGATGACAAGGAACACCTCACCCTCCACCAGCGCCCCGGTGGATATGGAGGCGTTGCGATCACCTGGGACCGTAACATTTCTCACAGGGTCACGTCAGTCCAGCACGGGAATGAGTTTATCCTGCTCATACTCATAACGGACAGTCCCAGGGACATATGTCTTATCAATGTATATAAGCCATGCCGGGGACACCAAACCGAAAAAGAGTTCTATGCTGCCCTAGATACCCTATACGATCTGATCATCTAATTCAAAGTCACCCACCATGTCATCTTGAGGGACTCGAAATACATCACTTGTTGATGGAAGCTTTGGACGTGGCTCCACATTCCAATGCTGGTGCTCCTCCATTGGGTCACACTGAGAGAGGAATACCCCAAATTTCCACCATCACCGAGGCAATGGCAGCTCCACTATTGACTATATCCTACCCAGCTCCATCACCACGTCAACTAGGCTGCTGTCAGATCGATCGGACAACATGTCCCCTCATATTCTAAGAGTACCCGTGGCCACCCACATAAAGTACAACACGGTCCTGTATCCCCTAGCGAAATCTGCACCTCAAACACCTTCTACAAAATGGTTTGAGTGCAACATAGAACTACGACTCAATTTGATGAAGACGACGCCGATTATAGCTAAGCCTACTGTGAAACCCTGGCGGAAGTCAGTACCCCCAAAAAATTAGCCCAAAGGTTGAGACAGGTTACCGGACAATAAATGTTTTATACTTTAGATATTAGCCATTTTATCATGTTTACCTTGGAAATAAGGTCACTGGTCAAATTCATGGTCATGAGAATTTTCAGCATGTATCATTTCCTACATATCCACAATTGATTTCTGAGCTGTAAATTCAATAATAAGTGAGATATTAGCCATTTTGTGCTATGAGCTTGAAAATAAAGTCAAAGGTTAAATTAGAGGTCATCAGAATATACAGCATATATCAGTGGAAAATGAATGATATCGTCCATTTTCTTGTAAAGTCGACAATAAATGATATCGTCCATTTTGTCATGACCTGAAAATGAGATCAAAAGTCAAATTCAAGGTCATGACAATATTCAGCATACATCATTTCCTATACGTCCACAATTGATTCCGAAGCTATAAAGTCCTGTGACCTTGAACATTAGGTCAAAGGTCAAATTCAAGGTTTCGAGAATATTCAACATATATCATTTCCTATATGTCCACAATTGATTCCTTACCTGTGAAATTGATAAAAAGTTATATAGCCTTTTTGTGCTCTGACCTTGCAAATGAGATCAAATGTCAAATTCGAGATCATCAGCCTATATTCGGCGTATAACATTTCTTACATGCCCACAATTGATTTCTAAGCGGTAAAGTCGATAATATGTGAGACCTTGCAAATGAGATCAAATGTCAAATTCAAGATCATCAGCCTATATTCGGCGTGTAACATTTCCTACATGCCCACAATTGATTCCTAAGCGGTAAAGTCGATAATATGTGAGACAATAATAGCCATTTTGTGCTCTGACGTTGAAAATAAGGTCAAAGGTAAAATTTAGTGTAACGAGAATATTCAGCATACATGTATATCATTTCCTATATGTCCACAAATAAATAAATAAATAAAATAAATTTTGTGCTTTGACCTTGAAAATGAGGTCAAAGTTCCAATTCAAGGTCATCAGAATATCGGCGTATATCATTTCCTATATGTCCACAAAGTTGTAAGGTCGATAATAAGCGAGATATCAGCCATTTTGTGCTCTGATCTTGAAAAAGAGGTCAGAAGTCAATTTCAAGGTCACGAGAATATTCAGCATATATCATTTCCTAAATTCTTATATGTCCACAATTGATTCCTGATCTCTAATCTCATTATTAAGTGAGATATTTAAAAAAAATGTGCCCCATTAAAAAGCATAGGAGGATTTAACATGGGAAAGTCCCATTTGGGCCGAATTTGGGCCCAAAATGACCCACTTCGAGCGATTCAAGGGTAAGGAAACTTATACACGTCACAAAGGTACATATGAGGAGTGTTATGTATCAAAAAGAAAAAAAGTTACTAAACAGATTTTGAGAAAACGACCGTCGAGGTCCAAAATTGGTCGTCTTTCGTCGAAAATGGCCGCCGTTTGATAAGAGTTGCGACGACGACGGAGGACGGACGCAACGCTACGGCAATAGGCTATTGGAACAAGGGTACCTGGCTGTATCATCCAAGGTCTCTCACTCGCCTAGTGTCCTGGTCGTCACGGAGGCGATAACTGACACAACTAACAGGAAACAACCACTATATCTTTTGTCTCTTGACGTCCATAAAGCTTTCGACGTGGTGCAACATGACTCGCACTGCCGTAAGCTGTTCAACCAGATCGATTTTCAGAGTTGGAACTTCATCAAAGAGAACTTGACATCCCCCTTAAAAGTAAAGGTCAGCAATATCCCCTTGGATCGGTTAATTGTCGGACAAGGTGTGGGTCAAAGAAAGATCCTCACTACTCACTGCTATAAGATGTACATAAATGACCTCCTTGACCGTTTAGAAGTTGCCTCACATGGCCACTCCATCAGGTCAACATACATGGGTTCCACTTGTGCAGACACTATCATTCTGATCTCCAAGAACCCCTCGGAACTACAGACACCATTGAATATATTCTCGGAGTATGCTAGGCAAGGACACTACACCATACACCCAAAGAAATCACAGAGAGAAATCATACCACTTGCTCTGTCTATTTGCCGACTAATATGCCTCCACTGGAAGCCCTTCTTGATGTCCACAACCGCTCAAGCCCCGAGTAAACTGCCTCTTGATGATCGGCCTTCGCCCAACTGTCCTGTAGGAACCTCAAGTCGTCATCCTGGTTCGATTATGCGGCCCACCGCCTGGCAAGACACGACCTTGATGCCACGAACATCCTATTAGGCAATAGACAGGTAGCCAATTCCAAGAAAACAGTCATCAATTACTTGCTGAACCGGCACTCAAGGCCACTAAACCGGCACTCAAGTTCCCTGCTCCAGATGCGTGCATCCCGAAAAAGCCTTGCACCCAGTGTGGTCATCTATTGACTGTAATTCAAAACAAACAGAAAAAAGAACATGGATCAAAGCCAGACTATTGTGTGGGATATATATCTTTCAAACCAACCGGGCGGCGTTCAATCAGTACCAAGTTGATCCAACATGTCCCCTGTGCCGTTCTGAACCTGAAGATCGAAACCACTTCCTGCTCAGTTGCACTTTTCTCATCCGCGACAAGCACCTAGCTAGAATTTTCAACCTGATGCCCATCTTCTCCACCCAGAGTGACGATGCCAAGATTAATACCCTCCTGGACAGTAACTACCTCAACAAACATGAACTGAACTTTGATATAGCTCATCTGGGGGTGGATCTGGAGATCCCGAATATATATTTTGGTATCCACTGCAAGAGAATGGGGAAACTCAACCAAAGCTCCTGGATCGAGGGAAGTTTCAACATACGAACGAACGAACGATGCCATCTTAGGCAAGTCTCATGCCAAACTTGATTCCTGCAAGTACTTCTGCAAGTATTATCTTCGAATGAAACGAAGCAGAAAAGAGTTTGTTTTTTTAGAAATATACATTTGAGTTATCAGCAACACATGTAGATACTTTTTGCGTTAATCAGAAAACACTAGAGGATAACCGACCATGTTATTTCGACCTGAATGAAACAGTGAAGCAGTATTTTTTAAGTGTGTGTTATCCTATTACACTGGTTCTATTGATTAGCTTTACAGGTCTCTTGATGATTAGTGATAAATCGTACAAGCAGGGAAATACCTTTCATTTTCCTTTCTGACGATTTACCACGCAAAAATATACATGACGAGGTGTGGTAATTGCACATATTTTGTACATCAACATGTTATTTTATTCCTGTAAACAGAATAACCTTAAATCTGTAAGCGGACATCAACATGCAGAAATAACGTGTATGCCTCGTGCACATCATTTCGTCAATTACAAGATTTTTTATTGGTGAATATATGGCCAAAATTTAAATTTTAATAACGGTACTGTAATTCAACATTATGATTGCAGTTGGAGATGTATCTTGTCGCATCATGATTTCTCAAAACAGTCCGCCCACCGTTGGTTCTCAAAACGTACCCGAAATTACAGATTCAGGTTACCATTTAGTCAATACCGACCAAGTAGGCTATAAATTTACATGTTAGCGGCAACACAACCCTACTAAAATCTGAGAACATTAATTAATTAAATTAAATTGAACGCTTTGCAATGAATAACACAAATCTAGGAATCTGCCTGATTATTTTTCCCCCGAAATTTCGTGTACATGTTCCTTATACAACAATCTCGAAGCGGTGTGTTTGCTTGTTTAAAGCAGCTGGCTTCGAATCCAGTCAATATTTTTTAAAAACTGTATTTCATATTTAACATGCTGAACTAACTGAATGAAACATACTCACATCAAATGTAATGAAAATAACCAGTCCTCATGGAAATTTTGCTCGTATGAACAGGCGGTTCTCACCTAAACACAGGAACTGTATCCATCACACGCAGATGTAAACAAAGCATTCGAAGTGCGAGATAGACTGACAATTCCACGCACATCATGGTATATCACTGATTATTTTCTCACAACTTGACTATATATGCACAAACAAACTGGAGAATGTACATGTACTTGATGTGGACTTTTAAGCGCGATTTGAGCATTTGTTTACATTCGGGTTTGATGGATACACTTCGTTTGCATATTTACATAACCGGTACGAAATGGGCACTAAAATGGATGAAAAGACAACTCGGACGGACTGTCCTCGTCAAAATCATTGAGCACACCTTTTGTTAGATTGCATTAGATGTGTTTAACAAAAAAATGGTTTTGAAAAAAAAAATATTGCATACATTCAAAGGCAGCAGCTTTAATGAATCTCTCAGGTCTCTTTTATGGGCCTAACCTCCCATATCTCAAGTATGGTTATTATTAACCTGTTACCGCTAACACAACTAGATTTTGATGATGTCATTAGCAAACCTAAAAACACAATTTTTTGAATAATAAAGCCCGATCAAATATTTACTGCCGAGGGCACATTAGCGTCATCAGTGACAGACAGTGTGTAAAATATAGGTGTTACCTATTCTATTGCGAACGACCATTTAAGGTTACATTTTGGTCCGATAACCTACTGACAAGTCCTCATGTTCGCTGTAGTCCGTAAAAGTTTTTTTTCTAAAATTTTGAACCAAAACACCTAAAAATAATTCAAGAGGGAGGTATTCTTTAGTTCATGATAATTCGCAATTATCTCAGAATGGCGGCCATTTTTTTACGACAGAATGGACATTTTTCGACTTTGACGTTTGTTTATCTCGACATATGTTGAGTAATTTTTTATTCTAATTCCACACAGACATGACATTTCAGTCCGTCTTTACGCTGTATAAAAATGGAATGCCTTGAATCACTCGAGATGCCTGAAAAGTAGGCCCCAAAAAGCAAAAAGGGCCAAAATTCCACATTTGTCACCTAGCTCGAAACCTATTCAGTGACTTTCACTCTGATTCCACACACGGCTGACATCTTTGACTGTTCATCATGTTGTATATAAAGACGGGATGTCTTGAATCGCTCGACAGGCCTGAAATATGGGCGCAAATGGGCCAAAAGGGCCTGAAGTGCATAAGTTGGCCTTTCGAGACAAACCGCTTGGACAAGTAGATACAGTTTGGATATGTATTATGAGCATATACAAAGTCATATATGGCACATCTAGAACTTGATATCAGATGAATGTCATTGGTAAACCTCGAGGTCAAATCTAAACTGGAATATGTGAATTTAGTTTTACACCTGAAACAACTTCAGATAGAGCTTATGTTTGTGCCATGGACATATAGGAAGTCATATATGGCGGATATTTCGATGACCTTGAACTTAACATCAGATGACCGTGAATGGTGATTGGTGAGGTCGCGTCTGACCTGAAATGTGTAAATTGTAGTCAGGTCTTAAGTTTGTATTATGAGCATATAGTCATAGTGGATATTTCGATAACCTTGAATTTTGTCTACACTGAAATTGGTGGATCAAAGCAGCAATTGTAATGTAAAAGACCTGAACATTTATCCGGTAACATAACTAGCCTTTAGTTTGCACAGTGCTCAAATTCCAGATTCTGGCTGTATCAAAGTAGGCGTAAATTGGGCAGTAGAGACAAACAGTTGGAAATACAGCTCTTACTTTTTCTGTATGAGCATATTGGACGTCCAGTATGCTGCATTTTGTTCAAACTGAAAGTGCTCGATAAGCAATATACCTTATTGAGCACATGTTTTATTGAATCGTTTTTTTTTTTTCATTTTATTGCCGAACATAGCCAATTTTTGCACAATATCCATCTTCGGAAAATCTGTTCAGCCGAAATTGCATGATGATGGCATATTATATTTTTCATTTTGTGAATACGAATAGTTTGTCGAAATATTAGGACCTAGAGGCCCCAACATAGGATAAATTAGAATTTGGACACTAAATACTCGAGGAAAGAGCTAAGCTGCGTTTTTGATGACCTCGAAATCACCTTGAGAAGTCCAGCTCCGGATAATGTCATATAAAATAGAAATAAAATAGAAAAATAGCTCATGGACACCGATTACTTGATCACAGAACTTGAGTATGTATTATGTGTTAATAAGAAGTAGCATACGGGGCATTCTATGGTGACCTTGAACTTGACTCCAGATGGCACTGAGTGTTCAAAATCATCGTTAGGTCCGCATCAAAATTTGTTAATTAGTCATTGAAGAAATAACACTTAGATAGAGCTCAGATTTTTATTATGAGCACATAAGAAATTTCATATGAGGGATCGTATGGTGAACTTGAACAGAGTGAATCTTGGGAGTTTGAAGGTCCTGCATAGACACATCATGATATATCTCGATACAATAACCTTCCCTAAGTGAGGTAGCTTTCTGTAACTGGTGCATTATGTTTCTTAGTTTCCATAGCCACCTGTTTTACTGTAATCTGACATTTCACGCCTTCCTAGCTTTTGTCAATAGGATTGATTCGTGTCCATTCAAAACGTCACAGCTACTTGACAACTAGGTATATTTGTTCAAACGGACCATCACTTTTTGGTTACGCACTAATGTGTATGCAGTTTGAATAACTACGCAACCGGCTGGCATCAGAACAAAACATGACGTAATTACCGAATGGCTTTTGAGGGTAATTGACCGTGTCATTTTGACCTGAATGAAGCAGTGACGCAGTAGTTTTCAAGTGCAATATCGAGTGTTAATCTAGTATACTGGTTCTAATGATTATCTATATCGGTCTAAATCGCATGATCAGTCTACATCTTAAAATGGCTCTGTTCAACAGTCCAAAAATCTATTATTGACGATTAGGCGAATATTATTCAAGTATTTTGTTAACTTTTGTGTGCTGAAATCACCTGTCATAGAAATCTCCAAAAACGAAATTACCTTGTATAGTGTAGTAGGTGCGAAAAAAAACTTTACTTCAACGATGATGATATTTCAAACGATGTCAATTACATGTGCGTGAATTTCAAGGAAGTCCTCTGGTTGAATTTGACGTCATTCGATCTGATTACACTGTCATTTATACAGCTTTCACTCGCAGCATACAGTGTATATTTATGTTATGTTCCATTGACATTTTGTTTAATTGACTTGCATCCAGTTGAGTAGTGACACAGGTGTGAATGAGAGGCACTTGACGATATGGTACCCTAACGCTTCAAGGTGTTTCATGGCCCAATTCGCGAGGAGCTTTTGGCATAGCGCACATAATTCTACCGGGGTCAATAAAAATTCAAGAAGGCGAAGTATTAACAATTTTGGATTTTATCCAACACATATCGATTGCTATGATAGGAACGAAATATAGGAATATGTTCATTCTGTGATGATATACAAACATTGATACACCAATGTGTTTGAAAACCTCACAATTTTGATCACATTTTTCCTCAATCTAAAAATTTTTGTCTGAAAAAAAAACATGGAAAAAAAGTTTTGCCATTTTTGTTCCGCACCAAATAGTGCATATATCCACCATGTCCATGATCATTGCCATAACAACGAGCAATGACTGCAGACCAAAATAACTGGACATCCAGCCCCGTATGGAAATGCTCGAGACTTTTACGGCCAATTTCCGGGAACAAACCTGTCCCAAAGAATGACAGCTCTATTAATATAAAACCTTTTATTGCCTTATGTTAGACGGAAGTAAGTATACCAGAAAAATACAAAGGCATTGCGGACAATAGAACATATTCAGTTATGACGTCATGCATCGAGCGAACTCTTACATTAACACACACGACAGCGGAAGATGAATGAGCACCATATTCTATATAAGGAAAACCAGGTCTCTAACCGTTCACAATACAATACTCATTGTTGATAAACGCATCACTTCATGTCAAAGCAAACCATGATAAAATATATATCATTAGTATGTAAAGTATGTGATAAAATATATATTACTAGTATGTAAAGCATGTGATAAAATACATATTACTAGTATGTAATTTATGCAATGATTTGTTTGTACTGAACTGTAAAATATTGATATGATAATAATAACATGAATTAAGTTCTTGGTTAATCAAATTTACACCCGAACGTTTCTAAGCGAGAAAGCCTGATTTACAAAAAGGTTCACATATATCCTAGTAATTTAGCCCCCACAAGAAACATACACTTATTTCAAATATATGTTTGCATGTTTCGCCTATATGAAAATCAGACCAAGGGCGTAGAAAGGTTGCCGGAGAAACGTAGTGTTGAGCCGGAACTGATTTATTTGTTCTTACCAACATTGCCCTTTTGACCTTTTAGTTTCCGCGGAAGGTCAAATTCAAGGTCACCACTGAAGTCACTATATGTGACTTCCCAGTTGAATGTACCAATATTTAAACTATCTATCTTGAAGTTTTCTAGGACTTTATTCCAAGCAGCTCCTTTTATGAAGAGGAAAGTGGATGAAATTATCCCCGAAAAGCTCCCAAAAATGACCAATGATGAAAAAACAATTTTTTTTGGGGTGGAAATGGCTCAAAACAGATAGTGACTCAGATAGTGACATAATTTTTTTTTCGCAGACCCATCGGAAAATAAAAATGGCGCCACATGCAGACGGCGTTCAGGAACAACAAAGCTCATATACTTCTTAGACGTACATATGAGGGGTCCTATGCATCAATGAAGGGAAATATTATGCTCATGCTCATGACTACGTCTCTTCAAGTATATTGTCTCCATGAACCTTTTATTGCCTTATGTTAGACGGAAGTAAGTATACCAGAAAAATACAAAGGCATTGCGGACAATAGAACATATTCAGTTATGACGTCATGCATCGAGCGAACTCTTACATTAACACACACGACAGCGGAAGATGAATGAGCACCATATTCTATATAAGGAAAACCAGGTCTCTAACCGTTCACAATACAATACTCATTGTTGATAAACGCATCACTTCATGTCAAAGCAAACCATGATAAAATATATATCATTAGTATGTAAAGTATGTGATAAAATATATATTACTAGTATGTAAAGCATGTGATAAAATACATATTACTAGTATGTAATTTATGCAATGATTTGTTTGTACTGAACTGTAAAATATTGATATGATAATAATAACATGAATTAAGTTCTTGGTTAATCAAATTTACACCCGAACGTTTCTAAGCGAGAAAGCCTGATTTACAAAAAGGTTCACATATATCCTAGTAATTTAGCCCCCACAAGAAACATACACTTATTTCAAATATATGTTTGCATGTTTCGCCTATATGAAAATCAGACCAAGGGCGTAGAAAGGTTGCCGGAGAAACGTAGTGTTGAGCCGGAACTGATTTATTTGTTCTTACCAACATTGCCCTTTTGACCTTTTAGTGTCGCGGAAGGTCAAATTCAAGGTCACCACTGAAGTCACTATATGTGACTTCCCAGTTGAATGTACCAATATTTAAACTATCTATCTTGAAGTTTTCTAGGACTTTATTCCAAGCAGCTCCTTTTATGAAGAGGAAAGTGGATGAAATTATCCCCGAAAAGCTCCTAAAAATGTCCAATGATGAAAAAGTTAAAGTTATCAGATTTGATATAGCGCTCTTTTCAGCCGAACTAAATCCGCTTTCAAAGGCGCTTTACACTTTAACCCCAGTCTGAGTGATTGTACTTGGAGCTGCCACACTCAAAGCGCTCTATACAACACCCATTATCAACCGGTACCCATTTAATCCTGGGTGAAGATAGACACATTAGTGGTAAATGCCTTGCCTAAGGACACTAGTGAAATGGCACAGCAGTCCAGCTCGAGACTCGAACCCATGATCTTTGGATTACGAGTCCGACGCCTTATCCACTGCGCCACTCACTCCACATTTTTTTTTGGGTGGAAATGGCTCAAAACAGATAGTGACTCAGATAGTGACATAATTTTTTTTTCGCAGACCCATCGGAAAATAAAAATGGCGCCACATGCAGACGGCGTTCAGGAACAACAAAGCTCATATACTTCTTAGACGTACATATGAGGGGTCCTATGCATCAATGAAGGGAAATATTATGCTCATGCTCATGACTACGTCTCTTCAAGTATATTGTCTCCGATGGCCAATGTACATGTACTGGTAGGGATAGTTTTGAGTTTGAACACTGGTGGTCATCTGAGATCAAATTAAAGATTGCCAATAGATGTAACAAGTATCAATCCCTATATGCTCATTAATACAAAACCTAAGCTCTATCTCGCAGCACTCTGTCTCCAATGGCATTACATAGACACTGATATTCATGTACACAAAATACATGTGATTAGGATACATGCATTTTCTAACCCATTTTGTGCTATGAAATATGTACACTTAGACAATGTCTTCTAAAAGCTGGTACACTGGTACGTTGGTACTAGCAGTGAGGCATATTGACGATGGCTTACAAGGCCTCAATAACCCCCAATGCTTGTACCAAGACATCGACACATAGATGCCTGATTATTGCTATCTTGTCATAGATTTGTCGAGTCATATTCACTTCTTCGTCCAAGCCCAAACTCATCCAAACATTCAAATTCAAGGTCACGTATTGAAAACGCAATATATGATTTCCCATTTGATTGTGCCAATACAACCCCCAGCATGGAAGAAATTGTGGGTCATTTGGGTCATTGAAATGTGGGTCATTTCAATGACTTTTTAGATGGCGATTTTCTTTATGGCTGGAAATGACTCAAAACAGATAATGACTTGATTTCAGGCAAAGAAAAGGTTATTCCGCCGACCTGTCGAAAAATCAAAATGGCCGTCATTTCAAGGGCAACGAAGCCTATACACGTTAAAAAGGTTCATAGGGGATTTTTTTTTCAAACAAAAATTTCAAAATTGATCAGACAATTTTTGAGTAAATGTCCGTCAAAACCCCAAGTTGGCCGTTTTTGCCAATAACGGTGGAAATGTGGAATTAAAAAATAAATAATTGAAAAATTTTAGGTATATTTGTGCAAAGTTTCAAAAAAATTACACCGTGAACTCTGAAGATAAAAATGTCGACGGCGACAATGACGCCGGACGACGATCGTAACGCCATACCAATAAGGTTTTGGACATTTGGTTCGGTAACCTAAAAACATCGCATAAATATCAGCTATTTGTTTCCAAAACGTAAGGTAGATGTCCTGATAATTAGGGGGAACGTGACAAGCGCACATCCAAACGAAGTATTTTGGTATGTCTTCTCAATTTGCATTATGAGACAAACTATTTAATCAAACGTCTGATCTGTGTAAACAGCTTTCTTGTCTGACAATAACACAGCGGTAGACTGGTCCGTGAAATATGACTTTACACATAAGGAAGCAATGTGCATTCAAACATAGTTGTTCTTCTAATGTTAGTGTACCAAAACTACCCCAGTTTGTAGCCAATCACGAGCCTCCAAATTCTGGACTCCCTCGAGGTCTTTACTGGGGCTATACGTGTAAAATAACGACAGCGAAACGGGTTAATGTGACATCTGTTGTCATAAATATGGAGTGACACAGCCTACACATGTTCAACTACACCTAAACGTCGTTTATGTCAAAATCGAGTTTCATCACAAAATGTTACCAAGAACATGAAAGAATGGTTCTAGATCTTTTCATGCACGTTGCACTCTTTCCACGGAAACGAGCCCCATAATCGACAAATAAAATAGTGGTAAAATAAAGTATTCATGCGATATCAAACGCCATATTTCACTAGTGGAAAAAATCCGAAGCATGTTGACAGCTGAAATATCAAAGTTGTTTTGGCAAAACTCAAATTGCTTTTGTTCGTGATATGTGTCACATCAGTCCGAAAGTTAGAGACCGATGTGCCGTCAGACAAATTTATCCGATGTTTTTCATTCACTTTTGCCCTTCATCACACCTGTTCTACCCATTCATACGTTAGAGATGTATGTTTTTGCCCGCCGGGGTTTCTTATGTGTATAACATCACTATTTATAAAACGTGTCAGATTCACGGGGTTATTTAGAGTGAAGGTTTTAGGTAAGACATGGAGCCATTCTTCACAGCAACCCCTAACAAAGAGGCATATGTTGTGACCGACTTTCCAACCAATCAGCGACCATCCAAACGAACAGCGCAATATATAACCACTTTTCCTTTCTTTAGGTTTTATTTGCCGTACATGTACTCTCATGAAAGCACTTCATATAAATTCCTTTTTATCTAATGTCTGAAATGGGTTAACGACAATAATTTGGCTGACAAGCTGCAAGGTTCAAGAACAAAATTCATAATAAAAATGGATTGTTTTAGTTTAGTTGAGTCTGTATCTAGTACAGATAGAGCAAACAATACTTGAATGATTCCACACTTCGTTCATACACTTAATATTGATGTGTTGCAAAATAATAATAATAATAATAATAATAATAATAATAAAATATTAATATTAATAATTAATAATAATAAATAATAATAATAATTGGATGTTGATAACTACACGTTGATACGTGTATAGTTATCAACATGATCTTAATCACATTGGATGAGTAATTATTTGAGTACCATAAAAAGCGGGTCTATTGTTGTATATGAACTGTAACGCTCATGTGTTGTTGGGCTGTTAACACCGTGGAGAAGATCTTGTTTTCTACACAATTCACTCTCCTTCAGAATTGATAAACACCGAGCAGCGAAATTCACCGACCTTTTATGCTATTTAAAGGCTACTTACTTCCAAGGAGCAATCGTCACATCTATATATAGACCAATGAGGGCATTTATTGTGGCTAATCAGGCAAATGGCTGCACAAGATTTCTGAACTCGGATTTTCATACTTAAGCGTACATACTTGGCTTATATATGTGGACAGTGCAATCACATTCAAACAATAAAGACCTGTGTTTTTGATGATACTATGCGTGTGTTCAACCTGAAGTCCAGCTTAAGAATGGATTGCATGTAAGAATCATTAAACGTGAGCGTTACAGGTGTCTATTCACTAATAGTTTTAATATAAAGATAAAAAATTCTTGGCTTTGCGCACATCCGTTTATCATCAGAATTTACCAACAGAGACTCGTTTTCTACTATGGAAATGTAAATTTCTGAAATAATCATGTTCGAATATAATTTTTCAGTTTTTTCTCAGTAGACAAATCATATCCATCACCAGCGACAGGATTATGTTGTTCAGCAATTGATTGGTGATGCTGGAAAAGCTCATGGAAGAGTCGGGATTGTTTACATTATAAGGTGTTCGAACAAACAAGTGATGCATGTTTAGTGTATTATTTTCATAAAAAAGTAAAGCCATATGTGTACTTATTATTATAATGACAAATCAAAACATACCCTCAACAGAGCGTTATTTTCCTAACCACGATACGATTTCTTGTTTTGATGAGGCGTGTGAAATACTGTCAATTCAGACAATTCCTGAGGTATTCTGTGTGAAACAACGTCATTAGCCATGTTAGTTTACCAAGTTTTGGGAAGAGAGTTTACGGAGTCTTGACGAGTTTGTTACTTTTATTAGTCGAGGGGAATAATTGCGGCTCATCGCAGCTCCTGCTTCCTTTAATAATACGTACAATCCATCCTTAATCCAAACATTTCACAAACACTACAACAAACAATTCAGTTGTTACAACTGGCTGCATGATGTCAGTGTGTATCCACTTCGGACCGAAAGGCGTCGTTTTGGCCAAAAAAACATAACAAAACAATATATAATAGAATATTTAAAGAAAAAAGTTATTGCGATCGTGGAAGTGGGCCTTGAAACACTTCCCTGTATTGCACGAGCCAGTTGCAATCATAAATTGTTTTTGTTTCTCGAAAACACTTGGTACCGCCCCCCCCCCCCCCCAATACTGCTGATTCAAGACAATCAGACAATACGTGTACATAGATTTTCCTATGACTCAGATATTACTGACATTACATCACGCGATTATTGTGTTTTCCGAATACAAGAACTCGAATCATCGGACACGTATACGGTACATCCATATAAGTCACTGTTCTCCACTCCCGACAGGTCTGCAGGTGGCAAGTATGCACCCCACGACACCAGGAGGTCTGTGTACCACTCAGTGACAATCATACCTGGTCGAAAAACCGTTGTTATTTCATATTTATGGCCATTTATTGATAATAACTATATTGGTCGCTCCCCCGTCGATTAGCAGGTCAAGTGTGAGACATTATTACCTCTTCGAGACGTCACGTTCGAATACACGTTTAATTATGCATCGATTAAAACATTATTGACATTAGCAGATGCGACAGGTTGATAGTGTAGCTTCATATCTCATCCTATCAGTTGGATTATCAAATAGATACGTGAAGAATTTTTGTTACACTTTGCCTGACTCGGTGGGGGATAAAAAAGCGAGCTCCCACGGTGTATGACAAACGACGTGTTATTTCAACCCCTCGGCGCGACTGAAATAGCTTGAATACCCCCGAGATTAGAGCAATTTCTCCTTCACAACTTGATTAATATTCATAATTTCTAAACAAGAAACCACAAAGTTTCTTAGGAATTCCACTTTCCCGAGCCATTGTATCGCAACAGGATTCTTCGTGCACCACTCAATAGGGTCTCAAAGTGTCTTCATGGTTTTATTTTTGTATACAGACTGTACCAAGGTATACTTTATTATAATTCATGCAAGGACATAGCTGCAAATTCCACCCACACCAATGTTACAAACGTGCGAATAATTTGTGGGCCACGGTGCATATGATCAGTGAAACTTTCGCACAATGGCTCCTTTCTAATAAGATTCTTATATTCACATTCAAAGAGCTGATATTGACTTGCACAGCCGCTGTGTGTGTGTGTCATAGAAGGCACAGATGTTTGATCGTAACAGGAGTGTCTCCTGGAACAAAAAGTATACAGTTTATATGCCAGACGAACTCAGAGAGTTCAAATCCAACTCTGCTGCAAGTCTTCTGGAAAAGGATTCTGATAAAACATGCCACAGTGAGCGAGTTTTAACGAGTCGTCACCGTGCCTATACACGTGAAAACTATGGACATTCGCAGAACGAACGAAAACACGACCATTTATCACTACAAAAGACAGGTTGTTTGTAAGTTTTGAGTGTCTATTTTTCATCAGGTGTTTGCCCGGGTCCGTCTCTTTTCGTGGTTGTCACAGAGCAGTTCACGAGGTTAGATTCTACCGAATGTCAGCGAGTCCATTCAATCGAAGGTCGTCTGCAATTGGAAAAAATCGCATCGGCGTCGATTTCAGGGCTACGTTAAACGTGGTTAAAATTACAATCAGCGCCAGACAAGCTCGAATAATAAAGTGGCTTGAGACCACATTATCTTCGAGGTCATATCCAGAAAAACATTCTATTTTTATCCTTTTTCAGAGTTGACCAATTACTGTATACCCACTCTCCCTTAGGTTTGTTCAGACTAACTTCAAATCGAGAACTGGGGATAATTTGCATATAATTTGCATGCGACAAAACAAGGTTCAATATCATAACCTGTTTATTTGACCGCTTTGAATTTTGGGTCTATTTCCTGCATTGTTTACGTGGCAAGTAAAGAGAATTTTGTATTTGTCACTGTTGTTATTGCGATAGCTGTTTTGTGGTTCGTTACGTTTTTATATTTTGATCCTAGCTGGCGAAAAGGCGTTTAAGAGTGATAAACTGCAACAGATTTGACCCGTAACATATCATTACCACAAGAAAAACCACACGAACACGAAAAGCAAGCGTTTCTAGGAAGTAGAGAACTGTTTTCTTGTCAAGTGACAGGCACGTGATGGCTTAGCATTTCATCAACTGTCAAAATCTGCGATTGTTCATCCGTGGGCAATTTTTCTGGCGCCATGATGAGTTCTTTGACAGTCTGTGATAAGTTTGAAGCGTGCAGTCAAGGCTGGTCAAGGTGAAGGTCGTTGGTCTCGTTTTACAACAGGCTTCACGTCGTGAGCGGCCACATGCAAATACGGTCAAGTGACGGGGTAACGTTTTAAAGGGTGCTCATCACAATGCGGCAGCACACCTCAAAGTCGAAACCATTGATTTCTCGAACCTACCTCAAGAGTTAAGACAACATCGGAGTCCCTATCTGGGTCAAACTTGCAAAGCATTGGTCCACATAGTGACGTAATGACAACTCTCTGATCAATGCTACCACTTAACCTAGTAGACACAGTGCCCGAGTCGAAGCGATACTCTTTGAATACTAGGAGTTTTACCCCTCAAAGGATTCTTCATTTTCACGCTTTCTTTCATTTTTGAGTACTATAGATGGAATAGACAGGGAGTTATTGAAGTAGCGACCATACACAATACCGAATATTACACAATACCATTAGCTAAAAAAAGTACAGTTACATAACCTAAAATCATCGGAATGAAGGTGTGGCCGAGCTTCAGTGACACAGTTCTGCACACAAAGGATTGAATGGATGCATGGAGAGGGGTCAGTCGAACACATATAAAGTGCGTGTAACACGTGCCGCTTCTGTGACGTTCCGGTCTTCCCTTTGACCAGCTGTCGAGAGTCAATTAAAACATCGTGCACCTGATCGCATCTTCATTGAAGTTCATTCATAAAAAAACTGGACCATTCGTCAGACACGGCGGTCCTTCCTTTCTCATCGGAGATATAGAAATGTGCCACTGGAACACTGCATGGTCTTTGGCCAAAATGTGCATCTACATTGTAAAAATCTGCTTTCAGTTGTTGCCTGATTAGAACCACTAATCCCGGAGGTTGATTAATTACATCATCCAATTTATGTTGAATTTTTCCAAAATATTTTTTTTTTGGTACATATGTCATGTCCCCATTATAAAGCTGTGATGCATAATATTCCTGCCCCTTGAAAACTGAGCGGTATTGAGGAAAAGAAGGAGTTCTTTCATCATGAATAGGACATATCTTGTTTCAGTCCAAAATTTGTCAGAAGTCGTCTCATGTCCATTGTCTCGTCAGAACTTTCACACTGTTGGCAGTGCAACTGCCTGCGATATAGCAATCACAAATCCAATTATATATACTAAATATTAGAAACATTACTAGTGCATCTTGGAAGCATTCTATCAGAAATAGGCCTTAATAATATGTATTTCTGATTCTAGTTTATCGAACTGGCCCACCGCTCCATTTTCTTCTTTAAAAGTCATATACACACCCGTGTATTTGTTCATACAGTTCGACCTACCTATTGTAAACCCGTGGGGTGTATACAATAGCTAAATTTTCTTCCAGACAATTAGACGATATTTGATCGTTGTCCCAAATATTTATTCATCATTGCAAATTCCAATATAACTAATAAGGAATATGGTTGTCACAAAACTCAGATTAATATCTTTCAAGATATTCCACCTACTCTATATCAAACAAGAATTTATGAATGAAAAGCAGGGCAAGGTCGGGAGAATGATTCTGAATGGGAAGGGCTCGGGGGGGGGGGGGGGGAGGAGATTTACCCAATCAGGGCTCGTTCCCTCATTCACTGCCGAATGAAATCATACACCAGGAAATGATTAGCATTAATATTTAACCTAACCCCTTTATACCACATGGGCAGTATCGATTCTGACGATTGCTCTGCACTGCCTGTCACATGGCCAACCGTAGGCTATCAATATCGTCTGTTGAATGTCTGGGGCTCATCAGCGTCATTCATCGCTACCTCAAATGTGGAAAATAACTAGGACAGACCATCTACAACTACTAACCCTTATAATTTTTACCACTTTCACTCCCCCATTCCAAGAACCGATGATGCGTCAGCCCGACGTAATCGTTAATATAAAGTGTGCCAGTTAACGAGTTAGGGCACCAGGTGTGCTGGGTCAAATCATCACTCAACAGGCGGCCATCCTTTGAAGCTCTATGGGGTGCTAAGTCAAGCTGAGAGTTAAAGGCTTGCCTTTAAAAAAAGCTTTATATTTCATTGAATATGAAGCCAGTTTTTATTCCACCAAAGTATAGAATAGTGCGACTTTGTGGGTGTGCCCACGGTACACCAATCACACGGTATTCATTAATCTACATGGCTCCCGCGCCAAACAACGGTTGCGATACCGGTTATTAAATAAGAAGCACTGTATTGGACAAAGCACTGTTTTTCGGTATTGGGTTCGCTATCACTAACAATTTTCTCTGGCCACATGTGCATTTAAACATTCAGGGTGAAAACTAATTTCATTAATTTTATTCGCCCTACTATTGTACCAGAACTTATGTCCAACAACTGGGTTCACAAAACGAATCCTGTTGATTTCATCCTGTTCAAGATTTGAGTAATAGTTCATGATTTATAGACTTGTGCTCTAAAAACTGAATCTTTCTGTGGTGTTCGGTGTATGTTTCACATTTTATGTACCTTCCTTGCCATGGTGTCAAACAGAATGACCGATAAACGACTCGTAATTTTGTATGAAACGGTGTATAATGCATATTTGCATTTGAGGCTTTTAAATTTTATGATACAGATTTGGAAAATACATATATTAAATGAAAATATCGACACGAGAATGCATATATCTTATCGTCTCGCCATGTTTCCATACATCGGCCAATATACTCAATTGATCCAGGGCATTGGCCCATTTAATCACATGAATGTCTCCTGGATATATACAGGTTATCTGTCTTTTCTCGGTATATATCTCGCATATCAAGGTATGTTGATAAGCATTAGGCCTAACCACCTGCTGTGGTCAAAATGTGAAAGTGTACCACATACCTTGATGATTTTGACAATATTTACATTGATAAAAGTCGTATGACCTGGAGAATATACGAATGTATGAACGAAGAGAACACTGATTATTCGTCAGAAAAAACGACCAGCTTTGTAGCTGATCGACATAATCGAATACATTCTGAGAGTATATAGACCCGTTTACGATTAATTAAGAGATCGGTTAGGTCGACAATGCAAGATCGCCGAAAAGCAAAAATGTGTATTGTTATTGATACGTATACCATATAGGCTGACATATCGTTAGAAGAAATCTTGTATTGGCGAGAGAAAGATCGCACAAATCATATCCAGTTAACACCTGCTGACCAAGGAATACGTGTAGTGTTCATGTGAATACCTTTCCCAATATATGCGGGTCAAATGGACTTCCTCGAATTACGACGAAAAACAAACTGCACTAACTATCAACACACCGTATTTATAATAAATCATTTGTTCTAGAAAAAAATAATTCTGCTACCAAGTGTCTGAGAGCAGATTCTTTCGTCACGTGTAGGACACGTTAATTAAGTGTAACATTTGTCATAAATCGTCTGCTGGCGCTAAAAACTTTCATGTTCTGGTGGTAGTGCCACTGCCTGTCATGTTGCTATCACAAATAAAATATACATATCAGAAATTAGGAACAAAACTAGCCCAGCATATTCATGTTGCACTTCAGAACCTCAAACTACCAGGGGGTCCTCTCAGACCTCCGCATCACCCCTACCCTAACTGTCACGTGCCCTGCCCTACCACCCATGCCCCCTCCTCACTCTCAATGTTTAGGATGTCAACGTAGCCTAACGTCAAACGTATCTATCTCAAACGTCCGTCCATCGTATCTTCTCAACAACTTGTCCCCTCCCCCAACACTCCTATCGCACATCGTTCTAGACATTATATCCACCCCCACATGTAGTTTTTTTTCTCTTTCTCTCCTTTCATCAGCACTGTCGTCAATGGTCACCCCTCTGAGGAGGTATATCGATAATTTATGCAGAAAGTTACTCTATAAAAGACCTGCGAGCATGCCCTTAAATCCACATGGCTTGACGGACGATAGCGCATCCGAGTTATTCCTCCAATCGCCTGGTGATCGATCAACCACTTCTCTGATCAACTGGTTTCCAGCTAAAACAATCACTTACAACGAACGCGCGATCGATCGAACGAACGAACGAACGACTGGTCTACTCTCTGCCAAACGAACTGTCCTACAGCTCACACGGCGGATACAGGCAGTGCGCCGAGCGATCGACAGTGCCACAGCATTACCGTGACAAAGTCTGCAATAACAGCAACAGGTAAGATATCTACATTTCAAGTTTGCATTTAGTTGCAATAAGCGAAAATATCAGCATGAGTGAGTGAAAGCACTTTGAAGAACATTTCATCTCATAATATCATGTCACTGAATGACAATGCATAATCAAATATGGGTCAATAACTAAATAGAATGATGCGAATCAGATCTATGCATGTAGGACAATCTTGATGACCAGAAGGATTTGTCATAGAAAGAATGATTATTCCATTGTATGATGGTGCGCCAATTGCGTCTCACAATATGGATAAGCAAACTGTTGAATCAATTTCGGAATGGTTATAAAACATTTTAAAATGTCGATGACTTCCAATGAGGATTGCAAGACATTAATGCGCAGTTACAGCGAACCCAGACAGTCGTTTTTAATGATGTCTGATGGGGAGAAAAGAGGAAGAACCTGATTCAAGAAGATTTCTTGTTTTTGTCGCAAAAGTTATCAGCAAAGAGAAGTCAACCGTCTGGCTCTGAAACTTTTGGGGTATGATCACATGGTTCTAATGATACGTGCTGCGGCTTTCCTCTTCACAAAGAAGTCGGTTAGCGTGGCACAATTTCTGACAGTGATTTTATAACGATCGAACAAATGTGAAAGGGGTGCATCATAAAGTTGAGTGAACAACCAAAGACATTGACACTCGAGCACTTTGTAGCGCGTTATGTTCCAGCGTGGTATATTGACATCGATGAGACTAGTTGACCAGGTTGTCTCGTTGGCCAGGTGTTAAAGAATGGAAACAATGGACTAGTTTAGTCAAGATATCTTCATAAATTCTTTGATGAAGTATAGGTGGATTATACATTAACATTTCTTACTTAATGTTGCTGTGAGTAGTAAGGCCCCGTGCCGTCCTTACTACTGCTGTGGGCAACTTTTTGTTTGATAAGTAATACTGTTTGACAAGCATTCATTCCTTAAAATGGCTCATTTCAACGCCGACCAGGCTTACTTCCATTCTGGTGACGTGTCTTTGATTCTTCGAAATGGCGAGTGTCGAAAAAAAGGATGAAAAGAATTCAAAATGTTCGCGACGATCTGAGGGAATAAGATAAATGATATAATTCGTCATAACTGTTACCGTATAGTTACCCTGGTAATTTATTGGGGACTTTATTATGTAAACGTAGCAAAATTGAGTGTAAAAACACTCAAACAAATCTTTTCGCGAAGAAACGAAACAGTACCCTTCACGTTCGTGCATGGCATTCCTTATTTTTCCCCTTTAAAATCATTCTATAGAGTTAAATATCAAAATTCCAATCTTCCGACCCATATAAGTAGCATGATTATACCAGAAGCCATTATTGAAAGAAAGGGGAAAAAAACATTTGAAAAAAACTATAGACGCGCATGGAGAAAGTGAGCAACTTTTGAAGCATCACTCGACTTTCCAACGTATAGTGTCCGTAAAAACATACTTGGTTTTGTTTGGTAGTTGTGCCTGGCCCCTGAGGGTTGAAACAGCCAGGGTACAGAAACAACTCGGCCGTGCACGTGGGTTCATGTTAATATACCTCTAGGGTTCACGCACCTTATTGTATCTTGACACCCTTTGAATGTAGACCGGAGACATATAATACTATAAACCCCAAAACATACCGAACACTAAATCTGTGACATATCGATGCAACCAAGATGATCTGATGAAATGAAAACGTTCCCACTAGCAGATACTCCAACAAGTCTTCACAAGTATGAACTTACAAACCAATAAACCATTATTCTAGATATCAAAAAATCACTTCAGTTACGTTGAGAATGCACGGCCTGTTTTGTTACGCTATTTCACGAGAATTCTGCCAAGCTATACCAAATCAATAATCGAGCTACATATACTGTATGTGCCCGATCTCAAAAGGTGTAAATGCAACAGAATTCGGACATCTATATATTGTTTGATAGGTTGATTTACAGCAACCTTAGATGTGCGTATGTATGACAGAAACCCATACGATAAATCTTTGGATTCATAATTCTGTTGTGGAATTTAAGAGGCATTCCCTTAGAAATGTTGCTGTTCATAAATCTTATAGAAAAACCCTCTGTGATAAAAACGAAATGTGTCAAGTTAAAGGGGCTCCTCGTAATTTTTCCAATCTTGGTACATTAAAAGTGAATGAGCAAGCAGATTTTTATTCCATCATCGTCAATTACAGATAAAACTCGGATGACCCTAATAATAGTTTTACATGCACTCCAGGTTTCTTAACTCCGTTACCTATTTTCAATCTCTCTCTTTCTCTGTGTGAATGGGCTTTGAGCAATGAAGGAGTGCGAATTGATTCCTTTCGAGGTGCCGTAACAAAAACTAGCTCACAATGGTCGACAAAACTGGCTTGAAGTGGCTGCCCCAGATCTTTAAGCGCTGTTGGCAGTTTTCGGGCACATCCTGTCCGCAAGAACCTCGACTGACCCACTTACAGTTCAAAGTGAACACGGCGATTTAAGCTGTCCACTCGGGCCGAATTATATCGTGCATAATCCGTGAATAATCCGTGAATTAATCAGGTGACAGGTTCAACAATTGGTATATATTTCAATGGCCATTTGCTCGGGATACAGACCAGGGCTCGGATAATATCAGGGTTGGAGACTGAACAAAAAGGGTGCATGGGCGGAGAATGGTGTCAATTATAAGTAAATGCTTCAAAGGGACCAAAAACTGTCCGAGAGTATAATAAGAGAACACCCTTGCGGACAAAATTGTTGCCAAAAATAAAGAGGGCAAGCGGGACATAATGAATGGAAAGTGAATGGAGTGTATATGGCACAATATATTCTGTCACTGTCTGAGTTCTGAATATCGAGCTGAATCAGTCTGACTGTCCGGTCTGATATATCAGGGAGAGTTCTGACGCGGAAAAGGCTGATATCTATATCTTTGTTATGTATATAGTCTGTACCAGGTGACGATCATATATAAGTGAATTTCTTCCATTCGAATCTTACCTTGGACAAACTCTGACATCTGTCACACTTTATTCTGTCCATCAACAAGCATACATTGCTTTTCAGTTTTTCAGGTCACTTGCCAGATTATTTTAAAAACTGATATCGTATAACGCAAACATGATATATCAACCAAAAATAGGTTGCATTGCATTCTATTCCCACAATTATAAAAGTTTTTGCTTGTCGTGTCTGAATAAAAACCATGCAGACTGGTTTGTATTTTCATGCATTTCATTGTATTCCATTCCAATTACAACCACTTGAAATTATCTCACCGTGTTGACGGAAATAAAATAACATGCGTGGGATTATGCCATTCGCTTTCTAGCAAACTCTTCATGAAAGCACTGGTTCTGAGATTTCAGGTATCATTTTGCACTACTTTTAGATAATTATCCAGCTCAGCTAATAACCAGGTATACTCCCAACTATTTGAAGCCTCGAATCTTTTCATCATGTTTAAATTTAATTCGATTAAAGAACTTCATTGTACCGACAATGACAAGCATTATCAATCACTAATATAATGAGCTAATGAAGATTTCCACCAGTAGGTCTGTATCAGCCCACGTTTATAATTATTTTTATTTTTATAATTATTTTATTTTATTTTTTATAAACTCATCCGTCGCTAACGCTTCTTCACCTTTCCCGTTTTTCCAGACGGATCGGGAACTCCATCCACGCAAATTCGCCCCCACCCGACGCGACTCCCCCGTCCACCCCCAGGCCCCCGGCACCGCCCCACCCACCAGTCACCCTGTGGCGCTCACTGTGCACGCGGCCAGCCAGCATGTGCAGCCGGCTAGAAGACTCCGTGGAGGGAATGACCCTGGACAGGTCCCTCACTGGCCACGACATCTACCAGATCATGACCGGTTACCAACAGAGCCAGGTAACACCACTGCTACATCATAAATGAATAATCTTGCGTTTTGTCCAATAATTGCTAGGTTTCATATAGGAGCAGCATATCCTCCAATCCACAAAGAGGAGCCGTTGGAGTTCTAACTTTGAGAAATGAGGTCAATATTCAATATGTCATCGATGTAAATCATGGATAACCTCATGCATAAAATTTGGTGGGATTCAGTGAATATGAAGTAATCCAAGAAACAAAACAACTCCATTAGCGCACAAACCATTCCTGTCAAACTTGGGGCACCTGTCGTGAAACTCCACCTGTCATGAAACTAATTAATCAAACAAAATTTGATCCATCATAGATCCGGTATTACTATAATATAAGAGCACCAAACTATGATACCAGAAATACATAAGACCAATGTGTTTCTGATGATATTGTATGGCATTGGTGAGATAACATCACGTGAGGTCTGGGGGTAGTCATGGGATATGTGAAATAAACATTCAGGTTAAGTGTATGTTTTTTTCCCCTTTCAGCTAGCAAAATATATATACAAATGGAACAAACACATGATTGAATATGTATACCCAAGCACAGCAGCGTTCCTGAATCTCAAGGAACCTCAAACATAGTATTAATGCTCAACAATGCATACAAACAAAAGACAGCTTCTGAGAATACTCAGAAAAACACATTGCAGGTTGTAGACAAACACTGCCATCTAGAAAATTGTTCAGTCATTCGAACGAACTCAAGTTTGTGTAGGCGTAATTAATATTCATCGATCACTCCCATGCATGTATGCATATGTATAAGCTGCCGCGAGCACGGCTAATTGTCTGCTGGAAGAATCTAATCGATATTGGAACGACCTTCAGATTTTATCAAACATGTGGGTCATGATCATTATGTATGATATTAAAATAGCTATGTTAATATGCAATCAGTCTGCAAATTGGCGTAGATGAAATGTGATCTCTCGCCAAAACCCACTTACATTTTGCCGATCATGGCGTACATGATATCAATTAGTCTGAATTGATAGACATGGTTGCCATACGATGAAATGTGCTTAGAAACACGTTGTGGGCGAGACACAAATGATACCCCGCCTTCAGTCATATATGCGTATAAACTTACAAATCATCAAATTAGTATAGAAATACCATAAACAAATTATGCATTCGTTTGCGGGATACTGAACTGGAAGTAGTTTATGTGTGTGTTTATTTCGTAATTGAGACTTTCCATCAAGCAGCGAGCATGATGCATACAAACAAGCACAAAAAGCGTAACAGCATGCAGATATAGTTCCATGAACCATCAGAGCGGCACCGTGTTCATGGGGGCCTTCAAAATCGTCAAACTAAACATGTCACGAGTCATGACCCGGCATAATGTACGCGTTACATTCAGAAATAGAAGCTTCAGTGGCAAGCCACTGTCATGTTTGAATTCCTTCGTACCCAGTCTATATTCATATACAGACTTATTCGATGTACATATATCGAGCTGTTAGATATTCGGTATATCGAGCAAAAGCATAAGATCACGATGGAAAAAAAGAGAAAAAGTGAAATGTTGAGATTTTCGTGGTGTTAAATTCAGGTCTTGAAATCGAAAGTTGAGTATTTTCTGCACCACATGTGGCACCATCCTTATTTGAATCATCGCCAGGTGATGCATACGGCATGTGCCTTGGGTATCTTCGACCTTCTACACAACAACACAGCCGGCAATATGACGTCAGAACAGATTGCTGTCAGCGTACAGGCGGAAACGGAAGCCACCGAAAGACTGCTCAACGCGTGCGTGGGAATCGGTCTTGTGGACGTACGAGTCGATGGCAATGGCATAGGTGAGCATGAAGACTGTTTTGAATACGAACTGCTGCAAAAGAAGACTATACAAATCAGAGAACAATTATTTGCATTATACTCAACATGAATAATAAAAGGATAGTTTTTTTAATACTTAAATGGCCACGCTCAATGCATCCAGTGATTTTACGGAACACCTACATAAAGAAAAATACATGGCACAAATAAGTCGCACCTCAATGTATCCCCCCAGTGACGTATCGGAATTCTGCTGCCTCGGAGAAGTATCTAGTCAACTCAAGTGCAATGTCCATGAAATCTTTAGTCCTGATTCAGGGCGACTTCTACAAGATGTGGGGCAAACTCAGCAGTGCAATCAAACATGGTAAGGCTCAAAACTTCGTCTTGGGGGTGTGTTGGTGCTTGTCATTTCGGGAACGAAAATTTTTCTTTAATCATCCCATGTTGAAAGGACAATATACCCTTCCTATTTATGAGAACAACGCAAGATATGTACGATTTGCAATCACCTATTTTTGGACCATTTCCACTATAATTATGGATATGTTGAGAAGAATCAGATACGTTTCTCCATAGCTATAAGGTTTACCAAAGTAGCACATTTCGTCGAACTAGCACAAGCCACAAAACCTCATGTCTTTGATCAACGTCAGTGTCACACTCCCACTACAATTAGACAGTAGCGACGTTCGTCATTTATTTTCAGGATCAATGCAAATGCCGATGTCTATGGGGGCGGATTCCGGAAACATGGGCAACATGGGAAAGGGAATCTTTGAAAAGGGAAGCGGGTTCTACGTGAACGACGAGAAACAGCGAGGCTTCATGCAGTGTATGCACATCTTCTCGCGGATGGACGCTCCGCACATCCTAAACGCCTTTGATCTCAGCAGCTACAAGGCAGCTTGCGATCTTGGAGGTGAGTAAACCTTAGCCAAACCTTCCGCATGGCCAATTAAAAACTCGCTCGCAAAAAGCGGAACTTACAAATGGAAACATCCTTCTTCAAGTGTCTCCCCTTCGCTCACGCCCGAAGTGAACCTTGGAGGGCTATTAAAATCCCGTTGAAAAGAGGGAAGCACCAGATAAATGCGTCACTACAATCAAAAGATGACACGGGACAAGTCCTGCGTCAAATAGTGGTGGAGGGCTGCACTAATTTCTTTGCGGCTTTGTCCCCTGGCTGAGTTGTCATTACCGCCCACGCGCTCAGTGACGTATGTTTTCCTTCACATGGGTCCCTAACTCCGGCTCCCATTCATTCAACTTTTTTATGCCATGGGACACTTGCCCCGCTCCCATCATTCAATACCGTGGAACTATTCTCTTGTGCCCTCAATCTCCAACTTTTTTGCTCCTTATACAACGTTTCAATGCACTGTAATTTGAATAATTGATAGAACAGCCTGAATACACATGTAATAAGTGGTTATGGATTGTCAGGCAGCTGGGTCTTGCACGCACAATTGGCTCCGTCCCTAAGATGTGACCGAGATCTCGGAGATAGTCGGTCAGTCCCAGAAAAGTAGTTCCGGCGAAGTTAGCAGCGACCCGCTCCAGGCTGTGAGGCGGTGGGTGGTGGTCCGGGGGTTTGAGGGCACCTGGCCTATAGATAGTCGGCCCTTTAATGGGGGCAGTGGGTGGAGAGGATTGATGGGTGAGCGACTTATCCAAACATCCTGAGGACTATCCCTTTAATCTATTTCTGCGTGGGACAACAATTGCTGCAATAGAAAATCCATGCGACTGTTTTCATTGCTTCCTGCGTGAAGCGGAACTTAGTCAATATAAGCCTGTTGGTCGGTTGTTTGGCTTTCGAGATGCAACTTTGCTCGATTGTGATATCCAGTCATTAATGTGATCGATCACTGAACGGAATGAATCATTTTTGTTTATTCTCGTATTAAGCGATTACTGATTAATTAGGTCCTAATTACCAGTTTGTTTATTCTCTACTAGGTGGCACCGGGGCGTTCGGTCTCGAACTTTCGAATAAATACAGACAAATGCCAGTGGTGGTTTTCGATCTTGCTCACGTCGTGTCCATGGCAACCCGGTTCATGCCCAAGGCCCAGCCCAAGAATCTCAGCTTTCAAGCAGGTATGTTCTTTTCTTGCCAAAAACATTAGCACATTGTTCGAAGAAATGAAGCTCAAGCACACATACTTTTATTTCCATTACCCTTTGAATTTTCAATTGAATGTTCAACCCTTCAACCCCCTGCAGGCGACTTTTTCCGAGACCCTCTGCCTAACGCCGATTTGTACATCCTGAGTCACGTCGTACATGACTGGAACGCCGTCAAAATCAACTTGCTCTTGTCAAAAGTGTACGACTCTTTGAAACCAGGTAACCTTCCTATTCGTGGATTGAGCTATTAGTAAAATAGTATAAAAGAAGTAAGATAAAAAAGTAAAATAAACATAAAGTATGTCTTACTATGCAAACACAGACATCGAAAGACTTCCTATTGCAGCTCATTGCAGCAGTGCAATTTTTGATTTGCTAACAAATGGTTGGTATTCTGTCTTTGAAGGTGGTGCCCTACTCCTCTGTGAGAAGACACTGCATGAAATGAAGGATGGTCCGGTGGATACCCTGCTCTTTGACTTGGGTATGCTGCTCGGCTCTGAGGGCAAAGAACGAACCGCGGAGGAATACATCACACTTCTAGAACAAAACGGCTTCTCGGACATCGAGGTCAAACAACTGCCGGAACTATGTTTCCGCGATGCCATTTTGGCGAGAAAGGTCTGAAAACTGTTGTACATTGGTCGAGCGGGTCAAAGTAAATGATGATATGTGTTCTTTTCTGACGCTCCAGCATGAGCCGAACACTGTTGTTTGCAATATTCATCCATAGTCATGGTTTTGTTAACATTTTTGATTATTTGGTTTTTCTCTAACTTCACTTGAACGAATCATTTCTGTAATATATTCTAAAACGAGACACCAAATATCCGAGCATATTGCATTTGACTGGAATATAAACAGTTTAGTCACCAATATGAGTTATTTCTCTCATAGCTTTTGTGCAATCGCCTTTTTTAGACTTTCGGACATATATAGGTTCTCGAACACTTTCTGAGGTCATAATTCCCAAGACATTGTCCGGTGAATACTGCTGAATCGACAAGGACTACAATTATAGAATATTGGTATTGTCTCACATGGCATAGCAATATGGTTATATTGGGATACGAAATGCCCTTGCAAATTGGGTTTGCGACTGTCGTGTCATATTGAACTTAGGTGTTCGTCAAATCAAGTGTCTTGACGGTTTGTAAATAGTGACAACGTAAGGAGGATATGAATGTTGAATTGGGTATAAATAGTGTAGTGTCTGTCATAGCGATGTCACTTCCCTAACAAATTTTGTAGGGGAACAAATGTGAAAAATATAGTGATAATATAACAATGTTTGTCCGGCTTTTGTAAACATACACACGTAGTATTTACACCAGGAAAAGTATTCACCATTTCACCGATGTCGATTGAATGTACGAGTGGTGTAGTTTATATAACTTCACATAGAGATAGTAATCCATTGTATGTGATCATTGGCTGTCGCAATATGTTTAATTACTTGATATATATTTATGCGAGGAACAGAAGTGTGCATGAAAGATACATGTATTGTGATGTTGCATGTGCGTTGTTCCTACTACTTCAACTATTTCGTGTTCAATGTCAATCATGAATTATAGGTGTGATGCAGAAAAAAATTAAGACTATAAAAAATGTTGGATGCGGTACAGTATTACGCAAAAAGTGTTGAATCATAATAATTATATGCTAATTACATCCAGGAACAGTGTAATTCAGTGACAGAATATTTGGTGTATTTTTGTACATTTGTTATGAGTAAACAAGTATGCACTCTTTTGTCTTATCACACCTCGGAAATCAGGAAGTCTTGTAATTAAGGCTGTGGTTCACCCTGTTATTTGTTGAAGGTTCCATTTGTTATTTTTCTATACTGCCCTTAACCGAGGACCTGTTATGTTGTTATTCCCTTGTCTGAAAGAACGCATGTTGTGGTGAAATAAAATACGCAATATATTAACACTTGACTTTGATATTATATGGTCACTAATGACCAACCTTCTCATATGAATAACATCAAGCATAAGCGGAACATGAACAGGAAGCAAAGAACGCAATAGATCTTGTTGGTAGATTTCACTACCGGGTCTAAGCAACTAAGACACATAAGTTTCGAGCTGTGCAGATAAACATTGGTACATTTGGGCCAAAGATGGGCAAACTTACGAACGTGCTGGCCAAACAAACACAAAGTGAGAGAGAATCGGGGAAATACCGCGTAAAAAAAGGACCAATTAATGGTCTCATACATGTCACTTACATCCGCTGCAGATAAATATTCTATCGGCTCAAAAACTCACAAATTGAAGTATTCATGCGTAATTCATGTGAAACACATGAATCAGATCAAACCGGGCATAGAATGGAGAGTCAAAGTGGACTTTTTATTAGATAGAACCACTGTTATTATCTGATAACAAAGATCTACAATCGAATGCTTCACAGAGCTAAGCTTGTTTCCGGATTTCTAAAGTATTTTCATAGGTTGTTGGGCAGTTGTATACTAATTCCATCAGGTGTACAGTAGAAACAACTACATTTAGCACACTGTCTGCCCTTGATGACGCCAGTGTCTTTTGATAAACTGTTTGGTCGGGCTTTGTTTCTATTGCAAAATGTATTTTACGTTTGTTATTGGAATCATCAAAATTTGGCTATATTGGTGGTAATAGATTGATACTTACATTGATTATGCAAAAATTTGTATGAAATTATGTGAAAAATACTAACAATGTGCAACCTTGTCCTACCAAACTGACAGTATTATTACTGTTCATTTACGCAACTGGGTTGATGCTTAGAATACTACCTTACTGTCATGGTAACAAAATGACATAAAGAGGAACCGGAAGTTCAATACACGTACCCGGCACTGCCTTGTGGGTAAGAAATCAGACTGAGATCCTAATTTGCCGTGAACGTTTAGATGGGGTTGATGGTATTGAAACACATTGCAATGTGATTGAGTATGTGACTGACTATTCAGACACTTTAAACATGAGAAAGAATTCAATCTATGTAACTCGAACGTCGGAGTGAGCAATAGGCAAAGTGTACTGAATAATCCCAATGCACCTCGAGTTGAAATCAAGCTGAATGGACGAGGCCAGCTTGCTGATCAGCTACTGATACAGGTTTTCAACAGACTGCACAAGGTGAGGGCATTTGTTATACATTGTTAGACTGAAATACGGTAGAACAAATGCAGTTTACACAGTGTCTGCCCCTGATCACAATAGCGTGGCGTTTAATATGGATTTTGGTTGGGATTCTATTCCAAAATTGTGTCATTTCAGGTTTCTATGGACTTCATTAAAGTATTGTATTCTTGATAATAGTTTGCTACACATTACGTCATCTCATAACGGATGCACAGGACGTGATTGCACATGCCTAAATTACAAGTATCCATTTATATTTGCAGCCCTCACAAGTGGAGATTTATCGCCAATTTATTTGAGTTGATTAAATTTCGACATAAATGAATTCTCCAGCGTGAATATTTTATGAGCTCATGGTTGTACATAAAGAGAAGGTGATTCGCTTCACAACAAATACCAGGAATTATTATTATTATTATTACAAATTTCTATAGCGCCCTTTTTAGTCCGCGTCGGACTACTCAACGGCGCTTTACATAAACAAATAACTATAAGGACATGACTAAGAACAATAAAAGACGTAAAACTAATGACTTAAAATTAACTGTAAGAGAGTAAAAAGAATCTATTCACAAATGTGTCAAATTGGACGTGATAGCCCCAAAATATTAATGGTATAAGCAATGAGTTTCCATCTAAGTATTTATAAATACGGCCTTGTCTGATAGAGACCAGCCAGCTTATATAAAGACACTGAATCCAGCATGTAGACCTCGGTAATCAGTCACCTTTCATGTGAGGTGTGACATTCTTGGCTATTCTTACTGGGTCCAGGTAATTATGTATTCAATTACAGTATCCTTGACTTCTGCCAAAAATATTTGCCCGATGACATGGTTTGACATGTGCATGGAGCAATGATGAATGTAATACTGCTATATAGCGGGAAAACCACCGCATATCACAATGCAAAATAAGAATAGCTATCTTATTTGTGTCCAGGATGCACTACCTAGATCACGTCAGTTGAAAGGTATCGGCATCAAAGCTGTTGATTCTCCGCCCGGCCTTGCTTTTCATTGGGTTCTCGTTCCGTTCGGGTCACGTGACAGGAAGCAGACTCCCACACCTTGTTATGGCCACAAATGATTTATAGAAGATCAGTTAGACGGCTATATCAGACGGTGACCCATGAATAGGTTTAGCTCCGAAATAGTCCATATTTTTTTTCATGTGCGGTTTTCTAGATTGGCATCATCAAAATCTCGTAGATGCAATGGAACCAACTACAATTCACACACTGTCTGCTCCTGGTGTACGCCAGTATATCTTTTGATGAACTAATTCGTCGGCCTTTCTTCTTTTGCAAAATGTTGTATTTTACGTTTGCTATTGGTACCATCAAAATTTAGTTATATTGGGGGTAATATATTGATACATACATTCATACCAATGAACAATCTGTCCCCGAGGAAACTAGGCAGCCTTTTGGCTTGTGATTAGGTACGTATGAACTTGCCATGCATGTACTCCATGGGGTTTGTTTCGGATATATAAATTAGTTTCGTAGGTTGTTGGGCAGTTGTATACTAATTCCATCAGGTGTACCGTAAAAACAACAATTATATTTCAACTGCCCCTGATGACGTCAGCGTGTCTGATTGGTCGGGCTTTGTTTCTTTGCAAAATGTCGTATTTTACGTTTGCTATTGGCATCATCAACATTGATTTGTATTGGTGGTAATGATTGATACTTACATCGATACACACAGTTCGGTATTTCTGAAAAAAAATCAGGTCTATATTTTGTGCGTTAATGTTTCATACATAAAACGACTTATTTAAATGAATATATCAACCAATTCGAAACATTCTACAATATAATTTTTGACATTAGAGCGTTGGGGGCGAAGCCCCCAACCCTCTACATGTCTATGTGCTGACTTTTTTATGGAGGTTTCGAGCCAACCTCTCGACGCACGTTTTGGCATGTAAACGTTTAGATACCTACTTCAAATGATGATTTTCTTCGTCCTTGACATAAAATCTCTCGAATTGATGGGAAACTTTGACTATTCCACAGATATATCAGGCATGAATCGATGTGCTAGGTTTGAGAAAATTACGTAAAATGTTCAAATTATCTCAAAACGTCCCAAAATGGCGGAGCCGATGGAAGTTGACGTTCCCAGAATGCAAAGCAAATTTTACCACAAACACGCATAATTTGGAACACAGTTTCTGTTCAGCAATTCGTGCATGCATACATGCATGTGGGCATCTGCGTGTGGACATTTTTGGCGTTATGAAGTAAACACAACGATTCGTCTGCGATGCCACGGCTACATTTACCGTAATTTGACGTATTTTATAAAATGACAATTGAGCTGGTGTTCTGTTCTGTGTTGGATTGCGAAGTCTTAACTGGTATTTTAATTTGCCCAGTAAAGGCATGTGTTAGGCTATATCTGATGATATCAGATGCAGATATTCCTCATAATTTCCAATATTTTGAGGATATTTTAATGAGGTTCAGGCCTATCTGTTCCATTGATCGATTTTAAAATAAATATTCACTTATTAGTATGAATGACGTAGGCCATGTGTTTCATCCTGGTTTACGGAAATGAATTGGAATCATGTAGGGGATAAAATTATTACTTCTTTTTTTCTTTGGGGTGGGGGGGGGGGGGGTAACGTTGTGTAAGATACATTAAGCTGTCGTGGTGCTGATGATGTGCTCAAGCTCTAATGTCGTCTTCCGCAGTTTGCTGCATTTTCTTGTTCACGGGTTTTGTGTTTCACTTCCCCTGTTCAGAACATATAGTTCACAACATATTGTTGTGTTCGTTATGAATATCAATCAATTGTTACCTAATTTAGGAACCTGCTCAAACAGTTTTTTCTGCACACATGGGCAGCTCCTATGAAGCGAAACATTCGTCCCTCATGAACTGAGAGCAAGCAATTTAATCAATGCTGGGTCCACAGTGAAAGTAGTTGTGGACAAACGAAGATGGAAAACAACTGCATAACTGAATGACGCCAAAAATACTCAGTTTGGATATTTTGATGTATTCCCATGCCAGTGTAAATACGTGAATAAATAAGTGAGTCGTGCATTTTTAACACAGGCACACGGATATTTCGTGGAATGTTGTTTCATTGCAGACAGGTAGTGAAAGATAATATGATCTCTTGAAGAAACCGCAGAAAAACTACTGGTCCTTGGATTGAACTCATTCTACACCGAGGTGAATGCAAGATTTACTAGACTAAGTTCGAATACAGCATCACAACGGTGACTTAACACCAACCCACCTAACAAATGGGAGGAAATCTGGCGTTAATACCTCTTTCATCTCTGTTGATTAGATGTCACGAGTGAAATTTTAACAATCGTTGTTCTTGTAAATGTGAAAATCTGTTAGATTTGGTAGAGGCCCTGCTGTGTATAAACTAATATGTAGGCTATAATTAGCCTAATAATAACAGCGAGTCGACATCTGAGCTCTACTTTGAAGCACGCACGCATCCTCTCGTTCATGAAGAATTATCATCAGACCATTTGAATTTATATTACTTCCAAGAACACGATCAGTGACCAACGTTGCAGCCATTACATAGTCTCCCACAGGGAACCTTAGGTCCGATAACCTATCAATATTTTTACAACATTAACCACATCGTCGAGATAATTGGGAGACGTAAACCTTACTTGTCCCACATGATTCATACACCCAGCATGAATTCTCCCAAACATTCGTATAAACCGACATCGCTTGTGTAACTTGTCTATACAATTATAATGACTTATATATAAGTCACTGTGATGTTAACATCATATACTTTGACATAACTTTACAGCAGACAATATATAAATAACACAGTAACCACTCTACGAAATTGGCATCCCTATCTACATAAGCGAGCGTGGGTTCTCGTTCAGTCTTGCTCAAATCATAGACATAGAGACTTTCTATGTCTATGACTCAAATTACAGACTTGCAGCATTTTCTCACCATTGCAGTTACAATCTCGAGTAACATACCAATCATATATTGGCATGAGAGAGACCATTGAAGATGTTCAGAAGACATAATAATTCAGAAGAAAACACTTCCGAAAGACACTCGTAGACTGAAATGCCATTTTGAAAATTATTTATTTTAGCATACTTCAGAAAATATAACTTCAAACGTTAATTATGTTTGTCAATCAACTAACTGCTAATTGTTTTACTCAGTGTCAGATACGCATATCAAAAACAATTGAATTCATTAACTCTTAATTATCTATACTCAACATATGTCACTTTTCTTGGCAAACTGTTCTGGAAACTGCTAATTGATTTGCTCAACCATTGGAAAACTGTTAATTGATTTACTCAAACAAAATTGACATTGGCACAAGCCAATATTTCCTATAAATACTGCAACCACAGTAGGTTCTTTAGACTTCAGCACTTGACAAAGGATTCAACTCCGAAACCGGTCGTGCAACAGGCAGAGTACATTGTGAGTAACCTTTTTTGATATTGTTTTGTATTATTTTGTTTTGTTTTAGATCTGGTCAGATTATTGACCATATCTTTGCATTCAGG
The DNA here is from genome assembly GCA_949152475.1 of Terebella lapidaria. Taxonomy (NCBI): domain Eukaryota; kingdom Metazoa; phylum Annelida; class Polychaeta; order Terebellida; family Terebellidae; genus Terebella; species Terebella lapidaria. The sequence continues at coordinate 5,265,524 of OX424562.1, forward strand.
CTTCTTCGTTCATTTTGTTTCCATTTTATAAAATTGTTTTTATTTTTATGATTTTATCCTTCGGTTTTATCATCCAAATCAATCGCGTTCTGGTTTTAATGCTTTCAAATTTAATTGCTGAAACGTATTATGGCTCTTTCTAAACCTCCTCACTTCCGTTCTTTTTACACTCTCCTTCAATGCTTTCACCACCTGTCACTAATGCTCCAGCAGTCTCAAGGCCAAGTCACCAGGGCTTTCAGTAAAAAACAACAACACCTGGATGACTTCATCAAACCTGCTTGTTCTGGTCCTCTAATCAAACAAAAAATCTCCAAAATCAATCAAAATTGGGTACAAAACGTGACCAAACAATTGGTGGAACACTACGAGAGCTCAATTCAAAACCTTTTGGCCCACATTTCCTCTTTAGGTTTATCTGATTCGGACATTGCAAATTCGGTAGCTCTCGTCATTCAGCAGGCTAAATCTCACTTCGGCAAAAAACTTCAGGCTTCCACCATCCAGAAATTCAAAAGCTCCACTCTTCCAAATTCCCCTATTCCAAATTCTAACTCTCAATCAAAACCTCAGACTTGTGAGGTTAAAGGTCACAAACACCCACTTAGTAATTTCTTTTCATGTAATATATCCTATCGTGGTATGAGATTCCCTAGCCTTGAGCACATCTATCAGTATCACAAAACCCGGTACCATGACTGTCAACACCTAGCCAATCGGATCCTTAGGGCTCCCCATGCAGGAGTGGCTAAACGTTTGGCTAGTGAAATTCCTAGCCTGTCCCCGTTCTGGCATAAAAGTAAAAATGGAATCATGCGTCAACTTCTTCAAGTTAAGTTTAATTCTTGCAAATTGTTCCGTGACACTCTGATGAGTCTACCTGAAGGGTGTCACATTGTCCATCCAGTTCCTGACAGCCACTGGGGTGTTAATCGTCATGGTCAAGGCTCTAACTTCTTTGGCCGCCTCCTAATGGACCTAAAACGTGCCAACTCTCCTACTAACAATACTAAACCCTCTCGCTCTGTACCTCCATCCTCAAATAACACCCTCCCTAAAACCCTTCCCTCTGTGTCCACTTCTAACCGCTTCCAACTCCTTGACACTCTCTCTAATCCTCCTTGCCTTTCATCATCTGATGATTGGCCACCTCTCTCTCGCTCTTCTCCTGATAACCGCCTTAGTGCCACGCCCAAACGGCGTCTGCGCTCTCCTTCTTCTCCTGAACTCTCACCCTCCTCTCAACCTAAAGGCAAACGCTCTCGCTTTGCCTCTCCCAAAAACTCTCCTAACACCACTTTCCATGTCTCTCCTTCTACTATCAGAGGGCCCAAAACTCTTTGGGCACTTCCTAAACTAACCTCCTCCACTGTCGTCCTCGGCTCTTCTAACCTCTCTCGCATCACCAAATCCCCCGTCAGTGATATCCAAGTTGTGTCTTATCCTGGAGCTTTGTTCAACCATCTCAGAATGATGTTCACGGCCTGTAAAAAATCATTTGATGCCCCCAAAAACTTAATCTTAAGTGTTGGCCTGAACAATCGAAGCTCCAAACCAAGTGTTACTTCAATTCCAGAGCTGAGGAATATGCTCAGCAGTGCTTTCCGAATCTTCCCCCACTCCAAAATTCTTATTCCAAAAATTAACTACTCAGACAATCTTCCGTCTGTAGAGAAACGCAACTTGGATATGATTAACAGGGCTTTGGATGACATGAGTTCACGTTTCAGCAATCTCACAGTTGTTAAACAGTTGGATCCAATCAAGTTCTATACACAGCCAGATAACATTCATTGGACTGAACAAACGGCCAATGAAATGGTGAAATTCTGGCTCAGTCATTTAAACTAAATCATTCTGAGAGTCCACCGAACTCCAGTACGACTAATAATGTTGTAAACCTTTCCAAATTTACACTTTCGGACACACAAATCGCTCTTCTAAATCGTGGTTTGACATTTGTTCCCACACCCAAAATAACATTGGATCCAATTGAACAAGCTGTGCAAGATTTTGGTAGAAAACTCAAACTTCAAAATTATTTTTCTCACCGTCCAAATTCATTTACAAATAGATCAAAATTCACTCCAAAATCTACCTGGACTCCACCCAGTTCCATAATTGACAAGCCTGTTTTGGATTGCATTTCGGCAATATCTAAAGAAATTAAAAATTTGAAAATTCAACCAGAAACCAAAAACCTAACAAAAATTGAATATAAAACTATAAAGGATTTACAAAATAACGTAGACTTGGTAATCAAAAAAGCAGATAAAGGTAGTGCAGTCGTAATTTTGGATAAGCAAAATTATATTAATGAAGGTTTTCGTCAATTATACAATCCAGCTCATTACAGAGAAATTGACACTCCTCTTTACCTAGAAAATTCAGAAAAAATTACAAAAATTTTAAAAGGATTACGCAATTCTGGATGCCTTTCTGAAAAAGTATTCCAATTTCTTTTACCACCAGAACACCCTCGTCAAAGAAGATTTTATATGCTACCTAAAATTCATAAACCCAAAGACTCCTGGCCAATTCCAAATGTAATGCCACCAGGGCGCCCAATTGTTTCTGACTGCAGCAGTGAATCTGAAAAAGTAGCTATGTATATTGATTCATATATAAAAGATCAAGCAAATAAGCATCCATCATATATAAAAAACACGTATGACTTTTTAGATAAAGTGAGAGGGTTTGAACTAGATCCAAATTCTTTACTAATCACTTTAGATGTTGAAAGTATGTATACTAATATAAATCATGAAGAAGGTATCCAAGCAATTAAAAATGCATTCCCGACTCTGAAAAACAATGAACTATTCAAAGGTATAATAGAATTATTGGAAATCTCACTTAAATGTAATGACTTTGAATTTGACGGTAAGACATTCCTACAAGTTTCAGGCACAGCCATGGGTCAGAAATATGCACCTCATTATGCAGATATTTATATGGCTGAATTTGAAAAGCAAGCATTACAAATGTGTCCATTCAAACCAGATTGCTATTATAGGTATTTAGATGACATTTTCCTCATTTGGCCACACGGCACTTCCAAATTTAATCAGTTTCTCGAAATATTCAATCCACATAGGGCATCAATCAAGTTCAAAGCTGAAATTAGCACTGATTCAGTTAATTTTCTGGATACTACTTTGTTCAGGAGCAAAGAAAACACATTAGAAGCAAAAGTTTTCTTCAAACCAACGGATACTCATCAGTTGCTGCATAAGCTCTCTTTTCATCCAAAGCACACTTATAAAGGACTAATCAAGTCACAAGTTTTTCGATTTTTCCAAATTTGCTCCTATCCAGATGATGTTGAATTAGCTTGCCAAACATTATTCAAGGCACTTTCGAAACGTAACTATTCAAAACGTTGGCTTCGCAAAATAAAGAATGAAACATTGAGAATTCTAAACAGTGAGGAAAGGCTAGGTGCTGATTTTCAATTGCCCACTTCCAGCTCATCTGGCTCAAAACCTTGTAATTCTAGACTATGTCAAACATGTCATTTAGTTCCAAATTGTCAAAATTTCTCAGGATCAGTTTTTGAACAAACCTACTCAATCAACTCAGCTTTGGATTGCAACTCAGAAAATATAATTTATCTATACACTTGTAAGCTTTGCGAAAAACAATATGTAGGTGAAACCGGTAAATCACTCAAATTCAGAAACAATCGTCACCGTGCTGCAATCACTAGCTGCAATGAGGAAAATGCATTATACAGTCATCTATCTAAATTTCACAGCAAAACTGAATTTTCCATCGATTGTTTTTCTCTTTTACCAATTGAACAGGTTTCCGATCTTGGTGATGAACTTTTAAACAAACAATGGCGACTTGAAAGGGAATATTGTTGGATTGATACTTTAGGCACTTTCGAACCTCATGGCCTCAACATTCAAAAATTTACAAAGTATGACCCTTTGAACAAAAGTAAAAATAAATTCGACCTGGTGTATATAGTACCCTTCTCAAAAACAGGTGCTCTTTCGGCCCAAATTGTTAAAAAGCATATGAAACAACTCAACAAAAATACTGATGATGATATTAAAATAGCAACAGCTTACAAGAAGCATCAAAACCTTAAAGAACTTTTAGTCAGAAGCAGACTTAAATAATCCAACAAAATTTGTTCAATGTCGCTCATTGAATTTTTATTGCTGTTTTATGTTATGTGTTACTCTTACAATTATCTTGTGCCAGTGCATTTTTTATTCTCTCCAAATCATACCAATGAACAATCTGTCCCCGAGGAAACTAGGCAGCCTTTTGGCTTGTGATTAGGTACGTATGAACTTGCCATGCATGTACTCCATGGGGTTTGTTTCGGATATATAAATTAGTTTCGTAGGTTGTTGGGCAGTTGTATACTAATTCCATCAGGTGTACCGTAAAAACAACAATTATATTTCAACTGCCCCTGATGACGTCAGCGTGTCTGATTGGTCGGGCTTTGTTTCTTTGCAAAATGTCGTATTTTACGTTTGCTATTGGCATCATCAACATTGATTTGTATTGGTGGTAATGATTGATACTTACATCGATACACACAGTTCGGCATTTCTGAAAAAAAATCAGGTCTATATTTTGTGCGTTAATGTTTCATACATAAAACGACTTATTTAAATGAATATATCAACCAATTCGAAACATTCTACAATATAATTTTTGACATTGGAGCGTTGGGGGCGAAGCCCCCAACCCTCTACATGTCTATGTGCTGACTTTTTTATGGAGGTTTCGAGCCAACCTCTCGACGCACGTTTTGGCATGTAAACGTTTAGATACCTACTTCAAATGATGATTTTCTTCGTCCTTGACATAAAATCTCTCGAATTGATGGGAAACTTTGACTATTCCACAGATATATCAAGCATGAATCGATGTGCTAGGTTTGAGAAAATTACGTAAAATGTTCAAATTATCTCAAAACGTCCCAAAATGGCGGAGCCGATGGAAGTTGACGTTCCCAGAATGCAAAGCAAATTTTACCACAAACACGCATAATTTGGAACACAGTTTCTGTTCAGCAATTCGTGCATGCATACATGCATGTGGGCATCTGCGTGTGGACATTTTTGGCGTTATGAAGTAAACACAACGATTCGTCTGCGATGCCACGGCTACATTTACCGTAATTTGACGTATTTTATAAAATGACAATTGAGCTGGTGTTCTGTTCTGTGTTGGATTGCGAAGTCTTAACTGGTATTTTAATTTGCCCAGTAAAGGCATGTGTTAGGCTATATCTGATGATATCAGATGCAGATATTCCTCATAATTTCCAATATTTTGAGGATATTTTAATGAGGTTCAGGCCTATCTGTTCCATTGATCGATTTTAAAATAAATATTCACTTATTAGTATGAATGACGTAGGCCATGTGTTTCATCCTGGTTTACGGAAATGAATTGGAATCATGTAGGGGATAAAATTATTACTTCTTTTTTTCTTTGGGGTGGGGGGGGGGGGGGTAACGTTGTGTAAGATACATTAAGCTGTCGTGGTGCTGATGATGTGCTCAAGCTCTAATGTCGTCTTCCGCAGTTTGCTGCATTTTCTTGTTCACGGGTTTTGTGTTTCACTTCCCCTGTTCAGAACATATAGTTCACAACATATTGTTGTGTTCGTTATGAATATCAATCAATTGTTACCTAATTTAGGAACCTGCTCAAACAGTTTTTTCTGCACACATGGGCAGCTCCTATGAAGCGAAACATTCGTCCCTCATGAACTGAGAGCAAGCAATTTAATCAATGCTGGATCCACAGTGAAAGTAGTTGTGGACAAACGAAGATGGAAAACAACTGCATAACTGAATGACGCCAAAAATACTCAGTTTGGATATTTTGATGTATTCCCATGCCAGTGTAAATACGTGAATAAATAAGTGAGTCGTGCATTTTTAACACAGGCACACGGATATTTCGTGGAATGTTGTTTCATTGCAGACAGGTAGTGAAAGATAATATGATCTCTTGAAGAAACCGCAGAAAAACTACTGGTCCTTGGATTGAACTCATTCTACACCGAGGTGAATGCAAGATTTACTAGTTCGAATACAGCATCACAACGGTGACTTAACACCAACCCACCTAACAAATGGGAGGAAATCTGGCGTTAATACCTCTTTCATCTCTGTTGATTAGATGTCACGAGTGAAATTTTAACAATCGTTGTTCTTGTAAATGTGAAAATCTGTTAGATTTGGTAGAGGCCCTGCTGTGTATAAACTAATATGTAGGCTATAATTAGCCTAATAATAACAGCGAGTCGACATCTGAGCTCTACTTTGAAGCACGCACGCATCCTCTCGTTCATGAAGAATTATCATCAGACCATTTGAATTTATATTACTTCCAAGAACACGATCAGTGACCAACGTTGCAGCCATTACATAGTCTCCCACAGGGAACCTTAGGTCCGATAACCTATCAATATTTTTACAACATTAACCACATCGTCGAGATAATTGGGAGACGTAAACCTTACTTGTCCCACATGATTCATACACCCAGCATGAATTCTCCCAAACATTCGTATAAACCGACATCGCTTGTGTAACTTGTCTATACAATTATAATGACTTATATATAAGTCACTGTGATGTTAACATCATATACTTTGACATAACTTTACAGCAGACAATATATAAATAACACAGTAACCACTCTACGAAATTGGCATCCCTATCTACATAAGCGAGCGTGGGTTCTCGTTCAGTCTTGCTCAAATCATAGACATAGAGACTTTCTATGTCTATGACTCAAATTACAGACTTGCAGCATTTTCTCACCATTGCAGTTACAATCTCGAGTAACATACCAATCATATATTGGCATGAGAGAGACCATTGAAGATGTTCAGAAGACATAATAATTCAGAAGAAAACACTTCCGAAAGACACTCGTAGACTGAAATGCATTTCACAATGCAATTAAGACATAGCGGACCTTCACGGACGAGTTGCGGAGAATGTAACATTCGTGTCGTCTGACGAGGGCGCAAATCTCTATATTTATGAGTCTTCGGTTCCTTTGGCTCATTGTTTTACTCAGGTACACTGACAAATTCTGCCTTTGTGAATCATTGTGTGTGTACATATTTGCTCCAGTTCTCTACGGGATGTCCAGGACGCGATTGGTCCTTGTTTTAGATGTCTGGGAGTACTTGAACCACCCCAGTGCGTTAAAACTCACAGCTATTTTCATTGGCCTGTAAATTCAATAAGTCCATTAAGACTGTTTCAGAGCTGGGAAATGGACGATTTCTAACTTGGTGGCGTGCATACAACCAGCATTCACTGGTCATTAGTATTGTTATAATCACTTGGAATGTAATATTTCATCATGGATCATCAGATTTATGATTATTCCATTTTTATCGATTTGGATCATGGAAAATTTTCAAATTACAATTGGGATAGAGTGAGTTTATAACCACGCTGGGAAAGGCGATCTCCAGAATCTGAGGTTGAACGCCGGAATTGGAGGTTGAACGCCCGAATCTGAGGAAATGGCGCAAAGAAAACAAAACATTGTGAGTAGCTCCTATGATTTTGGGTGAATACATTATTTCATAAGGATTATTGGCATAAAAGAGTGTGTCCATAGAGCATGCGAACATATATGGCTTTCAGGAATAAGCATGATTGGTGTGAGATTGCACAGACCAGGTAGTAAACTGGGACACAAAATAGCGGGTCAATATCCGTATGCAAACGAGGTGCGAAGTTGCAACCAAGTTTGACATTTCGAAGAGATATGTGGCAAAATACACATGTTCCACGCACAGAAATAGTTACTAGTTAACTTAATACTACAATAGAGACATCAGTATGTACACATCATCTGATAAAACACGATTTATGAGCATATTTCGATTTGACAGCTGCAACTCCATGTGTATTGTGGACGGCAACTCCATGATTTCCAATAATGAGGTAGAATTGGGTGGCAATGAAAGAGCAATGTGTTTTGCTAGTTGGTATAAAACAGTTGATAAAATACTGATTTTAGGTTTGCCTTCCGCAAGAGTTTGATAGATCTAGGGACCAACTCTTGTATTATTTGGTTGAACGCATGTGTTTATTCAGAATTTACTGCGCATATATCATGGACACCAATACTATTACCTTATGTCCTCATCATTTTGCCGGTTGTATTGATAGAGTGTGAGACAAATATGTTCATCAATAAATCGTATCTGCCTACTAGTATACTTTTCTTGACACCTGCATACCCCCCTCCACCCCCCCCCCCCCCATGTAGGTTAACTTGGAGGAGGACAGACTTGGGGACAAAATGCAGGTGTATATGAATCCATTCTTATGGTCCAATTTGATCGCTAAATGGCCGGGTTAAATGCTTGATTAAGCATGAAAACTTGTAGCATAATTGGGAAATTCACTTAGGTAAAAAATAGGAAATGTTTCGGTTTGCGTCCCAGTTATGCTTCGTAACTGGTTGTATGGAGCTTGGTTTTCTTTTATTTTCGGAGTACCTGTTTTGTGTATCGGCTTTTCGGTTTCATTCCCATAAGACGTTTGTTTGTAACATAGACATATATTTTATCTGAAACTGTAAACATACAAAATATTAAAAAATCTAATTATTGGATCAAATAAAAAGTTGAACACGTGATATGAAAATAACAATATAACCCAAAACAATTGTAATAATCAAAAATAAATATAAAGGAAATCTTTAAAAAACACTTTGACAGCTTCCAAATATATCAACTATATGAACACATATTTTTCCAAACAAGAGGGCCTATATCGCACGCATGGAATTATATATAGAAAACAAGTTTCCCACTATGCGGTCCTGTGAGGATGATCAATGCCGTTAGTCAATGAAATAAGGCCGACTCTTTGAAAAAATCAAGTGTCCTTCCTTCCGCCGCAAGAGATAAGCCATTGTTCGAAATTACAAAATCGACTCTCCTTGCTATCCACCAGTGTTACTGTATTATCATGATTACTGTATAGTCTTAACAGAATGAATTTGTAAAGGATTTTTTTGCTAATTGATTGCTTCGTAGTTTTGACAATCCATTGCTTGATCGGTTTCTGCAAGCAATCATTGACCATAGTGATTAATACAGCCATTTTGAGACACTAATTAACCTACACAAAATGAAATGTAGCCGTGATTGTGAAATACAATCAAAGTAAAAAAAAAGTCTGACACTCGACGTTTGAGACAACGCGCAAGGGGACACAAACGAAATTTATTTATTTTGGCCTTGTTCGTCTGCGTACATGTGGAGACAATGGCAAACGCTACACGTAGCAGTAAGTGAAGCATAGAAAGAGTACATGTAGATAGGTAAGATACAGTTTTGTCCTTGCATGTATATTATGCTATGTTTGCAGATTTCTTTGACACTAATCTAACGGATCTTGAATTTGGGTGCATGTGCGAAGAATAAGACCACATGGCTGTATATTTCGTATGTCATGAACCCCAAATCACCAAAGCAGAGACGTCATCAAACCCTGAGAGCAATGTGTTCTTGGTAGCACTCGTCACTCTGTTCCGTAAATTCCGGTGTTGCCGTTTTTATGAGCCCTCATACTCGTGGAGTTGCAGCCTTATTTCATTTCACGTTGAATACTCAATAATTTCGCCAAACATTCAGGAAATCTGGTCAGATATAAAGTCTTTTGCACCTAAACATCCATTCTGCACAATCTCAAGTACTATATTTGGTGAATTAAACTGGTTTATTCATTCGATGCGTGTTGTCGCCTAGATCCTGTTTTAGTACCTAAAACTGTGCCGCTGTTTATCAGATAACTGTGTGATATACTAAGGAGTTTTTGTTCTACCGAGGGACAATGATCATTCGCATAACTGATGCACACTGTTATATCGATGACACGGACGACTTTACGTACCTTTTGTGGGCTTTTCCCTCACAATGTTTTGTTTCTTTTCGTGATTTCCTCTGATTCGGGCGTTCAACCTCCAATTCCGGCGTTCAACCTCAGATTCTGGAGATCGCCTTTCCCAGCGTGATAACGGTTTATTTGTTTGGTGTTCTGCCCTGTTATTTGTAGGAGGTTCCATTTGTTATTTTTCTACACAGGGCCGTACTATTGTATCTCAGAACGAAATACTAGTTCCGCTCTGGCGACGCAATTTAGAGTGCCGGGCAGCTAACTGCGGAAGGCGACATTCGAGCTCGAGCACATCATCAGCACCACGACATCTTTACACAACGTTACCCCCCCCCCCCCCCCCCCCAGGACGAAATTTGCTACTATGTCCTCCCCCATATGATTCCAATTGAATTCATTCCCGTATAATTATTATGATGAAAAACTTCATTCCACATAATATTCCAAATATATATAATGCATAAATCGATGTGTTAGGTTTAGGAAAATTGCGTAAAATGCGCAAATTATCTGAAAACGTCCAAAATGGCGGAGCCGATGGAGATTGTCGTTCTCAGAAGGTAAAGCACATTTTACCACAATGACGCGTATTTTGGAACACACAATGTTTGCGTGTGTTCTTTTTTGGCGTTATGAAGCTACTACATTTACCGTAATTTGACGTATTTCATCACATGACAAGGTGTTCCATGCTGGGGTGCGAAGACTTTTTTTATTTTAAACTGAGCAACCTTGTCCTACCAAACTGACAGTATTATAACTGCTCATTCAGGCAACTATGGTGAAGCTTAAAATACCACCTTACCATATCTAGTACCTAGATGACCAGAAAGGAATCGGAATATAATGCGATTCAGAGTAGTTTGACCGGCCATTTAGATAGTCTACATTATGCCAATGGTTCAATATATGTGACTCGAAAGTTAGGTTACAGTGGTGCAAATCTAGTAAGCGAAGTGCAATGGTTAATCTTAATGCATCCCTAGTTGATATCAAGCTTTATGGACGGGGTCGCTACGCTTGTAATAAACTATAAAAAGTGCAATATATCCCATGCTGATCATTCATATTAGGTCTGAAATGTGTTAGCATCTTATATGCAAAGGGCACGGATTGGCATCAATGAACCTCGAGTTGAAATCAAGCTTTATGGAAGTTCCAGCACGCTCATGCATGTTTGCAATGGACTGCACAAAGTGGACATTAGTATACATTTATATACTTTAATACTTGTACAGTAAAGCAACTATAAGTATTTTAATACGCACTGTCTGTACCTGGTGATGTTAGTTTTGGGCTTCTGTAAAAGAATGTGTCATCTCAGGTTTTGTAGACTTCATTAAAATCTTGTCTTGCTGCTAGTATAACAGGCGGAACAAGCCACTACAAATCTGTAGTCATTTACACCATCCTTGACTTTTGCCGAAAATATCTGCCCGATGACATGATTCGAGGACATCTGAATGGAGCAACGACAAATACAACTCTGCTATGCGGTAAAATCAACGCATATCATAATGCAACATTAGAATAGCTGTTCCATTTGTGTCCAGGATGCACTACCATGAGTTACGTCAGTTGAAAGGTATCGGCATCAAAGCTGTTGATTCCCCGCCCGGCCTTGTTTTTCATTGGGTTGTCGTTCCGTTCAGGTCACGTGACAGGAAGCAGCCTCCCACACCTCGTTAGGGCCAAAAGTGATTTACAGAAAATCCATTGGTAGGAAGGCTATATCAGGCGGTGACTCACCCATGAGTATGGCGTCGAAATAGTCAATGTGTTCCTTTTCAAGTTTTCCATTGTTATGATCAGAATCTCGTAGATGCAATAAGTCTATACATACACTTCTGTGTTATTTGAAAAAAAAAATACTTTCGAGCCAGATGATTTTTAGGTTACCGGACCTATGGTCCGATAACCTATTGGCATGGCGTTGCGTCCGTCGTCCGTCGTCCGTCGTCGTCGTTGTCCACATTTTTATCTTTTTTGTTTATGGGCGAATTTTTCTGAAATTTTGCAGTAAAATACCTAAAAATAATTCAAGAAGGAGGTATTTTTTAGTTTTTTGATTTTCGCTTTTTCTTCAAAATGGCGGCCATTTTCGACGAAAAAGGCCTGATTTTGGACTTTGGCGGCCATTTTCTCAAAATCTGTTCAGTAACTTTTTTTCTCTTTGATACTCCTCATATGTACTTCTATGATGTCTATAAATTTCGTTGCGCTTGAATCGCTCGAAGTGGGCCATTTTGGCCCAAACTCGGCCCAAATGGGACTTTCCCATGTTAAATTCTCCTATGCTTTATAATGGGACATATTAAAGCCTAATATCTCACTTAATATTGAGATTAGAGACTAGGAATCAATTGTGGACATATAGGAAATGATATATGCTGAATATTGTCGTGACCTTGAATTTTACCTCTAACGTTTCAAGGTCAGAGCGGCCGTTTTCGTCGAAAAATTGCCAATTTTGGACTTCGACGGTCGTTTTCTCAAAATCTGTTCAGTAACTTTTTTTCTTATTGATGCATGACACTCCTCCTATGTACCCCTGTGACATGTATAAATTTCGTTGCCCTTGAATCGCTCGAAGTGGGCCATTTTGGGCCCAAACTCAGCCCAAATGGGACTTTTCCATGTTAAATTCTCCTATGCTTTATAATGGGACACATTAAGCCTAATATCTCACTTAATATTGAAATTAGAGACTAGGAATGAATTGTGGACATATAGGAAATGATATATGCTGAATATTCTCGTGACCTTGAATTTGACTTTTGACCTCATTTTCAAGGTCACAGGACAAAATGGCTAATATCTCGCTTATTATCGACCTTACAGCTTAGGAATCAGTTGTGAACATATAGGAAATGATATATGCTGAATATTCTTGTGACCTTGAATTTGACTTTTGACCTCATTTTCAAGGTCACATGACAAAATGGCTAATATATCGCTTATTATCGACTTTACAGTTTAGGAATCAATTGTGAACATATAGGAAATGATATATGCTGAATATTTTCGTGACCTTGAATTTGACCTTTGACCTCATTTCCAAGGTCGCAGGACAAAATTGCTAATATCTCGCTTATTATCGACTTTACAGCTTAGGAATCAATTGTGAACATATAGGAAATGATATATGCTGAATATTCTCGTGGCCTTGAATTTGAGCTTTGACCTCATTTTCAAGGTCACAGGACAAAATGGCCAATATCTTGCTTATTAGCGACTTTACAGCTTAGGAATCGATTGTGAACATATAGGAAATGATATATGCTGAAAATTCTCGTGACCTTGAATTTGACCTTTGACCTCATTTTCAAGGTCACAGGACAAAATGGCTAACATCTCGCTTATTATCGACTTTACAGCTTAGGAATCAATTGTGAACATATAGGAAATGATATATGCTGAATATTCTCGTGACCTTGAATTTGACCTTTGACCTCATTTTCAAGGTCACATGACAAAATGGCTAATATCTCGCTTATTATCGACTTTACAGTTTAGGAATCAATTGTGAACATATAGGAAATGATATACGCAGAATATTCTCATGACCTTGAATTTGACCTTGACCTCATTTCCAAGGTCACAGGACAAAATTGCTGATATCTCGCTTATTATCAACTTTACAGCTTAGGAATCAATTGTGAACATATGGGAAATGATATATGCTGAATATTCTCGTGACCTTGAATTTGACCTTTGACCTCATTTTCAAGGTCACAGGACAAAATGGCCAATATCTTGCTTATTAGCGACTTTACAGCTTAGGAATCAATTGTGAACATATAGGAAATGATATATGCTGAAAATGCTTGTGACCTTGAATTTGACCTTTGACCTATTTTCAAGGTCACAGGACAAAATGGCCAATATCTTGCTTATTAGCGACTTTACAGCTTAGGAATCAATTGTGAACATATAGGAAATGATATATGCTGAAAATGCTCGTGACCTTGAATTTGACCTTTGACCTATTTTCAAGGTCACAGGACAAAATGGCCAATATCTTGCTTATTAGCGACTTTACAGCTTAGGAATTAATTGTGAACATATAGGAAATGATATATGCTGAAAATTCTCATGACCTTGAATTTGACCTTTGACCTCATTTTCAAGGTCAACAGGACAAAATGGCTAATATCTTGCTTATTATCGACTTTACAGCTTAGGAATCAATTGTGAACATATAGGAAATGATATATTCTGAATATTTTAATGATACTGAATTTGACCTTTGACCTAAATTTCAAGGTCAGTCATTTTATTTTCAAAGTCAGATTACAAAATGGCTTATATCTCGCTTATTATCAAATTTACAGCTTAGGGGTCCATAGTGAACATATAGGAAATGATGTATGCTGAATAGTTTGGTGATCTAGAATTTAACCTTTGATCCCATTTTCACGGTTAGAGATATGGCGATTTCAGTGGTCACCTTGAATTTGACTTTCAACTTTCTCGGCTTAACTCTGTATATTTCTCCGGTAACCTTACTAGCCCATTGGGCTAATTTTTTGTTTTATTGGTCAATGTTCAACATAATATGGCATTTTTAAATGCATGTATGAAAATTAATAAAAACATTATACAATACGTTTTCAGGTGTTTCCCAAATGAACTCAATATATGGATAATGCTTCATTTTTTTGTTTCAATACATTTTTCTCTTTCAATAATGATTAAACTTCTGAGTCAATTGTTAGTTTAGTGAAGATTATTTGGATGTCTGGATTTCATGCACATGGTTAGAACTAAAACATGTGTGTGAATTTGGGTCTGTAGCTATGTGACTCATACCCTCTGCATGACCAGAGGACGTTGTAAAAATCTGTTTCATCGTTGGTTTATCAAATCACCATTATCACCACATCTCTATAGGTCGATCTCTTTTCCATCTGAAAAAGGGAAAAAAATCCATCTGAAAAAGGGAAAGCATTATTTTACGTCGAAAAGCGATAATCATGTGAAGCCCAATCATTGGTCACGACGCATGCGTGTGGCCAACACATTATTCTTTGGGGGAGGGGGGGGGGGGTCCTAGCAGTGACGAGTGAACGATTTTTGGGACACCCCGACATTGAACAAAAGAGGTTAAGTGTCAAGTCTAATTTCCCTTTGGAAGTTAAAATTGTTACAATATGTCAGAATGTGTCTGCCATCTGAGACCATGGTGTCTGCTCAAACACAGACCATTATTAGTTTTGTCTACCAAATTCAATTCCACTAATAGGAGTCAATTGTTTTGTACATTAATCATTGGTCAACTCATTCATACATATACCCGAGAAGCCAGTCTGTTCATTCACCACTATCAACTAAGGGCAAGAAATTACACTGTTGACCGAATGTAAGTGGTTCTGAACAAGCTAAGTTTGACACTACCGTTTTGACGCGCATAGAGGCGCATGCACCTATGAGTGAACTTTATCCGGATAGAGGCGTATATGCTAGTATGTGAAGCAGTTGACATTTGGACGGCCCAAAACCATTATTCAGTTAGAGGCGCATGCGCCTACATATCAGGGTAGTCTAAACCACGCAGAGTGTAATTAGTTCACTTTCCTGAAAGAAAAAAGCACATGCAATGGAACTCGAAGTGTTGTCTGTTGCCATGCCAGTAGGCACTAAATTGTTTTGTTGTCATTGGACAACCTAGAAAAACCTCCGACACAATATAATGTGCAACACCACCCTCCTGATCCATCTTAATTAAAAACAGGTTGTCCTCCATTTTTTATAAGGATTTGCACCTTGTTATTTCGTAATACTTTTTAACCTTGGTCCTTTACTACGTTTAATTTTGTTCTTCATTGATTCAGATGAAAATGACATTGTATTAATTACGAAGAATTTTCGTATGATATGTAGGCATGTGGGTGCAGGAGAATTATTAACTAATAATGAGTGAAAATTGACGTGCGTCTGTACGTGAAAACTAGCGTGCGCCTATATATGAATGCTGGGGTGCGCCTATATCCGGATATAGGCGCATGCGCCTGTATGTGAGTAAAAATGTTTTTCAGAACGTCTAAAAAAAATGCGAAAATCCTCTTATAGGCGCATGCGCCTCTATGCCCGTCAATACGGTATGTGGAAAGCTGGATGACATCATGATTCTCCAATCAAATATTTTCAAGGCATACAAGTTATCCTACTCGCATCAACATTCGTGCATATTCTTGCACAAATAGCTTGAGTCTGTTTTTAATGTTTGTGTAAATCCTTCTGTTTTAGGTGACTCGTGTGCATTGTTTCCCAGACACACTCTCACAGCTTTTTAGTCAATAAATCGCGATATCGCATAAGAAGGAAAACACGCATTAATATCGCCGTGTAGTGGAATGTTGTCTTGTTCCATTGTAGAGAGGCAAGATTGAACGCAAATCACCCCAGCTCGTGTTTATGAATTATGATACTTGCGGTGGACGAGATAACATCAATGTTGTGTTTCGATATTCTGCAATTTAACACACTGTCAACATTTAACAACATTTAACACACATTAACACCATTTAACACACTGTCTGCCCCTGATAGCGCCAGTGTGTCTTTGGATAAACTATTTGGTCGGGCTTTGTTTCTATTGCAAAATGTTGTACTTTTACGTTTTTTATTAATATCATCAAAATCTGGATGTATTGGTGGTAATAGATTGATACTTACATTCGTTGATAGGATGAAGGTTCACTGAGCACCAGTGCAAATTTGGGCAGGAGTACGTTTCCACACCTGGAGAAGTGAATACATCTCGAAGCATTATGATATTCCGCTTATCGTATAGTTTGGTAGTTTCCAAAGGCTAGGATTGAAACACCCTTCTGCTTCTTTTTAATCCCTCGACATAGCAAAAAATCAACACCCACTTCGCAAATAATTGACAAATGCATGTGTGAGAGTCATGTATCGTGCACGTTCAGTTAACAGGAGTATGTGTTCAGCAACTATCTGGCAGAAATCTTGCGTATGCTGCCTTTATCACTGTTAAGCGGGTGTCACAGTTCAGTTGCTAGCACTCATTGAACATTATTGAACAACTTGAAAATTCGTTAAACTTACAATTGATTGAGGCCCTGTTGCAAATTGCCCTGTTCCAATTTCAAAAATTATTTTAGATATGTACTCCAAATAGTCCTGCCAATATTTTGGAGAAAGTGGGCCAAAGTTCAGTTTCGGACCTTAAAATAGGTCATGGCGACCTAACTGACCTAGATATTGGTAACATCTTATAGGTAATACATAGGTACATGTCCCGAATCCGAAAATGAGGTTCTTTTCGCTCTACGGTCAATATTAAGTGAGTTACACTGTCAAATCATAATTAATATCTTCATTAGGCCAAAACTCTCCAAAGAATTGTCCGATTTTAAATTACTTTCAGATATATACACCCTACAGTCCATGCACCATTTTTGGGAAACTAGGCCAAAGTTCAGTTTTGGGCCTGAAATTAGGACACAGTGACCTGATGGACCTAATTACTAGTAAAATGTAATTTAATACATAGTTATTTGGGCCGAGTCCAAAAATGAAGTTCTCTTCGCACTACGCTCAATAATAAGTGAGTGACACTATTAGATCGTAATTAATATCTTCATTAGGCCATAACTCTCCAAAGAATTGTCCGATTTAAAAATTTCTTTCAGATATATACACCCTACAGTCCAGGCACCATTTTTGGGAAAGTAGGCCAAAGTTCAGTTCTGTGCTCGAAATTAGGTCACAGCGACCTCATTGACAAAATTACTAAGAAAATGTTATCTAATACATAGTTACTTGGGCCGAGTCTGAAAATGAGGTCTTTTTCGCTCTACGACCAATATTAAGCGAGTTACAAGATTATGTAATAATTAGCATCTTTTTTAGGCCATAACACTTTGAAGAATTGTGCGATTTGAAAAATTCTTTCAAATCTATTCACCCGAAGGCCAAGCCGTCATTTTTGGAAAAGTAGACCAAAGTAATAATTAGGTCATGACCTAATTCTTTTAATTATTCATGTTAGTGTGTTATTACGTAAGTGGTGAGTCCGTTTGGCTGTATGAGCAATAGTTTTGGAGACACTGTCATACCAGATGTCCATGTGCAGTATTGTGAAAATAATGTCGTAACTGTGGGCGGTATGACGCTAACAAACAAACAAACATACATACAAACAAACAGACGGACAAACATTCCAAACCGATCAACATACTTCCCGAATCTTCGATTCCTGCAAGTAACAAACAGACAGACAGACATACCGAACCGATCAACATACTTAGATAGATAGATTAGATAGATAGATCTTCGATTCTGGCAGGTTATAATAACCCCCACGTGATATATGAGCTCAATCTTGACGCACATGTTCACTCGCTCGTTTATGAGTCAACGTCATCAAAACGTCTGAATACGCTCCACCACAAGCCACATACACACACCATTGGTGACCAGTGTGCCATCAACATTATATGTTGTCCCAGATACCCAAACCGAAACAGCTCTAATTCATCCTCAAATCCATTATGTATCTAAAGGGCTACCTGGAAATAGTCCATTTTTAATGGTGAGAAAACACTGGTTGGTTGGAATGGATCGGAACACATAGTGATTACATTACAGATTTTAAAAAATACTGATCCATTGAAACAAAATAGATGCCACAGGCAAACCGGTAATTCCAAGACATGAGTGTCGACGGATACAACGCCATGCCAATAGCTTACCAGATCATTTCGTATCCCCAGCGTGGAATTGAAATCAGGAAGTTTTTGAAGTATAACTTTTTGTGGCCCAAATGTGGTGCCCAGCATGAAAGAACATATTTTATAATATTCAAAGCATCATTCAGTGGCATCAACCGACACTGCTGTGTGATTTGTCTATACAATTATTATGACCTATATATAAGTCTATGTTATGCCAACATCAGAGATCCCATTACATTGACAGCAGACAATATAAAAATGTGAATATATATCAAAGTAATCACCACTATACCAAGTTATAATATCTGCTGACATAGCTCAAAACACAGCTATGCAGCATTTCTCACTGTTGCAGTTAAAATCTCGAGTTTTATGACGAGATGTAATGAATATTGACAATTATACATGAAGCGACGAGGCTCTCGAAGACCAGAAAATGGCCGAGTACACCAGCAGATTAAACCGAATTAATATTACCAGACGGTTCCATAAACATCCACAATTCATTAAAAACATTATCTGTCTGTATTTTACTGACAAATTGACATCGATGCATTGAATACATTTTCTATCTGTATCTTACTGACAAATTGACGGGGAGGTATTCTTAATTTGGGGAGGAGAGGATGGGACAAACGTTACAAGTCATCGGTTCTACCAATCAAAATCAGTTAAAGGTTTTGTCAGCGCTTAGTTTTTACGCATACAGCGACATGTTCTTCATTTGCGAATCTGTCAGCCTTTGTGGATTTACATATTTGTTCTAGTTCTCTACGTGATGTCTAAGATGTGATTGCTCAATTTTTTGAGATATTAGGCACCATATAACAGCTGTTTTAGAGTTTTACTTTGACTGATTCTCAACGGGGTGATGTACATACTGTTTCTTAGATCCATAAATACGTAACTAGGCAAGTTTCAGATACACGGCAGTAATTTTATGTGTCTCAATGATAATGAAAGTTTTTAGAATCAAGTAAGATACACTCTTCTGAGGAAGTGCAAGAATGTATGCTTATGTTCAACTTCATAGGTGATAGTTGAGTAGTGAATGAAAGAATAGTTGTCTTCCAAAATATAGCAGTGAAATATCAAAACAGGTGTCTCAATTGAATGTATTACAGTTTGTCAGTATAGCCTACATAAACATTCACCATTTATGGTATTTTTTTTCACCATTTATACAATCCAGATAAACTTGGGACAAGATGTAGGCGTGGGCTTCCTGGTGTGTGGGTGGGTGGGAAATCTGAAGCTCTAATGTCGCGGATGTCAGAACAAATACTAAATGGTTCATTCATTCAGATGTGTTCATGTGAGGTGACCGAATAAGGAAATCAGCAATTCCAAGGTGGCCAAAATGTCAGGGAAATCATTGCGGTGTGATCATCAGAAGCGATTTGCTATTATGGTTTTATATTTGGATTTTTCTCATCATTATCATATTCCATAAACGTTTTCTCTCAGTATATTTACTGTAATTCAATCCTTGCCAACTCTTTCTTTTCATTTTGATTCTTCATTGAATTCGCATTGTTGAAGATCTGAACGAACCTGTAGGTTCAGAGTAAAGAGGGTGAATAGAATCATCCCACAAAAACGTCCGTGTTTAGGAACTACTGTCTGTCTCATTTATTCACTTTTCCCAATAGAAACATATGATATAATTATAACCACAATATATGAGTCAATCGTTAGGTTGTTCATAACGAGATAAACATATTTTCGTCCCTTTCTATCATTCCAAAAAATAGTTCCCAAAAACTATTCCAAAAAATGTATAAAATATGAAATTAATGATTGGAAGCTACTGCCAACGACAGCACCAAAGCATGTAATAAATTGGCAATTGGCTTGCCTATGTAAACTCAGTTGCCTTTCGGCTTGTGATTATTACCTATGTGCTTGACATGCCCATTGCATGGGGTTTGTATCGGATCTATAAATTATTTTCATAGATTGTTGGGCAGTTGTATGCTAATTCCACTAGGTGTACAGTGGAAGCAACTGCATTTCACACGTCGTCTGCCCCTGGTGGCGCCGATGTGTCATTGGGTGAGCTGTTTGATCGGGCTTTGTTTGCTATTGCAGGATGTTGTATTTTACGTTTGCTATTGACATCGTCGAAATGTAGTTGTATAGGTGGTAATGGATTGAAGTACGATGAATACGATGGAGTACTCAATGAGTTTCAACTGACAATTTTTCTATTGATAGGTCTAGCTAATTGACTCTCTTGGTTGCTGGTAGACAGCAAAACGAAATGATCACTAAAGTCAAGTTCGACACAAAACCTCATATGATTTTTGGCGATAACTTCGTTTAGGGTGGTCGGATCAATTTGAAATTTCATATGTTTCCATTTGGTATAAAACCGTATTTTTTCACCAAATTTCAGACTTCTATCTTGAAAATTGAAAAAGTTGGCAATCTACTCCAATGTTAAATTTCACATAAAACATGAAATTTGCGAGTCTGAACAGAATATGGCATTTTGTTCGATGTTTACATTGCACAGTACTTTGTAATGATGATATTTTATTAGAACACACCCGTATGATTCTTCTAACTCAAAATTTTTCCTCATATTACATTTCTCAGCGGAATGAAGATCATGAAGTCCCAAAATTTGCTCGAATTCTTGTGATCTGATTTGTGTCCAACATTTAACATTGGGGTAGATTGCCAACTTTTTCAGTTTTCGTGATAGAAGTATGAAAATTGGTGAAAAAATATGGTTTTATGCCAAATGGAAACATATAAAATTTAAAACTGATTCGATCATCCTAAACGAAGTTATCGCCAAAAATCATAGGATATTCTGTGTTGAACTTGAGTTTTATAGAAGAACTAGAATCCATACAATCCACGCGACTGCAACCTGACAACTGAGGCAAAACTGTGATAATACCACAACAAAATTAAGGATAGAAAAGGTACACCCTGGTCAATTGGCAAAAGGTATTCCACCACTACCATTATCGTACGAAACAAGCCACTCGAATGGATCCCACATCATATACATTATCCCGCTTATATTCACGAAAGCATATGTACCAAACTAATTTTTACCCTTTGGAGTTCTTCACTTCCCAGCGATTATGGTTTAGCCGATTTGAAACCTGCAATTGTTAAAACAAACAGTGAGGTATATAACACCAAACAATTAATACGATTGGTAATTAGTACAATAATTATCTGATAACAAACGTTTCACAGTTAAATGCTTACCAGAACAGTAACAATTATGCAAAATATCTATAATATGCGTGATATTGTGTGGAAGATTATCAGGTTCAATACACGTAACCAACACTGCCTTATGGGTAAATATAATCAGAGATTTGTTAAGGATTTGGGTTTCAATTGGACGTGCCTTTGGGTGAAGGTGATCTTCAACCACAATGTAATGGGATTCAGTGTTATTTGACTGACCATTTAGGTATTTTACATTATGCAGGGGGTTCAATATGAGAGACTTGAAATTTGGGCTCAGAGTGGTTCCAATATATATATGAAGTGCATTAGCTAATCTCAATGTACCCGAGTTGAAATCGAGCTTTTTACGGACGAGGTCGTCATTTATAGAGACTTCTCCACAAATTTATTTGAGTTGATTAGTTTTCAGCAATTGGCATTGGATATTTTGTGGAGAATTGTTGTCCATCAAGAGCAGGCGTTTACGCTTCAGAGCGAATACCAGGAAATTACTCACAAATATGGCAAATTGAACGTGACGTCATAGCCCCAAAATAAGAAAAGTTACAATGCGCTACCATATGCATTTATAGATATGGCCTTGTCCCGTATATAATAACAGAACACCGGCCTTTATAGACATTGGATCTTGACCTTGGTAATCATGCACCCGTCATGCGAGGTAAGACATGGCGCCTATTTTTCACTGTGACCATGCGGGAAAAAGCTTCTATAAATCTGTATTCATTATGGGTATCCTTGGCTTCTGTTTGCTCAAGACATGGATTGACGACATATGTATGGAGTAACGGCGAATGGAACTGTGATATATAGTG
The DNA here is from genome assembly GCA_949152475.1 of Terebella lapidaria. Taxonomy (NCBI): domain Eukaryota; kingdom Metazoa; phylum Annelida; class Polychaeta; order Terebellida; family Terebellidae; genus Terebella; species Terebella lapidaria. Next base: position 5,288,180 of record OX424562.1, read on the forward strand.
ATATGAATGGGCATATCATAATGTAAAATGAGAATAGCTACTTCATTTGTGCCCAGAATGCACCAGTATGAGCTCCGTCAGTTGAAGGATATAAGACACTGTCGGCGCGTCGCGCTGGTCTACTAAGTTTGGGTAAAAACAGACCCACGGGGGGTAGGCATGGGTGGCGCCGGTCCAGCTATCATTTGTTTTAAACATATTAATCTCAACAAAAGGATCACAACAGCACTTTCAAAAATAATATTTCTGATTGTTTCAATGAGGTGTGAAATTTAGTCTTGGGAATGAACGCAAATACTCTGAGAGCTTTGAGATAGTTTGGGATGGTTTACCGTAACATATACACATACAGTAGCGCAACTAAATTTCTGATGTTGGCAGAACAATTACGAAAGATGGCCAACTTTTGTAGTTTCTGAAATAAAAGTGATAAAGTGTGATGAAAAATATGCCATGAACTATAAATTTGATCCAAAACAATGGAAAAAATTGAAACCATTGTTTTATAGATATGTTCTTCTGTTTTTATTATATAGAAATAATTAGCAATTTAATCAATTAAATTAAGGTTATGAATCACACAAACTTTCCCATCCCAACATATTTCCGCTGACCACAAAATTAATTATCTCCACTGTAGGTTACTTGTTTCTGTTCAGGTCACGTGACAGGAAACAGCCGCTCACACCTTGTTAAGGCCACAAGTGATTCCAAGAAAATCAGTTGTACAGCTATATCAGGCGGTGATTGACCCATAAGTAATTTTAGCTCGTACGTACTCAGTGTATTGTTTTTCATACCAGGATTGCTGAGGTTATCATCAATATCCTGTGGTAGTTGTCACATACATACATTTATGTGTTATTCGAAAATATGACAAATTTTAGGTCAGTGCTTTATAAGTTAAATGGTTCATGCAAAATACTGTATATACAAAAAACAATTCAAAAACATTCTACAATATAATAATTTCATTCATGATAAAGGCGTTTTGTCCACCAGACGGCACTCCGAAGCACCCGTCTTTGTAATGACCGATTCTCTGGTCCCCTGAATCATGGGACAGTGTCAATGCGCGGTAACAAATAGTCCGTATTAATGCGCGTTTTGTAAACACGAGCACGTGATTTCTTGTTTTGCATGGATCCACCTGCCTGTCATGACTCAGCCATGGATTTTTCAGAGGCACTAAAGATTGCCACGGACACCGCTACTGGAGTTATTCTATCACAATCTCTTAAAAAGTTGTATAGTTTTCGACAATATGTCCTGTCTGTAACAAAATATCACAAACATTCGAACTTATTTCGATTCATAGAGGCATCCATGTTGGAACTATTTTCGGTATCCCATAATGCAAAGGACGAATTGTGTGAAAGACGGGTGCTGGAGCGCCGCCTTTCGTGAAAATGATGATAAAGGCATTATTTTTCAGTTTTTGATTTTATGTAGCTTTTTCTTTCAGTGATGGTGATAATTTCCGGGTCAATCCTTGGTTTCGTGAAATTGTTTGGATGTCTGGATTTTATGCACATAGACAGTCAGAACTAGAACAATTGTGTAAATCTAGGTCTGTATTTGTTATTCACATCATGCACACACCGAGGAAACGTGTATTATCGCATAGGTCGATCAGAAAAATTTTTGACTCACTGTTGACTACAAAATAGGAGTGGTTATGGACAAGCTGAGGTGGACAGTATGTGGACAGCTGGATAACTCAACTGCATTATTGGTGGAATTTCCATCCACACAAATTTCCAGATTTTTTGTAGTTTCATTGTTGTAGCCTAGTTTTACGAAATAGCCGTTTAGTTTTGAGTGTGACTAGGTTTTTCAGGTGCAAAAGTGAACAGAAGAAGGCATGTAACCTGTTCCATGGTATATTCCCATACAACAAAACAACACTTTGAAAGTAATTGACGAATGCATGTTTGAAAATCATGGATTATGCACGTCCAATCAATAGAAGTAGTTCCTGAGCGAACTATTCTGAAGAATCTGGCAGGAGTACGTCCTCATGTGATATCTGATGGGTGGATTGGTCGTGGTAGTGCAACATTCTGTTATGTTATTATTGTTAGAAAATGAAAATCAAATAACACATGTTAATGATTGTGACTCACCCACACATATCTTCTGTTGAATGATCATTAAGCGCCAGTTATCAGATTGGCCGATAACGGATTGACTGCACACGTGTCATCGTCATAATGCCACAATCCAGTCACTACTAAACTGGTAAAATTCGGATTTGTAAGATTACCCCAGTTTCGTATGGTGATTTTCGTGAATCATCGCATGGAGAGCAAAGTTTTGCTCAATTCCCGTATCGTGTTTATGAAATATACTCATTGCCCAGTGCTGAGCAGTGAGTTTCGAAGGTTTCCAAAAAAAAGTCGTTTTAGTAGCGCTAGACTATTGGAAGCAGTTAGTATCATTTAGTGTTTATTGCATGGTGCTGATTTGGAATTTTTCATCCACTGTAGATAAATTGGATGTGATAGATGCTGGATCAAAAATTGAAACCCGGATGTTAAATTGATACTAAATGTATATATCAATGTTAATAATTATACCCCATGTATATTTACATCAATAAACATGATAATCTATTAGTATATTCCCCGTGTATATGGTGCGATGAACATATTACATTTCTGAAAACAACTCTATTGAGAAGTGGTTTACAAAAAGTGTCATTAGTTTAAAACAAACACACTCGGCACAGACGTTTTGGGTGTAGGTAACCTACATTAAACGATTTAAATTCTATACACACAAAATACTTTCCACACTAACCTGCTTGATGATTATATGCCTCATCGCAGATAATGAGGGAGGAACTTCATAGTAGGGATTTAGTTATTCGCCTTGCCAGATGTTGAGAGTAAACGATGACCCGCTCGAGGCGATTCCCTTGTCCCCTAACTAACCCCGCTCAACACAGCAAGCCAGACCAATGACTTCACGGTCAATTGCTGCTGGCCATGTTAATGCCACCAATCGACAAATTATGGGCAAATAAACCAGGGACAAGGTGTAGGTGGAGTTTTCCTGGTGATTGTGGCTGGTGGGGGTCTAACCTGGAGCTCTAATGTCACTGAGGTTAGGCCAAATACCAAGTACTTCATTGCTTCCGATATGTCCCTGCGAGGTGACCAAATAGGGAAATCACTAATGTCACCGCGGTCGAAATGTAGGCGACTTATCATGGTTTTATACTCAGTTTTCTACCAGTATGCCTACTGTGATTTCAACTATGAATATTGGCCATACTTTCATATCAGGACAATTTTTTCTGAATTTGCAGCATTTTGTTGAATTATCTGAATGGTTCTGGTTCGAATGGAATGGTCCAAAAATGGTTTTCAATCTTTTTTTTCAATGAGAATATATGATAAAGCCAAATATCTTAATTTTACTATGATTTTTCTAACTCGTTTACACAGTTTTTCGCTGATATTGTTGCGATGCTAAATGCTATTGTTCAATAACTTGTCATACTTCACACGAGAGTCAAACGGCAATTCTATACCGAATTTCAGTCTTCTATCACGAAAATTGAAAAAAAATGGCAATCTACATCAATGCTAAATTTAGCCCTGTCATGTAATTTCTGGGTCCGCACACAAATTTGTGCATTTGCTCGGTTTTGTAGTTATGCAATCTTTCAAAATCAACATGTTTGTGTAGAACACACCCTCATTGTGTCTTCTGGTCTAAAATTACAACAATACTACGAATCCTGATGGATGTAAGCAGGATGAAATCCTCGAGTAAAGTCAGATCTCGAGATCCCGTTTTTGGCTGAAATTTAACATTGGGCTAGATTGCCAACTTCTTCAATTATTGCGATAGAAGTCTGAAATTTGGTATGGAAATGCCGTTTGTCTCCGAGGTGAAGTATGCCAAGTTATAGAACGATACGTATAGCATCGCAAAGATATCTTCAAAATCCGGTGTGAACAAGTTAGAAAAATCAAAGTATTCTGATTTATGTGAATCATCCAAAATGTAGAAAACAGTAATATTTCTCATTTTTCTGTCAAACAAAACACGTGTCCCCAGAAGGTTAATATGTCCAATATAAAATGAACAATTTGAAAAAAAAAACTAATGACAACACAAAACTGGGTAAATCATGTGTTTGATTTGTACTTACTAGTAAATCTAGTCTATGATGGGTACAGCTATTTTAGAGCTGTCACCTCGTCTGGGTTGCTGGCAGACAGCAAAAACAAGATGATCCCTTAAAGAACTGGAACAAATTTGCTGATCCCTACAATCCACGTAACTGCGACCAGACAAGTGTGTTGTCATGAGCACGATACAACAAAATCTTGAATAGAAAGGGGCATATATTTGTAATAATAGATGCTAAACTAAATTCTGCTGTTGTTCTTTGATTATTAGCGTTTTTGGATTAGCCAATCCAGCACCTAAATTTGTTTAACCAGCTTGTGATTGGTCACGTACAGGTAATCGCATTTGGAACTAGGACAAAATTGTTGGTCCCTACAATCCAAAGATATTACCACCAGACAGTAAAGATCATCATCAGTCTTTGCAAACAATATATCTCCCGTTATGAACTAGGACAGTTCACCCACAACCTATTGCACTTTGCATTGGAATCAGGCGGAGAGAGATTCCAAAAAGATTACCATTAGAATGGTGGGATTCCACTAAAATCCACAAAGTACAAGTTGAAATGAGACGTCTGCGTTATGCATGAGTCACAATACCAAGCATGGCATAGAAAATACTTACCGACATGGGGGTTTCCGATACGAAAGGACAAGATCAGGCACACGCACAGTCCAATTTTGTGCTATTTCATTTTCTATGCTTGCAGATACCCCGGTTTCTACTGCAGAAAGCAGTACCCACTGGAGGCATTTCAGTAGCCCCCCATGCATTCGCAACCCATATTGCTCAGAGTGTGTGAGTTTCTACAATTTTATAGAATATCTTGCGACAGAAATGGTACTGACGTATCCAAAATACACATGCTTTATTGGTCAATCGTCTGAAGCTTCTCTTAAAATCAGCGCCTTATTTTAGATAGATAGATAGATTATACTGACGTAACCCTGTAAGGGAACTAGCCTTACCACCATCCGACCAACTTTGGTCCGCGATATATTGGTGGCGCGTCGCCGCAGTGCAGCGCCTGGCATATTTTTGGTTCCCGTGTATGAATGTAGTGTATGGACGGGATTTTCTGGTGTACTGCATTGATGGGTATTTGTAGCGCGGCCCATGACAGATCCGGGTACGCCTAGTGAACTAGGTTTCTGCCCCTTCACCACCGCCGATACACCGAGTGCAGCTGTCTACAATGTATCACCTGGTCACCATATTAGTGTCCGCTCCAGGCCGACGGACTGAGAAGTGAGGGGTAACCCTTGATCCGCTGAGTGAATTATGATCGCCGAGAGCGGGGCTCGAACCCGCCAACGACGAACATTGAATTCCCTTCAGCAGCAGGCGAACGACTTAGTGCGTTGCGCCACGGCCACTTCTTGTATGAATTTTGTATCATTCCGCCAAATTTGTGACAAGTGTTATTAAAATGCAATGCGATGTCATTATGGAGCTCATTATAATATGTCCAGTCGGATCGTGCCAAATATGGGCATTCAACCCTCAAAAAGAACCATCGTCAATGAATCCTAATGTAATCGTCCATGTAATATCAAGTCAAACAAAATTACTGGATTATTTATAGTTGAAACTGGTTCATGCATATCGCTGTAGAACAATTATTACAATATTTGAAAACCTAATAATCTGAAAGAAAATATTCGAACCGGTTCAAAAGTTCATCATGTGTGTTCCATGCACCTACTTGACTTTTACCAGGTGCAGACATCAAAACAGGATGATCACTTAGAGAACTGGAACAAAATTGCTGATCTCTACAATCCAGGGACTTTTAATGTACTGGAGAAAACACGGTAACAAAGAGAAATCTGGTGTTTGAGACATGGCTGATCCACCCACAAATCAGCCAAGTATCTATAAAAAAGGACTTGCCCGATATAGATTAACGCTCGACTTTAGATACCTTGGATCGTTTACCTCGGTAGTCGTTCACCCTTCACGTGAGTTGTGACATTGGTGACTATTTTATATTTGAGATCATGCGGAAAGAATCACAACGGATTCTTCATTATGAGTATCCTTGACTTCTGACAAAAATATTTGCCAATGTCATGGCTCGAAGACGTCTGAATATAGGGAGAAACGCAAATGCATCAGTAATATTTAGTGGGTATACTACAATGAGCCCGTCAGTTGAAGGGTTTTGGAATCAAAGCTATTGATTTCTCGCCCGGCCTTGCTTTTCATTGGGTTCTCGTTCCGTTCAGGTCACGTGCCAGGAAGCAGCCTCCCACACCTTGTTAAGGCCACAAATGATTCCAAGAAAATCAGTTGTACGGCTATATCGGTGATAGACGCTTGAGTAGCCTAATTGTAGCTCCAATATAATCAATGTGTTCCTATTCATTTTAGGATTGCTAAGATCATCATCGGAATCCTGTAGTAGTTAATACACATATTTAAGTGTTATTGAAGAAATGTGATATATTTTTCAGTCATTGTTCTATCAGATAAATGTGTCATGCAAATATGGCATATTCAAGTGGGTGTTCAAAAACAATTCAAAACATTCTACCGTATAACACCTCAATACAGGATGAATGCAATATTTTTTTCCCATTTTGATTTTATACAGCTTTTTCTTTCAGTGAAAGTGGTAAATTCCGTGTCAATTATTGGTTTGGTGAAAATTGTTAGGGTGTCTAGGTGTTATGCACAAAGTCATTCAGAACTGGAACAATTGTGTAAATCCAGGTCTGTATTTATGTGATTCACATTCTCCATACGCCCAGGAAATGTGGCGGGGCTGTCTATCATCATAGTTCGATATGAAATGTTGACTTCAAAATGGAAGTGGTTATGAACAAGCTAAGATGGACACCACTAGGACAGCTGAATGAAGTTGTGAATCTCAAATAATCGGTGGCATTTCCAGGCATATGAATCCTTCTACTAGGTAGAGGATAAAATGTGTGTTCGTCAAGATGTTGACCCTACATATGGCTCCTCGCAAACGAGGCGCCAATTGTACCCAATGATCGGAGTGGGTTTACTTCAATGGGTGACGTCACAACTTCAATCAACCAATACGCATTCATATAGTTGTTCGGCTTGAACACGACCCAGAGGGTGGGTTTATGACGTCACAGGCGGACCCTTGTCTCCCGTATAGAAGGCCATTACTGCTACCCAACCCCTTCACATGTCTAACAGATCCCTCACAATAGTGATCACGTACACTCATTGACCTCAACACCGGATGACATCAGAAAAATGCAAAGCACCTGTCACAAGTAACACCACACACTGTCTGCCCCTAATGATGCCAGTGTTTCTTTAGAATAATTATTTATAGGGCTTTGTTTCCATTTGAAAATGTTGTATTTTACGTTTGCTATTAGCATCATCAAAATCTAGTTATGTTGCTAGTAAGAGGTTGACGTTTACTTACGCACTTGCAGCAGTTATATGTAGAATGTTGAGGATGTGATTGATCATTGTTTTGAGATGTCTGGCTGTCCATGTAAACACCTCCAGTGCGTTGAAACTCACAGCTATCTGATTAGTTGGTTGGGGCAGTTCCCGGGTTGGAGTTCACATGCCTTGTGTAACATAATCTAATCATGAATTCCTCCACAATCAAAAAAGATTACTCGTTAGCGTTTTGGCTTGTGTCATCGCATGGAGGAAAAAGTTATGCTCAATTGCCATTCGGGTTTGCAAAGCATGCTCATAGCTCAGCACAGAGCGGTTGTCTTCGGTGGTTTCCAAAAGACAGTACGCCCTGGACTATGCTAAGCCGGTCGTGTCATTGTTTTTTGCATGATGCTGATTGGAAATTCCTTCTTAATCATAAAAAAACCCAAATTGAATGTGATAAAACTCTAGTCCAAACATTGAAACCCGGATGTTGAAGTTGATCTTGAATGTGTTACAATATATCAAAATAAATGAATATACTTCCAAGCGATGAGCAAACTTCATTCCTGAAAACGACCATATAAGTCGCTTAGCCAAGTGGCATCAGTTTTAAACCACTCTCAGCACAGACATTATGGGTTTTCATATATAGGGATTATATATGAGGTAATCTACATAAATAATGTCCACACTATCCTGTTTATGTCATCGCAGATAATGAAGAAAGAACTTCATATCAGGGATATAGCTTACCAGATTTGCTAGATGTTGAAGTGAACAGACGACCCACTCGAGGCGATTCCCTTGTCCCCTAACTTACCCCGCTCAACACAGCTAGCCAGACCAATGACTTCACGGCCAACTACTGCTGGCCATTTCGTGCCACCCACAGACAAGTTATGAGCAAATATACGGTGTAGGCGGAGGTTTCCTTGTGTCTTGTGGGAGGGTTGGGGGAATTGGGGCGGGGGGGGGGGGGGAATTCTGATTGTCGCCAAGCTCAAGCCAAATACCGAGTCGTTCCTTTATTCCTTTACTCCCGCAAAACATTATAAGAAGTTCGTATTTGGCGATGATAGGTTTATTTCCTTAAATCTTTGAAAGATGTGATGATATGAAGAGCCAAGTAATTACTAGTTGTGTCATTCGTCCAAAAGGTGGAAAACATTCATTTTTCTCATTTTTTTGTTGAACAAAGCAAGTTTCCCCAAAATGTTAGCGTGTCCAATTATCACCACCAACAACAAATCGGGTATATTAAGTGTTTGGTTTCTTTCACTAGTAAATCTAAATTATGATGGGTAGCTATTTGACTCGTCTGGGTTTCTGGCAGACATAAAAAACAGAATGATCCCTTAAAGAACTGGAGCAAACTTGCTGATCCCTACAATCCATGTAACTGTGACTAGACAACTGCGGCGTCATGATGATGATCCGACAACAAAATCGAGAAAGGCCGTAAACTGTTTGATTGGGAATCATACAAGTGCCTAAAAGAATGTACATTCACATTCCAACTTTGTGCTATTTCTTTTTTATGCAAATTCATGGCACACAGAGTGTGAATGCAAATCCATGGAACTGCGACTCAGGTGTCATGATGGCGATACGACAACAAAATCAAGAATATAGAAGGGTATTAACCCATCTGTAGCCTGTTTGATTTGGAAAACATTTATACTTATAAAATATTTCTCTATCAGTCTCCAGATGTTGTACAAACAAGTGACTTGGGTAAATTCCGTATCATTTATAAATTACCCTATATATTCCGAATCATAGGTGCCAAATCAAATATTGCTCTTGTTCTTTGACCTTCGATTATAGGTTAGCCAATCTAGCACCTGCATTTGTTAAACCAGTTTATGCTTGGTCACGTACACAACAAAAACAAGACTATCCCATTTGGAACTAGGACAAAATTGTTGATCCCTACAATCCGGGGAGGTATTTCTATCAGACACCAGTCTTTGCAAACAATATATCTCCCTTCATGAACTGGGACAATCCACCCACAACCTATTGCACTTTGCATTGGAATCAGACTGGGAGAGATTCAAAGATTACTCTTGGAATGGTGGGATTCCACAAAACTACAAAGTTGATGACCGCACGTCTCAAATGAGATTGCACTATGCATGAGTCATAACATCAAGTATGGAATGGAACACACTTTATGACATGGGTGTTTCCGATACAAGTGCACAAGATCATGTACATGACAGCCCAAACTTGTGCTATTTCTATTTTATACCACTTCAAGGCACACACACTGTGTTTGTACCCGGTTTCAACCAATATTTCTATTGCAGAAAGCAACACTGTCTGGACACGTTTTTTATTAGAAGTAGCCTGCAACCCACTTGCAACACATATTCATGCAGAGTGTGCTAGTTTCTACAATTTTGTAGAATATCTTGCAACAGAAATGTGTATACCCAATTTCCCATACCGACGTATCCCAAATACACGTGCTTTTTTGTAGTCTGCACCATATTTTGTTTCATTACGCCAAATTCGTAACAATTGTTAATGAAATACAACGTATTAGCACCTTGGAACTCATTAAAAATATGTCCAGTCGGATCGTACAAAATGTGATCATTCAACGCTGAAAATGAGTGATTTGTCACTGAATCCCAATGATGATATCATTTTTGTAATATCAAGTCAGATAAAATTACTGTCTGGGTTATTTATAGTTGTAACTGGTCCTTGCATTTCGTCGTAGAACAACTTTTAGAATATTTGAAACTCTAATAATCTGAAAGGAAATCTTCGACAACAATTCACATGTTTATATGAGTTTAGTGCACCAAGCTGGCCCCCAGGAGGTGCAGACATCAAAACAGGATGATCCCTCAAAGACCTGGAACAAAATTGCTGATCTCTACAATCCAGGGTCTTTTGAGTATTCTAGAGGAAACGTCATGACAAGTTCCGTATCCATTAATGACCCACCCACATCCAATATATCTAGGATAAATTTCGTATTCAGGAAGAGCTGTAACTTCTGGGGGACCAGGAATTTTCGCACCCAAACGTGATGATGTTTAGTCTGGGAAAACATATCACGTCTCTTGATAATGCGACTTAACATTACAAGAGGATGACATCGCAATATCCTTCAGATTTATTTGCACTAAATCATCACAAGATGGCCACCTTGTCTGCTCTTTGCAACCTCCATCTGATGCTTAAGTCTGCTGCCAGACAGTCAGGTTAAACACATGGTATGATATGATAAAGAACTTGGTCAAATTTGTTGATTTTCTAGAATCCTAGGATATAAATTTCAAATGAAACTATGATCATGAGTTGCAGGTGATTAGAACAGGCGCTAACTCTCTCTGAACAAAATGGTAAATAGTCTACGAATTCCAAATACTACTATATTGATGGATAGTCAAAGAAGTTTGCCATTTTAAACAATGATTATTTGTTTCTAAGACAGCGTTCGAGATCGGTTAAACCTAAAAAAATATCGGACGGGGCATAAGCTGTTTATGGTCGTATTAATGGATGAAGTATATCCGTTAGCTATTAACTCCTCCAGGTAATATAACAAACACACAAACGGAATGCTTCATTAGAATACATTTTGATGTTGCGAGATTTCATGCATGATAACTGATTTTAGGAAACGTAAAATCGAACACGTCCGACAATACAGATATTCTGAGGCATACTTTTATGTAAACGTATTTTTATCAACACATTTTTCTCTTACTTGAAATGAGAAGTGCGTGATGTCTGGGGATATGATACATTTATTAACGATTTGTCTCGAACAAACTTGAATTCATTCACAAAACATAGCTCTGAAGGAAATAATTAGTGTTCTTTCGATGACAAAAACTGTTTTTCACATTCAATCTACAAGAGATGAGTGCCAACATGATATGTCACAACTTTTATATCTGTTCCAATCATGGCGTTTGAGATATACAAATAAAATACATTATAAAACATCAAAGAGACACATATATTGCACTTAAGTTGAACCGAACATATACGTTCACACAATATGTATACATTCACATTTCTATGTACATGGATATGTTTTGCGAGTAATATTGATTGGTAATTAACGATTTGAAATTTGATCTTTCACAACCAGCAAAATATTAAAGCACTTCGAGTGGTTATTTTTTCTGTGCAAAATTGCTAATTGAAATCAGCCATATTTATTTTACTATTAATTAATTTTACAAATCATCATAATTTTCATTTTTGTTCTGTATACCTTTCCTATAACGCATTCATACCACACAACGTAAAAATAGAAAATGTGCAAAATCCTTTACAAAAAACTACAAGATGAAAACCCTGATGCCAAGTGTTACACATATATCCGTTATAGAGGACACACACTCATATATGTTACATGTATGATCGTTCAGCCTCGTAGTATGGGGTTTTGTTAGGTGTGACGTGACGGCTGTAGGCGGGGTGACCCCGACTGTTTGCCAGCATGTACATGTCCTCGTTCGCGAAGGATTTGTTCGGCACTCCTCTCAGCTCTGTCAACATGAATACACACAGGTGATAAAAAATTTGACCAAATTGCACTCCATATTGATAGTAATATTCAAGGGAATAATTATCACCATCCATGGTCTGTTCAAAGAAGTTTGCTTGATTTTGGAGCTTGTAGAGATACAATTTGGTCACAATTGTGTTTATAACATAATTCACATATAGTTTTATGTGTCGTAATTGTTTCATAATGGTCGTCTTACATGTCTACTGTTACTGATTTATTGACTACTGTATTCGATTGTTGAAACTTTCTGATTTATGTGAACATGATTATGTGACATATTATATCTTGTTATCGGACAGCCGCCTAGTTTTGCCTCCTCCCATTTTGCATGTCAAGCAGCTTTGCAAGCATCAAAGAAGCTTTAAGTTTTGAACCGCGAAATTTGTTTTGCAGTGTCGAAATGCGAGATATTACATGCTTGCATCTATAGTAGTTTAAACTTTATATTGCCAGTACCATCTTGAAGAAAGTATCGTAAATACCAAGCAAGCACCGGGAACGCTTTTGTGGACAGCATTATCAATTTGACACAGCAAGCAAGCAACAGTAATACTCGAATGTTTGTATACCCCACACTGAATCGCGGAATTGAAAAAAAATTCTTAGATAGAAAAAATCGTAATTAGCCTTAAAAAATCACACATTTGCACTAATAACTCATGTCCCTACAGTAAGAAATCACCACTTTGTTCTAGAGTAAATTTGCATATCCTCAAAACCTTGGGATGTCATCATGCCCAGTGGGGTGTACCATCCATTTTCCTTCCTGGGATTAGATTCTAGAAAAGCATGCACATGCGTAGTTGATTTGTACGTGTCTTCTTTATATGTTTTCATTGAAACTGAACAGAAGGCATGCAATGATATTAGGCCTATTTGTGTTTTTGGCTTTCACAACGTTTTCCTCAGCAAAGCCAACATTTTTTTATGGAAAGAATGGGCAAACGATAACCGAATTTATATGCTTTACATATTAACGATTTTTGAAAGAATAATTGAATTCATTCTCCGACGAACGAATTAGTCCAGTTGCCAGACTTGAAACCTTGCATTTGGGTATGTATGAACTTTTTTTTCAGTTTATTTGCCTATAGGACCTCAGAAATTAAATCGGCAAAGTTGCCGGATTGGCAACCTTGAGCATTCTGAAATATGGGCCATATTCCAATATGGCCGCCACTGGAGATGGAAAACAACAGTTTTGACAAAGCAGACAATGTAAAAGCGTGAAAAAATCACCCTTATTTTATTTTCTGACAACAAATTTGATAAATTGCATTTCGTAAACAAGTTGAGTCTATATATAGAATGAATCCTGAAAACTTGAAAAATTCAAGATGGCTGCCACCAGAGACGAAAATCGACAATGTTGACATATCGGTTGTGTAAAAGGATGAAAAAGTCAGAAAAACCACATTGAGCAGAATTGTGATGGATGGAAGTCCATATAAGCAAGTTTCCAGATTATTTGCTCACATGACCCCTTGAATGAAATAACTGCATGGATTGGCAATCTTGAGCATTTTCCAATATGGCCGCCGTTGAAGATGGAAATCGACAGTTTTTACATAATATGCATCGTAAAAGCGTAAAAATGCATCTTTTCTTTTAATTTTATTTTCTGACCATAAATTTGATGATTTAACTTTATTAAAATAAGTTCAGTCTATTTTCAAACCTGAAAAATCCAAGATGGCTGCCACTGGAGATGGAAATCATCAGTTTTTACATACTGGTGGAATAAAAGCACGACAAGACAAATATACATGACAAAGCATGTATATTTCACAGAAAAGTCATGTTTCGCGATTTAAAAAAAAATATCTAAGATGGCCACCACTGGACATGAAGGATAGTGTTTTGACATACATTTGGTATAATATAGCATGAAAACAAATTTAGCATCTATTAACAGAAAGATCTAGAAAATCCAAGATGGCCCCCACATGTCACATTTTGATGTCTATGCTCAACCTTCCAACTACCATTATGTACATGTATCTGCATGATGTTTGATCACATTGTGGACAAAGGCAGAACATTTTTTGTAACCTCTTACAGTAGGTTTGGTTTAGTGGTATAGTAGGTTATAGTAGTGTTTATACAAACGTGTGCAATCAACAAAATTTCACATACTGTATGCATCTCGTGGATGGAATCTTAATTAGTAAATGTCATTAATTGTCATCACTGTCGTCATCATTGTCCACACCCCCCACATCTTCGTGCTTAGTGTACTGATTGTTGCACCGGTCTTGCGCCTCACATTTGCAAAACGATGTACACGAAAGACTAGCTGCCTTGCAGCTGCATGAACTCCTCAAACAGGCCATAGATGCACTGCAACAACATGCGATGACCTTCATGATGTCTATGGGCGCAACTTCAGTGACTCCAAATGTAGGAAGAGGAACATTTCCAGGTTTCCACCCATATCTGGAAAAATCTACTGCTGGTGGAACATCCTGATCTGCACTAGTCCAGAGAATTGTTTGCAGATGTGCCCGCTTCAGATGCTCTGTGATACCAGCGTCGGTAGGAGGTAGTGACTTGATCTTGGGTGTGTTGATCGAACTGTTGAACACCTTGTATCGCAAATCATTCATGGTCATTTGCTGTGTTGATCCATACAACAGATTGAAGAAGTTGATGCCAGCTGCCATGATTTGGTCATCTGTGCTGTTGACATCCCCGAACACTTCTAAACCCAGATCACTTTGCTTCTGCAGGACTGATATGGCTGATATTTTGCCTTTTCCATAAGGAAATGACACCGTGTCGCACCCAGAGATGGCATGAAGAGCTGGTAGCTGACTGCACTTATCTCCAAGTGAAGTTGCTGTTGCTGCTATGTCAATCACTTTGCCATCTGACAACCTCTTCATCAGCAGTCTAACATCAACGGGCTGCCATTTCCAGTAGAAGAACAGCAAGAGAATGAACACGTCAGTGTCATCGCATGTTACCATGATGGTATTCCTTCCTTGATCCAACAGCATTCTCACATATCGGATGATTGAAGTGTCGGCTTCTTCATGCCCATACTGGTTACTGGCATTACCAATCAGGAACACTTCATCAGAGTGTGGGTAGCTGCAGATCAGGTCAATGATTTCCCGCTTGTTGTTTGTGTTTTTCAGGATTGCGTCTTTCGGGGGTAGTGAGGTTCCATGCAAGAGTTTGAAGTCAGGGTACACTGTGCCCTCGGTTCGCCTCTGTCTCTCGTGTGATTTCGTGCTCTGAGATGTATCTGCATATCGGTCAAATACGACATAGATGGGATGAGGTCTGTCAAGCATCTTCATGTAGTTCTGGCAGAGGGTGCCTACAGTTCCCGGCTTCGGCCATATTACATGGTACAAAAGCATGCTTCCATCAACGATCTCCACGTCCACTTCATGTGTTGCATCACAGAATGTTGCCATTTTGGTGACAAGTACTGCTTTGTTTCCTTTCCTCATCACGCCATAGTCATCAAACAGGGCTGTCGGCATTGGTGCCATCTCATAGGACATCAGTGATTGCAACGATATGGCTCTTTTGGCACAGGTGACAAGCAAGCGGCCGTAGACTTTCTCCATATCATACACCATCACATCTCCGAGGCGAAGGCCTAAAATGATATGGATATGATATACATGTATGTATCACATGTATGTTAAACATGTATATTACATGGTACATGTGTTTTATGTAATTATGTCACATGTAGTGCTATTAACATTACCTTTCTTTGTTGTTTCCATGGTGACGATCTTTCCACGCAATGGCTTGTAGAATCCTGTTGGTAACGATGCTACAAATTCTGCGTACATTCCCTCTCCAATCTCAGCTGATTTGTGGACATTCACTTCTTTACTGGCAATGCAACCATTGGTGATGTTTACCAGGTCAGATTCGACTCGTAGTGGATGTGTGCTTTGCTGTAATTCTTGCCGGATCTTCTCTCGGTCAAGCGCATCAAGTTCACGCCGTTTCTCCCCTTCTTCTTTGTGCTTGTCTTGTTTGACATCATAGTCTTCATCCTCGCAGTTATTGTCATCGCTGAGCAGTGTGTCCATGGAGGATGATACCATTTCACACACGTGGTATGAGAGCACCCACCCAGCAACCTGTTCCTCTGACGTGCTGATTCCAACGAGACCACCTCTAGCCTTTCCTTTCTTCATGTATGTTTGTTCACCAAACATGTCGGTGGATACACCATTCCATGCTCCATCGCGATGCCGACAAACATGTTCACCTAGCTCAAATGGAAGTTCAGCTTCTTCATCCACTTCTCGTTGAACAAACCAGGAAAGGTATCGAGCATAGTTCCAGTGCCTAGCGGCCATCAGGTAGGGGATCATCCTTCTCATGCAATGTTGATTCAGGAGCCAGTTCCCTTCGCGCTCTGCACGGATGAACAGATGGACGATGGACATTGGTATTATGAAGCAATCCACCCACAGTTGTCCTGTTGGTGTTTGACGGGCTTTGTCCAGTACATCCATCAAATTCTCAGGTGTTACAATACCTTCAAGAATGAAACCTTCTAGAATAACTGTAACGACCATTCTATAGCCACGCAAAGCTTTTGGCCATGCTTTTCCATTGATCATGTTTGGCACCCCCTTATATGCTGCACGCAACAGTTCTTCCAGGCCAGTCCCCTTCATCAACGTCCCAATGCTACCGAGGAAGGACATCATGGTGTGCATTCCCCCGGGTCTTAGCACGAGCCTTTTCCAGCGTGTTGGATCTGCCCATTGGATTTGGATGGCTATCTTGAATAACTGAAGGTCACACACCATGTACATGTACTTCTGCTGATGTTTTTTTGTGACTTCTTCCAGTAGCTTCAACATCGTAAGAACCGTGTCTGGGTGGGCTGGTGGTTCATTCATCAGTGGGCCAAATATGTACTTTGTTGCTCTCTTCATGCCTGTTTCTTCTCGAGCTTTTGACGTCATGTAGCCACTCCACTCTGTTCCAGGTTCTCCATTGTCATTTTGTCGCACGACCGACACCAACCACTCTACGTCAGCATTCAAACCTGATGCCACGCTGGCTGCTAGTTTCTCGACTGATGTAAAGGACGAACCCTCATGATGTTCTACTTTGGGGGGCAGCGGATTTTTGGGTCCCTGATAATGTAGTCGGTTGACTGTGGTGAGACCTTTTAAGTCTGTGTGTTTCATCTGTTGTTTGGACAATCTAGGTATGGATAAAGGATGCTCTGCATTCACTATGTCGGAGGCATGGTCTCTTTCATTATTGGATTCACACACGAGTGGATGTTGGGTGAACTCTATGACTGTCGCATGTGTTTCACGAGTGCCATTAGGAGTCGAAATAGACAGGTCGTAGTTATCTATCCATGAACTTATTCTGCCGCCTTCGTGATTGAGTCCTCTTGCTGAATAATCCTGTTCTGCCATGTACTTCGAGACTGACAGACGAAATCGCAGAACCTCGTCATAGGATGTTATGAAACCATATTCATGCAGAAGTTTGACCACTTCTTTGGATCCAAATCGATGATGCAGCTTTACCCCGAGTCCCAGTGTGGTTTGATTTGCGCAGTGCGTGATGTGGGACTGTATGGACTGCGCCAAGCTCAGTGACTGTTTGTTGATATCTCCTTTTGATATCAACTTTGATATGAGTTTCAGCAGTGTTTGACTTGTGTCTTCAATCACTCGCTCGTTGGTGAAGCTGCTGAGGTCATACAGGTCTTTATTCTTAGGGGCTGATTTTGCTTCATGCTTGATTTTCTTCGCTAATGTGTCTATCAGTGCATCATCATCTGATTCATCTACTTCCACAAGATTCAGATTCTCTGGAAGATGTCTACGGAAGCATAGAAGACTGGCACATCCATCAACATTCATTACAACCAAGCTGTCTCCAAAGTGCTCAGTGAGTTTATGGATGAGGTGTCGTCTTGAGAATGGAACCTGTAACACATGTTATAATGCAGCATTTCCTGTGCCGAACTATGCATACACATTGACAATGATTTAATGGGACAGGGGAAATGGCTTGACATGGTACAACCAAGATATAATCAAATACCGTAGTGGTACTTGAAATAAGGTGAACATTACATAGTGGTGTTCAACAATTTTAATGTAAGCTTACCTCCGTTCTGGATTCTGATTCCCTGGATTCTGTTGCTTTCAGGTACAAGTCATGAACTTCAACTGATGTCCATACCCGACTTGAACGTTCATCCATTTGAGACACAACATATGCCAAAGATTCATCTGGTGTGTTTTCTAAAGCGACACTAGACTTCACAGCTCTAATATTGCGTTTGCTTGTGAAATCCTTGTAACAATCCTGATGGTATCTCGCCTGAGCAGCATGCAGGTCTGCTGGTGCTGCTGAAACTCTAATTCGCACTTCATCTCCTTTGGTGTCACTGCGATCACAACACACATCCAAGATTGATTCTTTGAATGTCTTCTGCCCCGGTCGATCTGCAGTTTGACACAAAATAATCTTTCTCCAGCGTGTTGGGTTTTTCGGGTCTTTTGGCTGACAAACATCGCCACATATGATGCAGTTCTTTTTGAAGTTGAAAGATTCCCTGAGCTTCTTTCGTGTGATAGGTGGTACACTTTGAGATCTTTGGCGACTGGATATTTCCTTTCTTTTCAGTGAACGACCAATATGTTCACGCGAAATATAAGTGGACAAACATGTTTTATGGCACTGTATGCTGAATGCATCATTGGTACCTAGTTCTCGTTCCAAGGTAATGTGCACAGAATCACCACGTTGCTTGCTTGCATCTATAATCGTTTTAATCCCTTTTTTGTACACATATGTTTCTGGTACAGTATATTGTTTGTTGCATGAGTTGAAAAAGCATACATTATTACTTCCAATTTCCAAAATATCATTATCTATTTCCATTGTGCTGATGCTGCATCATTTTGTGAGTCCAATATCGAAAATTTTGTTCTGGAGTACTAGTATACAACATACTTCTCACATAACCACTGTGTTCCTGAATAATTTATATTCAGTAATTGCAAAAGTTTCTTGAAACTGTTTCCATGGTTACACGTTTATGACGTCATTATAACCTGATTGGTGATCAGTACCTCAATCAGAATCAGTGGTTGTACTGAATACAGCTGTCATCATGTTTATGGAAAGTGGGATACTTCGAAATGAAATATTTTTCATTGCGGCTGGGCATGGTTTTATATACATGACATGTTTAATTATTACGTATATATTTCAAATTTAAATGTGTACCATCATTCAGAAGTAGATGTTGAATGGTTGCCAGTTTGCTGTAAACGCTATGGTCAATATTATAACATTTTTCTCGTTTTGTTATTTGGTGATTTCATTATCACAATCCTGATATGATTTGGAAATATCATTTGGAAATCAATTGCATGTACATATTTTACCATGTTTAGCACATTTACGAGCAGTCAAAAAAGTTATCACTGGCGGCCATCTTGAATTTTTGAAATGTTTTACTTTGCTTTATAATTATACATGTCTTCCCATTTTGTTTCAAATATTTCACTCCTCACAGATCTGGCCAGATAAGATGATTCTGTCTGTTTTCCACCTCCATGCAGTATCACCTTTTACATCACCAGGATGTCAACATAGTTTATTTTCGTTTGGCTGGCGGCCATTTTGGATTTTTCAAGTATTGTGTTTTCTTTCAGTAAATATTTTTCTTGATTTCGATAAATTTAAGTTCAACTTGTTCGAAATATGTAACTTATCACATTTGTCGTCATAAAAGATCATTCAAATGTGTTTTTTATGCTTTTACACCCCAAGTATGTCAAAACTGTTGATTTTCGTCTCTGGTGGCGGCCATTTTGGAAAATGGCTGATATTTAAAAATGCTCAAGGTTGCCACTCCGGCAACTTTGTTCATTTCATTCCAGAGGTTCCAAAGACATGTAATGTGAAAAAAAAGTTCATACATACCAAAAAACATGGTCAGGCTATTTTTTTACCTTTGGCTACCGGACTAAATAGCGTTTTAATAACAATGCTTATTTTTAACTCTGTCTCTTGTGTTCTTGTATCCGCGTTGATACTTCTTTTTAATAAAAAACAACAACAGTTGATTCACTTTAACTGTGAAATGCTGAACTGTCGAATGCTTTCTTAAAATCCCTCGAATAATATTTTAGAATATAATATAAGAAAAATTAGCCCAAAGGCTAAGAAAGGTTACCGGACAATATATATTTTAGATATTAGCCTTTTGTCCAGTGACCTAGAAAATAAAGTCACTGATAAATTCAAGGCCATTAAATTTTCAACAAATATATCACTTCTAGTATGTCCACAATAAATTCCTAAGCTGTAAAGTCGATAATAAGTGAGACATTAGCCATTCTGTGATGTGACCTTGAAAATGAGGTCAAAGTTCAAGTTCAAGGTCATGAAAATATTCAGTATATATCATTCCTCTATATTCGCAATTGATTCCTATGCTGTAAATGTAAGTATCGGTCTATTACCACCAATACAATCAGATTTTGATGATGCCAATAAGAAACGTAAAATACTACATTTTGCAATAGAAACAAACAAAGCCCGACCAAACAGTTTATCCAAAGACACACTGGTGTCTTCAGGGGCAGACAATACATGTGTTAAATGTAGTTGTTTCTACTGTACACCAGATGGAATTAGCATACAACTGCCCAACAACCTATGAAAATAATTTAGAAATCCGGATCTAACCCCATGGAATAGATACATGACAAGTACAAAAGTACCCAATCACAAGCCCGAAGGCTACTGAGTTGATGGTATCCTCGGGGACAGATTTAACATCCGCCAGCAGTGACACCGACTCAGTGGTATAAATGTAAGTATCAATCTATTACCACCAATACAATCAAATTTTGATGATGCCAATAAGAAACGTAAAATACAACATTTTGCAATAGAAACAAAGCCCGACCAAATAGTTTATCCAAAGACACACTGGCGTCATCAGGGGCAGATGTAAAGATGATAATAAGCGATATATTAGCCATTTTGTTCTCTGACCTTGAAAATGAGATCAAAGGTCAAATTCTAGTTCACCAAAATATTCAGCATACACCATTTCCTATATGTTCACTATGGACCCCTAAGCTGTAAATTTGATAATAAGCGAGATCTAAGCCATTTTGTATTCTGACCTTGAAAATAAAATGACTAAACTTGAAATTTAGGTCAAGGGTCAAATTCAAGGTCACTAGAATGTTCAGCATATATCATTTCCTATATGTTCACAATTGATTCCTAAGCTGCAAAGTCGCTAATAAGCAAGATATTGGCCATTTTGTCCTGTGACCTTGAAAATGAGGTCAAAAGTCAAATTCAAGGTCACGAGAATATTCAGCATATATCATTTCCTATATGTTCACAATTGATTCCTAAGCCGTAAAGTCGATAATAAGCGAGATATTAGCAATTTTGTCCTGTGACCTTGGAAATGAGGTCAAAGGTCAAATTCAAGGTTACGAGAATATTCAGCATATATCATTTCCTATATGTTCACAATTGATGGCAATTGTGAACATGACAATAGGTTATCGGACCATAGGTCCGGTAACCTAAAAACAGCACTACTCACCAACTTCATCTGTATGTACATTCTCAGTTGTGGCTTTGTTCATTCTATTGTAATCGGGTCTCGGTTCCTGTGATTTTGTCTCCGGAAACATATCGGAAAGGTCGTCATCATCCTCGTCTGGGCGTATGTGATTGCCCACGAATATCAGGTACATCCACCCCCCGACTATTGCTCCCACGTGCGGACCGGCAAACGGCACCCAGAACCAGTTGTAGTTTCGGTAACTATGGAAACAAGCGGGTACCTATAATGTTACATTAGTTTCACGCTACAATTTGCCGTAAATTGAGTTTGTTATAAGTCGTCATACTCTGGACGCCATCGCGATAAATCATATAATACATTTAACCATATCATAATATAATTTTGAGGCTAAATTTGCCTCAATTTCTTATAGTTTTTTTTTCTCGATAACAGAGAGTAGCTTATAATAAGTTTCATTTCTTAATAAAAATTCTATGAAAGAAAATATTTTTTTTAAAAAACCGGAAACATACGTGAATGGTTCGGTTCCCCAACCAGCCATGACCGTGAAGATTCGAGGCCCCCAGTCACGGGCGGGATTGATCGCATACCCACAGTTGTGACCTAGGGACAGGCCTATCACCATGACAACCAGACCCACGCAGAATGGCACCATGCCTTTGGGAGGCTTCTGGTTGTTTTTATCAGTAATTGCCATCACACAAAGCATCAACATCGCAGTGCCCACGATCTATTCGAAAGAAAGCATAATTTTCGTACGGAAGTAATTAGAGCCCTTGAAAATGGTTTCACAGCAAAAAATAACTGTAGCTGCAAAAATGATGTTCACGATGTTGACCGGTTGTTGTTTTTTTTATCCCACTTCGCTAATATTCGCTATCATATTGCCAAAAAACATTGATTGATTAAAAAATTTTGTCATCATTCGCAACTGCTCGTACAGTTCCACATCCCCAATACCTGGTCACCAAATCCGCCCCACGAGTCGAGGTACGCTTGGGGATACGTTGCCCAGATGCCTGCGGTTGCTGTGGCATTGGCCGGGTCAGTTATCCTCGTGCCCCCATCAAAATCATCAAGCGCCTCTGGATATAAACAGATCGCTTTTGTTTAATTGTGAAGTTGCAACAAAGTTTAGGTCCTCTACGAAATTGCATATATATATATAGGAACTCGAAACATCCATGGCTTTTCGATTAGCGGAATGACGATCATAATGCTTCCAAATATGCAGAAAATCGTTCAAACCTGGCATGAATGAAAATTTTATTAAAATTTATTGACAAATCTGTATAAAAACTTTCACCTTTGTGAATATTCTCCCGAATATATTTTTTTCTAATACTCACGATAATAAACACCATACACGACGGCCGATCCTGCTATTGCTCCTAAATATTGGCCAATCCAATATATAGGAAACATTTTCCACGGGCACTTCCCCATTATTGTGAATGCGAACGTTACTGCAGGATTGATATGTCCTCCTAAAATAAGGAAATTGGCGTGGGCCGACTACTGTAACATGTTTCAAAATGAGCAGACGTTTATCAATTGTCGTTTAAACGATATTCACATTCCAACGTTTATAACATAACAATTCCAAAAAAATACATATAGAGATATTTACACGGTAAAAAACAGATTTCATGATGAATGTAAACAGATAATAAATTCGAAATATTCATAACATTGTCTACTTGGAGGTATTGGACGCACTTAATCTGACGTTGACTAGAGTCTAGTACCCCCTCTACTCGTGCCCGATACTCACCGCTGACCTCACCCGACACCCAGACGCCCATAGCAACCGCTATTCCCCAGGCGATATTGATCGAGATGAACTCCCCGGATGTGCCTTTGCTGAGGACATTCTGTGCCACGGATGAGTCTCCAAACACCTTGGCAAGGGAGCAGCAAATGCTAAATTATATAATCAGAATGTTCAATATGTATTGAAAGTGTTGTGTGCTAGTCATTATAATATACGTCATATTTTTTGTTTGGTTGAAAATTCCCCTAAATAGTGTTCACATGTGACCAATTGTACTTCTGTATGATTTTCATGGAAACGATCCGAACTATGCCAGATGATCTAACAAATTAATGTGATACTTCTCTTCAGGGCCATCAAATACTGGGTGCAGATTCAAAATTTTCGTAAACCAATACTTTTCTGCGATTGATTCTTCCGAAACGTTGCTGCACTAACAGTCTACATATCTACGAGTTGCATCAGGTCGTGTAAATTTTGTAAACATCTCTTAATTTACACGAATATACCAACAATCTACGGGTAAATTATGAACATAACTACAAAATAATAATATATTTTGTTTGGCGGACAAATAAAAAGTTGACATGACATCGACTATACTTGCGGAGATGAATTCTCATTCTTGAATTTGGATACTAGTACCACATATTTCCTAGTAAATCTATTTGGTCTATACACATACACATACATATTAGAATCCTACATTTCGAGTAGATTTGTGTGTAAAATTCATCTTGCAATTTGTTGCATGCTTTATTTATGTGACTGTAATTCTTATGAGAATGCGACTACTAGCTACTTAATTCGTTCCCGAAACTCGACATATTTATGACCCAGCACTTGATCGATATTTGATCTCACACCGCGTTAACTGACATCCATAGACTATTAATTATCATTGCTAATAGGGCACAAAGTCTTCCAGCTATAAATGATACATATGCGCGTGACATGTGATATGTTTTTTATGCATGCCCTTCACTTGGGAAGCCAAGAGAGAAAAACCGCACAACATAGCAAATCAAAGTGTGTTTGTGACAATTTTTCTACTGTAATTACAAATGAGATAATAGCGTTTTGTTCAATGGAAAAAAAAAATTGAACGCGATATGTATACCAGATTTAAAATGCTAACCAATGTAAGTTGAGTGGTACATTATAAAGAAGGACCCTTGAACCAATTATTTTCACTTTAGTTTGGCACATATGATAATGTATAGGCAACATCTGCGTTTGAACAGAACATGCAGAAATATAAGCATTCAAAATCACTTAATTATGAATATCGACGTTTTGTATCCATCATCAATATTACATGCCCTAGGTGATCTTTTAGAACTGTGTAAAGACTAAAATAAACTTTCCACTGTTTAATGAACTGGGACTTTCCTCTCTGCTGACGCGCTCTCTCCCCTCTCAATTCCCCGTGTTTCCCATTGAACCACACGCGCCATGATCCCGTGAACACTCAGTCATTTGCAATGAAACGTTGCAACGGTTTCAACGCGAAGTTCTGCATCTGTATAGCTAAGCTATTCACACGTATAATTTTAAAGTCATTTCCAGGTACTTGGTTTTGGTGCAAGTGAAAACTACGATCGAAACCATACTGTTTACTGATGACTAAGTTAGGTGTTCTAGTAATTATAATATTCTATTTTAGAATCAGCTAACATCTTTGTTAACATGGCTACTTGCACAATAATTATACATGTGCTATCCGATGGTTGTTCACAATCAAGTATTCCACACTTTGAAGAGTTTAGGTTATTCTTGTTGGCACCGTTGCCATGGTTGCGATCTTGTAATATATTCAAAGGGTCAGTGTGAACATGTACATATTTTTTAAAAGTTCAACGTATGGAATGTTATAGGATTAAATTGATGTTATAATGGTTTCGAGGAGAAAAACTTGCCGGAATGCACGGAACAATTGTCATGCATTTACTGTTTGCTAATGATGTTGCACCAGAGAAGCTGGGTGGTAGTTTCATACTTACAATCAGGACAAATGTTCCCAGGAACTCTGCAAAAAGAACTTTAGCGTAGATATTCCGTGTTGTAAACGCTCGCCGCACCTTGCTATAGCAACTATCCTCTCCCATAATTCCAGTATTGATGCCTAGAACACTTATCCAGTATCTTTACAAATGATTACCGCTGTATTGTTTCTTGTCTGCAAGTCAGTATATATGTCAGATAATCCTTCGCAATGCGTTGTTGTTATACGGCAACAATAGTGGGTAATGTCCCGAAGATTTGTGATTCTTCAGAGGGGAAGAATCAATTAGCGAATCCCATCCCGTGTCTTAATTCTCGCGTTTACTCCGAGGCGCGTCTGGATCATTGGGAAATATGCACACGAGAAAAAAATCAGCCAATCAGCAGCCTACTACAAGTTGATCCTACAAATTATTCACTGCGGTACACTATACAGTCCAGCACACGTGCGTGGAGAATTGTATATGTGCTGTCAGTAGGCAATACTATATCTTTTGGTGAAATAGGAGATGATCCAAGCAACCTCTGATATGATGCGATAGTTATCGTGTCGCTTTGTGAACGTGTTCTTTTTTTAGGATGAGCCAACAACCACGATGTACAAGCAGTACAAAGTATTGTCTAACAGTTTTCTCCTACAAATCATAGACCAGTTCACTATCTAAACATTGTGTTTAAGATATCTCGCACATTAGAAGATGAGTTGGCACATCACATAGAAAAATACGTTTCATTAAACGTTCATGATCTGAACTGTCTAGCTGGATGTTGAAATAAGAACAATAATTTCCCTCCATGTGTTCATAAATATATTCATTCATGATTTAATATTATATGGGATTTTCTTTCCATATAAATGTTTTTTTTTGCCTTTCAGCGAATTATTCTGTCAAATGTCATATCATAAAGTATCATTTTAAACTAATTTTTACATCATAATGATCATAAACTCCGAAAATGGGTATCGAATAACCATCGTGTAACCTTGAATCAGCTTAACCACAATTCACACATTAAACCGCTACACCACTACTGTGTATTTAACATATAATTTACCTACTTTATCGAAGGTCTATTTGACATACCATTAACCCCTAATAAGGGGTTAGGCTAAACGAATATAAGCCGTACTCAAATGATAACTCACAGATGATTGGACGGTCACAAACGTGAACTAAGGAGGCGCAGTATGTTAAAGTGAAAACTCCGTGAACCTGGCCAGGCAACATTGTGCTCACACATAATCTATCTATGGTCCTTAGGATACACATAAAATAGAAATTATCGAGCGTGGAAATTTTTCAGACGCTCTGCGTGATCAAAGGTTGACAGATAACATAAATCGGTATGATATTATTTCTATCAGATTGGTAAAGATAGTGTGATTATTTTTTTTACGGCTTAATTCTTTCTTGATTTCTTTTCTTCAGAATTGATGGGAATTGAAATGCAAAAATGTTTCTTTCGAGTAGATTTTTTCAGAAGTATTATCTATAATAACATGTGGTGATTGATGCATAACACATGCAGAGCGCGGAAACTTGTCCCAGCCCTTTCTATTTATTCCTTCCCACCCTGGTACTCATGCATCATGAATCCTTATCTAGATAATTGATATTTCTTATAGGACGAGTGCGTACATGGATGCTTTTGGAATAATATATGAATTATAAATCATTTTATTATATATTAGTTCATATTTGAAATAAATAAAGTGTTTCCTCAATCTATTCTATAATCAAAGCAAAGACATTGCAATAAAAGTCGATCAAAGACCAATGAGGATTTTTCAGACAGTGAATGTTATAACGTTTAGTTATATTCAACAAGAGGAACGATCTATTATTTGATGTTATTGTCGAGTTGTGTGTGGATGTCACATGTCCAGCAAGAAGATTTTTGTCAATTTCATGTTTAAAAAATTGTTTGAACGTGGTGTCCCATCCCTGATTGTTCGACTTTTGTGTTATTGGTACAGAACTCAGGAGTTTTGTGTCAAATGGGGTTCGGTTACATCTGATGAATTTTTTACTACAAACGGTGTCCGTCAGGGTGGAATTTTATCTCCCAGGTTATTTGCTTTATATATGGACGACCTCAGTCGTGTACTCCAAAAGCTACAGGCTGGTTGCTATCTAGGTTCAGTATCTATGAATCATCTATTTTATGCAGATGATATTTGCCTCCTTGCACCCTCAGCTTTAGGACTTCAGTTACTTCTCAATGCTTGTGAGTTGTATGGCTTTTCTCACGATATTTTGTACAATCCATCGAAATCAAACTGTATTATTGTTCCCCCAAGCAAGGGCAGGCAGTTGTCGTCCCCATCTGTTTTCCTTAATGGTAATATTATTGGCCAAGTCGATAGTGCTAAGTACCTCGGTGTGATTATTAGTAGGTCTTTCGATGATCGCCAAGATATAAAAAGGCAACTTCATAGTCTATATGCTAGTGCTAATACCATTTTGCTCAAGTTTGCACATTGTTCTATATCTGTCAAATGTCGTTTGGTTGAGTCTTTCTGTTTGAACTTCTATTGCCCTTACTTGTGGCGCACCTCGAGTAAGCAAGCGCTGTCTAAACTTCGCGTTGCTTACAACAATGTATATCGCAAGATTCTTGGCTATAATAGGTGGGATAGTGCTTCGAATATGTTTCTGTCTAATCGGATCGATACCTTTGATGCCAGACATAGGAAGTCGTGCTTTTCCTTTATTAGGAGACTTCAAATTAGTTCGAACACACTGATTCAAACACTCAATAACAATAATTGGTGCAGCAACAATTACTTGTTTAATCATTGGCACTCTCTTCTGTATTTGACATAGATGCCATCTCCATACTATTTATGTTATGCGTTTTTATGATGTATTGTCCTCTTTTTATATGGGTGTTTATACCTGAAATAAAGCATTATTATTATTATATTATTATTTACTTAACTTAGTTGAATTGAAATTAATGATTTAGTTAGTTTAATCGCCCCATGTTTGCTTCTTTTATTTCGTATTCTTGATACATGGATACAAATGATAATGTAACGGGATTCTGCAACAGGGGGAACGTGATGATTTAGGCTCTGAGTAGTCAGGTATATGTTTGGGTAATCAGGTATATGTTTTGGGTAGTCAGGTATATGTTTTTGGATAGTCAAGTATATATTTTGGGTAGTCAGGTATATGTTTTGGGGAGTCAGGTATATATTTTGGGTAGTCAGGTATATGTTTTGGGTAGTCAGGTATGTTTTTGGGGAGTCAGGTATATGTTTTGGGTAGTCAGGTATATGTTTTGTGTAGTCAGGTATATGTTTTGGGTAGTCAGGTATATGTTTTGGCTAGTCAGGTATATGTTTTGGCTAGTCAGGTATGTTTTTGGGTAGTCAGGTATTTGTTTTGTGTAGTCAGGTATTTGTTTTGTGTAGTCAGGTATATGTTTTGTGTAGTCAGATATATGTTTTGGGTAGTCAGGTATATGTTTTGGGTAGTCAGGTATATGTTTTGGGTGGTCCGGTATATGTTTTGGGTAGTCATGTATATGTTATGGGTAGTCATGTATATGTTTTGGGTAGTCATGTATATATTTTGGGTAGCCAGGTATATGTTTTTGGGTTGTCAGGTATATGTTTTGGGTAGTCAGGTATATGTTTTGTGTAGTCAGGTATATGTTTTGGGTAGTCAGGTATATGTTTTTGGGTAGTCAAGTATATGTTTTTGGGTAGTCAGGTATATGTTTTTGAGTAGTCAAGTATATGTTTTGGGTAGTCAGGTATATGTTTTGTGTAGTCAGGTATATGTTTTGGGTAGTCAGGTATATGTTTTTAGGTAGTCAAGTATATGTTTTTGGGTAGTCAGGTATATGTTTTTGAGTAGTCAAGTATATGTTTTGGGTAGTCATGTATATGTTTTTGGGTAGTCAGGTATATGTTTTGGGTAGTCAGGTATATGTTTTGAGTAGTCAGGTATTTTGTATATTCTGCAAACAATGAGTTCGTCTGCAATTGACTACACTATTTGTGAGGAAAGATCTTGAGATCATTTCGACAATGTATTATAATGAATAAATAAAGATATAATTGTATATTTCCGTCAATTTGGTGGGTTATTTTTGCAACATTTATGTTAATTTTGTTTTAATTTATTAATTTTTTTCCAACATAAATATTGTAATTACGAAAATTAATATGTGTAATTACTCTCTCTATATGTTACTCCCATCAGGCCGGCGCCTACGGCTGCCGCGCATTAAAACAAACCGCTTTCATAACTCTGTCATCCCATCTAGCATCTTGCTGTTCAACGGAGTACTCAAGTTTTGAGTGTGTCAGTGTATCACATGGTATATCTCTCCACCACGTGCTTTGTACCACTCTTTGGTTATTGTGTGATTAATATGTTTGTATATATCAACTACGTTTCTGTCCTGTAACAAGTTTCATCAACCGATGACCAAATAAAGTTATATCTATGTCCGTTCGATTGGGTAGTCAGGTATATGTTTTGGGTAGTCAGGTATATGTTTTGGGTAGTCAGGTATATGTTTTTGTGTAGTCAGGTATATGTTTTGGGTAGTCAGGTATATGTTTTTTTGTAGTCAGGTATATGTTTTGGGTAGTCAGGTATATGTTTTGGGTAGTCAGGTATATGTTTTGGGTAGCCTGGTATATGTTTTGGGTAGTCATGTATATGTTTTGGGTAGTCAGGTATATGTTTTGGGTAGTCAGGTATATGTTTTTGGGTAGTCAGGTGTATGTTTTGGGTAGTCATGTATATGTTATTGGGTAGTCAGGTGTATGTTTTGGGTAGTCAGGTATATGTTTTGGGTAGTCAGGTATATGTTTTTGGGTAGTCAGGTATATGTTTTGTGTAGTCAGCTATATGTTTTGGGTATTCAGGTATATGTTTTTGGGTAGTCGGGTATATGTTTTGGGTAGTCAGGTATATGTTTTGGGTAGTCAGGTATATGTTTTGAGTAGTCAGGTATTTTGTATATTCTGCAAACAATGAGTTCGTCTGCAATTGACTACACTATTTGTGAGGAAAGATATGGGGAGCTTTCCCCATATGGTTATGAGGACTTGGTTCACCGGAGTTCCCAGCTAGCCTATAAACTGCTGCGACAGGGATATGTTTTACCGAGACTAATAGCTGCTCTCAAGAAATTCTATGGACGTCATCACAATCTGGTTGATAAGTACACAAAATCTGTTACAAGTATGCAACAAGACCTTTTTGCATGTTAATGTTTTGGAGTTCATGACGGGTGCCACATATGGGGCAGGAAATGCTCACTCTTTCCGGAACATATGATTTCACCCCTTTATGGCCATATATTGGGGTTCATGAAATTCCATTAAAATTTTCTCGATTTTACATGACACTGTACTTTGATATTAGATAACGGACTCGGTTTTGTTTGCTCGGATACTATATTGTTTCCATGTTTATTCGACGCAGGTAGAAAGGTGACCTTGTGATTCTGGTCGGCAATCTGGATCAACACCAGTACATACGCATCCTAGACCAAACAATATTGTCATTCGCTCGAGGGGCCTCCCAGGACAATTTTGTGTACCAGGATGACAATGCTCCTGCACACAGGGCTCGTACAGTGGCCACTTTCCTTCAGGATCATGGGGTTGAGCACTTGCTATGACCAGCGTGTTCACCAGAGATGAACTCCATAGAGAACCTATGGGCTGAAGTAACCCGTCGGATCAACAACCTGGTTCGACAACCAACCAGTGTGGATGAATTGCGACAGGCTGTGATGGACGCATGGGCCAATATACCCCTGAACACCTTGGGGACCCTTGTCTGAGGGTAAGCCACGCCGTGTGATGGCGCTACAAGCAGCCAAGGGAGGTCACATGCGATACTGAACATTGTTGGTGCTAGATGGCATAATGACGCTCAATACTATAAAGTTTCATGTATCTACTGTTGAGAGATTAAATTTGAAAATATAAATTATAAATCTATTGTCGGAACAATTTGGCGTTGGGTTGTTTGTTTTGGACCACAGTGTTTACCAGAGTGAAAATACAAGATAAAGAATGCACTAAGTATGAGGGGCAAGACACATTTCTTGCAAAAAAAAAATTGATGAAAATAAAAATAATAAAAATATATTCCATATTAATTGTCAACCCTGTATGTGCCCAGGCCATTCAGGATTATAAGTGACACCGAATTCAATTATATTTACAAGGTGTATATTTACGCCTACTGCACAATTGTAGAATAGGTCAGTGTAACAAAAAAGTACCATATGTGTTCAGGATGAGGGAGACATGCTAATAATCTCATAACCTATCCAATTATACATATTATTTTTTTCTCCTCGCTATTATCACTCAGTGCTCTTCCAGTGAATTAACTTGATACATTAATCGAGAAACAAGCCCAAATATTCACAATATTTCACAACATTAAATTTATTATTCCCATATTGGAAAAAACGATACAATATTAGTTTTACATACCTTCAATTTACACCATTTACATAATTCAAACAACATATATTCATCATGCCTTGCAACTCGTGTTCTTATTTTTGCCATTCGCACTATGTCGTCAGCATACAAATAACAACATATATTTATTCATTATGCCTTGTAACTTGCCATTCGCACTATGTCGTGAGCATACATAAGGATATGAACTTGAAAATATGCATTATGGGTAATCACACCAAGAAGAACTAATCTGGTTTTCACATGAACTTCACAAGTTCAATGAGATGATACAATTAACTTATTATTTTGTTTTACACATGACACAGTATCAGTGTACGAATGTTTATGACATCATAACAAACTGCAAAATATGATTGAAAAATGACTATTCGAAGTCAGTAATTTTCTATTCACATTACGATTTCTCTCCTTGACGATATGTTTTCTCTCCTTGACGAATTGAAATATGTGTACATCACAAAATCTACACTTCCAGAAACTGTTTCGTTCATTCACAATAACATTTATATTCTCACAATGTATTGAGATTCGGTTCTTTACATCACTTGTAATCCATACAAATCCTTACAATACCTGTAATCCATACATATCCTTACATTACCTTCTAATCCATTCATATCATTACATTACCTGTAATCCATACATATCATTACATTACATGTGATCCTTATATATCCTTACGTATTCATGATAATACAGTTCACAATGCCATAGACTCTCTACGTTATTCCACATAATATTTCCACATTATCTTCTTTTTTTTCTGTAACATTCCTTTCATACACAATAATACTACACATACAAACTTGGGCCCATGTAGCGCAAGATACTCTTGCTTCTAAGTTCTATGAAATTAAAAATGTGTAAGACGGATCAAATATGCAATTCAGTGGGTGAGAAGTTTCAGTAGAGTACAGTGCGCTACATTTGCCCAAACATGTAGTAGGTTATCCCTCCTACATTATGGCCTTTGTCAGAAAAGCTTTTAGTTTATTTTCACATATCCATCATGCCCGATGCCAAGGAGTGTTTTAGATTATTCATGACGTATCACAACATGTTTATACAATAAGGCACTGATCCACCGCTGGGAGGAATCACTTACAGCGCCATCTACCAGGACGTAACTACGTACGTACAACATTTGTTTTAAAAAATATGTACATCGATAAAGATTACAATGCACTGCGCTCACACAAAACAACTCATTGACACTATAAAACCTGATTTTACAACCCTGTATTACTAAGAACAAATAACATTATAATGCGAACACATATTCCATCTATTGACAACAATAATTTATCGCAACAAACGATACATCACACATCTGTATCGACCCTAATGGCGTATTCACACATACTCTTGGTTCAACATTTAACCCTAAAACCTGCAAAACGAGCACAAATTTCACTGGGCAGCATTGACAAAAATAAATTAGATTTGGCCCCAAAGCCTGCATAACGGCCACAAAAATTCACTAGTTAGTATGGAGAGAACAAACGACCGATCCTGTATTCAAACCTAGAACCTGCATAACGGTCAAAAACTTCAGAGCACAGCATATAGAGAACAAACCTCTGGTCCAGTTAATGTTGAAGCATTCATAACGAATGCATAATTCACTATGCAGTATGGAGATAACAAACGCCCAGTCCTGGATTCAACCCTAAAACCTGCACAACGGTCACAAACATCAATGAACAGTACGGCGAGAACAAATGTCCATACCTGAATTTACCCTGAAGCCTGTATAACGGACATACAATTGTATAGTTCAAACTTGGATTCAACCCAGAAATCCAGGGAATTGACTGAAAATCTCAGTGAAACGATCCACAGGAAAATGGACGCAAAATGCTCTGGAAAATGGAAACAACCACAATCTATGATTAAAGCTACTGCCTTCGAATGTATGCAATAGTTTTTTTCAAAATTAAATTTTTGTGCAACACATCTAATGCAAGGTAACAGAAGGTTTGATCAATGATTTCGACGATTACAGTTGTCCGAGTTGTCTTCTCATCCGTTTTAATACACATTATGTGCCGGTTGTGTATATAAACAATCGAAGTGTATCCATCAAACCCGAATGTATATAAATGCCCAAATCGCGTTAAAAGTCCACATCGAGTACATTTTCCAGTTCGTATGTGTGTATATAGTGTTGTTATGAGAAAATAATCAGTGATGTACCATGAGGTACGTGAAATTATCAGTCCATCTTGCACTTCTATGCTTTGTTTACATCTGCGTGTGATGGATACTGTTCCTGTATTTACGCGAGAACCGCCTGTTCAAATGAGCAAAATTTCCCAGAGGACTGGTTATAGTCATTACATTTGATGTGAGTACATCTCATTCAGCATGTTCAGTTAATTTAACATGTTTAATATTTTTCAAAAAAATATCGACTGGTTTCGAAGGCAGTTGCTTTAAACTTTGAAACCTGGAACGGTCACCACATTCACTGTGCGGTATTGAGAGAAGGAACGTCTGGTCATGTGAGTTTTTTTAGGAAACCCTGCTGGAGCTCGAAGTGGGGATACGATTAATTTTGTGGCCATCAAGTATAAGTTCTAGTCAAACCCCCACTCAAAGTGGCGAATACATGAAATTCTTCTGTTTTGAGATTTTCAAACACCAATAGGAAATTGTGCATTTGAAAACATAGATATTAAATTGGATATTCTCTTGAATGTGGAAAATGAGTTCTCTTGTGGCTATATGTCGGCGGAATAACAAACTATATCTGGGTGAACCAACATCCGAGCTCATCAATTGGTCAGGATGGAGAGAACAATCACACTGTCATTCATTTCCACTGTGCAATATGGAGAAAACGATTGCCCAATTATGGATCAGACATCTGCGAAATGAGCGCCATGGCAGTGTTGATGAAATGAATTTTCAGTTCATTCTCGGTTTAATCCCAAAGCTTGCAAAACGGACACAAAATTCACTGTTTGGTATAGGTGAAACAAAGATTCGGTCATTGGGAGATGAAAACATAAGACGGTTGAAGTGAACCAATCATTAGTAGTGGAGACAGCAAAGAAAGTTACACTTATCATGTTGTGTATAGTCCAAAAACAGGGATGTAGACAATTGCTGGTGAAAGTACACAACTGAAGTTGATGCTGGAGTGAACCAACATCCGAGCTTCTCGACTCAAATGGCCAACACTGAAGAAACTGTACTCAGCATATCAATGGTCTCCATCAAACGAGTTGCTAGTTGCTATTCTACTTTCACTGCCTTTGATTCGATGTGAGTTGTGTGGATTAAATAATACAATGAGGTATGAGAAACCGCATAGAAAGAGGCCTGTTTGGCCCAAGTACCGTACACTGCCCCTTAATACTACTCGTCCACTTAAAACATACCATTTAATCCGTCTCACACCTTTTTAATCCTTGTTGAATATAGAGGAAGGCGCAGGATATGATACTTGGGCCGGGCCTTTTTCAAATTTAGGTGTAGATGTGGAACTTTGACGAGTCTCTCGATTACAACAACCTCAAAGAAGAGAACGATCGAGAGCCTGCAAAGAATACTTGTGGCGTGAAATATCCACTGCTCTTCTCGAAGGTTCCAAATAACATATACCTTCAACATGCCTCTCGAACCCATGAACCCTGACACTCCTCTGAGAAAGTGGATCGTGGATGCGGCACAGCACTCATGCGTATGAGACGAAGATCGTGAGAGGAGATGATCAAACATCGTAGATATAACATTCTTATGCATGATTGTTATGACTGTGCACAACGTGGACAAATACAGGTGATTCAGGTACGGAATTTTGTCTCGTGGCATCTAAGGAATACTTTTCACGTAATCATGTTCTCTCAAATGTATATTACTAACCTTTCATCCATTAGGGTCCTCCAATGTACGAGAGAAGACACCAACTGCATTTTCTACTGGAGAAAACAAAAGTTTAATGCTGGGAACCTGCGAAGCAAATGCGGACACAATGGGGAAACAAACCGTTTCGACCTAGACTCAACACAAAAGCCTGCATAATGGAAATCACTGTGCATTATGTAGGAAATGTGGTCCGGTCGTCCGGTCGTCGAGATTTTAGAAACTCCTGACTGGAAATACGATGTGTGGCCATCCAACTGAAGACATTTTGAAAGAACAAAGACGATTGGCGTGATCAAACGATTCTTGGTAGTGACCCCCATCAAAGCTGCATACTTGAGACATAACCTTTTTTCCTGTATAAATTTCAGAAGATGATAATAATCAAATAATCTCAGCAAGAATAGAATTCACTTGTGAACAAACATTCATCGACCCAAATGGCCACACATGAAGATCCTGGGATGGGCATTCGGTTCTTTCCATCAGATGACCATCAAGATTATGGAGAGGACGTCTTTCCACTGCTCGTTCGGGCTTCAATTTGTTTCAATCTTCATTTAAAGGCACGTTAGCTGGTTATTTGTGCCACAATTGCTGATTTCCTTTATAATGATTCATTGTGAGTTTAATGGCTAAAATATAGTGGGAAGCTGCTAATTGAAGAGTATGTGTAAATATCGGTGCGAGGAGAAAACCTGTGCCGCTGCCAATTTCTACCGCAACTGACATGACAAGCAATAATTTTGCTAAGGATACAAAATATGTATATCACTAGCATTCCACTCTAAATCATAATACAGGGAACGCTGTCTGGGGCTATTTTGATGCGGTTGAGTGGTCATTATTCTTGATAGGACACCCATTAAAGTTCCATACTTGAGACATGGCCTCTATATATTGTGTATGTTTCAGAAGATGGGATGTCAAAATAATCTCACCAAGGACACCCATTGAAGCTCCATTTTGAGACTTAGTCTTTTCATGTTGTGTATATTTCCGAAGATGGTATACCAAAATATTCTCATTAAGTCAAGAGTTACCCTGTGAACCAACATTCGGGCTCATTGACCCAAATGGCCACCCCTGAAAGTGTCGTACTGGACATGTGAGTACACTGCATCAAATGACACTATCAAGATACGAAGAGGACGTCTTTCCATTGCGAATTCTTTGAAGACATGATAGAAGCTAGGTAATTGTGCTGCGATTGCTGTTTTCCCTGATGATGATTCATTGTGAATTAAATGGCTAAAATAACGAGAAGCTGCTGAATGAAGATTATCAGCAAGTAAATATGTGGAGAAGAGACAGAGTTCACAGCCACTAACTTTTACTTTTACTACTCATATTAAACCTTATTTACTTGGACATTTTCACTTTTAATTATACCATGCTACTGAAACAAAATATGTATATTACTAACATTCCAGTCCTTTGAGATTGTCATTGCACACGAAAGGATGGCAACTGCTGAGGAAAACAAACGTCCAGGAAGAATGGGAAGCTGCTAAATGCACGGAGTATGTAAGTATCATTGCGAATGAGAGACACAGTGCCTGGCCACAAACTTCTACTCCTACTCCAACATTCCGCACTGAACCCACAGGACAGAAAACCCTGATAGGGGTTTGAGGTGGGGATATGACTCATGGCCATTCATGGCAGTTTGAGTGACTTAAAAGGTTCCTTGGTGGAGGCACGAATTGAAGCTACATACTTGAGATATAATGCAGCCTTCTCATATCAGAAGATGGAATGTAGAAAAAAATCTCAAAAAAAATAGGCAATACTTCCCATGTGAAAAATTAGCCCAATGGGCTAGTAAGGTTACCGGAGAAATATACAGAGTTAAGCCGAGAAAGTTGAAGGTCAAATTCAAGGTGACCACTGAAATCGCCACATCTCTAACCTTGAAAATGGGATCAAAGGTTAAATTCTAGATCACCAAACTATTCAGCATACATCATTTCCTATATGTTCACTATGGACCCCTAAGCTGTAAATTTGATCATAAGCGAGATATAAGCCATTTTGTAATCTGACTTTGAAAATAAAATGACTGACCTTGAAATTTAGGTCAAAGGTCAAATTCAATATCATTAAAATATTCAGAATATATCATTTCCTATATGTTCACAATTGATTCCTAAGCTGTAAAGTCGATAATAAGCGAGATATTAGCCATTTTGTCCTGTTGACCTTGAAAATGAGGTCAAAAGTCAAATTCAAGGTCACTAGAATATTCAGCATATATCATTTCCTATATGTTCACAATTGATTTCTAAGCTGTAAAGGCGCTAATAAGCAAGATATTGGCCATTTTGTCCTGTGACCTTGAAAATGAGGTCAAAGGTCAAATTCAAGGTCATGAGAATATTCAGCATATATCATTTCCTGTATGTAAAGGCGCTAATAAGCAAGATATTGGCCATTTTGTCCTGTGACCTTGAAAATGAGGTCAAAGGTCAAATTCAAGGTCATGAGAATATTCAGCATATATCATTTCCTGTATGTTCACAATTGATTCCTAAGCTGTAAAGTCGATAATTAGCGAGATATTAGCCATTTTGTCCTGTTGACCTTGAAAATGAGGTCAAAAGTCAAATTCAAGGTCACTAGAATAGTCAGCATATATCATTTCCTATATGTTCACAATTGATTTCTAAGCTGTAAAGGCGCTAATAAGCAAGATATTGGCCATTTTGTCCTGTGACCTTGAAAATGAGGTCAAAGGTCAAATTCAAGGTCATGAGAATATTCAGCATATATCATTTCCTATATGTTCACAATTGATTCCTAAGCTGTAAAGTCGATAATAAGCGAGATATTAGCAATTTTGTCCTGTGACCTTGGAAAGGAGGTCAAAGGTCAAATTCAAGGTCATGAGAATATTCAGCATATATCATTTCCTATATGTTCACAATTGATTCCTAAGCTGTAAAGTCGATAATAAGCGAGATATTAGCCATTTTGTCATGTGACCTTGAAAATGAGGTCAAAGGTCAAATTCAAGGTCTTGAGAATTTTCAGCATATATCATTTCCTATATGTTCACAATTGATTCCTAAGCTGTAAAGTCGCTAATAAGCAAGATATTGGCCGTTTTGTCCTGTGACCTTGAAAATGAGGTCAAAGGTCAAATTCAGGGTCACGAGAATTTTCAGCATATATCATTTCCTATATGTTCACAATCGATTCCTAAGCTGTAAAGTCGCTAATAAGCAAGATATTGGCCATTTTGTCCTGTGACCTTGAAAATGAGGTCAAAGCTCAAATTCAAGGCCACGAAAATATTCAGCATATATCATTTCCTATATGTTCACAATTGATTCCTAAGCTGTAAAGTCGATAATAAGCGAGATATTAGTAAATTTTGTCCTGCGACCTTGGAAATGAGGTCAAAGGTCAAATTGAAGGTCACGAAAATATTCAGCATATATCATTTCCTATATGTTCACAATTGATTCCTAAACTGTAAAGTCGATAATAAGCGAGATATTAGCCATTTTGTCATGTGACCTTGAAAATGAGGTCAAAGGTCAAATTCAAGGTCACAAGAATATTCAGCATATATCATTTCCTATATGTTCACAACTGATTCCTAAGCTGTAAAGTCGATAATAAGCGAGATATTAGCCATTTTGTCCTGTGACCTTGAAAATGAGGTCAAAAGTCAAATTCAAGGTCACGAGAATATTCAGCATATATCATTTCCTATATGTCCACAATTCATTCCTAGTCTCTAATTTCAATATTAAGTGAGATATTAGGCTTAATGTGTGCCATTATAAAGCATAGGAAAATTTAACATGGGAAAGTCACATTTGGGCCGAGTTTGGGCCCAAAATGGCCCACTTCAAGCGATTCAAGCGCAACGAAATTTATACATGTCACAGGGGTACATATGAGGAGTGTTTTTCATCAATAAGAAAAAAAAGTTACTGAACAGATTTTGAGAAAACGACCGTCGAAGTAAAAAATTGGCCATTTTTCGACGAAAACGGCCGCTCTGACCTTGAAACCAAGGTCAGAGGTCAAATTCAAGGTTACGACAATATTCAGCATAGATCATTTCCTATATGTCCACAATTGATTCCTAGTCTCTAATCTCAATATTAAGTGAGATATTAGGCTTTAATGTGTCCCATTATAAAGCATAGGAGAATTTAACATGGGAAAGTCCCATTTGGGCCGAGTTTGGGCCCAAAATGGCCCACTTCGAGCGATTCAAGCGCAACAAAATTTATACATGTCACAGGGGTACATATGAGGAGTGTTATGCATCAATAAGAAAAAAAGTTACTGAACAGATTTTGAGAAAATGGCCGCCAAAATCCAAAATTGACCGTTTTTCGACGAAAACGGCTGCCATTTTGAAAAAAATGCGAAAATCAAAAAACTAAAAAATACCTCCCTCTCGAAATATTTTTAGGCATTTTTGTGCAAAATTTCAGAAAAATTCGATCGTAAACTTTAAAGATAAAATTGTTGACGGACGACGGACGACGGACGACGGACGCCGGACGACGGACGACGACGCCGGACGCATCGCCATGCCAATAGGTTACGGACCATAGGTCCGGTAACCTAAAAAAACAAACATTTCGACTCATCGACACAAAAGGCCACACCTGAAAGTGCTGTACTCTGTATTTTAATGGTGTCGTGTGACAGGGAGTACCACATGCAAAGAGGACATCTTTCCACTGCTCGGCAGAGCGG
Organism: Terebella lapidaria; assembly: GCA_949152475.1. Classification (NCBI taxonomy): domain Eukaryota; kingdom Metazoa; phylum Annelida; class Polychaeta; order Terebellida; family Terebellidae; genus Terebella; species Terebella lapidaria. The sequence goes on from OX424562.1 coordinate 5,328,693, forward strand.
GTATTTTCTCAATCATTATAAATCCTGAAGGCATAAGAGAAGTTATATATTCGTGCTGTGATTGCTGAGAATATGATTGCTAATTCCCCGGATATTCTTTCATTGTGAGTTGAATTGCTAAAACATGACATTTATTAAATGAAGAGCTTATCGCAAATATGGATACAGTGATGGGTAAGTTATTTTAACTCATGTATTGACGTTGCACCATATTGAGTCAAAGAACTTGTACAGACGAAAGCACAAGGATTTTGAAGATGGATTCGGTCAGCATGATTCTGAATTTTGAACAGTTGCGGACTCTTATCCAGTGGAAATTTTGGGAATGATCCACTGCTGAGCTTGCAGTTGAGAAGCCAGAAAGAGACTTGGGGATTCCTCATACACTGAGGATCCTGTTTAAAGTGACAAATATCCCTAGACATATGGACACCATGCGCGATGATACTGTATCACGTGTTGACTGGTTCCGTGTATGTGGAAGTTTAGTTTTGGCAATAAACAAGAATTCCGATGGTATTCCCCGGGATCTGAAGTATGGGAGGGTTTCGCTGAATGTATGCAAGGTCAATAATTGTGATCTGAAAACGGGTAAAATTGAAAAGGGTTATGCTCAGCCTCGTTTCGTGAAAAAAATTGGCACTGTCACACTCTGTAGTGATATAAATTTCATCAAATGAGTACCATCATATCATGTCAGCTGCGAAGCCTAATTTTCGGGGGAATGATGAACTGCGAGTTTGAAATTGTCTATCTCAGGTTTGGTTTGAATGGGAACCATATTTGTGATTTTTATCCCGGAGGATTCACCTGACTCATACATCCTCTCCAGGCCACAAAGCAAGATGCTCCTCTTGTTCAGACTGTGAAACTGGGGCTCGACACAACACTCACACATACGGGGTAGGATTGGTTCGAGGATAGGGTAGATAGAACATTCTTATGCTTAATTGTTATCATTGTTCAAACCTGGACAAATACATGTAATACAGGTACGAATTTTAGTTCCGTCTCATGCCATATATCGAATGCATATCATTTTCAAATGAATATTGCCAACATTACATGCGTTCAAGATTGACGATGCACACAAAAGGACAGGCACACCTCCACTGGAGAAAACAAACATCAGTTCCTACATTCGCTCTTTGATTCATCCTTGAAGCCTGCACGATGAACACGATTCACTGATCAGAAAGGAAATAGCGGACGCCAGGTTTTAGATTCAACCCTGATCCCCGCAAAATGGGACACAAAATTCACTGTGCAGTATGAAGGAAACAAAGGTTCGAGAGTTTCGAAAGGATTCTTGGTTTTCACCCATTGAAGCTCTGTACTTGAGACATAACCTTTTCATCTTGTGTATATTTCAGAAGACGAGATGTTGACGTAATCTCATCAAGACCAAGAGTTCCTCTGTGAACCAACATCCGGGCTTATTGACCCAAATGGCCACACCTGAAGGTGTTGTACTGGACATTATGTGTTGTTAATCCACATCAGATGGCACCATCAAGTTACAAATAGGACGTGTTCCCACTGCTTCACCAGGTGTGTGCAAGAAACGATGTGAAGAGGAAGACGTTTGTGTATCCGCAAATTTTTACTTCTACTTATTCATTGTGAGTTGAAAGGCTGAAATAATGGTAGCTGCTTCCCGAGGAGTTTGCAAGATACGATGAGAGGAAGAGGACGTTTTTGTATCCGCAAATTTTTACTTCTACTCACATGAGACCTTCCAATATTGCTACTGAAACATTTAAATGGAAACATTTTGATGCAGTTTGAGTGATCAAAGGATTCTTGGTGAGGGCACCCATTGCAGTTTCATACTTGGGACACATCCTTTCATCTTTGTGAATATTCCAGAAGACGGGATGCTGAAATAACCTCACCGATACCAATAGTAACCCTGTGAACCAACATCCGGGCTCATTGACCCAAATGGCCACACCTGAAGGTGCTGTACTGGACATGTTTTTAATCTCCATCAGATGACACTATCAAGACACGAATAGGACGTCTTTCCACGGCTCGTCCGGCATAAACGTTCTCAATATTCTTTTATGATAAATATGATAGAAACTAAGTAATTGTGCTGCAATTGCCGATTTCCTTGATAATGAATCATCCTGAGTTGAATGGCTGAAATAATGAGAAGCTGCTAAATGAAGACTGTCTGCAAGTACAGAAGTGGAGAGGATGTGGATACTCTTTAAACTTTTTTGCACTTTCTCACTTTTAGTAATACCATTTCTCTACTGAAACACAATACGTATACTACTAACATTCCAAATAACTTACACCTTCAACATGCCTCTGGAACCCACGAACCCTGACACTCCTCTGTGAAAGTGGATCGTGGGTGCGGCACAGCACTCACGCGTATGGGACGAAGATCGTGAGAGGAGATGATCGAACATCGTAGATATAACATTCTTATGCATGATTGTTATGGCTGTGCACAACGTGGACAAATACAGGTGATTCAGGTACGAAATTTTGTCTCGTGGCATCTAAGGAATACTTTTCACGTAATCATGTTCTCTCAAATGTATATTACTAACCTTTCATCCATTAGGGTCCTCCAATGTACGAGAGAAGACACAAACTGCATTTTCTACTGGAGAAAACAAAAGTTTAATGCTGGGAACCTGCGAAGCAAATGCGGACACAATGGGGAAACAAACCGTTTCGACCTAGACTCAACACAAAAGCCTGCATAATGGAAATCACTGTGCATTATGTAGGAAATGTGGTCCGGTCGTCCGGTCGTCGAAATTTTAGAAACTCCTGACTGGAAATACGATGTGTGGCCATCCAACTGAAGACATTTTGAAAGAACAAAGACGATTGGCGTGATCAAACGATTCTTGGTAGTGACCCCCATCAAAGCTGCATACTTGAGACATAACCTTTTTTCCTGTATAAATTTCAGAAGATAATAATAATCAAATAATCTCACCAAGAATAGAATTCACTTGTGAACAAACATTCAAGCTCATCGACCCAAATGGCCACACATGAAGATCCTGGGATGGGCATTCGGTTCTTTCCATCAGATGACCATCAAGATTATGGAGAGGACGTCTTTCCACTGCTCGTTCGGGCTTCAATTTTTTTCAATCTTCATTTAAAGGCACCTTAGCTGGTTATTTGTGCCGCAATTGCTGATTTCCTTTATAATGATTCATTGTGAGTTTAATGGCTAAAATATAGTGGGAAGCTGCTAAATGAAGAGTATGTGTAAATATCGGTGCGAGGAGGAGAAAACCTGTGCCGCTGCCAATTTCTACCGCAACTGACATGACAAGCAATAATTTTGCTAAGGAAACAAAATATGTATATCACTAGCATTCCACTCTAAATCATAATACAGGGAACGCTGTCTGGGGCTATTTTGATGCGGTTGAGTGGTCATTATTCTTGATAGGACACCCATTAAAGTTCCATACTTGAGACATGGCCTCTACATATTGTGTATGTTTCAGAAGATGGGATGTCAAAATAATCTCACCAAGGACACCCATTGAAGCTCCATTTTGAGACTTAGTCTTTTCATGTTGTGTATATTTCCGAAGATGGTATGTCAAAATATTCTCATTAAGTCAAGAGTTACCCTGTGAACCAACATTCGGGCTCATTGACCCAAATGGCCACCCCTGAAAGTGTCGTACTGGACATGTGAGTACACTGCATCAAATGACACTATCAAGATACGAAGAGAACGTCTTTCCATTGCGAATTCTTTGAAGACATGATAGAAACTAGGTAATTGTGCTGCGATTGTTGTTTTCCTTGATGATGATTCATTGTGAATTAAATGGCTAAAATAACGAGAAGCTGCTGAATGAAGATTATCAGCAAGTAAATATGTGGAGAAGAGACAGAGTTCAAAGCCACTAACTTTTACTTTTACTACTCATATTAAACCTTATTTACTTGGACATTTTCACTTTTAATTATACCATGCTACTGAAACAAAATATGTATATTACTAACATTCCAGTCCTTTGAGATTGTCATTGCACACGAAAGGATGGCAACTGCTGAGGAAAACAAACGTCCAGGAAGAATGGGAAGCTGCTAAATGCACGGAGTATGTAAGTATCGCTGCGAATGAGAGACACAGTGCCTGGCCACAAACTTCTACTCCTACTCCAACATTCCGCACTGAACCCACAGGACAGGAAACCCTGATAGGGGTTTGAGGTGGGGATATGACTCATGGCCATTCATGGCAGTTTGAGTGACTTAAAAGGTTCCTTGGTGGAGGCACGAATTGAAGCTACATACTTGAGATATAATGCAGCCTTCTCATATCAGAAGATGGAATGTAGAAAAAAATCTCAAAAAAAATAGGCAATACTTCCCATGTGAAAAAAAACAAACATTTCGACTCATCGACACAAAAGGCCACACCTGAAAGTGCTGTACTCTGTATTTTGATGGTGTCGTGTGACAGGGAGTACCACATGCAAAGAGGACGTCTTTCCACTGCTCGGCAGAGCGGGTATTTTCTCAATCATTATAAATCCTGAAGGCATAAGAGAAGTTATATATTCGTGCTGTGATTGCTGAGAATATGATTGCTAATTCCCCGGATATTCTTTCATTGTGAGTTGAATTGCTAAAACATGACATTTATTAAATGAAGAGCTTATCGCAAATATGGATACAGTGATAGGTAAGTTATTTTTAACTCATGTATTGAGTTTGCACCATATTGAGTCGAAGAACTTGTACAGACGAAAGCACAAGGATTTTGATGATGGATTCGGTCAGCATGATTCTGAATTTTGAACAGTTGCGGACTCTTATCCAGTGGAAATTTTGGGAATGATCCACTGCTGAGCTTGCAGTTGAGAAGCCAGAAAGAGACTTGGGGATTCCTCATACACTGAGGATCCTGTTTAAAGTGACAAATGTCCCTAGACATATGGACACCATGCGCGATGATACTGTATCACGTGTTGACTGGTTCCATGTATGTGGAAGTTTAGTTTTGGCAATAAACAAGAATTCCGATGGTATTCCCCGGGATCTGAAGTATGGGAGGGTTTCGCTGAATGTATGCAAGGTCAATAATTGTGATCTGAAAACGGGTAAAATTGAAAAGGGTTATGCTCAGCCTCGTTTCGTGAAAAAAATTGGCACTGTCACACTCTGTAGTGATATAAATTTCATCAAATGAGTACCATCATATCATGTCAGCTGCGAAGCCTAATTTTCGGGGGAATGATGATCTGCGAGTTTGAAATTGTCTATCTCAGGTTTGGTTTGAATGGGAACCATATTTGTGATTTTTATCCCGGAGGATTCACCTGACTCATACATCCTCTCCAGGCCACAAAGCAAGATGCTCCTCTTGTTCAGACTGTGAAACTGGGGCTCGACACAACACTCACACATACGGGGTAGAATTGGTTCGAGGATAGGGTAGATAGAACATTCTTATGCTTAATTGTTATCATTGTTCAAACCTGGACAAATACATGTAATACAGGTACGAATTTTAGTTCCGTCTCATGCCATATATCGAATTCATATCATTGATATCATGCGTTTAAGATTGACGATGCACACAAAAGGACAAGCACACCTCCACTGGAGAAAACAAACATCAGTTCCTACATTCGCTCTTTGATTCATCCTTGAAGCCTGCACGATGAACACGATTCACTGATCAGAAAGGAAATAGCGGACGCCAGGTTTTAGATTCAATCCTGATCCCCGCAAAACGGGACACAAAATTCACTGTGCAGTATGAAGGAAACAAAGGTTCGAGAGTTTCGAAAGGATTCTTGGTTTTCACCCATTGAAGCTCTGTACTTGAGACATAACCTTTTCATCTTGTGTATATTTCAGAAGACGAGATGTTGACGTAATCTCATCAAGACCAAGAGTTCCTCTGTGAACCAACATCCGGGCTTATTGACCCAAATGGCCACACCTGAAGGTGTTGTACTGGACATTATGTGTTGTTAATCCACATCAGATGGCACCATCAAGATACAAATAGGACGTGTTCCCACTGCTTCACCAGGTGTGTGCAAGAAACAATGTGAAGAGGAAGACGTTTGTGTATCCGCAAATTTTTACTTCTACTCACATGAGACCTTCCAATATTGCTACTGAAACAAACTGTATATTACTAGCATTTCTCTCTAAACCCACAGGACAAGAATTTCTAACTGGGGATTGACTTGGGGATACGGTTCATGGCCTTTTAAATGGAAACATTTTGATGCAGTTTGAGTGATCAAAGGATTCTTGGTGAGGGCACCCATTGCAGTTTCATACTTGGGACACAGCCTTTCATCTTTGTGAATATTTCAGAAGACGGGATGTTGAAATAACCTCACCAAGCTCGTCCGGCATAAACTTTCTCAATATTCTTTTACGATAGGTATGATAGAAACTAAGTAATTGTGCTGCGATTGCTGATTTCCTTGATAATGAATCATCGTGAGTTCAATGGCTGAAATAATGGGAAGCTGCTAAATGAAGATTGTCTGCCAGTACAGAAGTGGAGAGGATGTTAGTAGTACCATTTTACTACTGAAACAAAATACGTATACTACTAACATTCCATTCCTTTCAGATTGCCATTGCACATGAAAGGACGCCAACTGCTGAGGGAAACCTACGCACAATACTGGATTTAACCCTCAAACATGCAGAGTGAGGGCAAAATTCAAGAACAGTATGAAGAGAATAAACGTCCAATTTTGGTTCAGCTAACGATCGTATGGCTTCAGGGAAGATATGCGATCCTTGTGATGAAAACTTTTTAGAAATAGCGTGTATCACATTGACTGAAAACCGCAGCCCAGATAGCTTCCTTGCACTTAGAACTTGGTAGAGATAGATGGACATAGAAACACGTAAGTTTTTTTTTTCTATCAAATTCAGGTGTTGATGCGGCACTGTGACGAGTCTCTCGATTAAATCAACCTCAAAGACGATGACTACCAAAACGGCTTCGGAGAGCTCGAGTATGAGTTTTGAATAAGTGAGGATCCTGTAACAGGTGGTGTGAAAAATCAACTACTCTCTTTGGAGGATCCAAAGCATGACCTACACATCCACATACCTCTCAGGCCAGTGACAAATATCCCTAGACATATGTGTATGTGGAAGTTTAGTTTTGGCAATAAACAAGAATTCCGATGGTATTCCCCGGGATCTGAAGTATGGGAGGGTTTCGCTGAATGTATGCAAGGTCAATAATTGTGATCTGAAAACGGGTAAAATTGAAAAGGGTTATGCTCAGCCTCGTTTCGTGGAAAAAAATGGCACTGTCACACTCTGTAGTGATATAAATTTTATTAAATGAGTACCATCATATCATGTCAGCTGCGAAGCCTAATTTTCGGGGGAATGATGAACTGCGAGTTTGAAATTGTCTATCTCAGGTTTGGTTTGAATGGGAACCATATTTGTGATTTTTATCCCGGAGGATTCACCTGACTCATACATCCTCTCCAGGCCACAAAGCAAGATGCTCCTCTTGTTCAGACTGTGAAACTGGGGCTCGACACAACACTCACACATACGGGGTAGGATTGGTTCGAGGATAGGGTAGATAGAACATTCTTATGCTTAATTGTTATCATTGTTCAAACCTGGACAAATACATGTAATACAGGTACGAATTTTAGTTCCGTCTCATGCCATATATCGAATTCATATCATTTTCAAATGAATATTGCCAACATTACATGCGTTTAAGATTGACGATGCACACAAAAGGACAAGCACACCTCCACTGGAGAAAACAAACATCAGTTCCTACATTCGCTCTTTGATTCATCCTTGAAGCCTGCACGATGAACACGATTCACTGATCAGAAAGGAAATAGCGGACGCCAGGTTTTAGATTCAACCCTGATCCCCGCAAAACGGGACACAAAATTCACTGTGCAGTATGAAGGAAACAAAGGTTCGAGAGTTTCGAAAAGATTCTTGGTTTTCACCCATTGAAGCTCTGTACTTGAGACATAACCTTTTCATCTTGTGTATATTTCAGAAGACGAGATGTTGACGTAATCTCATCAAGACCAAGAGTTCCTCTGTGAACCAACATCCGGGCTTATTGACCCAAATGGCCACACCTGAAGGTGTTGTACTGGACATTATGTGTTGTTAATCCACATCAGATGGCACCATCAAGATACAAATAGGACGTGTTCCCACTGCTTCACCAGGTGTGTGCAAGAAACGATGTGAAGAGGAAGACGTTTGTGTATCCGCAAATTTTTACTTCTACTTATTCATTGTTAGTTGAAAGGCTGAAATAATGGTAGCTGCTTCCCGAGGAGTTTGCAAGATACGATGTGAGGAAGAGGACGTTTGTGTATCCGCAAATTTTTACTTCTACTCACATGAGACCTTCCAATATTGCTACTGAAACAAACTGTATATTACTAGCATTTCTCTCTAAACCCACAGGACGAGAACCTCTAACTGGGGATTGACTTTGGGATACGGTTCATGGCCTTTTAAATGGAAACATTTTGATGCAGTTTGAGTGATCAAAGGATTCTTGGTGAGGGCACCCATTGCAGTTTCATACTTGGGACACAGCCTTTCATCTTTGTGAATATTTCAGAAGACGGGATGTTGAAATAACCTCACCAAGCCCAAGAGTAACCCTGTGAACCAACATCCGGGCTCATTGACCCAAATGGCCACAACTGAAGGTGCTGTACTGGACATGTTTATAAACTCCATCAGATGACACTATCAAGACACGAATGGGACGTTTTTCACGGCTCGTCCGGCATAAACTTTCTCAATATTCTTTTACGATAGGTATGATAGAAACTAAGTAATTGTGCTGCGATTGCTGATTTCCTTGATAATGAATCATCGTGAGTTCAATGGCTGAAATAATGGGAAGCTGCTAAATGAAGATTGTCTGCCAGTACAGAAGTGGAGAGGATGTTAGTAATACCATTTTACTACTGAAATAAAATACGTATACTACTAACATTCCATTCCTTTCAGATTGCCATTGCACATGAAAGGACGCCAACTGCTGAGGGAAACCAACGCACAATACTGGATTTAACCCTCAAACATGCAGAGTGAGGGCAAAATTCAAGAACAGTATGAAGAGAATAAACGTCCAATTTTGGTTCAGCTAACGATCGTATGGCTTCAGGGAAGATATGCGATCCTTGTGATGAAAACTTTTTAGAAATAGCGTGTATCACATTGACTGAAAACCGCAACCCAGATAGCTTCCTTGCACTTAGAACTTGGTAGAGATAGATGGACATGGGTATTCCCCGGGATCTGAAGTATGGGAGGGTTTCGCTGAATGTATGCAAGGTCAATAATTGTGATCTGAAAACGGGTAAAATTGAAAAGGGTTATGCTCAGCCTCGTTTCGTGGAAAAAAATGGCACTGTCACACTCTGTAGTGATATAAATTTTATCAAATGAGTACCATCATATCATGTCAGCTGCGAAGCCTAATTTTCGGGGGAATGATGAACTGCGAGTTTGAAATTGTCTATCTCAGGTTTGGTTTGAATGGGAACCATATTTGTGGTTTTATCCCGGAGGATTCACCTGACTCATACATCCTCTCCAGGCCACAAAGCAAGATGCTCCTCTTGTTCAGACTGTGAAACTGGGGCTCGACACAACACTCACACATACGGGGTAGGATTGGTTCGAGGATAGGGTAGATAGAACATTCTTATGCTTAATTGTTATCATTGTTCAAACCTGGACAAATACATGTAATACAGTTACGAATTTTAGTTCCGTCTCATGCCATATATCGAATTCATATCATTTTCAAATGAATATTGCCAACATTACATGCGTTTAAGATTGACGATGCACACAAAAGGACAAGCACACCTCCACTGGAGAAAACAAACATCAGTTCCTACATTCGCTCTTTGATTCATCCTTGAAGCCTGCACGATGAACACGATTCACTGATCAGAAAGGAAATAGCGGACGCCAGGTTTTAGATTCAACTCTGATCCCCGCAATACGGGACACAAAATTCACTGTGCAGTATGAAGGAAACAAAGGTTCGAGAGTTTCGAAAGGATTCTTGGTTTTCACCCATTGAAGCTCTGTACTTGAGACATAACCTTTTCATCTTGTGTATATTTCAGAAGACGAGATGTTGACGTAATCTCATCAAGACCAAGAGGTCCTCTGTGAACCAACATCCGGGCTTATTGACCCAAATGGCCACACCTGAAGGTGTTGTACTGGACATTATGTGTTGTTAATCCACATCAGATGGCACCATCAAGATACAAATAGGACGTGTTCCCACTGCTTCACCAGGTGTGTGCAAGAAACGATGTGAAGAGGAAGACGTTTGTGTATCCGCAAATTTTTACTTCTACTTATTCATTGTGAGTTTAATTGCTGAATTAATGGTAGCTGCTTCCCGAGGAGTTTGCAAGATACGACGAGAGGAAGAGGACGTTTTTGTATCCGCAAATTTTTACTTCTACTCACATGAGACCTTCCAATATTGCTACTGAAACATTTAAATGGAAACATTTTGATGCAGTTTGAGTGATCAAAGGATTCTTGGTGAGGGCACCCATTGCAGTTTCATACTTGGGACACAGCCTTTCATCTTTGTGAATATTCCAGAAGACGGGATGTTGAAATAACCTCACCGATACCAATAGTAACCCTGTGAACCAACATCCGGGCTCATTGACCCAAATGGCCACAACTGAAGGTGCTGTACTGGACATGTTGGTAATCTCCATCAGATGACACTATCAAGACACGAATGGGACGTTTTCCACGGCTCGTCCGGCATAAACTTTCTCAATATTCTTTTACGATAGGTATGATAGAAACTAAGTAATTGTGCTGCGATTGCTGATTTCCTTGATAATGAATCATCGTGAGTTCAATGGCTGAAATAATGGGAAGCTGCTAAATGAAGGTTGTCTGCCAGTACAGAAGTGGAGAGGATGTTAGTAATACCATTTTACTACTGAAACAAAATATGTATACTACTAACATTCCATTCCTTTCAGATTGCCATTGCACATGAAAGGACGCCAACTGCTGAGGGAAACCAACGCACAATACTGGATTTAACCCTCAAACATGCAGAGTGAGGGCAAAATTCAAGAACAGTATGAAGAGAATAAACGTCCAGTTTTGGTTCAGCTAACGATCGTATGGCTTCAGGGAAGATATGCGATCCTTGTGATGAAAACTTTTTAGAAATAGCGTGTATCACATTGACTGAAAACCGCAACCCAGATAGCTTCCTTGCACTTAGAACTTGGTAGAGATAGATGGACATAGAAACACGTAAGTTTTTTTTCTATCAAATTCAGGTGTTGATGCGGCACTGTGACGAGTCTCTCGATTAAATCAACCTCAAAGACGATGACTACCAAACCGGCTTCGGAGAGCTCGAGTATGAGTTTTGAATAAGTGAGGATCCTGTAACAGGTGGTGTGAATAATCAACTACTCTCTTTGGAGGATCCAAAGCATGACCTACACATCCACATACCTCTCAGGCCAATGAATCACGGCGCTCCTCCTTGTAAGAAAGTGGAACACCGGTATGGCATAACTTTCGTATGCATAATTGTTACGGTTGTGCAAACACCGACAAATACAAGTACGAATTTAATTCCGCCTCAGGATATCTAAAGAATTCTTTTCACGTGATTATGTTTTCATAAATGTGTATTACTAACATTCCATTCATTCTGGTTTGCCAATGCACGAAAAAGGACACCAACTACATTTCCTACTGGAGAAAACAAATGTTTGGTCTTGGGTTTAACCTGAAAACCTGCGAAATAAATGCGAAGTTCACTGAACAGTATGGAGTGAACAAAGTTTCTTCCTAGAATCAACTTTAGAGCCTGCATAACATATCATAATTCATGGGTTTCACAGAAAACCCTAGCTGGATATACAATCCATGGCCATTACATTGAATAGACATTTCGAATGATCAGATGATTCTTGGTGAAGAAACCCATTGAAGTTCCTGGCCTGATGCTGTTGTCGGCATGTCGGCACTCCGTGTAAAATGACATCATCAAGATGTGAAAAAAGATAGAAGCCAATTAATTGTGCTGTGATTACTGTCTTCCTGAGTTATGAATCATTGTGAGTTGAATGTCTGGATTAATGGGAAATATTATATATCACTAATATTCTACCTGAACTCATAGGGCAGGATACGCTGACTGACCATCGATATGGGAATACAATTTATGGCCATATAATTGAAAACAATTTGATGCAGTTTGAGTGATCAAATGGTTCTTGGTCTCTCCACGTCTCTCCACTGCTCATCAAGGCATGATTTTTTTTTATTCTCCTTCAAATGCACGATAGAAACTAGTTATTTGTGCTGTGGTTGCTGATTCCTGGATAATGATTCATTGTGAATTGACTGGCTAAAATAATAGGAGATGCTGAATAAAAATCTTCTGCAAGAATAGACGTGAAGAAATAACGGAATGTGAATGTGTCAATTTTACTTCAGTTGACATGAGACCTGCAAGTTTTTCTTCCAAAATAAAATAAGTATATTATTGACATTCCACTTTAAACCCACAAGATTAGATAGGAAACCCTGACTGAGGCTCGACATGCAGATACGATTTATGGCTATTTAATTGAAGTCATTTCGATGCAGTTTGAGTGATCAAAGCATTCTTGGTGAAGCCAGCGAATAAAACTCCATACTCGAGGCATGGCCTCTTCATTTTATAAATCAGAAAATGTGATTCCGAAATTATCTTAATAGTTCCCTTGTGAACCAACATCCGGACTCATCGACCAGAATGGCTACATCAGAAGATGGTTGCTCTGCATTGTGGAATTTTCTGTCAGAGAACACCATCAAGATATGATGAAGATATCTTTCGACTACCCGTCGGGGCGTGAATTTGCTTGATGTTTTTCTGAAGGTGCGATAGAAGCTTGTAATTTGTGTTGGCTGATTTTCCAGATAACGTTTCATCGTGAGTTGAATGGCTGGATATTGGGGAGCAGCTGAATGAAGACCATCTGGGAGTTGTACCAGTTTGAAGAAGAGTACACAGCCGCAAACTCCGCTTCTACTTTCCACTGTAAACCCACAGGACAGGAAACTCTGACTGGGACTCGACTATTTAGTCGAAGACATTTTTATGCAACTTTGGTGATCAGAAAGGTTTTTGGCGTGAACATTTATGAACATTTCAGGAGCTGTGTTTCTGATATTATATCACTAAGAAAAGAGTACCTTGTCAACCAACATTCGGGCTCATCTCCCCAAATGGCCACACCTGAAGATTCTGTACTCTGCATTATGGAATTTTCTGTCAGAGAACACCATCAAGTTATGATGAGGATGTTTTTCCACTGCTCGTGGAGGCGTGAATTTTCTCGATCATTCTTTATTCTGAAGGCATGATAGGAGCTACATGTGTGTGGAAGTTATTAAACGAAGATCTCACGAATACTGATACCGTGACAGGTAAGTTGTGTTTAATTGCTGTATTGATGTTTTGAGATGATGATTCGGGGAACTTCCAAAGATGAAAGTATCATGAGTATATAGTGATAGATTCGGTCATCACAATTGGTGAGGATACTGTATCTTGTGTACAGATCAAAAGATGGGATGTCGGAATAATCTCGCCAAGACAAGAGTTCCTTGTGAACCAAGATTCGAACTCATCAACCCAAATTGTCACATTGCGAGAAGGCAAAACATGCGTTGCAGCTAACTTCTATTTCAACTGACACGACAGCCTTTAATTATGAAACAAAATGTGTAGATCACAAACATTCTACCTAAACCCAAGGACAGGACACGCTGACTGGGGACCGACGTGAAAATACGATTGATGGTCATTTGGTTGAAAACATTATGATGCAGCTTGACTGATCAGATGATTCTGGCACTCTGAATGCATTGTCCCATGATGAGAACAGTGCCAGGAAAAATCCATCTGGCACGGCTAGGTAACTAAGGACGTAAATACCGGCAAAATTTTAGGATGGACATTTCCTGTTTCGATACAGTTTCGTGCCAGAAAATGTACATTTCATTATATTCTTTATATTTCATTATATCGCAGAAACTTGTGCCAAGATAAACACATCTGGCATTCGAAACAATGCCAGATGCATATATTCTTGGTGACGACATCCATTATAGTTCCATACTTAAGACATTGCCTTGTGATACATGTCAGTACTCTAAAGAGGACGTCTTTCCAGTGCACGTGGAATGAAGTTTCTCAACCACTAAATTGCAAGAGGCATGATAGGAGCCAACATTCAGAATCATCAACCCAACAGGCAACACTTGAAGATTATTTGCTTGGTATGTCGCTACTTTCCAATAAACGACACCATCAAGACACAAAAAGGACATCTTTCCACCGCTCAACAAGGCATAAATAGTTGAATGGCTAAAAAAAGTGGGAAGCTGCTACATGAAGAACGTCTGCAAATATAGGTGCGAAGAGGATACCGAGTGCATGGCTGCAAACTTCTACTTCTGCTCATATGAGACCTTGCAATCTTGCTACTGGAACAAAATATTATATTACTAACATTCCACTCTAAACCCATTACATAGGACAGAACATGCTGACTGGGGCTTCACGTGGGAATAAGATTCATGACCATTTAATTGGAGACATCTTGATGCAGTTTGAGTGATCAAATGATTCTTGGCGGAGACATCCATTAAAGCACCATACTTGAGACACAGCCTTTTTCATCTTTTGTATATATCCGAAGATGGGATGTCAAAATAATAGGTCCCTTGTGATCCAACATTCCGGGTCATCGACCTGAATGACCACAACTGAAGGTGCTGTACTGGACATGTTGGTACTCTTCACCAGACAACACCATCAAGATAATTATGATAAGGACGGTTTTCCACTGATCCACGTGAAATTTCTCAAGAACTTTGAATTTGAAAGGCACGGTAGAAACTAATCAATTCCAGTGATAATGAATATTAGTGAATTGAATGGGTAAAAAATGAGAAGCCCGGTAATCGAAGAGCTTACCAATACTAATACACTGATAGGTAAGTTGTTTTTTTCTGCAGGTATTGATGTGGCATCATGATGAGTCTGAGAATTCCAATAGACAAAAGTACCAGGATATAGTGGTGGATTCGATCAGCATGAGTCTGAGTTTTGAATAGGCGAGCATTTTATACCTTTTCATGCAAAGAAGACCTAGTACAAGACACGGTGATGCCCTTGGTCAGTCTGCGCCATACTGGGACGGTTGGGGTAGAGGATATAACATTGTTAGATTTAACATTCTTGAGCATAATTGTAATGCTTTCATCTCATGCCGTCAATTGAATTCATTTAATACAGTCCCAGTCATTAGTCTAGCCTGATTATCCGGACGATCACTACTACTCTGAACATCCTTCTTGCCCTCATCCTCCCAATTGTGACGTGAGAACTGAGTACTAACGCTGTGTTTTTAAAAAGACTGTTCTTGTCGATGTTTATGTTTCACTGCCATACTTTCATCCCTGAGATATTTTCTTATTGAAAGATAATATCTCTGCTGAGTCTCACTAGTGTTTTTTTAACTTGTTAGTTTATGTCAGATTCGTGCGCCGGACTCGGCATTTCCCCATGCAATCCGACCACCATTGGTGGTTAAAATACTCCATTTTTGGGCCACATCCCACAACACAATGTGATATCCCATGTCCAATAAAGGGCGCACATGAGTCATCTGAGCTGGCATGGCAGTGAAATTGATGTATTTCTCATGAATTCCAATCACGTCCCTTGTACTCCCATGGCCTGATGTCGGTTCCACATGTTCCTTCAGTCATCTGACAAGTCGTTAATTACGTCTGTCTGGGCCGTCTGATTATTCAGGCTATGTGGGGCTTGGGCCGGTGGCTGCCATGTCGACTTTAGGATGTACTGTGTGCCATCCGGGAGAATTGCTGTTTCAGTGCGGATGATGGTGCCAAAGTCTTGTTGTAAGTGGATGTTCACATTCTCTTGCAATGCTTGGCGGCGAAAGGCTTGCAACGTTACCCCAGCGGGTGTTGTGCTGTTCATGCTAGGAGCGTCCCTAAACAACAGCCGCGGGTCAATTACTGTTCCGTACCTGGGAGCAGCTGCCCAGGATCCCATCCGAAGTTTACGGGTCCCTGTCCATGGATGAGTTCTCCTGGTTTGAACAAGATGGGTCTCTTCCCTGTGGTTCTCGGCTGGCAATTTCTCAGGTTCAGGTGGTTGCAGGTTTTTGAGCACTTCCAATTCTTGCAACTTCCTCGGAGAGTTCCGGTCTGCTGGGGACACCCTTAGGGTTGGGAACATGATGTCAGTCTCGGACATCATTTCACCCTTGTCCTGTCTTCGCTTCCAGCGCCTGGTGAATTCGACAGGTAGCGGAATGCTAACAGGAATAGATGGTCTCTCATCACGAGTCGAAGGAGAGCTACTGGTAGTTGTCTCCTCATGAAGGTCTTCAACAAACGCGACGTCTAACTCATGCTCATGTTCTGGAGTTCTGATTGGGCTGAGCTCCCAATCGGCACCCGCTTTTGAAGGTGGGGACACCACTCTCTTTTCCTCTGAGGAGGTAGATGCTATCCCCATTTGGGCTGGGGAGTTTCGATGGGTCACTTGCTCCATTTCATCTCGGTGGTGTCACCAGAGGTGATGTTGAAGTTGGTGTTTCTTCTGGAATAAATGGTGACATGGCTGGTATAGGCAGTGGTGAGGCAACATCTGGAAATGAGAAGTAATCAGGCGTTAAATGAGCAGTCCAATAGGCGCACAAATCTGGTTGGTACAACCACGTTAATTCCAACCAAATCGCTTGGGTTTGACTCTCTGACATCCCTGGATTTGCCTTGTAACCATCATTATTATCCATTTCTTCCCGAATGTTCTGGTCAACTGTGCCACCTCCTTGGGGCCCCTCCAAATTATTGACTATCAGGGCTATCCTGATCGTTCTGACCCTCAATACAATCCTGACTATCCTGGCTATCCTAAACCGTCCGTCTGGCCGCATTATACCAAACCCTCAGATTCTTTCATCGGATCTGTCAGTTGTCAGAACCAAAGTAGGCCTTCATGTCATCCACATGGACTGGCAGAGCTGCCACATTGGCTTCCTTGTGGATGAGGTAATTTACTTCCCTGATACATTTGGTGATCAAGTGTGGTACAATTTATAGGGATTGTACCTTGTCCTGGTGGATATTTGGAGGGTAGAGGCAGAGCACCCAGTCTCCTCGATGGTAGTTTCAGGCTCCAGCATGCCGATCAAAATATATCTTTTTCCAGGCGGGCACATATTCAGAGTCACTCATGGGCCTCCTCGAAATTCTCCAACATCTCATTACGAACCTACACCACAAATTCTCCTGGCCATAAATACTGAGGAATCTCTTCCGGCGAGGTGATCATTAAAACAATCCTCAAAGAGATTTCCGTACCGAGCATCATCCTTTTGGGCTATAGTCAGTGTTATCGTACATGGTGGCCCTGTAGGCTTAGACAAGCGCTCAACCTGTCCATTCGACCTGGGGTGATATGGTGCTGTTCGAGTGCCCCTGATTTTCAGTAGTCTGCACAATTCCTTGGTCGTTTTAGATCACAATTCTGGTCTTTGGTCACAGTAAAGGATTTGGGTTGTTTCCTGGCATGAGACCTCAGATATGATTATGGCTTGATAGTTCAGCAGTGCAAAGGCTTCGGTCCACTTCGTGGAGTAATCACTGATAACCAGGACGCATGCAGGTGTTGCCATTGGAGGATTCTGTCCGAATCCTCAAAATATCCTTTCCTGTGCAATGCATCAATAGGTCCTGTGTAATTGGTCCATTCCACCAGAATCTCTGAGGACATTAAAGAGGATTTTTCGATGTTTGTGCAGATGCTCCATAATGAACATACAGAGCAGAGTAGGTACCACGAGTCACAGCCTATCTCCTGGTTCCCCTTCTATAGCATCGCCCATACAAGTGTCCGTTGTTCACCATTAGTTGAAAAAAATAAATTCCATGAGGTCCATAGAGCTCGTTCTTCTGTTCTCATGCTGTCCCAATCAGGCTTCTCTCCAGACACTGTCTATTCCTGTGCCTTCCGAGAGAAGCATGAACCTCCTGCAATTCCCAAGCATGATTAGGATCCCATTGCTCTGATGAAAGCAACTCCATTTGCCCATGCGTGGCAATGACATGGCAAATCAGCTCCTCGCTAGACATGTGGCATGGTGCATCCTCAGAAGGATTAACTGTAGCTGTAGAAGGTTTAACTTTACAGTGTTATTGCAATGGTTGCGTATGCAAGTTCTTGTTTTCTCACCACTTGCAGTGCTGACATGACAATCTTCACAGGACCATTGTGACAGGGCATACGCATTCTTGTGCTGTGGTCGGATTTCATTCGGATTATTGCTCAAAATTTCCAGCCACCTCGCTGTCTGTGCTTACGGATTCTTGAATCGATGCAGCTAGTTTAAGGCTCCATGATCTGCTCGAATTGTTGTTGGGGTGCCGTAAGGGTGGTGGTAGAAGTGGCGTTTGGCCTTCAAAATGGCTAGCATCTAACCTATCACTGAACCAATTTGTCTGAGTGTCCAACTTCTAGGGGCTTATAGGGGCTGACCAGTCCCTCAGCATTGTCTTGTAGGGCCTCGACGTCTGGTGTCTGGTTGCGTCTGGCGTCCTCTAACACTTCAGGCCATACTGGCATTCGTTGGCCGGTCCTCCTCATCGCCCCCACTTCGAAGGCGTCATGCTCGAAGGCAAATGTGAGGGCTTCATTGTGAGTCCTAGGCAACTCCCAGTAGATGAAACACTCCAGCTTGGAGCCATTCAACGCATCCATGAAGCCATTCCTCTTGAGGGTATGAGGTGCATTCAGGTAGGAGTTATCAACCAGCTTGCATATATCCTGAGCGAACTTAGCGAGAGGTTTAGAGTGTTTATATTATTTCCCTATCAGTTGGGCACAGAAGATCTCGGAGTGGTTTACCGTCTCAAATCTCATGAGTAGTGCCCCGGCGAGGACCTAGTAGTTTTGCTGGATCCAGATTGGTCAGTATCCCAAGGGCTTCCCCCATCCAGCTGGTGGCCAGCTCCATTACCTTCGTGTCATCGTGCCAGTGGTTTGGTTTGGTTTCATCTCAAACTGCACCAGGTAGTCACTGCAGCTACATTTTCTGTCATGATGTGCATGCCGTTTTGTTCTTGCTTCACCACAGGGTGTTGTCCGGCTGGTGTATATCTTTCCTCCTTCCATTCAGCTGCACGAGATACCCTGCAGTTTCTTGACCTGTTGTACCACTGGCTGGGAGCATGGTCCTCACCATCACCAACGATCAAAGGACTGTGAGGTTCGGGGCTGGCTATCCCCTGGGCAGTTGAGTGGGTGGGTCCCGGCAATGATCGGACTCCCTGGCACCACAAGTGGCACGTTTGCTGTTTTGTTTCCTGGAGTATGATCGACGTCCTCGTGCGTGAGCACCGTTGCTTCTGAGGAAGATTATATGGCTAAGCCGGACTGGCTAATCTGGCTAACTGTTGCAGTTACCGTCGTTGTAACGGCACGCCATGAATTGCCCTCCCCTGCCTAAGAATGCCATACCCAGCTCATTTACAGAGGGTGAATTTTGACAGGTAAAAGTATACATATTTGGGCTGGTAAGCCAAGGATTAGTCTTGTTACTCAAATGATACCGTATCCTGATCTAGTAAAAACAAAAACTAGATCCCACCGCTGCCACCAAAAAACTGTAGGTAATGTGGTGTGGTAGCGTGTTGTAACAAGGCACTAGCGGCGCGATAAAAAACAGATCTCCAATTCAAAGAAGAAAACTATATAGACTATTTTTTACAAAACATGGGAAATGTAACAAAAATTCATAGAATGGAAAAACATAAAACGCTTGTAAATACGTATATTCGGAAATGTTATTCAGGTTCTCTGATGAAAATAAAGTCACTTAGGTATGGTTTTTCCTGGTGTAAAAGGCCCATATATACAAGCAGGCTTTCCCCAAATAAAATATATGTTAAGCAACCGCCAAATATTCTCAAATAGTATGAAGTCCCTGTCTTGGTTTATTCCTGAACAGATTCCTAAACGATCTTTAGTTCCAGAACACCCTCCTCCAAGTAAATTTTCCAAGTAAATAACGTTATTTTCCAAGTAAATAAACAGACTTCCAGCAGCTCTAAAAACCGTCAATACAAAAAATGTCTTCAAAACTAAAGTCAAAACTTGGCTCCAAACGCAGGCTCTGAGTAACGAACAATCCGACAGTATTGGATACTAGTATCACCTATTATAACAATCCAATATGTACTCGTATTTCTGTATGTCATATCTCGCCTACCGCAATCTTTCACCCAAAATAGACCGTCCTGGAAATAAGCAGCAATGCTTTAGGGCGCTATCCATACTATATACTGTCAGTATGCATGTCATTTCACTGTATTTTATTATTTTATTAATGCTTTAGGGCGCTATCCATACTATATACTGTCAGTATGCATGTCATTTCACTGTATTTTAGTATTTTATTAATTATATGTATGTGCATCTCATGTTGTTTTTATACACTGAACAAATCAAATCAAAATAGTTTGAACAAAATTCACAAGGCAGTATGTGCCAGTTTGAGGAAAAATTCACAGGTCGGGTCCTGGAATAAATGTTGAAGCCTGCAAGACAAAAGCTGTGTTCAGTTGGTATTATGAAAATAAACGATTGGTTCAGCATTAAACCCTAAAAGCTAACTTCACTGAGCAGTGAGGAGAATACAAACATACGATCCCAAAAATCATCTGGACCATATGAAAAGAACAAATAACCAGTTCCTGGATTTAACAATAAACCTGCGAGACAAAGATACGCATCACTGCTTAGTTTGGAGAGAACAACCATCCGGTCATGGATTAACCCTAAAGTCGGCATAACAGATCTAAATTCACTGAACATTTTGGAAAGAACAAACCAGCTTAACAGGCAAGCAATTGGTTGTGCAGTAATGAGAGAACAAGTTGCTCCTGGATGCCAAATTCACTGGTCGTTACGGAGAGGGCCAACGACCGGTCCTGGATTTGACCCTAAAACCTGCACAGACAACGCATAATTCACTGTGCAGTATTGTGAAAACAAGCACCTGGATCTGGAAGTTTACAGAAAACCCTGTTTCGAGCAGGAATACAATTTGTGGCAAATAAACTGAAGACATTTTGAAAACAAAAAGGCGTTTGGAGTGATTTGAAGATTATTGGTGGGGACACGCATCAAAACTCCATACAATACTTGAGACATGGCCTTGTCATGTTGTGCAAGATGTGATAAAGAAATTATCTCACCAAGAAAAGCGTTCACTTGTATCCCAACATCCGGCCTCATCGATCTGAATGGCCACACCTGAAGATGTTGCACTCAGCATGTCGGTACTTTCTGTCAATTGACACCATCAAGATGTGAAGAGGACATCTTTCCCCTGCTCGTCGAGGCGTGCATTTTTTCATTCATGTTTAATTTAAAGAAACCATAGAAGGTTCTTTGTGCTGCAATAGATATTCTACTTTCACTGATATTGATTCATCATAGATTATATGGTTAACATAATGAGAAGTTGTAGATCAAGCGCTTATCACAAAAACGTGTATGCTAGCATATGTAGATAAGTTGCTTTTCACTGCAGACGTCGATGTGGCAACATGACAGGATTTCAACAAAAATGGAAAGATAATGGAGAAAGATAATTCTGCATATGGAGGCACAATTAACTGGCCAGAATTGAAAGACCAAAATCCGGTCCTGGAATTAGCCCCTAAGCCACATGCAAGCTGAGCAAATTGGCCAATGTGGAGAGAACAAAGTCCTGGATTTAACACTAAATCATGCGAGTTTAAAATTCGAATTTCATAGGGCTGTTTGGAGATGAAAAGCACCCGGTCCTGGATTTAACGCTGAGTTTATGGCAAAGTTCAATGGACAGTATGGAGAGAACAAATGACTGGTCCTAGATTTAGTCCTAACGCCTGTGAGAGGAAAGCTGAATGCACTGGGCAGTACAGAAATAATGAATGACCAATTCTGAATTTAACCCTGAAGCCTGCACAACGGATACAACATTCACTGATCGGCATTTCACCGATCAAGCCTAGGGCATGTGTAATGGACACAAATTTACTGGCTAGGATGGAGAGAACAAACATCCAGTCCTGGCTTTAGTCTAACCCTAAAGTCTGCATTACAGATACAATATTCACTTTGCAATTTGGGAAGAACATATCTGTTTTGGGAGTACACAGGAAACCCAAACTCTACTCAACATGATGATATTTATGTTGCCATTAAGTCAAACAAGGTTAGATTGAAGCAATGATTCTTGGCGGATGTGACATATACCAGTATGACATGTTGTGACATATATGTTGTACAAGAATACAAAGAAGCTGTTTTAAGAAGCTGGATTGAAGAAGCTGTACTCAGCATGCCAATACTCTTCGTCAGACGATACCATCAAGATGCGAATGAGGATGCCTTTTCATTGCAAGTTGGGGCGAGTTTTCTCAGTAACTTTAGAATTTGATGTACGATAAAAGACAGTTCTTTATGTTGTGAGTGGTATATTTTACTTTCACTGATGGAGATTCATCGATGACTGATTGAAGTAATGAGAAGTGGTTAGATAAGGCGCTATTCACAAAGACTGATATATGTTGTTAGGTGAGTTCTCTTTTTCGGCTGCAGGTTTTAATGCCACAATATGAAGGTTCGGTCTATTTCAAGAATCTGAAGTATGAAGAATACTGAGATGGATTTGGAGACCTAGATAACGAATTTTGGCTAGGAAACGAGAAGAATACACGAGCTGTGAATTATCCACTGCAATCCTTTGAGGTTCCACTCCACACACAAATCCGTGTGACTCACGGACCCATGAGGCACGGCGATCCCTTTGGTCAGTCCACGGGACGATCGAGGGCTCGGCAAAGCGTGAGGAGGGGATGGTGGGAGTAGGGGATAGCGTTGGTGTATATAACATTTTTGTGAATAATTGTTACAACCGTGCTAACCTATAGCTGGACAAATAGATGTAATGATGAGCTAGGGTTTCGTCTCATGCCAGACATTGTATTGATTTTGCGAGTATAAAATTGAATTCCATAGGGCAGTTTGGAGATAAGAAGAACCCGGTCCTGGATTTAACGCTGAGTTCATGGCAAAGTTCAATGGACAGTATGGAGGCAACAAATTACCGGTCCTAGATTCAATCATAAAGCCTGGGAGATGTAGGATAAATTCACTGGGCAGTTTAGAGATAATAGCACGGATTAAAGCCTGAAGCCTGGGAGACGAATGCTAAATTAACTGGGCAGTTTAGAGATGCACAAAGGATATGAAACTCACTGATCGACATTCAGAAAACAAACGTCTGGTCCTTGAATCAATCCTGGGGCCTGCATAATGAACACAAATTTTACTGACTTGGATTGCTTGTACATATATATTTCAGAAGACTTCGAAATTATCTCAAAAATACAAGAGATCCCTCGTGGCAACTGTTTTGGCGGAAGTACATTTTGAAAATAAAAAAGCGGTTGGAGAGATTTGAAAATTTTTGGTGGGGACACCCATCAAAGATCCATACAATACATGGCCTTGTCATGTTGTTTAAAATGTCATGAAGAAATTATCTTATCAAGAAAAGCGTTCACTTGTATCCCAACTTCTGGCCTCATGGATCCGAATGGCAACACCTGAAGATGGTGCACTAGCATGTCGGCACTCTCAGGACATCTGTCCCCTGCTCACCGAGGCTCGCATTTTTTCATTCGTGCTACATATACAGAAACCATAGAAGGTCCTTAGTGCTGCAATTGATATTCTACTTTCACTGATAGTGGTTTATCATATATTATATAGTTGAAATAATGAGAAGTGGTTAGATCAAGCGCTTATCACAAAAACGTGTATGCTAGCATATGTAGATAAGTTGCTTCTGACTGCAAACGTTGATACGGCACCATGACAAGATTTCAACAAAATGGAAATATAATGAAGATAGATTATTCTGTATATGGATGCACAATTAACTGGAAAGCATGGAAAGAAGGCTAGTCCTGGAATTAGCCCCTGAGCTAGATGCAAGCTGAGCAAATTGGCCAATGTGGAGAGGACGAACGACCAGTCCTGGATTTAACCCTAAATCATGCGAGTATAAAATCGAATTCCAAAGGGCAGTTTGGAGATAAGAAGCACCCTGTCCTGGATTTAACGCTGAGTTCATGACAAAGTTCAATGGACAGTATGGAGAGAACAAATGACCGATCCTGGATTTAATCCTAACGCCTGTGAGAGGAAAGCTGAATGCACTGGGCAGTACAGAAATAATGAATGACCAATTCTGAATTTAACCCTGAAGCCTGCACAACGAATACAAAATTCACTGATCGGCATTTCACCGATCAATCCTAGGGCATGTATAATGGACACAAATTTACTGGCTAGGATGGAGAGAACAAACATTCAGTCCTGGTTTTAGTCTAACCCTAAAGTTTGCATTACGGACAATATTCACTTTGCAATTTGGGAAGAACATATCTGTTTTGGGGAGTACACAGGAAACCCAAACTCTACTCAACATGATGATATTTATGTTGCCATTAAGTCAAACAAGGTTAGATTGAAGCAATGATTCTTGGCGGATGTGACATATACCAGTATGACATGTTGTAACATATATGTTGTACAAGAATACAAGAGATCCCTTCGGTGGAAGTACAAACTAAAGCGTTTGGAGTGAACCGGTATCCAGGCTCATCTGTTCAAATGGTCAACATTAAAGAAGCTGTACTCAGCATGTCAAAACTCTTCGTCAGACGATACCATCAAGATACGAATGAGGATGTCTTTTCATTGCAAGTTGGGGCGTGTTTCTCAGTAACTTGAGATTTTGATTACGATAAAAGACAGTTCTTTGTGTTGTGAGTGGTATATTTTACTTTCACTGATGGAGATTCATTGATGACTGATTGAAGTAATGAGAAGTGGTTAGATAAGGCGCTTGTCACAAAGACTGATATATGTTGTTAGGTGAGTTCTCTTTTTCGGCTGCAGGTTTTAATGCCACAATATGAAGGTTCGGTCGATTTCAAGAATCTGAAGTAGGAAGAATACTGAGATGGATTTGGAGACCTAGATAACGAATTTTGGCTAGGTAACGAGAAGAATACACGAGCTGTGAATTATCCACTGCAATCCTTTGAGGTTCCACTCCACACACAAATCCGTGTGACTCACGGACCCATGAGGCACGGCGATCCCTTTGGTCAGTCCACGGGACGATCGAGGGCTCGACAAAGCGTGAGGAGGGGATGGTGGGAGTAGGGGATAGCGTTGGTGTATATCACATTTTTGTGAATAATTGTTACAACCGTGCTAACCTATAGCTGGACAAATAGATGTAATGATGAGCTAGGATTTCGTCTCATGCCAGACATTGTATTGATTTTGCGTGATTTTGTTTTCTTAAATATATATGACTGGCCTTGCGGACCTTTGGGTAGGCTATGCGCAGGGAACGGCTCCTTATACATTTTCACCTTCAGCCATCTCCTCCATCTGAAGGTCACTTGCGTGGGATCAATTGGGCAACCACTGGTGTGAAGTGCCCATACATACCAGCAGACTTTCCCCAAATAAAAGATATGTTCAGGAACCGCCAAGTATTCTCTGGGAACGTCTACAGTGGATGTCTTAAAAAATTCCAGAACAGATCCCTGAACGATCTCTAGTTACACTCCAGAACACCTTCCTCTAGGTGCGAGGTGATCCCTGAGAGTTTCCTTCTATTCCTGACCAATCTGATAGTGCCCCTCCTGATAGTGGCTATATGGTATCTTGCTTTTATAGATCTCTGGATCTGCAAACCCCAGCACCACCTATCGTTCTTAATATCAGCTGAATAAAAGCTCGAAACTTATCCCCAAAAGGCTTAACCAAAATCTTACCCAAAAGGAATTGCAGCTCATGCCCTTAATTTCGTATATGAAACTTTACTTGAAAAGGCGTAAAATTTGTGATATTGAACGCACTGTTTGAGAGTATTATAACCAGCAATGGCTGCCAGACTGCACGAGAACTTGTCGAGACCACTGCAAAACTAGACATAGGCTGACAGATACAAGGTAAAGTAATATAGAAACAGAGGATAGTGGCTGACATAAATGATGACAGTTGAAAGTACATATGCAGTTAGAATGAACAAAGTACGTTTAGTGTATGTGAGTATGTTTAGTGCCACCCCTAGATTTAACCCTAGAATCAATTTTATTTCGAGCATATTTCAAAGGGCAGTATAGAGAGAACAAGCTTCGGGTCCTGGAATGGATGTTCATGCCTGGAATACAAACCCTTATTCACTGGTTAATATGGGAAGAACAAAACGACTAGTTCTGAATTTAACTCAGAAGCCTGGGGTCGCAGGCAAAATCAAATGGGCAGGATGGAAAGAACAAACGACCCTTCCGGCATTTAACCCTAAAGCCGACGAAACAAAAGCTAAGTTCACCGAGCAGTGAGGAGAGTACAAACATCCAATCCCAAAATTCACTGGACCATATTAAGAGAACATATGACCGGTCCTGGATTCAACCCTAAAACCTGCAAGACAAAGGCAAAATTAACCAGCCAGTCTGGAGAGAACAACCAGTCGGTTTTCACTGAGCATTTTGGAGAAAACAAACCAGCTTAACGGGCACACAAGTGGCTGTGAAGTAATGAGAGAACAAGCTGCTCTGAATTTCAACCTAAATTCTCAGAGAGAAATGCAAAATTCACTGGCCGTTACGGAGAGTACCAAAAGCCGGTCCTGGATTTGACCCGAAATCATCCACAGAAAAAGGGTAATTAACTGTGCAGTATTGGGATAACAAGCATTAAGAAATTGACAGGAAACCCTGTTTGGAGTTCAACGTGGAAATACAATTTTTTTCCAATTAATTGAGAGTGATCATTTCCAGAGAATGATCGGCCTGCCTACATTGCTGGTTGCCACAGAATCTAGACAAATACCAATGACGTCATGCGACTATGTGTAGAACTGGCTCGTAATAGGGCGGCTTCGAGAAAAAAATTGCTGTGACCAACTCAATTTAGGCCCGGAATGCATATTTTCAGACCCATATTTGTATTATTCTCATTAAATAAAGCTACTGCAGAATGAATAAATTTGTCAATTCTAAAAATGGTTATAGCTTCAAAAGGGCGTGAAAATCAGTGATATTGAGAGTATTATAGCCGGCAATGGCGGCCAGACTGCATGAGAAATTGCCGAGTCCGCCGCACAAAACTGGCCGTAGACTAACAAATACAAGGTAAAGTAATATAAAACAGTGAAACTTAGCTAACTGTACAGCGGCTGATAAGTGACATTGTAAAAAAAAGTTATTTATCGAAGTAATCCTGACTGCTACATAATCAACATAATTTACCCGTACATAATGTTATTTACGCGTAAAGTTATTTAATTTCGTATATGAAACTTTACTTAAAAAGGCGTAAAATTTGTGATATTGAACGCACTTTTGGAGAGTATTATAACCAGCAATGGCTGCCAGACTGCACGAGAACTTGTCGAGACCACTGCAAAACTAGACATAGGCTGACAGATACAAGGTAAAGTAATATAGAAACAGAGGATAGTGGCTGACATAAATGATGACAGTTGAAAGTACATATGCAGTTAGAATGAACAAAGTACGTTTAGTGTATGTGAGTATGTTTAGTGCCACCCCTAGATTTAACCCTAGAATCAATTTTATTTCGAGCATAATTCAAAGGGCAGTATAGAGAGAACAAGCTTCGGGTCCTGGAATGGATGTTCATGCCTGGAATACAAACCCTTATTCACTGGTTAATATGGGAAGAACAAAACGACTAGTTCTGAATTTAACTCAGAAGCCTGGGGTCGCAGGCAAAATCAAATGGGCAGGATGGAAAGAACAAACGACCCTTCCGGCATTTAACCCTAAAGCCGACGAAACAAAAGCTAAGTTCACTGAGCAGTGAGGAGAGTACAAACATCCAATCCCAAAATTCACTGGACCATATTAAGAGAACATATGACCGGTCCTGGATTCAACCCTAAAACCTGCAAGACAAAGGCAAAATTAACCAGCCAGTCTGGAGAGAACAACCAGTCGGTTTTCACTGAGCATTTTGGAGAAAACAAACCAGCTTAACGGGCACACAAGTGGCTGTGAAGTAATGAGAGAACAAGCTGCTCTGAATTTCAACCTAAATTCTCAGAGAGAAATGCAAAATTCACTGGCCGTTACGGAGAGTACCAAAAGCCGGTCCTGGATTTGACCCGAAATCATGCACAGAAAATGCATAATTCACTGTGCAGTATTGGGATAACAAGCATTAAGAAATTGACAGGAAACCCTGTTTGGAGTTCAACGTGGAAATACAATTTTTTTCCAATTAATTGAGAGTGATCATTTCCAGAGAATGATCGGCCTGCCTACATTGCTGGTTGCCACAGAATCTAGACAAATACCAATGACGTCATGCGACTATGTGTAGAACTGGCTCGTAATAGGGCGGCTTCGAGAAAAAAATTGCTGTGACCAACTCAATTTAGGCCCGGAATGCATATTTTCAGACCCATATTTGTATTATTCTCATTAAATAAAGCTACTGCAGAATGAATAAATTTGTCAATTCTAAAAATGGTTATAGCTTTAAAAGGGCGTGAAAATCAGTGATATTGAGAGTATTATAGCCGGCAATGGCGGCCAGACTGCATGAGAAATTGCCGAGTCCGCCGCACAAAACTGGCCGTAGACTAACAAATACAAGGTAAAGTAATATAAAACAGTGAAACTTAGCTAACTGTACAGCGGCTGATAAGTGACATTGTAAACAAAAGTTATTTATCGAAGTAATCCTGACTGCTACATAATCAACATAATTTACGCGTACATAATGTTATTTACGCGTAAAGTTATTTACACGTAAATAAAGTTACTTACGCGTAAGTAACGTGTTTTCCGTGTAAATAAAGTTTTTTCATGCGAAAATAACGTTATTGACGCGGAATAAAAACATTATTTACTTCTGCCGTGTGTGAGATACTAACTAAATACTACCTGCACGTGCATTTATCTTTCCCTTGGTCGATGGGGGTGAATAACGTAAATAACCACGTAAATTTCCACGTAAATAACGTTATTTCCGTGTAAATAAACAGACTTCCAGCAGCTCTCAAAACAAAAAATGTCTTCAAAACTAAAGTCAAAACTTGGCTCCAAACGCAGGCTCTGAGTAATGAACAATCCGACTGTATTGGATACTAGTATCACCTATTATAACAATCCAATATGTACTCGTATTTCTGTATGTCATATCTCGCCTACCGCAATCTTTCACCCTAAATAGATCGTCCTGGAAATAAGCAGCATACTTTAGGGCGTTATCCATACTGTATACTGTCAGTATGCATGTCATTTCATTGTATTTTATCAATTATATGTATGTGCATGTCATGTTGTTTTTATACACTGAACAAATCAAATCGAAATAGTTTGAACAAAATTCACAAGGCAGTATGTGCCAGTTTGAGGAAAAAAATCACAGGTCGAGTCCTGGAATAAATGTTGAAGCCTGCAAGACGAAAGCTGTATTTAGTGGGTAGTATGAAAATAACAAACGACTGGTTCAGCATTAAACCCTAAAAGCTAAATTCACTGAGTAGTGAGGAGAATACAAACATTCAATCCCAAAATTATCTGGACCATATGAAAAGAACAAATGACCAGTTCCTGGATTTAACACTAAAACCTGCGAGACAAATGAACACATCACTGCTTAGTTTGGAGAGAACAACCATCCGGTCATGGATTAACCCTAAAGTCTGCATAACAGATCTAAATTCACTGAACATTTTAGAGAGAACAAACCAGCTTAACAGGCAAACAAATGGTTGTGCAGTAATGAGAGAACAAGTTGCTCCTGGATGCCAAATTCACCGGTCGTTACGGAGAGGGCCAACGACCGGTCCTGGATTTGACCCTAAAACCTGCACAGAGAACGCATAATTCACTGTGCAGTATTGTGAAAACAAGCATCTGGATCTGGAAGTTTACAGAAAACCCTGCCTCGAGCAGGCATACAATTTGTGGCAAATCAACTGGAGACATTTTGAAAATGAAAAGGCGTTTGGAGTGATTTGAAGATTATTGGTGGGGACACGCATTAAAACTCCATACAATATTTGAGACATGGCCATGTCATGTTGTGTAGGATGTGATGAAGGAATTATCTCACCGAGAAAAGCGTTAACTTGTATCCCAACATCCGGCCTCATCGATCAGAATGGCCACACCTGAAGATGTTGCACTCAGCATGTTGGTACTTTCTGTCAATTGACACCATCAAGATGTGAAGAGGACATCATTTCCCTGCTCGTCGAGGCGTGCATTCTTTCATTCATGTTGAATTTAAAGAAACCATAGAAGATTCTTTGTGTTGCAAATGATTCATCATAGATTATATGGTTAAATAATGAGAGGTTGTTAGATCAAGCGCTTATCACAGAAACGTGTATGCTAGCATATGTAGATATAAGTTGCATTTGACTGCAGACGTTGATGCGGCACCATGACAGGAATTCAACAAAATGGAAACATAATGGAGATGGATCTTCCGCATATGGATGCACGATTAATTGGACAGCATTGAAAGAAGGCCAGTCTTGGAATTAGCCCCTAAGCTAGATGCAAGCTTAGCAAATTGGCCAATGTGGAGAGAACAAACGACCAGTCCTGGATTTAACCCCAAATCGTGCGAGTTTAAAATTGAATTTCATAGGGCTGTTTGGAGATAAGAAGCCCCCGGCCCTGGATTTAACGCTGAGTTTATGGCAAAGTTCAATGGACAGTATGGAGGCAACAAATTACCGGTCCTAGATTCAATCATAAAGCCTGGGAGATGTAGAATAAATTCATTGGGCAGTTCAGAGATAATAGCCCGGATTAAACCCTAAAGCCTGGGAGACGGATACTAAAGTCTCTGAGCAGTATGGAGATAATAAACGATCAATCCCGGATTCAACCCTGAAGCCTGGGTGACGGATACGAAACTCACTGATCAGCATATGGAAAGCAAACGTCTGGTCCTTGAATCAATCCTAGGGCCTGCATAATAAACATAAATTTTACTGGCTAGGATGAAGAGAACAAAAATCCAGTCCTGGTTTCAGTCTAACCCTAAAGTCTGCATATTAAACAGTCGCAACCTTCACTTCGCAATTTGGGGAGAATATATGTCTTTGGGGAGTTAACAGGAAACCCGAACTTTGGCTCAACATGATGATATTTTTGTTGCCATTAGGTCAAGGCCTTTGAAAGTGCAAACGAGGTTAGAGTGAACCAAGGTTTCTTGGCGGATGTGACATATACCGGTATGACATGTTGTGAAATATATGTTGTATATATTTCAGAAGATTTCAAAATCATCTCAAGAATACAAGAGATCCCTTGTGGCAACTTTTAGCGGAAGTACAAACTAAAGCGTTTCAAGTGAACCGGTATCCGGGCTCATCTTTCCAAATGGCCAACATTAAAGAAGCTGTACTCATGATGTCAATACGTCAAACGATACCATCAAGATCCGAATGAGGATGTCTTTTCATTCCAAGTTGGGGCGTGTTTTTCAGTAACTTTAGATTTTGATGTACGATAAAGTCACTTGTGAGTGGTATATTTTACTTTCACTGATGGAGATTCATCGATGACTGATTGAAGTAATGAGAAGTGGTTAGATAAGGCGCCTTTCACAAAGACTGATATATGTTGTTAGGTAAGTTCTCTTTCTCAGCTGCAGGTGTTGGTGCCACAACACGAAGGTTCGGTCGATTCGAGAGTCTGAAGTATGAAGACTACCGAGATGGATTTGGAGACCTAGAATCAGAGTTTTGGCTGGGTAATGAAAAGAATACACGAGCTGTGAATCATCCACTGCAATCCTTTGAGGTTCCACTCCACACACAAATCCATGTGGCTCTCGGACCCATGAGGCACGGTGATCCTTTTGGTCAGTCCGCGGGTCGATCGAGGGCTCGGCAAGGCGTGAGGAGGGGATGGTGGGAGTAGGGGATATAACATTGGTATATATAACATTTTGCGGCATTCTTGTTACAACGTGCGAACCTAGCTGGACAAATAGATGGAATGATGAGCTTGGGTTCCGTCACATGCCAGCTATTGCTTTAATTTTGTGTAATTTTGTTCTCTTAGATGTATATTACTAGCCTTGTGAGCCTTTTGGGTTGGCGATGCGCAGGAAACGGCTCCGTCTACATTTCCACTTTTGGCCATCTTCTTGATCTGAATGTTGTGCGAACACGTACCCTGAAATATGCAAAAAAAAAAATCACGATTATCAATGGGGCATGAGCAGAAAAACGCCTATTTGCCAGCCGGCAGCACTGTTTTAATGGTAAAATGACGTCATAACGTTATTTATTATCATGATACCATGGTATTACTCCAAACATACGGAATTTTCGCGCCAAATGCCACGTGCATGGTTCACAACAGACGACATTCCCAAGTGATTTGGCACCAAATTTACCACTATTACAATGCTGCCACCTATCGAATGAGCTTTGCCCACGCCCCATTGTACAATTTATATGCCAACTTTTTTCAATTTTGGCGATAGAAGTTTGAAATTCGGTAGAAAGTTGCCGTTTGACTCCCAGGTGAAGTATGTCATGTCATAGAACGGTACCGTTTAGCATCGCAAAAATATCAATAGTGTCACCGAGCTAGAAAAATCAGAGTAGCCTATATTGTTAATGATGATTTTTAGTTTCCTTGCAGCAGAATGAGGCTTGAAGATTTGCTTATTTACACTCCGAAGCCGTGCGACATTATTTGTGAAACGTACGGCAGTGTAATTATACGGCAACATATTTAGGAGCTGGGATTGTTTTTAACTTCATACGCACAGATCATTAACTCGTACGACGCAGTAAGGTCTCTATACATATTTAAGAGTTGTACGTACATATTAAACATTCGCATACATATCACAAAATCATGCAGTCGCGAGGATTCGGTGTGTAGCCAACCTTATTGTCGCCTCCATCGGCAGCATTTGTTTCAGAGAGGATTTCCATTAGTTTGTACAAAGTTTACAATTTATTATTGTCAAATAACCTCAGAATGTTGGGAGTTCTTCGATAGATTTGACCAATGAGTAATCAGAGAGCTTAGAATAGTTATCCTCGGGTATTATCTGACTCCGAGATACATGTGGTGGCATGCGGTGGTATGTGCAATGCCTCATTGCTGGGACACTATTCTAAAAGCTATCGTTCGTGGTGTTCGAATCGGTCTGAATGGGATTATCTTTTGTAATAGTTGAAAATAAAAATTAGAAAATAAATAATTATAATTGTTTTATTCCAGGTATGAAATCAGCGTTACCTTGGGCCGAGATAAGTCAGTGAGTGTTAATCCAGTTGAATATGGTGTCTTTTACCAATCATTATAGGCCCCTACAATTTTCAGCAATTCTGGTGACATGTGACATGTTCACGTCCGCTATAGGTTTGTCATGTCCGCGTACGTTATCCACCCAAATAGAACCCGACATGATTTCACTTCAAGAGTTCTAATTCCTCTAACTTTACCGGGCCCTCCACACTGGGATAAAGTTACGCACTGCATATAAGACACATACCTTTTACTAAATTTCGTGACGCCTACTTCAATCTAATCTGTAACACACTTACCCATTTTGAGGGTCTGACGTATATGTTTGTGGTCATAAACTCATCATTATCCAGAAAGTGCCGCTGATGCGGGTCCAAGATCAGCCTCTAGTTCCAAACTTTCCTAACCCGAATATCCTGTACACTCTTCCACGAAGCAGACCAAGATCAATGATATATCCGCAATTTTCATTGTGATAGACAGAATTCTTGCTTGATAGTTAGTTGTGATTATGTGAGAGGCTCACCTCTGAAGAGATGCCTTATATATAAGGGCCTTGGAACAGAACACCAGTTATCAAATGACACATCACAGAAACGGACGTTTGAAAGACATGATTAAATTTTCATTTTTAAAATCGAAATATTGGGCTGCGAAATAGGAACTAATTATTGTTCAACTCTCCGCACATAATCCAGAAACGCACCAGTAGACAGCATTTCCTGCGTACTTTGATGTCTTAAAAATACGTACATTATACATTGTTCGTCGGAAATAATCTTGTTCATTTACCATGTCTTTCGTCACGAAATTCACTGACTACTAATTTAATCATGAAACTAATTACTTTACATTACGTCTTATTTGACACGTTGTCACATATCCTCGAAGTGAGAGTTGTCTGTATGCATCACTTCAAAGTAATATTCGCTGAAGTGAGACTTGTTACCCTCGCCCCGATGGGGGGAGAGGCTATTGCATTTGGGTCTGTCTCCCTGTCTCCCTGTTCGTTTGTCCGTGTGCCTGTCCTTCCGCGCGCATAACTCGACAAAATAACTCTATAGACTTCAAACTTTTGAAGCAGTATGGCAGTGGCTCGGTCCTTCCAAAATTTTGTGGGAATTGGATAAAAACGGTTGCCATGGCAACGGAAAACGTGAAAAGCACATAAATGGCTATAACTCCGGTTCTACTTGATATTAATTTTCCCAACTATTTTTGTATTTTTCTTTCGTCAATTCCCGATCGTTTGGTGTACGACGAAAATTCTCCATTATCGCCTGATATCGAAAATTTTGGGGGTCACCATTTCGATTATTTTTTCTGCCAGCGACATTTCAGTGCAAATGTCTGCACTCATAACTCGAAGACAATCAATCGATCAATCTGCAGAAGCGCTATGGCATTGGCTCGGTTCTCCTAAAATTTTGTCGGAATCGGATGAAAACGGTTGCCATGGCAGCGCAAGACGTGAAAATCACATCATTGGCTATAACTTCAGTCCTACTTGATATTAATTTTTCCAACTATTTTTGTATTTTTTTTGGTCAATTCCCATTCGTATGGTGTACGACCCATGACCGTAGGATGAAAACTCTCCATTATCGCCAAATGTCGAAAAATTGGGGGTCACGACATTGAATGAATGTTTGAATGAATGTTTATTTTCTGTATTATGTACAATACAAGTACGCCTAAAAAAATTAGTAATACATTGGTTATTTTTTAACAGCGACTTTTCAGTGCATGCCTGCGCTCATAACTCGCTACACACGATCCAATCAATCTGAAATTTATAGGGCTGAAGCGCTATGGTAATGGCTCGGATTTTGTCAAAATCGGATGAAACAGGCCATGGCAACGGAAAAAGTGAAAATCACGTAATTGTCTATAACTCCGGTTCTACTTAATATTAATTTTTCCAACTATTTTTGTATTTATTTTGACCAATTCCCGATCGTATGATGTACGGCTGATGGTAGTACGACAAAAACTCTCCAATATCGCCCAATGTCGGAAAATTTGTGGTCACAATTTTATGACTGTGGGTGTTCTGAGATTCAAGACCATATCTTTTTGAACCGTTTTTGTTCAGGAGATGTGCTTTGGTAATAGAAACAACATTGCGAAAATTTACAGCACAATATTGAGCGACAAGGTCAAGGTCACAGAAAAGGTCAAACTCGAAAAGTCTCAATAGCTCCGCTTATATTCATTATTAATTTCACTCATTAATTCTGTATTTTTCGATAGTCAATTCCACATCATTTGCTGTATGATCGATGGTCGTACGATCCAAATTCCCTTTCATCGCCCAAGGTCGACAATGTAAGGGTCATCAGCTTTGATTTTAGTAACTAAATCTGAAGGGGCGAGGGTCTGCAATCTCTGATTGTCTCGTTTCGTCTGCCAAAGCATCTTCTCAGTCACATCGGTGTCGCCCCCCCCCCCCCCCCCCCCCAATTCTGAAGTTGATAAGCGGATATCAACTCTCAACAAGGACGGATGTTTGTTTTTTTCGGGTGTGTCGATGGGGTGTGTGGTTGATGATGTTCGTGAACAATACATTCCTAAAATCGAAATCTTCAGTGGTACATATCTATATTTTACGATACAATTCTACATCAGATTCCCTGTTAAATGAATTTGGGTAAGAGTGTCGTTTTTTCTAGGTGCAGGGTACAGTTATTGTATCTAAGACAATATTCCTGCTCAGTAGTTTGTGTAATGAGTAATGAACCGGAACAGACTATCAAGATTACCACATCTTTTGCATAGTTTTCAGGTCTATAACAGTGAAGTTGAACGTCAGAAGAACTGGAGTTACCACCGGGTCGCTCGATCATACAGACATAGATCTATCAACCATACAAGCCTGCTGATATTGAGCCTTATGACGAAGATGAAACTTTTGTGATCATAGAGTTCCCATCATGTGCCACCATGTAGGCCTACATAGTATGTAGTATTTTCCGATGCTATGTATTGAGGAGAAAGTGGAATAAATACCATACTTGAAGCCAATCGGCCACATTTAACTTACATGTAGATACAAGTAAGCGTCAGGAAATGTAGTAAAAGCTAGACATCTGTCGCCTCTTAGCAGTGCACAGCTCGATTCCAATGTGGGGAATGGGAAGTTTATTTGATTTTGTATTCCTGTAGACACACATACTGCAATTATAGTCACAGAGTTTTCACTATTCTGTGAATAACAAGATCAGGGACTTGCCAGACTCAAAATGGAACAATTTCCAGACCCAGATCAATTTGAAACACCTATGCACGATAGCTCGTTTTAACATGGTACATAAACTTTTTATAACTTGTACGCTTAGGCTCCATTATGCACAACTATATATATTATTCGACCTGTACAACAAAATTTTTTTGGGCGAAACCAACATTTCGTCAAACTGCATCGCACCCTGTCACCAGTACCAGTAGAAAATCGATACAGAGAACAGCGGTGTTTTGACCACTCGTCCCCTTTTGCCTGTGTTTAACTGACTGTCATACCTATATCATTCCATAAAGATTGTGTAGATTTTGAGAGATTCATATGTCTTTATGCAAATGCCTTTATGCCCATTCCATCATGTTCAAACTTCGTGATCGCAAGTATACTGGGTGCGTCGGTTGATAAGAAAGGGATCCGCTACGTG
This sequence comes from Terebella lapidaria, assembly GCA_949152475.1. Taxonomy (NCBI): domain Eukaryota; kingdom Metazoa; phylum Annelida; class Polychaeta; order Terebellida; family Terebellidae; genus Terebella; species Terebella lapidaria. The sequence goes on from OX424562.1 coordinate 5,365,883, forward strand.
CACAATTACCTTTTGACAAACTTTTTTCCCCGACCATTATCACGATTAGAATGGTCGGCAATACGTCCTCATTCAAAATGACATCTTTCGGAACAGTGCTCAAGCAATGATGATAATAATCTGTTAACAAGCCATCCACGCGGAGTCGGGGAATTCCAGGGGAGCCGCTGTCTGATCGGTCAAATCTTTCGAAGTACTCGCAATATTTTGCGGTTGCCAGACATGAAGAAAATTTGAGAACAGTTCACAAAACTGGACTATATATTTTTTAGTGATTGCTTCTATCTGCTTGTTGACACCAACATTTTTCAAACAATTGCTGCGGTAATATTGCAGGACCGGACCAACGCATCTATCCATGGTCCGTTTTAATCGTATTTGAGTATGTCGCCTCCTGATGGAGGCGACAATAAATGAATGAGCGTAAAACCAACATTTCAGAAACAAAGTCAGCCATACGCGTACCTTCATGATTTACAGAAAAGATACTAGATTCCAGTAGCCTATCCATTCCAAATTGAACCTTTATTCACAGTATCCAAAAGTGTAATAATTCGTTCACATCGTGAAGTTTATCGGTATGACGCCTGTATCTGCAGCAACGAATCGTGTAGTATGTTCGTGTGGTGTATTGGAATAAATAATTGTACGTCTGGACTGAGGGCAATATGTATTCAGGGTGGTCAAATATGACACAGGAATAACGTTAGTGAATAGTGTAACTAGAACCGGATATCAATAATATACATCCCTCTGTCCAAAGTAGGCGATATGTATGCATGGTATAACCTTAGCTTATTATCTACATACCATGTAGGCCTATATACTATGGGTTATTTTTAGAGATTGTCGCGTGCGATAATTGATTTGCTATAGGCGTGACCCCCGAAGTTTGTGAACAAATGACACAGACGTAATATGTTCATCACGAAATTTTATTGGCGTCATCACGATCATCATTAAACGTGATACCAATAAATAAGTCACCGAGTCAACTAAATGAAATCTGTCAAACTATCCCAGCAGCAAAAATTATAATTATCATCTTCAAGGATATTCCTTGCTCGGTGGGCGTGCTCCCATTACAAGAAGTGTTCGTTTGAGTTATTTCTGATATAGTCATAATTTAAAACAGAATCCATCAGATTCTCGAATACTTCGATTTGTAAACTACGGAAAACAAATAATATCCAAACACAATTTTATTTATGAAAACAAAGAAATGAACAGCATATAGCGACCATTCAAGTATAAATAAATATTATGGTATTGTTTTAGGGTTTGCAGAGTACTAGTATATACGAAAGACCGTTAGTGCCAGGTGTGAAAATATATTTAAGTGGCGGCTGCCACATAATTATCTGGCGGCCGCCACTTAATTATCTGGCGGCCGCCACTTAATTATCTGGCGGCCGCCACATAATTATCTGGCGGCCGCCACTTAATTATCTGGCGGCCGCCACTTAACTATCTGGCGGCCGCCACATAATTATCTGGCGGCCGCCACATAATTATCTGGCGGCCGCCACTTAATTATCTGGCGGCCGCCACTTATTTAGTGCTTTAACACAGCATTTTGGTCTATCCATAGAAATTCATTTTAAAATAAAATAAAATTTGCATTCTATTCGAGATACATTGTCGATATACTAAGTCGATATTATCAAGTTACTAACCCGGGATTTTAAACCCCCCCCCCCCCCCCTCTTCGAATACCAGCATCCCATAGGAATGCCTCAATAAAATTAACGAATATTTGTTTGGGGGATGAAATGTACATATTTTCATGTCATCGATTGGTATTATGGACCATAGGGCAACTTTCAATACATAATCCATAGTGGAAAAAACTAAGAAAAAAAGGAACACACAATATTAATCAGATAATTTGTCGAATATTTGTCACCACTATCGAATATGCACTGTTTTTCTTTTTTCTTGTTTTTCCTTTAACCTATATATCGATGGTAGCAACCATAATTGCAGAGGGCCCAGTTGCCATGGCCACAACAAATAACATGAATTCATTGATGATCCCTATATAATGCTAAGTGTGAAAGTTAAGTTTTGTTGAACAAGCATCACAACAGCAGAACTTGAGGTTACGTGTGCGGCCACAGGGACAAAGGAGAGTAGAACCAGTACTCGAGGCTGAGTGAACACGAAAAAAATCAAGGATAAGTAGACACGAAACTCATTTCTTGGTTAAACAACCAAACAAAATATTGTGGGTCTTGTTGATAACAATATGAAACAATGAACTCGAATCGTATTGTAACTCGAACTCGTATTGTAATAACTCTATACTTCCCTCTCACAGAGAACAATTCTCGTAAATGGTCTTACACTACCATAATACCTCCAATACTGGTGCAGAGCTTGTCCATGCGAAACTTGATTATTACTCGCATTTGTTTGTCGATTCGTCCATTATTCTTGCCAAAATGTGTTTTAGTTGCAATTTCCACAAACGACCAAGGTGTATGTTTTCTTTGTTCAATATTTGCTACTTAACTTTGTTGTAATCTGAGATTGTGACATAAAATATGGATCATGTCATCGCTGACTTAATTCGGTAACAATAAGTCCACGCATGGACAAGCTCCTCACCAGTGGTACCATGGGGTCAAAATTACACTAACAGATATAGTACGGCTAACGCCGCACAATAATTTGCATGTCAACAACCCCCCTCCCCTCCCCACAATACCCAATATATCATTGTCTCATTAAAAACAGTATTGTCATTAATACAGTATGTCACGACTTTTATTTGGATACTAGGGCCTAATTAGCTATATGTATATTGCTTTACAAGAATCTCCTCATATTTCAAGCCACGTCCTACTTTATGTGGCGGTCGCCAGATAATTATGTGGCAGCCGCCAGATAATTATGTGGCGGCCGCCAGATAATTAAGTGACGGCCGCCAGATAATCAAGTGGCGGCCGCCAGATAATTAAGTGGCGGCCGCCAGATAAATATATTTTCACACGTTTGATTTTCTGGCCTCTACGGGCTTCCGTAAGTATACGCAAGCGTCACTATGAAAAAGTGTCAATTTGCGCAGTGTGAACCACCGGATCTTCAAACGTAAGCGAGAAGAGAATTACCGTTCTAAGTTCAGACGCAATATATACATGTATTTTTGGGAAAAAGCTATTAAGCTGTCAATTAGTAACACGTTCATTGCAGTTTAGTATACACTAAATGAATTTTGCAATACCTTCTGAGATCAATTCTATTTATAGTGGAAAAGTCATATCAACAGGTGCAACAATATGTCATGTGAAAGCCTTTTTGAGAATAAACGACGTTTTCTTTGAAAACAACGCACAGATTGTATGTAATCAGTTTCGCCTAAAAGCCTTTGCTTCAGACTTCCCTTTAAAACGGTCCTTTCTGACATATCAACAATACCCATTATTCAATCTGCAACATTGATTCAACTAAATGAAATCTGTCAATATATCCCCGCATCAATTTGGCATATCATCAAACAATACTGGCCACGGTGATTTATTTCACAATTCCGCAGTATATCAGCGGATGATTTCTGCCCTGGCGATTCACTGTAACGGATTTATCAGTTGGCAGAATTCGTTGATGATAATTTATCGCGTGTGTTTTACTGTCCCTTTCCGGGTTAGTTTTTGGCCAGATTAATGCGGGTGGTATTTTCTAGCCATTCATTTGGCAATGGTTTCCTCGAATTATAAGGTATTGTCGTTTTATCCTCTCATGCTTTGTAGTTCTACATGACTATGTCCGAATGTTGTGAAAACAGAAATTGTTCGAAGTACTTAGTCTACTAAATACATGGAAATAAATATAGTGTTAAAAGGAGTCCACATTTCTGTATGTCAGATATAAATTGCTTTCAGTCATATTGTCTGACTATTTCAAGTACTATTTCGTTACTAATACGAATATATTATTGAATTTACCTACGACAGAACTAAACTATTCTCAGCATGTGACATGAAAGTCAAATGTATGATAACTTCAGAAGACTTATTAATTGGTATCAATGGTATTGCCCCATCTACTACTAGATGAACGACCAATTATACTATTCGGATATCAATTAGATACATCAATATTGGAATTGTTCGGGACAAAAACTGAAGTAATTTCTTTTTGAGATAGCACGAATAGGAAGGTAAATGTAATATACGGGACCCACATGAGTTTTCTCGCTCTGGTGACATGTAAGAATGTTGTTGCGAGTGAATTACCTAATATATGAACTTATCTACTGATTACAGGGCAGCGTCAATAGTGAAGTCAACGAGCCTATTTTGTTTCATCACCTTGACTTGTATTCCATACATACTGCTGAACTAAAAACAGTGCATTCTGTTTCATGTAACAATTAGGTTATCACAGGATATTATATAAATACCACCCTGTGTGTATATTGGTACAGCGGATTATTCTCCGAGGGAGACATTACCGCCCGAGGCGTAAGCTGAGGGTGGTAATGTCTCACGAGGGGAATAATTCGCGCTACCAATATACACACAGGGTGGTATTTATTATATTATACAGAATGTCGGTTTAATAAAACGTTATTGAACAATGCAACGCATGATGCTACCGGTTAGTATATCAAATTACCAACCGGTTAGTATATCGTTTATTGCGGTCAGCTCCAGCAGAGCGTATTACTTCACGTGTATTGACCAATCACAGAGCGTGATTCTTACCTGAGGTATATATAGAATCACATCATGCTGTGCATGACATGGGGACATCGATGTTCGGGGTATCAAAGTTATGAATTTGTCGAGATGTGACATTTGTCATAGGTTAGATACATTTATTTAACATAGCTCCCTGCTCCTAGCTACCGGGAATTTCTAGTGGTCACCATGGAAATTGGACCTGCACACGACTGGGCACCAGTGAAACGCCAACGAGAATCTGGTGTCAGTTGCTCAGAGGTCGAGCGCTCTCTCACAAACGAGTGGTCTCAGGTTCGATCCCAGGTCTCGCTCACTGGTGAATTTAGTACCTGATATGTTGTCCCTCGCTCCAAAGAGGAAATTAAACTCGGTGCTGGGAGGATTACGTTTGCTGCACCGGAATTCTCAGCGGTGGTGATACTAGTAGATGTACCCTGATCTGATTCCGGTTAGTATAGAAATTCTGACAATGCAGTACATACACCACACAGAACAGGACCCCACTGGAAATAAGTGCGTGCACTTTCGTGGATTATCCTGAGGGTCCACTCTCTGAATAAATGCAATCCAAGAAGACACTGCAGATGTCTTCCTGGGAAAAGAGGTCATCAGCCAGCTTGAGAGGGAGTGTTGGGGAACAAGAGACGCTGACTGTGAACAGCGAATAAACCACGCCTCCCACATCGAGAATAAACGTTTTGTCACCGCGTATTGTAATCAAGCTGGATGTTTTTTGCCCCGAAAGAATTCTATAGAAGTATTTATCAAAGTTACACGACAAAATGAATCTGTTTTCGTTTTTTAATAATATTCTTCCACGATGAATTGATTGTAAATTGTTCAGTATACCATTCAGTGTGCAAACATTGGGCCAACATGGGTCCAATCTTTTCTATATTGTTGGGCCGATGTTGACAATAAGTATCGGGCCAACATTGGCCCAGTGAGCACTACGATGTAGGCTCGATATTGTGTGCCAACGATGCGCCAATGTCCAGTGTGAGCATACGGCGATGACCTCAGGTCTTGTGTCTCAGCTGCAAACACGAAGGCAGGAGTAACTTGCTTGAAGGATTGCACAACATCACTTTTCCATCAAGTTGTTCAACTTTTGTTCGTGTGAAATACCAGTAATTTGTCAAGTTTTACTATTGGAAGTAGAAGTGATGCAAACACGTTTCTTGTCAGATGCACTTGATTTTTTTATGGATGACCAGTGATATACAGTTCTTCTCTCAAATCCTATTGCATAAATACAGTCTGCTTGTTTTAGAGTAAATATGAATGACGTCTGCTGAATGTAGGCTATACAATGTACTGTTTCAGTACCAGTATACGAAAAGCAACCATCTATAAATCATGCTTGAAACGAGTATAACCGTGCAATCTTCTTCGATTATAACAAGGTCATTAGTGATTTTTACACCTTTCCTTCGTCTATGTAAATGATGGACATAACGTTACTCATCACTTATCATTCTGGACAAATTATGATTCTAAACAAAAAATATATGGTTTTATAATATATAAAAAATGAAACAGCGATGAAGAAATACAGGCCATGTTGTATATTGCCCAATACGTCATATCGATACACATCACAACATCTACATAACAATGCACATGCCGCTTTTGAATATACAATTCAATACCCTTGCTACGCTTACACCGATGTACATAAATTAGCTATGTTCAATGAAATTTGACGAGAAGTCTTTATCGACAAAGTTTTCGCGATTCTGCAAGTAGTGCTTTGAGGTCACATCACTGGAATACTAGTGGAGGTCTATAGTGGAGAATATTGAATCTATTGAATATCTGACAGAATTATACTTCTTGTACACGTTCCATTTTGTTTGTAAATATAATAACCTCAGTGGTGTTTTTTCTTACAATATGAAAACGCTGCTGATATAAGCAAATTTGAAATCTGCCATGGTCACTGTCGGAACCCGACTACCGTAACGTCACGTTACGGTAGTCATGAAGATGGCGCAAGGTAAATCGATTCGTTTAATTGTTTGCTGTTTTCTTACTAAAAACAATATACTGACACGAACTATTCCACAGACATATAGTATAAGACATTTAGAATCCATAAATTGTCATGCAGAATACGCTGTAACGGCATTTTCGGGATAAAAGCGGTTGATGAAATTTGCTATTGACTACCGTAACGTTTCTGTCCGACTACCGTAACGTGAGCGATCTGCAGTTTAGGACTACCGTGGCATGTAAATACGCATGTAAAATTCAACAGCAAGAATTTTCATCATTACAGAAATGGGTTTCAGATGCTACTTCTGTCTAATTGAAAGCCAACGTGCGTCACAGATTGCTCAACATGAAGTTGCCATCCAATCTGACCCTGATCCATGAATCTGACCCTAATCCATGAACATATCAGCCAACGACAAACAAGGAGCTGTTACATACAAGGTCTCTGTAATTATTGATAAAGAGCTCTATAAAAAAATTTTTTTAAAAACTCCCCTCGTCATCCATTTTTGATACGTTTTATACGTGCCCTGCAATTAAATAGGATTATAATATAATTATTCGCGACAGTGGGACTGCCTAAGTAGCCCTACATGAACGATATGATACTGTCAACAGATACACAACTTGGCAGGTGTATAGCCACAAACGAAAACGAGATACATTCATTTCTTTTACACATAGATTTATATCAGCTCCATAATTGTTGTGCAGAATTACTATACAGAAAAAAAATAGCGCATCAATGATCTGCCTGGTTTGTAACGTTACGGTAGTCGGTGGTTCGCGTTACGGTAGTCACTACTCTGATATCACTAGACGTTACGGTAGTCGTCATTGTTTTTTTATCGAACGAATATCACACATACTGTCACTGCTCTGGCTACTCTAGTGAACCAGATAACTCCATACATTTTGTGGCTTCAAATTTGTTCCAATTGTAGCATTTTTAGTGACAGTAAACGCCCGTCCCCTCCCGCACACATCTCCATGACAACTCGCCCACGCATATTCGACACAGCACACTAAATATAACCACTACACGATCACTACACGGACAAAACATACAAAACCATGAATAACCACGCGGCCCCCAAACAAGGCAAACACAGGTCAAACAGCTCACACCTTCGGCCCCGTCCAATCAAATAATTCGACCCCAGTACACCGGCCTTGACCTTCACATGCACATACTCATTTACACAGACATCACATGCACAGCATTCAGACCCAAACATGTCTCGCCACATACCGGGGAAACCCACTTTCCCGGTGAGATCAGCACACATCAGCACATACATAGCCAATGACACAACTCCGCTCACACTTGGCGGGAAAATACATCTACTCTGTCCCACGGCCCTGCAAATCTGCGCAGTTGAGAAGAGACTTTCACGGTGAACAGACGTATAGCAGATAGGAGATAAATAGCCGTGATTATAAGGAAGTGGATATATTTGTGAACTGTATAAACTGGAATATAAACTGTGAGACATATAAGAAGGACTATAATATAGCATATATAAGGATATAATTCGACCGGGAATATCACTGGACTTTAGGAGTGATTGTCGGCCCTGATTGTGTGTGATTGAACATTGGATATTTATCATCACAATAAACAGTTGAAATATAACTGCCGGCTTGCTATTAGCACAACGACCCCGGAATAAGTCGGCTTGATATCGGCCGTGAACGATATTCTTCACATTGGCGCCGTTCGACCAGGATCTGAGCTAGTCTCGGATTATCGACCCCGATTCGACCGGCAGAAATGGCGATGGCTCCGCCGCTCGACCCTACGGATGACGAGGTAACGTTCAATCCGAACCCGGCCTTCCGACCTTCCGGCCCCCGCTCAGTTGCCATGAGCGACACAGTCCCGTTGTCACAGGAGCGACAACCGACCGGCCTGTTCGACTCTTTCGGTGACCAATCGTCCCTGACTTCGTCCTCACCACCTGAAGACCGCATCGGAGCGTACCTCGACGAAGACCCGCTCGCGCCCTTACACACAGTGAGTGACATTATAAGTGCACACGCTAGGGCGTACTCGGCCACGCCGGCCAGAACGACCCAGAAATTACGAAGTAACTTTACCGGCAGAGACTATACACGCTCACGTCAAAGAGCGAGTGTATGTGATCGTATCGTACATTCTACAATGAACATTCGGCCTGTAACCATGGATACATCAATGGTTACACACCCGCCAAGCGATCCTCGGATACGGCAGTGGGTCTGTGACAATGATAATGTTACGGAACTGGTACCGCCGAGTGCTTATTCGGCAACCCGACCCCGGGCGCCATCAATGACGCCAATGCAGTACGACCCAGTACCAGCGGTGTACTCTCGTCTACCGACCGAGCCGACCGTGGTAGAGTACATTCGACCCAGCCAGGAGAGAGCGACTACAGGGAGCATTCCAGTGACGACTACTGTCCAGATCGCGACATCTCCAAGTCCGCAACGACCCAGCGACGCGACAACAGAATATCGCGCCTCCACACGACCAGCGCGACCTCGGCAACCACCATCTACGTCAAGTCGCCGACCCTGCGACCCCGACACGCCGACTTCCGACACACGCGCTCCCGCGCCGACCACGCACCGACCGTCGCCGACTACCGGAGAACAACCGCGCTTCGATCCGTCACAAGATCAAGTTGTGTCTGCTTCGGCAGAAAGTGTTGTGCCAATGATCGGACCTCCGATCTCACAATCAGTCGGAAACACCAACGGATATGGTGTACCGCCAGTCGGATACCCTGGCGCAACAAGCGGTGTTCCAAATGGAGTAGCTGTCGGATACTGTTCACCGCATGTCGGCTACGCGAACCCACCGCCTGGATATGGTGGCGTTCCCAGCGTGATAGCTGACACCGGCTATCATGGTGCACAACCCGGATTAGTGTACCATGGTGTATGCCCAGATGGATCGGTATACCGATATCCACCACCAGCTGTATTCCCACCCTCAGTCGGGATACCATGGGTGACGCCTCCATACAGTCAACCGGCCCCTGCTGCACAAGCACCACACGACCCCAGTCACACGACGGCACCACCCGCCGCATCGCTCGCCGTCTCCGCGACGACAGCACCGACCGCCCCCACTAACGCGACCCCGATCGACCCAGATACGACGGCTCCGGCGACTTCGGCTGTTCCGACTCCGACGGCCACTGCAGCGACTACACCAGTTGCGGTGAGTGTTGACACGCCCACGCCACAGAGACTCACGTCTGAGCCCCAAACGTTGGCTACGGCTAAAATGGCTCAATGGCGTGCGACCTTCAAGGAGGGCAATCTCACTCAATACATTCGGAGTTTCGAACAATTCACTGCGGCTTTTACTTACTCCGACCTCAACAAGACGACGACCTTCCGGAGCACGCTACGCGGCCGCGCTGAAGCGCTAGCTCTAAATATCCCGGTCGCGACTCCCTGGGGAGAGTTCCGTCGCCAACTCCTAGAGGGCTGGGAACCCGAGCCCCGTCGACAGTCCAAACGGGACGATTTCCCGTTCCTCAAGCGGGAACGAAAAGAGGACGCGGAACACTACATGGAGCGACTCCAAGCCCTGGCGGAACAAGTGTTCGATGACGTTACGCCAACGTCGCGGCAACGAACTGTAATTGCACAATTCGTGAACGGCCAACCCGACCCCATTGCCGATAAACTGTGTGCCCTCACTTTTAACAGTTACAGTGAGGCACTGACGGCCGTTCTCAAGGTAGAGAGTCGTCAGCAGAGGACAGCCAGAGATCGACATCGAGGCACACGACGTGCCAACATTTCCGCAAGCGGATACGCGGAAGACGACCCTGTCAATGAAGAACTGTCCTGTGCCATGGGACAAGTCACTCAGGGGGAAACACTAACCCCAGAGCAAATTGCGGCCTACTACGACCCCGCGGACAGTGACACTACCGGCCTACAAGGTTGCGACGAACACTCAGTGCCGACCAGCTCACGCGAGTGGGTGGCTGAAGCTTTCCAGTGCGTCCTTAGTGACGAGAATGGACTATGCGAGGAAACGGCTATCTTTTCTGTCCTGCGAACAACGGCCCCGATGAAAGGTGATCGACCCCTGCAACCCGGACGACCCATGGCTTGCTTCTTTTGCAAGAAGCCCGGCCATCGCTGGATGCGGTGCTTTCGGCTTAAGGATGTGCTAGTACGTAACGGCATGAAACCGCTAGCATTTCGGCCTAATGGTCCCGGTACTGACAGAAGGACAGCTCAAGTGTTGACAGTACCTAACCAAACCGGTAACCAAACTAAACCGGCCCCACCAACACCTCCGACCCCGTCGTCAAACCAGTAGGGGAAGGTGCTGAGGAGCAAGGACCTTCCAGACAACAGGACAACGTTCCCCGCTCCACATCTGCGGTTGTCACGACTACTGTACCGGTAACGACACCAATAACGACCCCGCAGCCGGCCCAGCCCACACCTCAGCTCCTTGAAGGGGTGTGTACAAAATGTCAAGCTCCGACCCCGAAATCGGCCTCTTTTCATGAAGGGGTGTTCGCACCGCGGCCACAACGGCCACCACGTGGAAACCGTCGTCCTGAAGGGGCGGACAGCATGTCCGAGATTGAGTGGATCTCCGACGACGGAGGATTCTACGCTTTTCCGAGTGGACCGGAATCCAAACTGCCGCCTCTTCACACACTCTTCCGGCCACCGCTAGACGACCCCGAAATTCCGGCTGTCATCAACAACTCCAGCGCCACCAATCACAAATGCTGGAAGTTGCCGGTACACGTCGGAAACAAGACGATAAAGGCTGTACTCGACTCCGGAGCGCAGATCTCCCTGCTCCGACGCGATCAGCTACGTCACGTCCCCGCTGACCAGCGACATTTGCGGTCTACTTCGGCTATTATTCGTGACGTCACCGGACAGTCAAGCCCGATCGATGGACTGATCGACCTCTCAATACAGGTCGGAACTAACCATATGGTCGTAACCTTTTGTGTGGCTGACATACATGACGACATGATTCTCGGCATGAACTTTTTTCGGCAAGCTCACGCTGTAGTGAATTACGGTGAAGGGACGATACAGGTACACAAAGAAATCCTGTTCGCACATAAAGACATTGAGGCCAATGTTGTCAGAATGGCCGTGCGACGAGCTGTCACCGTCCCCGCACGCAGCGAAGCAATAGTAGAGCTGGTCCCGACTTCCCGAGTTCGAGTTCGACAACACCCGAGGATAGTCCAGCCACTTACGACCTTTCCCGAGGAAACCGACCTCATCATGGGGAGAACACTTACGACCCTGAATCGGCAGTGCGTAAAGGTGTCGGTAGTCAATCCAGCAGATACCGGCATTACGCTCACCCGTTCCGACCCTGTCGCCATAGCAAGCCCTGTCGAAAGTGTCGTCGGAGCTCTGCCACGACCCGGAGAGGAGCCCGACCCGGCCACGGTAGACGCCAGTCACTACCGCGAGCTACCGCCACATCTACAAGAAATGGTGGATCGCGCCGGACTAGCGCCGGAACAGCATCGGCGTTGCGCCAACCTGGTTCACCAATACCAGGACACATTTATGCACCCAGACGGCCAACTGGGACGGACCCAAGTCGTCCAGCATAGGATCGACACCGGCAACTCGGCCCCAATTCGACAACGACAGCGACGCGTCCCTCAGGCGCAGCAAAGCATCATCGACGAGGAGATCGACAAGATGCTCCGCCTGGGGTGTATTGAGCCGTCAGATTCGCCCTGGAGCGCACAGGTAGTGCTCGTGCGGAAGAAGAACGGACAAGTACGCTTCTGTGTCGACTATCGGCTCCTGAATGATGTCACCCGCAAGGACTCGTATCCCTTGCCCAACATTCAGGACACTCATGACGCCCTGGCAGGCGCCAACTACTTCTCGGCCCTAGACCTGGCCTCCGGCTACTGGCAGGTCGAAGTCGACCCCAGCGATAGACCCAAGACTGCCTTCGCCACAAGGAAGGGACTCTATCAGTTTAAGGTCATGCCATTCGGCCTTAGCAACGCCCCGGCAACCTTCGAACGGCTTATGGAGACCATACTCCGTGGTTACTTGTGGACCCGGTGTATGTGCTATCTCGACGACGTGATAGCTTACGGCAGAACATTCGACCAGGCACTCGCAAACCTGGAAGCGGTCCTGGATCGAATCAGATCGGCAGGCCTGAAACTTCAGCCCAAGAAGTGTGAGTTATTCCAACGGGAAATCTTGTACTTAGGGTTCATAGTGAGCGGCCAAGGAATCCGAGTCGACCCCAACAAAGTTAAAGCCATCAGAGAATGGCCGACCCCGTGCGAGATCACCGACGTCAGGGCTTTCCTTGGTTTCGCCAACTACCACAGGCGATTCATCAAGGACTACGCTGAGATCGCTGAACCTCTCGTAGCACTTACCCGAGGTGAATGCCACTTCACTTGGGGACCGGCCCAGCGACGAGCTTTCCAGCGACTCCGCGACGCCCTCATCAAGGCGCCCAAGCTCGCTCATCCGACCCAGGATCCGGAGGACTACTTCATCCTCGATACGGATGCAAGCGGCTTTGCTGTGGGAGGAGCCCTCTCGCAAAGGGTTAACGGGAAGGAGATCCCCATCGGGTTCGCCAGCAAGACCCTTTCCCGGACCCAGCGGAACTATTGCACCACCTATCGGGAACTACTGGCAGTAGTTGAGATGGTGCAACACTATCGGCACTACCTCTGGGGTAGGAAATTCCTCCTCCGGACCGACCATAGCTCGCTAAGGTGGCTGAAAAACTACAGCGACGCCAACGGCATGCTCGCTAGGTGGCTCGCCAAGCTACAGCAGTATGACTTTCGGATAGAGCATCGACCCGGAAAACTACACGGTAACGCCGACGGCTTGTCACGGTGCCACAGTTGCAAACACCAAGACTGTCCCGGACGACTCGTCACACCTCCGACCGACCCAGAAACAAGTTCCGGAGAACTTCCAGTTCGTCGGATAACTGTTGTTCCGACCCAGACAAGGGCAGACCTCCTGGACAGTGATTCGATAACATCACCGGTCTTGCCCCAGCTAGTTTCGGCACGCCAAGTTGTTCGAGTCCGTGCTTTGGACGCCACACTTGATGGACAAAAGTGGCTTTCGGACTATTCGACCCAGGACATTGTCGCGGCACAGCAAGCCGACCCCAGCGTCGGAAAAGTGCGGCAATGGATACTAGCCGGCACCAAGCCTGACTCGCGAGAAGTCGCCCGCCAAGGAGAGGAGGTAAAGACACTTGTTTCTCGCTGGAACCTCCTGGCGCTACAAGACGGAGTGCTGGTTCGACATATAAAACCCGACCCTGCTGGACGGCCCGTGGTGCAAACCGTGCTCCCCGTAGCACTCAGGACACAAGTTCTGCACCAACTACACGACCTCAAGATTGTCGGACATCTCGGCATACAGCGTACCATCGAGAGAGTCAGGCGCCGATTCTACTGGCCCGGCTTGGCGCTGGACGTCGCCCGCTGGTGTGCCCGCTGCCCGCAATGTGTGACCCGCAAGGGTAAACCGGCCCCAAAAAGATCGCCCCTGACACAGCTACCGACAGGAGCGCCGTTCGACAGAATAGCGATGGACATCCTCGACACCCACAAGGTCACGGGAAGAGGCTATCGGTATGTACTAGTCGTGTCGGACTACTTTACGAAGTACACTGACGCTTTTCCGCTACGGCGACATACGGCCAAAAATGTTGCCGACACCCTGGTGAATCGGTGGATAGTCTACCACGGTGTCCCCAAAGCGGTCCATAGCGATCAAGGTACTGAGTTTGAGTCGTCCCTGTTCCGGCATGTTGTGCGTCTACTGGGCGCTAAGAAGATTCGTACGACCCCATACCGACCCCAGAGCGACGGCCAAGTTGAGCGATTCAACAGGACATTGCTCAACATGCTGAGTGCGTTCGTCAGCGATCGTGCAAACGATTGGGACTTGCACCTGCCATATGTGTTAATGGCCTATCGAACCTCAGTACACTCGTCCACGGGATGCACCCCGCATCTGATGGTGTATGGACACGAGTGTAACTTGCCAGTCGACCTCATGTTTCCGACCTACGACCCTGAGCCTCTACCTCCGTGTGGTCCGGAGTATGTGGAGTATTTGCGGCAAGCCATCAGGACGGCCCACGGTTTCGCCCAAGACCATCTCGAGAAAGCGGCAATTCGGCAAAAGATGGGTTATGACGCCCACGCGAAACCACGACCCCAGTTTCAACCAGGCGAACTGGTCCGGTATTATTATCTGCCACTCACGCAGAATAATAAGTTCGCTCGGCCCTGGACTGGTCCCTGGAGGATCATCGACCGTGTAACCGAGGTGGATTACCGAATCGCCCTGGTTTCCAACCCTCGGAACACTCGTGTTGTTCATCTGGATGTGCTCAAGCCATACGAAGGTGACAACCAAGCGGCCCACATCTACTCCGACCCTGTACGACCCACGTCGTCGTCAAGCAAGTCCGACCCAGAACAGACACCCGACCCCATGGGACTTCTCAAGGAGTTCTATTACCCTTGGGAGGTAACAGTCCAAGATCGGCATACCGATTCAGACCAAACAGCTGAGTCTGATTCGCCCACGACCCAGAATCGCCAACCGCGATCTCCGACCTCATCCGGCTCAAGTCGACATCGGCAACGGAAAAGATCACGTAGATCAAGTTCCGACACTCCAAAACCGGCACGCAAGACACGCAGGCAAAGGCCTGTGGTATCTTCCGACCCTGAGACAAGCGAGGCTACGCCCCCGCCTGCACGACCAAGTCGACCCAAACGCAACGCACGCAGACCGGCCCGATATAGATAACCCCGGCCTGGTTATCTGATTGATACCATTGATGATGAATTATGCATGTCTAATGGACTATGATATCATGTCATTCACAATAATAATATATTATATTACAATAACAATATATGCATTTAACATGTACAAGATGTCAGTGAGGCAAATTCGATATATATACACTTGATATGATTTCATAATTATGATGCTGCTGAATAATTGGTTTTGACCCCGTATAGCATGTACCATTGTTCCGCGTGTGTTACGCACTAATTAAAATATCATGCAAAATTTCTATCCATGTGTCAGCCGAAGAGGATAATAACCAGTCACACCGTGAGTAAGGCCACTTAGTTGTCGAAGAGGTGATAGTGTGATTCGTTCCGGAGTATGCGTCGACAGAGCCTCTACTCACTCCATGTAATATTCGGAGGAACGGCCCAGTGGTACGGGAACCAGTCACTACATAGCTATCATACCAAGATGCGGCCTGTCACCAAATTCATCACCCAAAATATTCAAAGCGCCGCGGTGTGACCGACCCAGATCATTGCAACTTCGACCCCAACAATATAGCGGCCCCGTCGTCCTGGGAACTGGCTGATAATGAACGGAACGATGTCCGCCCCTGTGAGTGATTGATATTAATATCTCAGCCTTTAATCACTGTGTGTCGTCTGCAAAACAGCAATTCGACCCCGTTAGTCTACTGTGCGCTAACTCTGAAAGAAAAGGAACGATAGACTGTATAGGTCACAAGGTTCGCACGAGCGCAGGTAGACCCTGTAGCTGTTTACAGCACCTACATCATCTCCCCTGTTAAAGACAATAGTGAGTCGTCGGGCAAAAAGAGCCCAGCAATTTGAACAGTCGATAAGTACATTTAGGATATGTTTTGGAACGTGTAATCCAGGGGACGGCAGATGAACATTCGGAAAACTGGACAGTGTGTGGACCCCCCTGCTGTCGTAACGGACCGGCCTGGTAGGTCGGAGAAGGATCGTACCCGCGTTTCCCTGACGACGGCCCCTCGCGGCACACACCCGGAGCAACAACACGCTGCATGAGGATCGGATCCGAACAAGTATAAGGCCATACTTCAGAAAACATGGCAGAATTCGACCCTGAACAAACCCGAACTATTTCTACAATCGACCCAGTGAACTTGTCGGCCTCACATCACAGCGGCCCCGCCGTCTCCTGCCAGCAAACGTGGTCGGGAGTAGTAACGAACTTCGGCCTTGAACAGCCGGCCCTGTTGTGTCGGCCCCACAGGATAGTGACTTGGAAATCCTGGTCACGCTGATCTGCTCGACCCTGAACTGTCGGCCCAGCATCATGTCGGCCCTATAGTGACACGGGAGAAGTAATCCTGGTCACTGTAATCATCTTGGTCGCGTAATTTGTCCATTCTACTAGAGAATGTCGAGGAGTTTTGTTTAATCATATCATTTCATCTCATACTCGTTGTTGTGCATGTATTTGTAAATGTATCATCGTAGTGACTGCTGACGGACTGACTGCTGACGTTTATTTTGACGGTTAGGAATTTTTATTGTATGAAGTGTTTTCACATTGTCGCGCGGCGAGTGTGTGTGAGTGTTGGGGTTTGACCTTTTAGGACTTCTTTAGCTTTTTATGTTTAGTTTTTGTGACGGTAGGGTCCGGGAAGGGTAATCTCCGAGGGCGTAGATTAATGAAGGGGTGTAATGTAGCATTTTTAGTGACAGTAAACGCCCGTCCCCTCCCGCACACATCTCCATGACAACTCGCCCACGCATATTCGACACAGCACACTAAATATAACCACTACACGATCACTACACGGACAAAACATACAAAACCATGAATAACCACGCGGCCCCCAAACAAGGCAAACACAGGTCAAACAGCTCACACCTTCGGCCCCGTCCAATCAAATAATTCGACCCCAGTACACCGGCCTTGACCTTCACATGCACATACTCATTTACACAGACATCACATGCACAGCATTCAGACCCAAACATGTCTCGCCACATACCGGGGAAACCCACTTTCCCGGTGAGATCAGCACACATCAGCACATACATAGCCAATGACACAACTCCGCTCACACTTGGCGGGAAAATACATCTACTCTGTCCCACGGCCCTGCAAATCTGCGCAGTTGAGAAGAGACTTTCACGGTGAACAGACGTATAGCAGATAGGAGATAAATAGCCGTGATTATAAGGAAGTGGATATATTTGTGAACTGTATAAACTGGAATATAAACTGTGAGACATATAAGAAGGACTATAATATAGCATATATAAGGATATAATTCGACCGGGAATATCACTGGACTTTAGGAGTGATTGTCGGCCCTGATTGTGTGTGATTGAACATTGGATATTTATCATCACAATAAACAGTTGAAATATAACTGCCGGCTTGCTATTAGCACAACGACCCCGGAATAAGTCGGCTTGATATCGGCCGTGAACGATATTCTTCACACAATCTTAAGCTGTATCGGACAACTTATCAAGAAAAATTGATAGGAAACAAAACGAATCGACAAACTTTCCGCCATATTAATGACTACCGTAACGTGACGTTACCGTAGTCGGGGTTCCGACAGTGATGGTTATATCGATACTTGTACCCACATATTCAAACAAAGACTCAAATTTAACTCAAGTAGAAATGATAAATCGTGTTTTATGTGATAGGAAATGCAAAAACTAACGTGCTGGCTTTTACAGAACCTTGATATCTTCAGCCGATCTCGAGATATCAGCAACTTTGTAGCAATTTAGTTTTAAAACTTGTATTGGAAATATGAGGCTAATTAGCTATGTTAATGAGTATTCATGACGTCACACGAGTGAGTTGATTTAATTGGATCATTTAGGGCTTTCCTCTGAATGACCCTTGCATAATATCGCTAAATAACACGGATAGGAATATGATACTAGATAATATATCACAACCATAAGACCTTTCTGGTCACCATGGCGACCATACTCTACATACGGCCCATAGCAACATGATTGCTAGGGGGTTTAATTCGGAACTGGTATGCAAAATGATGGTTAAAATTATTGAATCGGTTCCGAGAAAAGGCTCTCATCCACATTTTCACCAGTTTTGTTGCACCTAATTCAATATTCATGGCGTTTGGCCCTTAGCAATCACGGTTGCTGTAGGATATGTCTCAAGAATACTTACTTTGGTAACCAATTTTGGTAATTGAAAACTGATTACTAGTATACCTCTGATTCATGCCAAACGAAGTACATGCTAAATAAAGCACATGTTATCATCATATATAGTTAAAATCAGGAGTTTCATCAGCTTAATTAACTTGCTTTACTCTTGTGCCGTCATGAATACTCATTACAATAGGTAATTAGGTAATAAAAATTAGCCTAAAATTTCAACTAAAACCGCCATATCTTCATAAATAATCGAGATATTGACATCTTGTAAAAACTCTAATGATCCATGAGCTTTGGTGTATCATCTGTCAAGAATAAGTAGCCTGACATTAGTTGGACTTTAAATTCAATGCAACAGGCGCTATCTACATTTAATACAAAAATTATTGGGTAGCTACTTTAAATTCTCAAGAATGATCAAGTTTTCTTTCAGTTCAGAGATAAGTATTAATAGTCATCATGTCATTACAACATTTCCATCATACATGGTGAAGAAATGAATACATGTAGGGCCTACAACTAGGCCCCCAGGCCTATACTTGTTCTCATAGCATTTTCCCCCCTTTAATTGGCTAGAAGAAAATCTCATTATCATGACTATACGTTGACCCCAAAGCAATAAATCAAAATTTACTAGTATGTGATGAATTAGCTGATTCGTCAATAACTACACTATAAATCGATGCCGGTGGCAACTGTGCGTTTTTTTCTCACACTACGTTAATCATCATGCATTGACTGAACTAACCAGCGCCTGCACACAGTTTACTTCTACCAGAAAGATATGTAGTATGGCTATCGGGAGGCACGAGACATTGTCAACAGGGCGTTCGTAATGAAGTGTTTGAAATATTAATGAAGAAACGATTTTTTCCTGTTTCAAAAGAGGGCGGGATCGCGTTTTGCCTATTCGCTTTCCAGGATCGGGTGTTGCTCAAATACAAATCTGCCTGTTTTCGCTTTTTGATCAATTAATACCGCGTTCGCTTGACAAATAAACCGCGGCAATAGGCACGACTCCGGACCTGTCGCCCAACGGAAGCGAATTTCGTCAATACGCTGGACCCGGATCTCTCAAGGGCTTTGTACCACGTGGTCAGCAAATAAAACAGGGAATTGTGCAAACACGGAGACAAAAGTGAACGATCGCAAAAAGTGGAATTGGCTGCCAGAAAGTCCACCATTCCATTGCAGTCAGCTCTCATACGTTGTCATAAAACAAAAAGCCACATGTAGTGGTTATATTCTGTGTCCCGCGCAAACCCATGCAGTGACATGCCTTGCTCTTTATAAATGACATATATACATATGTATGCCCTCGATCTCCCTCAGGAAGGTCACAGGTATATAACATGTATGGCAGTGGCTGTCACCTACGAAGCAACAATACAACCATCGACCGTGAACGACTAACACGCAAGTGTGTCCCGTTGCCATAGACGCTCTTGCCGATCCATAATGCATGGCTGGGGACATGGGGGTGGTGGAGTCCACCGAGGAAGGGGGGGGGGGTGGTCTGGTGACCGTGGCAGCGCTTGGCCATAACTCAAGACTTGTCAATAGGACAAACACGACGAGCTTTCTTGCGGACGATTCCTTTTGTAGCGGGTTGGTAGGTAGGACTTGGAGCCCGGGACCTGTGAGCATGACGGGGCTTCCTCTAGGACTCCAGGGCTTCGCTCGGTGAGCGTCACAGGCGAGGTACCGTCCTCGTATAGCCTTCATTGACAGGACAGGCTCGTGTTTATTGAATATCTTCGCCTGGTTGTTCGACATGACACGGCAGGCACCAATTCAAGTTGTTTGCAGTGATCAACATATGACAACGTCACTAATACACGAAAAACCCCTGGTGTGACCAACTGTGGGTTGGACGGCCCAGTCAGCGCACTGAGAGAAAGAACTCGGTGAAACCAGTGATTCAAGTGTGTGCTCACTCAAGAGGGTACAAATCTTCAGAAGAAATGGACACGGCGCACCTAGCGCTTCGAATCAACAGGCGATATTCTTGAAAGCAGAGAAGAAGCGGACATTCCGCAAATAAACAAAGTTCCATCTACACTCTAGGTCTCTTGGTTATTTCTATACTTATGCAAAGATTATAGAAGGTGGGCCGGCCATAGCCAATTGAACGGATTTCAACTCAATTATTCCACAATGTGAACCACGCAACGTCGCCAAGGAAGCGTGACGGTCGACTAATACATATATTGATGGATATATATGGCAGATATATTAGCGTCCATATAACAACCAGCCACCAGGCGTGTCTTCTCCGGTCCATGTTATTTTCATTTACCCAGTGAAATAAGCGGATAAACTCATATGTAAGGCGACGAGAGGATTAAATTGGGCCGCTTTTGGCTCGCCTCAAATATGATTACAGATTTGTGTACAGTCGATTGCGTCTTGTCAACGATCTAGTGGTGTAACGCCACACAGCAAGTGCGTCAGGGTATCACTGGCAATATTGTATCGGAGTAAACACAAACAGCGATGTGGACATGGAGATGTTAAACGGCGGATGAAAACACTCAAGCATACATTTCGGCCAGGATATTGAGCAAATCTTCCATCGGATATTAGCATTCTTTTGAATTCTTTGTAAACTGGACAAAACGCGATGTAGCTGCGAAGGGGAATTAGCAAAGTTCAACGAAAGCGCAAAATTGAAGTATTTGATGCGAGGGCAGAATGCCCCGAGTTTTGACAAGAAATAAACCACCATCCTTGATCCGGATAACCATTGGAAAGGTAACCTTGTAGCACACTGAATACAGGACCCCCACTTACACCCAGTGGGGAGCCCCACACCCCCAGGGATGAGCACCCCTGGGGCAGGGCGAGATCCGCCCCTGCACGGCGATCCACCACCTGAGATCCGCGTCGTCCCCCAACTCCACATTACTGACGTCAACAATGACGGTGTCTCGATACGCTCTGAGCACGTGGCGGGGGCGTCGACCGTCTTTGGCTCCGTCTCGCACTTTTCCGCCTCGGATGAGGAGGATGAGTGTCCCTTCAAGCCGTTCGTTCCCCGCAGCTACCAGAAGCTCCTCGTCCGAGAGGCTGCCGACAAGAAACGCGAGGAGGAGAAGAAGAACCGAGTACAGGAGGGCCGTCTCGTCGACGGCGAGCTCCGCTTTGACGACGATGACTCTGACGACGCCAAGTTTGAGCGGGATCCGTCCCTGCTCGAGGGGGGTCCCCTCCCCACCTACTTGGCTGAGGACTTCCCAAAAGAACTGCTCCAGAAACCCATCGAGGAGATCGACCCTAACATCAGGGACAAGGTGAGGACTTCTATTGGAGTGACGTGTCTCACCTAGACGTGTCATTATGAAACGTTTGATGTGTTTATTGTATAATGTTGGGTGAAGGTTGAATGTTGGGTGAAGGTGGTTATGCAACACGCTGAAGTCTGTAGAATGGAATCGTTGTGTCCTTGAAAACACGACCAATCACACACGCTTGCATGACATATTGTCTTCTGTATACACTGCGAAACTATAACATATTTAGAGGCATTTAATATTAAACATCTCTGTTATCCACCGGCACACAAACTACACAGCAAACAAAATACTTCTACATTTACAAGTGTCCCCAAACCCAAAGCAGCTTCCAGAATTCTACTAATCCTACTGTCCAGCCCAACAGGCCAGCCATTATCTGCCATAGCTTGGGTAAACACGAGGACGTGGATCCGCAAAGGACATGAATAAACAGAAGAATAGAAACAATACAACCGCGGCTAGTGTTATTGCAATAAAACATACATAACCACGGGTAGTATCTAAGATCGATTTATTTTTACGAGTGAGCGACGTCCCCTCGACACGTATGGATGTAGGATGCGCTTACCTGAATATACATGTAGAACGATCAACGACCATCGGGGTTTATACTTAGTAAATATTCGTACGATTATCGAAAATTACGTGCAAGTGCGTTATCAAAAATGAATGTCTTTACAGTGGGTTGTTAAACCTGCGGGGTATCCCTGTATGGCCTCGGGGACTCATGAGATGCATGTACATTCCCAATCGGCAGCCACGCAGCCGTGAAACACACAGAAGAAAGATCCGCTAGACATCAAAGACATGGAAATACATGTATAATGTATATAAACCTATGGTGAAGAAAACACTGACGCCCCATGGACAGAAAAGTAGGAGCAAACGAGCTGCTCCCAACGCGCAGGCATTTCCTGCCCTGCATGTGGCGCCCGGGAGGAAGTCCTTGTACGCGAGACCACGTGTTGTGTTGAAGAGTTATAAAACCCAAAAGGGAATAGCAGGCAAAGATACTGTCACATCGATTTCAAGTTTCAAAGTGTTGTGACGCCCATTTAATTCACATTACCTCGATTGAGAAATTATGTCTCGTTTGACCAAATAAAACTCCTACAATTTATTATAAGCAAATATATTCAAATATATTTCGCATATTGCCCTTTATCGACAAGTGGACTACCTAATATCCATATATCCCAATATTTCAATCACTAGGGAACTGCATTCCGCAAGAAGTTATGCAGAAACCCATGTATTTAGTCAAAATTGTACACGCAATTGTGTTTCATAGTTCATTTGTGCCTGCATTCATATGTGATCGATGGATAGCCTAATCCCGAAAACAATTTTGACGATACGCTGGTTTAATTTGCCGTGTTATCCCATCAAGAAAGATGCAAGTCATTTCTGAAAACGGTGTCAAGACACTACTCAAGGACATACTATCCCATAATATGTTCAACCAGCCATCGCACCAACCATTAAACATTGAGCCGTTTCAGCGTTACCTGGCGTTTAGTCTAAGCATATCTATTCAGACGTCCATATCTCACACATTCTTCCCCAACATTATCTGAATGTGTTTCCGGAATATTCTTTCCTCGGTAGTTATCGATATTTCACAGAATAGATGTGTTTCGAGGCAAAAGACAAGTTTCAATAATATATAATCCAATCGATCAATGCTTGGAAAGTGTTGGATCCCACAGACATCCGATAAGTTTGATGTGATCCCGGATGCAGCATACAAAGTTGGACTCTCACTTTGAGTAGTGTTTTGACTGTAGTTCGGTTACTGTACCGGGAAGCTCGAGGTGTACAGAATTCGTAACGGAATATTGATTCGTTTTCCGTTTCCCATTCTGTGTTATACGAATGATTAGTGATCTCTATTGGCTAGATTTGACATTCAGATGCTTACAATATGTCAGCTTTCACACCTAGCCTCAAACTTTTATGCATTACCAGCAGTATTACGAATTAGAATATAAAATGAAGAAATGATCCATATTTTACAATTTAATCAAGTTCAGCCAGCATTTCAAAGGAAGCATCGGTTTTTTCTTTCAATGATAATCGTTCCTCCCTCCAATGATCGTCGTTTGAGATTTACATGTATAGCATGAGATGAAACCTTCAGATTTCCATCAATAGCAACTTAAAACTTGACACATACTGGTGCACCAGAATATTAAAGTGTTGGACAATATCTCATATTTACATTTCGTAATTACCTAGGTAATTACCTATTATAATGGTAACTATCGTGCTCGGTCGTGAGGATTTATTTTGGGTTGAATACTTTCACATATGGTCCAAGGTATGTTTTCCAGTCTAAGTTGGATCGAATTCCATGTAAATCTCGATTCGGTAATTTGATTAAATTGGAGTGACTAATTAGTATAATATGGATCATCTGTTGGCATACATATTTGTCGTAGGTGGTTACAGGCTCTTCGGCTAGATGTATGTCGAATAAATATTTACATTTCACTATGGAATTGGTCGGAATATTTGGCAGGTCAGATTTGGGGCATGTCTCTCTCTCTCTCGTGTGTACGATGCGGATAATCCCTGCTAGATATATGCGTGTATATCAACAACGGTGTCGTGAGCCTACATGTAATAATGGTCATATCTTTTGACTCCTTGAAGTTATGGTTTCCGCCACAAAAACACACAATATGTCACCTGAACGGTAATATTCTTTGAATTGACACCAAGATGAACATCGAAATCTATTATCTTTCGTTTTGTTTTCATAACGTGTTGTCTTCCTGTCATACGGTACATATGTTGTTGTTTTTCTCGACACAAAAAAATTCGACTCAACACCGTGGACATGACGCTCCATTAAATATCCCACGTTTTCTGGCACTACACCTCGGCTAAGATTCAGCTGCATGCCGGTGCCATGTCAACCGTGCCAATAGGGTCTACAGTAGCAGATCGATAAGCCTATGAGAAGAAACTGTACCCAGGCAGGTTGACAATAAACTTATACACACGATCCCTATTAATCTGTCCCGTTGGGACCACCGTGACTGGCCAAAGATTCGACAAAATGAAATAAAATCTCGTGATAAAACCTACCGTATCAATGCAACTGCCCTATTTTTTCATTGATATACATACCTAGAAATTCTATTGAGTTGTGTTTATCACAAATGTGCACATATCAAATCCATTGGTAATTTAGAAGAGTCACCAAAAAGAACAATATTGCCAAAATCCAAAGAGAATCCGGACTTTTGAATGGGAATTTTCGCTCAAATATTCATTATTCCCATATAAGCTCATGTACATGCGTTTACGTTTGTACATGTCATTATTTTGAAAATCTCACAGGCAAAGCGAAAAAGAAATGCAACATTTGTTCAAATTTCATTTTGGTAACGACTACATGATGAAACAAGAAAGCAAGGAAATGAATACAAATATGAGACTATTTATTATTGCAGTGGTGAGTTTGTGAATGTGCATTGTATTCATGAACACGGATCATGGTATGTTTGGACGACATGCCTGCCTTTTTATCTCGACAAATAAATTACTAATCATAGTCGTCAGTTATTGGACACACATGCACTAATTGTTTCATATACATCAAATGACAGGTCTGATGTTTGTCGCATATGAAACGCAAAATCCCCTAAGTTAAAACCAATAATTGAATGGTTGTTTATATATGAAAATAGTAGAATACCTTTATCAAAAATAGTATAAGCCTATCGTTTCCAGTGGGAGGACCATTAGAAGTTCTTAGTTTCTGCTCTATCCGAATGTATTGTTGAGTAGATAAAACCTTTATCCATGGCCTGGTCACGACACGAAATTTTGAGAACAATACCACAGCTATAGTCTAATCATACAGTGTTTACATAGCCACATTATGTAAGGATGTATGCACGAATTGAATACATTCTCCCGCAGCATAATACATAAAGTCAATCAATTATGTAAGCGCGAGCGATAGTCAGTCGTTTGGCGGGGAAAAAAATGTCGCCTGCTGGGTCTTCCATAAAGTGCTAGGTCATTCCGTACGCGCTGCCGTGTTCCCTTTATTATTATTTCTGCAAGTGGCATAAAACGATGCAGTAGTAACTTAAAGCTGAACGACCTTGTTTCGTTACTGCATGACAATGCAAATCTTTTGTATGTCAGGCATGGAAAATTTATGGAGTCTGTCCAGAACAAGAAAGGCAAGTGAAATCAATAAATATATGTCACCTGATGTAATGTCAGAAATTGTGTAATTTACCATTCTCTAACAGGCACAATAACAATTGATCAAGTAGTCACAGTGCAGCCATAGAACGCGAATGAAGAATCCTATAGAAGGGAACAAAAGATGGGACGAATTGAGATGCCAGAGAACGTGGGAAAATGTCGCACGGGCGATTCAGACATCCCAAAAAGACACCAACGACATATAGAGGCCTTGGTGTGTCGCATGGGTATCTCTTGACTCCAATCGATTCGACTGATGGAGGAGACTGTTTGCTAGGAGCGCGTGTTGCGGTTTTAAAACTGCTTTGATCTCTCGAGACGCCGTCTCCAATGCTTTGGTGCAATGGCTCCCTGTCGTCGATCGGGATGGAGGGAAAAAATGGCGTGCATTGCCCAGCTTGGCGGTCAATAACACCGTACCGGCGCGTGGTCGATCACGCGGGCACAATATGCACGATAATTGCACGGGAGCGGGAAGTTTGACAAGTTGTATTGATTGCCGTTCGTCAGGCGCCAGAAATTAACTTGTTGAGACGGAAGATATAGATTGACGTTTCCCTTTGTTTGCTTTTCCTCCTACATTTCTTGCCGTACATAAATTGCAGGGTTGATTCTAATTCGCGCTAATTAATGGCCTGTTAATATGTTAAACGTTTATATATCCCACCAGATCAAGGGTAGTAATTCGTGTTTCATTAGGTATATAGCTGTATTTTACACACCTATCTAGGTTCATAATATTGTTGGAAAACAGTGGTTCGGATTTTCATTACATTAGGCCTATTAAAAAAGATATACAATGCTCCTATACATAGCAACTTTTACACATAACACAACTTTGACATAAAACTGAAATATGCTCACATTCAGCTTATCTATAGATTTACCTAACTCAATCAACGATTGCTAAAAATCTCTCAAAGTTCTTTGTGAAATCCTACATGTACTTTTAATTTACACAGACATATTTACCCAGCTGAGAGCGTTCCATATGAAATGGCATATAATTTCGTGAACTAACATACTGAATTCTATAGAGAGATACTAAATTGACATTTTAGTTCGCAAGTAATAACTGTTGTTTCTCTCCCCTCATACAGACTTTCGTCGTCATATCGAACCGGTTCAAGAAGAAGAACATCTACCGATTCTCGGCCACAAAGTCTCTGTTCATCTTCACCCCTTGGAGTCCGTTTCGCAGAGCGATGCTCAAAATCGCCACCAACCAGTTCTTCGACTACTTCATCATCACAACCATCCTCGTCAACATGGCGGTCCTAGCTCTTCCGGAAAGCACTTCATGGCTGGTCGAGGCAGAGTGAGTTCACATTCGAATATTGATTACTTCCATAACTACGTTCCAGATCTAATATGACTCATACTCGATCCGCAAATTATCCAGATTTGATCCTGGTGAATATGTGATAGTTCAACACAACTAGAACGAGCGAATTAAGCAATAAATAAAAGAAAGTGATTCAGAGTGGCTCTGCCTGGCCAAAACACGCTTGTTCAGTAGACATACCCATGCTTCATGAACAAAGAGAGTACGGTATGTCATCTGACAAAGATTGACATTTTATTGTTGCTCTGTTTCAGATATGTGTTTACAGGCATTTACTCCGTGGAAATGATCATCAAAGTCAATGCTCGAGGGTTTGTTGTAAATAAATACACTTATCTGAGGGATCCCTGGAATTGGATAGATTTCGTCGTTATATTATCAGCGTACGTATACAATTCATATATTGCCTACTCATGCGTCTTTTGGATATACGTCTAACTATATATACGTCTAGATATACGTCTAATCGACTTACTGTTTTAAGTCAACTGAATTCACCAATGAGTTTCAAGAAATACACCAAAAGCAGGTGTTCATAATTAAGTTGGAAACAAACCTTATACTTTGGATAATAGTAATGTATTATGTATTTTTTTTTCAGATATTTAACCATCATTCTGGACAATGTGGGAAATTCGAGTGACTTGGGAAGCTTGGCGGCGCTGAGAACATTCCGAGTGTTACGAGCCCTGAAAACTGTCTCGGTCGTGCCAGGTACCATCATTTTGTTTAAAGTTTTATTTACTTGTGGGCACCTGAAAAAATCAGAATTATCTGTTTGTAAGCTACTAGTTTATATACCAATGTTATAGTAACAGTTTTCATAAGAAAAGTATCAATTCAACATCAAATTAAATGTGGTTGAAATATATCGCTTTCTTTCTGTCCCCTCAAGGCCTCAAAACAATCATCAGCGCCCTCTTACGGTCGATGAAGATGTTGATCGAGGTCGTCATTTTGAAGCTCTTCTGCATGATGGTTTTCGCGCTATTTGCCCTGCAAGTATACGTCGGTGTGCTGCGGCAAAAATGTGTCAAAGACGTCCCCGTTGATATGGTGCTATCAGACAGCGAATATATGGATTACATCAAAGATCCCAGTACGTCATTAAATATTTTGTCGATATTCCACGTCGTTCAGCTTTAATTTTTAAGAAAATCATATCTTGAAATGGGTAGTTTCTCCAATGAAACAGACTTTTTTTCGTGGAGATATAATTATGTGGTCACATCTGACATGGTCATGGTGAATAAAATTATATATTTGATTAATCCTAGGTAACTGGTATTTTGAAGATACGTATATAGTCTGCGGGAATGCCACGGGAGCAGGGTAAGCACCAAAACAACCTATCAAAAACAACCTTATATTATGATTTCAGCAAACCCCACAAGGAAGGTGAATATCTATACATTTATATACACATGATAGATTCATTTGGGTAGTGAACGTTATTTCCTATCTGCTACAGCGGTTGTCCGGCCAATCACACATGTATACCTGATGTAGGAGAGAACCCAAATTGGGGATACACTACATTCGACAATTTTGGCTGGGCTTTGCTCAACGCGTTCCAACTGATCACTCTAGATTACTGGGAAAATCTCTATGATCTTGTAAGTCGAACATTCTGCTTACTTTATACACAAAGTTAAACAAGAGAATTTTTAACTTGATTAGAAGGCATTAGAAGGCATCAATATGTAAATTATGGAAATTCATCACCACTGTTTATATGAAGTGCTCAATATTTGTTGGTTAGTTATCAAATTCAAACTATTCATTTATTTATTTCAGGTAATTCGCGCAAGCGGTCCATGGAATATCATTTTCTTCATGTTTGTGGTTTTCTTCGGATCATTTTACCTCGTCAACATGATGTTAGCTGTAGTCAACATGTCGTATGAAGAAGAAGTCAGCAATGCCAAAAAGGTGAGACAATTGCTATCTACTAACTTTGACATGAAGTGTTATGTTATCGGGTAATTTCGATCACCTTCGAAAAAAGCTTGTTGTCCTTTTCATTGCGATTGAAATTTGTTGAAAAATGAAAAGCCAGACATAATCTGCAATAATACCATATGCTTAATGTGGAATTGTTTACATTTCAATCCAGTCAAAAATCATAACAATTCCAAGAATAGAACAGCGCACGTTCCAATAGAATGTTTGCTTTCGCGAAATCAAAACAACTCGACTGTGTTATTAATGTATATTGCGATGTGATTTTTGTTTTGATTCATATTTGGTAAACATTGAGGGGTTATTCACTAATATATATGCAAATAATAATATATTTGTCCGAAAGCATGTATAAGAAACATGGGAGGGTTTGTTCACAAATTTGAACACATTTATTATCGAAATTTGCCTTTTAATAGGCACCCAAAAAGCTAGTTACCAAAAATAACTTTTAACCCCCTGTTACAAATATGGCTGAGATAAAATATTCGTTCCAGAAATTTGACAAGTCATTGCACTATTTATTTGACACCCCATCCCCGGTACAAAAAACTAGTTTGTGCAAATAGACAGATATAAACAAAATGATAATCATTTCTGGACCGCCATGGCAATATACCTACGTGTAATGCCGTTTATTGATTGTCGTTTGGTCCATGGCTTATAGAAATACACGTCGGATGTATTCAGCCCGTATACCCTTTAAAGGTACATGAACTTGATGGTAAATATTTAATCTGTATGTGTCGCCCCTTTTGCCAAGTGCGTTTTATGCTTTTTAAAAAAGAAATATGCCTTACCAAACGGTACTATTGGCGAATATTTTGCCTGTGGCTATAAAACGTACCACGAATACATACATGTACTTAATGTATTGAAGACATCAATGATACGCTTTAGGAATCGTCTTACTTCACACAAACCACGGAACACAAATCACACCATAGCAAAATATATAGGTCACCTGCGTCATGTGAATTTTAGTGACATGAAACATTTGTTTGTTTGATAAAAGTAACCATCACACAATAAAATTAAATTGTTAATTTTTCGACCTTATATGCCTATTAATCACGTATAATGTTAGTACAATATGACATAACATAGTTAAATGTTATATATAAACATAAACCATATAAATAATATTAAAGTAAAACTCAAAGGCGCGTTTTTATTACAATACCAAACGAGTTTCAAAATGGCGCTCGATACTGTAAGGACACGTAAATCGCTAGTGAACGAAGGTATGCTTGGGATCAACTCATCATTACTCACGGGAAATAAATACTACTTTGGATTTAATTAAGTAATTTAATGCAATGTCTCGATGTATCGATCATTGTTTCACAAAGTATACTAAGGCAATGATTGATTTGATGACGTTATAGTATGCACACTATTGGTGCAAAATGATGGATTGCACACCATAACAAATGCATTATCAATTAATCTTTTACTCGTCTGTTTTGTAACTATGTACGCGGAACAATTGTTTTAATTAAGGAATTAAATTTTAACGACATGACAACAATATATATTGAGCCCAGTTTTTTTAAAAATCTCTTTTTCCAACCACAGGAAAAAGAGCGAGATAGTCGCGATGAAAAAGAGGTGAAGAAAAAGAGGAAAGAGAAATCCGCCAAAGAACGTGCCAAGAGAAAAGCCGAGAAGTATGGTAGCAACCACCTACAAGTCATGAGTGCTGTTAACGGCTCCGCTGCCGCCAGCAGTGCAAGCTTGAAGAGTGTGGGCAACGGTGTTGTCAAGCTTAGCAGCGGGACATTACATGATGATTCGCCGAGTTCTTATCAGGGATCGAAGATAGACAAAGCAAAAGTTGCGGAAACGACCAAACAAGGCACAACCAGTGGGAAAGGTGATAAAACGGACAGTAACAATGCCGAGAAGGCGAAAAACGACAAAGAAGCAAAGGAAAAGTTGATATCGAAAACAACGACAAAAACAACGACAAGCAAGAACAACGACAAGAAAAAAGTGGGTTTTTTATTATTGATATCTTATAACAACATGAAAAAGTATGTTAAATGAAGTTAAATAGGAAAACCATGGAGAAATCAAACCGGATTTTGTTGTGTTAAGTATCCGGATTTGAGTATGATGCCGTAATATTTTTGCACAGTTGTACATGGATGTTTTAAGCCCGGTTTACACGATCAAACTACTTCAAACTTTTACTTCAAACTACTTCAAACTTTGGAGTTTGACGCCAAGTTTGAACGTGTAAACCGAGACTTCAAACTACGTCAAACTACTTCAAAATACTTCAAACTCCACCAAGAAGTTTGATCAAACTCAGTCAAACTATACGACCTCGTGTCCATATTATATGGAGGAAAAGCATAATTTTCACTCTGAAACTCGTGACATTGAAGTATGTAACACAGTCGTTCAGTTTTAATACAATCTTTAACAAAGGAGTATCAGAAATTAACGTCAAATGAAATAATTTTGATGGAGTTTGAAGTAGTTTGAAGGAGTTTGAAGTGAGAGGTTTGACCGTGTAAACCGGAGTTTGAAAGAGTTTGATGTAGTTTGAAGTAGTTTGACGTGACGAGTTTGATCATGTAAACACCCGCCATCAAACTATTTCAAACTCACTTTTCAGGAGTTTGATATAGTTTGAAGTAGAAAGTTTGAAGTAGTTTGATCGTGTAAACCAGCCATTACATTGTAGAAGATGGTGGGGTATGACAACCCTGTGATTATCACCGAGGATACGGTCAGTCTTGACTCGGAGGATAGTAACGGAGACCCGCCAGTCGTGGTCATCAAAGGTGTGTTCTTGTAGCGTATGATTTGATGAATAATGGTGCTTGTTATTGCGAGACCACTCAGGGAGGATTCATAGGAGTCCGGGGCATCTGAATTCCATAATGTGTTTCAAACCGGTTGCTTTAATCCCAATTTGCACAAGAAATATAATTCATCATACTCAGTAAGTTGTTGTCCCTCTGTGTGCCAAAATAATCTTCTCATCACTTTCGTGAAAATGTGTATTTTGATCTTTTCAGAGGAGGACGAGGAAGTGATGGATAGAAACTGCGAGTGTTGTTCTTACTGTTGCGTCAACTACATATGTTGGAGAAAGGTCCAGAACGCACTGCATCGCATCGTGTCGGATTTCGTTTTTGAAATCGTCATAACTTTCTGTATCGCACTGAACGTCATCTTCATGACTCTAGAGTTCCACGGGATGCCGGACGACTTGAGACTCACTCTGGAGATTGCAAACTATGTGAGTGTGATATAATAATAATTAATGATTTCATATGGATATGAGCACTCTAGATAGGATTTTGGAGCTATTCTTCTAATCATTTGGTTATGATGTTATTCTGCGTAATAACCACCATTAGTAATATCAGTGTCGATATTGATCAGTCATGTAACCAGCACACATTGTTTGAATTATTGACAATAACGTTCATTGAATAATTTCTCTTCGAAATCATGAGCATTCAAAGTTCATAGACTTTAAATGCAAAATGGGCAGAAACATTTGACGTTAACTCAGCTTGTCATTTTCATTATATAAAGCAACACCACACACTGAGCTTCCGCACCTTGTCAGTGTGGTGGGATATCAACTTGTCAGTAGGCTACACCCTACAGTATTTCGAATGTACACATGTTTATACTCTCTCGCACTGGTAAATCATGCCGCCATCAATAATGTAAATAATCCACCACGCTGTACGGTGCATACCACATCAGATTATCAGGGCTCTGCTCACACAGACATTCTCCAAGTAGCTTAGTCAGTCCAGTATTCAAATGTAGCAAACCAGTACGACTATGTGAATATACAATACAAACTAGTGATCGAACCATATGCCCGTGGATTCTATGAAAAGTCGGCAGATTTTGAAAAAGTAATGAGCTTTTTGTCCAAGCTGAATTATGTCCCCTCTCTGGCAACATGTACAAGAATGATACATCCCATTGACAGGGTGACACTTTCCTCTGATAGACAAAACTCCAGGGATTCATATGAATTTTTAATGCCGAACCAACCGGGAGAGAATATTTTATTGTTGTCGTAATTCGCGCCTACAATTCGCGATGTTCAAGCGAGCTAGCTAGAATCACACCTTTATTGACAGCACCTTGTAATATATATTTTTTTGTGACATTAATTCTGAAATATCCATAAAAATTACTATTTTAGAGTCATGATTATAATGGTCATGTTATCTTGCTGCATTTTGATTTTATAATGCTAATATGCTCTGGTGCATTCAGAAAAAGACAATACGTGTAATAATAATCACATGGCTGTTATTCAATCATTCTCTATTTCGTACATAATGCATGTATTTTCTTGATTGATTATTTTTATGTTTTAATAAAATACTGCACTTCGCGATCATTTTACCAGCTTCTGAAATGCTCATGAAACGAAATCACTAACATCATGTTCAATTTTGCAACATATCATTGTCCGAATTTCACGATTTAATCTCCAGATATTGTTATGAATGATTGCGTTGACAGATCTTCACTGGTATATTCACCCTGGAAGCCACCATCAAGTTGCTAGCACTCAGCAAGCTTTACTTCAAGAGTAGCTGGAACAACTTTGACCTGGTGATTGTGATCGCCAGCCTGATCGATCTCGGAGTCAGCGATGTTGACGGATTGTCCGTGTTCAGAGCATTCCGACTGGTGAGCAACGTATTAACCAGACAAATAATATCCCTAACCTCATATAATGGGGTTCAGAGCATTCCGACTGGTGAGCAACATATTAACCAGACAATTAATATACCTAACCTCAAATAATTACAACTACTAACAGCTTATAAGATCCCTCGTCAAAGCAGGAATATCGGAAACGGTACATAATAAAATCCAGGTTACCTTTCAAAACAAGTAATAACGAAAAACTAAAATAAAGCTACCGGTACACATAACACCGATTTTCACTGATCTATGTAATGAAAAACACATTTTCCCGCCAACAGTTGCGAGTGTTCAAGCTTGCGCAGTCGTGGTCGACAATGCGCATGCTCCTGTCCATCATCCTGCGCACGCTAGGAGCTCTGGGTAATCTTACCTTTGTTCTGCTCATTGTCGCCTATATATTCGCCGTTATTGGGACTCAACTATTCGCGAACAGCTACAAACCAGAGATTTTCTACCCCGAGCGGGTACCCAGGTATGGAGATATTGTAATATAATATGGATTCGTTATTTACGATGGGTACATGGACTGTTATTATGGGACATATTGGAAATCGCATTATGTTTGATTAATAATGAACAAAAATTGTGAACAAAATAATGAACAAAAGTGCTCGAATTTTATACTTAAATTGAAGTCTGTCTTATCAAATGCAGATACCCATTCAATAAATCGTCAATTCCAATGGAAATATGTAACGTTATTTTCGCAGGTGGAACTTCACGAACTTTCCGCACGCGATGATGTTGATATTCCGGATCCTGTGTGGGGAGTGGATAGAGCCGCTGTGGGATTGCATGCGGGCTGAGGGGGAACTCTGTATGGTGGTCTTCTTGCCTACGTTCGTGATAGGAAACCTCATGGTACGCCAACAGTATTTTTTTCTGTTCTAGAATTAACAGTTTTATGTAAATATGGGAGAGATTCCAAGCTTCCACTCTGTCCGGGATCCAGGAACTGAAACTTGACTCTCCTGTTGCTTTCTGCTGTAACGTAATATGACGAGTGAAAGGAACTCATAACGGTTACTTCGAATCTCGCAGAAATATTCAATTAAATACACAAGATACTTTGACATAATATCCACCAATACTGCACTGAACTCCAATATTCCAAACTATTTCTCTCACGACAGGTCCTCAACTTGTTCTTGGCCTTGTTGCTCAACTCGTTCGCGAGCGACTCCTTCCAGAAGAAGTCGAGCAGCGATTCGCAAGAAGATTCGAAGCTTAAGAAAGGCTGGCAGAAGCTGAAGACGCTCTTCAAGTCTAAGAAGAACACCGTGGAGCCCAATGAGGAGAGAAGGCAGTCCATCGCGAGCATCGTGTCCTCGCTCAAGCAACTACATGACGCTGAGAGGGAAAGCAAAGAGAGAGACGGTATGCGGAGAATTTTAACTGAAATGTGTCACCAAAGTGAATGTATTGTTGGCGATACAACGGCTTGCATGGCCATTATACATCATGATAAGTATGAAGTATAAATAATTTGAACCAATAATCTGAAATTTTTAATTGAAATCGGTAATGATCTCGTAATCTTGGGGAAATAAAATTGTTATATTTGTTCACTTATGCAGGTGAAATTGGCAACGGAGACATATCCCATGGTGAAAATAAAACGGATTCTAAGAACACGGCTAAGGTTTGTCACTTTTTTGTATTGCTGTTCATCGACTTATTTGTGTGTAAAATGATATAGCGACTATAAAGGTCGTGACCAAAGCTGAAATAATATATCACCCCTCTCAACTTCAGGATATGGACAAGGCGTTTCAGACGGATAGGCAGAAGTTCAGTCAGTTTCAAAACGCCGTCGACACGAGTAAATCCAGCGATAAAGACAAGGCCAGCTCCAACAACAACACACTGGCGCCACCGGAGACCAAGAGGCGCGACTCGTCCAAGCCAAAGAAGAGCGCGTATGACGATGATGAAGGAAACAGACTCCCAATTCCAGGGGACGTGGACGACTGCTTTCCGAAGTCCTTCTACACAAAGTACGCCGGACTTGTTGTTTCTTTCCATCGGCAAGACTTCACCTAGTATTATAAAATGACATGCAACACTGCACTGTCAAAATTTCATGGAACTCGAATTACAAAAAAAATTATGTTTATAAAATCAAAGAATGACATAATTATATGTTGATGGTATTAAAACATTGGTTGAATACATCGTCTTGAATCATCTGTAATTTATTATGAGGGAAATAAAAAAAACATTTATGAAATTCTGGGCGTGTTACAGATGCTGTGCCTGTTGTCGGACGATGGAGGATACCCCGACAGGGATGCGGTGGATGGCCTTTAGACGAGCACTACACACTGTCACGGAGCACAAGGCCTTCGAGTACTTCATCCTCATCATCATCTTCGGCAGCAGCATCTCACTGGTCAGTGAAAACATCATGGGGTGTGATACGCCCTTGTTATTATACATATGGAATAAGATACCTAATTGATATTGCATGTATGATGAACGGGAATGTCATAACGTGTATCTTTGAATTCTGTCGACAAATATTGGTCAAATCTTTTTGAATGAAGCATTTTCCATATTTGATTTGTTCGTTGTCTTGCAGTGTTTTGAAGACATTTATCTTTACCGCAACCCGACCCTACAAGATGTTCTCAACTACTTGAACATCACCTTCGCTGTGATTTTTGCCATTGAAATGATCCTGAAATGGTTGGCGATTGGATTCAAGAAATATTTCACGAGTTTCTGGACTATCCTCGATTTCTGCATCGTTGTGGTAAGTGTTCTGACATTAATCGGAAGAACACAAAATAACATCACTTGAAAAATACCCAAACGCACCTAATATCATGAAACACTCTTCTGCCACTGTTAAAAACAGAAATACACGTGGATTTTAAATATTTATGAATATATATTATGACATCTTAACAGACAACAACAAATCATTGATACTATATTGTGAAAAACCCATTTTCCAGATATCGTTTGTGAGTATCGCGGCGGATGAGTTGGGCCTGAGTCAGCTGTCGGCGTTCAGAGCGCTGAGAACTCTGCGGGCGTTCCGACCGCTCAGGGCCGTGTCCCGCTGGCCCGGCATGAAGGTACGGACAAGTATAGACGTTATTCTATAGTCACTTCTACAGGCTATGTCATCCAGTGCATGAGGTTGATTTAATTGGTGTGACCAACCGATATATGTCATTTACATTATGCTACTTTTTTATGTTGTTCCGTTAAAAAATTTGAAAATAACAAGCACGTTCTCATGACTAGGCCTTTAATTTATCGTTCGTTAAGTAAATGATCGAATTATTAAGTGAAGTTTATGGGACAAATGCCATCACATGTATGTTAATATGATGATCATCAACTTTAATTGAATACCTAATTTTCACCCAACAGATTGTCGTGAACGCCCTCGTTCACGCGATTCCTGCCATCTTCAACGTGATGTTGGTGTGTCTGATGTTCTGGCTAATATTCAGCATAGCGGGGGTGCAACTGTTCGGCGGACAGTTTAGAAAGTGTGAAGATATCAACAAAGTCCGTCTGGATGCCGCGCTGGTCCCGAATAAA
Source organism: Terebella lapidaria (assembly GCA_949152475.1). Classification (NCBI taxonomy): domain Eukaryota; kingdom Metazoa; phylum Annelida; class Polychaeta; order Terebellida; family Terebellidae; genus Terebella; species Terebella lapidaria. The sequence continues at coordinate 5,403,666 of OX424562.1, forward strand.
TCCGCTTGCGAGGCGCTTGCAGCCGCGGGCGAATACGTCAACTGGACGAACTCAAACATCAACTTCGACCATGTCCTCAACGGATATTTGGCACTGATCCAAGTGGTATGTTCCGTTCTCCTTTGACAATAATGGTTTTATTTGGAGACAATTGTATAATGATCTCGCATAGAAGATTGTTTTTGCCACCAGTTCAAAGATATGTATTCGGGTGTATAATATAATATAAGGGCATAAAACTCTCCATTTTGTGTTGGTATTTACAAAGCGTCAGGCGACTTTTCAAGGTATAAAAACATATAATATGCCCCATAAATATGCTCAATAAATGTTTTACTACTGCAATAAATGTTGTACTATTGCACAAATTTGTATCAGTTAGTGCCAATATGTCCATGCTTTCAAAATACTCCATATATGAATAAAATTCCGAATGTTCTGAAGTTTTATCAGTAAGCACTCTCTGTATGCTGCCTTGTACTTGGTACTACAGGCGACGTTCGAGGGCTGGATTGAGGTAATGCGCGATGCTGTGGATGCGACTGGCGTCGACAAACAGCCGCGCTGGGAGGCCAACTTCTGGGCGTACATTTACTTTGTCTTCTTCATCGTATGCGGTTCTTTCTTCACATTGAATCTGTTCATCGGTGTCATCATTGATAACTTCAACATGCTCAAAAAGAAGGTGCGAGTTTTTTTCGGGGTTTTTTTCTGAAGCAAATCACGAAATCTTTCGTTTTATCATAATTATCATAATAATAAAATTTGAAATGTTATATTAAAAACATAATATAGCATTTCAAGACACGTGTTTTATGATAATTAATATTTCCAAATATTGTATATTCCTGCTTGTGTATCACGCTGGATAAAAAACATCATAAATGAAGCATGGATATATGATAATGATGATGCCCTACTCCTATATGCAGTACGAAGGCGGATATATCGACATTCTGTTGACTCAGAGTCAACGAAACTACTACAACACGATGAGGAAACTCGGAAATCGTAAACCACAGAAAACGATCAAAAGACCTAGGGTTAGTTCATTATCATAAGGCATGAACAGATACAGTATTGATATAAAAGTATTTAAAATATAAATACGGCTACATGCGTGTTCAAATTTTGAAGGATCGAGATTATTATTATTATTATATCATGACTATCGATAGATATTCAATTAATATATATATCTACCCCCACAGAACAAAGTTCAAGGATTCTTTTTCGACGTTTCCGTGAGCACCAAGTTTGAGTTGGCGGTGGTGCTGTTGATTTTCTTCAACATGGTGACCCTGGGCTTGGAACACTATCGTCAGTCAGACGCATACAGTGACGCGCTCGACATCTTGAACATCATCTTCACGACTATTTTCACACTGGAAGCCATTGTTAAGATCATCGGGATGCGCTGGCACTACTTCAGACGTGCCTGGAACGTATTCGATTTCCTTATTGTCATCCTCTCTGTCATTGGTCAGTTCCAGTCGATTTCTTACTGAGAAAAATGTAGCCTACAATTTCATAACTTAGTGATGCTATGCATACGTTTTAGGCGCTTGGATCTTGAAACATATGAATGAGATTAATAGCAATAAATGTTACTTTCTCTTGATGTTATCTATGCCTTTTATATGTTTATTGTAAGTTATAGACTATTAAGCGATATTGTATGAAACATATGTGCACCATGTATATCCTCAATACTAACCTCCCTTGTATTGGTTCTCCAGGCGTCGTGTTGGATGATCTTCTGCGTCAAGTATTCGTCACGCCAAGTCTTCTTCGCGTCGTGCGTGTTTTCCGGATTGGACGAATTCTCCGCCTCATTAAAGTGGCCAAGGGAATCCGGAAACTCCTTTTCGCTCTGATGATCTCGCTCCCCGCTCTTTTCAACATTATTATGCTGCTTTTCCTACTCGTCTTTATCTACGCCATCTTCGGGATGACGCTCTTTGGGAATGTGCGCACGTCTGGATCAATGGATGACGTGGTAAACTTCCAGACCTTTGGGCGGAGTATGCTCCTGCTGTTCCGTCTTATGACCGCGGGAGGGTGGAATGAGATCCTAGACCCTCTCCTGATCAAAGAGCCAGAGTGTGATCCTAATTTTATGACAATGCCAGACGGCGAGCGTCGCGCAGTGCCAAACGGTGACTGTCCGAATCGAGGATTCGCTATCTTCTACATGGTGAGCTTTGTTATGATCACGTATCTCATCATAATCAACATGTACATTGCCGTCATCCTGGAGAACTTCAACCAGGCTCACGAGCAGGAGGAGGTGGGCATCACCGAGGATGACTTCGAGATGTTTTATGTGGTCTGGGAGCGCTATGACCCGCATGCCACACAGTTTATCAAGTATGATCAGTTGTCCGATTTTGTCTCGGACTTGGACTCGCCGCTAGGGATGCCCAAACCTAACGAGATCGCGCTAGTTGCGTTCGATTTACCTATCTACGAGGGAGATCGGTTACACTGTCTGGATATACTCACGTCACTTGTGCAACACGTACTAGGGAGCGTGGAAATGACTGATGAATTCAAGAACCTCAAGGCGCAAGTCGAAGAGAAATACCATGACGCTTTCCCGACACGCGTGCAACAAGTCGTGCTCTCGACGACGATGCGACGTAAGAAGGAAGACGTCGCTGCGAAAACGCTGCAGCGCTGCTGGCGCAAGCACAAGGCGCAGTCAAACATCCGGAAAATCACACAGATGGCGATGGAGATGAAGCGCAATAAAACACGCATGAGCATGTCGCTAGCAGGATCTGGCGATCGCCGACCTAGCGACTTGTCGGCAGCAGCCGCCGCTACGTCCTCGACGCCGGCAAAAGAGCGACCTCCAAGTGCCACAAGCAACAAAAACATCAAAACTGTCAGCAAAGCCGCGCAAGTTCGCAAGAAATCTAGCCTTGGCAAGCGGCTGATGGTCCCATCGGCGACTGATATCAGCCTACCCTCAGACAATAACGATATTAGCTTATAGTGAACGTCTGGATTTACACTCATCATGACTCCATAGTCGTTTAATATGTTGCCTAATATACATTCTAGTGAATTGTTTTTACCTGCATATCACTTTCATTTGTAAATAACCTCATCCCATCTAAAGTGACCTCGCTATTTGTTTTACGTGCGTTGCGTGTATCATAATGTATACATGTAGTATATATCATAAATATACCACGGAATACTCTCGTTTTATGCTATGCATCTTTCCTGTGATATGAAATGATGTGTTTCGATAGTCGATTGTGAGTATTAAATGCCTGATGCAGTAATATTCATGTTGTATTTCTCAAATATTTTGAGTAGATATTCCGCTTTTTATGTTGGTATTAGCGTTCAATATTTAATCATGTAGGGTCCCATTTTGTGCGAGTATCATTCCATACAATATTGTCTCGTCTTGTGTTACTCAATATTGTGCGAATCTTTCTGTTTTAACGAAATGAATTATAGGGAAGCTAGAATTCTGCACATGTTTTAACAGATATGTATTATGGGGACCAATACTGTGCTACACCATTATATTATTATATTTATGGCCAAGTGATCTGTGATCTGTTGCTGTTTATGACCTATGGAATTATCAAACCAAAATACTGAATAAAATGTGTTAATAAAATGGTTGTTAAGTTTGTTGTCATACAAATTAAGTTTTTTATACTGTTATAAGTACAAACATTTACATCTCATATCTGAGTTGAAATAATAATGTACAGTAAATTTGAATTGTTTAAGAAACTTTGGTCAGCTTTGAAAATAGTAATATATTAATCTATGAGGACATGTTGTCTCGACAAGCCAATTTTCCGGTGATCGTTTTTTCAGGCATTATTTGATTCCAGATTCACGCAATGAATGAAGATATTCAGCACATAATATCTATCACACGCTCATCATATATCCAGTGCAATATAAATACGAGTGAGGTACTTGTTTATATTACTAATAATTGACAACTGCTGATATGACCTACAAGAAGGCATCGTCTGATTTACAACATATCCTCCAACCGTCATTGATGTTTGCCAAATTGGTATTTACATACAAGCCAGCCTGCATACAAAAAACATAATATGTCTTTGTTGTTTCGTCCATTAGATAAATATGATAGAATAATAAAAGACATATTATGTTTTTTGTATGCAGGCTGGCTTGTATGTAAATACCAATTTATCTAATTTATCTAATGGACGAAACAACAAACGAACGAACGGAAATGTTTTCTACAGTCACCAGTACATATGCACCCAGCCATCAATTCTGGTTTATTAGTGACTATAAAAATGAGAACACAAATAAATTTACTTAAATATGATACGCTTTATAAGTAGCGCCTCCCAGATGGACATAAACTGTCGCTATTCAGTTTCAATATTTCTATAAAATTCATTTTTAAATCACCAAAAAGGACATTAGCACACAAAATGTATTTCATCTTCAACAACGAAAAATCAAAGATCATATAGGCGAGAGTCTACGAGGAAATACTGGTATCTGCCTATTTCTTAACTTTATTGGGAGTATACCAAACCGTAAATCTTGCTAATATGGATCCACAATTTTTACTCAAGCTATATTTAATGTAATTCTCAGTACAAAAGTTCTCTTCGAACTGCACACTTAAGTATGCAGTTTTGGCTTCATATACATACGATACAACAAGTCATACATGATATTCTCAATTTTATGCTTGGGTAACTGAAGGTTAACAGATATCAGGTTGAACAAATATGATTAAATTCTTACAATCAGGCGACCCTTGAAATATCCTCTGACCTTGTATGGGTCCTTGAAAATAAATCCCAGATAAGAATTTGATTATCATTCAGTCATTAAACGATTCCACTATCTGAGTAAACTGTACATATGCCCATATTTAGATGCAAGCCACCCCATACCCCTTCCATCGCCGTAGTAGGCGCATATCTATGTACACCCAAATAAAAACGTAGTGCCCTACTTTGAACTGTTTCACATTTATCATACTATAAACTACCCCATACATCCGACCGATAGTCCATAACAGGGACAACTCCTGCATCATACATTTTACTAAATGTATTGTACCCTAAATCTTTATTACATTTAACTTTGTGACTAATACTAAAAATTAGACAAAATTAGACGGTGTTCACCAGCGGTGAAGTGGGAAATTTTTTAGCGCCTCCATTTTCACCGCCAGTGAAATAGCTGGCGGTGGTAAATGATTCTGCGTTCAAACCAACACTCACTGGAGTCACTGCTTGTGATAGTCGACGTCACAGGCGGTGTACACCGTCTTCACAACTTGGTTTGAACGCAGCATAAGCTTCGAAGATGTGTCGGTGTTAATGACAGTATTTGTTTCCTAGCGGACACGGTATGTTAGGAAAACGTTTAGCCACGACGCGGGAGGAGTGGACTATTCGCTGTGCACAGCCGGGGTCTCTTGTTTTCCAACATTCTCTCCTGATCCGGCTGATGGCCTCTCGTCTCAGAAAGATGTGTAGGGTCAGTTGCCATGGCGAGCAGTAGGAGTAACGCCATAGCTAGGAACAAGAAGCGTGTGCCCCGTCGGGTCATTCTGTATCCGAGTTAGAGTCCTGTTGAATCCAAGTATAATCGAGTTAGAAGTCTGTATATTGCTTCAAGAATATTGTTTTCACGTTCAAGTTCTTGCAACTTTTCTAGATTAATATGAGACCGTTCCACAGAATGTGGTTCAAGTGAATGTTTCTAGTAGGAAACTGGAGCTTTAGTTTGTATTCTTGTGAAAGCTTAGGATGCGAGTGTTGTAAAATTGTATGCCTTTTCGGTGTTTTCTCTTGCATTTTCAAAGTATTTGCAGAAAATTAGCACCGATCATTATGAAGGTGACATTTTGAAAATTGGTAATCTGATATGCTCAAATGATGTTATTTGTGTGAATATCAAAATGTTAATTGTGCGATATCAAGGTATAACGTCATGAAGTCCTGAACACAGTGACGCAAATAGAGAGCAAAATGAGACAACAAATATTTCGTATCCTGATATTTTATTATCACCCTTTCACGTTTTCGTAATTTAACACATTCGCTAATCGGTGTATAAGACGTCAAGTCTAACTGAGCGTTACATCATGGTAGTGACATTCAGAATAATAAAGGATTTTAGCAAATGAATTGTCATAACATTGATATGAAACCATGGTATTAAATACTAAATGACAATAATGATTTCTAGAAAATTATTATCTATCCTCCTCTTGTTGAAGAAGGTCAAGTTGGTGCGGACATAATTTGCAAGATTATGTGTAGCTGATATAATTGTATGTAATACTTTTCAGGATAATCGTAGTGTGGGAACTCCAATATAGTTCTGAACATGTAAATGTATATTCAATGCTGTGATCAAAGGAATATTCGTAGTCAAAACTGTGACGGAATAGCGGAGTTCTTCGGGCGGCTATTACGCCCACTGATCGAATAGTTCGATGTATGTTGTGCGTTGACACACCAACAGGAAGTCCGACGTAAGTTTCAATATTATCCGAGTTTATTTGGATGATCCTAGTCCGATGTACGATCACTCTCACATTCAATCGTAATCCCCACAATAGTCCGAAGTATTAATAGTCTAATATGAGTTTGAATAGTCTAATATGAGTTCTTCTAATCACAATATTTGGCGTAGTACCTCTCAATTCAACTTCTCTCTTCAACAGGTTTTACACAACTACATTGTCCGTGGGAAAGCGCGGGGCTAAGTCTATGATGTGTGTGGGTTTTCCCGCGTAATGTGGCAGGTGTTCATGTGAAATGGCGGGAAAGTGATGTCATGTCTGTGTGGGCGGAGTCATGTGTCTGGGAATGTGGTGATTGGTGGGATTGTAGGAAGTGATAACGTGAGCAGTGTTGTTTACATGTAGATGTGGTGCGAGGACGGTGCGTGCCCGGTGACGTAAGGTAAGTAAGTATGAAGTCATGTGATGAATCTGTGCCGTGTATGTCGAGTGGGAGAATGTGTCAGGGACGGGTTTCGGGCCATAACAGTCATAAATATTCTACAAAACACCCCTTCGTCAAATTACCCCCTGGGAATTTACCCTCCCCGAAACCTAACTGTCCAAAAATCTAAACATGATAAGCTAGAAGTCCTAAAGGGAAACACATTCACCGCGCGAGGCAATGATAAAGCAATGAATACAATAAAAATTTCTAACTGTCAAAATAAAGTCATTAGTCGGTCAGTCAACAGTCACTAAGATGATATGAACACATTTGACAAATACATTTAAAACAACCACAGGTGACGATGAAACACATAAATCAAGACACAAATCACAGTTAAAAGAATCACAAATATATACATATATATTATTGGAATGATAAAAATACTCCTCTACGTTCCCTAGCGGAGCGGAAACATTTTAAAGTCCGAAACACCTGAAAATGACCAGGATTAATTAGTTCGAGATACACACATATATATCATATGGTATGATTAGTACGAAATGTACAGGACACAGCTATCCTGGTGCTGTGCCCTGGGGTACGAAATCTAGTCCGACTGACGGTCGCGTCTCCGTGACGCGGGAGGCCGGGCGGCTGGCGATGCCTGTTGCATCAGCCGCCTTTAGTCGTCGGCCGGCAGGTGCGGCAGTACGGACACTATCGTTGTCCAAAGTTCGTCCGGAATTCCAGGTGATTCCGGCGGTGACGAAGTCGTAGAAAGGCGGGCGAGGAGTTCCCGATTTTCCTCTCGCAGGTCCGAAGTAACTTGTTCCGCAGTGCGGAGTTCCTCCCGGAGTCGACGATTCTCCTCCAGGAGAGGGTGCGGAGCCGTAGGGGTCTGTCGCTCGTGGAGCGACCCCATCCCGAATCCGAGGGACATGGCATTGTACTCCGCCTGGCGGATGTGCGCGTCCATGGCGAGTACATACCCGCGGCGGATGGCTCGTAGGTGTTGTAGCGCCAGGTGTCAGGGACGGGCCAGTGCCAATGACGGGAGATGGTGCTCAGCGTCCTCCGCTAGCAACAAGGAGTCCGCGTCTGTCGCAGCCTGGGTGATCTGGTCCATCCAGTAGGACTGATGCGGTCCCAGTCCGGCGGGAAGACTTGACGGTGATATGTCCGTTGTCGTAGATCCCGCGACTCATGATTTCCCTGAGTCCGGAATAAGTCCGTGTATGCTGAGGAGTATCCTCGCGATGTCGTCGCGTGCGGGAGCAACACGAGAGGTCGTACGGGCTTGGCCGGTTTGGCTGAAGCAGGCAAAGTAGCCGACACGGCGGTCGGTCGTGCGGCTGTCACTGGCGGGGTAGCCATCATTCGTTTTGGTCCGGAGTCCGAAGTAACACTAGCCGTGGCTTTAGCTGCGTCTCTGGCAGCCATGGCTTGCTCGACAATTTTCCCGCCTTCTTCCAGGCGCTGGAAGTCAGGCGTACTTAAGTCCGACATTGAGTCCGATGATGGACTCGGCGTATGACGCTCTCCACGTTGAGCGAGTTTCGCCATTACTTTCTTTCGAATGTCCGTTTCGGCCCCAGAGGCCGTTTCTGTATCTGATATCATGATCAGGTCCGAGGTAGGGGAAACTGTTCCCGGTGCGCTGTCGGCTGTCGCCGATTCTCCAAGTACGATGGGATGTTCCGGCTCATCCCCAGCCTCCACTATTCTCACGGCAAGTGGAAGTTCGTTATTATCGGCATCAGATGCCGTCTTCTTGTCCGGTGGCTTATCTCTCTCCTTGTCGGAAGACGACATAGTTCGAATTTCGCTAACTGGCGTGAGCCCACACTCACTAGTCCGACCTTTATCCTAATACAGGGTGCGTACCAGGATTATTCACACACAAAGTTCATAAAATGTTATTCAATAGTCTGTGCTATTGCCGTACGAAGTATATATATTCAAAGTAGTGTCTGATTGTCTCTCAAGATCACTGTAGTATCAACACTTTTCCGATAGATGTTCACTCTCCAGTGTCCGCAGCCAGAATGATCCGCTTCTAAAACTTTCCTGCTTATCTGGCATCCGTACACACACAAAGTGCTGACAGTGTCTTTTGCGGTTTTCCACAATCGGGGGGTGCGCTCTGTCTATTGTCTTATACGTCTTTTTACGTTCGCTTGATCCATCTCGGCTCTCAGTCGTGCGAAGAGGGGGCGGTCCATCACCTAGGCAACGCGTGTACATCAAAGCTCTGGTTCATCACACCAGTCAAGCGGGGCAGTAGGTTAGCACACAGCTGCTCTATTTTCCCATAGTCCGACACAAACTTCTGGATAACGCAATCCAATCATTCACTGTCCGTCTAGCATACAGTCAAAATTACTGCACTTATTGCGTGCTTCCACTCTCTATTGAAGTTAACTGGGAATGTTTATATGGAGGTGCCGCGGGCGGCTTCAGTGTTTATTTGTGCTTCATGCTTTTCCGTGTGAACTCCTACAATTAGTCCGTTCCTTATCTGCACAATTAGCACACAATAAACTTTTGACCAACTTGTTTATAACAGATGATCACTGTCCGTACGTATTCTGAGGTATGAATACCAAGCTCACAGAAGTTTGCTCAGTCCGTTCATTTTCATCTAGTGCCGTAGATAATGGAACCGCTGATATTATCATGAGGGTTGATGGGGTGATCTGGGCGGCCCTGCCGTGGCGTGTTGCATAATTTTCAATGAATGTGATGACAGATCGCGCGTTGGAATGCAGAGGTTTATTTATAACTGAATCCTGCTCCTGAGGGCATTCCCCTGAATTGTGCGTAGGGGGAGCAGAGGCTCTTATCAGACGCTTGCTCGGGAGACGGCTATCCTCTCACCTCGTCCGCGACAAAGTGATCTTACTCACGGCAGGACATGACGGCTGACACATGGGTGGAATTGTTAGTCATGCAATATTTAGGTAGTGCGCAACAGGCGCGAGATGGTATGGAGAAGTACGAAGTTATATGCAATGCATAACACACATATACCACATTATAGCATCATAACCAGCATCAATATTATAACGTCATATCAATATTGTATATGAAAATTGCCTCACTGACATCAGTACATAAAAATGGTTATTGAAATGAATATGTACATAATATTGTTATATTATAAATATATTTTGGGGTGATATGACATCATAGTCCAATAGACAGGCATTTATTCATCATCATAGAGATCAGTCCCTTGGCACAGCTGTGGTTATCTGAACCGGGCTGGGCGGCGAATCGTGCGTCTGGGTCGATTGTACGGAGCAGGCTGGGGCGTAGCCTCGCTTGTTGATGAGTCCGTAGCGATCGCGGGTTCGGGTCCGCGGGGATTTGGCGCTCGCTGTGAAGCGCTGGAGTTCGACTTGCGCGATTTTCGCTTCTGGCGACGGCGCCGCGGTCCGGATGTATGGCTTCTCCGACTGGCGGGTGATGACGAAGTATCAGTCTCGGTAGTCTGATCTGTGCCTGACGATTTGTCTTGTACGGTGACGTCCCAAGGATAGAGGAATTCCTTGAGGAGCTCCAGGGGATCGTTCGATGGTTCGGTCTTGGAGTCTGTGCTGCTTGACGACTCAGGTGGCGATCCGACTTGAGGTTGAAGGTTCAGCAACTGTGCGTCGCCTTCATATGGTTTAATGACGTCCAGATGGACGACTCTAGTATTTCGTGGATTGGAGACTAGAGCAATTCGATAGTCTACCTCAGTAACGCGTTCCAGGACTCTCCAGGGTCCGGTCCAGGGTCGGGCGAATTTGTTGTTCTGAGTGAGGGGCAGGTAGTAGTACCGTACCAACTCTCCCGTCTGGAACTGAGGGCGAGATTTCGCATGTGCGTCATACCCCATTTTCTGGCGGGTTGCAGCTTTCTGCAGATGGTCTTGCGCAAACCCATGGGCAGCTCTGATGGCAGTTCGGAGATACTCGACGTATTCAGGTCCGCATGGAGGTAGCGGTTCTGGGTCATGCGTGGGAAACATCAAGTCAACAGGCAAATTGCATTCATGTCCGTATACCATCAGGTGTGATGTACACCCAGTAGAAGAATGCACCGAGGTGTGGTACGCCATGAGTACATATGGTAAGTGCAGATCCCAGTCATTCCCACGATCACTGACGAACGCACTCAACATATTCAACAAAGTCCGATTGAATCATTCGACTTGACCGTCACTTTGTGGGCGGTAGGGCGTGGTCCGAATTTTCTTGGCGCCCAGAAGGCGTACAACGCTCCGAAATAACGACGACTCAAATTCCGTTCCTTGGTCGCTGTGTATGGCTTTCGGTACCCCGTGGTACACGATCCAACGATTCACCAGAACATCGGCGACATTTTTGGCCGTATGGCGGCGGAGCGGGAATGCGTCCGTGTACTTTGAAAAGTAGTCCGATATGACAAGAATGTACCTGTTTCCACGTCCGGTAACTTTATGGGTATCTAAGATATCCATGGCAATACGATCAAATGGCGCCCCAGTTGGTAGTTGCGTTAGAGGCGATTTCTTGGGCGCTGGTTTTCCTTTCCGTGACACACACTGCGGGCAGCGGGCGCACCAGCGGGCAACATCCAAGGCGAGACCTGGCCAGTAAAACCGACGCTTTACTCTCTCAACAGTCCGTTGTATTCCGAGGTGGCCTACGACCTTGAGGTCGTGGAGTTGGTGTAGAACCACCGTTCGTAATGCCGCTGGTAACACAGTTTGTACGACAGTCCGACCAGCTGGGTCCGGCTTGGTAGTTCGTATGAGGACTCCATCCTGTAGCGCTAACAAAGTCCATCGTGAAATCAAAGTTTTCACTTCCTCACCGTAGCGGGCGACTTCCTTTGACGTGGGTTTCGTTCCGTTCAATACCCACTGTCGTACGACTCCGACACTCGGGTCGACTTGCTGAGCGGCAACAATGTCCGCTGTTGAATAGTCCGACAACCATTCCTATCCGTTCAATTTCACATCCAATGCTCGCACACGTGCAGCTTGGCGTATTGAGATCATCCGAGACAAGACCGGTGATGTCATGGTATCACTGTCCAGGAGGTCTTTCTCGGGTCCGACAGGAACCACCGTAATCCGTCTGACGGGAAGTTCTCCAGAACTCGTTTCCGGGTCCGTGGGTGGAACGACTAAGCGTCCAGGGCAGTCCGAATGTTTGCAACTATGGCAACGGGAAAGTCCGTCAGCATTTCCGTGGAGCTTTCCAGGACGATGTTCAATACGAAAGTCATATTGCTGCAGTTTGGCTAACCAGCGAGCCAACATTCCGTCCGCATCGTTGTAGTTCTTTAACCATCGCAGAGAGCTATGGTCAGTTCGTAACAGGAATCTGCGTCCCCACAAATAATGTCGGTAATGTTGAATCATCTCAACGACAGCCAACAGTTCTCTATAGGTCGTACAATAATTCCGTTGTGTGCGGGACAGCGTCTTGCTTGCAAAGCCAATCGGGATTTCCTTTCCATTGACACGCTGTGAAAGCGCTCCTCCGATGGCGTAACCACTGGCGTCGGTATCAAGAATGAAATAATCGTCCGCATCTTGTGACGGATGGGCGAGCTTGGGGGCCTTGATAAGTGCGTTCTGGAGCCTCCTAAAGGCGTTCCGTTGGGGCGATCCCCACGTGAAGCGACATTCACCCCGGGTGAGTGCCACCAGAGGTTCAGCAATTTCGGCATAGTCTTTTATGAACCTCCTGTGGTAATTGGCAAACCCCAGGAAAGCTCGTACGTCCGTAATCTCACAAGGAGTCGGCCATTCCCTAATAGCCTTGACCTTGTTCGGGTCCACCCTGATTCCTTGTCCACTGACAATAAATCCCAGATACAGGATCTCGCGTTGAAAGAGTTCGCACTTTTTGGGTTGTAAGCGTAACCCGGCAGTTCGTATCCGATCGAGGACCGCTTCCAGATTGGCAAGCGCCTGATCAAAAGTGCGTCCGTATGCTATCACGTCATCCAGATAGCACATACATCTGGTCCACAGATATCCGCGTAAGATGGTCTCCATGAGACGTTCGAAAGTCGCAGGCGCGTTGCTCAGTCCGAACGGCATAACCCTGAATTGGTATAGGCCTTTCCGGGTGGCGAAGGCCGTCTTGGGTCGGTCCGTCGGGTCCACTTCGACCTGCCAGTATCCCCAGGCGAGATCTAAGGCCGAGAAGTAGTTCGCTCCAGCGAGTGCGTCATGCGTGTCTTGAATGTTCGGAAGAGGGTACGAGTCTTTCCGTGTTACGTCATTAAGCAGACGATAGTCCACACAGAATCGTACCTGTCCATTTTTCTTTCGTACCAACACCACTTGTGAACTCCATGGTGATTCCGAAGGTTCAATACATCCAAGTCGCAACATTTTGTCAACTTCCTCATCTATGATGTGTTGTTGCGCTTGGGGTACGCGACGTTGTCGCTGACGAATTGGGGCGCTTGTACCCGTGTCAATCCGATATTGCACTACATGCGTCCGTCTGAGCTGTCCTTCGGGGCACATGAAAGTGTCTCTGTACCGATATACCAAATTGGCACAGCACCGTTGCTGTTCAGGTGCTAGTCCGGCACGGTCCACCATCTCCCGTAGGTGTGGCGGGAGGTCTTCGTAATGGTTAACGTTCGTGTGGGGAACTTCTGGTTCCTCTCCTGACTTCGGCAGAGTGCCCACAATACTGTCAACGGGGCTCGCTATGGCTATTGGATCTGAGCGAGTCAGAGTTACACCCGTATCCGCGGGGTTCACCACAGTCACTTTAACACACTTCCGGTTCAATGAGGTCAATGTACGACCCATAATCAAGTCCGTTTCCTCCGGAAAGTTCGTCATGGGCTGAATGAGCCGAGGGTGTTGGCGTACCCTGACCTTTGAGGTCGGTACAAGTTCGACTACGGCCTCGCTGCGTGGCGGTACCGTAACGGCTCGACGTACAGCCATGCGTACAACATTAGCTTCGAAGTCCTTGTATGCAAACAGGATTTCCTTGTTAATTTCGACAGTTCCATCACCGTAATTAACGATGGCTTTCGTTTGTCAGAAGAAATTCATGCCCAAAATCATTTCGTCATGAATCGCTGCTACACAAAATGTTACTGTCATTTCTTTTGTTCCGACCTTGATCGTAAGGTCTAGAAGTCCGTCGATCGGGCTGGAGTCTCCGTTGACATCCCGAATGGTCGCCATGGTCGGGCGTAGAGTGCGCTGTTCGACAGGCACGTGTCGCATCATGTCCTTTCGGAGCAGGGAAACCTGTGCTCCTGAGTCCATTACTGCTTTAAAAGTTCGTTCCCCAACATGCACTGGCAATTTCCAACACTCATGGGCGGCCAGACTTCGACTGATAACAATCGGTCCATCGAGGTCCTCCTCAGGCAGTAGGAGTGGAAGTTTCAGTCTTCCCGACTTGGTTTCAGGTCCCGATGGGAAAGCGTAAAAGCCTCCATCATCCGACACCCATTCGATTTCAGACATAGAGTCCGTTCCTGTATCGCCGGTGGTGCGTGTCGACACCCCTTCGTGACGATTAGTCCGTGATGGCCTGCGTGGCAATGGTTCCGACACCCCTTCGTGGAGGGATTCCGTACCTGAAGTCGACGAAGCACACTTGGCACACACCCCTTCGCGGAGCGGAAGGGCCCGTGGTGTCGGCGCCAACTTGAGCGGTGTCGTGTTCGTGGCTGTGGACACAACCACTGGTTTGGAGCTGTGAGCGTAGCTCGGTTTAACGGAAGGTTCATGCTCCGCAGTTCCTTCCTCCCTTAGTTTGACGGCCTGGCCTGTGGTGGTGGCTGAGCCGGTGGCATCGTAGCCATTGCCTGAGAGTTCGAGTTCGGTATACCGATCTGTCCGTTATTCCGATTTGCGCCAGGGCGTGGCGGGAACGGTTTCATTCCGTTTCGTACCAATATGTCCTTCAAACGGTAACACCGTATCCACCTGTGTCCCGGTTTCTTGCAGAAGAAACATATTTCAGTTCGACCATGAGGCGTCGGACGGTCGCCACGAGCCTGAGCGATAGCTCGTAGAACAGAGTATAGTGCGTCCTCACCATATTGTCCGCACTCATCACTGACAACACACTGGAACGCTTCCGCGACCCATTCGCGGGAGCAGGAAGGGACGGAATGTTCTTCACACCCTTGCAGTCCGGTCGTGTCGCTATCTGCAGGGTCGTAGTATGCAGCGATCTGATCGGGAGTTGGTGTATCCCAATGGTTCAACTGTCCGATCGCACATGAAAGTTCGTCGTTCGCTTCCGTGTCGTCGGCATACCCGTGGTAGGTAGCGTCCGTTCGGCGGGTACCGTGGGGCCGATCTCTCTTGGTCCGCTGCTGGCGACTCTCCGCTTTCAGTACAGCCGTGAGTGCGTCGCTGTACGAAGTAAATGTCATTACACAAAGTCTATCCGCAATATGGTCAGGCTGACCATTGACAAATTGCGAAATAACAGTTCGTTGGAGAAACTCAGGCGTGACGTCATCAAACACCTGTTCTGCTATGGCTTGTAACCGTTCAAGGAAATGTTCGGCATCCTCTTTCCGTTCACGCTTCAAGAACGGAAAGTCGTCACGTTTCGACTGTCGGCGGGCGGCGGGTTCCCATCCTTCCAGGAGACGACGCCTGAATTCATCCCAAGGCGTGTTGAATGGAATGTTCAGAGCGATTGCTTCCGCTCGTCCGCGTATCGTACTACGGAATGTCGTAGTTTTGTTCAGGTCCGTGTACGTGAATGCAGCCGTAAACTGTTCGAAGCTGCGGAGGTACTGATTCAGATTACCCTCCTTAAACGTGGCTCGCCACTGTGCTGGTTTGGCAGTGCTCAGCGCTAGCGTCGGGATGATGGGCGCTTGTGATGCCGCTATCGTAGCGCTGGCAGTCGTCGTAGAAACGGCGGGGGTTGGCGGCGCGACCTCCGTGGTCGGTGCGGCAGTGGTCGTGTTGACCGGTACGACGTATGGCGTGGCGTCGGGTGCGGGTGGATAGCCAGTGTGATTTGGCATCGGCGCGGTTTGGGAGACCGGTCCGTATGGCGGCGACATTTCCGGCATTCCGTATGACGGAGTTGGGTGTGACATTTGTGGGAACTGATATCCCGAACCAGGAGCGTACACACTTGGAACTGCTACTCCAGGGTTTTGTGGCACAATTCCCAGATTGGGCACTATTCCGCGATTGTACGCGGCGACACAGTGCGCTGGTACTCCATGGTTTGATACGGCTACTCCCCCATGATTTGGTACTGCTATTCCCCCATGATTGTGCATGGGCACCGCATTTCCATAGTTCGATACTGCTACTCCCCCATGGTTGTGCATGGGCACCGCATTTCCATGGTTGGGCACGTAGCCGTGTGAGGCGGAATGTTCCGCTGGTAGCGACGGTTCGCCGTTCGATGGTCCGATGTTGACTACCGGTGGGGGTAGATGCGCAGGGTGCGTGTTTTCGCTGGTGTCGGAGATCGGTACTCCGATGTTGCGCGGTCGGCGATCGATGGTGTCGCTGGTGTATCGGACCTCCGATCTCAGCGCGGGTGCGTGGAATCGTGTCGGGGGGTCGTTCGTCTGGGCGGCGTTGAACCTGGGGTCGGCCGCGGGGGTACTCTCGGTGGCGGCTCTTCTCCGGTTCGGCAGGTGGACATCCGGCAGCTCTCCCGTGACGACTGGGTCGGCCGGTACTCTGGAGTACACCGGCGGGGTTCGGTCGGGTCGCGTCAGTGTGTGGATCGTTACCGATGGGCGCGACATTACATTGTCGTGTCGCGGATACAGTTCAGTACGCGTATCCGATTCATGCGACCATTGTTGGACACGCGACCGACTCGGCGTGTGCGTTAGCATTGAATTGTCATAGTTCGTTGGTCGTACACTCACCGACTTGGGTAGCGGGTCGGTATTGGGTTGGCGCTGGAAGCGCGCATAGTCCGTTTCACTTCCGTCGCTTGGTCGCGACCTTGGCGGTCCGGCAGGTGTCGCGTGGTACGACCGCGCATGCGCGTCAAGGATTTCCGTCACCGTGCGCGACGGCTGGTACGGGTCACCGTCCAACAGTTCTTCGAGGTTGCTATTGGCTCGCATCCAGTCCGGCATGTACTCTACGGATGCCGCCGACGATAGTTCGTATAGTTCGTTTGGCGGTTGTACTTGCGATAGCGTAATAGTATCGCTCATCGCCACTGACCTTGGTCGTGCAGTTCGCTGGTTCGATGGGAACGGATTCATCGTCACCTCATCTTCCGGGCTTGGTCCGATCGGGTTCCGAGTCGTAGATCGGGTATTCATCAAAAGTTCGTACGTCGGGATAGTTCGTAAGCCGAGAACTGGCCTTCGCTATCCTGGTCACGGCACCAATGTGACGGAATAGCGGAGTTCTTCGGGCGGCTATTACGCCCACTGATCGAATAGTTCGATGTATGTTGTGCGTTGACACACCAACAGGAAGTCCGACGTAAGTTTCAATAATATCCGAGTTTATTTGGATGATCCTAGTCCGATGTACGATCACTCTCACATTCAATCGTAATCCCCACAATAGTCCGAAGTATTAATAGTCTAATATGAGTTTGATATCTTCTAATCACAATATTTGGCGTAGTACCTCTCAATTCAACTTCTCTCTTCAACAGATTTTACACGACTACATTGTCCGTGGGAAAGCGCGGGGCTAAGTCTATGATGTGTGTGGGTTTTCCCGCGTAATGTGGCAGGTGTTCATGTGAAATGGCGGGAAAGTGATGTCATGTCTGTGTGGGCGGAGTCATGTGTCTGGGAATGTGGTGATTGGTGGGATTGTAGGAAGTGTTAACGTGAGCAGTGTTGTTTACATGTAGATGTGGTGCGAGGACGGTGCGTGCCCGGTGACGTAAGGTAAGTAAGTATGAAGTCATGTGATGAATCTGTGCCGTGTATGTCGAGTGGGGAGAATGTGTCAGGGACGGGTTTCGGGCCATAACAGTCATAAATATTCTACAAAACAAAATGCGTCCTTACTGTGCAAAGTTACACTTGTTTACGGTCCCTTTCCTTCCCCTAGTATAACTTGAGCTCTTGTTTTTGTCATCAATCATGTGTTTGTTCACTTGAATCTAATATGATTTGCAAATCAAAGCATTTGAAGAAATTGTCATTTATGATAATACTACGGAAGTCTACAGTGATAAACTATTTATTTCCATGTTCTAATATTTATTTCCTGGTTTTGAATATTTAATTCAGATTCTAATATTTATATCGCAGTTTAAATAATTAATATTACGGCGGCATTACTATGTTTCGTAATCATAAATTTGTTCCGAAAACGAAGGTAGCATTGGAGGGTAACAAGGCCATTTCCCCCTCAGAAGAAAGAACTGAACCTTTACGTGATGATAGAAAGAAGTCGTTCATTTCGTGTCAGGGTGGCTCAGCCTAATCGACAGAAATAACAGCACCCACACTGTCCATGTCGGTGAAAAGATTGGGAAGATCTATATACACGGAATCAGGTAATCTTGACAGAGTGACTTACATAATCACAACCCATCAATTCCGCCATATCATTAGCCTCGAAGTGTCATTAGAAGTGTCATTCATTATCGATATCATTAGCCTCGAAGTGTAATGTGCCGATATAAGTGTTGGTTCGCACTGGTATGTGGTCAAACCCAAGGACGTTCCTGAACTTCCACTTGTCTGATTCCACTAAGATTATGTATGGCACAAACCCTGAGATTCAGACTAGGTCGATCGTTACGGCCCAGTCTATCATCGAGTAATCGGTGATTAAAGTAAAGTTTCATGATGATGTGACAATAATATGGTTCTTTCGGCCCCTATTAGACCGTCCTGATCGTACAGCACCATATTGTTGTACAAATCGAAGCCGGACTCCAGCGATAATCCTTCATTGCACGTCAATTTCCCTCAGCACGACTGGGATGGACTCTTACACTTGTCTCTCTCACACCGCTGACAGTCTTTCACAATGTAGCAATTCATGTCGATTTGGTGCCGTGTGTTTTGTTCTGATGTTTGTTTTCCTCTCGTTGTGTTTATTCCTCGTATAGTTCTTGTGCAGTACCTCACGTCTCTGTGTCCGAACGCTATAGACAATTATTGGTGAGACATCCGCAATTCCATAGTATTTCTCTGGCTAGAGAAAAGTGCTGAAGACATGAATTCAAAGACACGGGTTCTATTAACAATATACGAGGGTCAAATGCTCACTCACAAAATATGTGCAATATTTCCCAAATTGCACAGTGACCAGGGTTGGAAAATTATGTGGTGGTCTTTCATAGTCCTATGCCTTTTTAATTTCCTATTGCATTTTAAAAGTATTTGAAAACAAGTTAGGGCTGGTGATTATGAATGTGACATTGATAAAAATATTGATAATTCGATAATACGCTCAAATGATTTGAAAATTGAACTTTCAACTACTTATTCCTCGGCATGACGTTGCCCCAATATATGTACAATGTACTTTTTGTAAAGCATGCCCGCATGGTCTCGGATTAGTACAATTGTGAGTTTTCACAATTTACGTGATATAATAATTTTAGCATCACGAAGTACTCAAAACTACGACGGCATACATTATATATATGAGATCATAAATCAATCGTATCCTGAGACTTTACTCTCGCCCTTTCACGTTTTTGTAATTTAAGCGATTCGCTTATCGGTGTATAAGGTGTACAGTCTAATTATGAATTACATCATAGTGACAATCAAAATATCGAAGCAATTTAAGGATGCTTATCAGTCAGGATCCATGCCTTGTCAGCAGAATTCTGGTATGTTTTGTTTGGCCTATAACTCTGTAGTTTGGTATTGGATTGCGCTGAAAATTGTTGCGTAGGTTCTATCCATGACTACAAGGCTCCAATGGCCAGATTGAAGACCCAGTCGATATTCATGCAGATCCTTAACGATATACACCGCCAACCAAATGTAACTTATGTTACATAAGTAAACGATCGGTAAGGTAATGATCGGGATTAACTCACTCGGACGAAGAGTTGTAGCCAACACAGAACTTTATTATAAATCTGACTGCCGATGTACATCTACAACACACATCATGCCTCGGGACTTCGCCATGCCGGGCCTCGCCCTTGGCTCCCCGGCAGTCCCGAGTCTCTCCTTGACAGACCTCTGTTGAAGCGTCTCAATGATGACTCCCTGAAGTGTTCTTGGTATGTTTTTTTAGTGAATGTCAGTCAGACCCTTTTATACAAATTCCACTTAGTTAACAACCCACCCCAAGACCCCAATATCAACATACAATCCTATGGTCACCGAGTGATCATGTACAATGAGAGTACACACAAACATATTAAACGATCGTCTCAAATACATTAATCGATTTTGCAATCAAATGTCATTTCGGCCCAAGTATCAAACACTGCGCCTTCCTATATTTTCAATAAGGATTTAAAAGGTGACAGACGGAATAAATGGCTTTCATTTAGTGGACGAGTAGTATTAAGGGGTAGTGTATGATACTTGGGCCCTCTATGGCACTGCCCTACAACGGATTGCCGTACATGTTCCTGTTATATAAGTACTTGACATTGGATTATGGCCATTGGCTTTTAATGGTTGCTACACATATTTCACACATTGGAGAATTGCATAACCTCGTCCGGCCCAAGTAGCGCACGTTACTCTACTAATACTACTCACCCATTGAATGTAACGTTATACCATTTTTAATCCGCCTGGCACATTTTTAATCTTCATTGAATTTAGAAGCCATAGTGGCCCAAGTATCATACACTGCGCCTTAATACTACTCGTCCACTAAATGAATGCCATTTAATCCGTCTGTCACCTTTTTAATCCTTATTGAATATAGAGGAAGGCGCAGTGTATGATACTTGGGCCGAAATGGTAAGCTGCGCTACATGGGCCCACCGGGCTTACTGTTATATTTAACGAATACTACATGTAGTATACATATTGGATATTATATAGGGATTTTGTAGACGATTAGTCATGTGCCGTGACACGTTTTATATAAATTGGAGCACCAAAACTCGCCTGCGATATTTGCTTTAGCTTGTTAAGAATATATAAAGTATTACAGAAAACCTATGTGTAACACTTACATAGAAAACAGACAGCGTTTTTGGGTACAATTTCTTGACTATGGTTAGATTACATTTCATAGAACATAACCTACTGCCTGTTTTGGGATTTACCCCCAACACTTGATGGGAGTTTGATGGTCAAAATAGTAGTTCATCCGCATTGAAGATACACTGGGCAAAAGAATTAGGCCCATGTAGCGCAGCTTACTATTTCTTCTAAATTCAATGAAGATTAAAAATGTGCCAGACGGAATAAATATGGTATACATTCAGTGGGTGAGTAGTATTAACAGAGCCAGGTGGGCCGTAAGGTGTGCTACTTGGGCCAAGAATTGTCAAATGATTGTCAATCGCATTGGCCACGTCGGCTATATCCGTTGGCATTGTAAACTCAACCGCAAACTGCATCAAGAGTTCACCGACTCTAATCATATTGGCTAAGTGCAGTATAGAACCAAAATCACAACAACATCTCACTCCTGAGTACAACGTTCTCGACAGCTGAGCATTGACGGTATTTGCCATACGAATAATCCGCTGATATACAATTAGCGCTTCACTGACCAGCGGCACAAGACATTTTCAGGGGATCGCAATAGATATACACATTCGCACATCAATTTGACATGATTATCGATGGGATACTTGAAATTTAAGGGTAGATTATTGATCACGGATATGTGCAAGATTTATGTTTAGCCAGAATAATTATTTTACATGTATCACTTTTCCAGGTTACACTTTTTTTCTTTATAATATAAAAAATTCTTAGTAGGACCCACAGGGTTGTGTTTCCCTAGTATAGCTTGAGCCCTTGTTTTTGTCATCAGTTCTGTTTTTGTTCACTTAGATCGACTATAGCTTACACATTAAAGCATTCGAAGAGCTGCACACTTATGACTTATGTGCCGTGTTATCTTAAAACACCAAGCGCTGCCATCAATGATCGTGATTATGTCCATATTATTTCTTCAACAGATTATACCAACCACACCATATGCTCTGCCGCTCAGTATTGTATATGCATGTGTATTATTTATTTACATTTCAAATTACATGGGTATTGAAACGCATGATACAACGGTGCCTAATGAATATAGATATATGTGCAAGATGCTGTTCCCCACCCGACAAGGCTCAACTTGCTCATAATACATCCTGCAAAGGACGTGTATGAATTAACAAAATGATGACAGTCTTGGTGTATATTTGTATAATATACATCATTAATATTGGCCTATGCCATTTCCTTTCAAACGGATAACATTCATGTATATTCTCATACATGTGTACACAGCATACATCTGAAAGATGAACATATATACATATCCAGCATATGTTTTATCCATCTTAACCTGAAAAACCACATTTGATTTATTTTTTGAAACCCTTCAGGGTTTCCTCGTCGGGGTCTCTATCGGTCCACCAACAAGACTTCATGCTAGAGACGCCCCCCCAAAAAACAACATAACGATATACAGTTAAAAAACACGACAATAGGACGTTGGACAACATGAAAAATGACGAATATCATGAAGATTTGAAACCATCGAGAACTGTTTTAGTGATTTACTTATTAACTGTAGTACTATCGATAACCCTGTTTTTACGGATCCCTGATATAAATTATATTATTTGTTCTCCTTCAAATAATGTATATAACTCAAACTTTTGGTTGTGGCCTGTTTGATATGTATTGACTAATACATCCAACTCAACAATATTTTGATAGTGACATACCCATAATCGATGAGGAATATTCTTTTTCGAAATAGAAGCAAAGCAAATGACCCAAATCATATAATTCTTGTACGTTTCTCTTCCCAGTAATGTCAGTTGTGTTTAAAAATCGGTTTTGCATCAGTAATATTTTATTAGGCAATCACAAATTCCTCATGCAAATAATAACAGTGGATGAAACAAGAATATCACTTTGAATATAGATTTGCTTGAATATAACGTATTACAATCTAATTTTCCTTAACTGGATAATTGTCCGAGTTTATTGCCATTAACATATTGGAAGTCCCCACCACATAATATCGTTTTAGTCAATCAATTCACGATTATGTTGATTCTTCATGAAGTGGCCACAAGCTCACTGGAAGCTGTAGTGACACATGTGTATCCTCATGTTGCTCCCTCGGTCCGTCTCCTTTGGGAAGGGTGGGTAGCGTTTGTTATTATTGTTCCGGTTTTCACAGTCCCAGAAAAGATTCAACTCTTTGACCTTCATGCGTTCAACCTTCTGGCAGGAGTTGAAATCCACAGGGAACAAGACAAACGGTTTGCGCAGTGGCAGGCGTATGGCTGTGTTGACATTTCCGTCGGATCTACAGCAGAAATTGTAGAGAGTGTCTATATGATAGATGCCGTTAGGTAGAGACCCCCACACCCTATTGTTGTTGTTGTCGTCTTCGTCGTCGAAAAAGAGCCATCCGCGCTTGAAGCCGGCAGGGCAAGTGGAAGACCCAGCGAATATACAGTATCGACCCCGGGGCCAGTCCAGTCCTTGTTTGGTCGATTTTGGATTCATACAGAATCTCCACTCGATGTCGTTTTTGTTGGTATAAACCTTGAGGTAGTTGAATATATTGGCAGGGTACCAGGCGTTGTTGGGTTTAGCGTCGTCTGTATCATGGAAGCGAGCACCAGTCGACCAGGAACCGTCGGGACAACCAGTATTAGCCTGTACAAGGCCGTACTGACCACTCGGCCACTTCTTGTACCGTACGTTCACAGTCAGGAACGGGTGCTGAGTTTCTGATCTCTGCTCTAACTGATGTTTAACGGTGGACTTCTCGTCAGACCGGTTGGTAATGTCCAAGGCAATGCCCCAGTAAGCATAGCCCACGTCCTGCATTTGAACGAGACTTTCCACCAAACGATCGACTTCGGTCCATGTCGAAGGGTTTTTGGAGAGAATGAGGCCACTTGCATAGACTTCTACGACAGGTTCTGTTCCAAAGGAACCCTTTATCATGTTGTCTATGTCGAAGAGAGTCGGGTCCATTCCATCAGAACTCACGGAAAGGATGGCATCAGCCCAGGTCTCGGCCTTGGAGTCCACGATTACCTGGTTAGTGTCGTCGTACTTCACAGAGCTGTCGAATAAAGATGTGAAGTACTTGATGCGGCGAACATCTTCAGAGAAAGCGGCGACAATCCTCGTCACATCATGGTGATGTTCAATAGAACGCATCACGCTTTCCACAGCGGTCATCAGCGTGTCCAGCTGGACGCTTATGACCACCAGCTGATCCTTTATCTCACCCAGTTCGGTAATGATCTCATCCGACGGGTCTTTGATGCCAGTCAAGGCTTTGCCCAAAACTCTCAAAGCAAGTGTAAAACCAGTGCTCGCTATAGATGCATCAGTGTCTGGTGTTGATAAAACTGTGGATGTCGAGATAAAAAGCCAAAAGGCTGTTGATAAAATTCTGAGATGCATTTTGGCAGTCAAATACAAATTTGACTTGGACACCTTATATATACAGCAAAATAGAGCTGTAATCCAGTTTGATACATGCTAATTTGCAAAAAGATTAATTATTTGCATATATATGATATAATTTAATAACTCAGGGAGGGGGCATGAATGGTTAATGAACGCACTTTTATTAACATTCAACATTAATCCCAAATATAACATAATATATTGAACTTGATTATTACAATTGAACTTGATTTACTATAGCACTCAACGTCAGCTTAGAGATATGGAACTCATGGTGATCGTAATAAAATACGAAAATACCCCTTTATCAAATATTAATAATTTATTCACATAAATATATTATTCAAATGACCTCTTAGTTATTCAATAATGATCGAATAATTGATTTTCAGAACTTAATTTATGTCTGAGTGAGGTTAAGAAATTGCTGTTGTAAACAGGAAATTTACATTACTCGTCACTCGACAGACACGAGGTGTCGACCTTCAGCAATATATCCATACCAACAAACTAATATGTATGGAGAATATATCGTGTTTTGGGGGAACAATGACACGAAATTTTACGAGCCGTACATACCATGATGTAATAGTTCAAATTGAAATCAGTGAATTTCATATTAAGGCCACACCAAATTGTAAAGTTGGTCTGTGGATTTTTTCTCAAAATTTTCTATACGGAGGAGATTTCTTTTTGAGGAAAACTGTCTGAATGGATTTTTCTTTTTTTTTCGACAAAGAAAGGTCGTTTTGTCCTTCCAAGGTAACTGAAGGTCAAATTCGAAATCACCATTCAAACCGCAATAAATGATTTGCCAATTGAATGTGCCAATAATTGAACGGGCTCTATCTTGAAGTGTTCTAGGAGTTTACTCTGCAAAGCTCCCAATGTGAAGGAAAATTGGGTCACATTTTATAAGTCCATACAAGGGCAAAAAAAATTGTTTGCTGGAAATGGTTCAAAACGAATAGTAGCTTGATTTGGGACAAAAAAAAAAATTTCGCCAACCCATCAAAAAATAAAAATGGCCGCAACACGCAGACCGGCGATTCAAGGGCAACGAAACTTAAACACGTCACAGAGCTAAATGAGGGGAATCTTTCAAATTAAAAGGCTCAAAACTGATCAGACAGTTCTTTAAAAAAAATGGCTGCCGAAGTCCAAAATCGGCCATTTTTCAGCGAAAATGGCAGGCAAATCGGCAAAAACGATTAAATAAAAAAAAAATTAGGCCAAGAAAATTAGCCCCATATTAGCTATTTTGTCCCATGACCATGGTCATTGGTCAAATTCAAGGTCACGAGAATGATCAGCATATATGATTCCCTATATATGCACAATTGATTTCCAAGTTGTAAAGTCAATAATAAGCGAGATATTAGCCATGTTGTCCTGTGATATCGAAAATTGGGTCAAAAGTCAAACTCAAAGTCACCAGAATACTCAAAACATATCATTCCCTATATGTTCACCATGGTTTCTCAAGCTGTAAAATCGATAATAAGCGAGATATTAACCATTTTGTGCTCTGCACTTGAAAATAAGGTCAAAAGTCAAATTCGGGCTCATGAGGCTATTCAGCATATATCATTTCCTATATGTTCATCAAATGATTCCTAGGCTGTAAAGTTCATAATAAGCGAGGTATCAGCTTGAAAACGAGGTCAAAGTTCAACTTCCACGCCACGAGAATATTCTGCATATATCATTTCCTGTATGGTCACAAATGATTCCTAAGCTGTAAAGTCGATAATAAATGAGATATTAGCCATGTTGTGCTCTGACCTTGAAAATGGGATAAAGGTCAAGTTCAAGGTCATGAGAATATTCAGCATATATCATTTCCCATATGTTCGCAATTGATTCCTACGCTGTAAAGTTGATGATTAGCGAGATATTAGCCATTTTGCTCTCTGACCTTGAAAATGAGGGCAAATTCAAAGTCACCAGAGTATTCAGGATATATCATCAAAGAGTATAAACACAATATGCCAGGCGCTGCACCGCGGTAACGCGCCACCAAATATCGCGGACCAAAGTTGGTCGGATGGTGGTAAGGCAAGTTCCCTTACAGGGTTAGTATAATCAATCAATCAATCAATCAATCAATCAATCAATCAAACAATCGATTTTTACACTCTTTGATATCATTCCCTATATTTTCACTATATGTTCACTGTAAAGTTGACAGTGAGCGAGATATTAGTCATTTTGTGCTCTGACCTTGGATATAAGGTCAAAGGTTAAGTTAAAGATCAGGAAATATCCAGCATATATCATTTCCTATATGTCCACAATTGATTCCTAGGCTGTAAAATCGATAGTACGTGAAATATTAGCCATTTTGTCCTGTGACCTTGAAAATTGGGTCAAAGGTCAAATTCAAGGTCGCGAGAATATTCAGCATATATAATTTCCTATATGCCCACAATTGATTCCTAATCTCTAATCTCAATATTCAGTGAGATATTACCAATAATGTGTCCCATTATAAAGAATTTAGCATGGGAAAGTGTCATTGGGACTCGTCGAAAAAAAATCAAAATGGCCGCCACACGCAGACCGTCGATTCAAGGCCAACGAAACTTATACATTACAAGGGTATATGAGGGGAATCTTCTGGAACAAAAATCTCACAAATGTCTGAACAGTTTTTGAGAAAATGGCCACCAAAGTCAGAAATTGGCCGTTTTACGTCAAAATTGGCCGCCATTTTGAAAAAAAATGTAAAAATAAAAAAAATAAATAAAAAATACCCCCCTTTTGGAATATTTTGAGTTATTTTTATGCAAAATTTCAGAAAGATCTGATTGTAAACTTTAAAAATGAAAATGTTGGACGGAAGCTGCCGACGCAGACGCAGACGCACACGCTGACGCCGACGCCGGACCCAACGCCATGCCAATATTATTGGACCATATTCACGGTAACCTAAAAACGAAAAAATACGTCTCAGGGTATTAGCCCAAAAAATGTTTTAGTATTTTTTTTTTCAAAAATTCATCAAAACAAAAAAAACAAGTCCAGACGACGGACGCAACGCCATGGCAATAGGTTATCGGACCATAGGTACGGTAACCTAAAAACCACCATGCAAAACGATTGGTATTGAAACATGATGATTTTGGATAATACAAATAAGTAATAGAGCATGGATGTTGGGTGACAAACAATTTTGATTTCGTTAGCATCGGCTTTGTGTCAACAAAATTCTAGTCTTGGATATCAAATTATCAAAAATATAGTTGTTCATGCCAATTTGTTATATGTTGAATTATGTGATATATATTTTTTTGTTTTAAGGTGCAACTTAGGATTTAATCGTTGATTGAGGTGTACCCCCCCCCCCCCCTCCCGCCCTTTCCCCCATCAAACGAATGAAGAAATTCATGAAAGCTAATCTGAGTATATCAAACAGTTATCAACTATATGAATACATGTGTTTGTATTCCATAAGTAGGGTCTATATTTAATATGATGTTTAGTCACCCTATTATACTGATCGATCTACACTTGACCAAGGATGATTTATGACCTGAATAGGATTTGCATGCAATAATCATTATATCATAATAATATATCCATTTAATATACTCGTAAAATAATTCGGTATATCTAATTAATTCCATATCACCATCTTCAGGTTCTCATTTTCGCGAAACAATAAATTGTATAATTTATTTCATTTGCGAAATATTACAATTCGATTCTGCTATATATAGGTGTTGTTATCAGCATTCGAATCACATTTGCTCTAGGATGGGTTTCAGGATTTTATCGACCGCCATCTGGCTTTGTGCGTTGGTCTCCAACATTTTGCCGACACCAGCTACTGATGTATCCATTGAGGGCGCTGGCTTCAGCCTTGCTTTAAACGTGCTAACCAAAACATTGACCGGTCTCAAAAATCCATCATCACAGATCATAGCCGAACTGGGTGAGATGAAGGAACAACTGGTCGTCATAAACGGGAAGCTGGACAAGCTGATGACCGCTGTGGAAAACGTGATGCAGTCTATTGAACATCACCATGATGTGACGAGGATTGTCGTCGCTTTCTCTGAAGATGTTCACCGCATCAAGTACTTCACATCTTTATTCGACAGCTCTATGAAGTACGACGACACTAACCAGGTAATCGTGGACCCCAAGGCCGAGACCTGGGCCGATGCCATCCTTTCCGTGAGTTCTGATGGAATGGACCCGACTCTCTTCGACATAGACAACATGATAAAGGGTTCCTTCGGAACAGAACCTGTCGTAGAAGTCTACGCAAGCGGCCTCATTCTCTCCAAAAACCCTTCGACATGGACCGAAGTGGACCGTTTGGTGGAATCTCTAGTTCAAATGCAGGACGTGGGTTACGCTTACTGGGGCATTGCCTTGGACATAACCAACCGATCTGATGAGAAATCCACCGTTCAAAGTATGTTGGAGCAAAGGTCGGAAAAGCAGCAGAAGGTCCTGACTGTTGATGAGCGCTTCAAGAAGTGGCCAACTGGTCAGTATGGCCTTGTGCAGGCTGCTACCGGTTGTCCAGACGGCTCATGGCGAACAGGCAGTCGCTTCCATGACACCGAGAACAGAAGGCCAGGAAATGCTTGGTCCCCGTCCAACATAGCTGATTACATCAGTGGTTCTTTCAACAAGGACGATCTTGAGTGGCGATTCTGCATGAGTCCACTGTTTCCTGGAAGTGGACTGAGCTGGCCGCGAGGTCGATACTGTATCTTTGCTGGCTCTTCAACTTGTCCTGCAGGATTCAAGCGTGGAGCCCTGGTTTTCGACGATGAAAACAGAAAGAATAAGAATAGGCGGTCAGGTTCCGTACCGAGTGGAACGTACGATTCCAACACCAGGTACGAGTTTTGCTGCAGATCTGACGGAAGCGTCAACTCAGCCATACGCCTGCCACTGAGCAAACCGTTCGTCTTGTTCCCCACAAATGGCAACTCCTGCCAGAAGGTTGAACGCATGAAGTTCAAGGAGTTGAGTCTTTTCTGGGATTGTGAAAACGGGATTAATCATAACAAACGTTACCAGTCCTTCCCAAAGGAGACAGACAGAGAGAAAAATATGAGGGTACACATGTGTCACTACAGCTTCGAGTGACCGTCTGGCAGCGATCTGGATACTGCTCAAAGGTTTTACTTCAGATGACTCAATTCAATTCTGATAAATGCCTCAATATGATCATGACAATTGTGATAGCAACACCTCTTCGTGCCTCACTTGGGTATTTCAAAGATAAATTTTATGTTTGATTATAATTGAAATATTAAATATAATTGAAGGCAATGATATCATATTATGCATGTAATGTTTCTCGTAATTTCGAATTAAATTTGTTGCAATCGACTTGATCTGTTTCAATTGATTTCCGTATCATTAATCCTGGAAATTTTTTGGTCTGTTACGATCATGCCTAATATTCAATTCATCACAAACTGTATATCATTCAACCTAATAGCTCAACACTGTAAAACTGGGTCATGTACACTCAATGACAATGATTGAATAGTTATCATAGTGTTACTCCCATCGGAATTAGATTTGAGTGTTTGTTGCTCCTTTTTTCGTTCTGGAAAGAGAAATCTTCAAGGAAATTATACCCCTGTCACACTGGACTGGCGGTACCACTGCGGTGCTTGTACGACCTAAACCCTTGTGGCCCCGCTATGATCGCCGTGGTTCCTCGGTGATTCCGCCTTTGATCGCCATGGCACTGCGAAAAACTGTCAACACAGCGGACCTTCACGGTGACACGACGGAAACTTTGAACATGTTCAAAACTTCCGCAGTGCCACCGTGAGTGGGTCAATCCGCAGTAGGATCGCCGCGGCACCGCCATTTACCGCTGTGGAACCGTACAAGGACCTCATCAGCAGCTCCATCACCGTCATGCGTCCTCAGTAAAACCGCCGTTCAATCGCCAAAGAAGTAGACTGTCGACCCGACCGCGATCACGTGGCGGTCAGGAGGTGCTACCAGGGTGCTACCATGGAAGCATTGAAGGTATGGGGGTGCCACTGCGGAGTCTGGTATGAATTTCACAACGTTTGGCGATCTGACTGCGATGCCACTGTATTCCCGTGGCGGTGTTATTGAGGTGCATGTACGGCAATGACGTGTCCACTAAGATTGCACTGAGGTTGCTCTGAGGCAATAACACGGTGCTTCGGTTTTCTGAATCAAATTCAGTGTCTCAAAAGCTTTTGCTAGCGGTTCACAGATCGAGTATTGAGAATGGAGGATAACTACAGAAATTTGACAAAAACAGTTGCTGCATTTCTTGCTGGTCACTACAGTATTTGCAGCAACAGCAGACAGTAAAAGAGCAAGCAACAGCAGCCCCATCATCATGTGAAGACTCCGTTGGGGGAGAGGCGTATGAGGGCGTTGCTTGCTGGTTTTCCCTTTGTAGCATGTTTTGGCATAACTAGTGGGTGACACAATGTCTTCGACAAAAATTAGCCCAAGGGCTGAGAAAGGTTACCGGGCAAATATATTTTAGATATTAGCCTTTTGTCCCAAGACCTTGAAAATAAGGTCATTGGTCAATTCGAGGTCACGAGATTTCCTGCATATACCATTTTGGAGTTTGACCACAATTAATTTAGCTGTAAAGTTGATAATAAGTGAGGTATTAGCCATTTGTGATCTGACCTTGAAAATGAGTCAAAAAATCAAGTTCAAGATCATGAGAATATTCAGCATTTATTTCATCATTCTGAAGAACAATAGGTTTCGTGTGACTGTCTTTTTCATCGAGCCTGTACAATCTTATCATCATTCATCTAAAAACTCCCACCCACAGAGTGTTCACAAACCATGTGTGCTAAACAGGCCAATCTGAGCACAAAATGTATCACCAATCTATGCTATGGCAGCCAAAATTGATTGGTTTCGTGATTTTACCATAAGACATGTACCTCTAAAAAATTATCCTAATCGGTTCAGATTTGCACCCTGTAGAGCGCTCGCAAGAAAGTGTCTGAGAATGTCTTGTACGATTAATGCAAAACATCCACAGGACGAATACACAGACTCCTCTCAGTGTGAGTTTATTGTTTTCAGTTGTATACATGGCATCACTGGACAGCAAATCTGGTCAGATCAAAATACGACAGTTTTCTAGGCACAGGCGCCAAAATAACAAACAAGGAATACATACGAGACAATAATCGGCTGACTGTTTTCATTGCTTGAGGTAACAAACATCTCTAACATTTACCTTAATTGGTGTTTTGAATGGAAAATACATTAGAAAACAATAAAAATAGCTCAGATTAGTAGGAATCAACATTTTACTGAAAAACAATTCATTTGTAACATACTTTTATCCTGGTAAAATTACTCTGATTTGAAACATGTTTGTAACAAATGTATTAATACTGCCAATGATATTAAAATCTTTTCAGAATACTGAAATTTATGTATTTCATTTCAACGCAAATATTGTAAGACAATATTCATATTTCCATTCTGAGTTGGTGGTGCAACTCCCATGTGAAACAGAACATACAACCGCCAAAAACAATCATTCCTTTCGGGATTTCGTTGTTTAGCACAAGAAATATAACCCGCTGAAAAATACATCAATCTCTTAATATAAAATACACACACGCACATGACAAATTTCACAAAATATCACCTGTGGCTTACAACATTGTACAGTATATGACCACCTATATACATGAATATGTTGGCAAACTGCATCTGCATATTCATAAGGATACATACCATGGGTTCATGTTTATGCATAAATCTATGACACAGAAGACTGAGTCAAAACCTTGAGAAATCAAGAAACCAAACATCTTCCCCATCAATGATATACACGTACTGCAGTTTATTGAACATAAAAATTCAAAACAAAACCAAGCCGAGCCCTGTAAAGAACACATACCAGTATACTATTTAACGGGTGGTATTGAATCTACAATGTATATCATAATTAACTTACATGTTCACTACTATTATTGTGTGTGATATGCAAGAAGTTTCTGGACAAAATTTCTTGGATATTATGCGGTATTGCTTACAGAAATTAGCCCATGTATTCAGGCCTACACAAATATCCTAAATGACAATTTTCTAATACTGACTTTGAACATATCAATCATATCATATTTATTTTCTGATTTTTTTTTTTTTTTGGCCTATTTTCATTGATAAATGCCTTGGTACATATCAGAATTCAGCTCAAATTAGATGTTTTAAATTTTTTTGTGAAATCCTCAACCCCCCCACCCCCCCTCAAGACAAGGATTTCTGGTGTGGACTAAATATGGACAGAAGGAATGTTTGATGTCAGATCGAAAAGTACAACAAACCATGAGATCAGATCACTTAAATCCTAAAGGACAATATTTGTTAGGAATTGTGTGATTGTTTAGCATTAAAAATCATACAAACCACAGGCACACTGCATATCATAACAATTTTCGTTGAATAATTGAGCAATTAAATTAGGTATCCATGCATTAAACATCTAAGAGTTGACATAAACAAACAAGTATATGCCAACTGACTGGAGCACTGAGAACAACTGAGACCAGTGAGATGCAACTATATTGTTAATAGGAAAAATAACAATATCTGGAAAACATAGCATTGAAATATTAGCCCCTGACTTCATTCTCGCGAATATTCATATTTACAGACTCATGAATATTCATATTTACAAATATATCTCACTGTGGCAATGATATATACACATGCACACATCACTTCATCGGATTATATACATTACTTGGATAATTCATCAATTCATCATTTCCTAATAAAATTTCCTAACCTATCCTAGATATTACCGGGTATGTACACATATCTCATTCAAATCAAAATCACAATTGCAATAAAAATTGCAATTTGTTTCATTATGCCACTGAGCGATTTCATAAAGTCCAATAAGCTTGGTAGCAATCCTACTATACTTATTTTACTTATTGTGTTTGTTTGACTGACTGATGAAAACTAGACGCTTCCGGTCGCCTACGACCGCTTGGGTGTATCCCCCGTAGCCCTATCATCTCTGTTGCCCCAAATATATCACTGTCAAGTGTGAAAAACTAGAGCAAGGGCTAAAAAAGATTACCAGAAAAATGTTAAATCTCAAGTCACAACTGTTTTCTTTTCCCCACCAAAATTGCTGCACTGATCTTCCGAGGTTATTGAAGGTCGAATTCAAAATCACCACTGAAATCTCTTTATATGAATTTCCATTTCGACTTGTTTGATGAAATAACGAAAATACAGATAGATCAATCTTTTCACCTATTTATATTTCAACTCAGAATATTTTACTTACTTGGTTCCAAGTTGAAATTCAAAGTAAAAGTTGACCAAAACTGCATTTCAAGATGACGAAATTGGAGCCAGATCGAACTTCTCACCATAAGTTATATTTCGACTCATAATACATGTACATGTATGTGCCAAACATGGTTTCAAGTTGACATTCAAAGTAAAAGTTAACCAAAACTGCATTTCAAGATGACAAAATTGGAGCCAGATCGAACTTTTCGTCATAAGTTATATTTTAACTCATAATACCAGCCCAACTTGGTTTCAAGTTGAAATTCAAACTAAAAGTTGACCAAAACTGCATTTCAAGATGACAAAATTGGAGCCAGATCGAACTTTTCGTCATAAGTTATATTTTAACTCATAATACCAGCCCAACTTGGTTTCAAGTTGAAATTCAAACTAAAAGTTGACCAAAACTGCATTTCAAGATGACGAAATTGGACCCAGATCAAACTTTTCGCCATGAGTTATATTTCAACTCATAATATGTGCCCAACTTGGTATTAAGTTGAAATTCAATGTAAAAGTTGACCAAAACTGCATTTCAAGATGATGAAATTGGAGCCAGATAGAACTTTTCGTCATAAGTTATATTTTAACTCATAATATGTGCCAAGCTTGGTTTCAAGTTGAAATTCAAGCTAAAAGTTTACCAAAACTGCATTTCAAGATGAAGAAATTGGAGCCAGATCGAACTTTTCATCATAAGTTATATTTTAACTCATAATATGTGCCAAATTTGGTTTCAAGTTGAAATTCAAACTAAAAATTGTCCAAAACTGCATTTCAAGATGACGAAATTGGAGCCAGATCGAACTTTTCACTATGAGTTATATTTCGACTCATAATATGTGCCAAACATGCTTTCAAGTTGAAATTCAAAGTAAAAGTTGACCAAAACTGCATTTCAAGATGAAGAAATTGGAGCCAGATCGAATTTTTCACCATAAGTTATATTTTAACTCATAATTTGTGCCAAACATGGTCTCAAGTTGAAATTCAAAGTAAAAGTTGATCAATGTTTTCATGAAAAGCTATTGTGATCAATAATAGACTTAACTAGCAAGAAATAATGTTGACTTATTTGGTCACAGCCAAAAAATCTCTACTGGACAAAGCCTTCACCTTGTTGAGCCCAATAATAAATATTTATTGCCTTAACTATTTTCATTGTGGTCAATAATAGACTTAACATGTAAAAATAAAGTTAACTTATTCGGTTACACCCAGAAATTTCTACCGGACAAAACCTTAACCTTGTTGAGCTCAATAATAATTGTTTCTCATCTTAACTATTTTTATTGAGGTCAATAATAGACTTAACTAGCAAAAAAAATGTTAACTTATTTGGTTTCAGACATAAAATGTCTACTGGACAGAATCTTTACCTTGTTGAGCCCAATAATAAATATTTCTTGTCTTAACTATTTTTATTGTGGTCAATAATAGACTAAACTAGTAAAAATAATGTTAACTTATTCAGTACACCCATGAAATCTGTACTGGACATGTTTTCACCTTGTTGAGCTTAATAATAAATATTTCTCATCTTAACTATTTTTATTGTGGTCAATAATAGACTTAACTATTTTTATTGTGGTCAATAATAGACTTAACTAGTGAAAATAATGTTAACTTATTCGGTTACACCAATGAAATTTGTACTGGACAAAACATTCACCTTGTTGAGGTTAATAATAAATATTTCTTGTCTTAACTATTTTTATTGTGGTCAATAATAGACTTAACTATTAAAAATAATGTTAACTTATTCAGTTACACCCATGAAATTTGTACTGGACAAAACCTTTACCTTGTTGAGCTTAATAATAAACGTTTCTCGTCTTAACTATTTTTATTATGGACAATAATAGACATAACTAATAAAACTAATGTTAACTTATTCAGTAATATTGTCCTGTTTTCACTGAAAACTTCAGTTCTCCATTCTGAACAAGAAACTAGTGTCATTACCTTCCACTGTACAGGCTATTGGAATGATCGTACATGTCAAAATGGATATTTAAAAATTCTGTAGTAAGTTAGGCTGTTAACATATTAGTATTTATATGATCATTCTAAAAAACGATTGGTTTCGTGTGACAGCCCTTCCCAACAACACTTCCAAATATTATCGAGATTCGTCAAATATTGCCATCTGTAGAGCGTTCACAAGCCATGTGTCTCAAACAGGCTGTTTTCAATGCAAAATGTGTCCCCAAACGACCAATTCAGTTGCCACGGCAACCAAAATCGATTGGTGTCGGGATCTTACCATAATATATGTGCCTGCGAAAAATAATGGTGATCGGGTGAGAATTGCGGCCTATAGCGCGTTCACAAGCCATGTGTCTCAAACAGGCTGTTTTTAATGCAAAATGTGTCCCCAAACGACCAATTCAGTTGCCACGGCAACCAAAATCGATTGGTGTCGGGATCTTACCATTATATATGTGCCTGCAAAAAATAATGGTGATCGGATGAGAATTGCGGCCTGTAGCGCGTTCACAAGAAAATCTCTGCGGACGCGGACGCGGACGACGAAGCCAAATCCATAGTATCCGCCGAACTTTGTTCGGGGGATACAATTACAAGGTATCGCACACAAAAAATTCATCCAATCAAAACAAAATACTTTCATTCTATAAGAGATATATATACATATCATACCGGGATATATACGGACTGAATCAATGTAAAAGTACAGCAATTGCCCTTGTCCCCGCATCCTAACAACGACAACCCATAACTTAAGAACTTATCAGTTCTAACAATTGTTTCGTTGTACTTTAGAAATATGTAGAAATGCAAACACATACCGGTAATCCTATACACATATAAAATATCCCCATTTTGTTTCAACCCCCAATTGGCACAAAAATGGACGCAGTTATATAATTTACCGATATATTACCGGTTACATACTAGTATCTGTATATGGACCCAATATATTTATAGTAGGACAGGAGTTTCATGCATCATTGAATGATAAAGCTCATAGAATTGAACCCCACACACCATGAAATAGAACATTTTCGAAAAAAAAACAACAAGATACATATGTATGAAACAATCCGTGGCACTTCAGGACAAAAAGCTGGCAGTTTTGTATTTAAAGGGCATCGACAGCATCAGATAACAACATAACGGCAAAACCTGAACAAATGCAATTTGCAAGGTGCTGAATGTACATCCATTAACGACTCAAATTTCCTGATGTTCAGCAATAAATAAGCAAGTGCAGATCGAATTTGGTAAACACATTTTGAACCGCAAATAAAAATATTAATATTTTGTATTTATATCATAACATAATGAATCATATTCACTTCATAACATTGGTGACAGTTCCACACCCCAGCCAAACACTCACACGGCCTGATAAAGTAGCCATTGGTTCAACAGCAATGAAATCATTAGGACAAATCCCTGATGTAATTATCGAGCACAAAGTTATATCGCGATAATAAATTTTATGTTTTTTAATATGAGAATAAATCAAAATAAATCTAGCCGCGAACACAAAAGTTCAACATTTTCCCATCTTCTCAAAGGACATAACTGAACAGCGCTTCACACTTCAAACGCTTTATGACATCATGAATGCTCAACTGATCAGTGCCATGACACTAAATGTGCATAAAATCTTTTCGTACGTATTGCAAAACGATCAAGAAATATTGCATGCAAAAACTATTCAAGTTTGTCCATTCGTGAGCATGAAGACAACCACAAGGAATATGTCGATATTCAATGTGAGCAATTCAAATAAATACAGGACAATTTATACATGAACTTGTATCACATATATTTGTCAGCTAAGTAGGGTAACATGACACAGCAAAGTGCAGAAAATTCCTACCAAGTATAAGGTGCAAAAAGCATATAAACTTTTGAGAACTATATTTGTAGCCGAGATATTCCAGCATCTGGCACTGCATTTGAGAGTTTGGCAAAGGAGTATAAATACGTTCATCATGTTTACTGCACTGATGGATGGGACCAAACTGGAAAAATATACAAGTACACTCGTTTGATACATAATATAGGAAAATACACAGCTTCCAAAAATATTGACCCTGGTAAATTGTGATTCAAATTTCAGACATGAGAATCTTAAACAAAAGAATGCATACACTGTTGACTAGTTGGCAATATTGTTCTTGATATTTCTTCAGTAGAAAGTACTACATTTGGCAGTAAGAACTTGTCCACCAATTTGTTCGGTACTATCGTTACAAACCCAGTTATACATCTCCAGACAGATCATTGTTCCACATGCTGTACAAATGCATCTCCGTTGTATACAATCTTTACATAAAAACAACGTAATAATACTACCGAGCTAATTTTACTGACAGCATTACACATGGCTCACTCTTTTATAAACATACTGGATTAGGACTTTACCCCCTGGCTGCAGAAAATTACTCCCTACCCTTCAAACATCAACATGTTCCAGAATACTGCCCTGAGATCGACTCTGTACTTTGGGGAGCGGTGCTGGCGACAAACTCTTGCTCTTCAGATGGTTTGTGCTGCGACACAGGCCCTTGACAAGGTGTTGAAGCGATGGTTCAGACTTGACGGTCTTCATCTTTGGCACGGTGTCTGGTGCCCGCAGGTGAAGGAAGTCTTCATCGTCGCTATGGTAACTGGGTTGGGAGGTGCCCTCCGTGTCGCTAGACTCCATGTCTTGGACAACGTGTTTGGCGAGTTCACCGAGGTCATCACTCTCCGTGAGGGAGATCTGTCTGATGCGCTTGCGGATGACATTCTCCATGTGGGCGCGGACGCTTTCCTCTGCCGATTCGAGGAGCCGTTCCACATCTTCCTTGAGGTGTGGCGATGGGCGTGCAGGTAGTTTTCGTGTGTACTGGTCGACGTTTAAGTCAATGGCGCAGTAGACCCGGCGGGGGGTGGTGGGACTCCCAGGGGGTGAGCGGTAGTTGACGCAGGACGTGTCGATACCGTCAGTGATACTGGTGTATTCCATGCGGGTGGATGTGATGATTGGGGTAATTGGCATGATGTTGTTGGGGAGTGAGGTGGGAGAAACGGGGTCTTGGTTAGATACTGGAGGGAACTCCACATCGGAACCCATGGTTTCACAAATGGGTGAGATCTTGGCGGAATCTGTGTTTTGGAACAGCTTTTTCGCTGCATGTTTTTCCTTGACTTTGGATGACATTTCTGCAGGTCCCTGTGCTGGCTTGCCATCAGGTAGCTTTGTTGGGGGATCAGAGCTGGCAGCTGCTGATATTTTTTCCTGAGATTTGAACTTGACTCGGAGCCCTGAGGGGCGATGTCGCTTCCTCGCAGACTTTATATCAGTACACGTGTACTCATCTTCCTCTGAGGACCCATGGTGCGAACGATGGCGCCGCCGCTGGTACAAATCGGAACCGAGGAAAGGAGCGACTCTCCCCTTCCCCTGTGCCACATCCCGGAAGGCCCCATCCGAAAGGAAAATCACCTCCCTGCCCTGTGTCCCTGGAGCACCCAAGCTCAGGGCCCTGGCGAACAGTGGGTGTCTTTTCCTTTTGTAATCAGTGAACGGTCGGAGTCGCTGCTCGTTTAGGAACCTTCTTGGTGGCGGGTATGAGGCAGCGAGGAAATTCTGCTCCAAATCGGGTGCATACTGACGAACTCCGAGCACAGGTGCTGTCTGAGGTTTATACGGTGAATCGGAACTGATCTCTGAACTTTCCGGTTCTACCGTATTTCGCTGAGTGGCGGCAGCTTCGGCCTGTGCTGTGAGTTGTGACTGGATTGCGTACAGTTGTTGCTGGATCGCGAACGTTGTCTCGGCGGCACGAAGCGTGATCTCTTCTAGTTTAGCCATGCGATGGTCGACAGTCTGTAGTGATAACTTCACAGTGTTCTCTTTCTGGTGAATATCATCCAGCCGTAGACTCAAGTTCTCCACTCTGTGACAGAACATATATATTCAATGGTTAGCAAGCACAGGTACGAGCAGTACTCAATAGCATTCATCCAACACTTTCACACATGCAATAAGCATAAATTATCTTACAAAAGTAGAATAACACTCTATATTCTACCTTACAGAATACAAACCTATTTCACAAATTACAGTTATAATTTCAGAAAGTCAATCACGATACCCAATACACATGTACACAAGTCTATAACACTGGATTACAGCTGCATACCTCTCGTTGGTCATGCGGATGCGCTCGGTGGTTGAGGATTGGAAGACCTGATCTTTCTCGCGGAAGTAATCCTCCATACATTCCTCCTCGAAGTCATGGAGTCTCTCGATGTCCTCCAGGTCCAGAAACAGTTCTGTCAGCAGCAACGGCAGCGGTATTAAAAAATTATTCTTTATATCGTCCAACGTCAAACATCATAGAGGTGAGGGGGTGTGATTTGATAACGTTACCAAGTTAGATGTTTGCCCAAAAGAATTCTTGCTCACAAATACTTTGTTTAGAGTGTTCCATCTTATATGTTCCAATATGCTCTTGCAAACTTTCAGCGTTGAGATTACTTCCTCATATGGAAAAACACCCAACATCATTCTTACATAACCCAACAACCAATACGTTTCAGCCAACATTCCCCAATACCTACTAAGTCCACAGTCGAAGAATCCATCACGTTTCCCCCGACAGCGCCTGTGTAGGTACTTGGCCAGCAGGTACACATGACAAATGAAGATGAAAGGCGGGGGGAGTATCGGACGAGATTCGTACTCGATCACGAGGCTGTAACGCTGGAACTTCCAGACTTGGGTGGATATCGCATTCACCCGGTGGAACGTGTTACTGTGTGTAGGAAAGATTGTCATGGGGTTTACATCAAATACGTTTTTAAATTTATTTTATGAAAATCTCAAGGTCATTTGCTGTTATAGAATCTCAGTCGTAAATTTTAAATGTCAGTAAATAAAAGCCATTACTGAAAATTTACTATCACAAAATATCACCGGAGTCTCACTGAAGGTATGTACCCCTCCAGTTCTGATTTTGCTCAGAGAACTCACTTGAAGACAGCAATGAGCAGGTTGATGAGAAGAATGTTGGCGACAATGAGGTAGATAGACATCACAGCGGGGACTACAGAGCGACCCGGTACGCACTTGAACTTTGCGTCAGGCTCGTCACTGCACACAGCTGAAGAACGTCACAGGGGTAGTATAATATTACACATATGGAATGTAATATTACTTCCAATAGATTCACTATTCTCATTCTCAGGGGTCACACATATGGAATTTTATTGTTTGGAATTCAAGCATTAGCACAGATTTTCGTCAAGAAATTGCAGTGTCATTCGAACTAAGTTTGCCCAATTCAAGGTCACTTGTCAAGAACACATCGTACAAAACAAACTTACGATCAATTTCTCCGGCATACACCTCGCCGTAGATCATGAAGTAGGGCTCCAAGAAGATATGTTTGGCAAGCTGCCAAGACGCCTGCTCCGTAGGATATGTAATCGCTTGTCGGACCACGCCGAACGCAATCAGCACGATCAGCAAGATCACGATAAAAGACAGCATGTCCTTGACCTGTTCGGAAAGAAACAAAGAGAAACCTTCAACATTCTGGCCAGGTGAATTCGCTTTTCTATCCCTAGTTGAGGCAAGTATATAAATTTGTTCCTTTTAGTATCATGTTTAAATAGACTTCTGTAACCTATATTGAGAAAGGTGTGAACATGCCCACAACAACTGCATTATCGCAACTTCTAACAAAACTGCTATTTAAAAGTAGCAGGTACACCATAACAGTTACTCATCAGCGATGAAACTTGGTTTTCGACTGCACTCACCATTTTACCAATCATCATCACGTAGGGACCCAGGTATTTGCTGACTGCGAATAAATCCATGATCCTGACGTACCAGAAAATGATGGAGAGACAGTACAGCACCTGTAAGGCCAGACAAAATATATAAGAATTCAGGCGAATATTGGAGCATGGCCATCAGGATTCCTTCCAACTGTTTCACTTTAATTACATTCAATACTGAAACACGTACAAAGTTTTGTCCAAGTAAATTAAAGTGGAAAATTCAGGAATCATTTTCAGTAAATTGGCAGTGAACAACAGTTACTCAAATAAGATGTTCACAATATTACACTGACTAGAAATGATGAATTACCTTTCCATAGCCTGCCATGTCGGGCGCCATCCGTAGACCCACTCCAATCACAAAGAGAACTAGTCCAAGGATATCGTTAATGTTCCAGAAATCCTCAAAGTGAACTTTCAGTTTCTGACTAATTTTCTTCGGTTCGGACATGATAATCTGTGAATCGCAATCAGGAAACCATCAACAAACTTTCATCAAATGTAGCTGAACTGACAGGAAGTGAATTTTGAATATTCTTTAAAGTTGACTACGACAGCCACCTTGACATATTTGTATCCAGCATTGATTGAAATAAATTCGGGGATTCACAAGACAGGTGCAAAATTGATATTTTTGTAATGACCTCACACGCGCACACATGTACATTTTTTCCTGTTTTTCCACTGTTTTGGTTACACACACCTCGCGTATTTTCTCCATGATCAGCGTGAAGATGTAAGCTATGATGTACCACTCCTGTACCGTCGGCCACTCTCCCATATGGATCAGTACCACATACGTGTACGTCATGAGGAACACCAGAAAACCGATCTAATAGCGAGCAGTAAAAGTCATAAATGGACCATGTGGCATCCTCTCTCAAACGCGAAAAACACAACTTTACATAATAAATTTGACGAATGTTACAGAATAATACAGGAGTAATAAATATGCAACAGATCAGGGAATATCGATATTTCCAAGAACTCAAAAATGGTTTATAGGAACTCACAGCGTTGGCCCAGAACTTGGTGATGGGAGCTGTGTAGAACTCATAGATTTTCTTGCCAAGTCGTAGCGGGCTATTCTTCCGAGGAAACTCAAACACATCATTGGGGTCTGCTGGGGCTTTTGGGATGGTTCCATTGCTGGGTGTAGGGGAGGTTGGGTGGAGAGGGTCACACTCTAGACGGGCACCCTACAAGAGACAGGCGATGTTTTAAACGTTGAAGCCTAAGTAAAGTCAAAATAGACGTTCGGATTTTATATTTTATATTGAAGAACACATTGAAATAAACACATTGGTTTTTACAAAATCGATTTATCTTCATTAGTTATCGAAATATCAAACATTTTGTGGGCAAGTTAGGCCATATTTTCACTGTGATATTTTGCCTCATTAGCTATTATAATTAGTATTCATGACGTCACACCGGGATATTGATTTTAATTAGTGACTCAGAGTGTCATTCTGACGTTGATTTGCATGGTATCACAAATGGATATTATTGGAAGATGTACCTATATAAATTTATACCATGATTATGTAGACTGGTATACCAGCATAGCAACCATTCCTTTGATACTGCCCTTAGCAACCATGGTTGCTCACAGCTCACAGTCTAAAAGCAAAGTTGGTTTCAAAAAGCTTTGTTTGAGATACATAAATGAAGATAATTGGTATTTTTACTTTCTTCAGCCACATAATAGAATATTAATGGCATACAGGCCCCCTAGCAACCATGGTTGCTATGGCTTTATGAAAAGAATGGTTACCATGGTAACCAAATAACTAAATACTGCTTATATTTCATGTTGAACATTGAAGATATTGAATTAAACGGATATCTTTAATCAAATATTTGATTTCAAGACTTTCATGTAGCTAATTAACATGTGTTCCCGTTGTGACGTCATGAATGCTCATTATAATACTTAATTAGGTATCGATTTTTGATTAAAAATTGTAATAAAAATCCTCATAACTTTGGAACTAATTATGATAATGACATGCCCTAAAAACCACAATGATCAGCACGGTGTCCTCTTTCGTGTGTTAAAAAATTAGCCCAAGGGCTAAGAAAGGTTACCGGACAATATACATTTTAGATATTAGCCTTTTTTCCATTGACCTTGAAAATAATTTTTCAACAAATATATCACTTCTAGTATGTCCACAAAAAATTCCTAAGCTGTAAAGTCGATAATAAGTGAGATATTAGCCATTCTGTGATCGGTGATGTGACCT
This sequence comes from Terebella lapidaria, assembly GCA_949152475.1. Classification (NCBI taxonomy): domain Eukaryota; kingdom Metazoa; phylum Annelida; class Polychaeta; order Terebellida; family Terebellidae; genus Terebella; species Terebella lapidaria. Next base: position 5,447,533 of record OX424562.1, read on the forward strand.
AGAAAATGAGGTCAAAGTTCAAGTTCATGAAAAGATTCAGTATATATCATTCCTCTATATTCGCAATTGATTCCTAAGCTGTAAAGATGAAAATAAGCGACATATGAGCCATTTTGTTCTCTGACTTTGAAAATTGGATCAAAGGTCAAATTCTAGATCACCAAAATATTCAGCATACATCATTTCCTATATGTTCACTATGGACCCCTAAGATGTGAATTTGATAATAAGAGAGATATGAACCATTTTGTATTCTGACCTTGAAAATAAAATGACTGGCCTTGAAATTTAGGTCAAATTCAAGGTCATGAAAATATTCAGAACATATCATTTCCTATATGTTCACATTTGATTCCTAAGCTGTAAAGTTGATAATAAGCAAGATATTAGCCATTTTGTCCTGTTGACCTTGAAAATGAGGTCAAAAGTCAAATTCAAGGTCACTAGAATATTCAGCATATATCATTTCCTATATGTTCACAATTGATTCATAAGGCGTAAAGTCACTAATAAGCAAGATATTGGCCATTTTGTCCTGTGACCTTGAAAATGAGGTCAAAGGTCAAACTCAAGGTCACAAAAATATTCAGCATATATCATTTCCTATATGTTCACAATTGATTCCTAAGCTGTAAAGTCGATAATAAGCGAGATATTAGCAATTTTGTCCTGTGACCTTGGAAATGAGGTCAAGGTCAAATTCGAGGTCTAGAGAAAATTCAGCATATATCATTTCCTATATGTTCACAATGTATTCCTAAGCTGTAAAGTCGATAATAAGCGAGATATTAGCCATTTTGTCATGTGACCTTGAAAATGAGGTCAAAGGTCAAATTCAAGGTCATGAGAATATTCAGCATATATCATTTCCTATATGTTCACAATTGAATCCTAAGCTGTAAAGTCAATAATAAGCGAGATATTAGCCATTTTGTCCTGTGACCTTGAAAATGAGATCAAAGGTCAAATTCAAGGTCACAACAATATTCAGCATATATCATTTCCTATATGTCCACAATTGATTCCTAGTCTCTAATCTCAATATTAAGTGAGATATTAGGCTTAATGTGTCCCATTATAAAGCATAGGAGAATTTAACATTGGAAAGTCCCATTTGGGCCGAGTTTGGGCCCAAAATGGCCCACTTCGAGCGATTCAAGGGCAACGAAATTTATACATGTCACAGAGGTACATATTAGGTGTGTTATGCATGAATAAGAAAAAAAGTTACTGAACAGATTTTGAGAAAACGACAGCCAAAGTCCAAAATTGGCCATTTTTCGACTAAAACGGCCGCCATTTTGAAATAATTGCGAAAATCAAAAAACTAAAAATACCTCCCTCTCGAAATATTTTTAGGCATTTTTGTGCAAAATTTCAGAAAGATTCGATCGTAAACGTTAAAGATAAAAATGTAGACGGACGACGACGACGGACGACGGACGCCACGGCAATAGGTTATCGGACCAAAAGGTCCAGTATCCTAAAATGACTTCTGAGACCATACCTAGACTTTAAACATGAATAGTGTAGTATGAGAATGCAAAGTATCTAGAATAACTGTTTAGGGATTTGAACCTCCTGTAACCTTTTTCACAAAGTGGTTGCAAAAGCTTACAAACAACTGTACTAACAACTCACACCCTATGTAAACCAGCTAAACATTGCAATACAGCGGATTCTGTGTTTCAAGGCAACCCAAAGTGCACCCAAAGACCCCCTGTCTTCAATGACAGGTGGTCTCTCATGACAGGTGGTCTGTAACACAGGATCCACTGTACCTCAAGTATCAACATTATTCCAAACTCCCCCCCCCCCCCCCCCCACCTCCATGCCACATACCGGTACATCTGTAGTGTCCAAGTCCCTCTCATCCTCACCCCCCACCCCCCACCTCCATGCCACATACCGGTACATCTGTAGTGTCCAAGTCCCTCTCATCCTCACAAAGCGACACGGAACTCTCAGAGTTCGCGTCCTCTTGGTTCTGAATGTGTTCTTCCACCGTCTGCGGCATCAGTTGTAGCTCCTCCTTGGACTTGAACTCCAGGAAGAAGAACGAGGGCGGGAACAAAATCCCCAGGATCACCTGCGTGGGTCAACGCCGAATTTTGTCTTAATCGAGCAGCTCAAGCATGATGGAATCTCATTATGGAATAAAATCATTTTTTGTCAATTCATTGACTGCCAAATTTGCCTCAATACTTCGGAGCAGCTTTCATACTATCCACAAGCTGCCCAATCAGACAACTTCTCAAATATCAAATCACCTAATGAATATACACAAAATATGTTATACTAAATCCCAAAAACCTCCAGAAATTGTGAATACATGATTCTTGTCTCACCTTTAGACTGGTGTACTTGCGCATGCGGAGACCCCCCATCCACATGTCTGTCAGCAGTATTTGGCAGGACGTGTTGGCGAGGAAATCTCTGTGACAGGCGGCTACGGCAAGGCTGAGGCAGGTTTGATCGCTCCAGTATTCAAGCTTGTACGTCAGGAGCTGCTGAGTGAGGTCATCGTCCGTCTTGTAACAGGCTTCCAACAGCTCCACTGCTAGGTTACCAAACTCTCTAAAGAAACCACGGAACAAAGCTATTGTTTCAATTTTAGTATTTCAATTTCAATTTGTTATTACATATATTTGTCAGCAGTTATTGAGCTGTATACTTGGCTCTCTGCATTATACCTGTATAGTTTCCTTGAGCAAATATATTCATTCCTTTTGGACTAGAAGTTAGAAAGGTTCAATCTCACTTTCATGACTTTTTTTAAAAGCTCTTACCGTGCGCATCCTTTGATCTCCTCGGACACGTCAATCTCGAGATCATCCTGCTCGGCCTCGTGGGCCATGCTCTTGTACAACTTGCAAGCCATCAGCGCCTGGAACACACAGCAAATATTACTCACAATCTTGCTTACACTTCATAACTCCTAAACCTCTTAGCTTATTCTTCATCAAAACTTTTTGTGTGGATGGGTATCTTTGCACTTTTAGTGGTCACAAACTCACAATCAGACAAGACCTACTTGTATAGTCTTAATGTCAAAGGAGTTTGTTCATTGTGAGTAATCAGTATGACATCCTAGAGGTAACAATGCTGCTCAGAGCTACCGGTAGTTTCTATCTCACCTTCGCAAGAGCTTCCTCTCCATGTTGCCACATGAACTTGGCCATCTTCTGTCTGCGGAGGAGGACTGCCCACACCATCAGCTCACTGAACGGATACTTAAACTTGTCTTCGTGAGGTAGTGCACTTAGAAAAGAGCCCTCTGCTAGGATACTGCTGATGTGGCTACCCTGGCAACCAGTCAAGTAACCATTCATTACCATGGCAACAGTTTTTTTTTGCAGAGATATGACCCACTTTATTCACAGAATCATTCTGGGAGTAGCTTTCCTTTATGGAAGTGTGCATGAAGCAATAATGGCCTACGATATTGAAAAATCCAAGTAAACTTGCAACTGAAATTTGTTCGAGAATAAATATGCAAATGTCATCTTACCATCAGTTCAAATTGCACTTTTCTTGGAGGCAGACTGTCATTCTGTTGGGGAAGAATTGCTCTCAATATTTATCTGACGGCTATACCATGATCAATTGTTTAGCAAGTGGTGATTACAAGAACAAAATTGGTACAGTGTACTCTGTACAAACCGGATCTTCAAGGGACCAGGGAAAAAATCTGGTTTTGACAGAGCGCCGGTTTATCAAGAGTCTGAAGAGAGAGAACATCGATCATCTCATCCAATCTGCAGATACCGTCCGACTTCGTTTTTCACTGTTGCACTACATACCGTAACTAAATAACGGCCAGCTATTTTACGTACATGTAGTTACAAACTTTCTGGACATCGGCGTAGTTATTAATATTATGTTATTGGTAATAGGTCGGATTTGTAGAGAATCATTCCAGAACATTCAAGTAAATAATTTGAGTCAATTGATTATTAATTGTAGGTTTTCTATTGATATCATTATCATCTTGTGCTATTAGCATATCTCAAAAACAATTGCAGAATATACATAGTGAGACAAGATTGCATGATGTCATAGAATTGTTGTTTGCGTTTATAGCATGCGCTGATTAATAATCTTTTGAACAATGCGTGTCACCCCAGTGATGAGCTTGCAATTTACTCGAGAAATCATGTCAGGTAAATCATGCATTCTCCAAACGGCCCCTATAGCTGACGAAGTTTAGTTGATGTTAATTACAATTTGTGAGCGCCATGTTCCTGATGCTGTTGTGTTTACAAAGACGTGTGACTAAAGCACAGCCTTTGACATCGGACTGTGATCCGATGAAGTGAGGCTGATTGCAATTCAGACGCCGAAGTTTGGAATTATTGGGGTAACGCCGGTTTGGACAATACGATATGGCCGGTTGGGTCATAGGAATAGAGCCGGTTTTCAGAATGGACAACATCCGGTATATCGAGAGTTGCTTACTTTAGAAACAAAGGGGAAGAAATCGGGACCTGAGAGGAACGCCGGTATGGACAAAATTCTGGTATATACAAGAGCCGGTTTCGGCAGAGTACACTGTATAATCACAGTATAATCAATTTTTGTTGCCATGGATACCTTTTTCATGATGCTGTTGTAGAGGATTCTGAAGTGTTTACGGCAGTAAATGTTACGATACGCTCCTCCCATTAACTTCTCAATAACGAGGCCGATGTCGAACAGAGTATATCGGTAGTTTGATGGGATATGCTGCAACAAGTTACATTTGACAAAAATTATTTTCCTTTTTATACATAAAAGTCATGAAGTTGCATATGGGAAAGTATACATTGATATGAAATGTGTAATCAGTTAAAACAGAGTACAATTTAAAGCGTGACTAGGAAACAAACCTTCTTTCCTTCCCTGATCAGGTATCGCAAGGTGCTGGCAGCATCTTGTTTCTGCGATAAAAATTAAATCAATTTCAAGATTGCGACAATCACAAAGAAAAAAGTATAATATGACATGAGACCAATTTTTGAGTGAGAATGACTGAAGATATGCTGTGGTTTTATTCTTATTTTGGAAAACTTCTCTAACCTGAGTATTCCCAGCAATGTACACTGTTGAAGACTTCTTTGGACCACATTTCAGCCCCTGAAATATAAAACAATCCATTATTTGTATCATTTTATACTTCCAGTACACTATCTGTTTTTTTTTTTCACGTCAAAACATCAAATTTACAAAGAAGCAAACAACAATCCATTTGAAGACAGAGCACAAATTTTGGATTTTCACAAAAAATGCACATTTTCTTCGAATTTTTCCCTCGTAAATTTTGCACTTTTTGCATCAAAAGACAAAGCCATGAGCCAATTTTATGACACTGCCACTCACTCCCCCCACACATACAATGTTGTACAGCTCTTCCAGTCGTGGAATGGTCAGCCACTTGCGCATGCTGACTCCGTTCTGCAGGAGAAGCTCGACAAACTCCACTCGGTCGTACACGAGCGCGTCCATCATAGCCTGGTGTAGAGCGCCCTCCTGTGTAGAAATGGGGAATTATTCAGGAAAACTTCCTCCTTTATTGAAACTTTGAAATGTTTGTGGTCGTATATGTTTACATGTTCAGCCTGTCCTACAATGTTCACACTTAAGTATTCGTATTTCCTTGTACAAGTATGTTTTTCTGTCAACAAACTACCACTAGTATCGATTTATGGCAAATATCGACCCAACAGAGCCTTAAAATGTTCAACAATGCAGTCAAAAGTCATAATTAGCACATATTTCATGGAAATTCGATTGAATTTTCTACATACAGGCCACTCTTGCCCGTAACAGAATATCTGTGCACGGGCGATGTCAGGGCGATTCCAGGTCAGTACAAGGTTTAGCTGGTCCGGGGCCGTCGCTTTCTGACCTGTAAAGGAAAGTTTTCCTTGCTGTTAGCTCACTGAGGCTTATACGCTGTCTTACTACAGTGTGTGTGATGTTTGTGTATATTCAATTCTCACATTTGAGCAGTGCCGTCAGGATTGCCAAGTCAATGTCCTGATTTCCCTCGCCCATTCGAAAAACCGTTATCTGCGCAGATAACATAAAATCATCAAGAAATTCATACTAGTGAAATAAATATTGAGTGCTCTTTGGAATAGGCTCGCTTTAAGAACAATACAGTGATCACTGTTCCCTTCATGTATACAATCCAGTATCATTATTCAATCTCCTTTTTTTAGCAGTCACCTATATTAAAAATTTTCTGATATTTACTGATGATTAACTTTTTCACTCAATCATTTGCGAACAGTTTCCATTTTACATAACACCTACCAGTTCCGATTTCTTGACACAGAGCATGAGCTCGATGAAGACTTTCTCTGCCTGTTCCTTCGTGTAGTTGAACGTTCTCTCCACAGTCAAAATCAGCTGGTCTCTCAGCGACTCCTGCATCGTACTGCAAAATGTTACATATTTATTCACATGAACTGTCCTGAAATCCGTTACGAATGCTGATGCAATCCACATATCTCAAAGCAACCATAGAATTTTTCACACTTAATTTCCATACATTATCACATATAGAATTTTTTTCCCGACAAATCTTCACTAGCCAATAACCAACCTTTACATAAATTCAACAACCCCATTCAATGCTTGATACTTCACATTTCGACCTCTCACAAAGTAACTCACCCATCATCCTGTGCGTATTTATGCGTGAAGGCGAGTAGATCGGCCGCGCGCCCGCTGCCGTCACACACTACGACCGGTACAGGCGGGCTGTCCGTAACATACTCCAGGACCGTACGGATCGTGTTTGCTCCTCCCTCCAGTACAAGACATACCACCGGCGTACTGTAACCCTTCCCTCCACTACCTACAACATGTTTCGAGGAGAGAGGGTTAATAATGTGTATAAAAATAACTTCTATTTTGATAAAAAATTCATGAAAGTTATACCAATATAATGACATGCTTTTCCCATAAATACCATTTTCATTTTATTCCATAACCAATATCGTTGCAGATAATTTATTCATATTTTCTTTCTCATTTCATATCTATGATTTCTGAATAATTCAAGATTTATTACCCAAAATTAGCTTAACCCATTAATTCAACCTCACCCAAATCAAGCAAACTTTACGAAGCCGAATATCAATCACTCAGAACTCGACACTCACGCGTGGTGATTCGTTGTTTGGAGATGTACTTCTCCAGTTTGCGACGCAGCGCCACCTCACAGCCAAACTTGTCAACAGTCCCGTTGTCGGCCAAGAGGAAGTATGAATGATTGCTGTTGAGAACGAGGTTGTTGCTCTTCGGTGATGCCACGGCGTGGTATGGTGTGATCGTCTGTAGAGTATAATTTTATTTTCATTAATTTTTTGTGGTTGGTGCTACGAATATTTCATCATAGCATTTCTACGCATATTTCTGCTAAAAAACAGCTGAAATAGATTTCTGTCAAATATTATTAACGTCTCAAATATCTGGAGACAATTACACAAAGTCTCTAAATATACTACATAGCCAACTTAAGCATGGAAATTAATTCATTTTTTAGGTACAATAGGACCCTCGCTGATATTTCACTCATGTTTGTCATGATGATAAGAGAAGAATGTCTTTGAAATAATTCAGAAGTAAATAATACGTTTTATGGCTCCGACGATGAACTTTGACATGAGTTAGACTCACATCATGCCCGATAAGATCCTTCCTATTGTGTATGACACCCCACGGCGCGGTTCCTATGGTGACGATGTTGTTTCTAGACTGAAGCAGTGTGTCGCCCAACGCATCTCCAACATGTCGCATCACACCTACAACATGGGTTGATCATTCATGACTCCTATTCATTGCTGTTCAAAAACTTTGATCATGCCCCAAAATAATTCTAACCCAAACAAATCAATTAATTAATTAAATTCAGTACCTGGTAATTGTACTTGTATCAGTAGTCAATACATATCATGAGAACCTGACACATTCTATGGTAGTTATCTCCTTGACTATTACTTCACTTTCCACCCAATGAAAGAACCTATGAGATTCATTACGTATGCATGATCAATATATATTGCAGATCATATATACAATGGTCCTTGTAAGATAAGACCTCCCCTTTTGCAGGAAAAATGAGGTCTTATCTTACAGGAAGTCTTATTTCAAAATTGAATTTTGGGGAATACGAAAAAGTCTTACAGACAGGGAAGTCTTATTTCGGAGGTGTCTTATCTTACAGGGACCAATGTATACATATTAATGAACCTAGAAGGGCCCCCAGAGCTGCCTACCAGTGTTAGTTCCCCCACTGATGATCCACGCGCCGGTGGTCTTCGCGGCCTTGAGCAGCCCCTTGCGGAACACGCGCTTGAGTTTGGTCTGCAGGTCAAAGTTCCGAATGCCCCCGTGGATGGAGATGAGGAGTTTGGGGAGGTCCAGCTTCCAGTGTTCCTGGAGCAGCTCAAGGATCAACGCGGGGTTCGTCGTGTGTGACAGGCGAACATACTGGAAAACAACATCAAAAGTTTATTGTAACCAGGAATGATAATGTGTCGACTATATCTTTTTATTGAGTGAGGCAGTCCTTTTTACCCCTTCATGCTCTTGCTTGTGCATGCATTGAAGAGGTCTAGACGGCAATTTCATGACTTTTCGTCATTTTTAAATTGAACCCAGCAAACTCCCATTTCAGGAAAATATTCATAGTCACGCCTTGATACAGTATATCCGCTGGCTACCCCTGTGTTACCTGCGCCTTGGTGGCATGTGGCGCGCCCTGGAACTCTATGGTTCCGTACGAGTCGGTCGGAGTCTCCTCGGTGTGGTCCGTTGAGCTCCAGGTGTCCGGCTGGCTGGGATCGTACTGGTCCTCACGAAGGTGATGGTCATCCCGAACCCGTCCACAACCACATCTAGCGGAAATACTCAGGTCATTATCAGGAAGTTACCTTGACAGCAGATGACACTATGATGCTTTGTGGTAACCTTGCGATCCATATTCATCAGGACCCTTCTACCTAGTACTTTTTCAATGCAGTTTCATAGACATAATTTCATGCACATTTTTGGATCCAGCAAAAAAACACAACTGATGTACACAATAAACACAATAACTGCACACTATTGATCTCTTCAGTATTTTGGCGTGTACTGACCTGCTGGTGTCGCGGGACGTGGGGATGAATCGTATACACTCCCTCTGATGCAGCTCCCTCTCGATGAACGACCTCTGTCAACACAAATACAGATGTGTTAGCTTGGAAGGAGCCTTAATGCATTTTCACTGTCATTACCGAAATGAAACACATTTTATCTCCGATGTTCACGAACAGGATTACACCAGCGTTCATACCTCCTGTTTGAGCAGAAGCAGGCTGGAGCTGGACTCAGACAATCCCGGCGCTGACATTGTGACTTTGTGCAGCACATCACCTACAAAATGAGAAGTATTCGTTTTTAAATTTCTGCCAAAAATATCCACAACACATTGAACAATGCTTCTTCTCCGCAACCATCCGAAAATCAATAAGTTTAGGGAAAGAGCTATTTCCAGATAATGAAAACATACAATCCATTAGTATAACTGTGCCGTGTACTTACGACTGGGCTGTGGCATTAACCCATATATTGTATTGTCATCAACTTTTATGCCATCATTATTCATGTATGAATTGGTTTCTATCACAAATGAACTGGCAAACGTTCTCAGTCCTGACTATTGTTATCCAACAATAACTATTTGTATATCAGGTAATACCTTCTCTAGTGAGATGTGAGACAACAATGACTGGGTTAGAAGCTTTCCTCCTCGACATTTCTGCCCTATGAATGCAGACATATGTACAACACTGATATGTAACTGTTAATCCGCATCTTATTCTGAGCTGGAATATTCCAGGTCCCCTCGGGACAGGTTGACAGGTAGTTGCCACCGGAAATATCCACCCATTGTTAGAACTAATGCCTTGGGAATATCACGTTCACTTCTCCAGCTATTATCCTGGGAAACTCCGCTCGGAAAGTCCACACGACTCGGATCTTTCCACAGGGGAAAAAGCAGGTGACTGTTTGAGAAAAAACGTTGACTGATTTGATATTTCGCTGTCGACAGCTCCCCGAAGTAGAACCATCTCTTCAGAATCAACGTTTTTGCCCCACTGTCATGACCGCCCATAGGAATGTCTGCTCACGACGACCGGTCTGAGCGTAATCGCACAATATTTCAGCGTTACAAGGGACAATTGCTTCCTTCCCGCAAGCATCCCTCTGGAACGACTGCGAAGTCGTCAACATCGCCAGAAATATCACCCCAGGCCCCAGCTTAATTGAGTGGCGCCAAAATGACAGTCGCTATTGATTCCAAGGGTGGACTTTTTACCGCGGGAATAATTGCGTAATAGCGGCAGACGAAGTCTTTTGAATACTTGATCGTTCCCTTTCATAACCAGGTGCCTTTTTTAATGTTTCATCCTTCCATTGAGTTTTCTTTTCTAATATTTGCAGACCACTCATGAAAGGAAGAAGAAACTCAGTATATGCCTTTTTCCTGGACAGTGTTTTTTTTCCGAACATATACATGATATATGGGAATACGGGAATGAATGGAAGAATAAGAATCCCATATTTGCCATTGTCGATGGCGTATAGTGTTACAGGTACATAAACTCCACATACAACAGGTCTTGTGTCAGCCTAAACTTGATCTCGCAAGCCCCCCTCCGTCCCCCCCTCCACACCTCATGGCCCCCATCTCTCTCCATGGCACTGCGTAACTAACCCACTCCAACTGTCCACCACCAACGCAACCAATCCAGTTCCACCCCACACTGTAATTCCGGTCTCCGAGTAGTTTCTATGTTTGCAGCCTTATCTAGTAGTGGCCATGTGATATATCCATCCAACATGGGCACACAGATTGAATCCCATATCGATATGTGTCGCAAAGAAGGCCAAAAAAATGTTCCATATGGTGCAAACAGGAGAGCATGTGACTGAAATTGTTTTCAACAAACAACCGACCCCGTATTGAATTGATTTATTCATCTGAGTGTCCAGACCTGGTCTGATGACAAGCCAAAGTAGATCTGCAAGTCAAGTCAGTTTCGCTCATTGTGGTGAATATAAATTGCGGAGTCAAACGTCCAATTATCAGGCTTTGACGTCAGCGCCAGACTGCCGGGAATTGATCCTGAAAAGACGCCCGTCTTGTCTTGTCTTGTCGGGAACACTGAACCTGCTGGCTGTCTTCTCTGGAAGTGTTGTTGGGGAACAGGAAAAAAAGTGACAGGCTTCAATGACTGGATCTAGAATTGCCAAACTGCTTTTTTTCCTAGCATAAACTCCAATGCAGGTCCCTCTGATATCCCCGGATCTCATGAATGATAATAAACAGTTCGTTGACTATAAATGAGCCATATCAATCACGATGATCACATACATGTATGAGGACTGATTCTCACACGTTACTTCACCAACTGGTACCAGAAACAGTATTTAAATTGCATCACATGGAAGATCCCATGCATTTCTACTCGCAAAAAACAGTGGAATAGTGCGTAATAACCATGTGACTTCTAACCACAGCTAGGCTAGCTTGATTAGGATTCTCATACTTGTATTTGTAACGACATAAAATATTACATAGTCTATAACAGTATGCCAATTGGTCTGACAGTAACATACAATATTTTTTGTATGAGCTTTGATGTTGTTTTACTACATAAATAATCAATACAGGAACAAGATACCTGTATATATCGCTGATATATATAATACATTGACACGAGAGGTTTTCAATTGCAGAAGTCAAGGGCCTACAACAAAGCGGGTATTGCACGTGTGACGTTTGGTAATGACTTGTTTTCGGTGTGGCCCAAAAAACCTGGTTTCTCTGATCGTATAGACTTTATGTAACTCCCGCTCGTTGTGATTCGAGAGCCGTCACTAAATTGGTGTCCCCCAACGCTGGTGTATCATCACTCCGTAGCTTACCGGCTTCACTTAGGCAAGAAGCAACTCAGATGTAAATAAATTGAAGATTTATATACATCAAATCAACTTACAATTGTATGGCTGGTCACCCACGTGACGTACAAATATGAAGTTCAGACATGGAGCACTGTATGATCACATTTCAAAAATAAATAGTGCACGAGGGCACAACTAAAAAGAGTTCTTAGCCGGCGGCGTCTCTCTGTCCCTTCCCGTTGAAGTTTCCCGTCCCGTTTAGTCGAATGGTTTCTCCAGGTAGTCGGTCTAATCCCGGTTGACTCTAAGGCCCTGAAGAAGGAGTCGTCCGCACGGAGTTCGTCGAGTCCCTTGGCTGTGGCGGTGACGATCTCCCCACGGTCGATGTCGCTGTTGCAGTGCTCTCAGAGCGGCCGTCCGCTCTCCCTTATATAGCCAGGGTGGCTGCGCGCGCATCTTCGTCCGCGAACGTATCTTCCGCACTCTTCTCCACGTGGTGAAGACTGCGTCCGCGAACGGTTCTTCCGCGAAGGCTCCTCTTCCGCGAACGGTGCTTCCGCGACTGATGCTTCCGCTGATGATGCTTCCGCAATCGTGCTTCCGCGAACGGTTCTTCCGCGAACGATGCTTCCGCTGATGATGCTTCCGCAATCGTGCTTCCGCGAACGGTGCTTCCGCGAACGATGCTTCCGCTGATGATGCTTCCGCAATCGTGCTTCCGCGAACGGTTCTTCCGCGAACGGTGTCTTCGCAAGTGGACTTTGTAGATCACGTGACCGTTCCTAACGAACGTTTCAGCGCGGCAGTTGCATGGTTTTGTTACAACTCCACCCTTTCTGGAGATCAACGTCCCCGTTGATCCTTTCTCTCTCTTCTTTTCTCTTCTTCCTCCTTCTTCGTCTTTTCCTGCCTGTCTGATGTTTACAGGGCTCTCTCCCTCCACTTCACTGGCGATCCACCTCGCTTTCGGACGTCTCCGCCAGCCTGTCCCGAGTGTCTGTATATGCTCGGAGCTGTTCCCGGAGCAGCTTGGTCTCTCGGACGTGGGCTCGCAGCTCCTTCCGGTGGCTCTTCTCTCGTTGAGAGGCCTCCCCTCGCAGCTGCAGCACCTCGGCCTCGAGCTGTCTCTGCTCCTCCTTGGCTTGGAGCCGAGCCTCCGCTTGGGTGAGGTGGCGTCGTCCCATGGCTATCGTGGACGCCAGGTCCTCCAGGGCCTTCTCTCCGGCAGTGACCGCTCTGCCCAGGCCCTCCACATACGGTCGCAGTTGGTCCTCCTCCTCCGGAACGGGCTTGAGGTACCAACTCAGGTCTAGGGGCTTGTAGGTAGGGGCCGAGTCTCTGGGAACGGGGGGTCCGTCGTCCTCGGGGGTGGGGGCCTCCGGGGATTCCGCCTCTCTCCGCTCCTGCTGAGACTCCGGTTCCTCTTCGCTATTCGGGGGGTCGTCCTCGGGGTCTGGGGCGTCCTCTGACCTGGGGGCGTCCTCCCGGGGGCTTGACGGCGTGGAGCTGGTCGTCCCGCTGGCCGCAAAGCTGACAGTCTTCAGCTCAGGGGCAGACACAGTAGTCGGACCATCTCGGGGGTCGGACACGGGCGTGTCGGTCGTCGTCCTCCTCCGTCCTGGCTTGAGGGTGTTGCCGCTGGCATGCGACGTCTCATGCCGGTCTCTGTCAGCTCGGCGGGCGAATCGCTGGCTGCACATCTTGCAGAGGTGCCGCCCCTCCTTCTGCGTGTGTTTGGTCGCCACGTGTCGGCTAAAGTTGGATGCCGTCACGTGGATCCGGCAGGGGCTGCACCAGCGTCGCCCTCTCTCGGTGGACAACTTCCGGGCAGGGGACCGTCGACCTCCTCGGGGCTCCTCACGACGCTCCCGGCTCCTCGAGCGCTCCCGCTTCCGGTCAGGCTTGGTAGGTGGGTCGCTCATCTTGTCGACTTCAAGGGGCAGAAAGTCAGCCAAGTCGAAATCTGGAACGTCCCCGAAATCTTCGTCTGCAAATGCGGGTATCTCAATGATCTGCAGAGTTGGTGTGTTCATGGTTGAAGTGATGACGGAATCGTAGGCCGGCCTGCTTATATAGAAAAGGCGCGGACCAGGGATCTGGGGGAAAAAGCATTGTCGTGGAACGAAATAACGTTTTTCGCTTGCTTCCGCGAACGGTTCTTCCGCGAACGCTGCTTCCGCGAACGTGCTTCCGCGAACGGTACTTCCGCGAACGCTGCTTCCGCGAACGCTGCTTCCGCGAACGGTTCTTCCGCGAACGCTCCCGTCGTCGTTTACATCGTTTGGACTGCATTCCCGCTGTTTTCCACTCGTCCCTCGTCATCACTGGGGGTCCGGACTGGGGTCACATCGTCCGGATTGGGTATCCAGGCGTCGGTTTCAGGGGTGAACCAGCACCTTTTTATATTGTCAATGTGGACATCTTTAATCTTGCCACCGGGTCGATCTTGTATGGACACCATCCATCCGAGATGAGACTTCACAACGAGATAAGGTCCCGTCCACCCTAGTCCTAGTTTTGGTCTAGCCTTTGGAGGGTACCAATACATCACCCAGGTGCCCACCGGAAAATGTCGAGCGGCTGATTTTACGTCATGATGGCGCTTTTGTCGCACCGTAGCCGTCTTCAGGCACTCTCGGGCAGTCTCGTGAGCTTGTATGGTGGCTTCCTTCACCCATTCGACGTATTCGGACGCACACTCGGGGACTGGTCCTCCCAAATCGTCCGGTTTCGTCCGGTACCTCAGGTCCAATGGGGTGGTTGCCTCCCGTCCCATCATCATTCGAAATGGTGTACACCCGGTGCTTTCGTGTACTGAGGTTCTATAAGTCGCCATCACGTAGGGCAGATGGTCGTCCCAGTCGTCATGGTTCTCGTCCACGACCACGGCCAGAAGGTTCAGCAGGGTCCGGTTGAATCGCTCGACCATCCCGTCTGATTTGGCGTGATAAGGGGTCGTCCGAGTCTTCTCCCCTCCTAGGATCTTGATCATCTCAAGGAAAAGCTTACTCTCGAACTCTCGTCCCTGGTCGGTGTGTATCTTGGCTGGCATTCCCAGGCGGGACACGAACTCAGTCACAAAGACGTCCGCCACCGTCTGAGCCTCATGGTTGGGTAGAGCGTAGGCCTCAGTCCACTTGGTGAAATAATCACCCACGACCAGTATATACCGGTTCCCAGAATTGGTGATCGTTCCAGGCTCCAAAATGTCCATGGCCACCCTTTCTAGCCGATCGCCTACCGGTAGATTTCCCATGGGGTGGTACTTGGGCCCCGGTCGCGGCTTTCTCCCACTACACTTCAGGCACTCCCGGCACCAACGCTCCACGTCCTTCGTCATACCCGGCCAGTACATTCTCGCTTTTAGTCGGTGGACTGTTTTGGTGACTCCCTGGTGACTCATCAGCTTGCCGGTGTGGACCTCCTTCATGACGGCGCGTCTCAGGACCTGTGGAACGACCAGTTGATGGATTGGTGCGTTCTGGCAAGCCGCTTGGTACCGCCGGTACAGAAGCCCATCACGTAGCTCCAGCTGGTCCCACTGTTGCCACAGAGTCTTCATTTGCTGACTTTTTGTTCTGACTTCGGGCCATGCAGGTCTCTCAGTGAAAATATTCTTCCACCCGAGGATGCCTCCAACTTCAGGGTCGGCTCGTTGAAGGGTCACTAGGTCCTCCTGGGAATAACCATTCAGGACCTGGGCCTCCGGGGCTCCCTCCATCGGATTCCGGCGTCCTCCCGTAGCCATAGCCCGCGTGACAGCTAGCATTTGTTTGTCTGGATCTCGGATCACAGGGTTGGGGCATGGGTCCAGGAAGGGCTCCTCTCGGCAGCGCATCCACACGTCGGCCGTCGCGCCGATCGCTGCTCCGGCCACAACCTCCGGTCCCAAACCATGCAGTGCGAGGAGCATCATCAGGAGAAACCAAACCCAGGCAGAGGGGCGGAGCTGATGCAGGGTTCTGCAGACGCTCCTGGCTCCTTCCTCCGTCTGTGGGGGGCTCCGGTCAGGCAGGCATTCCTCGGTCGGCTGGGTAGTCGTCCTCGGGTCCTCCTGGCAGCGCACCTCCCAGATCTGGAATATCCCGACTCCATCTCCGCAATAGTAATCCTCCGTCCAGGGCTCCACAGGGACCTCCCGCAAGATATTAACTTGAGGTCCTCCGGGGCTCCATCCTTCTCCGCTGATCGGTGGAAGCAGATCCTCGTCAGAGAGGTCCTCCAGGGGTAGGGGACACTCCTCCTGAGTCGGACAGGCCTCCTCTTCTCCTTCGGGTCTTGTGGTGTGGCGAGGGGCGGGACAATCCGGTCTCCGGCACTGTCGGCATCTGGACATCCCGTCTGCATTCCCGTGTTGTACTCCCGGTCGGACCTCACACCTGAAGGCGTAGCTGGCGATGCGAGCTGCCCATCTAGCGATCATTCCTTCCGCATCCCGAAAGTTCAGTAGCCACTTGAGAGAGGCGTGGTCGGTTCGTAGTAAGAACGCTCTCCCCCACAAGAAATGTCTGAAATGGTGTATCATACTGACGACGGCCAGGAGCTCCCGCTTGGTGGTGCAGTAATTCCGCTGGGTGTCCCTCAGGGTTCTGGAAGCATAGGCGATCACCCGCTCTCGTCCGTCCTGCACTTGGGATAAGACGCCTCCCACTCCGTAGCCGCTAGCATCAGTATCTAAAATAAATTCTTGGTCCATGTCAGGGTACACCAGCAGGGGGTGCTCGGTCAGGGGTTGACGCAGCGCCTCGAACGCCTGCTGATGAGCCTCGCTCCAATGGTAGTTGACTTCCTTCTTTAACAGGTGGTTGAGGGGTCCCGCTCGGGTGGCAAAGTCAGGGATGAATCTGCGGTAGTACCCCACGAACCCAAGGAAGCTCCTTAGTTCTGTCAAGGTGGTCGGAGGAACCATTTTTGTTACAGCTTCGACCTTGGCAGGGTCGCACTGGATGCCTCGGTCGGACACGACATGGCCCAGGAAGTTGACCTGTTGTCGAAACAGCTCACACTTGGCGGGTTTCAGCTTCAGCCCGGCAGCCTGCAGTCTCCGGAACACGTCCTCGAGGTTGTCCACGGCTTCTTGGAAAGTCTTTCCAAGACAGACGACATCGTCCAAATAAATTAGACAACGCTTCCATTGGAGTCCCCTCAGTGCCAGCTCCATTAGACGTTCAAAAGTAGCCGGGGCCGTCGCCAATCCAAACGGCATCACTTTAAATTGATAGAGTCCACTACGGGTAGTGAACGCCGTCTTCTCCTTGTCCCTGTCGTCCATCTCGACCTGCCAGTAACCACTAGCCAAGTCTAGCGTCGAAAAATATCGTCCTCCTGACAAGGTATCAAAACTCTCGTCGACTCGAGGCAGGGGGTACGCATCCTTCCGGGTGACATCATTTAGACGGCGGTAGTCGACGCAAAATCTCAGTGCACCATCCTTCTTTTTCACTAGCACGATGGGAGACGACCATGGACTGTCGCTTGGCTCCACAACGTCAGCTTTCAACATCTTGTCGACCTCGTCCTCGATCAGCTCTTGTTGGTAGTACGGGGCTCTCCTCAGAGGCTGCTTGATCGGGGGGTGATCTCCCGTGTCGATGACGTGTTTCGCCAGGGACGTCCGGCCCAACCTCCCATCTGGTCCCATAAAGACCTGCTGGTGGCGTCGAAGGAGATCGCTGACGACCTCCACCTCCTTTTCCGTCAAGTTCGGATGCATTCCCTCCAGGAGCGGTTCTAAATGCTCCGGGCACTCTGGTGTCTTCGTCGACGATTCTGCGTGCATGGCGTGCACTCTGGTTTCGGGCTGCTCAGGCGTCCGGTTCCGCCACTTGGTGGAGTTTGGTGTAAGGGGCTCATGCTCCCTCCCGCTCTCCTCCCGGTACCACTGTTCCCTTTTAGGTTCATTCTGGGTTGTTTTCCCTCCATCGGGACGAAATCCCAGGTCGATCACGGCCTCTATTCCGTGAAGCTCGGCTAGGATGGTCCCCATCAGCACAGTGCAAGCTCCAGCGCCGGCGTTCAGAAGTACCACCGGTACCAGGCGTCCTCGGGGTCGTACCAGGGCTCGTCCCACTACGAGGGGGTCGTCCTCCAACGGCTCTCTTGCGGACTGCACGAGGCCGGCCTTCGGAACTCCTCCCTCACTTCCTGTCAGCTTGAGGTCCACCATCATCTCTGAAAAGGGTGGCAAGACGACCGTCTCCTCCGTCACCAGTGTGTAGACGGCGTCCTCGTGGCCCGAGCTCATCACTACGGTAGTGTCGCCCACCTGCCACTCGCCCTTACGCAGATCCAGCTGTCCCCCAATCTGTTGAAGTACATCAAGCCCCAACACTCCCGGGATCCCTAGTTTGGCTACCAGTACATCTGCCGACACGAGTCGTGTGCCCAGTAGAAGTTGAACTGTCATCTCTCCTTGAACCTGTAAGTAGTCTCCGGTTGCTGCCCGTAACCTTATTCTCGTCTGCCTTATCATTGCTTTATGTTCGTCATCCATTTGGTCGAAGAGACACTCGTCCAGAACGGTGGAAGAGGCACCCGTGTCCACCAACATACGAGTCGCCTTCCCCATAACGTGGCACGCCGCATACCACGCCAATGTGCCTCGGGCACCGGCTGACAGCGACACCACCTGGCCATTTCTGTCAATCTTAAGAGAGCTGCCACTCTCCTCAGGGACGCCGCCCTGGATAAGTACTGAGTCGTCCACCCACAGTGATGCACCACCCTGGTCCTCTCTGTCAGTCTTAAGGGAATCACTCCCCTCGGAACCGCCGCTCCGGATAAGTAATGAGTCGTCCACCAGCAATAGCTGCTGCGCTGGCCCCTTGGTCATTCCGCTCCACCGGCCCTCCGTCTCCTCTTTCACGGCCGCTTGTGGTTCAGTTGCATAGGGGGGTCCCTGCTGTTTCGCAGCCTCCAGCCTCAAGGTTGTAACCTGTTGGTTCTCCTTGCTGCTAGCAGAAACCTCGTTGATGTCTCCGTGGGTCCCCAGACGCTCCACGGCTCCATCGGTCTGCATTTCCTTGACGTCTCCGCGGGGCATTAGACGCTCCACGGCTCCATCGGTTTGCTGTACATTGGCACTCCCGTCTGTGTTGACAGGCTTGCCCTCCAAATAGTCGAGAATTCGATCCTCGAGCTCCTCCTGTGCCCATCCAGTTACTTCGGATGCACACCGGAAAAACCTACTAAAAATCTGTGAAACTAAAAATTCCCCCCTGGCAATGTGTTCTTCACGTCTTCGTCGAGCTTCTCGCCTGTGAAGCCGTGCACACACCTGCCAATGGCCCATACGGTTGGGGGCTGGTATGAGCCCTACTGGTTTTCCGACTCCTCGTCTGTCAAACTGTTCCGCTCACCAATCTCCTCGATTAGTCGACTCAAGCGCTCCTCCTTGGTCCGAGGTGGCGGCCGATCTGGACACTGGCACTTCCGATGACCCGGCTTCCCACAGTACCAACAGTCATCTGGTCCCGGCCTAGCGCTTGGTCCCTTGTTCTCAGCAGTGGCGGCCCTCGGCTTGATGGATAGCACCTGCTCACACAGCTCGATTAGTCGATCCAGCTTCCTGTCTTGGCTCTCAAAGAGCCCCTTGAAGTAGGGAAGTCTGGGTAGACCCGCTACGTTCGGCTGGTTGCTCTGCTGCCCACTGGTGGTAATCTCGCCTCCCTGCTGGTTCTTCAACAGCTGTAGGACCCGTCCTAGAGCTGGCTCGGAGTCCTCCGACTCTATGGACATCACCGGCTTCCCAGGCTTGGGTTTGACACATTCGTACTGGGTCACGAACGCTATGGCCTCCTCCATGGTCTTCATCTTCCTCATGAGCGCCATCACCTTCATGTCCCCATCTGGATGGCCCTTCCAGAAGTGGTCTAAGGCGATAGCCTCCTGAGCTGCGGAGTTCAGATCCGGATAACCACGGCCGGCCAGTCGCTGCAACTCATAGCCGTACTGCTGGGGTGTCTCTGCCTTCCTGCGGGTTCTCTGTCCCAAGGTCGCCTTGTAGGACTCCTCCTGACAGTCAGGGTCGAATCGTAGGGTCAGCTTGTCGGTCAGAACGTCGATGTCCCTCCGGTCTGCAGGACTCAGGCTGGTCAGCATTCGTCGCGCCTCTCCTGTCAAGCTCCCGGCTAAGTAGACGCCCTGTTCCCGCTTGCTCCATCCGTTGACCTCTGCGATGACGTCAAAGTGGGCCCGGTACACCGGCCACTCTATGGAAGTCCCATCGAACTTGTCAGGGGTCAGCATCTTCCGGTTCCTTCTGCCGTTCTGATTCCAGGCTGCGCTGTCCTCGGACGACGAGTCCTCCTGCCTCCGTCTCGGCCTAGGGCTTCGTCGGTGCAGCGGCGGTCCCCGCCTCGGTGGTCTCCTCCCCCGTCCTGGGTAACCATGGCTGCTGTCGGTCCCTCCATCAGATGAAGGCCCCTCATCGCCCGATGATGAGAAAGGGTGCTGTCTCCGGCCTCCCTGGGTGACTGAAATAGAAGCTGGATTTCTCCAGGAGGCTGGCTGTCTCGGTTGTCGACTGGGTGAAGACCTCCCTCTTCCGCGAACGCTGTCTTCCGCGAACCCTCCGCGAACACTGTCTTCCGCGAACCTTCCACGAACGGACTCCTCCGCCAACAGCTCCCGAAGAAGTTCTTCCGCGAACAGGCCTCCTCCGCGAACGCCGTCTTCCGCGAGTCTTCCGCGAACGGGCTCGTCCGCCAAGATGTCTCGGAGACGTCCCTCCACAAAAGATGCACGTCCGCGAACGCCATCCTCCGCGAGTCTTCCGCGAACCGGCTCATCCGCGAATGGTCTTCCCCGTCTATTCTGAAAAACTGGAAAGGAAGATTGGTCGCCTGGATCACTCCTTTCGTCGAGCCGCCGTCTGGGTGAAGACTCCTCTCTTCCGCGAACACTCTCTTCCGCGAGTCGTCCTCGTCCGCGAACGTGGTCGTCCGCGAAGGGCCCTCCCCGGTCACAAGCGTCCTCGTCACCAAAGACTCCCCCTCGCCCACGAGCCCGTTCATCCACGAAGGATCCCCGGCTGCAAGCGTCCCTGTCGCCGAAGAATGCCTCTCGTCCGCGAATGTTCTCTTCCGCGAAAAGTCCTCTCCCTCTCGAGCTGCTCTCTTGGGTCGGAGCCCAAGTAACCCGTCCTCCAGTCACTCCCGTTTGTCGACTCGTCACACCAGACTGCTTCCCTGTTGCACCAGACTGCTGCTGGGACTGGTCCCAAAGCCGTCTCAATGCTGCATTCTCTGGAGGTGCCACACTTGGACTCTGCTCCGGTAGCTGTAGCCGATCCCTCCTCGCCCAGATTTCGCCGTCCTCCCCGTCCAGATTGACGTACTCCGGTCCCAGCACTCGTCGGAACTCGGGGCCCCTCCTAACGCTCTCAAGGTAGGTTGACCTCTCCCTGTCTCGATCGTGCTGCCACCCAGAGTCGTGTCTGAAAAGAAAACGGTTGTCGGGTGTCTGGCTCCGGGGTCTCTGTTGACTAGTCGACTGGCCCATGGAAGGTCTCGACCTCCCTGGTTGCTCCTCACTCGTCGAAACGTCCCGTCTACCCCTGGCTGTGAAGCTGCTCTTCCGCGAACGGTCGTCTTCCGCGAACGTTGTCTTCCGCGAACGGTCGTCGGCCTCTTCCGCCAAGGTCGTCTTCCGCGAACGGTGGTCGTCCGCGAACGTCTTCCGCGAACGGTCGTCTTCCGCGAACGTCCTCCGCGAACGGTCGTCTCCCTCTTCCGGAAAGGTCGGCTTCCGCGAACCGCTGTCTTCCTCGTCCGCAAGTGAGGCCGTCCGCGAAGAGTCTTCCTCTTCACCTCCTGTCTTCCCTGGGGCAGTTTCGTCGTTTTCGCCGGACATGAGTGATGCTGAGGTTCGTTCCCTGGCAGTAGACCCTCGGGGATCCTGGTCACGGCACCAAGTTGTGACGTTTGGTAATGACTTGTTTTCGGTGTGGCCCAAAAAACCTGGTTTCTCTGATCGTATAGACTTTATGTAACTCCCGCTCGTTGTGATTCGAGAGCCGTCACTAAATTGGTGTCCCCCAACGCTGGTGTATCATCACTCCGTAGCTTACCGGCTTCACTTAGGCAAGAAGCAACTCAGATGTAAATAAATTGAAGATTTATATACATCAAATCAACTTACAATTGTATGGCTGGTCACCCACGTGACGTACAAATATGAAGTTCAGACATGGAGCACTGTATGATCACATTTCAAAAATAAATAGTGCACGAGGGCACAACTAAAAAGAGTTCTTAGCCGGCGGCGTCTCTCTGTCCCTTCCCGTTGAAGTTTCCCGTCCCGTTTAGTCGAATGGTTTCTCCAGGTAGTCGGTCTAATCCCGGTTGACTCTAAGGCCCTGAAGAAGGAGTCGTCCGCACGGAGTTCGTCGAGTCCCTTGGCTGTGGCGGTGACGATCTCCCCACGGTCGATGTCGCTGTTGCAGTGCTCTCAGAGCGGCCGTCCGCTCTCCCTTATATAGCCAGGGTGGCTGCGCGCGCATCTTCGTCCGCGAACGTATCTTCCGCACTCTTCTCCACGTGGTGAAGACTGCGTCCGCGAACGGTTCTTCCGCGAAGGCTCCTCTTCCGCGAACGGTGCTTCCGCGACTGATGCTTCCGCTGATGATGCTTCCGCAATCGTGCTTCCGCGAACGGTTCTTCCGCGAACGATGCTTCCGCTGATGATGCTTCCGCGAACGGTGCTTCCGCGAACGATGCTTCCGCTGATGATGCTTCCGCAATCGTGCTTCCGCGAACGGTTCTTCCGCGAACGGTGTCTTCGCAAGTGGACTTTGTAGATCACGTGACCGTTCCTAACGAACGTTTCAGCGCGGCAGTTGCATGGTTTTGTTACACACGTATTCACACCTTCACATCATGTCACTACACAAACCTTGAAGTGACGGAGCATACTATTAGTAAACCTATTCATTTGTAAAATGCGGGGTTTTTTTATCTCGCCCACATAAACATGATAAAGCAGCTGGCTCAACAGTGTGCAACGCACCAGAATAGCTTTTGAAGTGGGTTCAATGAAATTGAATTTACAGCACATTGAACATGAATATATATAACAGCATTTAGCAGAGAAAAGATAGGAGGGATAAATCCACTACACAGGGAGGAACCGTTTGTCTGATTCTATGTGCATTATTCTGATTCTATGGGCAAAAAGTCTGATTCTATGAGCAAATTGTCTGATTCTATGGGCAAGTAAGCAAGTAAGCGGTGGGGCTGACTTCACATCCAGGAGTCATCAGATTGTGTTGAGAAATTAGCCGTCGATCCAACATGATTTGCAGGTGCCCCGCAACTTACTTGCTTATTTGCCCATAGAATCAGACAATTTGCTCATAGAATCAGACTTTTTGCCCATAGAATCAGGCAAATGCACATAGAATCAGACAAACGGTTCCTCCCTGTGACTACACAGATGCAAGCGCACAGGTAGTTACTTCACCAGTAGAATGTGTTATTATTGTGAAAAGCAATCAACGGACACCCCTGTTCACACATTCACCACCACGGGGGAACACAATAACGAAGGAGAGTAGAGGTGTTCACGTTTATAGCGCAGAACTCCTAGCAACATTGGAGTAAAGGTGTGATATATCATATCGTTACCATGGCAACAGAGATAATCTCCCGCGCAAATCTTGGGTCGCTTCATCCATAATCTTGGTTCTGCTATGAGCAAACCTCAAAAACTAAATCTATCTATGGCACAGTAAAACACCATGTACACCACCCCAAAATTATGAAATATTGCGTAACTTGCTATGTCATGTACTAATGGAAAATGTTCTTTTCATCCTGAAAAATCCATGAAACATTCAACAATACCATAAAATGTGTTCCTGAGTCCTCTGTGACTACCAAATCAATAAGTTTTTGGCAAGAGCTGAATCCAGATAATGAAAATAGACAATCCATTGGTATAACTGTGCCGTGTACTTATGACTGGGCTGTGACATCCATCTACGTGTTGTATTGTCATCAACTTTTATACCATCATTATTCATGTATGAAGTAGCTTTCTATCACTAATAAACTGGCGAACGTCCTCAGTCCTGACTATTGTTAGCCAACAATAACTATTTGTGAGTCAGGTACATGACTACCTTTTCCAGTGAGATGTGAGACAACAATGACTGGGTTAGAAGCTTTCCTCCTGGACATTTCTGCCCTATGAATGCAGACATATGTACAACACTGATATGTAACTGTTAATCCGCATCTTATTCTGAGCTAGAATATTCCAGTTCCCTTCGGGACAGGTTGACAGGTAGTTACCACTGGAAATATCCACCCATTGTTAGAACTAATGCCTTGGGAATATCCCGTTCACTTCTCCAGCTATTATCCTGGGAAACTCCGCTCGGAAAGTCCACACGACTCGGATCTTTCCACAGGGGAAACGCAGGTGCCTGTTTGACAAAAGTCACTGCCTGATTTGATATTTCGCTGTCGACAGCTCCCCGAAGTGGAACCAAATCAACATTTTTGCTCCACCATCATGACTGCCCATAGGAATGTCTGCTCACGACGACCGGTCTGAGCGTAATCGCACAATATTTCAGCGTTACAATCGACAATTGCTTCCTTCCCGCAAGCATCCCTCTGGAACGACTGAGAAGCCATCATTATCGCCAGAAATATCACCCCAGACCCCAGCTTAATTGAGTAGCGCCCAAATGACAGTCGCTATTGATTCCAAGGGTGGACTTTTTACCGCGAGAATAATTGCGTAATAGCAGCAGACGAAGTCTATTGAATACTTGATCGTCCCCTTTCATAACCAGGTGCCTTTTTTAATGTTTGATCTTTCCATCGAGTTTTCTCTTTTTAATATATTTGCAGACCACTCATGAATGGAAGAAGAAACTCAGTGTGTGGCTTTTTCCTGGACAGTGTTTTCCCATATTTGCCATTGTCAATGGTGTATAATGTTACAGGTACATAAACTCCACATATAACAGGCCTTGCTTCAGCTCAACTCGGCTTTCCCCAATCCATTATTCTCTCTCCATGGCACTACATAACTAACCCAATCCACCCTCCCACCTCCTCCTCCCCCCCCCCCCCCCGTCCCCCACCAACGCAACCAATCCAGTTCTATCCCACACTGTAATTCCGGTCTCCAAGTAGTTTCTATGTTTGGAGCCTTATCTAGTAGTGGCCATGTGATATATCCATCCAACACGGGCACAGAGATTGAATCCCATATCGATATACATCTCAAAGAAGACCCAAAAATGTTCACATATGGTGCAAACTGGAGAGCATGTGACTGAAATTGTTTCAACGAACGACGAACCCCGTATTGAATTGGTTTATTCATCTGAGTGGCCAGACCTGGTCTGATGACAAATCAAAGTTGATCTGTGAGTCAAGTCAGTTTCGCTCATTGTGGTGAATATAAGTTGCGGGTGTCAAACGTCCAATTATCAGGCTTTGACGTCAGTGACAGACTGCCGGGAATTGATCCTGAAAAGACGCCCGTCTTGTCTTGTCTTGTCGGGAACATTGAACCTACTGGCTGTCTTCTCTGGAAGTGTTTTTGGGGAACGGAAAATGGTGACAGGTTTCAATGACCATGATGACTGGATTACGAACTTCAATGTAGCTTCAAACCTTGGACTTCACCCAAACTGTTTTTTTCCCAGCATAAATCCAATGCAGGTCCCTCTGATATCTCCGGATCACATGAATGATAATAACCAGCTAGTGGACTATAAATGAGCCACATCTATTACCAAGATTACAGTTCAAGGAATAACTAATTCTCACATGTTACTTCACCAACTGGTACCAGAAACAGTATTTAGATTGCATCACATGCAAGTTTCCAAGCATTTCTAGGTGCTTTTACTCGCAGAAAACAGTGAAATAGTGCGTAATAACCATGTGACTTTTAACCACAGCTTGGCTAGCTTGATTAGGATTTTCATACTTGTATTTGTAATGACATAAAATATTACATGTACATGATCTATAACAGTATGCCAATTGGTCTGACAGTAACATACAATATATTTTGTATGAGCTTTGATGTTGTTTTACTACATAAATAATCAATACAGGCACAAGATACCTGTATATATCGCTGGTGTATATATAATACATGTACATTGAAACGAGAGGTTTTCAATTGCAGAAGTCAAGGGCCTACAACAAAGCGAGTATTGCTCGTATTCACACCTTCACATCATGTCACTACACAAACCTTGAAGTGACGGAGCATATAATAAACCTATTCATTTGTAAAATGCGGGTTTTTTTCTCGCCCACATAAACATGATAAAGCAGCTGGCTCAACAGTGTGCAACGCACCAGAATAGCTTTTGAAGTGGGTTCAATGAAAGTGAATATACAGCACGCTGAACATGGATATATAAAACAGCGTTCAGCAGAGAAAAGATAGGAGGGATAAATCCACTACAGATACAAGCACACACAGGCGGTTACTTCACCAATAGAATGTGTTATTATTGTGAAAAGCAATCAACGGACACCCCTGTTCACACATTCGCCACCACGGGGGAACGCAATAACGAAGAAGAGTAGAGGAGTTCACGTTTATAGCGCAGAACTCCCAGCAACATTGGAGTAAAGGTGTGATATCATATCGATACCATGGCAACAGAGATAATCTCCCGCGCCAATCTTGGGTCGCTTCATCAATAATCTTGGATCTGCTATGAGCGAACCTCAAAAATTAATCTTTGTACATTAATGTAATATTTACGACACAGTAAATCACCATGTTTACCCCCCCCCCCCCCCCCCCCCAAAATTATGAAATATTGCATATGTCACGTACAAAATAGAAAATGTTCCTTCTCTGAGTTCTCCAAAAAAAAATCCATTAAACATTGAACAATGCCATCCACTGTCTGCGACCATCCAAGAATCAATATAAAGTTTATGGAAAAGCCACTTCCAGATAATGAAAACAGACAACCCAATGGTATAACTGTGCCGTGTACTTATGACTGATCTGTGGCATTAACCCATGTATTGTATTGTCATCAACTTTTATGCCATCATTATTCATGTATGAATTGGTTTCTATAACAAATGAACTGGCAAACGTTCTCAGTCCTGACTATTGTTATCCAACAATAGCTATCTGTGAGTAAGGTACATGACTACCTTTTCCAGTGACATCATGTGAAACAACAATGACTGGATTAGAAGCTTTCATCCTGGACATTTTTGCCCTATAAATGCAGACATATGTACAACACTGATATGTAACTGTTAAGCCGCATCTTATTCTGAGCTAGAAATATTCCAGTTCCCCTCGGGACAGGTTGTCAGGTAGTTGCCACCAGAAATATCCATCCATTGTTAGAACTAATGCCTTGGGAATATCCCGTTCACTTCTCCAGCTATTATCCTGGGAAACTCCGCTCGGAAAGTCCACACGACTCGGATCTTTCCACAGGGGGAAAGCAAGTGCCTGTTTGACAAAAGTCACTGCCTGATTTGATATTTCGCTGTCGACAGCTCCCCGAAGTAGAACCATCTCTTCAGAATCAACGTTTTTGCCCCACGGTCATGACCGCCCATAGGAATGTCTGCCCCTGACGACCAGTCTAGGCGTAATCGCACAATAATTCAGCGTTACAAGGGACAATCGCTTCCTTCCCGCAAGCATCCCTCTGGAACGACTGCGAAGCCGTCAACATCGCCAGAAATATCACCCCAGGCCCAAGCTTAATTGAGTGGCGCCCAAATGACAGTCACTATTGATTCCAAGGGTGGACTTTTTACCGCGGGAATCATTGCGTAATAGCTGCAGACGAAGTCTATTGAATACTTGATCGTCCCCTTTCATAACCAGGTGCCTTTTTTAATGTTTCATCTTTCCATCGAGTTTTCTCTTTTACTATTTGCAGACCACTCATGAAACGAAAAAAAACTCAGTATGTGGCTTTTTCCTTAACAGTGTTCTTTTCCAACATATATGGGAAAACGGGAATGAATGGAAGAATAAGAATCCCATATTTGCCATTGTCAATGGTGTATAGTGTTACAGGTACATAAACTCCACATATAACAGGCCTTGCTTCAGCTCAACTCGGCTTTCCCCAATCCATTATTCTCTCTCCATGGCACTACATAACTAACCCCCCCCCCCCCCCTCTCCCACCAACGCAACCAATCCAGTTCCACCCCACACTGTAATTCCGGTCTCCGAGTAGTTTCTATGTTTGTAGCCTTATCTAGTAGTGGCCATGTGATATATCCATCCAACACGAGCACACAGATTGAATCCCATATTGATATATGTCGCAAAGAAGGCCAAAAAAATGTTCACATACGGTGCAAACAGGAGAACATGTGACTGAAATTGTTTTCAACAAACAACCGACCAGTATTGAATTGATCTATTCATCTGAGTGTCCAGACCTGGTCTGATGACAAATCAAAGTTGATCTACAAGTGAAGTCAGTTTCCCTCATTGTGGTGAATATAAATTGCGGGTGTCAAACGTGCAATTATCAGGCTTTGACGTCAGTGCCAGACCACGGGAAATTGATCCTGAAAAGACGTCCGTCTTGTCTTGTCTTGTCTTGTCGGGAACATTGAACCTGCTGACAGTCTTCTCTAGAAGTGTTGGGGAATGTAGTAAAAGGCGACAGGTTTCAATGACTGGATTACGAACTTCAATGTAGCTTCATACCTTGGAATTCACCCAAACTGTTTTTTTCCCAGTATAAATCCAATGCAGGTCCCTCTGATATCTCCGGATCTAATGAATGATAATAAACAGTTGGTGGACTATAAATGAGCCACATCTATCACCAAGATTACAGTTCACGAAATATATTAACTAATTCTCACGCTTTACTTCTCCAACTGGTACCAGAAACAGTATTTAAATTGCATCACATGGAAGTTTCCAAGCATTTCTAGGCGCTTCTACTACCAGAAAACAGTGGAATAGTGCGCAATAACCATGTGACTTCTAACCACAGCTTGGCTAGCTTGATTAGGATTCTCTCACTTGCATTTGTAACGACAAAAAAATATTACATGATCTATAACAGTATGCCAATTGGTCTGACAGTAACACACAATATTTTTTGTATGAGCTTTGATGTTGTTTTACTACATGAATAATCAATACAGGGACAAGATACCTGTATATATCGCTGATATAATACATTGAAACGAGGGGTTCTCTATTGCAGAAGTCAAGGGCCTACAACAAAGCGAGTATTACACGTATTCACACCTTCACATCATGTCACTACACAAACCTTGAAGTGACGGGCCGTATGTAAACCTATTCATTTGTGAAATGCGGGTTTTCTTCTCACCCACATAAACATGATAAAGCAGCTGGCTCAACAGTGTGTATCGGTAACGCACCAGAATAGCTTTTGAAGTGGGTTCACTGAAAGTGAATATATAGCACATTGAACATGAATATATATAACAGCATTCAGCATAGAAAAGATAGGAGGGATAAATCCACTACATAGATACAAGCGCACAGATGGTTACTTCACCCGTAGAATGTGTTATTATTGTGAAAAGCAATCAACGGACACCCCTGTTCACACATTCGCCACCACGGGGAAACGCAATAACGAAGGAGAGTAGAGGTGTTCACTTTATAGCGCAGAACTCATAGCAACATTGGAGTAAAGGTGTGATATATCATATCCTTACCATGGCAACAGAGATAATCTCCCGCGCCAATCTTGGGTCGCTTCATCAATAATCTTGGTTCTGCTATGAGCGGACCTCATATACATAATGCAATATTTACGGCACAGTAAAACACCATGTTCACCACCCCCAAAATTAGGAAATATTGCATAATTTGTTATGTCACATACAAGATAGAAAATGTTCCTTTTTTAAGTTCTCCAAACAAAATCCATTAAACATTGAACAATGCCATCCACTCTCTGCAACCATCCAAAAATCAATATAAAGTTTATGGTAAAAGCTACTTCCAGATGATGAAAATAGACAACACAATGGTATAACTGTGCCGTGTACTTATGACTGGGCTGTGGCATTAACCCATATATTGTATTGTCATCAACTTTTATACCATCATTATTCATGTATGAAGTAGCTTTCTATCACTAATGAACTGGCAAATGCTCTCAACCCTGACTATTGTTAGCCAACAATAAATATTTGTAAGTCAGGTAATACCTTTTCCAGTGACATCATGTGAAACAACAACGACTGGATTAGAAGCTTTCATCCTGGACATTTTCGCCCTATAAATGCAGACATATGTACAACACTGATATGTAACTGTTAATCCGCATCTTATTCTGAGCTAGCATATTCCAGTTCCCCTCGGGACAGGTTGTCAGGTAGTTGCCACCAGAAATATCCCTCCATTGTTAGAACTAATGCCTTGGGAATATCCCGTTCACTTCTCCAGCTATTATCCTGGGAAACTCCGCTCGGAAAGTCCACACGACTCGGATCTTTCCACAGGGGAAAAGCAGGTGCCTGTTTGACAAAAGTCACTGCCTGATTTGATATTTCGCTGTCGACAGCTCCCCGAAGTGGATGCCCATAGGAATGTCTGCCCACGACGACCGGTCCGGGCGTAATTGCACAATATTTCAGCGTTACAAGGGACAATTGCTTCCTATCGCAAGCATCCCTCTGGAACGACTGCGAAGTCGGCAACATCGCCAGAAATATCACCCCAGGCCCGAGCTTATTTGAGTAGCGCCCAAATGACAGTCGCTATTGGTTCTGCAGGTGGACTTTTTACCGCGCGAATAATTGCATAATAGCGGCAGACAAAGTCTATTGAATACTTGATCGTCCCCTTTCATAACCAGGGGCCTTTTTTAACGTTTCAACTTTCCATCGAATTTTCTCTTTTAATATATTTGCAGACCACTCATGAATGGAAGAAGAAACTCAGTATGTGTTTTTTCTCCTGGACAGTGTTTTTTTCAAACATTTACACATGATATAAGGGAATACAGAATGAATGGAAGAATAAGAATCCCATATTTGCCATTGTCAATGGTGTATAGTGTTACAGGTACATAAACTCCACATATAACAGGCCTTGCTTCAGCTCAACTCGGCTTTCCCCAATCCATTATTCTCTCTCCATGGCACTACATAACTAACCCACCCCCCCCCCCCCTCCCCTCTCCCACCAACGCAACCAATCCAGTTCCACCCCACACTGTAATTCCGGTCTCCGAGTAGTTTCTATGTTTGTAGCCTTATCTAGTAGTGGCCATGTGATATATCCATCCAACATGGGCACACAGATTGAATCCCATATCGATATATGTCGCAAAGAAGGCCAAAAAAATGTTCACATACGGTGCAAACAGGAGAACATGTGACTGAAATTGTTTTCAACAAACAACCGCCCCAGTATTGAATTGATCTATTCATCTGAGTGTCCAGACCTGGTCTGATGACAAATCAGAGTTGATCTACAAGTGAAGTCAGTTTCCCTCATTGTGGTGAATATAAATTGCGGGTGTCAAACGTGCAATTATCAGGCTTTGACGTCAGTGCCAGACCACGGGAAATTGATCCTGAAAAGACGTCCGTCTTGTCTTGTCTTGTCTTGTCGGGAACATTGAACCTGCTGACAGTCTTCTCTAGAAGTGTTGGGGAATGTAGTAAAAGGCGACAGGTTTCAATGACTGGATTACGAACTTCAATGTAGCTTCATACCTTGGAATTCACCCAAACTGTTTTTTTCCCAGTATAAATCCAATGCAGGTCCCTCTGATATCTCCGGATCTAATGAATGATAATAAACAGTTGGTGGACTATAAATGAGCCACATCTATCACCAAGATTACAGTTCACGAAATATATTAACTAATTCTCACGCTTTACTTCTCCAACTGGTACCAGAAACAGTATTTAAATTGCATCACATGGAAGTTTCCAAGCATTTCTAGGCGCTTCTACTACCAGAAAACAGTGGAATAGTGCGCAATAACCATGTGACTTCTAACCACAGCTTGGCTAGCTTGATTAGGATTCTCTCACTTGCATTTGTAACGACATAAAATATTACATGTACATGATCTATAACAGTATGCCAATTGGTCTGACAGTAAGATACAATATATTTTGTATGAGCTTTGATGTTGTTTTACTACATGAATAATCAATACAGGAACAAGATACCTGTATATATCGCTGATATAATACATTGAAACGAGGGGTTCTCTATTGCAGAAGTCAAGGGCCTACAACAAAGCGAGTATTACACGTATTCACACCTTCACATCATGTCACTACACAAACCTTGAAGTGACGGGCCGTATGTAAACCTATTCATTTGTGAAATGCGGGTTTTCTTCTCACCCACATAAACATGATAAAGCAGCTGGCTCAACAGTGTGTATCGGTAACGCACCAGAATAGCTTTTGAAGTGAATATATAGCACATTGAACATGAATATATATAACAGCATTCAGCATAGAAAAGATAGGAGGGATCAATCCACTACATAGATACAAGCGCACAGATGGTTACTTCACCCGTAGAATGTGTTATTATTGTGAAAAGCAATCAACGGACACCCCTGTTCACACATTCGCCACCACGGGGAAACGCAATAACGAAGGAGAGTAGAGGTGTTCACTTTATAGCGCAGTACTCCTAGCAACATTGGATTAAGGTGTGATATATCATATCGTTACCATGGCAACAGAGATAATCTCCCGCGCCAATCTTGGGTCGCTTCATCAATAATCTTAGTTCTGCTATGAGCGGACCTCAAAAACTAGTCTATATACGGCACAGTAAAACGTCATGTACACAACACCCAAATTATGAAATATTGCATAACTTGCTCTAGATGTCACGTACTAATGGAAAATGTTCTTTTTCTCCCAAAAAATCCATGAAACATTCAACAATACCATCAAATGTGTTCCTGAGTCCACTGTGACTATCAAATCAATAAGTTCATGGCAAGAGTTGAATCCAGATAATGAAAATAGACAACCCAATGGTATAACTGTGCCGTGTACTTATGACTGGGCTGTGGCATTAACCCATATATTGTATTGTCATCAACTTTTATACCATCATTATTCA
Source organism: Terebella lapidaria (assembly GCA_949152475.1). Taxonomy (NCBI): domain Eukaryota; kingdom Metazoa; phylum Annelida; class Polychaeta; order Terebellida; family Terebellidae; genus Terebella; species Terebella lapidaria. The sequence goes on from OX424562.1 coordinate 5,480,560, forward strand.
TGTATGAAGTAGCTTTCTATCACTAATAAACTGGCGAACATCCTCAGTCCTGACTATTGTTATCCAACAATAAATATTTGTATATCAGGTAATACCTTTTCCAGTGAGATGTGAGACAACAATGACTGGGTTAGAAGCTTTCCTCCTGGACATTTCTGCCCTATGAATGCAGACAAATGTACAACACTGATATGTAACTGTTAATCCGCATCTTATTCTGAGCTAGAATATTCCAGTTCCCCTCAGGACAGGTTGTCAGGTAGCTGCCATCGGAAATATTCACCCATTGTTAGAACCAATGCCTTGGGAATATCCCGTTCATTTCTCCAGCTATTATACTGGGAAACTCCGCTCGGAAAGTCCACACGACTCGGATCTTTCCACAAGGGAAAAGCAAGTGACTGTTTGACAAAAGTCGCTGACTGATTTGATATTTCACTGTCGACAGCTCCCCGAAGTGGAACCATCTCTTCAAATTCAATGTTTTTGCCCCACCGTCATGACTGCACATAGGAATGTCTGCTCACGACGACCGGTCTGAGCGTAATCGCACAATATTTCAGCATTACAAGGAACAATTGCTTCCGTCCCGCAAGCATCCCTCTGGAACGACTGCGAAGTCGTCAACATCACCAGAAATATCACCCCAGGCCAAGCTTAATTGAGTAGCGCCCAAATGACAGTCGCTATTGATTCTGCAGGTGGACTTTTTACCGCGGGAATAATTGCGTAATATCGGCAGACGAAGTCTTTTGAATACTTGATCGTCCCCTTTCATAACCAGGTGTCTTTTTTAAAGTTTCATCCTTCCATTGAGTTTTCTCTTTTAATATTTGCAGACCACTCATGAATGGATGAAGAAACTCAGTATGTGGCTTTTTCCTGGACAATGTTCTTTTCGAACATATACATGATATATGGAAATACGGAATGAATGGAAGAATAAGAATCCCATATTTGCCATTGTCAATGGTGTATAGTGTTACAGGTACATAAACTCCACATCTAACAGGCCTTGCTTCAGCTCAACTCGGCTTTCCCCAATCCATTATTCTCTCTCCATGGCACTACATAACTAACCCAATCCACCCTCCCACCTCCTCCCCCCCCCCCCCCCCGTCCCCCACCAACGCAACCAATCCAGTTCTATCCCACACTGTAATTCCGGTCTCCGAGTAGTTTCTATGTTTGGAGCCTTATCTAGTAGTAACCATGTGATATATCCATCCAACACGGGCACAGAGATTGAATCACATATTGATATATGTCGCAAAGAAGGCCAAAAAAAAATTCACAACGGAAGAGCATGTGACTGAAATTGTTTTCAACAAACCGACCCCGTATTTAATTGATTTATTCATCCGAGTGGCCCGACCTGGTTTGATGACAAACCAAAGTTGATCTACAAGTCAAGTCAGTTTCACTCAATGTGGTGAATTTAAATTGCAGGTGTCAAACGTCCGGGAATTGATCCTGAAAAGACGTCTGGCTTGTCTTGTCTTGTCGGGAACATTGAACCTGCTGGCTGTCTTCTCTGGAAGTGTTGTTGGGGAACGGAAAAAAAGGCGACACGCTTCAATGACTGGATCAAGAACTTCAATGCAGCTTCATGGATACAAACCTTGAAATTCACCCAAACTGTTTTTTTTCCCCAGCGTAAATCCAATGCAGGTCCCTCTGATATCCCCGGATCTCATGAATGATAATAACCAGTTAGTGGACTATAAATGAGCCACATTTATTACCAAGATTACAGTTCAGGGAATAACTAATTCTCACGCGTTACTTCACCAACTGGTACCAAAAACGGTATTTAAATTGCATCACATGGAAGTTTCCAAGCATTTCTAGGCGCTTCTACTACCAGAAAACAGTGAAATAGTGCGTAAGAACCATGTGACTTCTAACCACAGCTTGGCTAGCTTGATTAGGATTCTCTCACTTGCATTTGTAACGACATAAAATATTACATAATCTATAACAGTATGCCAATTGGTCGGACAGTAAGATACAATATATTTTTGTATGAGCTTTGATGTTGTTTTACTACATAAATAATCAATACAGGAACAAGATACCTGTATATATCGCTGATATATATAATATATTGACACAAAAGGTTTTCAATTGCAGAAGTCAAGGGCCTACAACAAAGCGAGTATTGCACGTATTCACACCTTCACATCATGTCACTACACAAACCTTGAAGTGACGGAGCATATAGTAAACCTATTCATTTGTGAAATGCGGGTTTTTTCTCGCCCACATAAACATGATAAAGCAGCTGGCTCAATAGTGTGCAATGCACCAGAATAGCTTTTGAAGTGGGTTCAATGAAAGCGAATTTACAGCACATTGAACATGAATATATAACAGCATTCAACAGAGAAAAGATAGGAGGGATAAATCCACTACATAAATACAAGCGCACAGGCGGTTACTTCAACAGTAGAATGTGTTATTATTGTGAAAAGCAATCAACGGACACCCAGTTCGCACATTCCCCACCACGGGGAAACGCAATAACGAAGGAGAGTAGAGGTGTTCACGTTTTGGCGCAGAACTCATAGCAACATTGGAGTAAAGGTGTGATATATCATATCGTTACCATGGCAACAGAGATAATCTCCCGCGCCAATCTTGGGTCGGTTCATCAATAATCTAAGTTCTGCTATCAGCGGACCTCACATACATAATGCAATATTTATCGGCACAATAAAACACCATGTTTACCACCCCAAAATTATGAAATATTGCATAATATGTTATGCCACATACAAAATAGAAAATGTTCCTTTTCTAATTTCTCCATAAAACATTGAACAATGCCATCCACAGTCCACGACCATCCAAAAATCAATATAAAGTTTATGGAAAAAGCTACTTCCAGATAATGAAAATAGACAATCCATTAGTATAACTGTGCCATGTACTTATGACTGGGCTGTGATATTAACCCACATATTGTATTGTCATCAACTTTTATACCATCATTATTCATGTATGAAGTAGCTTTACATCACTAATGAACTGGCAAATGCTCTCAACCCTGACTATTGTTAGCCAACAGTAAATATTTGTAAGTCAGGTAATACCTTTTCCAGTGACATCATGTGAAACAACAATGACTGGATTAGAAGCTTTCATCCTGGACATTTTCGCCCTATAAATGCAGACATATGTACAACACTGATATGTAACTGTTAATCCGCATCTTATTCTGAGCTAGCATATTCCAGTTCCCCTCGGGACAGGTTGTCAGGTAGTTGCCACCAGAAATATCCACCCATTGTTAGAACTAATGCCTTGGAAATATCCCGTTCACTTCTCCAGCTATTATCCTGGGAAACTCCGCTCGGAAAGTCCACACGACTCGGATCTTTCCACAGGGAAAAAGCAGGTGCCTGTTTGACAAAAGTCACTGCCTGATTTGATATTTCGCTGTCGACAGCTCCCCGAAGTGGATGCCCATAGGAATGTCTGCCCACGACGACCGGTCCGGGCGTAATTGCACAATATTTCAGCGTTACAAGGGACAATTGCTTCCTATCGCAAGCATCCCTCTGGAACGACTGCGAAGTCGGCAACATCGCCAGAAATATCACCCCAGGCCCGAGCTTATTTGAGTAGCGCCCAAATGACAGTCGCTATTGGTTCTGCAGGTGGACTTTTTACCGCGCGAATAATTGCATAATAGCGGCAGACAAAGTCTATTGAATACTTGATCGTCCCCTTTCATAACCAGGGGCCTTTTTTAACGTTTCATCTTTCCATCGAATTTTCTCTTTTAATATTGTGGGAAATTAGCTTGGTAGAGCTTGAGGATGATAGTTATTTGATGAAAACGTAACGAGAGGCAAGTTGTAGAATATCCAGTCTTGTTTTATTAAATCCGATCGTAATTGTTACAATTGTAAAGTGCTGCCGGGCGTGCCGGTGTCCAAAACTCAACTGAGTACAAAATCATTTTTGGCGCTCGTGTACAATACCTGGGGGACTGGTGCGATATGGATAAACCAATCGGGATCCTGAATTTTGAAAATGCCAAGCTTATGCTAATTCTACTTTTACAAATATGGAAAACTTAGATGGAAACAAAGGAAATTCAAATTCAAAATGTTGCTGGGTACAAACGTACTTGACTATGGACGTAACAATTTTCTGATAGTGGGTCACTTAGTACAAAAGGTTCAAACACAGAATTCTTTTATATTGTAGATAATACTGATATACTGTTGTTGTACACATATACACCTTATTCATAATGATATTTATGCTATCACATAATCTACTATATAACTTATAATTTATTACATAACAATTATGTAATTTATATATTGACTTAATCATGACAATAAACAGTACTTGTCAATCAAGGATACATGATTGAGTAACAATGTAAATAGATTAATAGCTAATTATCAATTAATAAACAATTAATAATTTGAAACTCTGATATCTGCCCCTTTCGTTTAGTCAAAAACTCCTGTTTTTGTTTCTTCTTTGTAAAGGGAAATATAGATGCATATTGTAGAAGAACACAAGCTGACATTCTGGATATCCTAGTATAATATATGTATATATTTAATCATGACAATGCTCAAATTTCTTGTGTCCTTTCCTAAGAAACAATACTTGACACATATATCATTGTGATGTGGTATAATACAATACAAATGCAGTCAGCATTTCAATCTTGTTTCTGGTTCATGCCAGTTTTATACATGTAAATATTGGTGATACATGTAACGGTGACAAACATATTTTGACACAACTCAAATAGAATTGACAGCACGTGATATATACACTTGTAGCAAATTGTGAACAGAAGGTAAGTTCAATCAAGTGCCTAATGTGGTTGACAAGACATACACAGGATGTGTATATCGCTCAATAATACTGTGCACTAACGGTGCTTCTAACGTTATAGCCTAAAGAATCATCAATGGGTAACCTCAATGATCAAAACAAATAATTTGGGAGGTACCAGCCGAAATAGAATTTTGGAGATTACCAAGGGACGGTGCCTCAAACCATTCTGGGAGAAACAGAGCCAATGAGTATCGCACATGAGTATTGCAGGGTGTTGACCGTAAACCTAGGAATGTATGGCCAAATAGCCCTTACTTAAATGTCAAAACACATTAGTTAAAACTATGACATGCATGTCACTAAGTGTGCCTTTAGTGGTCTTGTATCTAGGTTAGACACAAGCCTTCCTCTTCTTCGCTTTCCTGGCCTTTCCTTTCTGGGTGCGGGTCACGTGGAACAAGCGGATCGCTTCTTCCGGAACTTGATCTTCTGTTACCCACTCCTTGAACCTGTGGTCCACCCACTTGACCAAATACCACTTTTTCCCTTTATACCGCTGACATCGGGAAATTGACTCCACCGTTCTTTCTCCATCGTCGGAGCGCAGTGAGTCTTCGGGGGTGTCAGCCTCAGCAGTGTTGTTGTCATCTTTTCCCTGTGCGTCAGTGTCTGTACTGGTTGAGGGTCTTGGTTCACCGTCATCAGCACGTTCATCTGCATCGTGGTGGTGATCAGTGTCTGCTGGATGTTCTTCATTGAGTGGTATCTGTCTGGTCTCAGGTGAAACGTAGGCCTTAAGACGCTCAGCATTCACTCTGGACTTGAGTGGTTTGTGGGTGCTACAATCACGGAGCGAAAATGTGTCATTTTCTGCAATGTCTGTGATGTAGTAGGGCCCGTCGTACTTCGGTTGAAGTTTTGGGTTGAGGCCAACCACTCGTTTCGTGTTATTTATCCAAACACGGTCACCAAGGTTGAAACTAGGTTTCACAGCGAATCGATCGTGATATCGCTTATTCTCGGCTTGGGACCGCTGGATGTTTTCTTTCACTTGGTCTTGCAGTACCTTAAAGTCGATAGCCATATCTTCCAGGTGTTTGTACACGTCTGGAATGACGTCGTTATTGGGTATCAACGTGGTGTCGATCGGCAGCCTCATCTCTTCTCCCATGAGAATCTTGTAAGGACTGAACAAGGTACTTTTGACGCTAGGAGTTGCTCTCCAAGCAGCCATTATGGAAGGAAGCAGGTCTGGCCAGTTGTTCTGGTGTTTGTTCACGAACATCCGAAGTGTTTGCGCCAGTGGTGCCATCCGTCTTTCTACCGTGGCGTTACATTGGGGGTGCCAGCTTGTCGTCTGGTATTTCGCAACCTTGAACAGCTTGCACACCTCCTTCACTATTTGTGACAAGAAGTTTGTACCTCTGTCACTAACGAGTGAATAGGGAGCGCCCCATCGGCAGATGACATCGCGGTACAGTATCTTGGCTATCTCCTTCCCCTGTAGAGTCTTGACTGGAAAAGCTTCAGGCCACATCGAAAAGGAATCTACGACTACGAGTATGTATCTGAAGCTATTCACTTGAGGAAGGGGTCCGAAAAGATCCACATGGACTCGCTTGAAAATTCCCTCTGCTGGAATCGGTTTCAGCGGCGCTTTATGTTGGCAGTGCTTGTCCTTCTTGTTCTGTTGGCAAGCAATACAGGACTTGACGTATTGCTTTATCTCGCTGTACATTTTCAACCAGAAGTACTTCAATCGAATCAGATGATATGTTCGATCAAAGCCCTGGTGACCTGCTAGTAATGAGTCATGGTAACTGAGGAGGACTTCATGTTTGAGGGAGTCCGGGACCACTAGTTGTTTGACAAGGCGGTCCGCACGGAGTCCCTTGCCTCGTGGAATGTAGATATGATAGAGTAACCCATCATCATCTACAACATACTCATGACTCTCGGCGATGAATCGTTGCTCATCTTCAATATCAGAAGAGAGCTTACGATCTTCTAGGTAGGAAATGATGTTCATGAGCTGCTTATCGGCCCGCTGTAAGTCCTTGATGTTCGGGGTATTGACATTGATGACTGAAGCCAAGTATCTGGCAGCATTAAGCTGAGTGTATCTATCTTCTGCTTTCTCCTTGTCATCATTTGCAGTGATCAGTGTCAGTGTGTTGACTGCTGATGGAGTCACCCATGTTGAAGGTGGCTGTACTGTCGGAGGATATACTCGACGACTCAATGAATCAGCATTCTTGTGGAATGAGCCTTTCTTATAGACAATGTTGACTCTATATTGCTGTAAAAATATGGCCCATCGGCTTAGACGTCCAGTAGTCATCTTGTTCTGTTGTATGAACTGTAAGGCAGCATGGTCAGTCACGGCAGTGAAGGGACGGTCAGACAAGTATACATGATAGTGTCTGATACCTTCAATCAATGCAAGGCCTTCCTGCTCTGTGATACCCCATCTGCGTTCAGAGTCACGTAGCGCTCTTCCACCATAGGCTATGACAACTTCTTTCCCATCGTTGTCCTTCTGACCGAGAATGTAAGATATGGAGGCTCCTGAAGCATCAGTGTAGAGGATGAATTCCCTGTCAAAATACGGATATGCTAAGATAGGGCTGGACGTGAGCTTCAGTTTTAGAAGTTTGAAGGCTTCCTCACAGCGTGAGTCCCATACAAATTTTGCCTGCTTCCGTAGAAGTGCATTTAACGGCTCACATATCTTGGCGAATCCCTGAATGAATTTCCGGTAATATTGACAGCATCCCAAGAAGCTTCGGATCTGTGTTGCTGATTCAGGTCTAGGGAATGTGTCGATAGCTTTTGTTTTCTCGGGATCGGTGGAAATTCCATCACTTGATAGAACGTGACCGAGGTACTTTACTTTATTTGCTCCAAAGATGCATGTCGGTTTCAACGTTAGATTTGCCTTTCGCAATTTTTCAAAGACTTGTCTCAGATGAGAGATGTGGTCATCAAAACTTGATGAGAATACCAGAATATCATCAGCGTAAGTTAACGTGAAGATGTAATTAAAATCTTGAAGAACACGTGACATTACAATACCGAAACTAGCTGGTGAATTTGACAGACCATAGGGAGTTCTAGTGTACTGATATACACCATGATGTGTTATAAATGCTGTCTTATGTTTCGTTGCAGGGTCGAGTTCGGTCTGTAAGAATGCTTGTGCCAGATCCAGTGTTGAGAAGATAGTCGCTCTTCTCTCTCCAAGAGCGTCAACTACATCTTCATGACGAGGGAGCGGAAAATAGACAGGTTTCACCAATTTGTTGAGACCTCTGTAGTCAATGACTAGTCTCCATGTGTTGTCAGACTTTTTGACAAGTATTACTGGTGATAGCCAGTCGCTTGTGGATCGCTCAACTATACCCTTGTCCATCAATGACTTCACTTGTCGTTCTATCTCTTGTTTTTGAGCTGGTGATGTGCGATAGAATCGCGATTTTACTGGCGGATGATCTCCAGTATCGATCACATGCTTGTATCCCTTGTAGCATCCAAGCTCCTCTGTGCATGTTGCGAAGCAATCTCGATGTTGACCGATGAGTGCCATCAATTTGTCGCTTTCAGTTCCTGACAGTGTTTCAGACACTTGAACATTTAGATGTTTAGCGGTTTGGATGTAATTATGTTCTGTAGAGACACTGTTAACATGTTGTAAGTTACTGTTGATAGTTTGTGAGTCACTGTTGACATGTTGTGAGTCACTGTTGACATTCTTGTCTGATGTGATTATGTTCTGAGAGTCATATTCGAGAAGTCTGGTTACATAGTCTGTACATGTAGCTGTCGTTTTTGCTGTTGTTGTTGCTACAGCGACTGTATTTCCAGGAATGTATTCTGGTGCTTCTGGGTTAAGTTCGGATGAGTGGATTAGTGGTGCAAATTCTGATGGTGTATCTGCCATGTAAATTAGCGATGTATTTGCATCGTTTGTTGGAGTGTATGTGCCTACGATTGTGCCTTTAGGAATGATGGAGTCTGTTTGATGTGGATTCAGCAGACGATACACACAGGTGTTGTTGACTGGTGACACGGCACATCTTGGTCCGGTTACACTCCACTTTTTGGGCAAGGACACTGCAGGCTGGAGTAGACCAAAGTCACTGTCACTGTTGTTGTGAGCTGAGCGCTTCGGGCTTGCAATCTTCACTGGCAGCAGACACTCACTTTTGGCACTTACAGTGACATCTGTCATGGTTTTGATCAGGCAAACCTGAGTTTTAGCTGCACTGGTGGGTTCTAAATTTACAGTCACCAAACCTGCTTGTATAGATAATGTGCCTTGGCCAAAATCGATGGTGGCTCTCTGCTCATATAGGAAGTTTGCTCCCAAAATGACCTCAGGGGCATTGTCACCCTGTGTATTCTGGTGCTTCTGGGTTAAGTTCGGATGAGTGGATTAGTGGTGCAAATTCTGATGGTGTATCTGCCATGTAAATTAGCGATGTATTTGCATCGTTTGTTGGAGTGTATGTGCCTAGGATTGTGCCTTTAGGAATGATGGAGTCTGTTTGATGTGGATTCAGCAGACGATACACACAGGTGTTGTTGACTGGTGACACGGCACATCTTGGTCCGGTTACACTCCACTTTTTGGGCAAGGACACTGCAGGCTGGAGTAGACCAAAGTCACTGTCACTGTTGTTGTGAGCTGAGCGCTTCGGGCTTGCAATCTTCACTGGCAGCAGACACTCACTTTTGGCACTTACAGTGACATCTGTCATGGTTTTGATCAGGCAAACCTGAGTTTTAGCTGCACTGGTGGGTTCTAAATTTACAGTCACCAAACCTGCTTGTATAGATAATGTGCCTTGGCCAAAATCGATGGTGGCTCTCTGCTCATATAGGAAGTTTGCTCCCAAAATGACCTCAGGGGCATTGTCACCCGGAATTACCAGAAAACTTTGAAATACATTTAATCCGGAGATAATAAGAGGAGCAACAACCTCACCTAGCACTTGGATGATCTTACCTCCAACACCAATAATGCATGTTATATTACTCTTACTCAATTTACACCCATGGTGCAGTTTACATTTCTTGTACATACGTTCTGATAGAACACACACATTAGCACCAGTATCTATTAAACCATAGCATCCAATACCATTCACACTCAATCTAATAACGTTCCCTTTATCAGTATCATTTACCGACAATTTAACATGTACATTCCGTTCGTTACTGTTATTTACATTTTCTTTGACATTTGTAGTTACACTTTCTTTATTGAGTGAACTTAGCTTATGCTCGCTCTCGTTCGGAACGAGCGGAAGTCCCTATTCCCGGTTCACGGCGAGTTTGGTCTTGCATTGGGACTTGAAATGTCCTCGCCGAGAACATCGCGTGCACTGGTTTCGGAACGCGGGACACGCTCGTGGACCGTGTGTTGTTCCACATCGTCCGCAGTCAAACGAAGTCTCGCGGTGTGGGCGTCGACGGTTGAAGCGGCGACGGTCCCAGTGCTCCTCGCGGTCATCTCGGTCGTCACGGTGACGTTTCTCGCGGTGGTCCTGCTCCTGGTGACGGTCTTCACCTCGTCGCTTGAGTTGTGACGCAAGTGCTGCAACCTGTTCCCCTTGCTGCTGCAGCTGTTTGTTGATAGCAGCCAGCTGGTCCGCCGTGGTTGATGGCTCACTGGTGTGGGCAGTTGCCACTGGAAGGGTGGATGTAGCTGTATTCTGATTCGCTACACTCTCCACCAGCAAAGCCATGTGTCGCACGTCAGCGAGGGTTTTAGGCTCTCGCAGCAGGACCTGTTGTTGAATTGGAGCCAGCAGTCCCTGAACTGCATACTCCATCTGTTGATCTTCGGATCTGCCAAGTTCCTGGCAAATTTTGGACAGCCTGAGGAGGAAACTGTCTACAGACTCTGATGCTGCTTGCTTGATTGCCGATAATTGACTCAGCTTACTCAGCTGTTGTGTGCGGCTGAGTGTGAAATTGTCAAGGAATGCGGCAACCAGCTTGTCGTAGACTTCGGTGGTGGCGTCCGGCAAACTGTCAAACCACTCCGTTGCATTATCCCGCAAGAACAGCGGAAATGACAAACATTTCGTCGAGTCTGACCAGTTTTTGAAGGTGGCATACCTGTTGAATGACTTGAGCCATTTCGACGGGTTTCCTGTTGCCTGTCCGTGATACTTCGGTACGCTCTCTTCAAGGGCTTGACAGCTGATCGCCGATGTCAATGTTGTCACTGTCGAGTTGACAGTAGCGTCCTTGACACTGTCATCATTTTGTTGTGGGTCTGGCTGCGCGGTGCGACTTCTGCGCGGCATGTTTGTAATCCGCGGCAGTGTTCTGTCTCGTGATTCGTCGGGTGTTATATGACGTCACGGGGAATCCGCAGCGTTGCTCGTGATTGGTTGGCGGATTGAATGGCGCCCTTGGTTTTTGTTGTGGGCAATAAATCTGTCACTCGAGCGATGTTTCTTCTCGAATTTGTTTTTCTGGGGAATATTCGCCCCAAGTCGATGGAAATATCCGAGGTTGAACTGTTTGTTGACGAATATATATTTCTTCTCACACTTCGATGGAGATGGAAGTTTCGAAGCGTGATAAACAATGTTGTTCCAATTTAGAAATTTCGAGCCGGCGGCAGCACTTTTTGGTTTGGTCAGTTTCGAGTCCGGATTCTTTCACCAATTGTGGGAAATTAGCTTGGTAGAGCTTGAGGATGATAGTTATTTGATGAAAACGTAACGAGAGGCAAGTTGTAGAATATCCAGTCTTGTTTTATTAAATCCGATCGTAATTGTTACAATTGTAAAGTGCTGCCGGGCGTGCCGGTGTCCAAAACTCAACTGAGTACAAAATCATTTTTGGCGCTCGTGTACAATACCTGGGGGACTGGTGCGATATGGATAAACCAATCGGGATCCTGAATTTTGAAAATGCCAAGCTTATGCTAATTCTACTTTTACAAATATGGAAAACTTAGATGGAAACAAAGGAAATTCAAATTCAAAATGTTGCTGGGTACAAACGTACTTGACTATGGACGTAACAATTTTCTGATAGTGGGTCACTTAGTACAAAAGGTTCAAACACAGAATTCTTTTATATTGTAGATAATACTGATATACTGTTGTTGTACACATATACACCTTATTCATAATGATATTTATGCTATCACATAATCTACTATATAACTTATAATTTATTACATAACAATTATGTAATTTATATATTGACTTAATCATGACAATAAACAGTACTTGTCAATCAAGGATACATGATTGAGTAACAATGTAAATAGATTAATAGCTAATTATCAATTAATAAACAATTAATAATTTGAAACTCTGATAATATATTTGCAGACCACTCATGAATGGAAGAAGAAACTCAGTATGTGTTTTTTCTCCTGGACAGTGTTTTTTTCAAACATTTACACATGATATAAGTAAAAACAATCTCCATATTCCATACATGTGCTTGCATTTGTAGGCCAGCACTTGATGTAAAATTCCCGTTCCAATCTACCAGTATTTTATAGTCAGTCATTCTTACGATAGTCGTTGATCGATACTTTTTAATCTATGAGCTCACGACATTTTGCACAAAGAATTTTACTTGCTTCAGTCATGTATACAGGTAGGTAATCACAGCACGTCCACAGCAAATCATACTTTATATCCATATGATCCACGAAAAACACTCTGATAATATATATACACTCTGATAATATATTTGCAGACCACTCATGAATGGAAGAAGAAACTCAGTATGTGTTTTTTCTCCTGGACAGTGTTTTTTTCAAACATTTACACATGATATAAGGGAATACAGAATGAATGGAAGAATAAGAATCCCATATTTGCCATTGTCAATGGTGTATAGTGTTACAGGTACATAAACTCCACATATAACAGGCCTTGCTTCAGCTCAACTCGGCTTTCCCCAATCCATTATTCTCTCTCCATGGCACTACATAACTAACCCCCCCCTCCCCCCCTCCCACCAACGCAACCAATCCAGTTCCACCCCCACACTGTAATTCCGGTCTCGGAGTAGTTTCTATGTTTGGAGCCTTATCTAGTAGTGGCCATGTGATATATCCATCCAACAAGGGCACAGAGATTGAATCCCATATCGATATACGTCGCAAAGAAGGCCAAAAAAATGTTCACAACAGAAGAGCATGTGACTGAAATTGTTTCAACAAACAACCCACCCCTTATAGATTTGGTTTATTCATCTGAGTGTCCAGACCTAGGTCCCATGTCAAACCAGAGTTGATCTACAAGTCAAGTCAGTTTCGCTCATTGTGGTGAATATAAATTGCGGGTGTCAAACGTCCAATTATCAGGCTTTGACGTCAGTGCCAGACTGCCGGGAATTGATCCTGAAAAGACGCCCGTCTTGTCTTGTCTTGTCTTGTCGGGAACACTGAACGTGCTGGCTGTCTTCTCTGGAAGTGTTGTTGGGGAACGGGAAAAAGTGACAGGTTTCCATGACTGGATCAAGAAATTAAACATGGCTTCATGAATACAAACCTTGGAATTCCCCAAATTGCTTTTTTTTCCCCCAGCATAAATCCAATGCAGGTCCCTTGATTATCCCCAGATTTCATGAATGATAATACATGTACACATTTTTTCGACTATAAATGAGCTTCATTTATTACCATGATTACAGTTCAGGGAATAACTAATTCTCACGCTTTACTTCACCAACAGGAACCAAAAATGGTATTTAAATTGCATCACATGGAAGTTTCCAAGCATTTCTAGGCGCTTCTACTACCAGAAAACAGTGAAATAGTGCGCAATAACCATGTGACTTCTAACCACAGCTTGGCTAGCTTGATTAGGATTCTCTCACTTGCATTTGTAACGACAAAAAAATATTACATGATCTATAACAGTATGCCAATTGGTCTGACAGTAACACACAATATTTTTTGTATGAGCTTTGATGTTGTTTTACTACATAAATAATCAATACAGGAACAAGATACCTGTATATATCGCTGCTATATATAATACATTGACACGAGAGGTTTTCAATTGCAGAAGTCAAGGGCCTACAACAAAGCGAGTATTACACGTATTCACACCTTGACATCATGTCACAACACAAACCTTGAAGTGACGGAGCATATGTAAACCTATTCATTTGTGAAATGGGTTTTTATTTCTCGCCTACATAAACATGATAAAGCAGCTGGCTCAACACTGTATATCGGTAATGCACCAGAATAGCTTCTGAAGTGGGTTCAATGAAAGTGAATATACCGCACATTGAACATGAATATATATAACAGCATTTAGTAGAGAAAAGATAGGAGGGATAAATCCACTACATAGATACAAGCGCACAGGTGGTTACTTCACCAATAGAATGTGTTATCATGATTATTGTGAAAAGCAATCAACGGACACCCCAGTTCGCACATTCGCCACCACGGGGGAACGCAATAACGAAGAAGAGTAGAGGTGTTCACATTTATAGCGCAGAACTCCTAGCAACATTGGAGTAAAGGTGTGATATATCATATCGTTACCATGGCAACAGAGCTAATCTCCCGCGCCAATCTTGGGTCGCTTCATCAATAATCTTGGTTCTGCTATGAGCGGACCTCAAAAACTAGTCTATATACGGCACAGTAAAACACCATGTTCACCACGCAAAAATGATGAAATATTGCGTAATTTGAAGTCATGTCACATATGTACACTACGTAAGTTACATAGTGCTCAATAAAAACAATCTCCATATTCCATACATGTGCTTGCATTTGTAGGCCAGCACTTGATGTAAAATTCCCATTCCAATCTACCAGTATTTTATAGTCAGTCATTCTTACGATAGTGGTTGGTCGATACTTTTTAATCTATGAGCTCACGACATTTTGCACAAAGAATTTTACTTGCTTCAGTCATGTATACAGGTAGGTAATCACAGCACGTCCACAGCAAATCATACTTTATATCCATATGATCGACAAAAAACACTGGCACAAACCTACCTTTTGACACCAGTATAAATCAGTTAGAATCTGCGTGGTAACATCCCATATATCAAACACTTTAACTGGAAAACACAGGAAGCAACTGGCCGAAGGGAACCCCTTTCAGTTTCCTGACAACCCCTACAAGGTCTGTAAAACACTGAACAGATCGCTACAAGCATTCCTGGTGACATGATAGCCTCTTACGTGCTCTTTTTTTTTTTTTTTTAGCGAGTAAAGACAGAGAACACCCTAGGGGCTCTGTCGTGAGACTAATTCTTCTCAATTTAAGAGAGAACAGGGGTTTTTCCTCCGCGGCGAAATTTTAGAAGTGGAGTGGGCGACCAAACGTTGAGTACAAGTGACCCCCATTAAAGAATCTTTGGTATGCGAACGACGCCGAACGTCTCTGTAGAAGTATATAAGCAGTGTTTTTATAATCTTTCACATGTATGTTCAAACATGTGTCTTGCTTAGCCACAGTGGTACAATTCCTTTTTGACTTCCACTTGCAAAGTGAAATTCAATATCCCTTACTTCCGCAATAATAGCACAAAAAAGAAAAATGTAGTTTTTTTTTTGCTTCTGGAATCACATTTTTTTAGTCAAACATTTGACTGATACCTTCATGAACGACAAAGTTCTAGTTGAAAGTTTCTCGGAAACAATCAACTTCTTAACCCTACCGCAGCAAAAAACCAGGCCATTTATCACATGGACCAAGTGCTTAATCATGCCTCTCTGGCCTCGTAACCACAGGGGAACTGAAGCAATTTACCCTCGGACAAAACGACCGGAAACTCACCAGCCTAGGATAGTGTCACCTTTGTAGTCCTAAATATATACATAATAATTATCGTGTACTTGCGCAAAGTTGACCGTCTATCCCCCGATATTTATTCAGGTCGGGTCTGCCTGGACATGTTTTGTATCTGAAAGTTGGGATCGGTTTTTGAAGTCATCCTCGCACTCAAGGGCCGACTTAATAGGTTTTGACCTTCAGAGAGTAAATTTAGCAGAAAAGGAAATGAAATATTCTTGCACTTTCACAATATCTATATGTTTTATGTTTGCATTACTGGTATTAGTTTCTTATGAGAGTTTAGAAACAACATGATATTATTGGCACCAATGAATTTACGATCAGAAAACATTTGACTTTTTGGATTGCGACAATACAAACAGAACATAATGACCTACAATGAGATACTGGTGTAGGTAGGATTTATATCTGCAGCATATCCTTTATAATAATAATAATAATAATAATTTGAATATAGATTCAGACAGGTTTATTAGCTTGTGTGTGATCATGCTGATCAACTCTGTCACATGCCTCCTATGAGGCATATCATGTGAATATGATTCAAATATTCCTGCTCAAACGAAATAATTTTTTGTTCATATAAATCTGGTAAACTTGGAATTACATAGTTACACAATATACATAATGTATAGGTTATGAAACCCAGTCTAAACTTGGGAGTGATATATATGTGAAGGAAAGTGAAATTTCAAACATAATGGATCAAACACGGTATTGAATTTACATTCAAACAAGAACAATCTTTTCAGTCATATGAAATTCAGAGCAATTTCCACTGGGAGTTCCCCCTGTCCACCCACCAAATAAACGATTCTAACCCCCTGCCACCCACGCAGTCCACCCCAAAATATGATTTATTGAATTTCTGACACAATATGCGCCAGCTTATGTCTGTTGGTCTCACTTTTATTTCTACTGGGATTGGATATTATGGTGATTGTCTGCATACGGGATGCCGAAAAATATTCATGATTCATTTTTCCCCTCTGGAGCGGTCTAGCCATACTCAACCAAGTTACAACATGAAAGTCTACAAGAATATTCTATTAATCTGTAGCAGGAACCCAAAACAGAACTTTTTTATACGTAATGTCTATGGTTAGCCAGAGCAACATCGCCTAAATCAGGCTGAATCAACGGGAGTTATGCCCATAATGATGACACTAAGCTGATCAATTTTTTTATTACCGTAATACTCTTTTGTCGTAAGTTACGTTAGACCGTCTTCAGTACGGTACCGGCTACACCTGATGAATACAAAATGTAATATTTTGGTCGGATATTAATCTATATTTTGAAATCAAAAATCATTCTATCTTGCATTCTACAACAGCACATCTGACATCATGATGGTTTAACAGTTCAATGCTTTGAACTAATCAACCTCCCAAAAATTATCACGATGCAACTGAAATGCCTCAAGTGTTACAGAAAAGAACAACCAAGTCAAAGGACACCACGAATCAGCAGTCTTGTCTTTGACACAATTGAATCCTCGATGATCACATGATAGTTTTCACATCAGCATAGATCTACAACAACATCTCACAAACAAGGGAATTCACACTGTTAAAGGCATTATACATTTAATAAGAACACGTTTTGCCCTGGCATATGACCTGATAGGGCATGGCAGAACTTTGTTTTCCCCTGGAACGCAGGCCATAGTTAAGCCTGAGCATGACCCCACTGGTCGTAATCATTGATTATTTTGTTTAGGTGGCATGCAATGAACTTGGCATTGAATGGAATCATTACGACATGTATCGCACATTGTATAATCAGCAATGACGACAGTTCTGGGGCCTGATTGGGTTTAATCCCTGCTCGAGAATGGCACAACATCTGCACAGTTTTAATATCTGAATCAATTGCAAAAGTCTGAGTACGTGACTGTTAGGTAGGGCTGGCTATCGCTACAAATATTTGTATCAATTATTGGTACCATAGCATGGTATGAATAGTATATCGGAATCGATATCATATCATTGTCAGGTCATTCTTTTCATCAAATAATTTTCAATTATAATCTTCTAAGACGTATTATTCAAAAATTTTCAGTGTCAAATTTCACGAACAAAATCGTTGGACATGGACTGGCATAAGATGTGAAACACAAACTCTTTTACCATAGTTGCAAAGAGATAGCCAAAATTAGCTCACCGGAAGGAACATGATACGAAATTGGCATAAGTTTCAACCACCGGTTTTCCTACTTCCATATCGATACCGCAATCATTTTTCATGTGATGATACATTGAGGTATATTTCGACATATCATTACAACCCTACCGTACTGTTAGGATCTAGATCTAGGATGCAATATCATGAATATGTATAAATAGCAACACCAATCAGCTCCATGCAATGATTTCACCATCTCACCATGCTTACGGAGGCGTTCATTTTTAACAGTGCAACGAAAATATAGATGTGCCACCAACTGTTAAAGCCAAATGAACACCCCGTCAGCATGGTGAGTTTGTGGAATCATGGCTCGAGTTCGCAAAGTGAGAGTATTCTGTTAAGTCATTGATTGAATCAGTTATATGTCAGTGTATCCCATATCACATGTATCATGAAATGACAGCCATCTCAGACACTCCACATCACAAAGCCCAAAGCCGGCTATACACTATATGGCGTGACCACGACGCGACGGCGACCCGACGAATCGTCGTGAACCCGTCAACAATGATGTACCGCTATAAATTACACGACGAATTATCGCGCCATGACAAAATGGCGTCAATATCAACACGAAGTTGGCAGATTTGACAGCTCGGGATATTTTGCTTGTTATTTACAACTAGACGTCAAGGCCTAAAGATGCCTTGGAGGCATTTCGGTGTGATGATTAATTTATAATACTAGATATCGACGAAAAAGAAAAATGCCGACTCGGCAAAAAAATTTCGGGTCAAGGTCAAAGTTCATCCATAATACCCATTAGACATGTTTGTCTAGGGCGACGAGTCCGAAAATAACGTCCGTTTCGCTCTACGACACATCGTTTCCAAGATATCGACGAAACCGAAAAATGCCGACTCGGCCAAAAAATTTCGGGTCAAGGTCAAAGTTCATCCATAATACCCTTAAGGCATGTTTGTCTAAGGCGACGAGTCCGAAAATAACGTCCGTTTCGCTCTACGAAGCACCGTTTCCGAGATATCGACGAAAACGAAAAATGCTGACTCGGCAAAAAAATTTCAGGTCAAGGTCAAAGTTCATCCATAATACCCTTTAAACATGTTTGTCTAGGGTGACGAGTCCGAAAATAACGTCCGTTTCGCTCTACGAAGCACCGTTTCCGAGATATCGCCGAAAATGAAAAATGCCGACTCGGCAAAAAAATTTCGGGTCAGGGTCAAAGTTCATCCATAATACCCCTTAGGCATGTTTGTCTAGGGCGACGAGTCCAAAAATAACGTCCGTTTCGCTCTACGACACACCGTTTCCGAGATATCGATGAAAACGAAAAATGCCGACTCGGCAAAAAAATTTCGGGTCAAGGTCAAAGTTCATCCATAATACCCCTCAGACATGTTCGTCTAGGGCGACGAGTCCGAAAATAACGTCCGTTTCGCTCTACGACACACGTTTCCGAGATATCGACGAAAACGAAAAATGCCGACTCGGCAAAAAATTTTCGGGTCAAGGTCAAAGTTCATCCATAATACCCCTTAGACATGTTTGTCTAGGGCGACGAGTCCGAAAATAACGTCCGTTTCGCTCTACGATGCACCGTTTCCGAGATATCGACGAAAACGAAAAATGCCGACTCGGCAAAAAAATTCAAGGTCAAGGTCAAAGTTCATCCATAATACCCCTTAGACGATTTCATCCTCAAGGACCTCAAGGACCTCGGAGCCGGATCAAAAAAAATAATACACCCTAGAGATGTTTGTCTAGGGCGACGAGTCCGAAAATAACGTCCGTTTCGCTGTACGACGCACAGTTTCTGAGATATGCAGGAAGCCTCAAGGATGAATCAGCAAAAAATTATTTCGACCTCTAGGTCAAAGGTCGTTTGACGGATCGATCCCAAAATCAATAGGGTTCTTCCCTGGTGGCATATGAACCTCCATGCAGAGTTCTGCAACTATTGCGTAAATATTTTTCCAGTTATCGTCCGGAAACCAAGTCTCAAAATTAGCCTTGATTTCATCCTCACGGACCTCACGGACCTCGGATCCAGCTCAAAAAGAATAGGGTTCTTCCACATATCATTTCTGACTTGTGGTGAAAATTTGACGAGGATCCGTCAAGGCAATCTAAAGTTATCGTCCGGAAACCAAAAGTGGCGGAAGAAAAAAAAAAAAAAATTCTGCTAAAACCATAAAGGCATTTCTGCCGAAATGCCTTAATAAGTACACAGTAGTTTCGTTTTTGCTCCAGAAAATGATTGCAAACCATTCCCTCTTGTGAACTAGAATCTTCCGGTCGCCTACGACCGCTTGGGTGTATCCCCCGTAGCACTATCATTCCTCTTGCCCAAAATATATTACTAATAAGTGTGAAAAACTAGAACAAGGGATAGAGAAGATTACCAGAGAAATGTAAAATCTCAAGTCACAACTGTTTTTTTTCCCCATCAAAATTGCTGCATTAATCTTTCAAGGTTATTGAAGGTTGAATTCAAGATCACCACTGAAACCACTACATATGAATGTCCATTTCGTCATGTTCGATAACAAAAACGAATTCACAGCCAGATCAAACTTTTCACCTAAAGTTATATTTCAACTCAGGATTTCTGACATACTTGGTTCCAAGTTGCAATTCAAAGTAAAAATTGACCAAAACTGCATTTCAAGATAACGAAATTGGAGCCAGATCGAACTTTCACCATAAGTTATATATCAACTCATAATATGTGACAAACTTGTTTCCAAGTTGAAATTCAAAGTAAAAGTTGACCAAAACTGCATTTTAAGATGAAATTGGAGCCAGATTGAACTTTTTACTATACCGGTAAGTTATATTTTTACTCATAATATGTATCAAACGTGGTTTCAAGTTGAATTTCAGAGTAAAATACACCGAAATATCTCTACTGAACAAAACCTTAAACCTTGTTGAGCTCAATAATAAATGTTTCTCGTCTTAACTATTATTATTGAAGTCAATGATAGATTTAACTAGCAAAAATAATGTTAACTTATTTGGTTTGTTAACTTATTTGGTTACAGCCATAAAATCTCTACTGGACAGAACCTTTACCTTGTTGAGCCCAATAATAAATATTTCTTGTCTTAACTATTTTTATTGTGGTCAATAATAGACTTAACTAGTAATAATAATGTTAACTTATTCGGTTACACTCATGAAATCTGTACTGGACAAAACCTTCACCTTGTTGAGCTTAATAATAAATGTTTCTCATCTTAACTATTTTAATTGTGGTCTATAATAGACTTAACTAGTAAAATTAAGGTTAACTTATTCGATTATATCGATCTGTTTTCACTAAAAACATCAGTTCTCTATTCTGAACAAGAATCCAGCGCTATTTGTTTTCATTGTACAGGGTATTGGATTGATCACAGATGTTCAAGTCGGTATTTTAATGGTCGTAATAAGTTAGTCCGTTAACTAATTAATATTTATTTGATCATTCTGAAAAACGATAGGTTTCGTGTGAGGGTCTTTCTCTCCGAGTCTGTGCGATTTCATCATCATTCATTGAAAACTCCCACTCGTAGAGCGTTCACAAGCCATGTGTGTTAAACAGGCTAATTTGAGCACAAAATGTGTCGCCAATCGGCCAATTTGGTTGCTTTGGCAACAAAAATCGATAGGTGTCGTGATCTCACCATAGGACATGTCCATATGAAATATTATCAAAATCGGTTCAGATTTGCAAGCTGTAGCGCGTTCACAAGAAAGTGTCTGCGGACGCGGACGCGGACGCGGCGGCGGCGGCGGCGGCGCGACGATCGTAAATCCATAGTATCCTCCAAACTTTGTTCGGGGGATACAATAACAGAGCTATATCCGTGATAAATGTCGTTTATTTGTGAATAATGGCGAAGTACGCAGTCTGCGTTTCGCTCTACGAAGCACCGTTTCCGAGATATCGCCGAAAATGAAAAATGCCGACTCGGCAAAAAAATTTCGGGTCAAGGTCAAAGTTCATCCATAATACCCCTTAGGCATGTTTGTCTAGGGCGACGAGTCCGAAAATAACGTCCGTTTCGCTCTACGACACACCGTTTCCGAGATATCGATGAAAACGAAAAATGCCGACTCGGCAAAAAAATTTCGGGTCAAGGTCAAAGTTCATCCATAATATCCATAGTATCCATAGTATCCTCCGAACTTTGTTCGGGGGATACAATAACAGAGCTATATCCGGGATAAATGTCGTTTATTTGTGAATAATGGCGAAGTACGCAGTCTGCGTTTCGCTCTACGAAGCACCGTTTCCGAGATATCGCCGAAAATGAAAAATGCCGACTCGGCAAAAAAATTTCGGGTCAAGGTCAAAGTTCATCCATAATACCCCTTAGGCATGTTTGTCTAGGGCGACGAGTCCGAAAATAACGTCCGTTTCGCTCTACGACACACCGTTTCCGAGATATCGATGAAAACGAAAAATGCCGACTCGGCAAAAAAATTTCGGGTCAAGGTCAAAGTTCATCCATAATACCCCTCAGACATGTTTGTCTAGGGCGACGAGTCCGAAAATAACGTCCGTTTCGCTCTAGGACACACGTTTCCGAGATATCGACGAAAACGAAAAATGCCGACTCGGCAAAAAATTTTCGGGTCAAGGTCAAAGTTCATCCATAATACCCCTTAGACATGTTTGTCTAGGGCGACGAGTCCGAAAATAACGTCCGTTTCGCTCTACGACACACCGTTTCCGAGATATCGACGAAAACGAAAAATGCCGACTCGGCAAAAAAATTTCGGGTCAAGGTCAAAGTTCATCAATAATACCCCTTAGACATGTTAGTCTAGGGCGACGAGTCTGAAAATAACGTCCGTTTCGCTCTACGACGCACCATTTCCGAGATATCGACGAAAACGAAAAATGCCGACTCGGCAAAAAAAAATTGGGTCAAGGTCAATCTTCATCCATAATACCCCTTAGACATGTTTGTCTAGGGCGACGATTCCGAAAATAACGTCCGTTTCGCTCTACGAAGCACCGTTTCCGAGATATCGACGAAAACGAAAAATGCCGACTCGGCAAAAAAATTTCGGGTCAAGGTCAAAGTTCATCCATAATACCATCTACACATGTTAGTCTAGGGCGACGAGTCCGAAAATAACGTCCGTTTCGCTCTACGACCACCGTTTCCGAGATATCGACGAAAACGAAAAATGCCGACTCGGCAAAAAAATTCAAGGTCAATCAAGGTCAAAGTTCATCCATAATACCCTTTAGACATGTTTGTCTAGGGCGACAAGTCCGAAAATAACGTCCGTTTCGCTCTACGACACACCGTTTCCGAGATATCGACGAAAACGAAAAATGCCGACTCGGCAAAAAAATTTCGGGTCAAGGTCAAAGTTCATCCATAATACCCCTTAGACATGTTTGTCTAGGGCGACGAGTCCGAAAATAACGTCCGTTTCGCTCTACGATGCACCGTTTCCGAGATATCGACGAAAACGAAAAATGCCGACTCGGCAAAAAAATTCAAGGTCAAGGTCAAAGTTCATCCATAATACCCCTTAGACGATTTCATCCTCAAGGACCTCAAGGACCTCGGAGCCGGATCAAAAAAAATAATACACCCTAGAGATGTTTGTCTAGGGCGACGAGCCCGAAAATAACGTCCGTTTCGCTGTACGACACACGGTTTCTGAGATATGCAGGAAGCCTCAAGGATGAATCAGCAAAAAATTATTTCGACCTCTAGGTCAAAGGTCGTTTGACGGATCGATCCCAAAATCAATAGGGTTCTTCCCTGGTGGCATATGAACCTCCATGCAGAGTTCTGCAACTATTGCGTAAATATTTTTCCAGTTATCGTCCGGAAACCAAGTCTCAAAATTAGCCTTGATTTCATCCTCACGGACCTCACGGACCTCGGATCCGGCTCAAAAAGAATAGGGTTCTTCCACATATCATTTCTGACTTGTGGTGAAAATTTGACGAGGATCCGTCAAGGCAATCTAAAGTTATCGTCCGGAAACCAAAAGTGGCGGAAGAAAAAAAAAAAAAAAAAATTCCCTCTTGTGAATAACAGAGCTATATCCGGGATAAATGTCGTTTATTTGTGAATAATGGCGAAGTACGCAGTCTGCGTACCGGGCCAAATTCGGCCTGTAATCGGACGGCAAATACGCCATAGCGTATATACCCTATGGGGCCAGTAACATCTGGAAATGACTGGCCCCATCCATAATCTAGTGGCCCCACTTCCGAAGTTCAATATCAATCAACATGATCAATCTGTACATGAATATCAAACACGGATGTATTTTTTACAAAGAAGACAGAATGTTAAGTACAAACTCAAAGAATGAAGATTTTATACTGGCCCAGTTGGGCCAGTGACTTAGGAAATCTGGTGGCCCCTACTGGCCCCACAGGCTCAAAATATGGTGTGGGGCCAGCGGGCCAGTGTTAATGTCGATCCCTGTCTGGGAGCATGGAATACGCTTGCCAGAGTTAGTCGCGTCATGTAGTGTATAGCCAGCATTAGGCGGTCGTACATGTATGTATGTAACCCAGAAAGGGAACACGTTGCATATACAGGAAGAGCCGGCATTGAAAATGGTTCATTGAACTGTTTGCATGAAAATTTTAATTCACAAAATGCCTAAAATATCATACGCGATGTAGTCACACAAAGGTCGTCAAGATTGAACAATTACATTGGAAAAACGTTGACAACGGAAGTAAAATCTGGCCTTATCGTGAAATAGGTCCCGCTTATTTCGTACGTTATGATCGTGAAATAGGTCCCGCTTATTTCGTACGTTATGATTTCAGTGTGTACCTCCATCCACCCCCACCACCACCCTCCAGGATTCTCCAAGATATAGAAGTTGACTGAAAACATTAAAATGGTGTTACTGTTTTAACTGAATAAGCCTTGTCATAATGTAGCGGGACCTATTGCACGAGAATGCCTAAAATCTTTGGGATACAGGTGATTGAGGCCGCTATCATGACAATTATCAAATTTGGGTTGAGTGATGGATGACGAAATTGGCTCATCATGCCATTCTATGCATTGGGGTATGGTAATATGCGGCCTAATCACTTTGGCGGCATGGTAACCAAACCTTCAACTTCTGAACTTTTGTGACCTCAACCATGACCTCAACTAGCTCAAGCTCAATAACTACAGAGGGTGATATATCAGAGTTTGCAGTCCAATCCTATGCTATAACCTGTCATTGTCATGACTACAAGTTATGATCCAGACCTACTAGAGGTCTTGAAAACTAAACTGAAACGGAACTGTCAGTGAATGTCACTGTCCATGTCTGTCAGTGAATGAGTGCATGAGTGAAGTGTGCTGCCCGTCTGCGAAAATGCGTCGCAAATTTCAAAGGTTCTAAACTGAAAATCGAAATTAAAATCACATATCAATACAAAGATACTCACCTAAAATTACGAAGTCAACCCATGAATGACAAATAAGTCAAGTTTGTTGGCTTTACAACCGATCCGAAGTTAGTCTGTCAAACAACCACGACTCACGCATGGGACGAAATCAAATAATCAGATTTCACCGCATGATACGGGAACGGCAAACCTTGCATTTTGTTCTTTATAAAATCAGCGCCATTCGACTCTGACCCACTGTTTTTTCGCGATAATTTAATTACTTTTAAAGGTAGATGTATAAATTCTTCACAACTTTAATTATTCTTACCGGTCCAATTGGGTACAACATTTCAGAAAGATTAGACAGTAATAAAAAAAAAGTTAGCCCATTTGGCCCTATGCCTGTAGAATAGGCCTACGAAAAAAAAACATTAGAATCTAGATCTATATAGGCTAGACCTACACCAAAGATTTTTTATACCAGATACTTTAGCATGCTACGGAGGTTGGCTTGGCATCGGTCTAGATATTTACAATGGACCAAATGGCTAACATTTTGTTTACGGTGCTAACTCTTCCAAATTTCATAGACCTACCTGATGATGCCGCTCAGAATATTGACACCTGCTGAAATTTCAGGATGTAACTTGAAAACTGAAGGAGTTATCGCGAGAAAAAAACAGTGAGTCAGAGTCGAAGGATGCCCATTTTAGGCCAAATAATGCAGGCCTAGGAATCGCTTTTGTCACGTTCCTAAGTAGGCCTACGGTTTCAAGATTCAAATCTTAAGTTCGCATGAAACACGCCGCTCAATTTGATAAAAAAAATCTGATTACATTGACAACATTTTGAAGCAAAGGATGATGCGGCTCTCTCGATCTCGACACCCTCCCCCCTCCCTGCAGATTTCTAAGTTGCAGAGGGCAAGTGCTGTTACTAATGGTGTCCTACTCCACATAAATAATCGTCATATATTTTTGTATCGAATCTTAATCGGTAGTGTATGAATTTGTGATCAGACCGACGTCTTGTAACTTCAAAAAAATAGCCCAAGGGCTAAGATAGGTTACCGGACAATATATAAAAGCTATTTTGTCCTGTGGCCTTGAAAATAAGGTCACGGTCAAATTTACAGTCACGAGAGTATTCAGCATACATGTAGGCCCCTATATGATTTCCCATACGTTCACAATTGATTACTAACCTGTAAATTCAGTATTAAGAGATATATTAGTCATTATGTCCTGTGACCTTGAAAATGAAGTCAAAAGTCAAATTAAAGGTCGTCTGAATATTCGCAACATATCATTTGATGGATTTCCACAATAGAATCTTCAGTTGTAAATTTGATAATAATCAAGTTATTAGCCAAGTTGCCCTGTGAGACCTTGAAAATGAAGTCAAAATTCAAATTCAAGATCACGACAATATTCAGGATATATCATTTCCTATATGTCCACAATTGATTCCTAATCTGTGAAGTTGAAAATAAGCGAGATATTAGCCATTCTGTGCTCTGACCTTGATAATGAGGTCAAAGGTCAAATTCAAGGTCATCAGAATATTCGGACTATATCATTTCCTACATGTGCTCAATTGATTCCTAAGCTGTATATTCGATAATAAGCGAGATATTAGCCATTTTGT
This sequence comes from Terebella lapidaria, assembly GCA_949152475.1. Taxonomy (NCBI): domain Eukaryota; kingdom Metazoa; phylum Annelida; class Polychaeta; order Terebellida; family Terebellidae; genus Terebella; species Terebella lapidaria. Next base: position 5,507,356 of record OX424562.1, read on the forward strand.
GCTCTGACCTTGAAAATGAGGTCAAAGGTCAAATTCAAGGTCATGACAATAATCAGCATATATCATTTCCTATGAGTCCACAATTGATTCCTAGTCTCTAATCTCAATATTAAGTGAGATATTAGGCATAATGTGTCCCCTTATAAAGCATAGGAGAATTTAACATGAGAAAGTCCCATTTGGGACCAGTGGAGAAAATGAAAATGGCCGCTACACGCAGATCGGCGATTCAGGGACAACGAAACTTATACACATCACAGAGGTATGTGAGAGCAATTTTTTTAAATGAAAATCTCAAAACTGTCTGAACAGTTTTTGAGAAAATGGCCGCCAAAGTCAGAAATTGGCCGATTTTCTACGAAAATGGCCGCCATTTTGAAAAAAAATGCGAAATTCAAAAATCAAAAAATAACCCCCTTGTGGCGATTTTGCCCAAAGATCGCGGCAGGAGTCTTTGCAAAACACTAGCAAGTTTTACGGCCTATTTTTAGATCGCTCGAGTTCGGAGCGTGCGCTGCCTAGCAACGCACTGTACTTGATCGCGCCCAGTAAACTATAACAATGGTTTGACCTAGTTTCTCCTCCCGCCTCTTGGCTCGATATATACGCGAGCACTTGCTTGGTCTGTGAGATTGTCCCAGAGAAAGCCAAGAGGCAGGACGAGAGGCTCGCCATGTGCTTTACGTCCCTGTGTCTTGGGTAAGGCCCACGCGGGCCCTGGGGACGATTTCCATTGGGGGCCCGGGCTGGGGTAGAGACAGTTGCTGACTCGGGGGCGCAAGCCCTGTGGATCGCCGGTCTCTTCTCCACCCATGGTGGTGTGACACAGGCTCTGGCAGACCGTCGGGCTGGCTCAGAGTTCCATCTCTGTGACAGTGCCTTCGGCGAGGCCGGCCAGCAACATGCCCACGTGTACGGGTTCCTTGGTGCCGCTCCCATGGCATCGCAGGCTCTACATACGGCTACATTACCAAAACTATGTAATATGCATGTTGTAGTTAAGGAGTTGGTGAGATGCATGTGTTATGTCGTAGTGTATGACGGCCGGACTCGTTCCGGGCTGACTGTACCTGGTTGTAGTGTTCCGTAGAGTAGTGCCGGACGCCCTGTAGTGGGCGCCCGCCGAACTTTACACCCCTCTTGAAATATTTTTCGGTATTTTTGTGCAAAATTTCAGAAAGATTCACCTGTAAACTTTAAAGATAAAAATGTGGACGGACGACGACGCCGACGCCGACGACGCCGACGACGCTGACGGATGACGGACACAACGCCATGCCAATAGGTTATCGGACCATAGGTCCGGTAACCTAAAAACTGCCTACAAAACGTGGCGTAGTTTCTCTACGTTGTTTGCTGAGGAGGTAGGTGGAATAATAACCAACGTAACTACTCCATATACATGCATGGGAGTAGATAGAGGTTCGGAAAGGGGGGGGGGGGGGGGGAGGGGTGGAGAATCAGCAAGATTATGTAATTTTGTGAATTCTAGGAGCACCTGAGATGAATTCTGGTCTTTTTCTGGAGATATCTGAAATCTAAAAGTAAATTTGTGTGTGTGAAATTTTCCAAGATAGGCTTTTTCTCTGAGAATATATACTATCCGAAAATATGTATTTCATGCCCCTTTTCCTCAATTTTATTTTGAATACTACTGGATTACAAAGTATGACTCAAGTTCGAACCATGAGGTCATTGAACATGCTCTTATATAAAATGCGAATGATTAATGTGACCCAAGAATATGACTCCACGTAACTTTAGTAATTGAAGTAGTATGAATGAATATCATACTAAATGAAGAGAGTAGTGCATCCAGGGGAAGATCCAGGATTGAGGAGGAGTGGACCAAAGTGAGCCCGGCAAGCACATCGCGGCCGGGGAACAGAGCCCTTTTTGTGTTCTGTGGTAGCTTCCTGGCCTCTCCTGAGTATAAATTTCACACAAACTCACTAAAATCACCTTTTTTAACCAAGCGACTGTTAAAAAATCCAAATTGATTATTTTTAGGTTACCGGACCTATGGCCTGAAAACCTATTGGCAAGGCGTTGCGTCCGTCGTCCGTTTTGTCGGCGGCGTCGGGTCGGCGTTGGCGTCGTCCATCCACATTTTTATCTTTAAAGTTCACAGGTGAATCTTTCTAAAATTTTGCACAAAAATGCCTAAAAATATTTTGAAAAGGGTGAATTTTTTTGTTTTTAATTTCCGCATTTTTTTTCCCAATGGCGGCCATCTCCGACGAAAAACGGCCAATTTCTGACTTTGGCGGCCATTTTCTCAAAAACTGTTCAGACAGTTTTGAGATTATTGTGTCAAAAGATTACCCTCATATAACTCTGTGACGTGCATAAGTTTCGTTGTCCCTGAAGCGCCGATCTGCGTGTAGCGGCCATTTTCATTTTCTCCACTGGTCCCAAATGGGACTTTCCCATGTTAAATACTCCTATGCTTTATAATTGGACACATTATATTATGCCTAATATCTCACTTAATATTGAGATTAGAGACTCTAAATCAATTGTGGACACATATGAAATGATATATGCTGATTATTGTCATGACCTTGAATTTGACCTTTGACCTGCTTTTCAAGGTTAAAGCACAAAATGGCTAATATCTCGCTTATTATTAACTTTGCAGCTTCGGAATCAATTGTGCACATATAGGAAATGATATAGTCCGAATATTTTGATGACTTTGAATTTGACCTTTAACCTCATTTTCAAGGTCAGAACACAAAATGGCTAATATCTCGCTTATTATCCACTTTACAGCTTAGGAATAATTGTGCACATATAGGAAATGATATAGTCCGAATATTTTGATGACTTTGAATTTGACCTTTGACATCATTTTCAACGTCAAAGTACAAAATGGTTAATATCTCACTCGATATCGACTTCACAGCTTAGGAATCATTGTGGACATATAGGAAGTGATATATGCTGAATATTCTCGTGACCTTGAATTTGACCTTTGACCTCATTTCAAAAGTCAGAGCACAAAATGGCTAATATTATTATATTAGGCTAAGTTTATTATCGACTTTACAGCTCAAGAATCAATTGTGAACGTATAGGGAATGATGTATGCTGCACATTGTTGTGACCTTGAATTTGCCCTTCGACCTTATTTTCAAGGTCAGAGCACAAAATGACTAATACTAGTATCTTGTTTATTATCGACTCTACAGTTTGGAAATAGGTTGTGTACATGTAGAAAATTATATGTGCTGAGTATTCTCATGACCTTGAACTTGACCTTTGACCTTATTTTCAAGCTCGGAGCGCGAAATGGCTGATATCTTGTTTGTTATCATATTAACGGCTTGGGATTCAATTGTGAACATACATGAAAAAATGTATGGTGAATATTGTTATGACCTTGAATTTGACCTTTAACCTCGTTTTTCCTTCATGATCACGTTCGTACGCGCCATGTTCAAACGTGAATGACACGGTGAACTCGAGGTAAACAAAGTATTTAGTATTGTACAAGCGAAATCGAGTAAGGCCATTCCTGTTTAATTTTCTGTTTCACGCCCCCCGCGAGCCTAGCTTTTTGCGAAATTTTGAGAAAAAACAAACAAGATAAATATATAATATTATGGAAACAAGAGTGAATTTGACACACAAAATTCCGCCAATATCTGTAAAGCTTACCCATATTGGTCTCGCAGCAAAACTTATCAAACTGGCTTGTGTGTGTACAAGATGTACCCAGAGTTTTGCACAGACTAACATTTCAAATCAACAATTCTTACCACAAATAAGTTTCTGAGATTTAATATGAAACTATGATATATCATCAGATACTCAAAGACATAGGTCCCCCACCCATGCATCGTTTGCATTCAGAGAATCATTGCACGGTATATCGTTTTTTTATTTAAGGGTCTGTTTGTTTTTTTCCGCCCTCCCTCCTAGCTTTTGATTTTCCAAAGGACGAGAAACAAAAAATTTAACAGGAGACGCCTAATGTGTTGGTGACAGTGACTCGACAATGGTAGCGTGACAGCAAGGATTGGCTATGTTTATACCACTTGACCCTGACCCAATTCCACTGACCTAACCTGAAAACATTTCCGAACTAACGTATGGGAGTTGTATGGAGTAAACTCGTAAAACACTTCAAGATAGACCTTAAATATTGGCAGTATCAAAGGGGGAATCATATTGCAGTGTCAATGTAATCTTAAAGCCCCTGGACTGTGCCCCGGACTAGTCACAGACGAAACACCCCGTATCACCCCGGACCATCCCGGATAAAAGTAATAAAATGTGCCAAAAATGTAAGTTGTTTTTATGGTCCCATATACCCGGAATACACACGGAGGAGCCACAAACAAAAGCCACGGACAGTCCACTAAGGAACTGATGGAGAGGTGATAATTTTCAGTCCCTTTTCATATTTTTTGGGACCCTGTGATCTCGGATGAGCCACGGATCACCCCGGAGTATCACAGATCAGACACGGTTGACTCCCAGTGTACTTCCGGAGTGCCAGGACAAGATACGGATAACTCCCAGACTATCCCGGAACACCCCGGACCATCCAGGAGTAGCCACGGACTCCCCGGACCACCACGGCACACCCCCGGACAAGACCCGACTGGCCCGGATCAGCACAGATTTGCCTTAATTCCCCGGACCGTCTCAGATGGCCCCAGCAGTTTTAAACATTTTAAAAGTGCCGGAGAGCTCCCCGGACTAGCCACGGACTGCCCCGGATCGAGCTTTTTTTTCAAAATCAGCCGGACTAGCCACAGACCATCCCGGACCACTCATGGACCGCCCCGGATTGTCACGAATAAGACCCGGACCAGTCCGTGGCTAGTCCGGGGTCGGCATCCGGGTAGGTGGGACTAGGGCTTAAATTTCACTTTCAATGACCATGAAAGGTCAAAAAAACAATTTTGATAAAATGTTATGGTTTAAAGTGACTTTGGCAGAAAGCTATGGAATTTTTCATACCTTTCTGATCGAACGAATAAAACATAACAGTTATATATCTGCACTTGTATGCCCAAACAGACGCCCTTTTCTAATTGATTTCGTTGCGAGTTTCTGGTGGAGATGTTAGAGTTTGTTTACATTACCGCCATTCTCGGTGCTTTGCATCCCTTGTTGCAATGCGATTCCAACTTACTCGTGAATGTTCGAGCCAATCGAGCGTGACATAGGTTAGGTCAGAGGTAATTCTGAGTGGCGCACAAAACAAAAGAAAAACGGCTGCTAGTACTGTCATATGCTTGATTTGTCCATCTGATCAAGCATAGTGTGTTTTGTAACCTATTTTTCTGAGACCACAGGCATATATGAAATTAATTTGGAAAAATAGTTTTCCTGCCAATATCACTTTAAAACTGAACATTTCTCCGGTAACCTCTCTCAACCCTTGGGCTAATTTTTAACCATTAATACCAAATAATACCAATACCAAATTTATTATGCATTTAGTGACAAAATACATCAGAACCAATATATATTCCCCATACATGTGCGACATATCCCAGTCAAGTATTGTTACAGTTCTGTACCGACACAAAACCCCTAAAATTGTTATTGTTGTTGTTGTTGCTGTTATTTTTGTTGTTGTTTTTTTTGGGGGAGGGGGGGGGGGGCGCGGTGGGGTGGACGTGGACCCTTTCCACCCCCAACCCCCTGGATCTGCCTTTGGCATTTCTAGTAGCAGAAATACATGTATTTCTGATAGTAGTTACCTTTTTAATTGTCAGTAGATACACGAGAAGCAGCACCAATTTATTATAAAGGCAAATCCCCGTGCCAAAATTGGAACTTGTATGGGAACGGTCAACCATGCTAAATGAGAGGGGCCCAGTGGAAGAAAAAGGGGGGTCAAGATCCCTTGGACACCCTCTCCCTACAAATTCGCTCTTGTGGTCGACCATCGACGAGGATATAACGGGATATTTTATGCATAATACTGACTGAAGCCCCCCCCCCCCCCCCGCCGACCCCCCCCCCCCCCCATCATGACATGATATTAACCGTAACTAATACCACATAACATCTGGATACTTTATTTCACTTAATTTAACATAATGAATAAAATAATAATGAATAACGTATGGACCTAGTTGTGTAGCACCAGTCTATAGGTAGTTTTCTAACATTGAGTGCACGAAGTAGACTACATCAATTTAGCGAGTGCTTTCCAAACTGTACCATGCGGTGACATACAAATCTCAATGGCAAGAAAACACCGCTCATTCACTTGCTCAAAGTGGGGCCGGTTGCCTTTGTGTGGGCGAAAAAAAATCAATATAAAATCTCATTCCCTCCACAAATACAATTATCTGTAATTGGAGGTATGTTTTCATTTCTGTCAGGCTAAACACCGGAAGCGGTGCTGTGTTCTCTCAGGATGTATTTTTCTTTATAACGTCAGGGCATTGAAGTAGGCTATAGCACTTATACCTAGGTCTAAATTAAAATTTAACAGATTTCACGTCGTAGGCCAATACAGAGATTACGGGATTCTTAAAAGCTATGTTGGACGAGGCGCAAATTCCTAGCAACCTTTCTCGTCTCCTTTCGCTATAAAACTTAAACAATTATTTATCTTGGTCATGGTCAGGTTCTAAAAAAAACTCTGCAGTCAGGCTTTGATGTTTGGTACATACGATAAATCCGTTTTATTGCTGCGTGGAAACTACGACATGAATTACAATTGTGCTAAATGCTCCGCTCTGGAAATTCACGCTTCCCTTGATGGTGCTATTTCCTTGCAGGATTTACCCAAACCATTGATTTTCCTCAGTGAAAAGGAGAAGTAATTTCTATGTAACTGCATGACACCCAGGTATTCAATTTCGACTGACATCATTACCTTATATATGCATGTGTTTAGACTAGTAATTGAGTAACTCATATGTTATATCTCTTCCTATCTTGTCATTTCTGAGTAAGCATCAATTTATCATCCTCATCAATGGTCTAGTGGATGAATGAGATTAATATAAAAGATTCATTTATTGAATCTGCCATTACTGCAGTTTGCACTGTCATCACAGTATACAAGAAAGCAGATATTGATGATAATGTAGATTCATAACTGAGAAACAGAAACAATTAAAGTTTCGAGGCCAGGTTTAGTTACAGTGAAACACAATAATCAGCTTCCTCGTGCCACATGGACACTGACTCACGCAATGTCAGGCAAACATCAAATGCCAAGCATACAAGCTGGTTACCCCCAATTTCGAATTCTATCACTGCGTTATTCCCACGGTCAGTGGAGTACACCAAAGGCTCTATACGTAACTTTAGATGGCGTGTGCCATTGCCCAGCAGAGCTTCATACCGTTGATAGACAAAACATTATTCACAAGAAAGATTGATGATTTCTGGCCTCCTCCCAGTCATGATTTGGCTTGGCCGAGATGTTGGTTGACACAAATTATCCATTACTGTGATAAAGATCAGAATCCAATTCTAAAGTATTATATTTAAAACACAAATTCTATCTAAATATTTGAGAGAGTTGTCTGATAATAACTTCTACACCGCATGAGTCTTCTATAGCAGATTACTTATTTTAAAGTAATTTCCTACTTTCAAAGTAGGAGCTTTCAAAGTATTACTAGTAATAATACGACTCAATTCTCTGGGGAATTTCGTTGATGAAGTCGGCGCCATGTAGTAGCCTGACAACATTTCGCTTTCCCGTCATTGTAGAAACGATTTATTTTTGCATTATAAAATTTACCGGTCTGAGAGTCGTGGAGTTTACTGTAAGAAATAAATCTGCTTCATTGCTATGCAGAAACATAGATATGATTACAAAAGGTGCTCAAAGCATCGCTTTGGGAATTTCGCGGCTTCCCATTATAATGCTATTTTCTTGCGGAGTTTAACACAAGTATCATCGTCCTTTGGTGATAGAAAACAGTACATTATGAGATAACTGGACCCAGGAGACATTTTACAAGTACATTTTTGGCCAATTTCGTAACGTCATAAAGTGCGGAGAAAACCAGTGTATATTTTTGAGACACCAATGTGGAAAATCAATTGTCCTATCTCACACTTTTGCGGAGTTCTTGACTTTTATCCATTTTAATTTTAATGGAAACGGCAGTTCGCTTATTGCCTGGAGTGACGGAGCACACCAAAAGCTCTGCAAATATATTCAGACGGGGTTTCTGACATTCAGACAAATATTTACTAAAAAATCACTCTCTCTCTCAGAGCCGTTGATATCAAAAATCATTCACAAGTAAGATTGATAAATCCTGGCTTGCTCTCAGGCGTGATACTACTATTTTTACCAGGATGTGGGTTCACGCATATGGCTCAATACTGTGATAGAGATCAGAATCCAATTCTACGAATTATTTATGCGTGATAAAATGTATTGGTTCAGAAGCCGTGAAGTTTGCTGTACGAAACAACTCTGTTTTATTACGGCATGGAAACAAAGATATGAATTACAAATGTGCTAAATGCATTGCTTCTGGGAATTTATGCTTCCCATACTATTGACATTTTTTCTTGCGGAGTTTAGCAAAAGTATTATCATCCTTTAGTGATATAAAACACTAAATTCTGAGGGAATAGGACTTGGATAACGTATGGGAACTTCAATTTTGGCCAATAGCATAACATCACAAAGTGGGAATAAAAATAGCAGACACTTTTGAGACAATACATGTCAGGTAAATCATGCATTCTCCAAACCATGCAAACGGCCCCTAACTGACAAAGTTTAGTTGTTGTTAATTACAATTTGTGAGCGCCATGTTCCTGATGCTGTTGTGTTTACAAAGACGTGTGACTAAAGCACAGCCTTTGACATCGGTCTGTGATGCGATGAATTGAGGCTGATTGCAATTTAGACGCCGCAGTTTTGAATTATTGTGGGTAACGCCGGTTTGGACAATACGATATGGCCGGTTGGGTCATAGGAATAGGGCCGGTTTTCAGAATGGACAACATCCGGTATATCGAGAGTTGCTCACTGTAGAAACAAAGGGGAAGAAATCGGGACCTAAGAGGAACGCGGTATGGACAAAATTCCGGTATATACAAGAGCCGGTTTCGGCAGAGTACACTGTATATAGGTAATTGACTGGATACAGTGTTTGAGGCCCGAGGTCGTGTCTGGGCCGTAGCATTTCACCAGCGCATGAATACGGAAACATCAAAAAACCGTCCGTTGCTATGCGCGACGAAGTGTCCATTACAGTCCATAGTCTCTTGACTATTTTTTTTCTTTCATTTCTCTTAGATGACTGCCAGTTGGGGTGACAAAGCACACCAAAAACTATGTAGGCCCAAGTAGCCTACATTTAAGTGGAGCATGTGACATTCGGACTGATTATTACTCGAGAAGCCCTGTTCAGTTATTCGTATGCAAAGACCGAATATATTTCGTTAAAATTGCATTTTGCAAATCTTGGGCATTTATGTCAAGAGCACAACAAAGGCTTTGAAACCTTGACATCGATGATGTATGATTTACCCAGTTTTCCAACCTGTGAGAGAATATGTGTTTCAAGCACATTATCCATTATGAGATTCATTCCCTTTTTGGGCGGGTTGCGTGCAACCAACCCGCCTATTAGATTGGCGTGTCCGTCTGTCTGTCCGTCCGTCCGTCAACAATTTCTTGTGAACGCAATAACTTACAAAGTTTTTAACGAAATACCGCCAAAATCATACCAGATGTGCATCATGAGCAGATCTCGGACAAGTTCGATGATGGGTGACCTTGACCTATTTCAGGTCGTGGCAGGACTTCGAACTTGACAATACATGAAAACAGGACTTTGTACCTTGTGAACGCGATAACTTACAAAGTTTTTAACGAAATACCGCCAAAATCATACCAGAGGTGCATCATGAGCAGATCTCGGACAAGTTCGATGATGGGTGACCATGACCTATTTTTCAGGTCGTGGCAGGACTTCGAACTTGACAATACATGAAAACAGGACTTTGTACCTTGTGAACGCGATAACTTACAAAGTTTTTAACGAAATACTGCCAAAATCATACCAGAGGTGCATCATGAACAGATCTCGGACAAGTTCGATGATGGGTGACCTTGACCTATTTTTCAGGTCGTGGCAGGACTTCGAACTTGACAATACATGAAAACAGGACTTTGTACCTTGTGAACGCGATAACTTACAAATTTTTTAACGAAATACCGCCAAAATCATACCAGAGATGCATCATGAGCAGATCTCGGACAAGTTCGATGATGGGTGACCTTGACCTATTTTTCAGGTCGTGGCAGGACTTCGAACTTGACAATACATGAAAACAGGACTTTGTACCTTGTGAACGCGATAACTTACAAAGTTTTTAACGAAATACCGCCAAAATCATACCAGAGGTGCATCATGAGCAGATCTCGGACAAGTTCGATGATGGGTGACCTTGACCTATTTTTCAGGTCGTGGCAGGACTTCGAACTTGACAATACATGAAAACAGGACTTTGTACCTTGTGAACGCGATAACTTACAAAGTTTTTAACGAAATACCGCCAAAATCATACCAGAGGTGCATCATGAACAGATCTCGGACAAGTTCGATGATGGGTGACCTTGACCTATTTTTCAGGTCGTGGCAGGACTTCGAACTTGACAATACATGAAAACAGGACTTTGTACCTTGTGAATGTGATAACTTACAAAGTTTTTAACGAAATACCGCCAAAATCATACCGGAGGTGCATCATGAGCAGATCTTGAACAAGTTCGATGATGGGTGACCTTGACCTATTTTTCAAGTCGTGGCAGGACTCCGAACTTGATAATAGTAGTAGTAGTAGTTTTATTGACATAAAACAAGCAAAATGCGTACAAAGGGATAGGTGAAAGACAAAGTTATATGTCCAGTAACAAATTATTGCTGGTAGTAGACATTTACTAAGTATAGTGAAGAGGTTACATGAGAACAATGCCAATTCCTTCCACTAACAGCCCTCCTCGATGCAACCCGCCCAATTGTCGCGGGCGCGACTTATACTTGTTTTATTTGTCACAGTCTCGGTCACAGTTATTGCACTGTTAATGTTGCTAATGACAATTTCCTTTGAAACATTTAACCTAAAGCCAAAGCCACTATCGATTCCGGTAGAGGTCTTTCCTCTGCAGTCGGGTCTCGGTCTTAGTGGTATTTAGTGCGTGAATAAATCTGTTTTATTCCGTGTGAGAACATTTACAAAAAAATACAACTGTGTTAAATGTCTTTCTCCGAAATTTACTCTGGCCATAATGGCAACATATAGCATGTTTAGGCCAAGAGACGTATCAGAATCTGGGTTGTTTAGAGTTGTAACAGTGCTCCTTTGAATTTGAGGAGTGGTAATTGTCTGCAGAAAATATATAGTTCCTAGGTTATAACATACAGTACATTAAAACCCAATTACAACGTTTGGGTACATTTTAGGATATTGAAAACTAAAACATACAGCATCCACTGTAGCATCAACAGATATATAAAGAGGAAGCGAATATGTTGTTATGGTTTAAACAGCTTCCCAATTTGTTAACCGACATTTGACTTGTCCTCTGCTAACCATTGATGAAACTCAAGCCCATCGGTATGGGATATAGGCTAAAGCAAATATGACAACCATCACCAGTTGGTTTGCCTGGGTAGATGGAGCACACCAAAGGCTTCATATAACTTCATGCACTGATGGAATGATCGAAAAACACCACTAATACAAAGATTATCCATGCAGCGTGTTCTCTGACATTTGTGGATCTATGTGGAGTTTAGTGTGTCACAATTTTGATGAGGAGTAAAAAATATTACTAAGTTTAGAAGTGAATGACACACAATTTTTTTTATGGCTTAGAGACCCGTGACCATCACTAAGGACTTAGGCCTATCATCACTTGTAATTCTGTGCTCACCGTATTTGTATATTCTGACATTCACGAGGGATATTGATAGAGTTGATCAGTGCTGTCCGAGCCGTAAGGTAACTGACATATGTCAACAATACTGATTACACCAGGCATGAAGATATTGTGAAATATACTGCTGTATTGGATAATATCACAATACTGAAAACTGAAATATATACACTAATAATTCTGTGTTATCTTTCTTCCTGCTCCTATTTCTGTGGCGCCGGTTGTTGGCTGCCTAACGACCGTTCTCGTCTCCTTTTGCTATATAACTAAAGCAACTGTTGATTTTCGTCAGGGTCTGGATACTAAACTCTGCAGTCAGGCTTTGTTGTTTGGTCAATACGATAAATCCGTTTTATTACTGCATGTGTGGAAACTTCGACATGAATTGCAACTGTGGTAAAATGCTCTACACTGGAAATTTACGATTCCTTTGATGGTGCTACTTTCTTGCCGAGTTTACCCAAATCATTTATATCCCTCAGTGAAAGTAAACTATATGTGTAACTATAAACCTATGACAATTCCCTTTTATTATTTGGCTACAATTTCGGCTGACCTCGGAAACTCACAAATGTGATTACAGCTATACATCGAATAACTTGACTATAATAGCCGATTGATGATGTCGGCGCCACGTAGCATCCTGGCAGCATTTCTCTTCGGATCCCTTTTCCTGTTTAAGCGAGTCATCTTTGCATGGAGTTTGTTGTATGAAATAAATCTGTTTTATTACCGTGTTGAAACATATATATGAATTACAAATGTGCTAAATGCATTGCTTTGGGAATGTATACGTCACATATGGTGTTATTTTCTTGCAGAATATCACCGTCCTTTAGTAACATATAAAGAAAGTAAATTATAAAGTAGGCCTAATTAATTTACAAATCACATCTGGGAAGTCTAATTTTGGCCAATATCATAAAATCATGAAATGTGAATAAAATTTTTGGCACATCATTGTAGCAAATCAAATGTCATATACCACATGGTGTCTTTTTTTAAGCACCATCACAACCTACAATCTCTTGGACTATATTCTTTCGATTTTTGCAAGCGACTGGAGTGATAAAGTACACCAAAAACTACATGAGTACATTTAGATGAAGCGTGTGACATTCGGACAGATGCAATCCATTCATAATAGAAACTATTTGCTAGGTCAATTTACATCGTTTTTTCTTTACCATGTATCCCATTACCTTTAGGGGATGACAAATTTATAGTTGAGATGGAACCAAATATCAAACGATCAAACTACACTGCAATTTATTGTTCACGTATAGTTGATTTGTTCTCGAAAATACCAATGAATCTCTACGCATTACTACAAACATTGCATGTGTCGTTGGACTGTGAATACAGTGCGATTCTTGTAGTTAGCATTTAAAGATCAAGGGCACAACAAATGTTTAGAAGCAATGACACATGGATGATGTATGGCTATCCAGTTTTCCCAACCTCAACCTGTGGAAGAATATGTCGTTTCAAGCCTGATCTCCCTTATGAGATTCAGTCTCTTTTCTGTCACATTCTTCGTAACTTTTATTGCACTGGTAAAGATGCTAACGACCAGTTCTTTTGAAATATTTCACCTAAATCCAAACCAATCATTGGTTTTGGCAATCCTGTAATGGACTGCTCTCTCCAGTCGGGGAGTGTACGATAAATCTATTTTATTCCGTGTGGGATCATTTACAAGAAATACAACTGTGTTCTTCAAGAAATACAACTGTGTTTAATGTCTTACTCTGCCCATAATGGCCACATATAGCATGTTTAGCCCAGAAACTCATCCCAATCTCGGTTGTTTAGATTTGTAACATTACTCCTGTGACTTTGAGGGGTGACCTATAGTCTGCAGTCTGTAGGAGTTATAGTTCTTCGGTTATAACAGACAACAATGATATATAAATGTTTCAAACATAGATATAGAAACATTTTTCACCATTAACACCACAACTGTAGTGTGCACTGTCATCACAAGACATGTATACATCATCACAAGACATGTATACAAGAAAGTGGGAATTGATAATTTTGTAGGTTCGTAAATGAAAAAAACAAAAAACAAAAACAAGTTACCGGTATGGTAAGTAGTGTTCATATTTTTTTTTCTTTGGATGTTCTATTTCTTTAATCATTGTATCAACATATACTGCAAGATACCTGGTAGAATTATAAGCACACAACCACCCATGAGTGTTTGAAAATAAAATAATCTTGGTAAGATTACTAGTAAAGCTTGACTGTTTATTTCACACAGACCAGCTTCTTCTGGGCCCCCATTTCACATGAACATTGACTCATGCTATGCATACGTCAAATGTCAAGCATCGAATCTGTTAAAGTGATATTGGGAGAAAATTTTTTTTAGTTCCAAATCAACTACAAATATGCGCGTGGCCTCAGAAAAATCGGTTTATAAAACAAACTATGTTTGATCAGATGGAACTATCAAGCATATGATATAGGGCCTGTAAGTCGCGTGCCATCACGATATGATTCTGGGGACCAACAAGCATACACATTTTGTGTTATGTGAGTAATTTGAGTTATTAATGGAGTATTACTCATATAAAACAAAGGTGTATACTGTGTGTATGTTTGTTGGTCACCGGAATCACACCGTGAAGGCACGTGACTTACATCCCCTATTTTTATACTAGCAGCATTTTCTTTTTGTGCGGCACTCAGAGTTACCTCTGACCTGACCTAGGTTACGCTCGGTTGGCTCGAACTTACGAGTAAGCTGGAATCGCATTCCATCAAGGGATACAAAGCACCAAGAACGGCGGTAATGTCAAAAAACTCAAGCAACGAACTCAATAGAAAGGGGCCTCTGTTTGGGCAAAACAAGTGCAAACTGGTATGTGTTCTTCGTTCGGTCAAAAATGTTTGGCGAAATCCATAACTTTCTCTCAATGACACTTTAACCTCCCAATTGCGAAAATTATCACTGCATGGTGTTGTTTGCCTGAGTTGGTGGAGCACACTAAAGGCTGTATACGTGTCTTTAGATGGAGTGTATTATTATTCCAACAGAATTTCATACCGTTGATAGCAAGAAAAAAAAACACTAACAAGAAATATTGATGATTTCTGGCTTGCTCTCAGGCGTGGTTATGTTTGGTCAAAATGTTGGTTGACGTAAATGGCTCAATACTGTGATAGAGTCAGAATCCAATTATTTTCAAGTACACACATTTTATTCAAATATTTGAGAAACTTGTATCATAATAAATTCTACACCACATGGGCCTTTTAGCCGATTACTATTCAGAGCTTTTAAAGTATTACTATAATATTATGATTCCATTCCCTGGGGAATTTCGTTGATGCTGTCGGCGCCATGCAACATCCTGGCAACATTTCACTTTCCCGTCGCTGTAGAAACGATGTATTTTTTCGTGGTAAATTCAAGGGTCAGAGAGCCATGGAGTTTACTACATGAAATAAATCCGTTTCATTGCCGTGAAGAAACATGGATAATGAATTACAGATGTGCTAAATGCATTGCTTCAGAAATGTATGCTTCCAATAACATTATTGTGGAGTCCCTCAGTGTCGAATTTATACTGGTACCAGTACTAGTAATTGGGATGGAAAGAAATATCCCACGATCAAACGATGTCACAACCTAAAGTTTACGTTCAGCGTGGCTTGGTTTACCAAGAGCATCGTAAATTTGGTGTATTGTATATTGAACTGCTGGACTTGACGCGTATCATGCAGCAGACCCTAGCACCAAGAGCACAACAAAGGCTTCAAAGCAAGGACACATGGATGGCGTATGGTTTATCTAACGTTAGTCTTCCCAACCTTGTTTTCGTCGGTAGCTCTGCACAAAGTATTTCCTAACTTGGTACAAACAGTCAACTCTATTAGCTGAATGGGATATTTGTTTACAAACCACGAACATCCAAACTCCCTTACGAGGTTCGATCTCTGTGTTCGTCACAGTCTCAGCCACATTTATCGCACTGTTAACGATGTTACGACGAGTCCTGTGAAGCATTTCACCTAAATCCAAACCAACCATTGGTTTCGGTAATCCGGTAATGGACTGCTCTCCCCAGTCGGAGTTATTTCTGTTTCCATAAATCAAATTTCATCCCATGTAGGATCATTTACAAGGAATACAATTGTGTTAAATGTCTTTCTTTTTAAATTTACTCTGGTCATAATGACCACATTATAGCATGTTTAGCCCCAGAGACGCATCACAATCTGGACTGTTTAGATTTGTACAAACAATTATGTGACCCGCTAGAAGTGGCCTACGTATCTGTAGAAGTTATAGTTCCTCAGTACAGACAGTGAATGCCAAGTGGAACTCTGCATGGATTTGGGAAGTTGGCCACCAAAACATTTCCAGTAGCATCAACAGTGTCGATAGAGGAGGCGAATTTGTTACCATATGGTTATACAGCTTTCCAGTGTGTTGACCGATATTTTGCAGCAGCCTACTTGTCCTCTGCTATATATAATCATTTATGAAGCTCAAGCCCAACGGTTTTGGATAGAAAGGCAATTTCGAAAACCATCACCAGTTGATTGCCTGGGTGGCCGAGTGGAGCACACCAAAGGCTCCATGAATAACCTCAAACTCCACATTCCAACAGAACGTGCCAGCGAAATGAATGCAAATAGGATGACGTAGAGCAGAGATAAACAACACTATCTTCTATTGAAATTGCAACCTACCGGAATGGTCAAAGGACACCATTAACAAACTAAATATAGCCACCTGGCTTGCTCTTTGACTTCTGTGATTCATGTAGAATCTAGTGTGTTATAATTTTAAGCAATAATAAGCGAAAATTGAAACTGTTTCATATTTTTAAATTGGAAAAAAAAATGACAGAAAAAAAGAAAATGTTTATTCAATTTCAAAGTCAATTCCTAACGGTTAATCCTAACTTATCCCCATTTATTCTGTAGTGTCACTATGTGGATGTTCTGACATCCACATACTGATTACTTGTACGCCATGTATGATTGAAGAAATAATAAGTTACATGTATCATATTCCTAAATATCGTGAAATATACTTTATGCTGTAACTGAAAATATACTGCACTAATTATGTTGTCTTTCTTTCAATTCCACCTCTGTGGTGCCGGTTGTTGGTTGCCTAGCAACTCTTCCGATTTCCATTTGCTATGAAACTAAAACAACTATTGATTTTCGTCATGGTCTGGATTCCAAACTCTGTAGTCAGGCTTTGATGTTTGGTGCATAAGATAAATCCGTTTTATTGCTGTGTGAAGACATCGACATGAATTACAATTGTGCTAAATGCTCTGCTCTGGAAATTTACACTTCCCTTAATGGTGCTATTTTCTTGCAGAGTTTTCCCAAATCATTGATTCTCCTCAGTAAAAGGAACAGTGAATGTTATGTACTGGACACTGATGATAAATTCCCATTATTATCTGGCTACAACTTCGGATGACATCATAACCTCATAAATGTGTTTAAAACTACATATGGAGAACTCGATTGTTAGAATTTGTACGTTGTTATTTCTGAGTAAACATAAAATCAAAGTATATCTCGTATTCGACTACTCCTTGGTTTTTGTGATCATCGCTAGTTAATCCAAATACCGAGAGAAGGCCCATTGGAGCTCGACAGCTGATAATAGTTCATGGCTAGATTTAGATGGGGTGTGATCGACATATTAGGATTAGTATACTAGTAAAAGACTCATTTATCGAATCAATGCCTGCCAGGGGCGGATTCAGGACTTTTCAAGGGGTGGGGGGGGGGGGGGGGTGAAGAGGCGCACCATATATACATGGGCAAATCCAAGATTTTGCTATAGGGGGATTTGGTTAGGATATTTCCTGGAGAAACACGAGCGATCACAACTCCTCCCGGTCTGGGGGTTCACGGTCTGCCACAAGGCTCCCGAAAATATTTCGGGATTTCATAGTATCCCAGATGATTTCTGATGTTTAGCTTGGATTTAATTTTGATACTTTAGTATCACTCAGCTTTGACCACTCACACTGATTTTGTAAAATTCGTCTTTGGATTCAGTCTTAGAATATGAATTTGTCTGTTTGTCGGTATCTATTTCTACTTTCACATCTGAATTTTTGCAGTATGAATATTTTGAAATGTATTGACATTCTGGGATATGTAGTTTTTCAGATGATTCCTGGGGTGTTTCCACAACCTATATTTTTGGAATATGTTTTTGCAGAATTTCCTTAAATCAAAGCCTCCCTCAATTTTTCTTTTGCACTCGTCTGGACCCGCCAGTGATATACCATTAAATTTATGTCTACTGCATGTGCATGTTTATACAAGCTTATACCAAAGCAAATTCAACAAAGTAGTATTGGTCTCCTGAATATTTTATACATTATATGAATACTAATACAGCTGTATTTTCGCGACGGGGAAGGGCGCCGAAATCTGAAAAATGCCCCCCCCCCCCCTCCCCCACTCTAAATCTGCCACTGACGGCTGAAGTTTGCACTGTCATCAAAGAATGCTGTCATCGCAATATTCATTGTATACAGGAAATAGGAAAGGAAACAAATATTGCTGATATTGAATGAGAAACAGAAACGAATAAAATAAACATACTTCATATATTCTTTGGTATAATATACATGTACTTTCGGCATCATAAATGGTGAGGTACCTGGAATAAAGTAACCTTGGTAAGAATATAAAAAAAACCGTTTATATTGATATTGAATGAGAAACAGAAACGAATAAAATAAACATACTTCATATATTCTTTGGTATAATATACATGTACTTTAGGCATCATAAATGGTGAGGTACCTGGAATAAAGTAACCTTGGTAAGAATATAAAAAACAGTTTATATTAGCCTACATATAGACAGCTTCCTCATGCCACATGGACATTGACTCACGATATGCCGGGCAAACATCAAATGCCAAGCATCCAAGCTGGTTATCCCCTAATTTTGAACTCTATATATCAGTGCGTTAAATTTGTCCCGGTCAGTGGAGTACACCAAAGGCTCTATGCGTAATTTTGGATGGAGTGTGTCATAATTCTAGCAGAACTCCATACCGCTGACAGCAAAAATAATTGACAAGAAAGATTGATGATTTCTGGCTTGCTCTTAGGCGTGATGTTTTGAATGTAGGTTGTCACAAATGACTCAATTGTGATTGAGATCAGAATACAGCCCAGTAATGTTTGGTACACTCCTTATATATGACTATTTGCGAAAATTGTATAATAATAATTATACACCGTATGGTCTTTTAAAGAACTGCTACGGCATTCATACCTATGAAAATATTAATATTAATTTGAAAATATTAAAATATCCCCCCCATTTCCCGGGGGATTCTGTTTTTGATGTTGGCGACGCGACGACATGCAGCATCCCGGCAACGATTCTTTTCCCGTCGCTGTGAAAACGATTCATCTTATATTAATTTGCCTGGTGAAATTAAATCGTGTGAGAGCCGTGAAGTTTGGTGTATGAAATAACGTTTTATTACCGTGTGAAAACATAAATACGTATTACAAAGTACATTGCTTTGAGAATTTACGCTTCCCATAACAATGCTATTTTCTTGCAGAGTTTAACAAAAGTATCATCCTTATTTAAAATTGTAGACTCTGAGGTAACTGGGCACAGAACACGTCCTGGAAGTACACATTTCTGATCAGCATTACAACCTCATGAGGTGTGGAGAAAAATATAATACAGTTCTGAGACTTCAATGTAGAAAAACTAGCCCAAAGCTAAGACAGGTTACCGAAATATATATTTTAGATATTAGCCATTTTATCCCGTTTACCTTTGAAATAAGTTCACTGGTCAGATTAAAAGTCATGAGAATATTCAGCATATATCATTTCCTATATGTCCACAATTGATTCCTAAGCTGTAAAATCAATAATAAGCGAGATATTAGCCATTTTGTGCTAGGACCTTGAAAATAAGGTCAAAGATCAAATCCAAGGTCATAAGAATATTAGGAATATATCATTTCCTATATGTCCACAATTGATTCCTAATCTCTAATCTCAATATATAGTGAGATATCAGGAAAAATATTTCCCAATATAAGGCATAGGAGAATTTAACATGGGAAAGTCGTATTGGGACCCGTTGAAAAAATCAAAATGGCTGCCACACGCAGACCGGGGATTCAAGGGCAATGAAACTTACACACGTCACAGAGGTATATGAGAGGAATCTTCTGAAACAAAAATCTCAAAAGTGGTCAGACAGTTTTCTGAGAAAATGGCCGTCAAAGTCCAAAATTGGCCATTTTTTTCGTCAAAAATGGCCGCCATTTTGAAAAATTGAGAAAATAAAAAAAAACTAAAAAATACCTCCATCTTGAAATATTTTTAGGTATTTCTGTGCAAAATTTCAGAAAGATTCGACCGTAAACTTCAAAGTTAAAAATGTAGACGGACGACGACGACGACGACGGACGCAACGCCACGGCAATAGGTTATCGGACCAAATTTCCCGTAACCTAAAATACTATATTATTAACGTTCCTCTTATCAACGTTCCTTCTCTCTCTCTCTCTCTCTCTCTCTCTCTCTCTCTCTCTCTCTCTCTCTCTCTCACACACACACAAAATTTTGATGATTTCTGGCTCGCTCTTATTCATGATTTTGTTAGGCCAGGATGTTGGTTGACAAAAGTTGTCCAATAAACTGTACACCGCATGGGCCTTATATAGCAGACTGCTACAGAGAGCAATTAATATGTTACGATTCCTTTTCCCTGGGAATTTGTTGATGATGCTTTCATGGAGCTACCTCCCTTATAATCCTCACTCGCACCGATTTGTGGTAACTGTCTGTGATCTATCGCCGTCATGTCTCCAATGTTGCTCGAGCACACCAAAGGCTCCAGATTGAACTTTGGATGGTGTAGGCATGTTGCATATAGTATACGTACATGTATGTACACGCCCACTCTCGCTATATTGTGAATAAAATCATTCTAGTAGTACCGTTGTGACTATTCTCAATTCTCACAGGACATATTAATATGAGCTAACAAGTGCTAACCTCTAAGGTGACCAAAATATGCCAACAAGACTGATTTCGCTCTGCACGAATTATTTCTCAAAAGGGTAGCATTCATGGTACCTGTTGTAGTTCATGACCATTTTGCTGCTCTTCATGTACCTTTTGTTGGCTCAAGCACTAGTATCATATCCTGCGCTTCCCTCTATATTTAATAAGGATTAAAAGGTGACGGACGGATTAAATGGAATGCATTTAGTGGACGAGTAGTATTTAGGGCGCAGTGTATGATAATTTGGCCGTTTTGTTCAGACGTTTCCTCATTTTTATAGGTTTATCTACGCGCAAAGTTCAAGGAATTGGCTTATGGATATTTTCATCACATATGGCTTTTGATATCAAATTTGTAGGACGAATGTACGTATCGAGTACCTAGACATTATGAAATATGGAGTTCGAGTACTCTGCGAAATCAAAGTGTTTTATGAAACTGGGGAAAAAAACCCTAACGTGCTATTTTCTTGGTATGGAATTCCCATTACGAACCGCGAGCTGCGAGATGGTATAGAAACAAGAAATGATATCGTATATATGGCTTATTCCGTAGTAAACCATGGTTTAATACAGAAAATGTATCGACTGTTGCACGGAATAAGGGCTTAAGTGTACATACGCCCTTATGATGTGCAAATTTGTTTGAAAGATATTTTTCTTCTTTTATACAAATATTAAATTAACAAAAGTTATTGCATTAAATATAGTGAGGTTTAACTTACTTTTAAAAATAAACAAGGGCCACTGGCCTCAAAGGAAGAGCTTCGAAAATGTTTGCACAGAACTATTTAAAAACCCTTGAATATTGTATTTGATTTGGTACATATATGTTGTGGCCATATTGTAACTCTACTGGGCAGAATCTATACCTTGTTGGGCCAATAAATTTGTCATGTAACTATTTTCTTGTCATGTAACTATTTTTATTGTGGTCAATAATAGACTTAACTAGTAAAACTAATGATAACCTATTCGGTTAGTCATGACTGGATAGAACTTTTTAGGGCCCGAGTGAGTCGGAAATTTCCGAACCGGGTACCTGTGTCGTCTGACCCGACCCGTCCAAATATATAGCAAAATTTGAATGATACTCACTGAAGCAATTTGTAACACGTAAACGCCAGACATTGATCTTTGACACATATTATTTGTTTCGTCAGTAATTACCAGTATTTTCAAGTTTGAGAAAGATCACAATGTCATGACCTCATAAAACTATCGTTTTTTTCCTGATGATTTCCTTGTCATTCTTGTGATTTTACTAGTGTTTATCACAAATATTCAAAACTATATCTTTATTTGTTCTCAAATACGAGTAACAAAATTCCGATCCAGGTAATTGTATGACCCGCCCCGAATTTGGGTACCTGTCGACTCGTCTGGGCCCCAGAACCTTTACATTGTTGAACCCAATAATAAATGTTTCTTGTAATAATTATTTTTATTGTGGCCAATAAGACTTAATCAATAAAACTAATGTTACTTATTCCGTTACAGCCATGAAATCTCTACAAGTCAGAAGCTTTACGTACTTATTGAACACGTTTAAAAATCACCCGACTATTTTTGGGACCAATGTGTAAGATTTTCAAGGTTCTGATTATGTTTTTCTGATTTAGGAGGCACAATGTTTTTTGAGCTTTAGTCTTAGATTTAAATTTCTTTATGGATTTTTTTTCAGTGTTTTGATTTGTACTGCAGAGACATTTCAGTAACTTGTCTGCATTTCCAATAATTCATGACATGTATGAAAGCTTTTTTCATCAATGCGATCATGTTTCTCCTTGCCCAAATGTTGGTTTGAAGATCAGCGTACATGTTGTGTCAGTGTGCAGTGTGTAGTGTCAGCTGCCAAATACTGAAGTAGCCCAGGCACACCCCCACCCCGAATCGCCGCTCGTGTGACTGCTATCAAAATCAGCACTGACAATTTTCGTCGGCAATATGAAACTATCATAAACATGATAAAAGTGCTAGATCTAGTATCCATTTGTTTCTGCTTATTTTAGGAGGAAACTAAGTTTTTTCCCGTGTAAAAGCTCCGCAAATCTGCCAAGTTTTGTTTGTTTGTTTCCGACTGTTCCTTTTAGTCAAATCTCGTTGAAATCTCGCTTCACTTCAATGGCATTTTTAATTAAATTCCCCCATAAACAAGCTTTCGGTGGTGATATTTTTATGAAGTATTACCAGTGAAGTAGGAAAGAGTCATAGAAAAGACCATTTATTTGGGTCGTAACAAGTATTTCCACAAATACCGCACTCAGTTGGGAGTTCTATGGTTGGACGATCTCTTGGCGGCTGGCATTTTGACCTTGACCCTGCAGCAATTTTTTGGGGCAGTACGCTAATTGGCGGGACTCGCTCACGTGATCATTTGCATATCATTATATCCACGTGTATTTCATAAACATGTGGGTGTGTCCGCCAGGACAGCTTCCCGATTGGACAATTCAGTGACTCTCTGGCTGGCGGGCCGACTGCCGTGACTGCTTATCGGGGCCACACGAGAATTGAATTTGCCCACTGGAATATGGAATACCACCACTAACACATAATTATTATGTTGCCGTATCAACTTGTCTTTCATTGTTGCAATACCATACTGTATCTATATATTGTGCGGAATGTATATCCATATGATTGCAAGAAAGCACTGTTCCAGTGGAGATCAAAACGGGAGTGGTGATGGGTATGAAACGGTGACATACAAAAAAAAAACGGTCGGAACACACGTCTCCTGGGAGTATTATCGCTAATAACTTATTACATTAACCATGATTAGGTACACGGGCGTCATTTTCCTCCCAACGGGCCCCGGGCCCTCCCAATTAGCCACAGTTGAATAGCCTGTTGTGGTTCCAAGTGGCACTTTCAAGAATGTAAACAAAAGAAAAAATTCAAAAATCCAAAAAAAACCAACATCATAGAGGAAGAGCCCTGCTCTTCCTAAAAAGGAATTAATTTTTACAACAAAAATACTGAATACCATTGTTCACATTTTGAGATACGCCCTTATTACGCTAAAAGTTACTATCAGTGATATCAACATGCCGGTTGAAGATTAAAGACCTAGTTGCATGCCGATGAAAGTGCTTTTCATTTAGTCTATTATGGATAGTTTTCAATAAATTTGAACGAATTTTACAAATACAATCAATGGGTTTCGAGATATTGAACCAAATAAGCACTCCTTCCGTAAATTGCCGAAGATTTTGATCCTGACTTTAGAGTGGGTCACGTGGTTGGTGACGTCAGTTGAGGCAGACCTGAAAATACATGTAGCCAGCAAGATAAAACTGCATGTCGCATAATCATTCCCCTGATGTATGTTTGACAATTCAAGTGAAGGGGTGAGATGGCAGAAATACGGCATTTCTTGTCTTGATATTCAGGATCAGCACTATTTATTCACCCAGAACGAAGGTTTGTTGAACTGCAAGATGTCCAGTATTCGCTGGTTTTTGCGTGTTTTCTGTTGAATCGCATGCACTTTGAAGTGATTTTCCTTTCTTTGAACTGGCCACCAAATTACGTATTTTACGTTTTCGGCGAGCCATTCTGCCTCAACTGACGTCACAATTACGGAAATTGCCGAAGATGTTTCTTTCATCGGCTGGAAAAGGCGATCGTAATGGGGTACCTGCTGATGCCATGTGCTTTTGGGGCTCTAAAACAGTCTATTATGCCCAAGAAGTACAAAAAACGTCATGTCCATTGTCTGCATTATGCAAAAACAAACATGACAAAATTTAATTCACCATTATGACGTTTCTGTACGTCTTTGGCACAGTAGACTGTTTCTATGATTTATCTATACCCGAATTACATGGTGGCGATCCTGGTGGCAAACAGGAACCCCATACTGACCCAATATACTCCATTACATGTCGCTGTTATTAGTTACCAATTAACGGGAACACGTTTTTCATCACCAAATGTCCACAATGACTTCATCTGAACAGCAATAAAACCATATAATGGTACCTTGCTACTATGACTTTAAAGAATTTCTATCAAGTTATTAATTTATGTTAACCAATCCTCTTTAAATGCAATCAAATAAATGTTTGTAATGTGTACAAAAGTTCATCAAAATATTGATTAAAATTATTTCCCGAAATAAGGGCGTATCTACACTTACGCCCTTATTCCGTGCAACAGTCGGTATATGGACCTACCAAATATGTAAGTTGTATTCTGTTGCTTACAGGTCGCAGTTTTACCACGCAATAGGTTCCAAATCTTCGCGTTATTTGGGTACTAGTATTGTGCGACTGTAAATATGATTTTTTGAAGTCAGAAATATGGTAGTATTCAGGAAAGACCGCTTGCCAAGGCACAAATTTGGAGTACGTTATGACTAACCATTACACTAGTTCATATCATAATGTACCGAAACATCAAAATTTTGGTTGCATGCAAAGTGAACTGGAGACTCAACCCGTTTTGGTTGTTCAAAAATCTTGGGCAATGCTGCCAACTCATCTGCAGAGGGTGGATCCAGGAATTCGGGGGGGGGGGGGGGGGAGGGGGGGTAAGGATCAGAATAACTTGGTACAGGTAGCAGTAGTTCAGATATGTAGATTATACCATCTTGGGTGCATTTAGTCAACTACCAGCCCAATATTCCACCCCAATTTTTAGTTTTAACAGGTGAGGTAATTTTTTCTCTATTTGTGAACGGTGGTCCCGATCTCAGTAAACCTGCTACTATATTGCAATGGCATTTTACAAATGTTATAAATGCTATTGGTATCTGCGATTCAAAATGAACTTCAAAAATTTGGGCCTAAGTATCCTGTCCTGCACCTTCCTCTATATTCAATGAGGATTAAAAAGGTGACAGACGGAATAAATGGCATTCATTTAGTGGACGAGTAGTACTGTAAAAAGACTTAATTTTGTCGGCTATTAAATTTGGCATTTTTGAGATCCATGTTATTTGGCGGAGATTCAATTTGGCGGTTTTAAAACCACTTATATTTCTTAACATAGATCTAGTTAGTTTGGCGTTTTTTCCCCTACCGCCAAGTAAATCAACCGCCAAAATTAGTAATTTTACAGTAAGGGGCATTGTATGATACTTGGGCCAAATTTTCTTACTCGGCAGATAGCCGTACTGTGAACATTTCACTTGTTATCAACTCCTTTATATATATAAAATACGCATTAAACTGTGCTGAAAGCATTACAACCCAAAAGATTCGGGCCCATTTTGGGGGTTACCTCGGAAACGGTCCAAGACGGTACATTCCATTAAACAATCTTTTGCACAACGGTTTTGGCACCATTTATTATAGATAATCCACTCCACACCAAATACCCAACACCTTTCTCACAACTAGCAACTAATATTGTACAGTTTATTGTACGATAATAAATACATTTCGATAACAAACCAGAATGGCAGCTCATAAAATGACACATTTTATTTCCACCTTTTATTAGTAAATTACCATTATATCTTATTATATAGTATATATATATTCTGATGCACATGCATAAAAACCAAAAAAATAAAATGCATCGGGTTTCGGCATAAAATTACAGCATTTTGTGTAGACGCATACATTCATAAAATATAGCACAATCCAACAAACAGTACACAAACAAACGTTACACTTTCATCTCATGCAATGAATGGATGCCCCATCGTCCACACAATCCGGCCTCATATGAACACATTGGTAGTTATTCGCCCTGACGCACCCTTCGTCAAACGCGTAAAAAGCTTGCCACTCTCGTTGTTCCAACTAAATGTTCAAAAGTGAACTAAAACTTTAGCAACCAGAACTAAAATGTTCTAAAACTCTCTATCCACCCATTAGGTGTTAAAACTTTAAAAATCCGTCCAAGGCATCTGTTCCTTTCAACTGCAGCGGTCACAGGCCGGACCACAAGGCACTTTGCTGCAGTGACAAGACAGCCTTTGTTTTGTAGTTGGTTAAAACAATACGACAGGCAAACGTGCTACGATCACTTGGTGACTTGGCTGGCGAGGTCTTCGATGACTTGCGACTTGAGCTCGGGAATGAGACTGATTCTCATGAACTTGGAGCTCTGGTATTTGGTCTTGATAGCGTTGAGTTTGCCGCTGCCCGCTTTCGTCACGAGTAGAGCCATTCGGGCCAATATCGGCTCGAGCTCCTTCTCCGAGTAGTTACTGTAGAACATCAGCGTCTCGTTCTGCAAACAAGGATGAAGTTTATAAAATGGAGATAGGAAATAAAAACCTTGACAGCAATGTAATGCTATACATGTGTATGTAATTCACAAGAGAAAGCGGCCATCTGAAACGTATTTGCTGGATTGATAGAAATCAACAGAACTCAATGAGATCACTTACCCAAGCAGTTTTATCAAGGACTTTCATAGAAAGGCAGAGAGCAGCTGCAGCAATCTCAGATGGATGGTGGTGGACCATGTCGTAGTCAACAATCGTCAACTCCATCAGGTACTTCGCAAGCGTGTGTTTTGTTGCGTCAACCTGGGCAGGAAAGAAACGTGTGAATGTCTATCCATTTTAACAATATTGAATGGAACATGCAGTCCTTCACACAAACTGTTGATTGTAAAGGAGGAAATTGACCACCCATTCACTTGCAATACCTAAAACTGAGGAATAACAAAACAGAGGAATAAGACTCAGTACTGACCTCGCCAGCCTTGGAATTTCTGCGCAGGAAGTGCAGAGGAAGAGGTCGTCCGAGGTTGAAGTCCAGTGTTTTCAGAATGATGCACTCTGTTTTTCTGATGTCAGCCTTTGTGTAAGCATTGTCAGTGATGTACACAAAGTCGGCAATCTCAGGAGCATACATCTCCTCGTACTTTGAGGCTATCAACATCGCTGTGACCCCGACCAGCTGCAACTTGCTTCGTGCGACCTTCTGGACCTGTATTGCGAAAGAAACTACTAGTATCCAAAACTGAATAAAATACATTTTTTAAATACAGTATGACATTGATGTATGTTCTGGGTGACTAAATTTCCATCGACTTCATTCACAATTGTGCAAAAATGCTTCGATCACATGTGAGTAACTTGCCTGTAGAAATCGATCAATGATGGCCACCGACAGGTAAAGAGTTTCCTGTAGCAGGTGAAATCTCAAGTGAACCTGGACCAGCCAGTCAATGAGGATTCCCCGCATTCTCCCGTTGATGTCCGAGTCGTCAAGGTAACGGCTCGCGATAGGGAACCTTCGCTCCAACTCCCGCATGTAGTCATAGATGTTGTTGACATACTCGCTGACGAGTTGTGGATTCTCACCATCGTCTTTGTCAATGTCCTGAACGTTGAGGATTTGTTTGGAGAAAGCTGGCTCCTCCACAACTTCAGGAACAGGACTTGGTACTCGCTCCTCTTGTTTTTGCTTCCCACGAAGGTTTGCCGAGACATTTTCCTTGTCAACTACCGCAGTTGCCTGCTGTTTTGTGGAAGCACGCGTCGAGCGCACTGCATTGGTTGTGTCTTTCAATGTCTGCAAGAGAATGGAGAATTGAATCAAGAATAAAAAATTTTCAAATTTGAATCAAATGTTATATGGGAAAATCTTTTAACCTTGAGAAGTGAACTTTAATGGTACTCCACTGTTTAAAACGGATGCACAAAAACAGCGATGTACCTTTTTAGGTTCCGTTAGGGAAGGGACTTTGGCAGCATTGCCAAGATTACCAAGAGCTCCACGTTGTGTCAGGGCTGACTTGGCAGCTCCTGGTTTGCCAACAATGCCCTCCACATTTTCTTTGCCTTGTCTGGAGCTGACAAGCAGTCCAGAGGTCTGAGGAGAGAAGTGAGGAAATGATAAATTTTTCACAGAGCACAAATATTGGTTGTGCACATAAGATCAACAACGCTAACACCGACAATGTAATGTTCAAACAAAGGACCTGGGTAATCCAGTAGATCTAACAATATTAGATCACTACAACACTAGTCAGGTCTACAGTAACATTGCGTTGCTCTAGCACAAAACCCCTGGTGTAACGGAGAAACTGAATAGGGAGATCAGGTTTATTTCCAGCAAATATTGACATCGTGAGCCGCCTCTGACCAAAAATTTGAGTACCTTCCCTGATTTTTATTTTAACCAGTTAGAGCAGTCGGAAGTTCCAACTTTTATGTTGGAAATCCAGTTGAATTTTGACACCGGAGGCGTCTTCAGAGAAGACGATATTGTCTGTCTGGACTCTGGTAGTCTACTAGTAACCAAACCAATTACAGTCATTGAAATTAGAATTTGAAATTTAGAACGAATTTGAAACGAAGAATTTGTATTTGGAAGAAGGGAGCTGCATCTCAAAAGTCGAAAAGTACAGGTTCTGTAAATAAATGGTAGGGTGTCGTTTAAGTAATTAGACATGATTTCTTGCTTTTGTGGAAACCAAGAAAGCGATTTTCCAGATGTTTTCAACCTTTTGTTTACAAAAATATTCTAACTTCTGACTTCATCATGAATTTCAACTGATTTTCAAACAGAAAATAACTTACAGCGTTGTATCTTGAAAGTGCCATTCTGTGGAATCGGTCAGTATGGCCCCTTTTGCAGACTTCAATCAATTCTTGCAGTTCCTTTCGTTTTATTGTGTCCTTTTTGCTTGTTTTTCAAGTGCTCACAACCTTTCTCTTTGGCATTTGGCCGTGCAAATGACAGTCGAGTTAAATGCCCCGCGTGTTTGAACACATTGCTGTGACGTCATGGAAATGCACTTCTCTGATTGGACCAAAAATGTTATGTAGCCATAACAACCCCCAATCCCCATGTTATATTTTGAATTGTGCACATTGAATATCAATATTTATTTTCAATTATTTATGCAATATAAAATTGGCTATCAAATATGTATATTAGGTTGCTATTTCAAGTAGACGAAATAAAAAATAAAAAATGAAAATAATCACTTCCGGTTTCGTGGAAAAAAATGGCGGGAGCATGGCGTTTCTCGAAAATGTTGTCTAAAATGTCGCTGGAATTGCCGCTTTAGTGTCAACTGTCATCTGTGTTGAATAGTTGGATTAAACGCTAGGTGACTTGATAATAACACCCCAAGCATTCTGTTACGCTATAAATTCTAAACTCAATACCAAATTGAGTGTTGCTTTCAGTTTGTCACAATGGGCGATAAATGGGTATTTTGCGGTTTGACAGTACGAGTCGGTGACTGGCTGCAAGTTATTGGTACTTCTAATGTCGTTTTGAATCTATTTTTTTCCTGGGCACAGGTGCCCCTGTTGGATTCGTGACTCTTTTGGGCTCACATGTAGAATAAAGTGGTCAATTTTCGTTGAAATGTGTTACAACAATACATGGGACAGTTTATTGGGCACATTATGACAACCTGATTATGACATAGATGTTTGACATCAGTCTCCCTTTATACACGAAAAACATGTTTTTAGTATGTTTTTGGGGACATGAGAAATGTTTTTCGTGTACTGTTTTTCTTGTTTATTTCGACTCCTTATGTATTGACAGTTATTCTTTAGGCGTCAATAATGGTATATCAGTGTAATTGGTGCAGTATAGCAGCGTAATACACTCAATTTATGTTGAATTAATCGTATTTATAGTCGTTACAGAAATGCATCATAACGCCATCGGACGAACGAACACGTTATTCCGGTGCATTAGCATGAAAATGTTTTTGGGGTCTAAGTAATCATAACGTCAACAGAGGACAGTACGGAAATGTGGCATCATCATCATACGATGAAGATATTTGATATTTACACTATTCGTATTGTTATATGAATCCAGATAGTAGATACTCTTTTTATCATCAGCATTTCATATTATTGGATTCTGTACGGCAAAATAAAATGTAATACATGTAATAAATCGATCTGGTTTTTAAGCAGACATACGTGTTTCAGGTTTGTTTTTAGGGACATGAAATGTTTTCAGTGTCTGGAAAAATGTTTTTGGGGACACAGCATGTTTTTAGTGTATGGGAGAAGGCTTATAGTATACGGGAAAATGTTTTTAGTGTATGGGAGAAATGTTTTTGGGGACACGAAATGTTTTTAGTGTATGGGAGAAGGCTTATAGTATACGGGAAAATGTGTTTAGTGTATGGGAGAAATGTTTTTGGGGACACGAAATGTTTTTAGTGTATGGGAGAAGGCTTATAGTATACGGGAAAATGTTTTTAGTGTATGGGAGAAATGTTTTTGGGGACACGAAATGTTTTTAGTGTATGGGAGAAGGCTTATAGTATACGGGAAAATGTGTTTAGTGTATGGGAGAAATGTTTTTGGGGACACGAAATGTTTTTAGTGTATGGGAGAAGGCTTATAGTATACGGGAAAATGTTTTTAGTGTATGGGAGAAATGTTTTTGGGGACACGAAATGTTTTTAGTGTATGGGAGAAATGTTTTTGGGGACACGGATGGCTTATAGTGTACGGGAAAATGTTTTTAGTGTCTGGGAGAAATGTTTTGGGGGACACGAAATGTTTTTAGTGTATGGGAGAAGGCTTATACGGGAAAATGTTTTTAGTGTATGGGAGAAATGTTTTTAGTGTATGGGAGAAGGCTTATAGTATACGGGAAAATGTTTTTAGTGTATGGGAGAAATGTTTTTGGGGACACGAAATGTTTTTAGTGTATGGGAGAAATGTTTTTGGGGACACGGAAGGCTTATAGTGTACGGGAAAATGTTTTTAGTGTCTGGGAGAAATGTTTTTGGGGGCATGAAATGTTTTTAGTGTAGGGGAGAAGGCTTATAGTATACGGGAAAATGTTTTCAGTGTATGGGAGAAATGTTTTTGGGGACACGAATGTTTTTAGTGTATGGGAGAATTGTTTTTGGGGACATGGAATGTTTTTAGTGTCTGGGAAAAACTGATAATTGATTGTTTAGTAGAACAGAGTAGGTGTTGTTTTTTTCGAGTATTCCCTCAAAGGGTAATTGCAAATTAATTTCACGGACGCACTTCACGGTCAATTAATTGGTGGAACATTTTGTGACAGGAATGACTGTGACAAACAGTCGTTGTTATAAAAAGGAAAAGAAAAACGCGACCAAAGAAGACAAGAACTCAACCTCGTTTCTAATTTGAATGTTGATCTTGGTTTTACTAAAATAAATATTGGTTTTTGTTTTATCTCAATAAATTTGTGATTGTAATGGGCAATGAAGGAAGAGAATAAATAAACACAGCACCATTTGTGAATGTCTTATATTTTTCTTGTTTTTAACCTTAACCCAATATTGATTTGAATGTGAAAGGCAATAAACACAACGCAACAAAAGGAAAACAACGAACACACAATACTTTTTAATGATAGTTTAATGCGATCATGGCATGCATTGGCCCACATCTATTGATTTTAATCACATTAACATGTGATTGGGCTGTACAAACAAGAAAATAAATATAGATTCATATAAATCTTCTCTTTTGCTTTCAACTACGTTTGCAACCTGCAATATATAATAATACACATGTCATCATTGAGTATTCATACAGACGCTACCCTAAAAACATCAACCTAGCAAGAACGAAATTCACAGTTTTTGGTCACCTCAAGATGGCGATGACACACTCGTTTACCGGTCAATAAAAACACTTGAGCGGCGCCAGTATTGTATGAAAATATTACTTTTTGGGCGTATAAACGAATCATTTCAGCTATTGGACCAATTTCCATAGTTATCTAAGTTTTTAGGGGCTTTATCAAGTAGGAAAACCGTACACGAAAAACATTTCACAAGTCCCCAAAAACATCACTAAAAACGTGTTTTTCGTGTATTAAGTGGGACCCGTTTGACATAGTGATCAATAATTCCTTGCTGTATCTTGCGTGTTCTCCAAATTCCAATCCAACTGTGATAATCAATGACACTGAGAGTTTATCAATAACATTGACATGATTCCTCGATATGCACCTGTTCATTAGGGTCGCGAAATAGATCAACACAAATGGGACAGCAAAAATCTTGAACCCTGCAGATATATCATAAGCTAGATGTTTGGCAATACAGAGTTTCCATGTATTTGACAGTGTGTATGTATTTTCCAGCTCCTCTAAGTACTGCCAGTATTTCACACTGTCAAACATTGTACGGTCATCATGGTCATGAGTGTGTTTTCTTCATTCTGTTCCATTTGATTCCATTTGATAGAATAATAGGAACTAGTAAAAAGAAAAGAATGCATCCATGGGAGCCCTGGGAGGTACTAAGACCAGAAGCAAAAACTAGTTATTTGAACACAGGAATTCTCTTTTATGTTTTTGTGATGGTGAGGATGCTAACATATCAGAAGTAATAAGATCAGCATGGAATTTTTTCTCTCACAATTTACTTGGATGATATTGAGAGGCACTGAACCATGAAAACAGTATTTTACTCATGAAATTACTTTGTAAGAACATCTGTAATTTTGATTTCTATTGTGGAAACACCATTACAAATATGTTGACTGAAAATATGTATTATGATATGAGCTAGATCTATGTAAAAAATATTGTGTTTTTTCGAAGGAGAAATTCATTTACGATCACAATGATGCATCACTTCAAAATTCGAGTAAGCATTACAACAATTGAATGAAAACAAAAAATAGACTATGAAAGGTCAAATTTTATATAATTTGTATTGCAAATATTCAAAATGAATTTTAACTGGAAAACTTTGACAGGGAAATTATTTTTTCCTCTGCAGACAAGTAGTATCTGTGCATACAGCTAAGATTTGTACCTGAGATTCTTATCTGAAATCTCCGTAAGAACAGTTGTGGCTACAGTAACACAAAGTTATAAATAGAAATAAGATCATCTCTATAATTTTGCTTGATCATTTTCTCTTTTATACTAAACTGATATTCTGGAATACTATTCTTGTATATTTGCTTGTCACATGCTAAATAAAGCTAGATTAGGTATAGCATTATGTATATGTAGCAGCTTCATGGGTGCCGACGCATTACCAGAGCTAAGGCGGTTTGGTAAATTAACAGTGGTGGTAGCCCGACACACAATGTCACAGTGGATAAGGAATTAAAAATTAACAGAGTTGTTTCAGCTGGGACAAGTGTGCAACTGCAGACCATCAGACACTTTAAAAAAATGATTAAAAAACATGATTTGTACATAAAGATTGATATTCCTTCGAAAGTTGTTACAATTTTGATTGAGTAAAGTTTCAATTCATAGCATGAAAAATAACAGGAACTTAATCTCCACAGTTTCAACTTATCGCCAGCAAATCAAAGTAGCCACTCAACATACACCATGCAACTACGTGATCAAAGGATGTGATGTCATTAATCAAATTTGGGCTATAATAGATTTATGTTCTCTATTTGGCATTTTCAGTTCTGAAGACGGGAGTTTGCAGAGTTGAATTGATTTCATCATCGAAAATCGACAGAATTGGAGAAAGAGAGAGAGAGAGAACAATGGAGGATCTACGAAAACGATGTGATTTCAACAACACCACAACCAGAGTACAGGTATGTGCCAGACTGTAAACAAGGAAAATATCTTGTTTGCATGGTCAGTACTATACAGTATACCAGCATGGTCCAGAAACTCATATATAATATTTGTGGTGAATGAACTACCACCAAAACTTGTTTGTTACTGTGTTGAACAGCTGAGCCATTGCTGTAGTATACAAGCGAATGTTGTTGACATGGTAGATGGGACACTGTCACCTGACAGAGTTTGTGCAAGAATCCATTCTCGTAAAGATTCTCGCAAAATGACCATTGGTTCTCGCAAGATTATGAGAACATGTTTCTCGTGGAATTTTTACGAAATTTTAACCCTGTAAGCGTTTTTCATGATAAGTAATACATATCTCTGATATTTTTTTCATAGTTGCATACCGTAATTATTCAATTAGTTCGAACAGCTTAAAATAATTAAATTTTGAAATGTTCGAATCATTACATTCACGATAAAATCGTCCGTCAAAAAAAAAAAACCTCCAACCCAGATCGATCATGCCATGGCAGATAGGCCTACGCGAGTTGACAGATGCCGCTCATGCTGGCTGGTTAGGGCCTGTACGATTGATAGGTTAATTGCAGACTACTAGCATTTAAAAAAAACTTGAATAACTGGCTGCTAAATCGCCGGTTAACTGTAATTTATTATTTGCATTGATGCTAGATTCTATTCATATTGCATGTGCAATCAAGTCACTCGACTCGGGTAATCTTCAATGGCCCGCAAACCGCCTGGCACTATGAGGTCCGCGCTTTTTGTCTTACTCGGCATTTGTAATCGCACACACTGCCACCTGGCGAATATATCGCTGATTACTCATTTCGTAGTGCTGCCACCTGGCGAGTGGTATGTTTTGGTAGCTGACAAGTTGATTTCGTTCGTTGTTTCAATCGAAATTTTGATCGTAACTTTGACTGTTCGAACTAAAAGAGTCAATTTAAAAATTATTTTCATGAACAATTTTTGGTGTTTGAATTATTAGAGTGTTCGAACTAATTGAATAATTACGGTACATGTTCAGTTGTTGAATGTACAACAAATAGAGGTCAGAACATTTAGTTTGTGAAGGAGCATTTCAATTGGCATAATACTTGTGACAACTGGTGAGATGGCAAGGATGTATGGCTCAAGTTATATTATTTATTTGTTTGAATATATTATTTGCTGACATATCTCTAATATCGGCAAGATTTTTGTTCGTCATAATGCATCCTGTATATAACTATGATATGGTAAAATGTGTTTGCATTATGACAAACAGGATCATACCGTTCTCAGTAATCTGCCAGAAACATATTTTTCAGTCAGGCAGACTAGGTTTTACAATGTATGGTCACTGACGTCCTAACTGGAATAACACCAGAATGTTGTTTTTGGATGTTTATGAATATTTTTTTGAATTTACGTATATTTCTGCATGTGATGTTTGATCATTAGTTTGAAAATATGCTAGATCTATGCGTCATCACATGATTCCTTTTGAAATATAATTATGAAGAAATATCTGAAAGGAGTTTTTGTATTTTGCCAAATTAGATTTTCTGTTATTTTATTCAAAAATAATATTATACATGATGCATGCGTTAAGTATACTGAAGTGCAATAGCATTATAACACACTTTGCGATGTTTATTGTTCTGAAATGCAAAGAGAACAGAATGGTGATTGTGTAACCCATCTTAAAAATGCAAAAAGCATCTTTCATCTTCATCCTGAACGATATTTCAAATACTTTGTGTCATGAATGTTGCCATGTTCAAAGATAATATATAGAATCAAAGCCATACAAATAATGATTGCGAGTGATTTTGTAGGAACAATACATTCTTTTGGCATGAGAATACTACAGGTTCTTCTAAGTATTGTTGCAAAGACATATTTCTCTTTATTGTTTTCCAGTCAACTGCAGTTGCTTCCTCCAATTGATTATTCAATTCAAGCAAATGCCTTCAAGCAGTCATAGGGCGGACTGCAAACTAGTCATTCCTTCATTTTAATACATGTATATTGTTTGTCTTTTCTCGATGTCATTGAAAATTCAGCTCTGGATATGAGTCAATCTTGCAACACGAGCCATGACTTCCAAACTAATCCCCCTGAGGAACGAACGTTTTATCGTATCATACTTATTATGCACTACCTGTAACTGTATATTTGGAGATTTGAGGCACGTTCTGTTTTTTCTCGTCTATCTCCGCTATCAATCACAATCGAGGCCGATTTCTTTCTGTGAGTTGAATGGAAGCAGTAGTTCATAGTCCGTGATTGGGACAACAGGATGTCATTTGTCAATTGCGCTGTTGTTCCACTTTTGTTTCGTCCCGGTGTATCGTGAGCAGCAAAAAGACGACGTGATTGATGTTTTCATCTCTGTTCATTACTTGATTGGCTTCATACCTGATATCGTTGGGAATTGTCATTGCATGAATCTTGGTAATGAGCAAACCCTGCAAACGGATCATAAGTTGCTATCACGCAAGAGATTGAATTTTCTTTCGTTTCAGGTCATGACATTATCCAGACTACACTAGAATAATTCTCGCATGTAATTAGTTATCTGGGAGTGTGGTTACATATTCTGTGAAAGTTACATTTAAAGCACAGCACGCTAGTTAACAATGGTTAAGAATGCTTCACTGACGATCACATGGAACTTGCTGAGATGTACTAAGTCTAATCTGAACAAATGATTATTGACAGTGATATAATAGCAGATCATAAAATTGCCAGGGCAAAGCGATCTTCTTGGTTTTCAGTGGAAGTTTTGAAAAACTGATCATGAAAATAAACATTGTAGATATTTCACTGGGTTTTTTGTGTGCATATTGACATCAGCTGATGATCAATACGTTTTCTACCCCTGGCGATGATAGGGAATGTTGGTCGTACGGCCATTGTTCATATACCAAGTAATGAGAAAATGGCCATGGAAAGAAAAAATCGGGACAGGAAAAATTAATTTCGAATATACTTGGAAATTTTCTCTGACCTTGACCTTGTCGTTCAGTTTTGTGCTCTGAAATTTCACAGTGTTATTTCTAGGATCAAGGCACATTTCCCAAACGAAAACCATTCAAATTTGAAAGAATGAAATTAGTTTCACAATTTGGTCAAGATTTTTGAAAGACCACAAAATCACTCGTCGTTTACTTTCAGCACGAAGCGTGGTGTTTTGTGCACGTTTAGGCAGTTTGCCTTTGACACTGATTGCTCTTGTGGCGTGAACAGGAACATGTTACATGCAAATATTATTTCAATTAGTATACTGTTTGAAATGCCTGTAATTCCAGCTTCAAACTGTATACCATAACAGCCATATTATATTTGTATCGAGGTAGTCACTCTTTATATGTTGCATAAAAAGAATAAGCTTTTCGTAAACATTGATTAAATAGTGCAATTTGATATTGGTACTAATTTTCATACATCGGTCTATAATTCGTTCATCACAGGCTTAAAATTGGAATCATGCAAAATGTCTACAAGTCTGCGAGATAAATTACAAATACTGTATATGTCACTGGAGTGTATTGTGTACTGGTGAATTTGTGATTCTGTTTGATTAGCCGACTGTGTTTTAAATTGTGAAAACAATACATGTGTTGCATTTCATTGATTTGTCAAGTACAATGATATATTATTCCCCGGAGGTACATTGGTAGCAATTTCCATGAAATTTGAACACTGCCCACAGGGTTTAGATTCTGAACGTGGGCACCAACTTGAGCAGTGGACACTGCTTGATCCATTGCATTTCCTGGAATTGTGAGACCAGACAATTTTACAGACTCTTTTTAAAAACGATTTTGATATGTATAAAAGGTTGAATTTGATACTCGAATCAAATGGTAATGCCAGGCAATATATGCTTTTGCGGATTGAATTACATAATATATCGGTAGTTATTGTGTTTTCCATAAATGGCAAAAACATAATGACTATTTCGAAACGTGAGGAGTATATAATTACCGAAGATTTGAAAGATCATATCATGGGATCAAATGTTGAAAAAATTAATTATTGGCGCGCACAAAAATTTGTGCATGAAGATATTTGCTTTGCCTACAAAAATTGTCAATACATGACTTGATGTTTTGAAATGAAGATTTCAATTAAGTCAACAATAATTATTAGCTAAATAGATCTAGCCATTTGAAAATTTTAAAATCTTGAAATTTGAATCGATTAATCTGCTGGTGAAGGTGATATCACCTACTGGCAGATTTCGCAGAAAGGTTGGACAAGATAGACAAACACATCGGTGTTATTTA
This sequence comes from Terebella lapidaria, assembly GCA_949152475.1. Lineage (NCBI taxonomy): Eukaryota > Metazoa > Annelida > Polychaeta > Terebellida > Terebellidae > Terebella > Terebella lapidaria. The sequence continues at coordinate 5,546,045 of OX424562.1, forward strand.
ATATCCCATGAAAACATTATTGATTTGATGACAGAACAATACCTCATCCATTGACCTAAGATTACCTTATCCATTTTGAAATACAAAAACTGCGTCATTTGATGGGCAGTGAAGCAATGCCGTTGACAGGGGCTGTAAAAAATTGAAACCGATACAGACAGATAGAGTACAGCACATGTTTATGAATAGTGTTTCTATAAATCAATATGAATGTATGGTGGGCAGTTGGCATGAATAATCATTGGCAATAATATTTTGTGCTCGAGAAATGAAGATCATATTTATCTCGTAATGTAAATAGGTATGAATTTAAAATATGACATCAAATCATGTCAAATCATGTTTTCGTGTATTTGTAATACAAGCACATGTCATGCCATGTCATGGCTATCAAAATTTAAAGATCTTTACGGGTCTTGGAACAAACAGGTGGTTGAAAATATCACATGAATATCAATGAGCTTCAGTAGACTTGAGGGGAGTATCTACATGTTTAGAAATGGAGAATATAGGATTGTGCCTTTGGCTGAATATGAGTATTTTCTAAAAAAAAAAAACCGAAGCAACTATTTGATGTGGTTTTATGTAATACCGTATTTATTCAATTAGTTCGAACACTCTAATAATTCGAACACCAAAAATTATTCAAGAAAATAATTTTCAAATTGACTCGTTTAGTTCGAACAGTCAAATTTACGATCAAAATTTCGATTGAAACAACGAACGAAATCAACTTGTCAGCTGCCAAAACATACAACTCGCCAGGTGGCAGCACTACGAAATGAGTAATCAGCGATATATTCGCCAGGTGGCAGTGATCGGGATTAGGCCTGCCAATGCTAGGGTATATGACAAAAAGCGCGGACCTCATAGTGCCAGGCGGTTTGCGGGCCATTGAAAATTTTCCGAGTCGAGTGACTCGATTGCACTTGCAATATGACTAGAATCTAGCATCAATGCGAGATTATAAATTACAGTTACCCGGCGATTTAGCAGCCAGTTATTCAAGTTTTTTTTAAAATGCTAGTTGTCTGCAGTTAACCTGTCAATCGTACAGGCCCTAACCAGCCAGCATGAGCGGCATCTGTCAACTCGCGTAGGCCTATCTGCCATGGCATGATCCATCTGGGTTTGGGATTTTTTTTCGTTTTGACGGACGATTTTATTGTGAACCTAATAATTCGAACATTTCAAAATTTAATTATTTTTAGCTGTTCAAACTAATTGAATAAATACGGTACACAAACATGACGTTATCAAATAATGTGTTGGAGTTGTTGGAAATTTCTTTCCAGGGGAAAGACTATGCATGTTCTTAGCTATTTGTTATATTTTATTCAGCATGAAAATAAAACAGAGTATAGTAATCAGAGATAAAATACAGCAATCAGAGATAATTCAGGTCGATAACACAAACTGTTTGTGTGTAACTTGTTTGATGCGCAGCTACATGAATATTCATCAGTTTGAATATTATGAGTAAAGTGCACAAGTGAAAAACAAATGAAAGAACAAATGTAAAGAAAACAACAAACACATGGACTAGCATCATACATTGACTATATTGAACATGTTGCGCAACCATTTGACGTTTATCCGATTGCCGATTGAGGTATTGAATATCAATGAGGGGGGAATGTTGCGTAAATATATTCGCACAACTTTACCAGTTTTTTCATTGTCAAAATACATTCAACACCCAACAAGTAACATTGTCTTGAATAAATAATTTGTGATTAATCAATAGGCATACCATATTTATAAGTATATAATTCTTCATCAAACATATTCCAAGCAGTTCGCACCATCAGAACATTTAAACAGCAGAGAGGATCAGTCATCAACCATTAAATCCATAAGTAGTTCCATTTCTATCCTATTCCGCACTTTTTATTTAGTCTACGTTCTACGTTGGCACACGACCACCATTATTCATGTGTATCTTGTACATAGGGTAGGCACCCTTGTTTGTATGGTTGGCATGGTTACACTCTGGTATAACCTGCTCCATTGCGTAAGTTCGCTCCTTTTCGCCATTCACCATATCATTCATTCCCGGACTCCTCTGCCATTTATCGACCATCTTGCCACTGTTGCCCGCGGTTACGGGGTGATACTTGCAAGTGACATTGACATCGCCTCCTCTCGCCATGGCGCCCACACCGTACCCCCCTTTCATCATCTTGTTGTGCTCGGCTTTCGTACATGAGAACTTGTGATCCTTCCCGCTGCTAAATCGCTGACTGCGATGGGACGGGATGGACACGAGAGTGGTGTGGTGATGTGTACCGGAGATCGGAGCGTACTTCTCATGCGTACACCGCCAACAGAATGTGTGCAAGAAGATTCTCCGGAATTTCTGCCCTAGTGCACAGTAGAGGATAAAGTTGATGGCGGAGTTTAGGTTGACCATGAAGTTCCTCACTTGGGAGAGAATGTTGTACCCGTAACTGGTCTCAACCATATTCAAGTTGATCGAGAACGCGAGATTGTATACAAGCGCTGGAAGCTGACAAATCATAAAGACGATCACCACGGAAACCAACATGATTGTGACGTTATTCTCGCGTGATTGTCGGACATTCATGTTCATCTCTCGGTTGCGCTGCGACTGACGCACGGCACGAATCAGGAACGTGTTGAGGATGAACAGGCCAAGGAACGGGATGATGAACATGATTGGCACGTAGAGACAGGAGAAGTAGCCAGTCAGGTATAGCGGATTCTGGCTGAACTCCGTCATTTCATGCATCAACAGGGTCTTGTTGGATATCGGGTGTACCTTAACGACTGGGCGATACTCAAACCAGCGCGGTATGTTGTAAAGACTGGAGCCGAGAGAGACGGCGATGATGACGATCTTTGCTCTAGTTATGGTACACATACTCGCCGCTTTAAGCGGATGACAGACAGCAATGTATCGCTCGACCGTGAACGAAACTGTCAGCCATATTGTAGCCGTCTGTGCAATAAGGGCTACAGGGTAGATGTAAGCGACCACGTACGAGTAAAAGTGGTAAACGTAGGCTTCGACTTTAACGCTCATCAGTCCAATCAGGAAGAAGGTACAGATTAGCACCACGCTGTCCCACACCGCCAGCGCCGTCAGGTAATAGTTTGTGGAGGAACGCATCGCACGCTGAGATAGAATCACGATCGTTAGCAGATTGCCGATGAGCCCTAGCACCACAATAATGGTCGTCAAGACTCCGCCCATCCAGTACTGCATGTAGATCAGCGGGTCCTGCTCCATCGAGTTTCCCGAGTTGTTCGCGAAGGAATCCATGTGAGCTGTGTCGTTGTACTCGACTGCGGATTCGGCCATTTTCGTCTGTCACAAAGGTGAAGTGATTCACTTCAACGGCAACATGAATGTTTTTGCTTTAAAAATTGTTATCCATGAGTAGGTCAACAACTCCTTGCACTTTAAATTGCATGGAGGTGAGTTTTTGCACTACAGGATAGGGGTGAAACAGATGGTCACAAGGCAATATCCAATATCGTTGGCCTCTAGCTTTCACTTGTTGTCGAACGGGAACATTGTTTGTTCTGAGGTGACCGACAAGACAGGCTTAGGAAAAAATCACACAACATCTGCTCAGATTTCAGCCTCAATATTCCAGCGATTTTTCTGTTCTGCGAATATTTAGCAGTCGCGAGATCAATTACTGACTGTTGTGCATGCCGCAAGGCAATTAAAGTCAAAGTTGCAACGCCCAGAAGAATAAAAGGATTGCAAATTGAATGGTTTCTTTCATCTGCCGTCCACCTTTTGATCCAGTGTTTGTTACATTGTGTTTCGAAAAAAATGCTGACAATCCGAAGACGTTGTCTGTTGATATTCAATTGCGTCTTGAATGAATCCTGCCTTTCACACTTCTACCTTGTTGTTGATTGGTCAATTGAGTGTGAAGTGTGCGCTGCATCGGAGCCAGCCTGAAATATACGACAAAAAAAGAAATCAGCCCATGATATACTCAGCACGATTTGCACCTCCACATGCAAGTTTCCAACATAAACAATACCGAAAATATGTTCGGTAATTTATTCACGTGATGGAGAGTGTGTCATGGTTGGGGGTACAGACCTTCCATGGGATTGATTGATTGGAAAATTGATGGACTTAATGCATTACCAGGCTGTCAAACTGATTGATTTTTTGTCAACTTTCCATGTTTAACATTTAGTGTATGTCGTATAGTGTAGATCTGGTTTATTGAAAACCAAATGAAATCTCAATTTAGTTAATTTAGCTGGGCGTTAACGTGTCTGATACCTAACTTTTGACATTTTACTAATGATACATGTTGTTCATAAATATTGATTTTTGGGCGGGTTGCGTGCAACCAACCCACCTATTAGATTGACGTGTCCGTCTGTCCGTCCGTCCGTCCGCGAACGTGATAACTCACAAAGTTTTTAACGAAATAACGCCAAAATCATACCAGAGGTGCATCATGAGCAGATCTCGGACAAGTTCGATGATGGGTGACCTTGACCTATTTTTCAGGTCGTGGCAAGACTTCGAACTTGACAATATATGAAAACAGGACTTTGTACCTTGTGAACGCGATAACTTACAAAGTTTTTAACGAAATACCGCCAAAATCATACCAGAGGTGCATCATGAGCAGATCTCGGACAAGTTCGATGATGGGTGACCTTGACCTATTTTTCAGGTCGTGGCAGGACTTCGAACTTGACAATACATGAAACAGGACTTTGTACCTTGTGAAAGCGATAACTTACAAAGTTTTTAACGAAATACCGCCAAAATCATACCAGAGGTGCATCATGAGCAGATCTCGGACAAGTTCGATGATGGGTGACCTTGACCTATTTTTCAGGTCGTGGCAGGATTTCGAACTTGACAATACATGAAAACAGGACTTTGTACCTTGTGAACGCGATAACTTACAAAGTTTTTAATGAAATACCGCCAAAATCATACCAGAGGTGCATCATGAGCAGATCTCGGACAAGTTCGATGATGGGTGACCTTGACCTATTTTTCAGGTCGTGGCAGGACTTCGAACTTGACAATACATGAAAACAGGACTTTGTACCTTGTGAACGCGATAACTTACAAAGTTTTTAACGAAATACCGCCAAAATCATACCAGAGGTGCATCATGAGCAGATCTCGGACAAGTCCGATGATGGGTGACCTTGACCTATTTTTCAGGTCGTGGCAGGACTTCGAACTTGACAATACATGAAAACAGGACTTTGTACCTTGTGAACGCGATAACTTACAAAGTTTTCAACGAATTACTGCCAAAATCATACCAGAGGTGCATCATGAACAGATCTCGGACAAGTTCGATGATGGGTGACCTTGACCTATTTTTCAGGTCGTGGCAGGACTTCGAACTTGACAATACATGAAAACAGGACTTTGTACCTTGTGAACGCGATAACTTACAAAGTTTTTAACGAAATACTGCCAAAATCATACCAGAGGTGCATCATGAGCAGATCTCGGACAAGTTCGATGATGGGTGACCTTGACCTATTTTTCAGGTCGTGGCAGGACTTCGAACTTGACAATACATGAAAACAGGACTTTGTACCTTGTGAACGTGATAACTTACAAAGTTTTTAACAAAATACCGCCAAAATCATACCAGAGGTGCATCATGAACAGATCTCGGACAAGTTCAATGATGGGTGACCTTGACCTATTTTTCAGGTCGTGGCAGGACTTCGAACTTGACAATACATGAAAACAGGACTTTGTACCTTGTGAACGCGATAACTTACAAAGTTTTTAACAAAATACCGCCAAAATCATACCAGAGGTGCATCATGAACAGATCTCGGACAAGTTCGATGATGGGTGACCTTGACCTATTTTTCAGGTCGTGGCAAGACTTCGAACTTGACAATATATGAAAACAGGACTTTGTACCTTGTGAACGCGATAACTTACAAAGTTTTTAACGAAATACCGCCAAAATCATACCAGAGGTGCATCATGAGCAGATCTCGGACAAGTTCGATGATGGGTGACCTTGACCTATTTTTCAGTTCGTGGCAGGACTTCGAACTTGACAATACATGAAAACAGGACTTTGTACCTTGTGAACGCGATAACTTACAAAGTTTTTAATGAAATACCGCCAAAATCATACCGGAGGTGCATCATGAACAGATCTCGGACAAGTTTGATGATGGGTGACCTTGACCTATTTTTCAAGTCATGGTAGGACTTCGAACTTGATAATACATGAGAACAATGCCAATTCCTTCCACTAACAGCCCTCCTCGATGCAATCCGCCCAATTGTCGCGGGCGCGACTTATACTTGTTAATGAACTAGAATAAAGACAACTTTGTGACAGGGTAAAAACTTGAATTCTGCGATTGCTCACTGACTGATTACATTTTGTTCCATAATTCAAAAACACAAACATTTACTTCTTATTCCATTTTGTTCCAATTCTTCGCTCATTATCATCCTACTTTCTCTGTTTTCGTCGTCAAATATTGACATATAGTTACACAACTCATGCAGTATTTGAGCAATGTTTGGTATAGGACTTTTTCTCCCCACAGCGTGCGGTAATTTGCGGGCTCGCCATCGACAGTACCTGTAATGCCATGCCTACTTGCTTTCCGAGTGACAAGGTTCATTTTCACAATGAGATCACTCAGTTTCTTCACCGTGGACATGGGTGTATTGATCTGCCATTTCTCCATTATTCATGGTTATTGTCTTGAAGACAAATACCGCAAAACAACAAGGAGAGAATGTGTTTGTTCAGATCAAGGAATGAGGAAGTCTGTAAACGGTGCCAGGAAATGGTATCCACGTCAATGGTGTGTACTTGGTTTGCGGTGAACCAGTACTGATTTGAAAGAGAAAAAATTTATTATTGTTATTTTACTTTTAAAATTTGCCATATGCATTGGAAAGCTGTGGTGTGTTTTCCCAAATAGAAATGGTTTTAACGATAAAACCCGAACGAGAGGAAGACTTCTTTTGATGATGAATAAAAAAATCCCACACAAATTCAGTCTTTGTGGAACATTGAATTATATACAAATTTTTTGTTACTAAATCTTTGCAGGTCTTTTTGTCAATTTACTGGCGTAGTTCATCTAACGCAACAAATTATTGTGTTCCACTGTGATATATGAAGATACATGTATCCTAAGTATTCACAATTCAAACATGAGAGAAAATGATTATACTTCATCATTACTCGTGTTAGGTAACAAATTGTGATTTATTAATACACAGTTATTATAGAAGTGTCCTATTATTCTTTTGCTCATATAGCAGATCACTGGCTGTTTTTATGGTGATTATCCATTTCATAATCTGTCTGTAGTGATGTATTTGAAATATTACCAGATTCAATTTCAAAGAATGCAACAGTAATTATCTTAACATTATTTCATAATAAAAAATAATCATCTTACTTCAAAGGAGAGAGAGAAAATCTCGATCATGTTAGCTCTTACGGCCGAATCTTGGTAGATGCAGATAGACGTATGGTGAGTATTCCTTGGGGCAGTGTTGTGTAAAATATGAGCACTGTGGTATTCAGTAATTAAGTCTTGCATCATGAAAGAACTGATTTTGCCTTTTTGCAATATCTATATACAGTTGAAGTTGCATTGGCTTCCAATTTAATAGATTGAAACGGTTAGACAGATCGAAACTCTTCTTTTTAGAATATTTACAACTTCTTGCATCATGTCATTGCTATGAAATTATGAATTATGTAAAATATCTTGTAGGTATCTTATTTATTTAATTATATTGGCATGTTCTTAACAATGTTTCAGTTATATTATGCCTGATGATATATTCAGTTGCATTCTCATTGCATATGCTCATCAGTCAGTTACCGCCCGACAATTCCATTATAAGGTATTATTTTCGCCGATACTTCGGTCAAGTTTGCGAGCGGTATAATTAGTGCTGTCACATGTTTGTGATGTAACACTGGCTGCGGCTCCGGACACGAACCCGCTACTTGCGGAATAATCATCCACGTAAACCTCCTGTGGTTTTATCTTGTTACATAATGAAACGTCTCTTCCAATTTTGCAGCGGAACAGATATTTGGCTTCCTGCCAAAGGTAGAAAGTTGCTCATTAATCAGTTTATAATTACTGCATGGCGTTCTATAAATTGTTTGCAGGTTAGGGAAAGTGCAGTGCAGCATTGCAAGTGATTTTTCCCCCAGATGCCACCAGCTATGCACAGCTACAATGATCAGGATTTTTTAGGGTTACAATGATTTTTGGAGTGTGGAAAAAAAATAAACGGGAAAACATTGAAAGTTGCACTTCATGCTCATCTGGTGTTTTTGTTTTGGCCTTGGGATTTTTTTTCGCTTGAAAGTGATAGCGTTTGGGGAATTTGTACTCCACTGGCAAGGGTCAGGATAAAATATTTGCTTCTTTTTGATGTTTTAGATCGGAATTGTTCATCAGTTTGTTGCCAAATAGATACATGATCACTTTAAACTCGGGCAGTGAGATATCATGTTATTTAATCAAACTGGAGGGAAGTAGGAAATATTTGAAGAATGACATTTTACCTATTTGGAGATTGTAGACAAAGATAAATTTGATGAAAATTCATGTTTTCATGGTTTCAAACATATTTACAATACATATATATGCAATTATAAATATGATAGTGATGCACTAAACAAAGCTAAATGGATTTTAAAAAAAATAATATGTCTAAGCTGGTAAAAAGCTTTGCATTTAACGCAAAAAGCTCTGAAGATTCAAGAATCCTGGAAATGTGGGAAAAAAGGAGGTCATTGTCCCTGCGATTGCTATCCCTTCTAGTTGATGAAACTGTCTATCGTGAAACCTGATATTAACACACCAGTTCAACAGCCATGTCTCAAGTTGCTATCAGTACCGTTCCCAAGTCTAGATCGCACTAGGATACCCGCGCCGTCCATTATCTGCAATGCTCGTTCACGCCATTATCAATGTCCCATCCGATACGCACTCAATTAAATGTCACACTCGTGTTGAAGTCGGCAATGCCAGTGTGAGTTCATATAAAAGTCTGGTGTGAGGTGGCGTACAAATAGCAGACCTATCGATTGTTTCGTTTTGGTATATCAAGAAGCGATTGTGACCTTGGGAGAATGGTCTCGTTTTCATGCGAGGAAGATTCTGTGCATAAGATTACGAATGTGTGAGAAATTTGAGAAGATAAGTGTCAATGACGTGTTTTGAGTAAATGGAATCCTAGAGGCTTCACGTGCAACTCAAGAGATCAGCGTTTATTTTTGAGACCTATTTATATACAATGGTCAATTGGTAAAAGACAGTTACAATACTCATTGTTGTATACCGCAAATGTGTGACATGTAATTTTTTCTTTGATGCAGCAAGGACATATTTGTTCAGCTTATTAAGGCATTTCGGCAGAAATGCCTTTATGGTTTTTTTTTTTTTTTTTTTTTTTTTTTTTCTTTTTTTTCTTCTTCCGCCACTTTTGGTTTCCGGACGATAACTTTAGATTGCCTTGACGGATCCTTGTCAAATTTTCACCGCAAGTCAGAAATGATATGTGGAAGAACCCTATTCTTTTTGAGCCGGATCCGAGGTCCGTGAGGTCCGTGAGGATGAAATCAAGGCTAATTTTAAAACTTGGTTTCCGGACGATAACTGGAAAAATATTTATGCAATAGTTGCAGAACTCTGCATGGAGGTTCATATGCCACCAGGGAAGAACCCTATTGATTTTGGGATCGATCCGTCAAACGACCTTTGACCTAGAGGTCAAAATAATTTTTTGCTGATTCATCCTTGAGGCTTCCTGCATATCTCGGAAACCGTGCGTCGTAGAGCGAAACGGACGTTATTTTCGGACTCGTCGCCCTAGACAAACATCTCTAGGGTGTACTTTTTTTTTTGATCCGGCTCCGAGGTCCGTGAGGTCCGTGAGGATGAAATCGAGGAACTTGGTTTCCGGACGATAACTCAAAAAATATTCAGGCAATAGTTGCAGAATTTTGCACGGAGGTTTATATATCACCAGGGAAGAACCCTATTGACCCGGCATTTTTCGTTTTCGTCGATATCTCGGAAACGGTGCGTCGTAGAGCGAAACGGCGGTATTTTCGGACTCGTCGCCCTAGACAAACATGTCTAAGGGGTATTATGGATGAACTTTGACCTTGACCCGAAATTTTTTTGCCGAGTCGGCATTTTTCGTTTTCGTCGATATCTCGGAAACGGTGCGTCGTAGAGCGAAACGGACGTTATTTTCGGACTCGTCGCCCTAGACAAACATGTCTAAGGGGTATTATTGATGAACTTTGACCTTGACCCGAAATTTTTTTGCCGAGTCGGCATTTTTCGTTTTCGTCGATATCTCGGAAACGGTGCGTCGTAGAGCGAAACGGACGTTATTTTCGGACTCGTCGTCATAGACAAACATGTCTAAGGGGTATTATGGATGAACTTTGACCTTGACCCGAAAATTTTTTGCCGAGTCGGCATTTTTCATTTTCGTCGATATCTCGGAAACGGTGCGTCGTAGAGTGAAACGGACGTTATTTTCGGACTCGTCGCCCTAGACCTTAAATTTTTTACCGAGTCTGCATTTTTCGTTTTCGTCGATATCTCGGAAACGGTGCATTGTACAGCGAAACGGACGTTGTTTTCGGAGTGGTGGCTCTAGACAAACATGTCTAAGGGGTATTACTGATGAACTTTGACCTTGACCTGAAATGTTTTTTTGCTGAGTCGACATTTTTCATTTTCATCCATATCTAGGAAACGATGTGTCGTAGAGCCCATGGCAAACATGTTTTAAATATTACAAATTAGTCCTAACACCGAAATGCCTCCTAGGCATCTTTAGGCCTTGACGTCTAGTTTGCAAACAAATCCTGCTGAAAACTTACAATCCATACAATGGGAGCATTGCATTGTGGGATGGAATGCTATCGACCATGCTTCATTTGCACCAATTTGCTATCATTAACATGATTGACTGAACACTATTGTGAGGAGTCATTCTCCATTGCCTAGTGCCACTCATATCGCTGTTTTTCGGTCTCCTGTTTCACAGCAGATGTTGTAAGATGTGTCTTCGATGAGTTCTCATTAATAAAGCGACAATGAATGTGGAACTTTGGCCTGAAATGAAGCTTCCTGAAGTTCTTGACGATATCGACTCGTGACTTTTTGCCCATCATCCAAACAATTCAATACGAATGCTTGTCGCAACTTGCTGCAAAAGTTGTAAGTTCAGAAAGGCAAAAAGGAATTGGTTTGGCAAAATTTTCACCAATAATGCAAATGTAATTAGAGTACATTAGTAGGATGGTTGTTCGAAAAGGTTGGTTGCAATTTTTAGTACTTTCAGTTGATTCTTTATAATAATACGCTACCTGCTGCCATGCATATCGAGCATGCTACATTTCTAAGGGGGAACTCTTTGAGAGCGCAATATCTTTTCTGGAGATTCGAGAGAACAGTGGGCAAGGGGTAGATGTAGGTAAACAAATCGAGATATTGTCTCGTAAGACATTGCAAGGCAAAGTATGTCAGTTACACGATTTATCATATGACTTTTACATAACCTTGTCCACTACAGATCTATCTCAATCTCGACCAGACTTTCTGTCAGTTTGACCCCTCACTCGTTCCTCATTTCTCTGGGATTATTCCGTTCTAATCATCTTGATCTGTCTGCCACTAATAACATCTCATGACCAGCTGTACACGCTATACCTCTACATCCAGATGTCCCGCTTTGGAACTACGCGAAACCCCAGGAAAATACTATCACATGCGGGTGTGATTCTCGTTAGCGGAGGGCAGATTGTTGCACATCTTGTTAACGATAGAGCGCCTGATAGAGCGCTCAAACGCACTCCACGCCTGCCCATGTGTGACACATCATTAAAGGCGGTAAGTAGTGCCCAGGGCGAAAAACCTGAATTCGCCGAGCCCAAAAGCAGCTTATTTGGTTTTCCCTGAAACAACGGCGATCGATAAGTAGAGAATCCAATATTGAGTAGTTTTCGGGCCCCCTTGCCCCCTTCCCTTGGGCGATTAATAGAAGTTTTCCCGGGAGAGGGGTTAGTTTGATTAGTGCTGTGGGGGGAAGTGGTGGCAGTTACTCGCGTTGTGAGACTTGGTGAACTTTGTCTGGGAGGTGCGAGTGTAGATTTGCCCAGTGGCCATTGAATAGAGCGTAAAAGCGTTTTTAGCGCCAAAGTTGGAAGCGGTCAGCTATCGGTACTGCTTTTTAAGAATGCTGGCATTGACCGTTTGCCGAAAGCCTTCAGGGGCAGTCTGGTATTGTCGCTGTCCATGCCCTTGCTAATGGTTGCTCGAGTCGCTACTCTCTGTTGACAGGCGAACAACCGTCGTTACTCCATGATAAAGTGGAAACCACTTTAACACCTTTTTTGTCATTGGAGAAGCGGAGAATGGGTTTTTGTTTCTTGGCGATAGTTATAAGGCTTCATCTGGATGGGATTGATTTTGCAACTTGTTTGCAACAACAGGAATAAAAAAAATTGTGGGTACTAGTATTGGAGCAGACAGAATGTTTCATGGTGTTTGGTTACTACCAGTATTTCAGCTATCACTTTTTGCTAGTCTTGCAAGTTATTATGTTATGTGAAGTAGCACAAAATGAAATTCAAATACTAAGGAAATGTGAAATTAAAAATTTGCCTTGCCAAGGTTGCAAAAAGAAATTCCTACTCAAGCTACATGTAAAAAACACGAGTATGAAGAATTTTTTTTTTTCGATAAAAAGGCGAGATGGTCCTGTCTGCATAATTTCCCAATTTTATATTTGTCTAGCTTCCTGCATAATTTGCAAAATGTGATAATAATCAGATTATGAAGAGGCGAAAATAAAAATATACATGTATTTGTAAGTGCAACAAATAGAAATGTATTTTTGGATATGATGGTTCAATAGGGTCTTCTCAGTCCCAAACCTTGCAGCGAGAGGGCTTAACTGTCGATATTGGTCAATAAGCAGTTTATTATACGGCTACAGACAACTTTCGCTTGCAAATTGTAAATATTGTGCAGAATTTCATCTTGGAATTTTTGATATAAATCATAATGTCACTGATACTATGCTGTCGAAAGTGCAAACTGTGGTCGCCATGCAAATTATGTAAACGTAAACGGAAACGTCATCATTGATTTATCTATGTAAATAGACCAGTGCTGAGTGCAATCCATAAAAAAATTTGGACCGGTCTGCGTGATATTATGAGGGATTAATTTTTACCCAGTCTAAACTAAATTATTTGGATAAATATTTATTATTTTTCATAGAAAAATGTTTTCAATTTGTGCAGTTAACAACGCTGCACATGGTGGTATATTTAGTTTTTCATTTAAAAAAAATCACTGTGTATGTAGTATGTGGCCAAATCCTAGGCATATAATACTGATATAGCATTATTTGTGAGGTAAATTGCAACTCAATAAATATCTGAAATTTGTTGGAAATGACTTCGCAAAGGAATATGAGGTTTATGAGCTCAACTTTAAATATGAAGGGAAAAACAAAACAAAATACTTTACCCTCCATTCAGCATAGTTCACTTGAATAAATCCACTTCAATCGATTATCCTCTGTGTCTAATTTTAGATATCCATCTTTTGTGATATTCGCATATATTTTTGCAATGATACAAGCGATCCTACGCCGATAGAAATCAGATCTGCCACAAACATTCGACCCGTGACCAACCCGTCTCATAAGTGGCGGCCAAGCTTTTCCAATTATGCAAACTGATTGATACTTTTCACGCCAATAATTGCGAACGAACGGACGAACGCCTGACCACCGCACGGTCGCTGCTGTGCCACCCGCTCACTTCCACTTCGCTCTGAGACAGCAGGGTTTCTTCCTATCAAGCTAGCGATTGGGCAAGCAACACCTTCTCCCCCTGGGCCCTGCAGGGGTTTCCTTCTCTCCTCTTGCCTCGCATTGCCCGGGCTGGCCTGGCTACCAGGCTCAACACAAATTGGTTACATATCCATGGATAGTCTTGGTAGGGTTGCGGGGTGTGCCTACTGGCTGCTAGCTGTGAAGAAAGCTTTTTTCCACGTCTAAGTCTCTAAGCTTGGACAGTGGCCGGTTAGTTGTCCTTCTTTGGGAGGGTGAGGCAGCCTTGGGTTTCTTGCTTTTCGCTAAGTGGTCTCTTTCTACAGCTCAGTATCCCAATGAGTAAAGACCCTTCGATGATAACTTGATCTCGTTGTCTCACGGACTGACGAGCGGCCATCTCGGCTTGCAGTCTTCATTTGATTGACTGATTGGGAACGGTATGGACAGCTCTTTGACGGAAGGGGTGTCAATGCCGTATTGTTGATGGGTAACGCAATTTTGTCCCAATTATTTACCACTCAGTGTGGCCCCCACTCAATGACACATCCATCACCATCGTTACGTAATGACACTAATACGTCTGACATTTGCAACGGGAATTTTCATGATCATGCAGTGATGGAAAACTGGGTTTGAACCCTGGAACTTTCATGGAGAAAAGCAAAACAAAAATAAAAAATGGGAGTCCATTGTAAATGATGTAATATGATGTAATGTAGATAACTTCTAAATATAGCAGACATTTGAGATAATGATATCTGAAATATTTGCAAGAGCAAAAATGAAAAAAAGATGTGAACAAGCCAATAATTCGCAACACCTAACAAGCTGCAATTTGGACTGCAACCTTGCAATTGCAATATTGCAATATTCCAAATTATTCCAGCATATTGCATGTTTTTAATAATAATAGTAATAATAAATAATGCTGTGTTCATGTGCTTAGACTTTGAATGTCCACTCACTATTTTGGTGACTTTTTAAAAGAGATTTTTATGTGAAGCACTGTAATGCAATAATGTCTAAAACATTCATTTGGATTTTTGATCGAGTCTGCTATGACATTCAAATTTTATGTATGTTTTCTCAGCAGGGAACATGAAATAGAACACTTCCGGGAGCAAGCTGTGGTCATTTCCCAAACATCACTCAGATACTACGCACAATTTTGCCCCGCCCTGTACAGGTCTCTAGGCTAGTGACCTTTCTATGAAGCTTCAGATCTCGTTTTTTCCGCAGCCAGACAAGTTCCTATAATCTCCCGTCTCACTCCCGTAGAGTAAAATTCTTATTCCGACTAACGCCGAGCGTTTCCTTCGCTCAGATTCACCCCGCGGTCGGGATTACTTGCAGAGGACTGAGAGTTACGTCGCCAACGGTCAGCGGCTCACTTATTTCATAGGCCACTATTTTGGGGTCGAGTTGGATATAAATATGGAGAAGCTCACGTTGATGGTGACTGGTGACTTGGGCAAAGTGTCAGTGACAGGGTTCAATCTGCTTCAACTCGACGGTGATGGCTGGAACTTCCGACAGATTATGTTGTATTCCAATAATACAGAATTAGACTTATGGTACTGTTAGTAAAACTGTTCATTCAAATAGGTTCTAAATACATAAAACTGCTAATCATATTTGAGAAGCATATGCACAATATTTTCATTTAAATCAGTTCGTTTAAAATAATAAAGTTAAATTGAAACATTCATTGATTAATCCATCAAAATGACGCAATTTGAATTCCATATTGATGAAGAAATACACCTAGTTCCTCTCAATATCATGTCAGCATTGTGATAAAAATTGGGGACAGCCACTGATCAGAATCTATTCCTCATGCATAAAAGACCTTGACTATTCCATCCAAGGTTCTTTTTCAGCTGTCCGTCTTGATTGCGAGGAGCCAGTCTTCATCACGGACAGAATCACACCATTGATCTGAATATCACCGGTATTGTTGCTGCGTCCTCCACGCAATTTTATAGAATGCGGCCATCTCATCGATTTATTGGTTACTCTGTGGGAGCTGAAGGTTATTGTCCGTCTTTGAACATGTCCGAGCACTTCACCGTCTGGTATTTGATACACTTGACAAGTGAAGACAGGCGGCTGGATTCCGAGAGGAAACTTTAGATATAATTCCTGGAGTTTGCTGAGTGATTATCTCCAAATTTGGCCAACAGTAAAGAGTGAACAGTTCTTAGATTTTCCTTGCTGGGCCGAACAGCTCGATCCACATCAAAACATTTCATTTGCATCGCATAAAATATATTATTGAAGACCTTGTTTCTAATGATAGAAGCAATTTCTTCGCAGATTAAAAGTATGACCCTATTTAGAACTAATTTCTTGAAAGGATGGAAAGTATAGTCCTATTTAGATATGAAGAAGTAACTCCTGGAATATAATCCATAAGCAGGTTGTAAGTGCTTCCAAGTATTTCCGACTGGTTTATCACAGCTCCACAAGTGTTTAACTAGTTTGTATACCGTCATTTTCAGGCCATGGAATTGGTGTTTTCTCCGTTTGAGGCACTTGTTATCCAAGGGCACTTCAGAGAATGACCACTTTCTCATTTCGTCGCCTCCAGCTCTGATAACTGAGGCTTTTGTAGTCATACGGTTGACTTCTATTTTCGGAGTTTGGTCAAGCCATGAATAGGAATAGTTTATGAATGTATTCAACATTTGCAAAAAAATTTAAATCAAGTACATGACTGAAACATTACCTGTACGTTTTGTATGTAACATGAATTCATGTATGTTGTAGAAGCACATCATAATTTGTAACTTCAGAATGGAGTCACGTTAATGGCTTGTTAATCAATTTGTTTGGGATCAGCATGGAGCATAAACATCCGTAGTGTGGTGATTTATTGGTATTTTATACCTTGTTGGCATCTAATTGATACAAAATTCCATATGAATATTTACATTATGGAGATAAACAACCTATAATTATTATGCTTGTCTTAGTGGAGGTCAAACTATTTTGTGTGTGGTTGATTTATGATGAGATTATTCCTGGTGTGTTGTAAATATGATCATATAGGAGCTCGAATAGCATGAATAAGGGTTAATTTTTCGCTTTGATTTGCATATAATGAGTTTGAGTTTTGTTGTAAAACAAGTGTTGCGGGTGAAAATAATGAACAGAAGTAAACTAACATAGAAAACGTTTCCCTCACACCAGTTTTGCGAGTCGTTCCTAAAGTATTTGTGCTGCTGTGTACGTGACGTGTTTGCCAAAGATTTCCGCTGCCATCTGACAACAATTCCTCTTCCTCCGGCAAATATCCCATCATTCACTGCCTGGGAACACTTCCTGTTGCATCCTTGTTGATGCAATGTTCACGCCCTGCGTCTGTCATCTGCTCACATTTTGCCTTCCTCACCGCTGTGGCCAGAAACCTTCAAGCAAGAAAACCACGGAAAAGTCTCGGGCCTTTACCTCTGTTCGAATTTCCATGCTCAGTGGTATCCTGGTTTTGGCACATTCCTTAGACAGACCGCTTAGCGATTATGACAACAAACTTGACAGGGAGTTCCCCAGGGGTGTAACCATAGAAACAAATGGGGAGCTAGGGTCAGCTACAAGTGATGGATACAGTTGATACTGGTATTTCTGATGGAAACTTTAGATATTGTTGTTTCTGAGGTTTGGCGGCAATCTGTGGTCTGTGTTTATAATGGCAAGAAAGTTGTAACAAAGCAGGTGTTTTGCAGCTGATATCCATACAGATAACAGATAAATTGTTGAAATTTCTCATAATGAAAATGTTTTAGCAAACAACTCAAGCTTCAATGAAGACAGCTAACTTTACTTAAAGAAATTCATTACTAATTAATAGCATAACCTTGACAACTTTCTAGTTATCTACAATGTGATTGTCAAGAAATGCTGGTGGAATATTGAAGAATGCTGTAGCTTTTTTCTACCATGTTTCGTAGTGCCCTGCTGGCTTGACAAATTCCAGAAGGAATTGCAGTATTCTTATTCTCAATTAAAATTTTTCTACACATTGACAGACGGGAATAGTTTAGTCAGCAAAAATTGTGAACATCAATGAAGGCAGGTGCATCTGTCTCCAATACTTATAAGATTTTTTTTGGAAATAAGTAAATTAGAACCAAAACTCTGAGGGAATAACATAACTGGATGAAGCGCAGATTTATTTCTTCCGTATCACCAGGATCACATATGATACTCCAAATATTTATGTGATAAACTTGTATTGCAAACAAGTAGGATTTCGTACCAAGACCTTCATGTTACGTAAATTTTCAGTGATGACCAATTATCATGTAATGTCATGTTTGAACTCCAACATTAAATGTGATGAGTCACTCGAGGTGGTCTATATTCAGCTGCGGGAGACATCGTTATACTGTTGAAGGTAAAGATCTGAACCCATTTATCCGGCTTACCTATCATCGTCTTTACGCTATAATGGTATTAACTACCAGCGTAATGTTAGATAAGCATCAGTTTTAGAGGACTCCTAATATTTATGATAAGCCAAGAAGCCTGGGGCTAACAAGTTTACATAATGTGGTGGTTAGATCTTTTTCCAACCAAATTCCAGTAATGATAACATAAACACATATCATTTACTATTATGCACTCATTTGAAATTTATTATAATTTTGGATTTCTTGAAATACTATAATCATAATTATGGATTTCTATAACATAGTAATTATTGATGTTTGATAATATCTTTTGCAGAATCAGTTTACAACAATTGACACAAAGTGGTATGAAAGCGATGATGGGAATAATATGAACATTGTGAATTCTGGCCAGAAATCAATATTCCTTTCTTGACTGATGTGGCATCAGGGATTTGACGAAAGTCGTCTTGACTCATACATATGTTTTATGTCAGTATCCAATTTGGCAATCCGCATTCAGCACAAAAATACCAAACAAATATGAGTCAGGAAACAGACTCCGAATAAACCTCCATATGGAATACTGCCATATTATGTATATATCTCATGTGGTTTTTATCAACAAATACATAGTGCACACTTATGCTATTATTAAAATGCAGTTTATTAGATGTAATAATCTCAATAGTTCAGAACAGCTCTACAGATTTGATATTTTTACGTCGAAGGATGAATTTTGAACCAAAGGATCTAACTTCTTGCTGGAAAGAGATTAATAATTTTATCCCTTGCCAGTTGAGTGAGCAGCCTATTTGGTTGAGAAAAGTCAGTTGAAAAGATTTGCTGGGCAATGCGAAAACACATACAAATGTATCAAAGATAAAGTCTGGCATTTGGGCATTCAGATATTTTGGGTTCTGTGATAACCTTATGTTGCTGTGTGCAACAAATTGGCGATAATAATAAAAATCGGTAGTCAAGACATTCGATTATAATAGAATAGAAATTAATCTCATCATTGAATGATTTTAGACACTTCAAATAAAAACGACATCAATATCATGTCGTCATGAAAATATCAATAAACTGCAGACGAAAATTTATATTGAACCCTAAAATATTGATAACCATCAAAATCCATGACCCAAATTCCTCGTGGAACTTGACATTTCTCATGATCTAAAAGAGGATAACTGATACACAAGATCAGATTGAAATCTAGTAGGCAACTCGTCGGATCATCACACCTCGGTCCTTGACCATGTTGACCTGACTGCCCTCTGGTGTCAGCCGTCGCCAACAAAAACTTGTGAGAAACATGGAATTGATGGGGACTTTGAGACGAAATAATTGACTTTATCCTGAAGATCTATCATGAAAACATCTTTCGATATTGCCCTGTTTTGACCCAATTCCAATAGGCCAGTCAAATTTTCAAACAGATCCTGACCCCAATCAGTTACCATGGTAACCACAGACAAGAAGCTGTCAGCCAAATATCCGGCTGTAACACGAGCAGTCAGCCGTGGACGACACAATGTCACCAGGGCGCTGATCAAATTATCGTCAGAAAAATTGACACAAACCCTTGTATCTTCTTTCTTGGTGGAAGTCGCTGCTTAGAAATGTTCATTCACAATTTCAGCTCGGATGAGTTGGAGCAATGTTTGTTTGATCCAAAGCGGCCAATCAATGATGCAAGTACCATTGGGTCTCTTCTGCTTCAGGCCGTGTGTGAGCCGTGTCGTCTGTCAAATTAAATGATCACATCTTTTGTCATGTCACGAAAGCCACGAGGGGCAGTGAGGTCATTTTATTATCAGACAAGACTAATTCGTCTTTAGGAAAGTCATAAATTCCAATGAAGGATGAAACAAATTTACATCGTGGGATTTTTCAAAACTACCACTCTGTTTGTGCATACTTACAAAAAAATTAAGGTATCTTGTCCTGAAGGCAACTTTCTTCCAAGGATCAGGATTTCCAAGGATTAGGGATTAGAGCCACTGGGGACTAAGGGATTAAGCGTTGGGAGATCAGCTGATGTTACATAGATTCTGGTGACAGCCGTGTGGGTAGTACAAAATGTAGTGATTTTCAGAAAAGAATTGAGGCCAAAGTATATGTGCCTATGAAAAAGTATATTTGTGACAAAATAACAATGTGGAAAATGTTAAAAAAAACTTGATCCAAATAACATACACTGGCTGAAATGTAATTTCACTCCACCAAACATCACAGGTATATAACATCGCATATTCTTTGTAATTATGTAATAAATAAATCATATTGCTTTTTGCATGTGTTTGTGGCTCCTGCAATGTTCTTCCTAAAGTTTTGAAGTCTTTTGAATATCTACTCACTGTTTTGGTGACTTTTTTCATGGGAGCTATATTTGAATCTCGATGCATAGTGCGATAATGTCTAGTACATGCAGTTCTGCTTTTGATCATGTCCGCTATGACATTCAAATTTTATGTATGTTTTCTCAGCAGTGAACATGAAATGGAACACTTCCGGGAGCAAGCTGTGGTCATTTCCCGAACATCACTCAGATTCTACGCACAATTTTGCCCCGCCCTGTACAGGTCTCTATGCTAGTGACCTTTCTATGAAGCTTCTGATCTCGTTTTTTCCGCAGCCCGACAAGTTCCTATAATCTCCTATCTCACTCCCGTAGCGTAAAATCCTTATTCCGACTAATGCCGAGCGTTTCCTTCGCTCAGATTCACCCGTGGTCGGGATTACTTGCAGAGGACTGAGAGTTACGTCGCCAACGGGCAGCGGCTCACTTATTTCATAGGCCGCTATTTTGGGGTCGAGTTGGATACAAAATGGAGAAGCTCTGTTGATGGTGACTTGGGCAAAGTGTCAGTTACAGGGTTCAATCTACTTCAGCTTGATGGTAATGGCTTGAATTTTGACAGATTATGTTATATTCCAATATTACAGCTGTTCATTCAAAAGGCTATTAAATACATATAAATCTCGCCATGGATTTCATTGTGTCTTACTGCTTTCCATGTTTGAGAGGCATATGCACAATATTTGCATTTAAATCAGTTCATGTAAAATAATAATATTAAATCGGAATATTCATTGAATAATCTGTCAAAATGACTCTATTCAAATTCCAGAAGATAGTTCCTCTCAATATTATGTCAGCATTGTGATGAAAGTTAAGGACAGCCACTGATCAGAATCTATTCCTCATGCATGAAAAACCTTGACTGTTCCTTCCAAGGTTTTCTATCGGCTATCCGTCTTGATTGCGAGGAGCCAGTCTTCATCACGGAGAGAATCACGACATTGATCTGAATATCACCGGTATTGTTGCTGCGTCCCCCACGGAATTTTATAAAACGCGGTCATCTCATCGATTCATCGGTTACTCTGTGGGAGCTGAAGGTTATTGACCGTCTTTGAACATGTCTGAGCACTTCCCTGTCCGGTATTTGATACATTTGGCAAGTGAAGATCGGCTGGCAGATTCCAGATGGAAACTTAGAGAGAAGTCCTGGAGTTTGCTGAGAGATTATCTTCAAATTTGACCGAAATTGGCGAACAGTTCTTAGAATTTCCATGCTGAGTCAAACGAATCGACCCCCTCCCCCCTTAACACATTTCAGTTGCCGCACATAGAATATTATGTTATTGAAGCATAATAAGTTTCTAATAATAGAAGTAATTTCTTCAACAGATTAAAAGTATGGCCCTATTTAGAACTAATTTCTTGAAAGGATGGAAAGTATAGCCCTATTCAGATATGAAGAAGTAACTCCAGGAATAGAATGTTCTGCTCTACCATCCATAAACAGGTTGTAAGTGCTTCCAAGTATTTCCGACTGGTTTATCGCAGTTCCACAAGTGTTTAGCTAGTTTGTTTATCGTTGTTTTCAGGCCGTGGCATTGGTGTTTTCCCGGTTTGTGGCCCTTGCCGTCCAAGGGCACTTCAGAGAATGACCACTTTCTCATTTCGTCGCCTCCTGTTTTGATAACTGGGGCTTTTGTAGTCATACAGTTGACTTCTACGTTCGGAGTTTGGTCAAGTCATGAATAGGAATAGTTTATGAATGTATTCAACATTTGCAAAAAAATTTAAATCATGTTCATGACTGAAACATTACCTGTGCGTCTTGTATGTAACATGAATTCATGTATACTGTAGATGCACATCATAATTTGTAACTTCACAATGGAGTCACGTTAATGGCTTGTTAATCAATTTGTTTGGGATCAGCACAGTGCATAAACATCCGTAGTGTGGAGATTTATTGCCATTTTATATCTTGTTGGCACCTGATTGATACAACATGGCTTATGAATATTTATATTATGGAGATAAACAACCTATAATTATTATGCTTGTCTTCGTGGAGGTCAAACTATTTTGTTTATGGTTGATTTATGATGAGATTATTCTTGGTCTGCTGTGATTATGATGGTATAAGGACTTGAAAAGGTTTAATTTTCACCTCTATTTGCATGTAATGAGTTCGAGTTTTGTTGTAAAACAAGTGTTGCGGGTGAAAATAATGAACAAAAGTAAACTGACATAGAAAACCTTTCCCTCACACCAGTTTTGCAAGTCGTCCCTAAAGTAGTTGTCCTGCTGTGTACGTGACATGTTTGCCAAAGATTCCGCTGTCGTCTGACAACAATTCCTCTTCCTGCGGCAAATATCCCATCATTCACTGCCTGGGAACACTTCCTGTTGCATCCTTGTTGATGCAATGTTCACGCCCTGCGTCTGTCATCTGCTCACATTTTGCCTTGCTCACCGCTGTGGCCAGAAACCTTCAAGCAAGAAATCCACGGAAAAGTCTCGGGCCTTTACCTCTGTTCGAATTTCCATGCTCAGTGGTATCCTGGTTTTGGCACATTCCTTAGACAGACCGCTTAGCGATTATGACAACAAACTTGACAGGGAGTTCCCCAGGGGTGTAACCATAGAAACAAATGGGGAGCTAGGGTCAGCTACAAGTGATGGATACAGTTGATACTGGTATTTCTGATGGAAACTTTAGATATTGTTATTTCTGAGGTTTGGCGGCAATCTGTGGTCTGTGTTTATAATGGCAAGAAAGTTGTAACAAAGCAGGTGTTTTGCAGCTGATATCCATACAGATAACAGATAAATTGTTGAAATTTCTCATAATGAAAATGTTTTAGCAAACAACTCAAGCTTCAATGAAGACAGCTAACTTTACTTAAAGAAATTCATTACTAATTAATAGCATAACCTTGGCAACTTTCTAGTTATCTACAATGTGATTGTCAAGAAATGCTGGTGGAATATTGAAGAATGCTGTAGCTTTTTTCTACCATGTTTCGTAGTGCCCTGCTGGCTTGACAAATTCCAGAAGGAATTGCAGTATTGTTATCCTCCATTAAAATTTTTCTACACATTGACAGACGGGATAAGTTTAGTCAGCAAAAATTGTGAACATCAATGAAGGCAGGTGCATCTGTCTCCAATACTTATAAGATTTTTTTTGGAAATAAGTAAATTAGAACCAAAACTCTGAGGGAATAACATAACTGGATGAAGCGCAGATTTATTTCTTCCATATCACCATGATAACATGTGATACTCCAAATATTTACGTGATAAACTTGTATTGCAAACAAGTAGGATTTCCTACCAGACATTCATGTTACGTGAATTTTCAGTGATGACCAGTTACCATGTAATGTCATGTTTGAACTCCAACATTAAATGTGATGAGTCACTCGAGGTGGTCTATATTCAGCTGCGGGAGACATCGTTATACTGTTGAAGGTAAAGATCCGAACCCATTTATCCGGCTTACCTATCATCGTCTTTACTCTATAATGGTATTAACTACCAGCGTAATGTTAGATGAGCATCAGTTTTAGAGGACTCCTAATATTTATGATAAGCCAAGAAGCCTGGGGCTAACAAGTTTACATAATGTGGTGGTTAGATCTTTTTCCAACCAAATTCCAGTAATGATAACATAAACACATATCATTTACTATTATACACTCATTTGAAATTTATTATAATTTTTGATTTCTTGAATTACTAATCATAATTGTATCCCCCGAACAAAGTTCGGCAGATACTATGGATTTGGCTTCGTCGTCCGCGTCCGTGTCCGCGTCCGCAGAGATTTTCTTGTGAACGCGCTACAGGCCGCAATTCTCACCCGATCACCATTATTTTTTGCAGGCACATATATAATGGTAAGATCCCGACACCAATCGATTTTGGTTGCCGTGGCAACTGAATTGGTCGTTTGGGGACACATTTTGCATTGAAAACAGCCTGTTTGAGACACATGGCTTGTGAACGCTCTACAGATGGCAATTTTTGACGAATCTCGATAATATTTGGAAGTGTTGTTGGGAAGGGCTGTCACACGAAACCCATCGGTTTTTTAGAATGATCATGTAAATATTAATATGTTAACAGCCTAACTTATTACAGAATTTTGAAATATCCATTTTGACATGTACCATCATTCCAATAGCCTGTACAATGGAAGGTAATGACACTGCTTTCTTGTTCAGAATGGAGAACTGAAGTTTTCAGTGAAAACAGGACAATATTACTGAATAAGTTAACATTAGTTTTACTAGTTAAGTCTATTATTGTCCACAATAAAAATAGTTAAGACGAGAAACGTTTATTATTAAGCTCAACAAGGTAAAGGTTTTGTCCAGTACAGATTTCATGGGTGTAACTGAATAAGTTAACATTATTTTTAATAGTTAAGTCTATTATTGACCACAATAAAAATAGTTAAGACAAGAAATATTTATCATTAACCTCAACAAGGTAAATGTTTTGTCCAGTACAAATTTCATTGGTGTAACCGAATAAGTTAACATTATTTTCACTAGTTAAGTCTATTATTGACCACAATAAAAAATAGTTAAGTCTATTATTGACCACAATAAAAATAGTTAAGATGAGAAATATTTATTATTAAGCTCAACAAGGTGAAAGTATGTCCAGTACAGATTTCATGGGTGTACTGAATAAGTTAACATTATTTTTACTAGTTTAGTCTATTATTGACCACAATAAAAATAGTTAAGACAAGAAATATTTATTATTGGGCTCAATAAGGTAAAGATTCTGTCCAGTAGACATTTTATGTCTGTAACCAAATAAGGTAACATTTTTTTTTGCTAGTTAAGTCTATTATTGACCTCAATAAAAATAGTTAAGATGAGAAACAATTATTATTGAGTTCAACAAGGTTAAGATTTTGTCCGGTAGAAATTTCTGGGTGTAACCGAATAAGTTAACTTTATTTTTACATGTTAAGTCTATTATTGATCACAATGAAAATAGTTAAGACAAGAAATATTTATTATTGGGCTCAACAAGATGAAGGCTTTGTCCAGTAGAGATTTTATGGCTGTGATCAAATAAGTTAACATTATTTTTTTGCTAGTTAAGTCTATTATTGATCACAATAGCTTTTTATGAAAACATTGATCAACTTTTACTTTGAATTTCAACTTGAGACCATGTTTGGCACAAATTATGAGTTAAAATATAACTTATGGTGAAAAATTCGTTCTGGCTCCAATTCCGTCATCTTGAAATGCAGTTTTGGTCAAATTTTACTTTGAATTTCAACTTGGAACCAAGTTTGTAAAATATTCAGAGTTGAAATATAAATAGGTGAAAAGATTGATCTCATCAAAAATGTCGAATGGAAATTCATATAAAGAGATTTCAGTGGTGATTTTGAATTCGACCTTCAATAACCTCGGAAAATCAGTGCAGCAATTTTGGTGGGGAAAAGAAAACAGTTGTGACTTGAGATTTAACATTTCTCTGGTAATCTTTTTTAGCCCTTGCTCTAGTTTTTCACACTTGACAGTGATATATTTGGGGCAACAGAGATGATAGGGCTACGGGGGATACACCCAAGCGGTCGTAGGCGACCGGAAGCGTCTAGTTATGGATTTTTATAACATAGTAATTATTGATGTTTGATAATATCTTTTGCAGAATCAGTTTACAACAATTGACACAAAGTGGTATGAAAGCGATGATGGGAATAATATGAACATTGTGAATTCTGGCCAGAAATTAATATTCCTTTCTTGACTGATGTGGCATCAGGGATTTGACGAAAGTCGTCTTGACTCATACATATGTTTTATGTCAGTATCCAATTTGGCAATCCGCATTCAGCACAAAAATACCAAACAAATATGAGTCAGGAAATAGACTCCGAATAAACCTCCATATGGAATACTGCCATATTATGTATATATCTCATGTGGTTTTTATCAACAAATACATACTGCACACTTATGCTATTATTAAAATGCAGTTTATTAGATGTAATAATCTCAATAGTTCAGAACAGCTCTACAGATTTGATATTTTTACGTCGAAGGATGAATTTTGAACCAAAGGATCCAACTTCTTGCTGGAAAGAGATTAATAATTTTATCCCTTGTCAGTTGAGTGAGCAGCCTATTTGGTTGAGAAAAGTCAGTTGAAAAGATTTGCTGGGCAATGCGAAAACACATACAAATGTATCAAAGATAAAGTCTGGCGTTTGGGCATTCAGATATTTTGGGTTCTGTGATAACCTTATGTTGCTGTGTGCAACAAATTGGCGATAATAATAAAAATCGGTAGTCAAGACATTCGATTATAATAGAATAGAAATTAATCTCATCATTGAATGATTTTAGACACTTTTCAAATAAAAACGACATCAATATCATGTTGTCATGAAAATATCAATAAACTGCAGACGAAAATTTATATTGAACCCTAAAATATTGATAACCATCAAAATCCATGACCCAAATTCCTCGTGGAACTTGACATTTCTCATGATCTAAAAGAGGATAACTGATACACAAGATCAGATTGAAATCTAGTAGGCAACTCGTCGGATCATCACACCTCGGTCCTTGACCATGTTGACCTGACTGCCCTCTGGTGTCAGCCGTCGCCAACAAAAACTTGTGAGAAACATGGAATTGATGGGGACTTTGAGATGAAATAATTGACTTCATCCTGAAGATCTATCATGAAAACATCTTTCGATATTGCCCTGTTATGACCCAATTCCAATAGGCCAGTCAAATTTTCGAACAGATCCTGACCCCAATCAGTTACCATGGTAACCACAGACAAGAAGCTGTCAGCCAAATATCCGGCTGTAACACGAGCAGTCAGCCGTGGACGACACAGTGTCACCAGGGCGCTGATCAAATTATCGTCAGAAAAATTGACACAAACCCTTGTATCTTCTTGGTGGAAGTCGCTGCTTAGAAATGTTCATTCACAATTTCAGCTCGGATGAGTTGGAGCAATGTTTGTTTGATCCAAAGCGGCCAATCAATGAGGCAAGTACCATTGGGTCTCTTCTGCTTCAGGCCGTGTGTGAGCCGTGTCGTCTGTCAAATTAAATGATCACATCTTTTGTCATGTCACGAAAGCCACGAGGGGCAGTGAGGTCATTTTATTATCAGACAAGACTAATTCGTCTTTAGGAAAGTCATGAATTCCAATGAAGGATGAAACAAATTTACATCGTGGGATTTTTCGAAACTACCACTCTGTTTGTGCATATTTACAAAAAAATTAAGGTATCTTGTCCTGAAGGCAACTTTCTTCCAAGGATCAGGATTTCCAAGGATTAGGGATTAGAGCCACTGGGGACTAGGGATTAAGCGTTGGGAGATCAGCTGATGTCACATAGATTCTGGTGACAGCCGTGTGGGTAGTACAAAATGTAGTGATTTTCAGAAAAGAATTGAGGCCAAAGTATAATTATGTGCCTATGAAAAAGTATATTTGTGACAAAATAACAATGTGGAAAATGTTAAAAAAAACTTGATCCAAATAACATACACTGGCTGAAATGTAATTTCACTCCACCAAACATCACAGGTATATAACATCGCATATTCTTTGTAATTCTGTAATAAATAAATCATATTGCTTTTTGCATGTGTTGATGGCTCCTGCAATGTCCTTCCTAAAGTTTTGAAGTCTTTTGAATATCTACTCACTGTTTTGGTGACTTTTTTCATGGGAGCTATATTTGAATCTCGATGCATGGTGCGATAATGTCTAGTACATGCAGTTCTGCTTTTGATCATGTCCGCTATGACATTCAAATTTTATGTATGTTTTCTCAGCAGTGAACATGAAATGGAACACTTCCGGGAGCAAGCTGTGGTCATTTCCCGAACATCACTCAGATACTACGCACAATTTTGCCCCGCCCTGTACAGGTCTCTATGCTAGTGACCTTTCTATGAAGCTTCTGATCTCGTTTTTTCCGCAGCCCGACAAGTTCCTATAATCTCCTATCTCACTCCCGTAGCGTAAAATCCTTATTCCGACTAATGCCGAGCGTTTCCTTCGCTCAGATTCACCCGTGGTCGGGATTACTTGCAGAGGACTGAGAGTTACGTCGCCAACGGGCAGCGGCTCACTTATTTCATAGGCCGCTATTTTGGGGTCGAGTTGGATACAAAATGGAGAAGCTCTGTTGATGGTGACTTGGGCAAAGTGTCAGTTACAGGGTTCAATCTACTTCAGCTTGATGGTAATGGCTTGAATTTTGACAGATTATGTTATATTCCAATATTACAGCTGTTCATTCAAAAGGCTATTAAATACATATAAATCTCGCAATGGATTTCATTGTGTCTTACTGCTTTCCATGTTTGAGAGGCATATGCACAATATTTGCATTTAAATCAGTTCATGTAAAATAATAATATTAAATCGGAATATTCATTGAATAATCTGTCAAAATGACTCTATTCAAATTCCAGAAGATAGTTCCTCTCAATATTATGTCAGCATTGTGATGAAAGTTAAGGACAGCCACTGATCAGAATCTATTCCTCATGCATGAAAAACCTTGACTGTTCCTTCCAAGGTTCTCTATCGGCTATCCGTCTTGATTGCGAGCCAGTCTTCATCACGGAGAGAATCACGACATTGATCTGAATATCACCGGTATTGTTGCTGCGTCCCCCACGGAATTTTATAAAACGCGGTCATCTCATCGATTCATCGGTTACTCTGTGGGAGCTGAAGGTTATTGACCGTCTTTGAACATGTCTGAGCACTTCCCTGTCTGGTATTTGATACACTTGGCAAGTGAAGATCGGCTGGCAGATTCCAGATGGAAACTTAGAGAGAATTCCTGGAGTGTTCTGAGAGATCATCTTCAAATTTGGCCGATATTGGCGAACAGTTCTTAGAATTTCAATGCTGAGTCAAACCAATTGGCCCCCCTCAACACATTTCAGTTGCCGCACATAGAATATTATGTTAGTGAAGTATGATAAGTTTCTAACAATAGAAGTAATTTCTTCAACAGATTAAAAGTATGGCCCTATTTAGAACTAATTTCTTGAAAGGATGGAAAGTATAGCCCTATTCAGATATGAAGAAGTAACTCCAGGAATAGAATATTCTGCTTTACCATCCATAAACAGGTTTTAAGTGCTTCCAAGTATTTCTGACTGGTTTATCGCAGTTCCACAAGTGTTTAACTAGTTTGTTTACCGTTGTTTTCAGGCCGTGGAATTGGTGTTTTCCCGGTTTGAGGCACTTGCCGTCCAAGGACACTTCAGAGAATGACCACTTTCTCATTTCGTCGCCTCCAGTTCTGAAAACTGTGGCTTTTGTAGTCATACGGTTGACTTCTACATTCGAAGTTTGGTCAAGCCATGAATACCGTATTTATTCAATTAGTTCGAACAGCTAAAAATAATTAAATTTTGAAATGTTCGAATTATTAGATTCACGATAAAATCACCCCTCAAAACAGAAAAACCAATAACCCAGAATCAGCGAACAGGCAGACACGAAAATTGACAGCTGCCATGACCCATGATGCTTTGAACTAGGGCCCTGTACGATTACAAGGTTAACCGCACACGGTTACCATGTTTGAAATAACTTTGAATAATCGGATGCTAAATCGCCATCTTATTGTCATTTATAACCTAACATTGATACTTGATTTCTGTGACTTTACACCCACACTCGAGTCACTTTTGCCGGACAACCCGAGCCGCGTGCCACTTAGAAGTCTGCGCTTTACTTCTATACATAATCCCATGACGTCATTGACTATTGTTCACATAATTGACATAATCTCGAATACTGCCACCTGGCGAATGATATCACTAATAGTTCATTCCGTAGTGCTGCCGCCTGGTGAGTTGTAAGTTTTGGCAGCTGACAAGTTGATTTCGTTTGTTGTTTCAATCAAAATTTTGATCGTAAATTTGCTTGTTCGAACTAATAGAGTCAATTTAAAAATTATTATCTTGAATAATTTCTGGTGTTCGAATTATTAGAGTGTCCGAACTAATTGAATAAATACGGTATATAGGAATAGTTTATGAAAGTATTGAACATTTGCGAAAAAATTTAAATCAAGTTCATGACTGAAACATTACGTGTGTGACTTTTGTACGTAACATGAATTCCTGTAGAAGCACATCATAATTTGTAATTTCACAATTGAGTCACGTTAATGGCTTGTTAATCAATTTGTTTGGGATCAGCACGGTGCATAAACATCCGTAGTGTGGAGATTTATTGCCATTTTATACCTTGTTGGCATCTAATTGATACAACATTCCATATGAATATTTATATTATGGAGATAAACAACCTATAATTATTATGGTTGTCTTTGTGGAGGTCAAACTATTTTGTTTGTGGTTGATTTATGATGAGATTATTCTTGGTGTGTTGTGATTATGATGATATAGGGACTCAAATAATATTAATAAGGGTTAATTTTCACCTTGATTTGCATGTAATGAGGCTGAGTTTTGTTGTAAGACAAGTGTTGCAGGTGGAAATAAATGGCCAAAAGTAAACTGACATAGAAAACCTTTCCCTCACACCAGGTTTGTGAGTCGTCCCTAAAGTATTTGTCCTGCTGTGTACTTGACGTGTTTGCCAAAGATTTCCGCTGCTGTCTGACAACAATTCCTCTTCCTGCGGCAAATATCCCATCATTCACTGCCTCGGAGCACTTCCTGTTGGAACCTTGCTGATGCGATGTTCATGTCCTACGTCTGTCGTCTGCTCACCGTTTGCCTTCCTCACCGCTGCGGCCAGAAAGCTTCGAACGAGAAATCTACGGAAAAGTCTTGGGCGTTTGCCTCTGTTCGAATTTCCATGCTCAGAGGTATTTTGGGTTTGGCACATTCCTTAGACAGACCGCTTAGCGATTATGACAACAAACTTGACAGGGAGTACCCCAGGGGTGTAACCATAGAAACCAATGGAGAGCTAGGGTCAGCTACAAGTGATGGCTACAGTTGATACTACTATTTCTGATGGAAACTTTAGATATTGCTATTTCTGAGGTTTGGCAGCAATGTGTGGTCTGTGTTTATAATGGCAAAAAAGTTGTATCCGTACAGATAACATATAAATTGTTGAAATTTCTCATAATGAAAATGTTTTAGCGAACAACTCAAACTTCAATGAAGACAGCTTACTTCACTTGAAGGAATTCATTAGTAATGAATAGCATAATCTTAACAACATTCTAGTTATCTACTATGTAATTGTCAAGAAATGTTGGTGAAATATTGAAGAATGATGTAGCTTTTACCGTGTTTCGATGTTGTGCCCTGCTGGCTTGACAAAATCCAGAAGGAATTGCAGAATTGTTATTAGAATTTTTCTGCATCTTGACAGACAGGATAAGTTTAGTCAGCAAAAATTGTGAACATCAATGAAGGCAGGTGCATTGGTCTCTGATACTTCTAAGATTTTTTTAGAAATAAGTAAATGAAAACCAAGACTCTGAGGGAAATACATAACTGGATGAAGCGCAGATTTATTTCTTTCATATCACCATGATCACATATGATAGTCCAAATATTTACGTGATAAACTTGTATTGCAAACAAAAGGATTTCCTACCAAGACCTTCATGTTACGTAAATTTTCAGTGATGACCAATTATCATGTAATGTCATGTTTGAACTCCAACATTAAATGTGATGAGTCACTCGAGGTGGTCTATATTCAGCAGCGGGAGACATCGTTATACTGTTGAAGGTAAAGATCTGAACCCATTTATCCGGCTTACCTATCATCGTCTTTATGCTACAATGGTATTAACTACCAGCGTAATGTTAGATAAGCATCAGTTTTAGAGGACTCCTAATATTTATAATACGCCATGAAGTCTGGGGCTAACAAGTTTACATAATGTGGTGGTTAGATCTTTTTCCAACCAAATTCCAGTAATCATGTTGTATTATACAAGCTTAACACATATCATCTAATTCAATTTCCTTTCAGAATAATAACTTCATGTGAAATTTGTCATAATTTCAGATTTCTTGAACTACTATAATCATAATTATGGATTTCTGTAACATCATAATAATTATTGACTTTTGATAATATATTGGCAGAATCAGTTTAAAACAAGTAAAGCGATGATGAAAACAATATGAACATTGTTGATTCTGCCCAGAAATTGATCTTCCTTTCTTGACTGATGCGGCATCAGGGATCTGACGAAATTCGTCTTGACTCATACATCAATGTTTTATGTCAGTATCCAATTGAGCAATTTGCATTTTGCACAACACTACCAAACAAATATGACTCAGGAAATAGACTGCGAATAAACCTCCATATGCCTGTGGTTTCTATCAACAAATACATACTGCATACTTATGATATTATAAGAATGCAGTTTATTAGATAATCTCAATAATTCAGACTTTACAGATCAGACTTTACAGAGCTTTGCAGATTTGATATTTTTACGTCTAAGGATAATTTTTAAATCAAAGGATCTAACTTCTTTCTGGAATCCCTTGTCAGTTGAGTGAGCAGCCTTTTTGGTTGCGAAAAGGCAGTTGAAAAGATTTGCTTGGCAATGCGAAAACAAATATCTTTAAAGATAAAGTCTGCCATTTGAGCATTCAGATGTACTTGGTTCTGTGATAACCTTATGTTGCTGTGTGCAACAAATAGCGATTATAATAAAAATTGGTAGTCTAGACATTCGATTATAATGGACCAGAAATTTGTCTCATCATTGAATGATCTTAGACACTTTCAAATGAAAATGACATCAAATTCATTTCATGATCAAAATATCAATAAACAGCAGACAAAAATTTATATTGAACCCTAAAATATTGATAACCATCAAAATCCTTGACCCAAATTCCTCGTGGAACTTGACATTTCTCATGATCTAAAAGAGGATCACTGATACACAAGATCAGATTGAAATCTAGCAGGCAACTCGACCGATCACCACACCTCGGTCCTTGACCTGACTGCCCTCTGGTGTCAGCCGTCGCCAACAAAAACTTGCGAGAAACATGGATATGATGGGGACTTTGAGACGAAATAATTGACTTCATCCTGAAGATCTATCATGAAAACATCTTTCGATATTGCCTTGTTTTGACCCAATTCCGATAGGCCAGTCAAATTTTCAAACAGATCCTGAACCCAATCAGTTACCATGGTAACCACAAACAGGAAGCTGTCAGCCAAATCTCAGGCTGTAGCACGAACAGTCAGCCGTGGACGACACAATGTCACCAGGGCGCTGAATAAATTATCGTCAGAAAAATTGACACGAACCCTTGCATCTTCATGGTGAAAGTCGCTGCTTAGAAAATGTTCATTCACAATTTCAGCTCGGATGAGTTGGAGCAATGTTTGTTCGATCGAAAGCGGCCAATCAATGAGGCAAGTACCATTGGGTCTCTTCTGCTTCAGGCAGTGTGTGAGCCGTGTCGTCTGTCAAATTAAATGATCACATCTTTTGTCATGTCACGAAAGCCACGAGGGGCAGTGAGGTCACTTTATTGTCAGACAAGACCAGTTCATCCTAGCAAGGTCTTAATTTTCAATGAAGGATGAAACAAATTATCATTGTGTGATGTGATGAAATTTTATAGGGAGTTTTCAAACTTTCTTTTTGTATAGAATGAGAAACAAAAGTGTAGCGATATGATGAAGATTGCTTAAATGTAGGACCACAACCTAGACCCTAATGGTCACCATATAGGAGCAGGTATCTGGATCAACGCAGGTGTATCCAGGTCTCATCCGGTTCTTACACAACATGTATTTCTTACAACATGCAGCCTGTAGATAGACCTACCAAACTGCATGAAAGCCATTGGATAAGAGGCATGGCACACGATGTCTTCTAAACGCTGGTACGCTGGTATACTGGTACAAGCATTGTGAAGCTTATTGAGGCATACACGAAATGAGCAGTATTGTTGAGTTCATGCACCTTGCAATGCTTGTACCAGCATACCAGTGTACCAGCGTTTAGAAGACATCGCATGGCACAAGTGTATACATACTGGTAATCAATAGTCAATCAGTTTAGTGTTCCAAGCACATGAGCTTCTTTTATGGTAGGACAGAAAACCAGTTTTGATGGACTACAACCCACGTTCAATGAAATACAAAGGCCAAATGTCTTAACACTGTGTTTGTTAATACTTGCAACAAAATTTAGGTATCTTGTCTTGGGGGCAAATTTCTTCCAAGAATCAGGGTTTGCATGGATTAGGGATTTGAGCCACTGGGGATTAGGGATTAAGCGTTAGAGATCAGCTGATGTCACACATACTCTCAGGACAAGCATGTGAGAAATAGTGAGTCATAGTATTCATTTATAAACATTGAGATTCAATTCACATTGTGTGCCTACGAAAAACTATTGGTGACCTCTTTTTGTGAGGAAATAACAATGTGGAAAATGTAAAAAAAAAAAACGCAATCCAAATAAATTATATTGTTAGATTGAAATGTAATTTCACTCCACCAAACCAAAGTTGTATAATATATTGCACATTCTTTGTAATTCCAGAATAAATGAATTTACAGGAAAGAGATCCACAATATAATCATGATAATCATACAAGATACAAGTCTTTATGATATGTGATATGATTGAAATAAGTTTTATCTAATTAAACAAGATGAAATGTGCGACTAGACTGTCTGCAGTCTTTGTGTAATATTATAAGCACAAAAATTTATCAAATCAAAGTAACAACTGCCTGATAAATTTCAACGCTGCTGTAGCATTTGATGTCCAATCAATGTCAGACTATTGACCCAAGTCAGTCTTGTGACAGAAATAATCTGTTGACAGTCTTCGACATCTATCGACCGCGTCCCCAGCCAAGAACATCAAGGATTGGCTGCGACCGTGAGGTGCTATAATGTAATGTATCCCTGATGGTCGATACTTGGTAAATATACAACGGTAGATAAGTGTCTAGGTCTCTTCCCCCAGGATCAGTATAGAAAGATATCGTTAAAATTGTAAAGCCTTTTGACACCGGGAGGTTTCCTGATTCGCTGCTGACATTTCCTCAATGTTTGCCATCTGCACTTCTTTGTGTTTCATTCATTTAATGTATATATCTATCTCCGAACATCAAAATGTAATTATTCCCATGAACAAGTAAAGGTGCTACAAAATTCCTGGAAGATGATGATCCATATTGATGTATAGGGTTATGCATTCGTTAGGGGTGGTTTTATGAATCAATTAAAATATTGATGGGGGATCTGTGCTAACTTTGTATGAAGGAGAAAGTGTAGAAAATATGCGTTGAGTATCACCAGATCACACAATGCCCATGGAAAACCTGTGCTTCATCTTGTTCTAGCTTGAATATACACAACTTTTCAAAGATAACACGAGCATAAAAAGATCGAACAAGACAGTGTTTTACACTGAAAGATAGGACTTTGTCTTACTATTGTGTGACTCAGTTGGAGACATGTTTCAGTTGTGCGAAAAACTCCCGGGTAGAATACTGGACCAAAGTCGCAGTGGACAACAAGTAATTTTTTTTCTCGCCACGCACAGATGTATTATGATTCACACATGATAGATCCGGAGTACGGTGGGAGATGGAAAATGGGAAAGAATTTCAGTTCTAAGATGCATAGGATGTAATCGATCGCTGCACTTTGAAATTGATCGGATGACGGAGTATAAAGGAACGCGATATAAAATCCGTGCTTTGTCAACATCTCTCTTTGTTCGTAGAAATAATAGAGCAGGGTAAAGACGCTTTGCTGCTTAAGGTTGCCTGATGTGAAACTAGAATCCATTTTGCACAATATCTTTGTGAATCAAGGATTCATATACTTAGCTCTTTTGTGACTTCAAGACAAAACTTAATCATTACATAACATGCGTTTCCGCAAAAATAGATAAGTTGATAATAGATAGGTGTTGAAATAAGTAACAAAAAAAATGCGGTTTCTTGCAAGAGATAATGTGTTTCTCCATGACATTGCCAATGGATAAAACCCTGATTTATCAGCTGTTTAATGCTTTAGCAATGTGCCAGTGACCTTGGTTTCCATTGACATTATTTTCATTGACCTTTGTTCAACCGTAAATTGACCACATATATTTTCCATGATGACCGATTCCTATGCAGTTTTACGCCTGCCGCCTGATGTTCGAGGTGATAAGTCATTGTTGCTGGTCTATATTTGGTGGCCTGAGATGTTATTATCTTGTTCCAAGGTAAAGGACCCTAAGCTCATTTTGTACATTATCCTATTTTCATGATTATGTTAAGCAGATATTGCATGTGCTCAGGCAGTATTGATAACGCTGTTCTTTTCTCGAAGGAAAAACGGCCCAAAGTATATCGCAAATTCTAAAATGGGAGCACTGATGGAACTTTGATATT
Source organism: Terebella lapidaria (assembly GCA_949152475.1). NCBI lineage: Eukaryota > Metazoa > Annelida > Polychaeta > Terebellida > Terebellidae > Terebella > Terebella lapidaria. Next base: position 5,583,038 of record OX424562.1, read on the forward strand.
GATAACATTAGGCCATTAAACATTGAAGAATAGTTGGAAAAATATCCTTCACTGATGCTACATATTGCTCTTTAGGCATATTGCTAACTTCATCAAAATGGTTTTCTCAATTCTTTTGCTATATCCAGAGCACAAATTCAGTGAGGAATACAATGAAAACATGAGCTGTGCCGTCTTGAGCAGTTACCGACATTTCCGCATCAATCATGCTGCACCAAACAAGACTTTGACGTGATCAGCGACATTGTTACACATCCTCCAGGGAGTTTTATTGAACAAAGTCACGACCTTGATTCATTGGTGGCATTGCAGAGAAGTACATTACTGTTTGTATATTAGTTATTCAGATTTATTTGATAGGTAAATCATAGCTTTTCATGTAGATAAATACAAATACAATTTGTCAGAATGGCAGGACGCCATTTCATCGCTGATGGAATACACCGGCAATTCTATTGTTTTAGAGAAATACCCATGTCAGTAATGTTGCAAACACAAGCAAAAGCTTCGAAAGTGTATTTAAGATGTTTACCCGTGTGGAAGGCATGGAATAGAATAATGTTCGAGCCAGTCTTTTCTAGCATCATGGTAGTTTACACTGGTTTTTTGGTATTCCAGGATATGACCACTTTTTCATTTCATAGCAGAAAATGAACATTTATGTGATTTTGCAAATTGACTGGCATTTGTTTGGAATCATTCAAAGACCATCTTGACATCTACAGTATGATGCATGGCAGGTGCATTTGCTTCCAATAATTACCAATTATAATGAATTTCCTCATCACGTAAGGAACAGTCATACAACGGGATGCAAGTGACGGGTTGTCGGGAAGTGAATAAATGTTGCACATCACGGATGACATGAACTCTGTTTGAAGGTTCTAATGTGACATGGAAAATGAATATTTGCAAAAAAAGTTGTAATTTTTCTCCGAAAAAATTCTCACATGTTTCAAGAGCAAAATGAGAAAGTTGTATAAATCATGTTTATATACAAACCATGGTAATTCTTTGAACAGTAGTTGCCTCTCTGCCTTTGTTTTCTGATTAAAAATAGCCCATATCATGGCCAGCGCTGTTGGTTGTCGTTTGATTTATGCAGCTCATTGTTAATTTGTCGGAAAATAAAATCCTTTGCTGAAAGTACAGGACTTTTTTTTTGCTAACAGGCCATGGTCATAGTCCTTGTTCAGGCTATCATATTTTACAACCTTTTGTCATGGCAAGTGGGAGCGGCGAAACATAAAGTAAACATAAAGTGAAATTGATACTCATTTGTGGTATTTCCCCCAGGATTATATTTATGTTTATTTTATTACACAATGTGGTGAATGAGCAAATGAAACATGGGCTACATTTTATTTGACAGAGGCTCTTTCATACATATTTCAACATTAACAACATTAACATTATGCGGTATGAAAGTGGACAGAAAGTACATACCCTCACTTGGGGAGCGGCAATCCAAGAATAATGCCGACACTGTACAAAATTGAACCACTCATTGAAAAAAAAAACGAAAAAAAAAACAGGTAATGTGTTTGTGACATTTCCCTGAATCATCAACTAGTATTGTATTTGGTTGTATATTGTCTTGCATTACGCTGAGTTGCTTCGTGTTGCCGTGCCTTCAAATGAGAATTATTCATCTAAGAGTTCAATGTTCATAAACAATGTGTAATTTTGCCGAGTGTAACATTTTTGATTCCTTTGTGTAAAATATTTGAATCTCTCACATTAGAGCATCACTTCTGTTGCACAAACACACTGCATTTATGACAGATTTATATTTTTCCCACTGCGGGATCATCCTCCATGCATGCCCTTCTGTTCATGGCATGATATCGCAAATGTAATTTATATTTTTACGTGGCCAATTTGGATTTCAAGAAGTTAAAATTGCCTTGCACCAACCAGACAATTGAATGGTTTGATTTCTACAAAGTGTAGTTCCAAATATTTTTTTTCTGCAATTAACTTACATAATGCAAGAAGGAGCATTAATTTGGATTGGACGATAATATTAAGCTTATGTAATGGAGTTAATTGTATCCCCCGAACAAAGTTCGGCGGATACTATGGATTTACGATCGTCGCGCCGCCGCCGCCGCCGCGTCCGCATCCGCGTCCGCGTCCGCAGACACTTTCTTGTGAACGCGCTGCAGGTTGCAAATATGAACCGATTTTGATAATATTTTATATGGACATGTCTTATGGTGAGATCTGGACACCTATCGATTTTGGTTGCCATAGCAACCAAAATAGCCGATTGGCGTAACATTTTGTGCTCAAATTAGCCTGTTTAACACACATGGGTTGTGAACGCTCTACGGGTGGGAGTTTTCAATGAATGATGATGAAATCGCACAGGCTCAATGAGAAAGACCATCACACGAAACCTATTGTTTTTCAGAATGATCGAATAAATATTAATAAGTTTGAGAGGTTAACTTATTACGACAATTAAAATACCTACTTTGACATGTGTGATCACTCCAATAACCTGTACTATGAAAGCAAATTGCACTGGATTCTTGTTCAGAATACAGAACTGATGTTTTTGGTGAAAAAAGAACAATATTACTGAATAAGTTAACATTGGTTTTACTAGTTAAGTCTATTATTGACCACAATAAAAATAGTTAAGACGAGAAACATTTATTATTGAGCTCAACAAGGTAAAGGTTTTGTCCAGTAGAGACTTCACAGGTGTAACCGAATAAGTTAACATTATTTTTACAAGTTAAGTCTATTATTGGCCACAATAAAAATAGTTAAGACAAGAAACATTTATTATTGGGCTCAACAAGGTAAAGCTTCTGTGCAGTAGAGATTTCATGGCTGTAGCCGAATAAGTTAACATCAGTTTTACTAGTTAAGTCTATTATTGACCTCAAGAAAAATAGTTAAGACAAGAAACATTTATTATTGAACTCAACAATTTAAAAGTTTTGTCCAGTAGAGATTTCATGGGTGTAACCAGATAAGTTAACATTATTTTTACCAGTAAAGTCAATTTTTACTTCGAATTTCAACTTGGAACCAAGTTTGGCACATATTATGAATTAAAATATAATTTATGGTGAAAAGATCGATCTGGCTCCAATTTCGTCATCTTGAAACGCAGTTTTGGTAAACTTTTACTTGAATTTCAGCTTGAAACCAAGTTTAGCACATATTATGAATTAAAATTTAAATTATGGTGAAAAGTTGATCTGGCTCCAATTTCGTCATCTTGAAATGTAGTTTTGGTCAACTTTTACTTTGAATTTCAACTTGGAACATAGTATGAGTTGTTTGGCACATAGTATGAGTTACATACTATGTATATAAGAAATATAACTTACAGTGAAAAGTTCGATCTGGCTCCAATTTATTCATCTCGCAACTTAGTTGCGAACCAAGTTTGTCAAATATTCTGAGTTGAAATATAGCTTTAGGTGAAAACTTTTATCTGGCTGTAATTTCGTTATTTTTTTCGAACATGTAGAAATGGAAATTCGAATGCAGTGATTTTAGTGGTGATCTTGAATTCGACCTTCAATAAGTCTGAAAGGTTTCACACTCATAATGTACATCAGCGATATATTTGGGGCAACAGGGATGATAGGGCTACGGGGGATACACCCAAGCGGTCGTAGGCGACCGGAAGCGTCTAGTTAACAGTGCACCACAGTTATTTTGAGGAAAAAAAAACTAATAATAAATCTTTTCTTTGTTGAGAAGCATAAATCTTGTCAAAAGCAGCAACCAATTTCTAACTGCATTCAAGCCGCCTGCATTATAATCCTTGGAAAACATATCAGTCCTAAAAATACTTCCCAGTAATTATTTTTTCGAAGATGCAGACCACCATTCATCCAATATCAAATGACGTATCGAAAGCTGAAAGCTAGAAATAAATGACGAATCGTTTGGAAAAGTTTCTGTTAAAAAAAATGGTATCAGTAGTTCATTGTATCCATCACTTGCAGCTGACCAAAGCCCTGATTGGTTTCTATGGTTATACCCCTGGTGAAGAGGTCTGCAACAGGAAATTTGAAAAAACTCAAAATGGAACATGAAAACTTTGGCTTGAGGACATCACATGCATCTAATCACCTGTATCAACACGATGTGCAGTTTCATTCTTCCACAAACAATAAAACAAGGAAGAAAATATAAATTTCTACAAATCTACACAAAATGTAGTTACAAAATAAAATACAAGACAGAGTGCAATAATTGACAAAAACAATATTTTATACATAAAAGACATCTAGCAGGAAATGAAGGGACATTTACCTTGACGAGATGAAACAATGTCAAATAGAGTGCTGCGCTAATCGATTGGACAAATGGACATTAGTATCCTGGTTTGTAATGCATCTTTGAAAATTGAGAATGAGCTACGTAATATCTAAATGGACGTAAATGGAGCAATATTAGTAAAAATTATATTTTAAAATTACATTGTTTTGCGGCAACATGATTAGAACAATTTTGCCAAAGAAATGATACAACACTCATAAGTAACATGTAATTTTTTGGAATTGCCTGAGGAGAAAAGCCCACTCATTATATCAAGGTGAATAAGAATATGTCTGAATTGAAAGTTTTGTTTGATGATTATATTTCAATATTTCACGAACTGATGCGACAGCAATAAACTAATCAAAATTAATCAAATAACCCGGAAATAATTAAATCAATGTCACTTAGGCCAATGTAATCTGCTGGTTTGCAATATCAGTTTTGATTTCCGTTTCCTGTTACATCTCAAACAGTCAATAACGAAAATGGACATTTTTAAGATTAAATGGCTATAAAATAATCAACTATCGGCTTTCAGTCGTATTATTTTCAACTGGTTTTCAAGTAAGTCTTGACTGGTATTATGTTTCTCAGCACTTTTTCCCCTGTGATGTAACAAAATAAGAACATTGATCTCGACATATCATCTCCATGGGCAAAGTAAACAGCAAGTGTTCATTTGCAACAAGATCATATTTGTGAACAATACTTTGAGTGAAAACAGCTCAGAATGAAAAGAATCTAAATATTCACGATCATGTTCCTTCTCTGTCCGGATGCAGACTTTGTATTTTGAGTAAGGTAATCAGGTAAAGGCACACAGGTAGACAATGCACACACATTACAAAGCAAGAGAGGTTTTGTTCATGTGTAATAAAAATGCTGCAACATGCAGCAAACAAGATCTTATGAAGCCAATTTGTGTATTCAAAAATAAGTTGTTGTGTGCAGCTAAAGGAGTTCATAATACATGCAAGTTTAATTGCTCTTATAATAAATCTTTCGCCCCAAATCGCATTACTATCCATTTTGGACTTTGACGGCCATTTTCTCAAAAACTGTCTGATCAGTTTTGAGTTTTTGGTTTCAAAAGATTCCCCTCATATACCTCTGTGATATGTATAAGTTTGGTTGCCCTAAATCTGCCGGTTTCCGTGTGGCGGCCATTTTGAATTTTTGGCGGGTCGGCGTAAAAAAAATTTTTCGCCCCAAATCGCATTACTATCCATTTTGGGCCATTTCTAGGGCAAAAAAAATTTTCACCCTTTGAAAAAAATTTTGGACTTAGAAAATTTTCGGCACTTTTTCCCTTCATAATGGGAGCTGTCCGGACTGTACTCATAGAACGCTTGAAGATAGAGCTTAGAAATTGGCACTTTCAAATGGGAAGTCATATATGGCGACTTGTGTGGTGACCTTGAATTTGACCTTGGATGACCTTGAAAGGTCAAAACAGCCATTTTTGGGTCGAAAAACGCTCAAATTTGCACCTGGTCTGTATTTTCTCAAAAACTGTCTGATCAGTTTTGAGATTTTTGCTTAAAAAGATTCCTCTTATATACCTCTGTGACCTGTATAAGTTTTGTTGCCCTTGAATCGCCGATCTCAGTGTGGCGGCCATTTTGAATTTTTGACGAGTCGGCGAAAAAAATTTTCTTCGCCCCAAATCGCATTACTATCCATTTTGGGCCATTTCCAGGCAAAAAAAATTTTCACCCTTTGAAAAAACTTTTGGACTTAGAAAATTTTCGGCACTTCTTTCCTTCATAATGGGAGCTGTCAGGACTGTACTCATAGAACGCTTGAAGATAGAGCTTAGAAATTGGCACTTTCAAATGGGAAGTCATATATGGCGACTTGTGTGGTGACCTTGAATTTGACCTTCGATGACCTTGAAAGGTCAAAACAGCCATTTTGGGGTCAAAAAATGCCCAGATTTGCCTCTGTAGATGAAATGCTTGCAGATAGAGCTCATGTTCGCATTATGAACATATAGGAAGACATATATGGCACAACTAATGATGACCTTGAACTTGACGTCTTGAGTGCCAAATGTCTGACTTGGAATGTGTAAATTGACCTGAGCGGCCTAAACGATTCCACCCAACATATAGAATATCAAATGCTGCACACATACATGTAATGGTTACATCGAAGTTCATACGGATGACCTTGATTGGTAAATCCCAAGGTCATATGTTTACACTGCGAACCTTGATTGGTAAATCTCAAGGTCTGTTACCTGCCAATGCTGCCATGGCCAAACCAAAATTGTCCGGTAACCTATCTTAGCCTTTGGGCTAATTTTTATCTTTAAAGTTTACGATCGAATCTTTCTGAAATTTTGCACAAAAATGCCTAAAAATATTTCGAGAGGGAGGTATTTTTTAGTTTTTTGATTTTCGCAATTATTTCAAAATGGCGGCCGTTTTCGTCGAAAAATGGCCAATTTTGGACTTTGGCTGTCGTTTTCTCAAAATCTGTTCAGTAACTTTTTTAGGTTACCGGACCTTTGGTCCGATAACCTATTGCCATGGCGTTGCGTCCGGCGTCCGTCGTCCGTCGTTCGTCCGTCCGGGCAAACGGAACGGAGTTATGGGGATTTCTTAGGGGGAATAAAGCTGAAAACGCCCCACAACCACAGTTTAAGCCAAAAGTGCGGTCTTATGGGGATTTTTTCAGGACTTATGGGGAAAGTTAAGATAGGAAATTTAACATTGGGTCCGCCCGTAACGCCCATCCGTTCACCCGTCCGTTCGTCCGTCCGTTCACATTTTTATCTTTAAAGTTTATGATGGAATATTTCTGAAATTTTGCACAAAAATACCTAAAAATATTTCCAGGAAAGGTTTTTTTTAGTTTTCTGATTTTCGAATTTTTTTCAAAATGGCGGCCGCTTTCGTCGAAAAATGGCCAATTTTGGACTTTGACGGTCGTTTTCTCAAAATCTGTTCAGTAACTTTTTTTCTTATCGATGCATAACACTCCTCATAGGTACCCCTGTGACATGTATGAATTTCGTTGCCCTTGAATCGCTCGAAATGGGCCGTTTTGGGCCCAAACTCGGCCCAAATGGGACTTTCCCATGTTAAATTCTCCTATGCTTTATAATGGGACACATTAAGCCTAATATCTCACTTAATATTGAGATTAGAGACTAGGGATCAATTGTGGAGATATAGGAAAAGATATATCCTGAATATTCTGGTGACCTTGAATTTGACCTCTGACCTCGGTTTCAAGGTCAGAGGGCCATTTTCGTCGAAAAATGGAAAAATTTGGACTTTGACGGTCGTTTTCTCAGAATCTGTTCAGTAACTTGCTTTCTTATCAATGCATAACACTCCTCATATGTACCCCTGTGACACGTATAGATTTCGTTGCCCTTGAATCGCTCGAAGTGGGCCATTTTGGGCCCAAACTCGGCCCAAATGGGACTTTCCCCATGTTAAATTCTCCTATGGTTTATAATGGGACACATTAAGCCTAATATCTCACTTAATATTGAGATTAGAGACTAGGAATCAATTGTGGACATATAGGAAATGATATATGCTGAATATTCTCAGTGTCTTGAATTTGACCTCTGACCTCGGTTTCAAGGTCAGAGCACAAAATGTCTAATATCTTGCTTATTATCGACTTTACAGCTTAGAAATCAATTGTGGACATATAGGAAATGATATATGCCGAATATTCTGATGACCATAAATTTGACCTTTGACCTCATTTTCAAGGTCACACCACAAAATGGCTAATATCTCACTTACTATCGATTTTACAGCTTAGGGATCAATTGTGGACATATAGGAAATGATATATGCTGAATATTCTCGTGACCTTGAATTTGACTTCTGACCTCAGTTTCAAGGTCAGAGCACAAAATGGCTAATATCTCGTTTATTATTGACTTTACAGTGTAGGAATCAATTATGAACTTATAGGAAACGATATATGCAGATTATTGTCATGACTTTGAATTTGACCTTTGACCTCATTTTCAAGGTCAGATCACAAAATGGCTAATATCTCACTTAATATCGACTTTACAGCTTAGGAATCAATTGTGGACATGCTAGAAATGATATGGGCAGAATATTCTCGTGACCTCGAATTGACCAACTACCTTAATTTCAAGGTCATTTGACAAAAGGCTAATATCTAAAATATACATTGTCCGGTAACCTTCCTTAGCCCTTGGGCTAATTTTTCTTATTCATGCATAACACTCCTCATATGTACCTCTGTGACATGTATAAATTTCGTTGCCCTTGAATCGCTCAAAGTGGGCCATTTTGGGCCCAAACTCGGCCCAAATGGGACTTTCCCATGTTGAATTCTCCTATGCTTTATAATGGGACACATTAAGCCTAATATCTCACTTAATATTGAGATTAGAGACTAGGAATCAATTGTGGACATATAGGAAATGATATATGCTGAATATTGTCGTGACCTTGAATTTGACCTTTGACCTCATTTTCAAGGTCACAGGACAAAATGGCTAATATCTCGCTTATTATCGACTTTACAACTTAGGATTCAATTGTGAACATATAGGAACTGATATATGCTGAATTTTCTCGTGACCTCGAATTTGAACTTGACCTCATTTTCAAGGTCACATGACAAAATGGCTAATATCTCGCTTATTATCGACTTTACAGCTTAGGAATCAATTGTGAACATATAGGAAATGATATATGCTGAATATTTTTGTGACCTTGAATTTGACCTTTGACCTCATTTTCAAGGTCACAGGACAAAATGGCCAATATCTTGCTTATTAGTGACTTTACGCCTTATGAATCAATCGTGAACATATAGGAAATGATATATGCTGAATATTCTAGTGACCTTGAATTTGACCTTTGACCTCATTTTCAAGGTCAACAGGACAAAATGGCTAATATCTTGCTTATTATCAATTTTACAGCTTAGGAATCAATTGTGAACATATAGGAAATGATATATTCTGAATATTCTCATGACCTTGAATTTGACCTTTGACCTAAATTTCAAGGCCAGTCATTTTATTCTCAAGGTCAGAATACAAAATGGTTTATATCTCTCTTATTATCAAATTCACAGCTTAGGGGTCTATAGTGAACATATAGGAAATGATGTATGCTGAATATTTTATTGATCTAGAATTTGACCTTTGATCAATTTTCAAGGTCAGAGAACAAAATGGCTAATATGTCGCTTATTATCATCTTTACAGCTTCGGAATCAATTGCGAATATAGAGGAATGATATATACTGAATCTTTTCATGAACTTGAACTTTGACCTCATTTTCTAGGTCACATCACCGATCACAGAATGGCTAATATCTCACTTATCATCGACTTTACAGCTTAGGAATTTATTGTGGACATACTAGAAGTGATATATTTATTGCAAAATTATTTTCAAGGTCACTGGACAAAAGGCTAATATCTAAAATGTATATTGTCCGGTAACCTTTCTTAGCCCTTGGGCTAATTTTTAAATTTAATGTCAAAACTCTCTTTAGCGAAGTCAAATGGCAATGATCAAAGTTTCATTTGACAGGTGATTCAAAATAAAATGTATTTCCAATATGTCACCATTTATAGAAAATTACTTAGCAATCAGTGTTGATGTCAAAATGGGTACAAAACATTTGACTCCTATATCAAGGTAATAAATGTTGATTTCTCATTATCATGATTTTGTACACACAGTCTAGTGAAGATTTGTGAGACACATGCTTTTAAAGTGCAACAGGGTTCAAAAAGTCACATTCGCAAACATAATCATGATTTCTATTTATGTGAACTATTGAACATATTAGGTTACCGGACCTTTGGTCCGATAACCTATTGCCGTAGCGTTGCGTCCGTCGTCGTCGTCGTCCGTCTACATTTTTATCTTTAAAGTTTACGATCGAATCTTTCTGAAATTTTGCACAAAAATGCCTAAAAATATTTCGAGAGGGAGGTATTTTTTAGTTTTTCGATTTTCGCAATTATTTCAAAATGGCGGCCGTTTTCGTCGAAAAATGGCCAACTTTGGACTTTGGCTGTCGTTTTCTCAAAATCTGTTCAGTAACTTTTTTTCTTATTCATGCATAACACTCCTCATATGTACCTCTGTGACATGTATAAATTCCGCTGCCCTTGAATCGCTCGAAGTGGGCCATTTTGGGCCCAAACTCGGCTCAAATGGGACTTTCCCATGTTAAATTCTCCTATGCTTTATAATGGGACACATTAAGCCTAATATCTCACTTAATATTGAGATTAGAGACTAGGAATCAATTGTGGACATATAGGAAATGATATATGCTGAATATTGTCATGACCTTGAATTTGACCTTTGACCTCATTTTCAAGGTCACAGGACAAAATGGCTAATATCTCGCTTATTATCGACTTTACAGCTTAGGATTCAATTGTGAACATATAGGAAATGATATATGCTGAATATTCTCATGACCTTGAATTTGACCTTTGACCTCATTTTCAAGGTCACATGACAAAATGGCTAATATCTCGCTTATTATCGACTTTACAGCTTAGGAATACATTGTGAACATATAGGAAATGATATATGCTGAATTTTCTCGTGACCTCGAATTTGACCTTGACCTCATTTCCAAGGTCACAGGACAAAATTGCTAATATCTCGCTTATTACCGACTTTACAGCTTAGGAATCAATTGTGAACATATAGGAAATGATATATGCTGAATATTTTTGTGACCTTGAATTTGACCTTTGACCTCATTTTCAAGGTCACAGGACAAAATGGCCAATATCTTGCTTATTAGTGACTTTACGCCTTATGAATCAATTGTGAACATATAGGAAATGATATATGCTGAATATTCTAGTGACCTTGAATTTGACTTTTGACCTCATTTTCAAGGTCAACAGGACAAAATGGCTAATATCTTGCTTATTATCAACTTTACAGCTTAGGAATCAATTGTGAACATATAGGAAATGATATATTCTGAATATTCTCATGACCTTGAATTTGACCTTCGACCTAAATTTCAAGGCCAGTCATTTTATTTTCAAGGTCAGAATACAAAATGGTTTATATCTCTCTTATTATCAAATTCACAGCTTAGGGGTCCATAGTGAACATATAGGAAATGATGTATGCTGAATATTTTGGTGATCTAGAATTTGACCTTTGATCCAATTTTCAAGGTCAGAGAACAAAATGGCTAATATGTCGCTTATTATCATCTTTACAGCTTAGGAATCAATTGCGAATATAGAGGAATGATATACTGAATCTTTTCATGCAACTTGAACTTTGACCTCATTTTCTAGGTCACATCACCGATCACAGAATGGCTAATATCTCACTTATTATCGACTTCACAGCTTAGGAATTTATTGTGGACATACTAGAAGTGATATATTTGTTGAAAAATTATTTTCAAGGTCACTGGACAAAAGGCTAATATCTAAAATGTATATTGTCCGGTAACCTTTCTTAGCCCTTGGGCTAATTTTTTCAGTTACAACGAGTGTAACCGCAGTAAACAAACAAAACAGTAATGGCCCCCAGATATGTTGATAACGTACATCTAAACCAAAAGTATGGAATTGTGGTCTTCTAGTGTTATCCTATGATAATATAAAAAGGATATAAATTCAACAAAATTACTTTTCGAGAACATGGTTCAGCAATGAGCAAAAGGTTCCATGTGTCCAATTGTGAGCTAAGATTGCATGAAACTTTAACATGATGATATAAAAATTAATGTAATGATGCATTGATGAGAATTTGTTGGCAGTTTGTTCAAGGATGCAATGGTTGATTGATATTTATGACATCATCTTTTTGTGACATGAATAATTTGACAATGTCTGGGAGCATAAAAAAACATTCCATGTTGTTCTGCCAAAATTCAGTGAATTCTCCTGAAGAATATTATAACCTGTACAGTAGTCAGAATCAAAACGTTTTGATGGTTGCAAAAAGAGACAAGATATTCGCCTGGTGGGCATGATCGGAAATATCTTGTTATATATGGTGGTGGATATCAGGGTTATGAAATAAGACACAAAACTTTCTGGGCGGGGATTCAGATCTACATGGAAGAAAACTTCTTCAGTCGAGTAAAAGTCTAGATCATTTCTCTGATTTCTCTGGTGAACGCGAGAATGTAGGTCAGATCAAAATGGTGGCATTCCTGGACGAACTTTGAAGATCGGATGGATATAACATTTAGGAATCATTGATGGAATGGCAGCGTGAATAAACAGAAATCTGTTGTTCTTGTATAGAACACAGTCTAGTGAAATGTTACCCTCAATATGTCAGAAACTTGATCAATGGCGTAGTATTTTGTCTGGCCGCTACACAATACTGATAAAGGTCTTGCGAGGGTATTACACGTGTCATGTAGCCTTCATTAAATTCTGGATTGCTTCATTTCTACAATTTCATTGTTACATTTTAGGCGATCAAAGGTTGGCCACAATTCAGGATTCAGTTTTGTTTTTTGGAAGTTGAAGTTCAATTAATCAAGACTGAATCAATCGGTGGACAACACAGTTGTACCGTGGCACCAAGCCATTGTCAGTCGATCTGTTTTGCTTATCGGAGCGCATGGACAAATGGAAGCAATGCTATTTATGGAAGACATAAATTGTTGTGTTGGTGATTCTCAGGAGATATATGTGACAATTGTCTAAAAAAATATATATAGCAAAATATATCATTGGATAATGATGTGGTTTCAATATGAAATTACAGACATAGAAACAAGTATCCATCTTTCTGCAGTAATAAACAATCTTAAGAAATGTTATGAACTTGTAATTTAACATAGAGTTCATATGAGAACAAATTTCGGTGAAATCAGCAACCAAATTATAAAAGACGAAAAAAATATTGAGGTTGAGCGAATCTAACTTACAACAGTGAGAAGTTCAGTTGGTACATTATTTGCATAAATTCAATTAATTCAACAAACATTGATATTATTGTGACCAGTACAATTATCTTTCAGATGGAGAAAATGCAAAATGGAAAATTTTAAATTAAAATCAAACTATGAAGTAAAATAGAACTGGACTTTGGTGTGATCCATAGCACTAGTGCAGAGAGTTCATCACACTGCAGGGCAAAAAAAATATATCATTTCTCACTGGTCTGTTTTGTCCTGGAAATGTATTGCATTACCGTCACATTCATAGTTTCTTATGAGAAGTAAAACAATATATTGCTGATATAAGGACATTTCTGATCTTATTTAGGTCATTCGCAGTCATTTATAGTTTGCTAAATAGATCTGTTATGAAACCTGTAAAGATATTTTTGCTGGAATTACAGTAAACATGTCACAGTTTCTAGACAAACTTCAGACATCTGAATAATAAACTTTGGTGATGAATGTGGAGGCATAACTTGAATAAAGCGGGATGGTTGATGGTAGATCTTATCAAGTTATAAAGCTTGATATGTTAATATATACAAATGTATTTATAGACATTTGACCTGGTTGTCTTTGTTTTGACTAACATACAATCATATATATCATGTATTCTGATACAGTGTCATAAAATGGTACTTAGTATCAAGCATGATACAGGAAATATCTCGATTTCTATGAAATAAAGTTTGATATAATTCTGGATATAATTATATGGTCAGTGACATGTAAGGTTATGCCAATTTTATTGTTGTCATATATCTGCATGGTCTCAGGTTTTATGTTGCTGGGCACCAACTAGATGCACAGATCTGTCCCGAGTCAACGATCTCAGCTAATGATGTATAAAAGAAAATTACAGCATAGAAATTGTTGTTCCAAAACAAAAAGCAAGGCAATAAATGGACACCAATATTTGTTGTTTCTCTTGGTCTGTACTTTCTTTTTGCAGAACAAATGTCAGCTTTTTATCGACTGTTATCAACGAAAATATAATTAGCAGAGTAGATAAAATATTTATATGTCATCGAATTACCATATAACCGAGCAGACTGACAGATAAAAAGATTGTTTTGTTTGAAAAAGTAGCACACTTTATTAGTCAGAACTGGATGTGAATCAACAGACAGTTGAAACCCAGAGCGGAAATGCGACAAATTGAAGAAAAATAAAGAAAAACAAGTCAGAAATCAATTAACAAGAAAATGCAGCTAACTGCGGGAGACGACATTAGAGCTCGAGCACATCATCAGCACCACGAGACCTGAATATATCTTACACCCCCCCCCCCCCCCCTTTAAAAAAAAAGGAAATTGAAATATCATGTCCCACATGATTCCAATTCATTCCCGTATATTATGATGAAACACATAGGCCTACTTCAATCATATTCCTAATGAGTAAACATTTATTTTGAACTCAACGAAACAGATACGCCTGATAAAATGATATTGAACCTCAATAAAATATCCTTAAAATATTGGAAACTATGAGGAATATCTGCATCTGATATCATGATATAGATAACACATGCATACTGAGCAAATTAAAAGACCAGTTTAAAATAAAAAGGTTTCGCAACCGAGCATGGAACACCTTGTCATGTGATAAAATATGTCCAATTACGGTGAATGTAGTCGTGGTACCGTAGACGAAACGTTGTGTTTACTTCATTACGCCAAAGAAGGCCGCATGCAAGGTTACATGTACATGCATGCACAAAATGCTGCACAGAAAATTGTATGTTCCAAAGTACGCGTCATTGCGGTAAAATTTGCTTTGCATTCTGGGAACGTGAATTTCCATCGGCTCCGCCATTTTGACGTTTTCCAGACGAGCTGACCATTTTGCGTAATTTTCTCAAACCTAACACATCGATTTATGCATTATATATCTGTGGAATATTCAAAGCTTGCCATCAAATCGAGAGATTTTATGTCAAGGATGAAGAAAATACTCATTTGAAGTATGTGTACAAAGGTTTACATGCGAAAACGGGCGTCGATAGGTTAGCATGAAACCTCCATGAAAAAGTCAGCACATAGACATGTAGAGAGTTGGGGGCTTCGCCCCCAACGCTCTAATGTCAAAAAATATCCTCATTTGCAATCAGGTTTTTAGCTTATTGGCTGATGAACTATTCACATGGATTTTATTTGTCTGCCGAGTCTGTGTCTGTTATTTTCCATGGTCTTCGAAATGATGAAGAATCACTTGCCATCTTTTGTCCCAAGAAAATGCCTTGAGTCATGTTAGGTGAACAGTGAAAAACTGGGAACAAATGGATCACAAAGAGATTTGTTGCTTATCACCATGTATCAAACTTCTCTAGACATAGTTTCCAGAGAGCCAATTATGAGATTGATTAAAAATTAATATGTCTTCACAGTATTAAACTAACTACATGTAAGTAAGCTAAAAACAATGATTGTTTTACGTTATTGACTGATTGCTTTAGTAGTAAAATTAACAAGTTTTATGTTTGTATCTTGTATGGTTACGATAATAAGATGAATACAAAGAAAATATGTTTTAATATCTTTCATTCTGCCATATAGCAGACCTACAAATGCCATTCGGTTTCTTGTTGTACTACCCATTTCCATGAAAAGATAATTCTTTGTACCGAAACTGCTTCAAGGGAACAAGCTTATTGCATGATTGTAGTCAACCAACTCTACACCACACTTTGTCTTGGGAGTTTACTCAGGGTGATCTAGTGTTTTTCTTCGGAACAAAATCGATGGATTTAGATAGACTTCATACAAAACTACTTTGTGGCAATGACGTAGCAATTTATTCAGGAGCACGCAAAATTCCGATTAGATGTACCATTCATTGTTGGTGTATCTTACTGTCGCTATCTTCATTTGCACGAGAAGAATACAATGAAGGCAACTGAACAATGGAAGCCATGAAATACACAACTACACAATGATGTAAATACATTTTAGAGTAAGTAAGATTGCCTGATACTGGTATAATTGTGGTTAAACCATACTTGCATTGTTCTCGTAGGTGTTTAATCAATGCGGTATGTTGGTTAAACACCTGCCGGTCACGGCTGAGTAGTTTTCTGTATGGTTTAAAATAGAGAAACACCTCGAGTTACAGGGAGTTATTCAACATAGTCTCGGGCTAACGCCCTCGACCATGTTGGATAACCCCCTATTCCTCGGGGTTTCTCTATTTCATAATGAATCACAAAGTGTTATCGAATATTCTACCTCACCCGCAAAAAAGTTAAACTGTCCAAAAACTCATTTACAATCGTTAGTTATCGCAATTCTCCCTGCCCTGTGATGTTTGCTTTACTGAATTATAGGATATTGGTAGGATTAAAACTTTTTTTTTTCCAAATCAATTACATATATATGCCTATGGTCTCTGAAAAATAGGTTACAAAACAAACTGGTTGATCAGATGGATAAATCAAGCATATAACAGTGGTAGCAGCCACTTTTCTTTTGTTGTGTGCCACTCAGAGTTACTTAACCTACTTAAGATACTTAACCTGACTTAACCTATTTCACGCTCAATTGGCTTGAACATATATGAGTAAGCTGGAATCGCACTGCATCACGGGATACAAAGCAACGAGAATGGCAGTTATGTAAACAAACTCAAAATATCTCCACCAGAAACTCGCAACGAAATCTATTAGAAAGGGTCGTCTGTTTGAGTATACAAGTGCAGATATATAGCTGTTATGTTTTCTTCGTTCGATCATCCATAACTTACTGCCAATATCACTTTAAAATTCATAGATACCATGGGTATAGAGACAAACTTTATTGCTACAGTAAGAGAAACAAAATAGTCGCAAGCCTGGTTCCAAGAAGAGCATTCTGTGATGTTGCTAATTAAGACTAATTGGATGATTATTACAAATCAACAATCAGGGGCAGAACTATAACTATATTTATACAAATGGTTGTGAATGACAAGATTTGAGATGATGATGTCAATGTCTTATTTTGGTTACTGCTCTGTTTTATTGCTATAGTGGGACATGAAATTTCACAACTCGAGATAAAATTTGATAAACGGCTGACATGTTCGTGATTTTTTCAGGAATTTTGTTGTATGATTGATAGATCAAAATGGTCACGAAATATTCTCACTTTGGACCCGGTTTTCATGGAAGGTACTTTGCTGGAAGCAAACATCTTCCAGTGAACAAGAATGTCTACACTACACCATCTAGAATGAGATTCAACAGGATAACAAACTTGTGATGCAGAAATGTTACCAATACCTGTAGAGACCCATGTCAGATCAACGACAATAAACATTTGCTGGCATGATACAGAAATCAAGTATACCTAAGAAATTTACAGTATTTCCACCCAGACTTATCCATTGTATCTTTTGTGCATCTTTCCACTTCAATTAATCAAGATTTAATCCTTCAGTGAACAACACACTTGTGCCATGGAACCAAGCCATTGTCAGACTGTTGACAAGGAATGTATCCTTTGCGAGCGCAGACAGACGGACATATATTTACCTTGTGAGGTGTAAATCATTGTGACAGTGGAAACCTCAGGGAAAATAACTGTCGATCGTGAAATTGCAGGCAAAAAATTGTCCAAAATAAAACATATTTGATGATATAACAAAAAAATTCAACTGGGTGGAACGAGAATGGAGCAAATCATTGACACACATCGATATATCTCCTATTCGTTACTTTGTTGGAACTCATGAATGTCTTAATCTTTATTGACAAATAATTCACAACTCGGTTTATATTCCATCAGATATCTTGTCATGCAAATGTCTGATATTGCATCCCGATAACATTGCGTCCATTCCAGCAATTCACTGGTATTAGCGCTGTTGTTTCTATGATTCAATCAATTACAAAGACATCATTCCGTTAATTTATTAGCCAGAATCCAGATGAATCTCCAATCATGATAAAACATCAGTTGTCATGCAGTTTATTCAGTGCATTAGCTAAACATCTATTAATTTATCAAGGGAAACTCGACCGGTACTAGATAATGTTAGACACAATTCTGCAATATTTTAAAGCATGTAAATCTACAAAGAATGAGCACAATGTAGACTGCACAAATGAAGATATTGTTGATTGAAAATCGGTACTGGCATGGCTTATATTCTATGATTTGTTTTTCTTTGAAAAGTGACTTGAGATTGATAGAAATAAATATTATAAGGCTCCAAGAAAGGAAATTAGACGTTTTTTAACGTTACTTTATAGTTACTATTACATGTATCTATTTTATAATCAACAAAAGTGTAACTGATTTACGGACAGCACAGTGGTCAGAAATTGCCTAGAAGCGACATTCCCCGGTGACACGGAGTGATGCAATAAATCTGTTACCGTCAGGTCAACAAGCACAATTGTGGGAAACAGTCACGTGGAATATTTGTGCTTAATCGCTCAGTTCTAGAGTAAATGGCGGCAAATCATTGGAACTATCACGATAAGGGACTGGTATCTTTTTTGGTTATCAGTTAATTAACAGTCAACTGCATGACAAAATAGTTATTTCTAGATATTTAGGAACTTCAGATGTCTTTGCATGCAATGCAGAATGCAATACAAATGAATTACAACGTTCATGTTGAGAATATTTATTGTTCATAAAGCACTCAATATTTTCCTCATCATATAGTAAATCAGTGACTATTTGCACCATTATATCTAATTATCTGCACTCGAAGAAGAGAAATTATATTCACTGCACATCAGCACTGACATGGGTGCATGGTGGCTGTTTCTGCTCTCAACGAATCATTATAACTTTCATACTGGAAACAATAAAACACAGAAATCACTTGGTCAAGAGCAATTCCTTGACTGCCTGAGAAGTCTATTTCCCCAAAAGAAAAAAAAAATTGGAACGCCTTTCAGATTATCATATACTTGCATGATTTTCAACAGAATAGTGCTTCTTCCAAAGAATTACATTGATTCACTCAAACTACAAGACAGGTCTTTGTTTGGCGGAGATCGTCATGCAATCATCTTGTTCCACTCCAAGTCCATTACATTGCTCGACCTTTTCCCCTCAAGGACATTAGACAACAAACAATACCGTCTGATGTATGACGGCATATCACATTTGTGCCACTGAAATTGATCATGTTTAGAAACATGATCTTGCGAAACTATCCAGCATATATCAATATATCAAGAATGGTAACTTCTTCATTGTATCCCCCGAACAAAGTTCAGAGGATACTATGGATTTACGATCGTCGCGCCGCCGCAGCGTCCGCAGACACTTTCTTGTGAACGCACTACAGCTTGCAAATCTGAACCGATTTTGATAATATTTTATATGGACATGTCTTATGGTGAGATCACGACACCTATCGATTTTGGTTGCCATAGCAACCAAATTGGCCGATTGGCGACACATTTTGTGACAAAATCAGCAATTTCAACACCCATGCCTTGTGAACGCTCTAAAAGTTGTAATTTTACAGGAATCACTACAATATTGAAAAGGCTCGTTGAGCAATGCTCAGGCACGAAACCTATTGTTTTTCGGAAAGATTGAATAAATATTAATAAGTTCATGAGATAACTTATTACAACAATGTGAAATATCCAGTTTGAGATCTCTTATCATTCCAGTTGATTGATAGCTGCAAAAAAATCACACTGGACATGTGTACAAATTTACTGTTGATGGTTTTGTGTGAAGAGATTACTTTTACTGAATAAGTTAGCATAAATTTGAATAGTTTATTATTAGTTTTACTAGTTAAGTTTATTACTGGCTACAATAAGAATAGTTAGGCAAAGAAACATTTATTATTGGGCTCAACAAGGTAGAGGTTGTGTCCAGTACTGACTTTATGGCTGCAGTACCATTGATATTCGTGAATAAGTTAACATTAGTATTGCTGGTTAACATGGTTAGGTTTATTATTGAGCACAATAAAAATAGTTAAGGTAAGGGACAATTATTATTGGGATCAGTGAAGAAAAGGTTGTGTCCAGTAGTTATTTTATGGTGTAGTGTCATTGATATTAATGAATAATTTAACATCAATTTGGCTAGTTAAGTCTATTATTGAGCACAATAAAAATAGTTAAGGTGAGAAACATTTATTACCGGGCACATATTATGAGTTAAATTATAACTTGCGGTGAAAGTTCGATCTGGCTCCAATTATCATTTTGAAATACAGTTTTGGTCAAATTTTACTTTGAATTTCACCTTGAAACCAAGTTTGACACGAATTATGCGTTAAAATATAACTTATGGTGAAAACTTCGATCTGGCTCCAATGTCGTCATCTTGAAATTCATTTTTGGTCAACTTTTACTTTGAATTTCAGTTTGAAACCAAATTTGGCACATATTATGAGTTAAAATATAACTTATGGTGAAAAGTTCGATCTGGCTCCAATTTCATCATCTTGAAATGCAGTTTTGGTCAACTTTTACTTTGAATTTCAGCTTGAAATCAAGTTTGGCACATATTATGAGTTGAAATATAACTCATGGTGAAAAGTTTGATCTGGCTTCAATTTCGTCATCTTGAAATGCAGTTTTGGTCAACTTTTACTTTGAATTTCAACTTGATACAAAGTTTTGCACATATTATGAGTTAAAATATAACTTACGGTGAAAAGTTTGATTTGACTCCAATTTTGTCATCTTGAAATGCAGTTTTGATCAACTTTTGGTTTGATTTTCAGCTTGAAACCAAGTTTGTCAAATATTCTGAGTTGAAGTATAACTTTTTATGAAAACTTTGATCTGGCTGTAATTTCGTTATCTTATCGAACATGTTGAAATGGAAATTCATATGCACTGCTTTCAGTGGTGACCTTGAATTTGACCTTCAATGACTTTGAACGGTCAATGCAGAAATTTTTGTGGAAAAAAACAGTTTTGGCTTGAGCATGTTAGGATTTTACATTTCTCTGGTAATCATTTTAGCACTTGCTCTAGTTTTTCACGCTTATCAGTAGTATTTGGGGCGACAGGGATGATGGGGCCACGGGGGATACACCCAAGCAGTCGTAGGCGACCGGAAGCGTCTAGTTATCGATTTATTCATTGAAGTACTTTGCATGATCTATTGTCACAGTCAACAAAATTGGATTAAATCAAATTATGAATTTGATCTGATCAAACTGATATTTTATTTGGCTGTAAAATTAAGTTTTTTATGGAATGATGCATTCTTTCTCTAATAACTTGCTCTAAATAGTGTCTGAAGCTGTTGATATTGATGGGCCTGGAGTTCCTTCAAGAATCCTACCAATAACTTATAATTGGATCGTCTCAGTGCATCTATCTTCACTCCTCAGACGCTGCCCCACCTTCCAGCAACATTAACTGACACATAAAGCCCAACAAGTGGGAGGAGCAATGAAGAAAGTACTTTTTCTAAAGTGTCCACATCCTTAATGGTCTGGACTCCCCATTAACGTGTCCCAATCAAGGTCTGTGTCCGCAGCTCTCACACGGCACTGGACCAACCTTCCTGATACCAGACCTCGTCAGGATGTCATCAGCGCAAATTACAGAAAAGATTCGTCACAAACCGTGGAGTCAGGCAGCTTATGCAAGCAACTTTATTGACCTAAAAACTGAAGAAGTAAATTTTATTCCATACAAAGACATTGAAAAAAACCCTGGATGAACCAGGAATCAATGACCAAGACTGTATTGAAGAGAACTCTTTGGGTACATTGCACCCCAAAACTAAATTGACCTAAAACTAAGAGTAAGATTTGCCCAGCCTAATCACCCTGACCAGTGACCACAGACGAGCTGCAGACTCCCAACAGAAGAGTAATCAGGGGACTAAATGTGTCCAGGTTAATGAGATTACCAGGTCGGCTGTCAGGATGTCACGTCTTGTCTGGGTCGGGTCACTGGCTGTGGCAAGAGTCTCTATGCTGTTCTGCAGCAGCTGACTTGCGAATTGCACAGTATTTGAAATTTTACATGCAAGTGATATCCACTAAATCTTGTAGCTCGGTGGTGTTCAACTGTTCATGATAATAGGTTTTGTTCCATTACATTGCAACAAAGCGCAACATGGACTCATGCACGATTCTGTGGAAAATAAATAAATGTCAAAAGAAAAGTAAGTATCAAGACCTTGACATCTTTATTTTGTCGCCTACTTTCTAAAAGTCACCGGAATTGTGTGACCAGAATCATGAGGTATTTTACTGTCTGCGTCTCTGTGAGTCGGGTAATTACATGGGAAATGGTGCAATTACATGGTCGGCACTTCCAAGAGTTTCAGCAGAATGAAAGTGTGCTTGATATACACCACTGGATACTGTATGGGTGTCCAGGTAATATCAGAGAATCTACATGACTGAAATGGGTAAGAAATAGTATGTCACAAAGTCAGCCATATTGCTTCATTGAATGCGCACAACATATTCTCACACCGACTTTTTCTTCTTTTTCAATACACAGCACATTTATATATTAATCACCTTGATCCAGATGGAATAACAGTTGAAGAAAGAGAAAAACTTTATAGAGAGATGCCAAATGTAGTTTCACCTCTGGTCTGCCTTTTGTTTAACACTTAATTTCAACTGGACATAGACAGTAGAAAATGGGAATCTTTGCCCTTTTGTTGCTCACAGGCACCAAAAGCTGCACCATGCAGATTTAGTGATGGCTCAAACAGGAATATTGGATAAAATTATTCCATAGTTCAGCTGATAAAAATTCCACAATGAAATTATTAAACATCCCATCATGGTGGTGAGTGTACTAGTTGTGTCGTTTTTCAGTGGGTGTAAGAATATATCACTAACCAGTCTTATGGTTATTTATTGTGTGTAGACCAGTAAATGAGTTTGTACAAATGTGTCACTGGTCACAGGTGCGTTCAATCGCTTTGTGCTGCAGTTGAAATTGCAGAAAATGAACTTAGTTTTTTGGCTGGGATTTTCTGGGCAATTTGTTCACATGAAGAAATTATGATCCACACAAAGATGATTTTACTCAGCAGTAAATTGAAAAAAAACAAAAACTCCATATATCAAAACAGATAGTTTATTGTAAATTTTCCAGATCCATGCAAAATCTGTGATGCCTGAAGCTTAAAATTCCTTATGGATCTATTGAGTTTCACAGGTAATTGATTTTACGGGTAGAAGCTGAAAACACAGTCGTTGAACAGTGTTTTCCTGTACCGAGAGATAATGGCATTAACGTCTCAGCCATTAATGCATTAACCTATTTATGTAAGTAGCAAGTCAACAAGTTGTGATTTGATGTTCGGTCACCCCGTGTCAGTGATGGAAGCCTCTTGTATCAGAAGCTGGTGTTAGAAGTATTCAGGGGTCCTTTTTCAACTGGTTGCCATGGGTTACTGATGTAATCGTCACCCCGTGTCAGTGATGGAAGCCTCTTGTATCAGAAGCTGGTGTTAGAAGTACTTAGAGGTACTCTTTCAACTGGTTGCCATGGGTTACTGATGTAATGGATCTAGGAAGGTTTAGACAAATCTGGAGATTTTTGTTTTGAGCAGAAAAAAAATTATGCTGAGATGCACGTTGCCGAATTGCAATTAAAATGTCAAAAATACAAGTAAAAGCATTATAAATATTCGAACATTACCATAAAATGTTTTCAGAATATTAATATTGTTTTCATAATGCAAACTTACATTTTGACCTTGATTGTAAAAACACACCAAATTGCCAGCTTTTATCCACAGAGCATTCATTTTCTTGTATGCATCATCTGCAGCAAACTTCCATTCACCTTTCTGTTTTGATTCGTTGATACCTTTGATGACATTGGCGGCCCGAAGTACATGGATGTATCAACACCTCCATCATTGGTTGAGCTTTGGTCATGGATAAATACAACATTCCAATTAAGTAACATCAAAGTGCAACCAAACTCCCATGTACTCAGGACGCATAACACAATTTTACCTTGTCCAGAGTCATGTGTACATTTTTTTGCATTATCCTCTCCTTCTGAAATGACGACTTTTGATGTGGTTTTTCCAACATTTACAGCACCTGATCATACAACTGATTTTTGTAGTATGAAGGACAAGACCACTTTGCATGATATATTTTCAATTTTGAACTAAAAATATGCTTACATGTGACAGACAACTTTACAATATGTAACCTTCTGAACCTTTGTTCGTTTGTTTTCTGTTTGTCTGTGAGCAGAAGCCTTTGAAGCTGTCAATGTCATGTCACCTAGTCACAGAACACAGCTCTACTTCGTGTGACCAGAACTGTCTGTCATTCCTGCACATCTCTAATGTGTGTGTGTGACCCGCGTCAGGGCACCCTAATCCACTGCCAGAACTCCGCAAACAACAGCACAGCCCGCTGTCCCACACACCATGGTTTCTGTTTGTGTGATACGACTGTCCGCAATTAATCACTGATTACGCAGCAGTGTGAAAAATGCCGCTGTGCGTGAGTGAAGTTCAAATCAAGACGTTTGATCTGAGGAACTCACTAGTGACTGTGTAATCACACTCAACAAATTGCAGTGTTGTTTTTGCCTGAGACGAATAATTATTCATACCTGGTGACAAGTTCCAAGGGTTCTTCCTTCTTTGCCACCAGTGTTTGAGCGATGTACTTAGAACTGTTCCACTATTCCTAGCACACACACTTCCTCTCTGATTGATCAGTTATTGATTACCTGTGTATTTGATCAACACCTCCCTAATCAAGACTCCAGTGCTGCCCAGATCCTGTGTAGAGACGGGTGTTGTACCTACGAATCTCGGGATATTTTTGGACACTTTCATGACCAATCCATTTATAGATCCACTCTGTATAGATGGAACAATTGATCTTCATGACCTCAGCTATGCTTTAGAGTTCACCATACTGAAATATCAAAGTTGCATAGTATTCTACTACAAAAAACTCCCAGTAAACTGACAGCTCAATTCATCATTGAATCAATGTTAAATTGCAATTTTGGAGGGAAAATGAAGATGTGTAAAGCTACTTGGTTGTATTATAAATAAAGAATTTAGTGGTACACATTACTGTAACTGTTATAAATATGAGAATAACATGTGCCAAATTTGATTGTTTTGTGCCTGCACCATTCGAGGAATGAAATAAAGATGACCTCACATTGCCCCTTGAAATGATCCATTTGATTTTACAATCCACACACATGCGAGTCAATACACAATATTCGTGTTATCTTTTTGAATGGTTTCTCATATTCTGGACTGCATGCATTTCCTTAGACACCATTGCTCATGAAGACGAACAAGTAATTTTGTGGTGATCATTTCATCAACAGATAATTCAAAAGCCTGAATGATCACATTACAGACCAAACTTTGGCTGGCAGTTGTCTGTCCACAATAACTGTATTACTCAAGCAACCAAACCATCGGAATTCTTCCACTGATATTCTCAAAGAATTCAATCAGTTCATCACCACCTCTTCTGAACTGTCCGAAGTTGCTCGGATATTTGTTTACAAGGGCTGCCACTAGGTGGCAGTAAGGTCAAGGACTAGAGTTTCATGTTACAACTTGTCACGTCACAACAGGGCAAAAGTCATTGTCACTTATCGGTCATCTGTGGGGTCGTATCTCATGGTATAGTGATACATGTGTCATGCTTTTGCTGAGGAATATTTCTTTTTTATAAAGAAAACAAAGATAAGTAGAGAATAGAAGTATATTCTTGTTAGCATTTTGTATCTTTCATTCTAATGTTCATTTCAAAATTCATTTCTCAAAATCGGTAACTCTGGTTTCATATTTATTTGCAGCAACGACGCATAGATTTCTTATATTTACCATGTATGTGGTGACAAAAAAAACTGAAGATATTTTGCGATATATAATATATATATTCCATTGGACACATACCCTGATTTCCATAAACAGTGTAGCCAAAAAGAGAATCACTCGGCACATGTGTTATTGGTAATTTCTTGAGACATTGTGGCATCAAATACTTTTGCTGCAACATAAAATTGTGAAAAGGAAAAACAACTATCGTAAGATGTCGCCTTGAATAAAAACAAGACATTACTTTCTCTTCCGAGGTATTTTATAGGTAATTCCATGCTTCGTGGTCACAACAAAAGAATGTCATCAACACCCAATAGTCTCATTCCAAATGATATTGTGCTATTTGAATATTCATGTGCGAATAATTCCAGCTTTTTCCCATCAAAATGTGCTATTTCTCGGCAGTAACAGGGAGGAATTGGATATGTCAGGAATCTGGATTGTCCAATGTTGTGGGTGTTTTGTGGTCGGAAGATATCCATTCCGCAGCACTGAAAACACATTTGGGAGAGGTAAAGCAATAAACTTGCTGGAGTGTGAAGGATTGTGTGCCAGTGGTTGAGGGAATGGATCCACTAAAAGCCATGTCATGTCACATGTAGCAAAGCAGCTGGCAATCCTCAATCTAGAACCATTACTGAACCAGTATATATTGCTATGTGAATATTTGTGGAGCATCGTTTTAAAAATGTGTATTTATGCATCATGTGGCCAAGTTTGAACAACATTTAACATACTGTTACCCCTCACACATTTTGTAATCAACAAATAAATTGATGGCACATTTTAAAAGCCTATAAAAAGTAAGTTTGCCCTGATTACAATATGGATAGGACTTTTAGTGGATTTGTTCCATTCCATGCCATAAAATGGCCCCATAACACATTTCCTCCTGAGCAAACAACGTCAGAGTCAAGGTGACATCATATCAATTACTAGGTGTTGTGACCTAAAACCTTGCAACAACAGGGAACAAAATTAATCTGCACTAAAGGGAACGAGTCGACCCGTCACTGGTACGCAGTGCAGTGGAGAATCTTGTCACGAAATGTGATTTGTGGTAATTTGCCGGTAAATCTGACAAGATGTGGCATTAAAGTCATATCCTGTCTGCCGTGATGCTAACAATTGATGTCGGCCATTCACTGGTAATTTTTCGTGTCTCGTATTCTGCCATCAATTTTAATCCTCTATGTTACTAGATAACAAGATGACCAGACGGTCCGCAGGTGTTTGTAAAAACTTGTCGGGTTTGACATGACATGGTCAGAGGTGATTAAGCGAAGCAACAGGTGGTTTGGTTGTTTATCATAATAAAGTTTTGAAGGACTTGAAAATCAGTGGTCTTGAATTACAGGCAGACTTTTAAATACCAGAGGGTGAAGTTAATGATACACTGTAGAATATTGTGTTTGGGTGTAATCAGCCATCATACCTTGTCCACAGAATTGTCAATGTAGAACACTTAATATCGATCAACATTATGTGCCGGGAGAAAGGGTCTGAGCTATGGCATAAATATATGATACTGTTCCTTTCAATCAACTAATTAGCACCTGGGAGAATACAGCTGTAATCCACACAAGTGCTATATAGTTACGAGAGTTAGTGCAAGGTCAAAGTATTCATCAGATAATGTATTGAGGAGTGTTCTCAGGGTCAGAGTTATGATGGACAACTGTGTGTTAAATGTATCACTCAGTATCTAAGTCTCCAAGAAGCCCATCACAGAGCTGTGAGTTAGGTCCTCTCGCATAAAACCTCATATTGCACAATAATCATAATCTTCATAGTAAACGAAAGCACATGTTTGCTCTGTAAATAGCTTGAAACGTAAACTAGGAACACAAATTTAAAATGTTTTCTCCAATTAAATTTGTGTGTTTTGTGTGATTCGTGTGAATTACCATTAGCTTGAAGTATGCAATAAGCTGACCAAATAAGCACATTCCAACATAAAATGTGGATTTTGCCCACACAGTAATACCAACTATTTATGATTGATGTGGCGTGTGGGATTTGATAGAATTACCGAGGCTCATACATCAATGTTCTTTATGGTCTGTATGATATTACCTAATTTGCATTTTATTCTAAGATAATTCCAACAACACCAGCATGGAATTGAGAACGCATTGAACTGACAAAATATATGCATGGATACATAAAAGGCACATTCTATCGTTTGACAAATTTATTCCTGATAAGTATTTTGGCACTTAGTAATAGATGGAGCCCACTTTGAGATCACAGGACATAATTCTGACAACAAAAACCACCTGGCAGAAAATGAAATATATTTTATCATTTACCGCAGTCTCTATCACTGAAAACCAAACAGCCAAAATGCACTAATTGCAGAGAAATGCATTGAATAATATTTGATTCTTCTGACAGGGAATGATGGGATATTTACCTTGATGAGATGAAACAATGTCAAATAGAGTGCCGCCCCAGTCGATTGGACAAATGGACGTTATTATCCTGGTTTGTAATGCATCCATGAAAATTGAGAATGAACTTCGTAATATCTAAATGGATGTAAACGGAGATTGAGCAAGATTAGTAAAAATTATATATGATGCCACTGTTTTTGCGGCAACATGATTAGAGCAATTTTGCAAAAGAAATGATACAATACTCATAACTAAAATGTAATTTATTGGAATTACCTGAGGAGAAAAGCCCACTCATTATATCAAGGTAGATAAGAATATGAAAGTTTTGTTTGATGATTATTTTTAATATTTCAAGAAATGATGCGACAGCAATAAACTAATCAAAATTAATCAAATAACCCGGAAATAATAAAAAAAATGTCACTTAGGATAATGTAATCTACTGGTTTGCAATATCAGCTTTGATTTCAGTTTTGCATGAAATCTGCCAGCCGATCTTCACTTGTCAAGTGTATCAAATACCAGACAGGGAAGTGCTCAGACATGTTCAAAGACAGACAATAACCTTCAGCTCCCACAGAGTAACCGATAAATCGATGAGATGACTGCGTTTTATAAAATTCCGTGGAGGACGCAGCAACAATACCGGTGATATTCAGATCAATGTCGTGATTCTCTCCGTGGTGAAGACTGGCTCCGCGCAATCAAGATGGACAGTCAATGAAGAACCTTGGATGGAAGAGTCAAGGTCTTTTGCATGTTGGGAATAAACCTGGTCAGTTTCTATCTATCTGCTGGAGAATGATGTTTTGTGGGAAAAGAAAGATTATCTTTGACAAGGAAATGAAAGAAAAAAATCGTGACAATATCAATAGCTCATCCACAATATTTTCATTTCAAGAAAATTTTTCAAAATCACAGAGGATCTTATAAGCCCTTATATTTTGGGGTACTTCTTGATTACAGAGATCTCACAGTATAATCTGGTAAAGTTCTAGCCAATGATGTCATATTCAAAACTTTTGCTGCACCATGAGCCCAAGTCACCATTCGCCAATCACTGTGAGATTTTCCATATTTATATCCAACTCGTCCCCAAAATAGCAGCTTATGATATAAGTAAGCCGCTGCCCGTTGGCGACGTAACTCTCAGTCCTCTGCAAGTAATCCCGACCGCGGGGTGAATCTGAGCGAAGGAAATGCTTGGCATTAGTCAGATTAAGGATTTTACGCTACTGGAGTGAGAAGGGAGATTATAGGAACTTGTCGGGCTGCGGAAAAACGAGATCTGAAGCTTCATAGAAAGGTCACTAGCCTAGAGACCTGCACACATGGTACAGGGCGGGGCAAAATTGTGCTTAGTATCTGACTGATGTGTGGTAGATGACCACAGCTTGCTCCCGGAAGTGTTCCATTTCATGTTCCCTGCTGAGAAAACATACATGAAAATTGAATGTCATAGCAGACATGATCAAAAGATGCTCATTGCTTTGAATCTGTCATATGCTGTCATGAACTGCCATCAGATCCACCAGAAAATACCCCCCAAAAATGATGGATTATATTCTGGGCCTTGGTCCATTTCTACTACAGATTGTCTGTTGAAGAATGTTATCATGGGAACATTTTTTGCAATAATATTACAAAAGTAAATAATTTTTGCAATAATAAATTTTGGTTCAATAATGGGCTTGAAGTCATTGTCGTTCACCTCCTTTATGCTAGATTTATCTAGGGGAAGTGTTCCTTTGTGTATTCTATGAGAAAATTGGAAAAAAAAAATTTCATGCTATCGTCCATTTAGTAATCACACCACTTAATTGACCAATCAGCAGAAGGCAATTTTGAATTGAACTGCTTCTTTGAAAGCGAACTTGTCAAACCAAAGATTCATTAATTACACCTGCATTATCATGTTGTAAACAGAGAGGTACATGAGGAGTAAGAAAACAATAGTGATGTGTGAGATTTATTCTGTCGGAAAGAGCTCTAATTGAATTATCTTCTTTGACCATCGCAAAACACCCTGATGTAATACAACAAAAAGTATTTTTGAAGAGAAACTTGCACTAGTGGCAAAAGACCTAATATTAAATTTGAATACAAAAGTAATTTACCGTTTTGGTCCTAATAGTGGCACGCGCCCTAATAGTAGAGCGGTCCCCTCTTTTGCCCAAAAATGTTCGATTTTTGTAACCAAATAATTCACTTCATATCTTTCTAATAAGATTTTGGAATGTTCCAATCCATACATTCATGTTATTTGAATCATAATAAAGGGGATTAAAGGCTATAGGTATATTATTCAGTGATTTTCTTAAAATTGACCTCAAGTTTGACGCCACTTTTGTGCTCACTGCTGCATTTGGTCTTGCTTTGGCTCGACGTGCTACTATTAGGACCAATACGGTAATGTCAATTGTGATGGTCAAGAACAGCATTCATCATGTTTAACCCGTAACTTCTGAAGACAGATTCACCTTCTTCATGAATGTCAATATTTCCTCAGAATGGATTGAACTGATGTCATCCTGCCAGTCAAGATGACAAGAACTCCTTTTAACAATTCCACTTCATGTCACGTAGCTATATCTGTTCATCAAGTGCAAAATTAGCATATATTTCTGGATTCAAAATCTGTCAAGGACAGTGCAACACAGTCATCATTAATTAAAACAAGTACAAAATATGTTTTTTATCAATTATCAATCATTTCTTTCAACAGCACTGAATCATATACAAAATGTACACAGCAGTTATCTTTCAGGAAAAGAGAGATTCAGTGGAGCTCGGAGAATAGAAAAAAGATATGCACTGCTGATAACTCTCAGTGTTTCGATCCGACACATAGATAGGTATCATGTACTGTATGTATTGATATCTTTAAGATAAGAAGATCAGCTGCAAAAAAAACTATGTTGCAATACAACCTTTTGCCATATTGAAAGCAGACCACACATTGCCTCCAAACCTCAGAAATAACAATATCTAAAGTTTCCAACAGAAATAGCAGTATCAACTGTAGCCATCACTTGTAGCTGACCCTAGCTCTCCATTGGTTTCTATGGTTACACCCCTGGGGCACTCCCTGTCAAGTTTGTTGTCATAATCGCTAAGCGGTCTGTCTAAGGAATGTGCCAAACCCAGAATACCACTGAGCATGGAAATTCGGACAGAAGTAAATGCTCAAGACTTTTCCGTGGATTTCTCGCTTGAAGGTTTCTGGC
Source organism: Terebella lapidaria (assembly GCA_949152475.1). Lineage (NCBI taxonomy): Eukaryota > Metazoa > Annelida > Polychaeta > Terebellida > Terebellidae > Terebella > Terebella lapidaria. The sequence goes on from OX424562.1 coordinate 5,614,664, forward strand.
CGCAGCGGTGAGGAAGGCAAACGGTGAGCATACGACAGACGCAGGACGTGAACATCGCGTCAGCGTCCCAGGCAGTGAATGATGGGATATTTGCCGCAGGAAGAGGAATTGTTGTCAGACAGCAGCGGAAATCTTTGGCAAACATGTCACATACACAGCAGGACAAATACTTTAGGGACAACTCGCAAAACTGGTGTGAGGGAAAGGTTTTCTATGTTCATATAGTTTCATTCATTTAAATGTCCTCTGGTATTGTCCCAAAATACAGTGCCATCCATTAATTTGGAGCCACTATAGTGAGGTCTTGATTACCACAATTTGGTATTGCAGTCACACGATTAATAGTGTATATTCTCAATGAAGCCAGTGACAAAACTTACAGGCTACATTTGGGTTACAATGAGAGTGATAGCGTAACGATTTGACTGGATCTTCCACTTGTTCTGGATCCTATATCACATAATCTCGGGGGAACATACGTTCATTGAATCACTTTCTTTGGGAATATATTCATTTTCAAAACATTTACTGCTCAGAATCGTTCAAGGTGGATGAGGATATTGAATAAAAAAACATTCATAATAAGAATTTGAGGTCCATGCTCGCCCACAGATCAGGAATAAAAGTCCTAGATCCAGATGCGCAAATCCGGATCACCTGAATGGTCATATGGCACTTCAGAATTTATATTATCTAATTAATTGGTAGTCCAGAATCTCAGAATGTGGAAAAAATAAGAAACAAGTATATCATACACCAATACCTTATTGACTGCACAACAGTTTGAAATGTGTCACTACTTTTTGGTGGCTCGGAATTAATGGATGGCACTGTAATGAACACAGTGGAGGTAAATAGATGTGCAAACTGAATGTTGCCAGAACTGCTGGTATTACTCAAAAAGTAACTGAGTACATGTAATTAAATGCCCGTGCATTACCAAACAGGGCGATCCTGAGAAAAATCTCAATATCCTTTTGAGCATCAACCTCCAGGAAAAATTGCAAGTCACATAGAATATTTACATATGTTAACGATAATTCTCAAATTAATATTTTCCCATGGTTAGGAACTCAGATCGTCATGTTACATTCTTGCCATGAAAAACTGGTATATTTCTCGCTTCATGTTTTCTGAATTGAAATGCAGAAGAAGATGATGGAAAATTTTCAGCAGACAGGTGATGATATGAAGAAGTAGTCTTTTCCCAGAAATCCGCAGCCCGAGAAAAGAACCACTGGGCTAGAAAAAGTAGTTTACACGTATTCCGTGCTTACCAGAAAGATGGCAGATATAGATAAATAAAGTAGTTGCACTTGTAACAATAGGATGATCAGGGTCAAACTGCGTAGGAACACTCGCAATCTGTTTATCGCCATAGATACAAAAGTTACTCGGGGGTACTTAGTAATATGGTACTTCCTGCAACAGTGGAATTCTGATGATTAACCGAAGTGGGAACATTTTCATGCAGAATCATATTCTATGGAATTAGGGCATTTCGGCCCGAAATGCTCTTATGGTTTGTCTGGTTTTTTTTTTTTTCTTCTTTTTTTTTTTACTTTCCGCCGTTTTGGTTTCCGATCAATAACTCGGGAACGCCTGAACGGATCTTGTCCAAATTTACACCACTGGTCAGAAATATTACATGGAAGACCCCTATTGTTTTGGAGGCGGCTCCGGGGTCCGTGAGGTCCGTGAGGATGAAATCAAGGTTGATTTTGAGACTTGGTTTCCGATCGATAACTCAAAAAGTATTCATGCAATGCATGGGAGTTCATATACCACCAAGGAAGAACCCTATTGATTTTGGGATCACTCCGTCGAACGACCTTTGACCTAGAGCTCGGAAGAATTTTTGCTGATTCATCCTTGAGGCTTTCATGCATATCTCGGAAACGGTGCGTCGTAGAGCGAAACGGAGCTCAATTTCGGCCTCCTGGCACTAGACAAACTAGTGTAGTGTGTATCTTGGGTCGAAACGACCCCTGGTGCCGTTTTTTTTTTTCGCAGACTCTGCACTTCCTGTTTGGCCGTATCTCGGAAACGGTATGTCGTAGAGCGAAACGGAGCTCAATTTCGTCCTCCTGGCACTAGACAAACTAGTCTAGTGTGTATCTTCGGTCGAGACGTCCCCTGGTGTCGAATTTTTTTTTCGCCGACTCGGCATTTCCTGTTTGGCCGTATCTCGGAAACGGTGCGTCGTAGAGCGAAACGGAGCTCAATTTCGGCCTACTGGCACTAGACAAAGTAGTCTAGTGTGTATCTTGGGTCGAAACGACCCCTGGTGTCGAAATTTTTTTTCGTCGACTCGGCACTTCCTGTTTGGCCGTATCTCGGAAACGGTACGTCGTAGAGCAAACGGAGCTCAATTTCGGCCTCCTGGCACTAGACAAACTAGTCTAGGGGGTATTTTGGGTCGAAACGACCCCTGGTGTCGATTTTTTTTTTCGCCGACTCGGCACTTCCTGTTTGGCCGTATCTCGGAAACGGTGCGTCGTAGAGTGAAACGGAGCTCAATTTCGGCCTCTTGGCACTAGACAAACTAGTCTAGTGTGTATCTTCAGTCGAGACGACCTCTGGTGTCGAATTTTTTTTTCGCCGACTCGGCACTTCCTGTTTGGCCGTATCTCGGAAATGGTGAGTCGTAGAGCGAAACGGAGCTCAATTTCGGCCTCCTGGCATTAGACAAACTAGTCTAGGGGTATCTTGGGTCGAAACGACCCCTGGTGTCGATTTTTTTTTTTGCCGACTCGGCACTTCCTGTTTGGCCGTATCTCGGAAACGGTGCGTCGTAGAGCGAAACGGAGCTCAATTTCGGCCTCCTGGCACTAGACAAACTAGTGTAGTGTGTATCTTGGGTCGAGACGACCCCTGGTGTCAAATTTTTTTTCGCCGACTCGGCACTTCCTGTTTGGCCTTATCTCGAAAACGGTGTGTCGTAGAGCGAAACAGAGCTCAATTCCGGCCTTATGGCACTAGACAAACTAGTCTAGTGGGTATTTTCGGTCGAGACGACCCCTAGTGTCGAATTTATTTTCGCTGACTCCGCACTTCCTGTTTGGCCGTATCTCGGAAATGGTGCATCGTAGAGCGAAACGGAGCTCAATTCCGGCCTCCTGGCACTAGACTAACTAGTCTAGAGGGTATCTTGCGTCGAGACGACTTCTGGTGTCGAATTTTTTTTTGCCGACTCAGCACTTCCTGTTTGCCATATCTCAGAAACGGTCCGTCGTAGAGCGAAACGCAAAGATGCCTAAGGACGGGGTATGTCACTTAAACTTTGACCACGGACAGATTCAGAGTCATTATGGTTCTAGACGCAGTCTCTTAGGTAAATGTTAGGTAGGAATAGAACTCACATGAAATGCCCCAAGGCATCTTCAGGCCTTGACGTCTAGTTGTAAAAAAAGTTTACTGATTACATTCTACAATGCAGTGCTTTTGTGAACAACATAACAGGAAGTATAATTACCTAGAAATTAATTCCAATGTTTTATGTTTGATTGCATGTTATTAGGTGGTCTAAAGCAATGAAAAGTCACTCGTGATTTGTTATGAATGAACTCGTAATCAAATCACAGATTAGTGGGTATTTTGGGTCGAGACGACCCCTAGTGTCAAATTTATTTTCGCCGACTCGGTACTTCCTGTTTGGCCGTATCTCGGAAATGGTGCGTCGTAGAGCGAAACGGAGCTCAATTCCGGCCTCCTGGCACTAGACAAACTAGGCTTATGGGTATTTTGGGTCGAGACAACCCCTGGTGTCAATTTTTTTTTCGCTGAATCGGCACTTCCTGTTTGGCCGTATCTCGGAAACTGTGCATCATACAGGGATACGGAGCTCAATTCAGGCCTTCTGGCACTAGACAAACTAGTCTAGTGGGTATTTTGGGTCGAGACCACCCCTGGTGTCGAATTTATTTTCTCCGACTCGGCACTTCCTGTTTGGCCGTATCTCGGAAATGGTGAGTCGTAGAGCGAAACGGAGCTCAATTTCGGCCTCCTGGCATTAGACAAACTAGTCTAGGGGTATCTTGGGTCGAAACGACCCCTGGTGTCGATTTTTTTTTGCCGACTCGGCACTTCCTGTTTGGCCGTATCTCGGAAACGGTGCGTCGTAGAGCGAAACGGAGCTCAATTTCGGCCTCCTGGCACTAGACAAACTAGTGTAGTGTGTATCTTGGGTCGAGACGACCCCTGGTGTCAAATTTTTTTTCGCCGACTCGGCACTTCCTGTTTGGCCTTATCTCGAAAACGGTGCGTCGTAGAGCGAAACAGAGCTCAATTCCGGCCTTATGGCACTAGACAAACTAGTCTAGTGGGTATTTTCGGTCGAGACGACCCCTAGTGTCGAATTTATTTTCGCTGACTCCGCACTTCCTGTTTGGCCGTATCTCGGAAATGGTGCATCGTAGAGCGAAACGGAGCTCAATTCCGGCCTCCTGGCACTAGACTAACTAGTCTAGAGGGTATCTTGCGTCGAGACGACTTCTGGTGTCGAATTTTTTTTTGCCGACTCAGCACTTCCTGTTTGCCATATCTCAGAAACGGTCCGTCGTAGAGCGAAACACAAAGATGCCTAAGGACGGGGTATGTCACTTAAACTTTGACCACGGACAGATTCAGAGTCATTATGGTTCTAGACGCAGTCTCTTAGGTAAATGTTAGGTAGGAATAGAACTCACATGAAATGCCCCAAGGCATCTTCAGGCCTTGACGTCTAGTTGTAAAAAAAGTTTACTGATTACATTCTACAATGCAGTGCTTTTGTGAACAACATAACAGGAAGTATAATTACCTAGAAATTAATTCCAATGTTTTATGTTTGATTGCATGTTATTAGGTGGTCTAAAGCAATGAAAAGTCACTCGTGATTTGTTATGAATGAACTCGTAATCAAATCACAGATTCTGTTATTATCTTAAATCTGATACATCACACTTAAAATTATATTGCAACTTTTCCATATATTACGACTTCACGAACTGCATGCAGATTTTACAACAGATCAAATTGTCCCTATTTCTGGAAAAATAAAGGGTTATATTCCACAATGTCCTGGGCAGAAGTCCTGAACGACTTCAGGATTTAGCCAGTATTTGAAGGTTATGACCTTGTTCAATAAAATTCCTTGGAGAATTTGTAAAAATGTCCGTGATCAGATCAAAGTCTTGCTTTATGTTTGGTGATTGATGCTGAGATATTGGCAAATGCTTGAAATGGCCCAATTGAAGATTTCCATTTAATTATCCATTGAATTCTTTCTTTGATAAGGCAAAAAAACTTTGGAAATTGTTCGCCGGTATACATTTATCATGTAGTAATATGTAGATTGTGATGTCGCCAATGAAATTTTGGCGCAAGTAACTTGTGCTGCTTGTTCTTCCACATGCAATGATGATTTAAAAGATGTGCAACGAAATAAGTAAATGGTATGTTTTCAGTGGACAAGTAATATTACTGGCAGTGCAATTTACTTGGGCCAATTGTTTTTACGTACACTAGTCGTTCTTGACTGAAAGAGCAGCTTTATCAATACTGCAAGAGCATCTTCAATGTCTCTATTTAACATAATCATGAAAATAGGATAATCACACAAAATGAGCTTAGGGTCTTTATACCTTGGAACATGCCACCAAATATAGAGCGGCAACAGTGACTCAACACCTCAAATATCGAACCGCAAGCATAAAAATACATAGGAATTGGTCATCATGGAAAATATATGTGGTCAATTTACAATCGAAAATAGGTCAATGAAAATAATGTCAATGGGAACCAAGGTCACAGACAGTTGTTAAAGTCTTAGACACAGGATAAATCAGGGTTTTATCCTTTCAACACAAAGCTGTGACGGTCATGATGCATTTCTGATGCTATTGCTGACGGATTATGTGGGGACTTAACATACACGCATCACAGGATTATGAGGTATTTAGAAACATATTCTTATAAATCTTTGCAACAAATTAGTACAGCAAGAGAAAATCTGGTGATTTAATACAATTGATACAATCCTTCAATTTTGTAAAATGAGGATAAACAGCATTGCTTGTGACATTATACAAGGTTGGAACAATGATTGTGTTGTAAATAGATGTTCATGTACATGTATGCAGGAGATTTTATAATAAAATCAAACGGGATTTATTCATGATTGACAAAAAGGCATCCTTGAGCAATGACATCTTTATCCTGTTTTGTTATTTCTACAAACATGGGAAGATGTTGATAAAGCACAGAGTTTTTTTATCGTTTTCCTTCACACTCAATCAGCATATTGATTTCAAGAGGAGAGAAGCAATCGATTACATATCGTTCGAGTTTTGAACTGTATCCATCTTGTGATTCTAATCTGTGGGTGGCGGGATAAATGTATGCCCATGACGTATAGCCTTAGTTGGAAAGATGTCTCCTGTGACTGGGTTGTAATAAGAAGTCTTTCAGAATAGGACTTGCACCAGATGACCACAGGTTAAAGTACTCACGTTTATGGTGGGTCGTCTAGTGTAGATTGTGCATTTTTCCTTCTGATGGGAGTTTTCCGAAACATGCAAACATGACATGAAAGAGATTTCATTGTTGTGCGTGCATTGTCTCCTTCTCACACTAATAGTTGCACCATCTGTGAGACTGTGACACCCAAATTCAATTTGGTTGTCGCGAATTATTGTTCAACCATCTGTTCTTCAAATGATTTATTTCTGCACCAGCTTCACGTTCAGATAAACATCCAAAAGTTACACTTTCCTATCTTTTCAGCCAATATATTATTGCTTTTCATAAAGGTGGGTTGTTCTGGAAATTAATTCCATAATTCGAGGTAATTTTGCTAGATTTTTTATGAAACCCAACCCCCTCCCCCATCAAACCCTAGACAAGATCCTAAAAATGTATCGGCCTTTTCTTGTATACATCCAAGGGCCAGAACTCGAACACTATTTACAGTTGTATATTTACCCAGTATTGACGAAACAGGGATACATTATATATTAGCACCTCACAGACACAGCCTATCATTGATGTTCCTGGCTGGGGGCGCGGTCAATAGATGTCGGAGACCGTCAACAGATCATTCTTGTCACAAAAATGGCTTGAGTCAATGGCCACACATTGATTAGACATAGAGCGCTACAACAGTGTTGGAATTTATGGGAATTTTTTTCCTCAAGGTAGCAGATAGGCAAATTATGTATGGAATTAATCACTAATGTAATAGTGATACATGTACATGATAGGTGATGGATTCTCCAAACATTTATTTCAATGTAAGGGAGATTGTAATGTAGATTTCTTGGGAACTCGAAGCAGGAAATGCAGAATAAGTGTTTTATTCACACACAGACATACTATGAGAAGCTATGAGCTGATCTCTGAGGCTTAGCCCCTAATCTCGTACAGCTCTAATCCCTGATCCCATGTGGCTCTAATCACTAAATCCTGATCCTTGGAAGAATATCACCTGCAGTGGAAAATACGGCCCAAGTAGCACACCTTACTATGTTAATACTACTCACCCACTGAATGTATACCATATTTAATCCGTCTGGCACATTTCTAATCTTCATTGAATTGAGAAGAAATAGTAAGCTGCGCTACATGGGCCGAAAATACCACGGCTGTTCTTCCTGAATCCATATCAAGGACACAAGACTTAGTATTAATCTATCGAATATTAATATTTGACCGAAATCAGCATATTAGTCTACATTACTTAGTGTATTGATGGTCAAATTGACGAAAAACAATCTTGTGTTCTATCAGTGTTTGTCTAAGCTACAACTGCCATGATAACAATCACACAAACTTTCCCAAGGTCTTTTTGCAAGTTCTGTCTTGCAATAGTTGCAGATTGACCATCTGACTCCGACCATTTGACCTGACTTGATGGACAGACGCTTCTGTTCCAGTGATGTTTGCTTGTTATCCTAACCTTGAATGAGGGACCTCTCTATGAACTGATCTGAGAACTAATTGATCAGTTATTGATTTCCAATATTTGTACTTCTGGAAGAGACTTGTTCACTTTGTCTGTGCTCCATTGTTCATGATAATTCCATGAGAAACACATGTTATATTTGGACATTATCTCACTAAAAAGTTCTATCCAGTCATGACTAACCGAATAGGTTATCATTAGTTTTACTAGTTAAGTCTATTATTGACCACAATAAAAATAGTTACATGACAAGAAAGTAGTTACATGACAAATTTATTGGCCCAACAAGGTATAGATTCTGCCCAGTAGAGTTACAATATGGCCACAACATATATGTACCAAATCAAATACAATATTCAAGGGTTTTTAAATAGTTCTGTGCAAACATTTTCGAAGCTCTTCCTTTGAGGCCAGTGGCCCTTGTTAAATTTAATGTCAAAACTCTCTTTAGCGAAGTCAAATGGCAATGATCAAAGTTTCATTTGACAGGTGATTCAAAATCAGTAACTGTCCTAGCCAGTGATTCAAAATAAAATGTATTTCCAATATGTCACCATTTATAGAAAATTACTTAGCAATCAGTGTTGATGTCAAAATGGGCACAAAACATTTGACTCCTATATCAAGGTAATAAATGTTGATTTCTCATTATGATGATTTGTACACACAGTGTAGTGAACATTGTGAGATACATGCTTTTAAAGTGCAACAGGGTTCAAAGTGTCACATTCGCAAACATAATCATGATTTCTTTTTATGTGAATTATTGAACATATTTTCAGTTACAACGAGTGTAACCGCAGTAAACAAACAAAACTGTAATGGCACCCAGATATGTTGATTAAGTACATCTAAACCAAAAGTATGGAATTGTGGTCTTCTAGTGTTATCATATGATAATATAAAAAGGATATAAATTCAACAAAATTCGAGAACATGGTTTAGCAATGAGCAAAAGGTTCCGTGTGTCCAATTATGAGCTAAGATTGCATGAAACGTAAAACATGATGATATAAAAATTAATGTAATGATGCATTGATGAGAATTTATTGTCAGTTTGTTCAACAATGCAATGACAGATTGTTATGACATCATTTTTTTGTGACATGAATAATTTGACAATGTCTTTGATCAAAAAAGAACATTCCATGTTGTTTTGCCAAAATTCAGTGAATTCTTCTGAAGAATATTATAACCTGTACAATATTCAGAAAAATGACGTTCTGATGGTTGCAAAAAGAGACAAGATATTCGCCTGGTGGGCATGATCAGAAATATCTTGTTCTATATGGTGGTGGATATCATGGTTATGAAATAAGACACAAAACTTTCTGGGTGGGGAGTCAGATCTACATGGAAGAAAACTTCTTCAGTCGAGTAAAAGTCTCGATCATTTATCTGATTTCTCTGGTGAACGCGAGAATGTAGGTCAGATCAAAACAATGGCATTCCTGGATGAACTTTGAAGATCGGATGGATATAACATTTAGGAATCATTGATGGAATGGCAGCGTGAATAAACAGAAGTCTGATGCTCTTGTATAGAACGCAGTCTAGTGAAATGTTACCCTCAATATGTCAGAAACTTGAGCAATGGTGTAGTATTCTGTCTGGCCACTACACAATACTGAAAAAGGTCTTACAAGGGTTTTACAAGTATCATGTGGCCTTCATTAAATACTGGATTGCTTCATTTCTACAATTACATTGTTGCATTTTAGGCAATCAAAGGTTGGCCAAAATCCAGGACTCAGTTTTGTTTTTTTGGAAGTTGAACTTCAATTGATCAAGACTCAATCAGTCAGTGGACAACACAGTTGTACTGAGGCACCAAGCCATTATCAGTCGATCTGTTTTGCTCATCGGAGCGCATGGACAAATGGAAGACGATCCTGTTTCAGGAAGATATAAATTGTTGTGTTGGTGATTCTCAGGAGATATATGTGACAATTGTCTGAAAAAATATATAACAAAATATATCATTGGATAATGATGTGGTTTCAAAATGAACTTACAGACATAGAAACAAGTATCCATCGTTCTGCAGTAATAAACAATCATAGAGTTCATATGAGAACAAAATCAGTGAAATCAGCAACCAAATTATAAAAGACGTAAAAAATATTGAGGTTGAGCGAATATAACTTACAACTGAGAAGTTCAGTTGGTACATTTTCAATTAATTCAACAAACATTGATATTATTGTGAGCAGTACAATTATCTTTCACATGGTGAAAATGCAAAACGGAAAATTAAAATCAAACTATGAAGCAAAATAGAACTGGACTTTGGTGTAATCCATTGCATTAGTTTGAGGAGTTCACCATATACTGAAGGGCGAAAAAACAGACCAATTCTCACTGGTCTGTCTTGTCCTGAAATGTATTGCATTGCCTCCACATTTATAGTTCACTATGAGGAGTAACACAATATACCAATACAGACTGGACATTTCTATTCTTTATTTCAAGTCATGATCAGTCATAAATAGTTTGTAAAATAGATCTGTTATGAAACCTGTAAAGATATTGTTGCTGGATTTGCAGTAAACATGTCACAGTTTCCAGACCAACTTCAGACATCTGAATATATAAACTTTGGTGATGAATGTGGAAGCATAACTTGGATAAAGCGGGATGGTTGATGGCAGATCTTATCAAGTTGTAGAGCTATATACATGCCAGTATTTATGAATGGATTGATAGCAATACAAAATGGGGTCATTGTTCTGACTAACATAGTCATATCAGGGCTAGAATTTCCTAACATTTTGCGAGAATTCTGTTCACATACACTCCATTATATTTTGCGAGAATCAAGTTCCATTTTGCGAGAATCTTTGCGAGAATCGATTCTCGGATTCTCGCCGCAATTCTAGCCCTGCATATACATATCATGTAATCTCATACATTGTCATCAGATGAAATTTAGAGTCAAAATATGGGGAATCCTTCCAGATTAAATAAAAATTACTACCGTACGTGTATATATTTATGGATATATGTGGCAAGTTACTTGCAAGGTATTCCAATTTCAGTGATGCCATCTATCTACAAGGTCTCACAGTTTATGTGCCCCAGTTTATGTCTCACTTTATGTACATGTGCAGGGACCATCATACATAAATCTGTCCGATCTGAAAAGGGAGGTATTGAAAAATATAACAGCATTGAAAAGTTGTTCCGAATCCGAAACTAAGACAAAAACAAACACCAAAACAGTTGTTTCTCTTAAAAAATTGACTAGTACAGGTAGTTTATGTCGTTTGCTTGGAGAAAATATGAGTATGAAAATCTGACTTTGTAAATCGTTTCTGTGACCAATTCGTTATATAAAACAACATTTTTTTTCCAGCTTGATTTAGGACCATGTATTTCTCATGGAACATGCATAAATATCAATTGTACTCATTTTTATGGCAAATTTTCATTTCAATTAAGGCATTCTTTTCTTCTACAGATCTTTATTTTTGTGAATAATTATATTTTTGGAATAATTTGCAAGTCCTAAACAGAGATCTATTTGCACAAAACAGAGGGAAAAATCACCACGTTCCATGATAAATATTTGGTCCTATATCTGATACCAGAATAGCAGAGGCACCGTCTGAATGTCACACCAATTATTGTCATACTTGATTAGTATTGTTGTTTGGACAATGTTCATCTGATCTCGATCTATATCTGAGCTATGATAAATGGCACAGTATCAATTACATAGGCCAGACACATGAGGAATCAATTGATCTGTACTTTCTTTTTGCAGAACAAATGTCAGTTTTTCATCGACTGTTTCCAAAAAAAATATAATTAGCAGAGTGGATAAAATATTTATATCTCATCGAATTACCATATAACCGAGCAGACTGACAGAAAACAAGATTGTTTTGTTTGAAAAAGTAGAACACGTTATTAATCAGCATTGGATGTGAATCAACAGACATTATTTTTAAAGCTGAAATTCTACAAATGGAAGAGAAATTAAGAGAAAAACAAGTCAGAGATCAATTAAAAAATATCCTCATTAAGTTTGCAATCAGGTTTTTGGCTTACTGGCTGATGAACTATTCACATGGATTTTATTTGTCTGCCGAGTCTGTGTCTGTGATTTTCCATGGTCTTCAAAAAGTTCAGAAAAATCATTTGTCATCTTTTGTGTCTGTTGCTTATCACCATGTATCAAACTTTTCTTGACATAGTTTGACAGAGCCATTTGCGAGATTGATCAAAAATTAATATGGCTTCACAGTATTAAGTAACTACATGTAAGTTAGCAAGCAAGAGTGATTGTTTTACATTTATATAGACTTATTACTTGAGGGTGGAATTAACAAATTTTCTGCATGTATCTTATATGGTTACGATAATAAGATGTATACAAGGAAAACATGTTTTCATGTCTGTCATTCTGCCATATAACAGACTGATAGATGCATTTGGTTGTTTGTTGTACCACCCGATTTCAAGAAAATATCATTCTATGTATCTGCTTCAAGTGGAACAAGCTTATTGCATGTTTGTAGCCATTTCACTACGCACAACACCACACTTTGTCTTGGGAGCTTCCTCAGGGTGATTTAGTGTTTTACGTTGAAACGGAATCGATGGATTTGGATAGACTTCATACAAAACTACTTTGGTGGCTTCGACAACAATTTATTCAAGAGCACGCAAGATTCGAATTAGATGTACCATTCATTGTTGGTGTATCTTCCTGTCGCTATCATCATTGGCACAAGAAGAATAATACGGTGAAGGCAACATGAGCAATAGCAGTCATTAAATGCAAACCAGTCAAATGACGTAAATAAGTTTCAAAGTACTTATATAATTGTGAATAATGAATCACAAAATCTCTTCGTATATTCTACCTCACCCACAAAGGAGATAAACCGTCCAAAAACTCATTCACAATCATTAGTTTATCACATTTCTTTTTGCCTTTTTGATGCCTGGTTTACTGAATTAAGAATTATAGATAACTCGAGTAAGGATACAGAATATTTTTGAATTTTGAAGGGAAACAAAAAAGAGTGACAAGCCTGGTTGCAGACCGGATATTGCGATACTTTTTACCATCGTAATTCTGACTTTTGTGAAATGAATAAGCATTCCAAATCAACAATCTGGGGCCACAAACATGACAATATGGTCGCTACTTACAAACGACAACTAGATTTGAGATAATGATTTCAGTGTATCATTGCATGGAGAATATTTTGATTACTGCTCTGGGACATGATATTTGACATCTTGAAATGAAATAGGTTTACCGATGTTTGAAAATGTCAGCTCAACACTCGCAGCCATGATACAGTTATCAAGTCTAGTCTATAGTATACCTGAGAAATTTATAGTATTTCCCCCCAGACGTATCCATTGTATCTTTTGTGCATCTTTCCACTTCAATTAATCAAGATTTGATCCTTCGGTGGACAACACACTTGTGCCTTGGCACCAAGCCAAATGTTAGACTGTTGACAAGGAATTTACCCTTTGCGGAGCACGGACAGATGGACGGACGGACATATATTTACCTTGCCAGATGCAAATCGTTGTGACAGTGGAAGCCTAGTGGGAAATATGTGTACATTGTGAAATGGCTGGTATAAATTGTCCCAAATATTTTACTGGATGTTAAAATGTTTTGTATTTGACTGGAAATTACCAAGATAAAATTGAGAGGGTGGGAGGAAATTTTATCAAATCATTGATACACATAAAATATATATCATACATGTATTCCATACTTCATTGGCAGTTAAAAATGTCCTAATCTTCATCGACAAAAAAAATATGATTTGGTTTGTATTGCATCAGAAATCTTCATTCTGCAAATGTCTGATATTGCAACATGATAACAGTGCCTTCAGTGGGACAATTCACTTGATATTAGCGTTGGTGTTTCCATGATTCAATCAATTACAAAGACATAATTCCCTTAATTGATTAGCCAGAATTCAGATGAATCTCGCATCACGATAAAACATCAGTTGTCAAACAGTTTATTCGGTGCAATAGCTAAATATCAATTAATTTATCAAGGGAAACTAGACCGGTACTAGATAATGGTAGACACAATTCTCCAATATTTTAAAGCAAATCTAGAAAGAATGAAGATAAAAGACTTCACAAATGAAGATATTGTTGATTGAGAAAAGTGTACCACTAATGGCATGGCTTATATTCTATGATTAATTTTCTTTAAATTTGAGATTCACATGAATTAAGTATTATAGAAGTGAAATTTGATGTATCATTTGCATTCACATAGTTACTAATACATGTATTTTATAATCAAAGCAAGTCAAATTGATTTACGGACAGTGCAGTGGTCAGAAATTGCCTAGAAGCGACATTCCCGGGTGACACAGAGTGATGCAATAAATCTGTCACCGTCAGGTCAACAAGCACAATTGTGGGAAACAGTCACATGGAATATGTGTGCTTAATCGCTGCTCAGTTCTAGAGTAAATGGCGGCAAATCATTGGAACTACTTCACGATAAGGGAGGTGACTGCTTTGGTTATCAGATAATTAAGAGTTAATGATTTATACAATAGTTATTTCTAGACATCTAAGAACTTCAGATGTCTGTGTATGCAATGCAGAATGCAATACAAATGAATTACAATGTTCGATGTTGAGAATATTTATGGTTCATAAAGGACTCAATATTTTCCTAATCATATAGTAAATCAGTGACTATTGCACTATTATATCCAATTATTTGCACTCGAAGAAGAGAAATTATATTCACTGCAAATAAGCACTGACAAGGGTGCATGGCAGTTGTTTCTGCTCTCAAAGAATCATTATTACTTTGATACTGGAAACAATGAAACACAAAAATCAGTTGGTCAAAAGCAATTCCTTGACTGCCTGAGAAGTCTATTTCCCCGAAAGAAAAAAAAATTGGAATGTCTTTCAGATTATCAGTATATTGCATGATTTTCACCAGAATAGTGCTTCTTCCAAAGAATTACATTGATTCACTCAAACTACAAGACAGGTCTTTGGTGGAGTACCATCAGGCAATCATCTTGTTCCACTCTAAGTCCATTACATTGCTCGACCTTTTCCCCTCAAGCACGTTAGACAACAAACAATACCATCTGATGTATGATGGGATATCACATTTCTGCCACTGAAATCTATCATGTTTAGAAACCTGAGGTTTCAAAACTATCCAGCATATATCAATATATCAAGAATATAAACTATATCAAGAATATAAAAGGCCTTTAGGCCTTGACGTCTAGTTTTCAATACACAGCACATATATATCAATTACCTTGATCCAGATGGAATAACAGTTGAAGAGAGAAAAAACTTTACAGAGAGATGCCAAATGTATTTTCCCCTCTGGTCTGCCTTTTGTTTAACACCTAATTTCAACTTGACAAAGACAGAAAATGGGATCTTGGGAATCTTTGGGGTGTAAGAATATATCATGGGTAACAGCTCATAAGTTCACTAACATGCTTCATGTTTATCTGTTGTGTGCAGACCAGTAAATGAGTCTGTACAAACAGGTCACAGGTGCATTCAATCCCTTTGTGCTGTAGTTGAAATTACAAAAAACTACCTTCAAATTTCAGGTTTTTATGCTGTGATTTCCTGGGCAATATGTCCACTGTGATGAAGAAATTGTTCATGGTTCCCACAAAGATCACTGTACATAATCGTAAATTACTATTCAAGGAAACAAAACTCCATGTATCAAAACATATAGTTTAGTGCAAAAAGTCTCCAGATTTATGCAAAATCTCTTGATCTTTTGTTTGATGCCTCAAACAAATACTATGAATCTATTGTGTTTCACAGGTATTTGATTTCACAGGTAGAAGCTGAAAACACGGTTGTTGAACAGTGTTTTCCTGTACCGAGAGATAATGGCATTAACGTCTCAGCCATTTATGCATTAACCTGTTTATGTAAGTTGCAAGTCAACAAGTTGTGATTTGATGTTCGGTCACCCCGTGTCAGTGATGAAAGCCTCTTGTTTCTAAAACTGGCGTGAGAAGTACTTATGTATTCACAAAAAATATTCACATTGTTTTCGTGATCCACACCTACATTTCTTGATGGTGATTACATGACAAAACTACAGTTACCCATTTTAGGGCATCAGCCTTCCCACATGGATCATCTGCATATTAGCTCACATTCAGCAATAATTGATACACGAATGTATCCACACCTGGACATGGATAAATACAGCATTCCAATTAAGTAATATATTACAGGCAAATATGTAATCGATTTGGAAAAAAGATAGTTTTTATGCCAATATCACTAAGTTTTTTTCATGGAACGACACATTTTTCTCTCCAATAATTGCTCTAAATAGTATCTCAGCTTGTTGATATTGATGGGTATGAAGTTACTTCAAGAATCCCAGCAATAACTTATAATTGGATCATCTCAGTGCATCTATCTTCACTCCTCAGACGCTGTCCCATCTTCCAGCAACATTATCTGACACGTGAAGCCCAACAAGTGGGAGGAGCAATGAAGAAAGTACTTTCTCTAAAGTGTCCACATCCTTAATGGTCTGGACTCCCCATTAACGTGTCCCAATCAAGGTCTGTGTCCGCGGCTCTCACACACAGCACTGGATCAACCTTCCTGGTGCCAAACCTCGTCAGGATGTCATCAGCGCAAACTACAGCAAAGATTCATTGCAAACTTTGGAGTCTGGCAGCTTATGCAAGCAACTTAATTGACCTGAAAAACTGAAGAAGTAAATTTTATTCCATACAAAGACATTGAAAAAAAAGCTGGATAAACCTGGAGGCAATGACCAACAAAACTGTTTGGAGAGAACTCTTTAGATTCCAAATCTAAAGTGACCTAAAACTAAGAGCAAGATTTCAACAGCCTAATCACCCTGACCAGTGACCAGTGACGGCAGACGAGCTGCAGACTCCCAACAGTAGAGTAATCATGGGACTAAATGTGTCCAGGTTAATGAGATTACCAGGTCGGCTGTCAGGATGTCACGTCTTGTCTGGGTCGGGTCACTGGCTGTGGCAAGAGTCTCTGCTGTTCTGCAGCGGCTGACTTGCGAACTGCACAGGATTTGAAAGTTTACATGCAAGTGATATCCACTGAATCTTGTAGCTCAGGGGTGTTCAACTGTTCATGATAACAGTTTTTGTCCCATTACATTGCAACGAAGCGCAGCATGGACTCATGCACGATTCTTTGGAAAATAAATAAATGTCAAAAGAAAAGTAAGTTTCGAGACCTTGACATCTTCATTTTGTCACCTACTTTCTAAAAGTCACGGAAATCGTGTGACCAGAATCATGAGGTATTTTACTGTCTGCATCTCTGTAAGTCAGGTAATTACCTGGGAAATGGCGCAATTACATGGTCGGCACTCTCACGGGTCTCAGCAGAATGAAAGCATGCTTGGCACACACCACTTGATACCAGATGATTCTGTTTGGGTGTCCAGGTAATATCAGAGAATCTACATGATTGAAATGGGTAAGAAATAGTATCTCACAAAGTCAGCCATATTGCTTCATTGAATACGCACAACATATTCTCACACCGACTTTTTCTTCTTTTTCAATACACAGCACATTTATATCAATTACCTTGATCCAGATGGAATAACAGTTGGAGAAAGAAAAAAACCTTACAGAGAGAAGCCAAATATAATTTCAACTTGTGTCTGCCTTTTGTTTAACACTTAATTCCAACTGGACATCATGGACATAGACAGTAGGAAATGGGAATCTTCGCCCTTTTGTTATTCACAGGCACCAAAAGTTGCACTATGCAGATTTAGTGATGGCACAAGAATATTGGATCAAATTATTCCATAGTTCAGCTGATAAGAATTTCACAATGAAATGCACTGACACATTCTATCATGATGGTGAGTATATTTAGTAGTTGTGTGATCGGGCAGTAGGTACAAGAATATATCACGGGTAACAGCTTCCAGGCTCACGACAATGCTTCATGTTTATTTATTTTGTGCAGACCAGTAAATGAGTGGGAATGTGTCACTGGTCACAGGTGCATTCAGTCGCTTTGTGCCGTAGTTGAAATTACAGAAAATTACCTTTAAATTTTAGATTTTTATGATGTGATTTCCTGGGCGTTATGTCCACTTTGATGAAGAAATTGTTCATAGTCCCCACAAAGATCACTACTTAATCGTGAATTAATATTAAAGAAAACGAAGCTCCATGTATCAGAACACATAGCTTATTGCAAAATTTCCAGATTCATGCAAAATCTCTGATCTTTTGTGTGATGCCTGAAGCTTAAAAATCCATATGGATCTATTGTGTTTCACAGGTAATTGATTTCACAGGTAGAAGCTAAAAACACAGCTGTTTTCCTGTACCGAGAGATAATGGCATTAACGTCTCAGCCATTAATGCATTAACCTATTTATGTAAGCTGCAAGTCAACAAGTTGTGATTTGATGTTCGGTCACCCCGTGTCAGTGATGGAAGCCTCTTGTATCAGAAGCTGACGTTAGAAGTACTTAGGGGTACTCTTTCAACTGGTTGCTGCGGGTTACTGATGTAATTGACCTAGGAAGGTTTATATAATCTGGACAAGATTTCTGTTTTGAAAAATAAAATGATGTTCAAAAGTTAGCGAATTGAAATTTTCAGAATATTAATATTGTTTTCATAATCCACACTTACATTTTGACCTCGATTGTAAAAACACCAAATTGCTGTTATCCACAGAGCATGAAACTCCCTGTATGCATCGTCTGCAGCAAACTTTCATTTGCCTTTCTATTTTGATTCGTTGATGACTTTGATGACATTGGCTGCCCAAGGTACACAAATGTATTAACATCTCCGTCATTGGTTGAGCTCTGGTCATGGATAAATGCAACATTCCAATTAAGTAATATTAAAGTGCGACTGAATGCCCACGCACTCATGTCGTGTAACACAATTTTATCTTGTCCAGAGTCATGTGTACAGAATCATTAGGTTTTTTCTTGCTTTATTCTCTCCTTCTGAAATGACGACTTTTGATGTGGCTTTTCCAACATTTACAGCACTTGAGCATACAACTAGTTCTTGTAGTGTGAAGGACAAGACCACTTTGTATGATATATATTCAATTTTGATATGCTTACATGTGACAGAATATCTTTACAATGGGAGTTTATCATAACACCGCCATGTAGTTATCGCCTGTGTTCATTGTTGTTTCTAGGACTTTGTATTCACTCGGTCGTTTGGTTTCTCCGAAAATAAACAACGTGAACGTTTGACCAGTTCGTCTTAATTCCATTGCCTAAATTATTGGCGTGGTGGCAGCGTAAGATCGAACCTTACAGTACAATTAAAGACACTTCAAACGAAGCTGAAGTATATCAGGTCATTCCACTTCACAATAGCAAGTATTTCCACGAAACGCCAAACGAACTTGTTATCGCCCGTCTTCACACCTATCGCTAGCCATCCCGATCAAAACTATGGCTCAGCCACGAGCACCAAAAACGAAACTATAACCACTTTCGAGAATTGGCGACAGAATCTACTGTATGTGTTGTCACTCGATAATAACTTTGCCCCATTTTTGAAAGAAGATGCTAAATGGGAAAAGAAAACAGCTGCAAACCCTGTCCGTGGTCTCACTGATGATGGTGTTGATGTCCAAGCTGCTCAGAGGAAAACTGCTGTTCACAAGAATGCTCAGCTAGAACTACTTTTAGGACAAATAGCGAACTATTGCTCAGTCATTTCCAGAAATAGCATTCTGAAAAACTCAACATCCCTTTCTGACATTTGGCAGAAAATAAGACAGCATTTTGGATTCCAGTCCACTGGTGCCCACTTTCTAGACTTGTCCGCCATTCATCTTGAGTCTGACGAAAAGCCCGAAGACCTGTTTCAGAGGCTTACTGCATTTTTTGAGGACAACTTACTGACTGCAGGAGGCCTGATTACTCACCATGGTAATCCAATCACCACAGATGAAGACTTCACTCCCACTATTGAAAATACGGACGTTGTTTTGTGGCTAGAAAAACTGCGCTCTGGCTTACCACAGCTGATCAAACTCAGATATGGTACAGAACTGCGTAACAAGTCCCTGGCATCTTTGAAGCCTGAAATTTCTCAAGCCCTCCCATCCCTCCTAGAGGAACTCCGATCCATGGAAGATGCTAAGATATGTCGAGCCTTCAACAACCCCACTCGGCAAAGACGTAGGCCTCAATTCAAGTCATGCACACTTTGCAAAACTGCTGGTCGGTCTGGTGCAACAACACACAACTTAGTTGAGTGCAAGTTTCTTCCCGATAGTGACAGACGTGCCATCAGTCGCAGCCGACTTGTCTGTCAGGAGCCCTTGGATGCATACGATTGTGATGACATGGACCACGACGGCAGTGATGATCAGAATCAAGACCCTACTCCAGTGCCTGGAACCACCAACCCCCTGCTGGACCAGGCAGCGTCTCGTCGTGTAGACATAGTCCAGTCACCATATTTGAATGCTTTCTACCTAGAACATCCAGTACGCATAACATTGGACACTGGCGCTACATCTAACATGATAAGGTCATCATTCGCCCGACGCATCAATCTTCCTATTCGACCTGCCTCACAACGGGCCCGCCAAGCTGATGGAGAAACACCACTCAAGGTCATTGGTGAAGTTCACTGTCAGCTTAACCGCGGTAAATTCATCTTTCAACTGGATGCCTTGGTAGTCGACAAACTTGATGTTGACATATTAGGAGGTAACCCCTTTCATGTCCTGAATGATATCGCCTCTCGTCCAGCCAAGAATCAAGTTGTCATACAGGGCAGTGAGGCAATCCAGTATGGTTGTGGTGGCCAGTCTTCCACCAGTATCCGCAGGACGCAGGCTTACCTTCTGCGGTGCCCTCCAAGTCAGACAGTCATATTCCCGGGTGAATATGTCGAGCTCAAAACGCCAATCGATTCTGACCCAGACACCAGCTGGGCAGTGGAACCCAGATTTGACTGTCCAACAAACATTCACAAAAAAACAGAGGCTGCCTGGCCTGAACCACAAGAACTGAATTCCATCGACCACAGCATTCGCCTCTCTAACAATACCCAAGACCCAATCATTCTCAAACGCCATGAGCAGTTGTGTCAGATTCGCGCCATTGGTTCACCGGAGATTGAAAATGCACCTTCAAATACACGCCACGTCACCCAATGCCTGCCCAGCCATCCATTTTCATCCTCTGTCTCGGTTAATCCAGACGGTTGCCTGTCTCCAGCTTTGCAACACAAATTTGAGGAGCTCCATCATCAGTATGATGACATCTTCAATCCATCCATCGCTAAGTATAATGGCGCCAGTGGTCCAATCGAAGCAGTTGTTAACATGGGCCCCACAATGCCGCCACAGAGAAAAGGGCGAATGCCTCTATATAACCGTGAGACTCTAGTCGCACTTCAGAACAAGTTTGATGAGCTAGAGTCTGCTGGTGTACTCGCCAAACCTGAACAGGTCAACGTTGACGTTGAGTACCTCAATCTGTCATTCCTGATCAAAAAGTCAAATGGTGGCCATCGGCTAGTTACGTCATTCGGTGAAGTGGGTCTCTACTCAAAGCCACAGCCATCACTCATGCCTGACGTCAATTCGGTTCTTCGTGACATAGCCCGATGGAGGTACCTCATCGTCACAGATCTTTTCCAGGCCTTCTATCAGATTCCCTTGTCTCACAGGTCCATGAAGTACTGTGGTGTATCAACCCCATTTAAAGGCATTCGTGTGTACACCAGGTGTGCTATGGGCATGCCGGGATCTGAGACGTGCCTGGAAGAAGTCATGAGTCGTGTTCTTGGTCACCTTGTACAAGATGGAGTCGTAGCTAAGATAGCGGATGATCTCTACTGTGGAGGCAACACACCTCAAGAATTGTTGTCAAACTGGTCCAAGGTGCTCTCTGCCCTACATGAAAACAACCTGAGACTATCTGCTAAGAAAACCATCATCTGCCCTAAGACTACAACAATTCTGGGCTGGCACTGGTCTTGTGGCACTCTCTCTGCAACTCCTCACCGCATCTCAGCTTTGATGTCTGTTCAGCCTCCATCTACAGTGCATGGCCTACGGTCATTCATTGGAGCCTACAAAACCCTGAGTCGTGTCTTGAAAGGTTATGCTGATTTGCTCACACCACTCGATCAAGCAGTGGCTGGCAAACAGTCTCGTGATAAGCTCACTTGGACAGCTGAGTTAACTGAAGCCTTCAAAGCTGCACAGGATGCGCTCAAATCCTGCAAAACCATAACAATGCCTCGAACAAATGACATCATGTGGATTGTCACTGACAGTGCCGTCAGGAATAGAGGTTTAGCGGCCACTCTGTATGTTCTGCGCGGGGATCACTTGAAGTTGGCTGGGTTTTTCAATGCTAAGCTCAAACAACACCAGGTACCCTGGCTACCTTGTGAGATTGAAGCCCTCTCCATAGGTATGGCCGTCAAACATTTCGCACCTTTCATCGTCCAAAGTGCTCACACCACTCAGGTACTCACTGACTCAAGACCATGTGTTCAAGCATACGAGAAACTGCAACGAGGTCAATTTTCTGCGAGTTCCAGGGTGTCCACATTTCTGTCTATTGCCAGCCGCTACACTGTTCAAATCCGACACATTTCTGGTGCTGCTAACCTTCCATCCGACTTCAGCAGTCGCTCTCCAATCGAGTGCAGTGACAAAAGTTGCCAGATATGCAAGTTTATTGCCGAGTCTGAAGATTCTGTCATTCGTGATGTCTCAGTTAAGGATGTGACTGATGGACTCATTCCCATGCCTTTCACCAACCGATCTGCTTGGAGTGTAACTCAGCAAGAATGTCGAGATCTACGCCGAACACATGCTCATCTCAGTCAAGGCACACGACCCTCCAAAAAGGCAACGAATCTTCCCGATGTTAAGAGGTACCTGAGAGTGGTGACTACTGCTCGTGATAACCTGCTTGTAGTCAGAGATTCCCCTCCATTCCAGGCTGTCCGTGAGCGGATCGTTGTTCCACGAAGTGTCCTTGATGGTCTACTGACTGCGATCCACCTCAGGTTCAATCACCCCTCACAGCTTCAACTTCATAAGCTGTTTACGAGGTACTTCTTCGCCCTTGACCTAGACCGAGCTCTTACAGCTGTCACATCGGCCTGTCACCATTGTTCGTCACTCAAAGACTTACCTGTCCGATTCACTGCTCAATCCACGTCTGATCCACCTGAAGCAGTCGGCGTTTCATTCTCTGCTGATGTCATGCGTCGTTACAAACAGCTGATTTTTGTTCTGCGAGAAACAGTTACGTCTTACACCCGCACAATCATCATTTCTTCGGAACGTAATACGGATCTACGTGAAGCTCTTCTGGTCTGCTGTGCTGATTTCCAGCGACCCGGTAACACTGGTATCCTCATTCGTGTGGATCCTGCGCCAGGGTTCCAGGCTCTTTTCCAAGATCCAGTGTTGCTGAAACACAACATTCGTATAGAAGTCGGACTGCGTAAAAATGTGAATAAAAATCCAGTTGCAGAAGGCGCTATTAGAGAACTCGGCCTAGAAATACTTCACCTGTCACCTGAAGGTGGTCCCATCTCACGTATCACACTCGCACTGGCTACAGCAAATTTGAATTCACGTATCAGATTTGGTGGTCTCTCTGCTCATGAGCTTTGGACACAGCGTGATCAAATAACAGGCGAACAACTACCTCTGTTCGACGACAAAGCTCATATCCTACAGCAATATCGTCTCCGCAATGCCAACCATGGTCCTAGCTCCAGGTCAAAGGCTCGAGGTCGCCCACCTGAATACAACAATATTCGTGTTGGCATACTCGTCTACTTACATTCAGATCGCGACAAGACCAAAGCCCGTGACCGCTATCTCGTGACGTGTGTGTCCGGTGATCATTGCACGCTTCAGAAATTCATCAACTCTCAGTATCGCTCGCATAAGTATGAGGTTCGTCTCAGCGATTGTTATCCAGTCCCCACCACCACCCTCCCGAACCCCACAGGACCGATCAGGGGGTTAGAACACTATGTAGACACTTCTGAGTCATCTGAGGAGGAAGACCACCAGGAGAACACATCTGACGTCCCTCCGAACTTACTCACCACACCTCTTGGTCCACGAGTCGTTCCTCCAGTGGATAACGTTGCTACTCCGGTCATCCCGCCAGATAGGCCAGCCCGCCACCGCGGTCCACCAGCTTGGCAAAAGAGTGGAGAATGGATGATGTAGTGCCTTGGCCATAATAATGCCATGTAATTTGGGCGTGAGCCTAGCGCCGCCCTGAAGAAACCGTCATGATGAGGAATAAGAAAGGAGATCATGCCACGAAGTTATCGCCTCAGCTTATAGTGTTATAGTGTTATGGCCATAATAATGCCATGTAATTTGGGCGTGAGCCTAGCGCCGCCCTAAAGAAACCGTCATGATGAGGAATAAGAAAGGAGATCATGCCACGAAGTTATCGCCTCAGCTTATAGTGTTATAGTGTTATGGCCATAATAATGCCATGTAATTTGGGCGTGAGTGAGCCTAGCGCCGCCCTAAAGAAACCGTCATGATGAGGAATAAGAAAGGAGATCATGCCACGAAGTTATCACTTCTGCTTATTGTTGTTTCTATGACTTTGTATTCACTCGGTCGTTTGGTTTCTCCGAAAATAAACAACGTGAACGTTTGACCAGTTCGTCTTAATTCCATTGCCTAAATTATTGGCGCACGAAATTTAACTTTTTCACCACCACTAAGGAGCAGCCAACAATCAATCACAACCATGATAAAATATAAGCCATCGATTTGAGGATTATCGAAGGACTGGGTTTGAAATATTTTCTGTAACAGAATTGGATGATATTCAGAGTAAAAAATCAGTAAATCTTTTTCTACCATTTACTGTAGATAAATTTATGGATCATCTGATGACTGTTTGGGGACGTTCCTTTCAGGACGTTGTTTCATTGCAGTCTTGGGGACTATAAATAATTGTGACCAGATTTGATACCTAAAACCCCTTCAAATGACATGATGCCAAATAGACATGGCAGTAAATGTGTCGATGGTCTCAAGCAATAAAGTATGTTTTTGACAAGATTAAAATTGAACTGATTTCAGCCGCTGATCACAACCATGATAATTTATAAGCCAATTGGATAATATTCAGAGTAAAAATCAGTAAATCATCTACTAAAGATAAATTTACTCAAATTACTAAAGATACATTTTTTTATCACCTGATGACTGTTTGTTGATGTTTCTTTCAGGACGTTGTTTCATTGCAGTCTTGGGGACTATGAATAATTGAGACCGGATTTGATACCTAAAACCCCTTCAAGTGACATGTTGACAAATAGATATGGCGGTAAATGTGTTTATGGTCTCAAGCAACAAGAGAGGTTTTCCACAAGATTCAACTTGAATTCATTTCAGCCACTGTTGACAGATATTCCCATTGTGTTCCTCAAAAACTTTTCCTGGTTCTACTCTAATCACAACTATCGTTGACCTTCAGACATAAATTTAATTGGGCATAAGCTGATGTCACCCTGCATTAATTCTCGTGACCAGTTTATCAATAAATTATGTCCCAATTCATGAGTGTGGCACTTGTTGTCATGTAAGAATGTACATCTTGCTTTTTCCTGAGGTCATCCCGTGGACATAATAACTTCTCCAACGGTTTATGACACATAAATATCCAGAAAACCATAACCTGCCATCTTACATCCTGCTCTAGAAACTCTGTCTGTGCATTGTTTAGATCATTTCCATTTGGAGAATCAACTTCAGGTAAAATCAATTTGTACTCTGCGAAGCGATGAAATACCATTAGGCGACAAACCGGTATGTTGTTTTAACTCAAAAGTTGGATTTAGCTTTCAAATAAAAGTTAGTGCATTGAGGTTTACATAAACGATATATTTTGAATTCTAATGTTGCTCTCTGACTTGCCTGATATTTCTTTGTAATTTTATTCTTGTCATTTCACAGTTTCAAGCTGAAAATGTACCTGATATCATGTTTGTAATGTATATCTTCAAGGTATGCCACAAGCAATTTAACATCAGTAGCCCTCTGAGCTTGTTCGTTTGTTTTCCGTTTGTCTGTGAGCAGAAGCCTTTGAAGCTGTCGATGTCATGTGACCAAATCACAGAACACAGCTCTACTTCGTGTGACCAGAACTGTCTGTCATTTCTGCGCATCTGTAAATTGCGCGGCCCGCGTTCCAACACGCCAGGGTTTCTGGTTGTGTGATACGACTGTTCGCAATTAATCACTGATTACGCAGCAGTGTGAATAATGCCGCTCTACGTGAGTTGAGTTCAAATCAAGATGTTTGACCTGACAAATTCACTAGTGACTGTGTAATCACACTCAGCAAATTGCAGTGTTGTTTTTGCCTATGATGAATAATTATTTATACATGGGGACATGTTCCAGGGCTGTTCCTTAACCCTTTCAGGCCCAACGTTGCGTCAGTGCATCGCCGGGAAGGGGCCCAACGTTGCGTCAATGCATCGCCGGCAAGGGGCCCAATGATGCATATATGCAACGTTGAAATCATGATCTAATTACGTCTTCATAATAATTTACAGTACACACACAAAAACTCAGTTTTATTGCAATGAAACCAGAAGGAAAATTTCGTTCGATTGCGCATGCGCGCGATTTTTAGCGCGATTTCCTGTGAGATTTCTGGTGAGATCGAGCTGTCAGCTGTCAGACATTGACAACGATGGCAGCCACATGTTAGGCCTACTTCGAGAGAAAACGGCACTGATATCTATGTGTTTGACGATAGATGCACAGACGGAGCACAGGATTACTTCACAGTATCTGGGACTGATCTTATTACAATGGAAAACGAAAGTTATGGCTTCAACAGGAATGAAACTTGACATTCGCCTTGCCGGCGCTGGCACTTTGCCAATGAGTGACTGACTGAGAAATCCATGCCGGCGGCCAAAGATGGGTTCGATTTTGACAGTGACAGCAAGGATCACCACTCTGACTTTCTTTTTTATGAAAATATTAAATTATGGATGCAAAAGTAGAATTCAGTCGACATTTTTTTATCGCCTTGTCATAGTAAACATAGACAAATAATACTAGTAATGTACCCAACTAGGCACACCATGGTCCATATGTTGGTTGTAGGACAACAATAGAAGTTGACCACTATATTACACATGTAAGCTGTGTTTTATGGCAACAAAGTACTGTTTATTTTTCATCAGTGACATTTTTGGCAAATTACATCTAGTTTTTGTTTATTATGTATTTGATTATTGCTGAAATGTATAATGTTGATCACCGGTGTTGTACGGCATATTGTAATGATTGTATAAGCAAGGCAAAATGAATTGATGAAGTTGTCATGACAACCATTTGTGTATTTGCATATCTTGGTTCTCTGCTGCAGGGAGTTGTTATCTTTATTGCTGAGAACACTTATAGATCTGGTGTGAATGATGCAGTACATTCATTTAGTACATATATGTATGCGTGATAGGTCATGGATCTGTATATATGTAGTATATCGGCTCGAACACGTGTATGTTCTCTGAATGTATTATCGCCTTGGCAATCCTATTTGTATTCAAAGTATATGAACACCATGTGAGGATATCTTATGGGTAGGTTTGTGTTATGAAACATGAACTAGAATAAGACAAAAATAAACTTGTATATACTTACGGCATGAAATATTACGAAAGGTGCCAAATGTTTGCATGTAATCATCTAAAAGGTGATCGGTTGCCATGGCAACCCACTATTATTGAAAAGTGAAAGTATATTTAAACGGTTCAAAAAGTGGAGGTGCTAAACATCTCAGTTGATAAGTGAAGAAATAAAACAATTCAAGTAATGCAAGATGTTTGCCATGTTTTTAACATAAAATATGTCAATGTTTATGATGTTACTAGTATATTCAATAAAAAATTCAGCCTAGCAACCGTTTCTGTTCATGACAATCACTCAGAAGTGCATCAACATCATTCACATGCAAACAAGACATATTGAGAATCCTTTTTATGTGATCATAACTTATGCTGATTAGTTTTGAGATAAGTATCAGTGCCTACAGTTCATCAATCTCTATGTTTTTATGACAAAACAGTATGTATCCTGATGTTTTTTGACATTAGAGCGTTGGGGGCGAAGCCCCCAACCCTCTACATGTCTATGTGCTGACTTTTTCATGGAGGTTTCATGCCAACCTATCGACGCACGTTTTGGCATGTAAACGTTTAGATACCTACTTCAAATGAGAATTTTCTTTGTCCTTGACATAAAATCTCTCGAATTGATGGGAAACTTTGACTATTCCACAGATATATGAGGCATGAATCGATGTGCTAGGTTTGAGAAAATAACGTAAATGTTCAAATTATCTAGAAACGTCCCAAAATGGCGGAGCCGATGGAAATTGACGTTCCCAGAATGCAAAGCAAATTTTACCACAATGACGCGTATTTTGAAACACAATTTCTGTTCAGCAATTCGTGTATGCATACATGCATGTGGGCATCTGCGTGTGGACTTTTTGGCGTTATGAAGTAAACACAGCGATTCGTCTGCGATGCCACGGCTACATTTACCATAATTTGACGTATTTTATAACATGACAATTAAGCTGGTTTTCTGTGCTGGATTGGGAAGTCTTTTTATTCTTAACTGGTATTTTAATTTGCCCAGTAAAGGCATGTGTTAGGCTATATCTGATGTTATCAAATGCAGATATTCCTCATAGTTTCCAATGTTTTGAGGATATTTTAATGAGGTTCCATATCATTTTAGCAGGCATATCTAATCCATTGATCGATTTTTAAAAAAATGTTTACTTATTAGTAATATGAATGAAGTAGGCCATGTTTTTCATCCTAGTATACGGAAATGAATTGGAATCACATAAGCCTTTGATAGGGGATGAAATTATGGCTTCTTCTTTCTTTCTTTTTTTGGGGGGGGGGGGGGGGGGTAGGCCTTACGTTGTGTAAGATATATTCAGCTGTCGTGGTGCTGATGATGTGCTCTAATGTCGTCTTCCGCAGTTTGCTGCATTTTCTTGTTGTTGCCATGGCAACCAAATTCAAGGTTGGGTAAATAAGAGATATGTGGTAGGGAAGGCTGGGCCATGCTCATCATGAATGATATTGGTTATAAGGGCGTATTTGAATTGCAGAGTGAGCTATAGGCTTATAACTTGAATATGACCTGTTCTATTCGAGGGCCTAAAATTAATGTGGGCCCAGCAACGTACTGGAGTAATCTAGTTGGACCCTCGGCGGTAACTTCTGAAAAATTGTGGTCCTGAAAGGGTTAAATCTTCGCCACCAGTGTCTGAGCGATGCACTTAGAACTGTTCCACTATTCCAGGCACACACATTTCCACCCTGATTGATCAGTTATTGATTACCTGTGTACCTCGACAGGTTGTCAAGAATTGGAAACCGACCACAAGCCGCATATGCAACTCCAGGACTGGACGACCAGCAGGCCTGGAGACCCCGACCGATCAAAGTGGTTCTGAAGAACGCTGCTGACCGTCCACTGATCCTAGCAGACTCGAAGAAGCTGAAAACATCAGAAGCGCCTCTCTCATCAGTCTACATCAAGCGCGACCAACACCCCGGTATTCGCAAGGAGGTAAAGCGTCTCAGAGATGTCGCTAAAGCAGAACGTGACAAGCCAGAAAACAGAGGACGGGATGTGAAGTATGACTGGAAAACACGGTCTGTGTTGGTCGATGATATGGTTGTTGACACATACCAGCCTTCTTTTTTCTAATGAAACGGACGGAACATAATCTCAAGATTCTCTCCTTGAATATCCATGGTGCCAGCTCTAAAACAGAACATGTCAACTTACAACAGCTCCTCATACAGCATGATCTGGTGGCTCTAAGTGAACTCAAACACAGTTACCCCATTAATCTCCCTGGATTCAAGTTTATCCGCAGTCGTATTCTACCTGGCAGTGAATCTTAGGGTGGAATCGGATTGTTTATTAAACATCACCTCTGGCCGTTCATACGTATACTGAGCACCGAAGAGGACCAGATCTGGTTCAGTATAACCTATGTACCTCAGACAGTGTTTGGATGTGTGTATATCCCTCCACGTGACTCTCGTTATTTCAGTGCTCAGTGTTTTGCCTCGCTTCATTAAAACATCATCAACGCCGAACATGTGATTATCATAGGTGACCTGAATGCTCGATTGGGACGCTTAGAAACATTCCAGACTACTAGTCTTCAATACACTGCTAACCCTGACTCTACAACAAATGCAAATGGCAAGGACATTGCCTCTGTACTAAAACTCCATGGAATGTGCCCCATCAATCACCTTGTGACAGAAAACACGACCTTCGATGGTGGGCTAACCTTCAGGAGAAGACAAACCTGGATATCACAAGTAGACTGGGCCCTGTGTTCCAAGGAGGCTCTCCACATGATCCACTCTTTCAGTGTGTTACAGGACCTGACTCTCCCTACCGACCATGCTGCATTAGTGCTTGAACTCTCCAACCTCCGCCACACCTCTGAAACAATACTTCAGTGCTCCGCTGAACTGGATAAGTACGAAACACAAAATGTTGTACACAAATACCGAAAGCCCATCAAATGTGAGGTGATTGATGACCAAGCTTTCGTACAGAACCTGCCCGATACCGACACTCTGTGGCTGAGTGTGGACTCTGAGGACATCGACGAATCCTGTGCCTCCATGTCCAAACTACTCTACACCATAGCCATCAAGTCACGCAAGATAGCACAAAGTCACAGAACCACTGCAGACACGGCTCATCAAAGATGGACAAATCTGATCTCCTGCCGGAGTGAGAAACAGATATGGGCAGCCGTCAACTGGAAGGGCAATATCGAAGCTCCGACTCATCACACTGTGCAACCCACTGATGAGGAATTCTGTAAACAC
This sequence comes from Terebella lapidaria, assembly GCA_949152475.1. Lineage (NCBI taxonomy): Eukaryota > Metazoa > Annelida > Polychaeta > Terebellida > Terebellidae > Terebella > Terebella lapidaria. The sequence goes on from OX424562.1 coordinate 5,645,567, forward strand.
TTCAGCAGTTTGTTGAACCCAGAGAACATTGAGCCGTATGGGACTTTCACTTCCCAGAGCACGAGGTATATCCCAGTCTTGGACGACCCGATATCTCCAGATGAAACACTGAAGTGTGTCCGAGTGTGTCATTGGCCCCGGCATCTTGAAATTGTTGTCTGATGAGTGGATCCTGCTGCTGACCTATCTGTTTAACAAAGTGTTCATGTCGGGATACCCTCTGCTCTGGACGTTGATGAAGGTGTTCACAATCTACAAAAAAGGGCCAAAGGAGGACCCTTCAAACTACCGTGGCATTAGTGTCATGTGTGCCATAGCTAAGGTGTATGACATGATCCTGTGTAACCGCTTCGCTCTTTGGTACACGTCACGTGAGGAGCAAGCTGGTGCTCATCGTGGCAGAGGCTGTGATGAGCAAGTGCTGATACTCCGTCTGCTGATTGATATTGCCAGAAAAACCAAGAAGTGTCTCTACATAACATACATAGACTACCAAAAGGCCTATGATAAGGTGGATAGAAATAACCTTCTCCAATTTCTTGATTACAAGGGAGCCGGTACCCGATTCCTGTCGGCTCTACAAGCTTCAATGTCAACCACAGGAGTCATTGGTCAGCAAATCTTTAACACCTCAGCAGGTGTCAAGCAAAGCAGCAGCTCAAGCTGTAAACTATTCACAGCTTATCTGGACCCTGTTGTGGATGCAATCAACTCCTTTGGCCAAGATGGATGGTTGCAGACTGTGCATACGTTATTGCTAATGGATGACACAGTGGTGTTTGCGACTTCACGTCAGGACATGCTCGTCAAAATCTTGTTGCTGAAAAACAAAGCGGAACAATTGAACATGACCTTACATCCTACTAAGTGTCAATTCATGACGGTGAATACTGATGATGAGGCTCCTATATGTATAGGTGACACTACTATCTCACATGTCAATTCCTACGTGTATTTGGGAGCAATAGTGTCAAACGAACCTATAGCCGCTCAGGTAGAGAACCACGTCCAATCAAAGGCAAACCACTCCAGAAAATTCACATCGTTCCTCATGAAAAACCGTGATGCTCCCTACGAGGTGAAATTCAAGGTATGGATGGGTGCTCTGAATGCGGCAATCATGTACTCTAGTGAGGCCTGGTTCACAAACAACCTGCGTGTGGTATCAAGCCAGTACAACTCCACTCTGAAGCAACTCCTTGGGGTCCGGTTGACCACGTGCAATGATTTAGTGTTTGCCGAGGCTGGAGTCCCTGATGCAAAAACTGTCATACTGGAACGACAAACTAAACTACTGCGCAAGCTGATGAATCGTGACCCCACATCTTATGTCCGCTTCGTCATTGATCTCGCTGTGACATCACGCTGCCCAATGGGCAAACAGATCCAGATGCTGTTGGAAACTGAACAATCACACAGGCACACCTTCAGTGATTTAAAATCCCGCCTGGATTCATCTACCAGCAGCAGGAGACAGAGTTATGTTGCCATCAACCTGGACCTGTCCATCAGTCCGGTCCTGTGTGCGTCCAGTGAGATCCCTGAACCACACCGCATAGCCTACACTCGTCTGCGCCTCGGGTCCCACTGGTTACGGGTTGAGACTGGCAGATGGTCTCGGACACCCATGCAGGACAGAATCTGCCAATGTGGACAGGACGTACAAACAGAGGAGCACATCCTACTAAAGTGTGCTAAAACTGCATCACTTCGCTCTGATCTGAAGATATGTGCCAACAACATCGACGAACTGTACAACCATTCTGAACTCTCTCTAGTTGCTAAATATTGCCATGCAGCCCTGGACTTGAATTGGACATAATCACCAAATAACCTATGTCAATTCAATTTGTTCAATTATGGTTGCTCTTGAAATCTATTTCTGTCTTTATGATTACCCATTGAATGTATGTCAATAAATTACTACTACTACTACTACTATTTGATCAACACCTTCCTAATCAAGACTCCAATGCTGCCCAGATCTTGTGTAGAGACGGATGTTGTACCTATGAATTACGGGATATTTTTGGACACATTCATTGCCAATCCACTCATAGATCCCCTTGGTATAGATGGATCAATTGATCTTCACCTCAGTTGAGGATCTGTTAAAATTCCATGTACAGAAAATATCAACTTTGTGTTAATTTGACTGAAAAAGATGCCCAAAAACTGATACCAGTTCACTGTAGCGTGCATGCTTTATTTTCCATTTCAGAAGTTGTTTTGCACAGGCAAACTTTGTTGTTTTGTGGCTGGAACACTTGGGTAATTGGTGCAGCTATGACCGGAGAAATGGTGACCTCACGCTGCTCCTAAACTGGATTATTTGATTTACAGACAATCAACACACACATGATTCAATACACGATATTCTATCAACTTCTCAATTGGTTTCTCATATTCTGGACTGCATGCATTTTCTTTTCGTAGTCATATAGATGCCATTGTTCATGAAGACGAACTTGCAGTAATTTTGTGGCGATAATTTTATTAACAAATGGTTTGTAAGCCTGGCAGTTGTCTGTCCACAATAACCGTATTACTCCAAGCACAATAGAACAAGCAAACTATCGGGAATTCTTCCACTGATATTCTTGAAAGAAATCAATCAGTTCATCACCACCTCTTCTGGTCTGTCCGAGGATGCTTGGATATTTGTTTACAAGGGCTGCCTGCAGGTGGCAGTAAGGTCAAGGACTAGAGTTTCGTGTTACAAATTGTCACGCCATGATAGGTCAAAAGTCATTATCACTTATCGTTCATCTGTGGGTCGTATTTCATGGTATAGTGGTATGCCATTCCTCTGCAATGTTCCTTCATTATAAAGAAAACAAAGACAATTAGGTAACACATATCACTATTGTTATTTGCATTCTGTGTCTTTCATTTTAATGTTCAAATTCAGAATTTGTTTCCCAAAATCTGTTTTTCACACTTTTATTTATTTGCAGCTATGGTGCATGGATTTAAAGAAAACCTGAAAATATTTTGTGATATATATATTCCATTGGACATATATCCTGATTTCCATAAACAGTATGTCCGCAAACAGAATCACTTGGCACGTGTGTTATTGGCAATTTCATGAGATATTATGGCCTAAAATACTCTGCTGTAACATAAAATGGTGAGAAGGAAAGACATATAACATCGTAAGATGTCGCCTTGAATAGAAACAAGACATTATCTTCGCTTACGAGGTATTTTATAGGGAATTCCATGCTTTGTGGTCACAACAAAAGAATGTCATCTACACCCAATTGTCATGTTCCAAATGATATTGTGCTATTTGGATATTCATGAGTTAATAATGCCAGCTCTTTGACGGGAAAACATGCTATTTCATGACAATGAACTTGAGTAATTGTATACATCGGGAATCTGTATTGTCCAATGTTGTGGGTGTTTTTGTGGTCAGAAGATATCCATTCCGCAGCACTGAAGACACATTTGGGAGAGGTAAAGCAATAAAGTTGCTGGAGTGTGAAGGATTGTGTACCAGTGGTTGTGGGAATGGATCCACTAAAAGCAATGTCATGTCACATGTAGCAAAGCAGTTGGCAATCCTAAATCTAGAACCATCACTGATCCAGTGTATATTGCAACATAAATATTTGTGGAGCACCATTTTAAAGCTGAGTTTGTATGCATCACGTGTCGAAGTTTGAACAACATTTAACATACTGTTACCCTTCACACATTTTTTAATCAAGAAATTAATTTATGGCACCTTTTAAAAGACTACAGAAAGTAAGTTTGCCCTGATTACAATATGGATAGGATTTTCAGTGAATTTGTTCCATTCCATGCCATAAAATGTCCCCAAAACACATTTCCTCCTAAGCAAACAACGTCAGAGTCTAGGTGACATCATATCCATTACTAAGTGTCGTGATCTAAGACCTGGCAACAGCCGGGAACAAAACTAATCTGCACTAAAGGGAACGAGTCGACCAGTCGCTGGGATGCAGTGCAGTGGAGAATTATGTCGTGAAATGTGATTTGTGGTAATTTGCCAGTAAATCTGACAAGATGTGGCATAAAGTCATATTTTACTAGCTGCGGTGCTAACAACCGAAGAGCCGCTGGCCACTTCTTTACATCCCGTATTCTGTGATAATATTTAATCCTCTATATCACTACATAACAGGATGACCAGACGGTCCGCAGGTGTTTGTAAAAACTTGTCGGGTTTGACATGACACGGTCAGAGGTGATTAGGCGAAGCAACAGGTGGTTTGGCTGTTTATCATAATAAGAAAAATTGTATTTATAGAAATGTAAGATCTCAAGACTGGCTGTCTAATAATTTTGAAGAACTTGAAAATAAGTGGTCTTGAATTACAGGCAGACTTTTATATATCACAGGGTAAAGTTACTGATGCACTGTAGAATATTGTGTTTGGGTGTAATCAGCCATCATACCTTGTCCACAGAATTGTCAATGTACGACACTATATTGATCAACATTATGTGCCGGAGAAAGGGTCTGAGCTATGGCATAAATATATGACATTTCTATTTCCAATCAAGTAATTAGCACCTGGGAGAATACAGCTGTAATCCACACAAGTGCTGTATAGTTACGGGAGTTAGTGCAAGGTCAAAGCATTCTTCAGATAATGTATGGAGAAGTGTTCTCAGGGTCAGAGTTATAATGGCAGTGTGGTAAATGTATCGCCCAGTCTCCAAGTCTCCAAGAAGCCCATCACAGAGCTGTGAGTTAGGTCCTCTCGCATAAAACCCCATGTTGCACAATAATCATTCTCTTCATGGTAAACAAAAGTGCATGTTTGCTCTGTAAATAGCTTGAAATGTAAACTAGGAACACAAATTTAAATGTTTTCTTCAATTAAATTTTCTGTTCGTGTTTCGTGTGTTTTGTGTGATTCGTGTGAATTACCATTAGCTTGAAAAACCGTAAACCCATTTGCAACAAATACGCAATACTGCTGACCAAATACGCACATTCCAACATAAAATGTAGATTTTGCCCACACAGTAATACCCAGCCAGTTATGATTGATGTGGCGTGTGGGATTTGATAGAATCACCGAGGCTCATACATCAATGTTCTTTATTGTCTGCATGATATTACCTAATTTGCATTTCACTCCAGTATAATTCCAACAACACCAGCGTGGAATTGAGAACGCATTGAGCTGAGAAATTGCCTCATCAAAATGACCACGGATGCATCAAAGGCATATTACATCGTTGGACAAACTTATTCTTGATAAATATTTTGGCAATGTAGTAATAGATGGAGCCCACTTTTAGACCACAGGACATAATTCTGACCACAAAAATCACCTGGTAGAAAACCAAATATATTTCGTCATTGACTGCAGTCTGTATCACTGAAAACCAAGCAGCCATTCTATACCTTACTAACCAAGCGAACAGCCCATTGATGCCAATAAATCTTCCGTCACCACTTGCTGTACCTTCAAAATACCAGATGTTTTTTAAAGCAGATTTTCTTCTATAAGAGACTCCACTTGACAGGCAAATACCCACGTCATAAAATAATTCAGGCTGTTCTGTGTCCAAGCCGTGACCGAATTGGTACTGAAGTTTGGATGGAAAGTTACTTATTGAGCAATTTCGGTGCTATATGATCAAGGAAGGATGCTTCACGACAAGTAAATGGTTGTGTTACGCTGAAGGTATGATACAAGGACTTCTGAAAACTTTGCAGTAGCTATTGCGTCAATGAACATTCGTATCCAAACACATGTATTTGAAAAGGTTTGCGATATCTATAATCTAGGCAGCAGACAACTACATTTTCACTGCTATGAAACCGATTCAACCGATCACGACACCTCGGTCCTTGACCTGACTGCCCTCTGGTGTCAGTTGGTAGAAACAAAAACATGCAAGAAACATGGAACTGACAGCAAGTTTGTGCTGGAATAATTGAGTTCAATGTCCTGTAGAGTGTCTCCAATGGCATGCTATGACATCCTACATACAAAGACTAGAACTTTGCGGTGGAATTCTTGGCTCAATCAGTTAACTCCGACAGGAAGCTGTCAGCCAAATTTTCAGCTGTAACACGAGCAGTCAGCCGTGAACGACATAATGTGATTGGGGCGCTGATCAAAAAATCGCTTGAATTTTCGTGGCACTTAGCATGCTCCCGCAATGCATAATGTCTTATCAGAATTGTTCATCAATAATTTGCAGATTGCTTGCTTGTACAGTTAGATTCTTTGTGAGTGTGGAAATTGGGATATTGCTGTAGTAAGGTAAATAACCTTATCGCCTTCGCTTGACCTCAGATAATCAGCCAATCTAATTGACCTGAACCTGTTAGCATGCTACGGAATTGGAATTCTGGTGGGGCAGTGAGGTTATCGTCTGTCTGGCTAATGCTGACCATTTGATCCATTGTATCAGAGTATAGGCTGTATGTGGCAGTGACAGAACGGTATAAATGCAGGATTTCCATACCAAACAAATACCGTATTCGCGCGCATACAGTCGCATGTGCGTTTATCCGAAATTTGCTTGTTTTAGGCCACTTTTAATTTGGAAAATATTTCGTACATACGCACATGTGCGATCGTTTTCGATGAGGGGTTGACTGCAAATCCCTTTGATCAGGCTCACACAGTTTGACAGTTATACGAGGCCGACACGACCGTCATAACCGCCTCGTCAATTGCAATTACATGGTTTGGTGCACGAATGAATTCAGACATCAGTACTTGTGTTGGTGTATGTGCATGATGTAATATGAGTATAATCTATCGTTGTGTGAAGCTGTTGGGACTTCGGGAAACAAATAAAATTTGTTGTTTGCTTCGTTGCTATTTCAAAACAAATCCACATGTCACTTGGAAGAAGAAATTGAAACAGGCAGCCTGATTGGTGGGTTTTTTATGACGTCATATCTGGCCTTCCACCATTGGATGATTCGTTTTGAAAGGTAATTTTTGATTGGTTGGAATGGGAATCAGCTCATGAATATTAATGAGTTCTTGCTAGAAAAATGGCAACTTCCTGCTGGGCGGCAAACATCACAAACACGAACGAAACAAGGGCTTTTCAAGATGTTCATCCACACTCATGAACAGAAATGACACATCCCGATCATAAGATGTCAAACGAAGTCACAAGTGTCAATTACACTGACCGTAATTAAGCAATCAACATCACAACTTATTTGACAGTTTGCAATCCGATGACCACAGACACAGCCGCGATTGGCACGAACTGACAAAGACAAAGTCACGATTGCATGATATCAGTCAAGCACATGACCAGATGACATGGAACATGATCTTACGATTGAAATTTTTTACTGACATTCTCGATTTTGAATTTTTTTCAATCACAAGCACATGTGCGTATATTCGAAATATACGCACACCTTCGACTATACGCACATGCGACTGTATGCGCGCGAATACGGTATTCAAATATTTCAAATATCATACAAAAATATTTCAACTGGAACTATGTCCATGAACATGAAGAAGTATTTTGTCATCTATGGTTTTTTTCTTTGACTCTGATAATGGACTCTCTGGTTTTGTCAGCTAGTCATTTGTTCCTTCCACATTGGGTCTGAGAGGGTTTTGTCACGAACGTCTCCCAAAAATATCTGTTAACTTGCTTTTGCTGAGACTCTGTCACACTAGTCAAGTGGGAGTTGGTGGAGGGGGCGGTGTACAATATCCTCGTTAAAAGTTTGAGCAGTCACTATTTGATTTATGGGCAGTTACTATTTTAACCTTATGACACTAATTCTTAGTTCCGATAATACATGAATCTCCTCACTTCCCTACTCACTAATCAGGCAAAGAATGTCAAATGTTGCTCCAAAACGCAGTGATGCGTATCAAATCCCACAAACAAACCGTCCCAAGGGACAGTGTTGTGGTATTTTGTGGGACTTTCCGCGATTGCCAAGGGGGTGTGGTCTGTTGCTATATTGTCGGAAATATGAATTGATTTATCAACTTGAAAAATCTTCCGTTCCCCAAAAAAGTTTTGATATTAACTCACTTCTTATTACGTGTCATTCAATGGAATTGAACATTGATTCAAACCTGAAATGGACAGTCTATAAGCAGCTTATCTTGTTTTTTGGTCAAATGAAGTGATGGAGTGAATTCCTATAGATCTTCAGCCGAGGTCATGAAGATCAATTGTTCCATCTATACAGAGTGGATCTATGAATGGATTGGTCATGAACATGTCCAAAAATATCCCGTAATTCGAAGGGACAACACCCATCTCTACACAAGATCTTGGCGGCACTGGAGTTTTGATTAGGGAGGTGTTGATCAAATATACAGGTAATCAATAACTGATCAATCAGGGAGGAAGTGTGTGTGCTAGGAATAGTGGAATATTATCAAAGTGCACCTCTCCATGTTAGAAAAGAAGTAATGCTATGGAAATATGTCAAAATTATTCATCAAAATTTTCCCTCACAGACAAAAAAAATTGCTGTGTGTGTTTGCTTCACACAGTCACTTGACCAGGTTCCTCAGATCAAATGTGATCAAAACTCTAAGCAGCATTTTTCACGCAAGAGCCTAATCAGTGATTAATTGTGGGCAGTCGTATCACACAAACAGAAACCCAGGCGTGTTGGACCGCGGGCTGTGCTATTGTTGCGGAGTTCCTGCATTGGATTAGAGCAGGCGTGGGTCACAATGTGTCTTCAGTGCTGCGGAATGGATATCTTCTGACCACAAAACACCCACAACATTGGACAATCCAGATTCCTGACATATACAATTCCTCAAGTTTATTGTCATGGAATAACGCATTTCCCCATCAAAAAGCTGGCATTAATCGCTCATGAATATTCAAATAGCACAATATCATTTGAAACATGACTATTAGGTGCAGATGATATTCTTTTGTTGTGACTACAAAGCATATAATTAGGGCATTTCGGCCCGAAATGCCCTTATGGTTTTGTCTGGTTTTTTTTTTTTTTTTTTTTTTTTTTCTTCTTTTTTTTTTACTTTCCGCCGGTTTGGTTTCCGATCAATAACTCGGGAGCGCCTGAACGGATCTTGTCCAAATTTACACCACTGGTCAGAAATATTACATGGAAGACCCCTATTGTTTTGGAGGCGGCTCCGGGGTCCGTGAGGTCCGTGAGGATGAAATCAAGGTTGATTTTGAGACTTGGTTTCCGATCGATAACTCAAAAAGTATTCATGCAATGGCAAGTATTCTATGCATGGGAGTTCATATTCCACCAGGGAAGAACCCTATTGATTTTGGGATCAATCCGTCGAACGACCTCTGACCTAGAGCTCGGAAGAATTTTTGCTGATTCATCCTTGAGGCTTTCATGCATATCTCGGAAACGGTGCGTCGTAGAGCGAAACGGAGCTCAATTTTGGCCTCCTGGCACTAGACAAACTAGTCTAGAGGGTATCTTGGGTTGAAACGACCCCTGGTGTCGAATTTTTTTTTGCCGACTCGGCACTTCCTGTTTGGCCGTATCTCGGAAACGGTGTGTCGTAGAGCGAAACGGAGCTCAATTCCAGCCTTCTGGCACTAGACAAACTAGTCTAGGGGGGTATTGGGTCGAGACGACCCCTGGTCTTGAATTTATTTTTGCCGACTCGGCACTTCCTGTTTGACCGTATCTCGGAAACGGTGCGTCGTAGAGCGAAACGGAGCTCAATTTCGGCCTCCTGGCACTAGACAAACTAGGCTTAGGGGTATTTCGGGTCGAGACGACCCCTGGTGTTGAATTTATTTTCGCCGACTCGGCACTTCCTGTTTGACCGTATCTCGGAAACGGTGCGTCGTGGAGCGAAACGGAGCTTAATTTTGGCCTCCTGGCACTAGACTGACTAGTCTAGAGGGTATCTTGGGTCGAGAAGACTTCTGGTGTCGAATTTTTTTTCACCGACTCAGCACTTCCTGTTTGCCATATCTCGGGAAACGGTGCGTCGTAGAGCGAAACGCAAAGATGCCTAAGGGCGGGGTATGTCACTTAAACTTTGACCACGGACAGTTTCAGAGTCATCATGGTTCTAGACACGGTCTCTTAGGTATATGTTAGCTAGGAATAGAACTCACACGAAATGCCCCAAGGCATCTTCAGGCCTTGACGTCTAGTTACCTATAAAGTACCTCACAAGAGAAGGTAATGTCTTGTTTCTATTCAAGGCAACATCTTTCAATGGTTATATGTCTTTCCTTCTCACCATTTTATGTTTCAGCAGAGTATTTTATGTCACAATATCTCGGGAAATTGCCAATAACACATGTGCCAATTGATCCTGTTTGTGGATACACTGTTTATGGAAATCAGGATATATGTCCAACGAAATACATAATGTAATGCCAAAAAACCCTCAGGTTTTCCTGTCACCACAAAAATTATAATTTTTTCATGATCTTTTACCCGAAATATATAAAACCCATGTGTCATGGCTGCAAATATGTGTGAAAAATAAACATATAATGTAACTTATAAAAGCTACAGATTTTGATAAATGAATTCTGAATTGAATATTGAAATTAAAGATACAAAATGCAGACAAGAATAGCGACACATGTTTCATGACTTTCATCATGATGAAGAAACATTGCACAGCAATAGCATGATTCCTCTATACCAAGAAATACGATTGACCCACAGATAAATGACAATGACTTTTGCACTATTGTGATGTGACAAGTCATAACACGAAACTCTAGTCCTTGACCTTAGTGCCACCTGGTGGCAGCCCTTGTAAACAAATATCTGGCATCTTCGGACAGTCCAGAAGAGGTGTTGATGAACTGATTGATTTCTTTCGAGAATATCATTGGAAGAATTAGATGGTTAGCTTTCTCTACTGTGCTTGGAGTATGCAGCTGTTGTGGACGGACAACTACCAGGCTTACAAACCATTTGTTGATAAATTATCGCCACAAAATTACTTACAAGTTCGTCTTCATGAACAATGGCATGTATGACCACGGAAAGAAAATGCATGCAGTCCAGAAAATGAGAAACCAATTGAGAAGTTGATAGAATATCGTGTATTGAATCATGTGTGTTGATTGTCTGTAAATCAAATAATCCAGTTTAGGAGCATCGTGAGGTCACCATTTCTCCGGTCACAGCTGCACCATTTACCCAAGTGTTACAGGCACAAAACAACAAAGTTTGCCTGTGCTAAACAAGTTCTGAAATGGAAAATAAAGCATGCACGCTACAGTGAACTGGTATCAGTTTGTGGGGATTTTTTTCGGTCAAATTTACACAGAGTTGCTCTTTTCTGTACATTGAATTTTCATAGATCATCACCCTGAGGTGAAGATCAATTGTTCCATCTATACAGAGTGGATCTATAAATGGACTGGTCATGAACTTGTCTCTAAATATCCCGTAATTCGTAGGTACACACACTCTACACAAGATCTGGACAGCACTGGAGTCTTGATTAGGGAGGTGTTGATCAAATACACACGTAATCAATAACTGATCAATCAGGGAGGAAGTGTGTGTGCTAGGAATAGTGGAACAGTTCTAAGTAAATCGCTCAGACACTGGTGGCAAAAAAGGGACAGCCCCGGAACATGCAACCAGGTATAAAGAATTATTCGTCACAGGCAAAAACAACACTGCAATTTGCTGAGTGTGATTACACAGTTGCTAGTGAGTTCCTCAGATCAAACGTCTCGATTTGAACTCCACTCGCGTAAAGCGGCATTATTCACACTGCTGCGTAATCAGTGATTAATTGCGAGCAGTCGTATCACACAAACAGAAACCCCTGGTGTGTGGGACAGTGGGCGGCACTCTTTTTTTTTTACAAATGTGTCTTCAGTGCTGCAGAATGGATATCTTCTGACCACAAAACACCCACAACATTGGGCAGTAGAGATTTCTGACATATACAGTTCCTCAACTTTATTGCCATAAAATAGCACATTTTCCCCATCAAAGAGCTGGCATTATTCACTCATGAATATTCAAATAGCACAATATCATTTGAAACATGACTATTGGGTGTAGATGACATTCTTTTGTTGTGACCACAAAGCATGGAATTACCTATAAGATACCTCGGAAGAGAAGGTAATATCTTGTTTCCATTCAAGGCAACATCTCACAGTGATTATATGTCTTTCCTTTTCACCATTTTATGTTACAGCAAAAGTATTTTATGCCACAATATCTCAGGAAATTGACAATAACACATGTGCCATGGGATTCTGTTTGCGAATACATGTACAATGTTTATGGAAATCAGGAAAGATGTCCAATGGATTATATACATTTCAAAATATCATCAGTTTTTCTTGTCACCACGTATATGATAAATTCTTTATATCTTTCACCCAAAATATATAAAATTTATGTGTAATGGCTACAAAAAAGTATGAAAAACAAAAGCTTCAGATGTTGATAAAAAAAATTCTGAATTGGGCATTGAAATTAAAGATACAAACTGCAAACAAAAATAGCGACAACCATTTTTTTTTTCATAATGAAATCTAAACATTGCACAGTAATAGCATCCTTCTACACCATGAAATTCAACCCCACAGATGAACAATAAGTGACAATGACTTTTGCCCTATTGTGACGTGAAGTTGTAACACGATACTCTTGTCCTTGACCTTACTGCCACCTGGTGGCAGCCCTTGTAAACAAATATCCGAGCATCTCTGGACAGTCCAGAAGAGGTGGTGATGAACTGATTGATTTCTTTCGAGGATATCATTGGAAGAATTCTGATGGTTTGCTTGTTCTTTTGTGCTTGGAGTAATACAGTTATTGTGGACAGACAACTGCCATGCAAAAAAATTAGTTGTTGAGAAAATTATCGCCACAAAATGTTCGTCTTCATGAACATTGGCATCCATGACTATGGAAAGAAAATGCATGCCAGAATATGAGGAACCAATTGAGAAGTTGATGGAATATCGTGTATTGAATCATGTGTGTGTTGATTGTCTGTAAATCAAATAATCCAGTTTAGGAGCATCGGGAGGTCATCTTTTCCACGGTCATAGCTGCACCAATTAACCAAGTGTTCCAGGCACAAAACAACAAAGTTTCCCTGTGCAAAACAAGTTCTAAAATGGAAAATAAAGCATGCACGCTACAGTGAACTGGTATCAGTTTGTGGGAATTTTTTCGATCAAACTAACACAAAGTTGCTCTTTTCTGTACATTGAATTTTCACAGATCATCACCCTGAGGTGAAGATCAATTGTTCCATCTATACAGAGGGGATCTATAAATGGATTGGTCATGAACATGTCCAAAAATATCCCGTAATTCGTAGGTACAACACCCGTCTCTACACAAGATCTGGGCAGCACTGGAGTCTTGATTAGGGAGGTGTTGATCAAATACACGGGTAATCAATAACTGATCAATCAGGGAGGAAGTGTGTGTGCTAGGAATAGTGGAACAGTCCTGAGTACATCGCTCAGACACTGGTGGCAAAGAAGGGACAGCCCTGGAACATGTCCCCAGGTATAAAGAATTATTCGTCTCAGGCAAAAACAACACTGCAATTTGCTGAGTGTGATTACACAGTCACTAGTGAGTTCCTCAGATCAAACGTCTCGATTTGAACGCCACTCACGTAAAGCGCCATTTTTCACACTGCTGCGTAATCAGTGATTAATTGCGGACAGTTGTATCGTACGAACAGAAACCATGGCGTGTTGGACCGTGGGCAGCGCTCTGGTTTGCGGAGTTCCGTCAGTGAATTAGGACACCCAGCTTATGACACGAGTCACATACACACATTAGAGATGTGCAGAAATGACAGACAGTTCTGGTCACACGAAGTAGAGCTGTGTTCTGTGATTTGGTCACATGACATCGACAGCTTCAAAGGCTTCTGCTCACAGACAAACGGAAAACAAACGAACAAGTTCAGAAGGTTACTGATGTTAAATTACATGTGGCACACCTTGAAGATATACATTACAAACATGATATCGGGTACAAGTTCAGCTTGAAACTGGGAAATGACAAGAATATAAAATTACAAAGAAATATCAGGCAAGTTAGAGAGCAACATTAGAAATCAAAATATATTGTTTATGTAAACCTCAATACACTAACTTTTATTTGAAAGCTAAATCCAACTTTTGAGTTAAAACAACATACCGGTTTGTCGCCTAATGGTATTTCATCGCTTTGCAGAGTACAAATCAATTTGACCTGAAGTTGATTCTCCAAATGGAAATGATCTAAACAATGCTCAGAGTATCTAGAGCAGGATGGATATTCTAGAAGTCAGGATGTACGATGGCAGGTTATAGTTTTCCGATATGTATGTGTCATACACCATGGGAGAAATTATAATGTCCATCGGATGATCACAGGAAAAAGCAAGATATAAATTTTTATATGACTGGACAAGAAGTGCCACACACATGAATTGTGACAAAATTTATTGATAAACTGATCGCGAGAATTAATGCAGAGTGACGTTAGCTCAGAGCACATTTACATTTGAGTCTGAAGGTCAATGACATACATAATCAGAACCATGCAGACAATTTCAATAATAATCTTGAAGAACACAATGGGAATATTGGTCACCTGAGTGGCTGAAATCAGTTCAATTTGAATCTTGTCAAAAACATACTTTATTGCTTGAGACCATCAACACATTTACCAACATATCTCTTTGTCATCATGTCATTTGAAGGGGTTTTGGATATCAAGTCCGGTCTGAATTATATCTAGTCCCCAAGACTAAGGGAAAGACAATGCTATGAAATGAGCGTTCCCAGAGACATCACATGATCCATAAATTTTATTTACACTGGACCAGACAAATTGTGAATGTTCAGTTGAAATATCTCTGCTCTTCACAGAACATAGTTCAATTTTTCAGTTCATTTAGAATCTACAGATATATATATAACACTATTTGATCACCATTGAATTCACCATGATTCAGTGCAAATGATTGTTGTGAAATTATCAGTACTGTTGCAGTATGAATGTTCATTTCGGTCTTCCATATTGTGAAGATATACTACTGCACCATGTAGGCATATTTTTAGTTAAGAATTGAAAATGTTATGCTTTTGTGAAGTGGCCCTGGTCCTTACATGTTCGGACGGCTGCAATGTTGGAAAAATGACTTGAAAAGTTGTCTTTTCAGCACGTGATAATGCCCAAGGTAGATAATGATTTTGTGCACACACCAATCTCGACAAGGTAAAATTATGTTACGCTACATGATTGCGTGGGCATTCAGTCGCACTTTGATGTTACTTAATTGGAATGTTGCATTTATCCATGACCAAAGCTCAACCAATGATGGAGGTGTTGATACATTCGAGTATCTTGAGCAGCCAATGTCATCAAAGGTATCAACGAATCAAAATCGAAAGGAAGGCTAATGTCCTACAGGTAACTGCAATTTTATGGCAATCAAGGTTAAGATGTGGGTCATAAAAACAATATTAATACTCTGGAAATATTTGATGGTAGATGTTTAAATATTGCTTTCACTGCAATTTTTTATTACTAGTCTATTTATACATTTTTTTTAAACACTCCAATTTTTGTCCAGATAAGTCTAAACCTTCCCAGGTCCATTACATCAGTAGCCCGCGGCAACCAGTTGAAAGAGGACACCTAAGTACTTCTAACGCCAGCTACTGAAACAAGAGGCTCCCATCGCTGACACGGAGTGACCGAACATCAAATCACAACTTGTTGACTTGCAACTTACATAAATAGGTTAATGCATTAATGGCTGAGACGTTAATGCCATTATCTCTTGGTACAGGAAAACACTGTTCAACAACTGTGTTTTCAGCTTCTACCTGTAAACTCAATTACTTGTGAAATACAAAAGATCCATACATGTAGCTGTTTTTGTTTGAGGCATCTCACAAAAGGTCAGAGATTTTGCATGAATCTGGAAATTTTGCAATAAGCTATCTGTTTTGATACATGGAGTTTTTGTTTTCTTTAATTTACGGCTAAGTAAAATTGTGTGGATTATAATTTCTTCCTGTGAACAAATTGATCAGGAAATCACAGCCAAAGAACTAAGTTCATTTTCTGTAATTTCAACTGCAGCACAAAGCCATTTAGCGCACCTGTGACCAGTGACACGTTTGTACAGACTCATTTACTGGTCTGCACACAATAAATTAACATAAAGTTGGTTAGTGAACTCATGAGCTGTTACCCATGATATATTCTTACACCCACTGAAAAACAACGCAACCAGTATACTCACCACCATGATGGAATGTTTAATACATTTCATTGTGGAATTTTTATCAGCTGAACTACATGAACTATGGAATAATTTGATCCAATATTCTTGGTTAAGTCATCACTAAATCTGCATGGTGCAGCTTTTGGTGCCTGTGAGCAACAAAATTAAGGGCAAAGATTTCCAAGATCCCATCATCTGTTTTTGTCCAGTTGAAATTAAGTGTTAAACAAAAGGCAGACCAGAGGTGAAATTTCATTTGGCATCTCTCTGTGGAGCTTAATCTTTTTTCAACCGTTACTCCATCTGGATCAAGGTAATTGATATATATATATATATATATATATATGTGCTGTATTGAAAACTGAAAATAGTGGGTGTGAGAATATGTTGTGCGCATTCAATGAAGCAATATGGCTGACTTTGTGACATACTATTTCTTACCCATTTCAGTCATGTAGATTCTCTGATATTACCTGGACACCCAAACAGAATCATCCACTATCAAGTGGTGTATGTCAAGCATGCTTTCATTCTGCTGAGACCCGTGGGAGTGCCGACCATGTAATTGCACCATTTCCCAGGTAATAACTTGACTCACAGAGACGCAGACAGTAAAATACCTCATGATTCTGGTCACACGATTTCTGTGACTTTTGGAAAGTAGGTGACAAAATATAGATGTCAAGGTCTTGATACTTACTTTTCTTTTGACATTTATTTTCCACAGAATCCTGCATGAGTCCATGCTGCGCTTCGTTGCAATGTAATGGGACAAAAACTATTATCATGAACAGTTGAACACCACCGAGCTACAAGATTCAGTGGATATCACTTGCATGTAAAATTTCAAATACTGTGCAGTTCGCAAGACATCTGCTGCAGAACAGCATAGAGACTCTTGCCACAGCCAGTGACCCGGTCCAGACAAGACTGACATCCTGACAGCCGACCTGGTAATCTCATTAACCTGAACACATTTAGTCCCCTGATTACTCTTCTGTTGGGAGTCTGCATGTCTGTGGTCACTGGCCAGGATGATTAGCCCAAAAAATCTTACTCTATGTTTTAGGTCAATTTAGTTTTGGGGTGCAATGTATCTGAAGAGTTCTTCAAGACAGTCTTGTTGGTCATTGATTCCTGGTTCATCCAGTTTTTTTTTCAATGTCATTGTATGGAATAAAATTTACTTCTTCAGTTTTTTAGGGCAATTAAGTTGCTTGCATTAGCGGCTAGACTCCACAGTTTGGGACGGATCTTTTCTGTAATTTGCGCTGATGACATCCTGACGAGGTCTGGTACCAGGAAGGTTGGTCAGTGCCGTGTGTGAGAGCAGCGGACACAGACCTTGATTGGGACACGTTAATGGGGAGTCCAGACCATTAAGGATGTGGACACTTTAGAGAAAGTACTTTCTTCATTGCTCCTCCCACTTGTTGGGCTTTATGTGCCAGTTAATGTCGCTGGAAGATGGGACAGCGTCTGAGGAGTGAAGATAGATGCACTGAGATGATCCAATTTTAAGTTATTGGTTGGATTCTTGAAGGAACTCCAGGCCCATCAATATCAACAAATTGAGAAAAGAATGTCTCATTCCATCAAAAAAACTTAATTTTACAGTGTTCTGAGATCAAGTTCATAATTCAATTTCTCATTGACTGATAATAAATCGTTCAAAAGTACTTGAATTTTTATATTGAAGGTGTTAAGTTATCATTCTTGATATATGCTGGATAGTTTCGAAACATCAAGTTTCTAAACATGAGTGATTTCATTGGCAGAAATGTGATATCCCATCATACATCAGATGGTGTTGTTTGTTGTCTAACGTCCTTGACGGGAAAAGGTCGAGCAATGTAATGGACTTGGAGTGGAACAAGATGATTGCCTGATGGTACTCCACCAAACAAAGACCTGTCTTGTAAGTTGAGTGATTCAATGCAATTCTGTGGAAGAAGCAAATATTTTGCTGAAAATCATGCAATATACTGATAATCTGAATGACATTCCAATTTTTTTTTCTTCTCAGGCAGTCAAGGACTTTGCTTTTGACCAAGTGATTTTAGGTTACCGGACCTATGGTCTGATAACCTATTGGCATGACGTTGCGTCCGTCGTCCGTCGTCGTCCGTCGTCCGTCGTCGTCCGTCGTCGTCCACATTTTTATCTTTTTTGTTTACGGGCGAATTTTTCTGAAATTTTGCAAAAAAATACTTAAAAATAATTCAAGAAGGAGGTATTTTTTAGTTTTTTGATTTTCGCTTTTTCTTCAAAATGGCGGCCGTTTTCGACGAAAAAGGCCTGATTTTGGACTTTGGCGGCCATTTTCTCAAAATCTGTTCAGTAACTTTTTTTCTCTTTGATACATAAGACTCCTCATATGTACTTCTATGATGTCTATAAATTTCGTTGCGCTTGAATCGCTCGAAGTGGGCCATTTTGGCCCAAACTCGGCCCAAATGGGACTTTCCCATGTTAAATTCTCCTATGCTTTATAATGGGACACATTAAAGCCTAATATCTCACTTAATATTGAGATTAGAGACTAGGAATCAATTGTGGACATATAGGAAATGATATATGCTGAATATTGTCGTGACCTTGAATTTGACCTCTGACCTTGGTTTCAAGGTCAGAGCGGCCGTTTTCGTCGAAAAATGGCCAATTTTGGACTTCGACGGTCGTTTTCTCAAAATCTGTTCAGTAACTTTTTTTCTTATTGATGCATGACACTCCTCCTATGTACCCCTGTGACATGTATAAATTTCGTTGCCCTTGAATTGCTCGAAGTGGGCCATTTTGGGCCCAAACTCAGCCCAAATGGGACTTTCCCATGTTAAATTCTCCTATGCTTTATAATGGGACACATTAAGCCTAATATCTCACTTAATATTGAAATTAGAGACTAGGAATAAATTGTGGACATATAGGAAATGATATATGCTGAATATTCTCGTGACCTTGAATTTGACTTTTGACCTCATTTTCAAGGTCACAGGACAAAATGGCTAATATCTCGCTTATTATCGACTTTACAGCTTAGGAATCAGTTGTGAACATATAGGAAATGATATATGCTGAATATTCTTGTGACCTTGAATTTGACCTTTGACCTCATTTTCAAGGTCACATGACAAAATGGCCAATATCTCACTTATTATCGACTTTACAGTTTAGGAATCAATTGTGAACATATAGGAAATGATATATGCTGAATATTCTTGTGACCTTGAATTTGACCTTTGACCTCATTTTCAAGGTCACATGACAAAATGGCTAATATCTCGCTTATTATCGACTTTACAGTTTAGGAATCAATTGTGAACATATAGGAAATGATATATGCTGAAAATTTTCATGACCTTGAATTTGACCCTGACCTCATTTCCAAGGTCACAGGACAAAATTGCTAATATCTCGCTTATTATCGACTTTACAGCTTAGGAATCAATTGTGAACATATAGGAAATGATATATGCTGAATATTCTCATGACCTTGAATTTGACCTTTGACCTCATTTTCAAGGTCACATGACAAATTGGCCAATATCTTGCTTATTAGCGACTTTACAGCTTAGGAATCAATTGTGAACATATAGGAAATGATATATGCTGAATATTCTCATGACCTTGAATTTGACCTTTGACCTCATTTCCAAGGTCACAGGACAAAATTGCTAATATCTCGCTTATTATCGACTTTACAGCTTAGGAATCATTTGTGAACATATAGGAAATGATATATGCTGAATATTCTCGTGACCTTGAATTTGACCTTTGACCTCATTTTCAAGGTCACAGGACAAAATGGCGAATATCTTGCTTGTTAGCGACTTTACAGCTTAGGAATGAATTGTGAACATATAGGAAATGATATATGCTGAATATTCTAGTGACCTTGAATTTGACTTTTGACCTCATTTTCAAGGTCACAGGACAAATTGGCCAATATCTTGCTTATCAGCGACTTTACAGCTTAGGAATCAATTGTGAACATATGGGAAATGATATATGCAGAATATTCTCATGACCTTGAATTTGACCTTTGACCTCATTTCCAAGGTCACAGGACAAAATTGCTGATATCTCGCTTATTATCGACTTTACAGCTTAGGAATCAATTGTGAACATATGGGAAATGATATATGCTGAATATTCTCGTGACCTTGAATTTGACCTTTGACCTCATTTTCAAGGTCACATGACAAAATGGCTAATATCTCGCTTATTATCGACTTTACAGTTTAGGAATCAATTGTGAACATATAGGAAATGATATATGCTGAAAATTTTCATGACCTTGAATTTGACCTCTGACCTCATTTCCAAGGTCACAGGACAAAATTGCTAATATCTCGCTTATTATCGACTTTACAGCTTAGGAATCAATTGTGAACATATAGGAAATGATATATGCTGAAAATGCTCGTGACCTTGAGTTTGACCTTTGACCTCTTTTCAAGGTCACAGGACAAAATGGCCAATATCTTGCTTATTAGCGACTTTACAGCTTAGGAATTAATTGTGAACATATAGGAAATGATATATGCTGAAAATTCTCATGACCTTGAATTTGACCTTTGACCTCATTTTCAAGGTCAACAGGACAAAATGGCTAATATCTTGCTTATTATCGACTTTGCAGCTTAGGAATCAATTGTGAACATATAGGAAATGATATATTCTGAATATTTTAATGATATTGAATTTGACCTTTGACCTAAATTTCAAGGTCAGTCATTTTATTTTCAAAGTCAGATTACAAAATGGCTTATATCTCGCTGATTATCAAATTTACAGCTTAGGGGTCCATAGTGAACATATAGGAAATGATGTATGCTGAATAGTTTGGTGATCTAGAATTTAACCTTTGATCCCATTTTCACGGTTAGAGATATGGCGATTTAAGTGGTCACCTTGAATTTGACTTTCAACTTTCTCGGCTTAACTGTGTATATTTCTCCGGTAACCTTACTAGCCCATTGGGCTAATTTTTGTGTTGTTTTGTTTCCAGTATCAAAGTTATAATGATTCTTTGAGAGCAGAAACAGCCACCATGCACCCATTCCGTGCTCATGTGCAGTGAATATATTTTCTCTTCTTTGATTGCCGATAATTGGATAGAATGGTGCAAATAGTCACTGATTTACTGAATGATGAGGAAAATAATGAGTCCTTTATGAACCATATATATTCTCAATATCGAACATTGTAATTCATTTGTTTTGCATTCTACATTGCATGCAAAGACATCTGAAGTTCTTAGATATCTAGAAATAACTATTGTGTAAATCATTGACTGTTTATTAACTGATAACCAGAGCACATAGCTCCCTAATCGTGAAGTAGAATGATTTGCCGCCATTTACTCTAGAACCGAGCAGCGATTAAGCACACATATGGTATGTGACTGTTTCCCACAATTGTGCTTGTTGACCTGACGTTAACAGATTGATTGCATCACTCTGTGTCACCCGGGAATGTAGCTTCTAGGCAATTTCTGACCACTGCGCTGCCCATGAATCAGTTATACTTGCGTTGGTTATAGAATAAATACACGTATTAGTATAAACTATGGAATGCAACAGATACATCTTATTTCCCTCCTTGAAGCCTTATAAATCATAGAATATAGGTCATGCCAATACCGATCCTTTTTTCAATCAACAATATCTTCATTTGTGTAGTCTTCATTGTGCCAAATCTTTGCAGATTCGATTGCTTTATCCCCTTCACTGCTTATAGCACGAGAAGGTCTCGGGCACTAACATCAATTCCAGTGTGCGTATAGCCCGAGAAGAAAGTCAGTGTGGAGTTTAACTCATTCCATACTGATAACGCCTTTAGACGGGATATATTTTTGCAACGAGAAACCGATCACGTCTTTTGACGTATAGAATCCCCAGCTTGCAGCACCCGATCACGACAAACGGCGTGGTGCATGTTCAATGTTATATTGTGTCGCATTGGTTGAATTTATAATAAAGATGTTTTCATAGCCAATGAGATTAGGTTTTACAGATTAGCCCCGGCCACACATTATGAATAATCAATGAGTTTTACCTTATATGGTAGTTAAAACAAGATCTTGCTTGTAAATATATGCGTGGTTTTACGATCAAAACATACCGGCATGCAGACGAACCCCCGCCTCGTTTGCTGCTGATTTTTTTCTGCTATTGCCTAGTTTTTGTGGATAATATTGTGCCAAAATGTCAGAAAGTGAAGATAGTTTTCTCGGGTTCGACAATGATGACATTCGAAGTATTTCCGATCGAAATTCAACGGATATTTCGAGTCCGAGCTCAGTGAACACCAGCGACCTGTCATCGAGTGGCGGGGAAACCGGTAACGTAGGGACGAGCGATGACGAGGGGGGCCACACTCCACGAGACCGAGGTCGCATTTGGCGAGCCAATCTCCACCCCAACGCGATCAACCAGTTCACCAGACCAACTGGTCCAGCTGTCATTTTAGCAGCAGAAAAGCAGGAGCTAGATTTTTTTAATCAGTTATTTTTGCCACAAACGTATGACACCATAGCTGCAGAAACAAACCGCTACGCGGCAGAGAAAATCGAGGCCAAACCTGACCCACAGTGGAGGAACACCACAGCAAGAGAAATCCGTGCATATTTAGGTAGAAATATATTTACAGAGAACACATTACAATTATTTCGTTGTATTCGTATACAAAATGAGATTTACTTGCTCACCATTATTCTGACAAACAAATGTAGTTGTACAGTGTACAATTTCATTCAAATTCTTTTTTAGGCTACCGATAACCTATTGCCGTGGCGTTGCGTCCGTCGTCCGTCGTCCGTCCGTCCACATTTTTATCATTAAAGTTTACAGGCGAATATTTCTGAAATTTTGCACAAAAATACCTAAAAATATTTCCAGGAAAGGTTTTTTTTAGTTTTTTGATTTTCGCATTTTTGTCAAAATGGCAGCCGTTTTCGTCGAAAAATGGCCAATTTTGGACTTTGATGGTCGTTTTCTCAAAATCTGTTCAGTAACTTTTTTTCTTATTGATGCATGACAGTCCTCCTATGTACCCCTGTGACATGTATAAATTTCGTTGCGCTTGAATCGCTCGAAGTGGGCCATTTTGGGCCCAAACTCAGCCCAAATGGGACTTTCCCATGTTAAATTCTCCTATGCTTTATAATGGGACACATTAAAGCCTAATATCTCACTTAATATTGAGATTAGAGACTAGGAATCAATTGTGGACATATAGGAAATGATATATGCTGAATATTGTCGTGACCTTGAATTTGACCTCTGACCTTGGTATGAAGGTCAGAGCGGCCGTTTTCATCGAAAAATGGCCAATTTTGGACTTCGACGGTCGTTTTCTCAAAATCTGTTCAGTAACTTGTTTTTCTTATTGATGAAAAACACTCCTCATATGTACCCCTGTGACATGTATAAATTTCGTTGCGCTTGAATCGCTTGAAGTGGGCCATTTTGGGTCCAAACTCGGCCCAAATGTGACTTTCCCATGTTAAATTTTCCTATGCTTTATAATGGCACACATTAAGCCTAATATCTCACTTAATATTGAAATTAGAGACTAGGAATGAATTGTGGACATATAGGAAATGATATATGCTGAATATTCTCGTGACCTTGAATTTGACTTTTGACCTCATTTTCAAGGTCACAGGACAAAATGGCTAATATCTCGCTTATTATCGACTTTACAGCTTAGGAATCAGTTGTGAACATATAGGAAATGATATATGCTGAATATTCTTGTGACCTTGAATTTGACCTTTGACCTCATTTTCAAGGTCACAGGACAAAACGGCCAATATCTTGCTTATTAGCGACTTTACAGCTTAGGAATCAATTGTGAACATATAGGAAATGATATATGCTGAAAATTCTCATGACCTTGAATTTGACCTTTGACCTCATTTTCAAGGTCACATGACAAAATGGCTAATATCTCGCTTATTATCGACTTTACAGCTTAGGAATCAATTGTGAACATATAGGAAATGATATATGCTGAATATTCTCATGACCTTGAATTTGACTTTTGACCTCATTTTCAAGGTCAACAGGACAAAATGGCTAATATCTTGCTTATTATCGACTTTACAGCTTAGGAATCAATTGTGAACATATAGGAAATGATATATTCTGAATATTTTAATGATATTGAATTTGACCTTTGACCTAAATTTCAAGGTCAGTCATTTTATTTTCAAAGTCAGATTACAAAATGGCTTATATCTCGCTTATCAAATTTACAGCTTAGCGGTCCATAGTGAACATATAGGAAATGATGTATGCTGAATAGTTTGGTGATCTAGAATTTAACCTTTGATCCCATTTTCAAGGTTAGAGATATGGCGATTTCAGTGGTCACCTTGAATTTGACCTTCAAATTTTTCGGCTTAACTCTGTATATTTCTCCGGTAACCTTTCTAGCCCATTGGGCTAATTTTATTCTACCGGTGGATATATGAATATTATTGCCACATAATATATAGTATGGTATCAGAGGACATCTTTTTTTCAATGAGATATTTGGGAACATCATGCTGCATATATTTTACATGAAAAAATATACCTCTACATTATGTTAAAATTTTACTAGGTAAAATAATACATAATGTTTGGGTCTTTATTCAATACACACTGAACACAATCATGCACACGAAACATAAATATTCCAGGTATGCATGTGCTGATGGGCGTGATGAAGCTGCCGACGCAGAGCATGTACTGGTCCCGGGATCCTCTCTTCCATGCTTCTGGCCTGCCCGAGCGAATCACCCGACTTCGGTTCGAGAAGCTCTCCCAGTACTTCCATGTGAATGATGTGCGTGATAACCCTCCCCGAAATCAGCCTGGACACGACAAGGTTGCTCACTGTCGCAATGTGATTCGGATGGTGGATACCACTTTCCCCCAGGCGTACCATCCACACCGTGAGCAGTCCATCAACGGGGCGATTGTGGGCCTCACCGGCCGGCTTTCTTTCAAGCAATACATGCCGATGAAGCCAACGAAGCGTGGGATAAAGGTTTGGGTTCGAGCCGATGCTCCTTCTGGCTATATCGAGCAGATTCAGGTGTACACTGGGAAAATTGAAAACCAGGTGGAGCGTAACCTTGGGGCCAGGGTTGTCAAAGATCTTTCTCGATCTTTGCAGGGCCATTTCCATCACATCTACATGGATAATTTCTTCACGTCGCCCGCCTTGTTCGATGACCTTGTGAAGGATGGGATTTACGCTTGTGGGACGGTTAGGACAAACTGTAAGGGTTTCCCTGCTGATCTAAAAAAAACAAAGCTGAAGAACCAGGGTGAGAGTTGTCAGCGGCAACGAGGGCAACTGGTTGCCACAGTGTGGCGTGACAAGAAACCTGTCACCCTTCTGTCGACAAACCAGGCCACTCCAGCAGGGCAGACCACTGTGCCCCGTAAACAGAAAAACGGACGGAAGATTGAGGTGCCTTGTCCAGCTGTCCTGAGTGACTATACCAAGTACATGAATGGTGTGGACCATGCTGACCAACTTCGAGCTGCCTATCCCCTCGGTCGGAAGTCCACCAAATGGTGGAAATATCTCTTTTTCTTTCTCCTTGATTCATGCATTACCAATGCCTACATTTTGATGAAGGAATCGCCAAATCACGAGCTGAGAACCCGCAGTGGCCGAGTTCGGGTCCGCACGCAGTTGGAGTTCCGCGAGGCTCTGACTCACCAGATGATCGGGGACTTCGCCCAGAAGCGGAAGCGTGACCCCCCTGAGATCATTGACACCGCCGGGCACTGCCACTGGCCCGGCCGCCTGCCGACCAAACGCACTTGTAAACAGTGCAGCAAGCACCACATCCGCCGGGAAACTGTGTTCGGATGCTCAAAATGCAACGTGAACATGTGTGTCGAGTGTTTCCGTCCTTTTCACGAACTTCTTTGGATTTAGTTTGTTGGAATTTGTAACTTTGTTGGATTTGTTCCACTCGATTCTGTTTTGCATATTGATGAGCTGTGTGGTGTGGGAGTGTTTCACAGCTTCGGTGGTTAGCCAATGAGCACTCGTCATTTGTATTTTCTCATTTGCATATTATCATGGCGGCATTTTCTCACCCGATGTGAATCCAGTGATGGATCGAGTTCTGACTTGATTACTTCGTAGATTGTATATAATGTCTTCGCATTGTTGAACAGTATTTATTTACACATCTTTTCTAATTTATTGTCCGAGGCGTTAATGGTCGCAATAAAGATGCTCCTGCAGATTATTCACATAAAATAGGCTGTGTTTTCTTGTCGAATCCCAGCCTCACGGCTTCGACAGCTTTCATCTTACGGCAATTTTCCATACGCACTCTTGCCTATTTCGACATGAACACGATTCACACACACTGATTCATTCCAAATACATCCTTATGTGTCACGGTAATGTTTCATCGTACATTATAGGCAAATATATCGTAATTTCAAATCACATTGAAGCAGAGCACTCATCTCCACAAATCCTACTCGGTAACTGGGCTCTTTTTGACAAACGTCACGGGTGGCAAGCGCCAAATAACGCGCGGGAAGCGTGTTCAACTGCAGTGCCAGTATGGAATGAGTTAACGTTATGATATTTTACAGAAGTTTGGCAATCATGCATTGGCACTCTAAGATAATGCCATGAGCACTGTTCAGCCAGTCATCTCAAACTTAGTTAAATGAAAACCGGCATGTATTTTGTCTACATGCTATTTTTTTGTATGCACACATGGTATAGATGTGATTTACAATATTTGTATGCTGTTCATTTTGACAGATATGATTGCAACATGTTGCTCAGCAATCGTGAACTATTTTAGTTAGCTCTTACATAATATATCTGATCAGAGGTCAATGGAAATAGAGACACAAGTCTGTGTCTGATGGGAATAATTTAGTGCCGTGCGAAAAGCATGCTTTGTTTGTTAAAATTTGATTGTTGCCATGGTAACCCGCTACATAGCAAACAAATTTTATTGGCGTTGCATCTGTATTGATGAGAATAATGTTTAGTATCAAATTTATATACCTTTTAAAATAATATTCAAATTCTTGGTTGAAATATTCAAAATATCTGAGAATATATCATATTTTGCTAATTTTCTTCTGCACAGGCAATTTCACTGAGCCCCGGCAGTGAGGGGGTTGAAATATTGGAGAATTGTGTCTAACATTATCTAGTACCGGTCTAGTTTCCTCGATAAATTAATTGATATTTAGCTAATGCACCGAATAAACCGCATGACAACTGATGTTTTATCTTGTTATGAGAATCATCTGAATTCTGGCTAATAAATCAATAAGGATGTCTTTTGTAATTGATTGAATCATGAAAACACCAGCGCTAATACGCAGTGAATTGCTGGAATGGACGCAATGTTATCGGGATGCAATCAGACATTTGCATGACAAGATTTCTGATGGAATACAAACCAAGTTGTGAATTATTTGTCAATAAAGATTAGGAGATTCATGAGTTCCAACAAAGTAAGAAATATCAGATATATTTATGTGTGTCAAAGATTTGCTCAATTTTCGTTCCACACAGTTGAATTTTTTTGTTATATCATCGAATATGTTTTATTCTAGACAATTTTTTGCCTGCAATTTCACGATCCACAGATATTTC
This sequence comes from Terebella lapidaria, assembly GCA_949152475.1. Classification (NCBI taxonomy): domain Eukaryota; kingdom Metazoa; phylum Annelida; class Polychaeta; order Terebellida; family Terebellidae; genus Terebella; species Terebella lapidaria. Next base: position 5,673,424 of record OX424562.1, read on the forward strand.
CCTCGAGGCTTCCATTGTCACAACGATTTACATCACAGCATAGTAAATATATGTCTGTCCGTCCGTCTTTCTGTCTGCACTCCGCTGAGAATAAATTCTTTGTCAACAGTCTGACAAAGGCTGGTGCCACGATACAACATGTACAAGTGTGCTGTTAACCGAAGGATTAAATCTTGAATTATTGGAGTTGAAGGATGCACAAAAGATACAATGAATACATCTGGGGGAAAACTGTAAATTTCTTAGGTATACTTGATTCCTGTATCATGCCAGCAAATGTTTATTATTGTTGATCGAACATTTTCAGGCATCTGTAACCTTTCCGTTTCATAAGTTGTCATCCAGGTGAAATGTTTTCTTAATCTAGATGGTGTAGTGCAGATATTTTTGTTCATATTGAAATGTTTCCTTCATTGAAGTACCATGAATATCAGTTTCTAAAGTAGAAATATTTTTTGGTGATTATTTCGAAATATCCATCATTCAACAAAACTCAACAATAAATCACATGCAAAGTCAGTCTTTATAATCAAATTTTATTTCAACATGTCAAATTTCATGTCACACTATGGCAGTGAAACAGAGAAGTAAAAGAACTCAACAATAAATCACATGCAAAGTCAGTCTTTATAATCAAATTTTATTTCAACATGTCAAATTTCATGTCACACTATGGCAATGAAACAGAGAAGTAACCAGAATATTCTCCATGTGATAAAACATTGACATCATTATCTCAAATCTAGTTGCCATTTACGACAATTTGTATGGATCTTGTAATTGTTCTGCCATGGCCCTACATTGTCAATTTGTAACAATCATCCTTTTCATAAGTCTTAATTAGCAAAATTATAGAATGCGATTCCTGCAACAAGGCTTGCAACTGTTTCGTAGCAATAAAGTATGTGTCTATACCCGTGGTATCTAGGAATTTTAATTCAGTAAACCAAGCAATCAAAGGGCAGGGAAAAATGTGATAAACTAATGATTGTACATGTAAATGAGTTTTCGGAAGGTTTATTTCCTTTGTGGGTGACATAGAATATACAATAAGATGTTGTGATCCATTATCCACAATTATACCAGTGTCAGGCAATCTTACTTACTCTAAAATGTATTTACATCATTGTGTAGGTGTGTATTTCATGGCTTTTATTGTTCAGTTGCCTTCATTGAATTCTTCTCATGCAAATGACGATAGCGACAGGAAGATACAGCAACAATGAATGGTACATCTAATTGGAATTTTGCATGCTCTTGAATAAATTGCTCTCTCAGAGCCACCAAGTAGTTTTGTATGAAGTCTATCTAAATCCATCGATTTTGTTCCGAAGAAAACACTAAATCACCCGGAGTAAACTCCCAAGACAAAGTGTGGTGTAGAGTTGGTTGACTACAATCATGCAATAAGCTTGTTCCCTTGAAGCAGTTACGGTACAAAGAATTATCTTTTCTTGAAAATGGGTAATACAACAAGAAACCGAATGGCATTTATAGGTCTGCTATATGGCAGAATGAAAGATATTAAAATATGTTTTCCTTGTATTCATATTACTATCGTAACCATATACGATACATGTCTAAAATTTGTTAATTTCCACTCAAACGATCTATCTATATAAATGTAAAACAATCACTGTTGTTTGCTAACTTACTTGTACTTACATGTAGATTTATACTGTGAAGCCATATCAATTTTTAATCAATCTCGCAAATGGCTCTGTCAAACTATGTCTAGAAAAGTTTGATACATGGTGATAAGCAACAAATCTCTTTTTGCGATCCAATTATTCCCAGGTTTTCACTGTTCGCCTAACATGATTCAAGGCATTTTTTAGACACAAAAGATGGCAAATGATTTTTCTGAACTTTTTGAAGACCATGAAAAATCTCAGACACAGACTCGGCAGACAAATGAAATCCATGTGAATAGTTCATCAGCCAGTAAGCCGAAAACCCGATTGCAAATGAGGATATTTTTTAATTGATCTCTGACTTGTTTTTTTTTAAATTTTATTCCATTTGTCTCATTTCTGCTGGGTTTAGTTGTATGTTGATTCACATCCAATTCTGATTAATAACGTGTTCTACTTTTTCAAACAAAACAATCCTGTTTTCTGTCAGTCTGCTCGGTTATATGGTAATTCGATGACATATAAATATATTATCTACTCTGCTAATTATATTTCCCTTCATAACAGTCGATGAAAAGCTGACATTTGTTCTGCAAAAAGAAAGTGCAGACCAATTGATTCCGCATGTGTCTGACCTATGTAACTGATACTGTGCCATCTATCATAGCTTAAATCTAGATCAAGATCAGTTGAACATTGTTCAAACAACAATACTAATCAAGTATGACAATAATTGGTGTGACATTCAGACAGAGCACCTGCTAGTCTTGCATCAAAAATAGGACGAAATATTTATCATGGTACGTGGTGATTTTTCCTTCTGTTTGTTGTGCAAATAGATTTCTGTTTAGGTCTTAGCAAATTATTCAAAAACTATAATTATTCACAAAAATATAGATCTGTAGAAGAAAAGAATGCCTTAATTGAAGTGAAAATTTGTCATAAAAATGAGTACAATGGATATTAATGCATGTTCCATGAGAAATACATGCTCCTAAATCAAGCTGGAAAAAAAAAGTTGTTTTATATAAAGGAATGGTCACAGAAACGATTTACAGAGTCTGATTTTCATACTCCTATTTTCTCCAAGTAAACGACATAAACTACCTGTACTAGTCAATTTTTAGGTTACCGGACCTATGGTCCGATAACCTATTGGCATGGTGTTGCCTCCGTCGTCGTCGTCGTCGTCGTCCACATTTTTATCTTTTTTGTTTACGGGCGAATTCTTCTGAAACTTTGCACAAAAATACTTAAAAATAATTCAAGAAGGGGGTATTTTTTTGATATTCGCATTTTTTTCAAAATGGCGGCCGTTTTCGATGAAAAATGCCTGATTTTGGACTTTGGCGGCCATTTTCTCAAAATCTGTTCAGTAACTTTTTCTGTTTTTGATACATAACACTCTTCATATGTACTCCTATGATGTCTATAAATTTCGTTGCGCTTGAATCGCTCGAAGTGGGCCATTTTGGGCCAAACTCGGCTCAAATGGGACTTTCCCATGTTAAATTCTCCTATGCTTTATAATGGGACACATTATGCCTAATATCTCACTTGATATTGATATTGAGACTAGGAATCAATTGTGGACCTATAGGAAATGATATATGCTGAATATTCTCGTGACCTTGAATTTGACCTCTGACCTCACTTTCAAGGTCAGAGCACAAAATGGCTTATATCTCGCTTATTATCGACTCTACAGCTTAGGAATCAATTGTGGACATATAGGAAATGATATATTCTGAATATTCTCGTGACCTTGAATTTGACCTCTGACCTCAGTTTCAAGGTCAGAGCACAAAATGGCTTATATCTCGCTTATTATCGACTCTACAGCTTAGGAATCAATTGTGGACATATAGGAAATGATATATGCTGAATATTCTGATGACCTTGAATTTGACCTTCGACCTCATTTTCAAGGTCACAGGACAAAATGGCTAAAATCTCGCTTGTTATCGACTTTACAGCTTAGCAATCAATTATGAACATATAGGAAATGATATATGCAGATTATTGTCATAACCTTGAATTTGACCTTTGACCTCATTTTCAAGGTCACAGGACAAAATGGCTAATATCTCACTTATCGATTTTACAGCTTAGGAATCAATTGTGGACATATAGGAAATGATATATGCTGAATATTCTTGTGACCTTGAATTTGACCTCTGACCTCATTTCCAAGGTCCAAGGACAAACTGGCTCATATATTGCTCCTCTATTGACTGTATGGCTTGGGAATCAATTGTGGACATGATATGCATGATATAGAAAATGATATACACTGAATATTTTGATGACCTTGAATTTGACCTTTGCCCCTTCATTTTCAAGGCTACAGCATAAAATTGCTAATATCTCTCTGATTATTGAACTTACAGCTTAGCAATCAACTGTGGACATGATATATGCTTAATGTTAAATATGCTGAATATTCTCTTGACCTTGAATTCAACCAGTGATCTGGCTAACACCTAAAATATTAAACATTGTCCGGTAACCTATCTTTGGCCCTTGGCCTAATTTTTAAGAGAAACAACTTGTTCGTTTTTCTCTTAGTTTAGGGTTCGGAACAACAATTCAATGCTGTAATATTCTTTAATACCTCCCTTTTCAGATCGTCAACTGAGGACAGATTTATGTACAGTGGTCCCTGCACATGTACATAAACTGGGGCACATAAACCATGTAAACTGTGAGACCATGTAGATATATGATATATAGCATGAGTAAAATTGGAATACCTTGCAAGTAACTTGCTACATAGATCCATAAATATATACACGTAAGGTAATAATTTTCATTTAATCTGGAAAGATTTCCCATATTTCGACTCTAATTTTCATCTGATGACAATGTATGAGATTACATGATATGTATATGACTCTGTGTTAGTCAGAACAATGACCCCATTTTGTATTGCTATAAATCTGTTCATAAATACTGGCATGTATATAGCTCTATAACTAAGACCATCCCGCTTTATCCAAGTTATGCCTCCACATTCATCACCAAAGTTGATACTCAGATGTCTGAAGTTGGTCTAGAAACTGTGACATGTTTACTGCAAATCCAGCAACAATATCTTTAGAAGTTTCATAACAGATCTATTTAGCAAACTATAAATGACTGTGAAGGACCTGAATAAGACCAGAAATCACCTTATATCAGCAGTATATTGTGTTACGTCTCATAAGAAACTATAAATGTGACGGCAATGCAATACATGTCTGGACAAGACAGATCAGTGAGAATTGGTCTCTTCCATTGCCCTGCAATGTGGTGAACTCTTTGCACTAGTGCAATGGATTAGACCATAGTCCAGTTTTATTTTACTTCGTGGTTCGATTTTAATGGAAATTTTTCCCAATCTTGCATTTTCTCTATCTGAAAGATCATTGTATTCGGTCATGATGATATTTATTTAATTACCGGTAATTGAATCCATGCAAACGAACCAACTGAACTTTCTCATTTACAACTCATGTTGGCGGGGAATATTGTTATGGCATTCATAGCTACATAATGTACCATATCCTGGAGAAGTCTTCTGTTGCCGATTTCATTGAATTTGAGAACCTGAGAGCACCTAAAATGTAACATTGAAACTACAGAAATGGAGCAATGCAGCATCACAATACCCTTGATAACTTGTCAGTATTGTGAAGCAGTCAGACAAAATACTATGCCATTGCTCAAGTTTCTGACATTTTGAGGGTAACATTTCACTTGTCTGCTCTTGTTTACATGTAGACAGTGTTCCACACAAGAACGTCAGCCTTCTGTTTATTTACGCTGACATTCCATCATTGATTAACTGGTATCCATGCGAATCTTCAAAGTTCATCCAGGAATGCCACCGTTCTGATCTGACCTACATTCTTGTCTTTCAACAGAGAAATCAGAGAAATGATCAAGACTTCCACTCGTCTGAAGAGGTTTTCTCTCATGTAGATCTCACTCCCCACCCAGAAAGTTTTGTGTCTTATTCCATAACCATGATATCCACCACCAGATATAACAAGATATTTCTGATCATGCCCACCCGGGGAATATCTTGACTCTATGCAACCATCAGAGTTTCTATTCTGACTTTTGTCTAGGTTGTGATATTCTTCATGATAATTCAGTCAATTTTAGCAAAACAACATGGAACTTTTTTTCTATATTCATCCAAAGCATATTCATCCAAAGCATATTCATCCAAAGCATTGACAACAATCTATCATTGCATCGTTGAACAAACTGGTAACAAATTGTCATCAATGCATCATTACATTAACTTTTATACCATCATGACCTGTCAAAGTTTTATGCAATCTTAGCTTATAAGGCAATAGTCCAACACATATATTGGACACATGGAACCTTTCTGCTCATTGCTGAACTGTTTTCCCGAAAGGTAATTTTGTTAAATTTATACTCTTTTTACATCATAATGAAGACGGGTCATATCATAACACTAGAAGACCACAATTCCGTACTTTTAGTTTAGAAATGTACAGGACATATCTGGGTGCCATCACTGTTCTGTTTGTTTATTGCAGTGACACAAACTTGCAACTGAAAATGTTCAATAATTCACATGAATAGAAATCATGATTATGTTTACGAGTGTGAACTTCTGAACCCTGTTACTCTTTAAAAGTATGTATCTCACATTGTTCACTATACTGTGTGTACAATAATCATGATAATGAGAAATCAACATTTATTACCTTGATATATATTATGTGTCGAATGTTTTGTGCCCATTTTGACATCAACACTGATTGCTGAGTAATTTTCTATAAAAGGTGACCTATTGGAAATACATTCTATTGTAAATCACCTGTCGAATGAAATTTTTAATCATTGCCATTTTAGTTCGCTAAAGAGTGTTTTGAAATTTCGAAATTTGCTTGTCAATAACTGTGAACGAATCACTGAACAGCTTGCCAATGTCAGTATTTTCCAGAGCGCATGTAATTTGCACCCAGTGAGTAGATTCGAGAACGCCCGGCCTAGCTTTTTGTGGCTTCTTCGCAATATTTAATTGCAAAAGAAAAAACATCAATTGCAGAGGGAAGTCAAATATGTAGATTGCGTATCTGCAACCTGTAGACTTCAGGTGAATTTGCATTAACTGGGTTTTATTTGATTTATTCTGAAGTAACCAATAAAAACTTTCTTGGATCAATTTTATCTCATTTCCATGTACGTCACTGATTATCCACTGGTATTTTTGATCATTCTATGTGACATTCCAACTCAAAAGACCACCTATAATTTTTATATATAACGTGCATTTTGAAACCTTTTTCAAACCTGATAAATGATGAATAAATGAAGAAATGGAATACAAAGCCTGAGGTGGATATTCCATTTCACACCTCTAACCTGACAAGGAGACATGGCCACTATCCAGGACAAATTTACAGTCTACGGTCGATAGGTGCGATACCTTGTCTCTCTGGTCTGAATACTATCACCTGCTGTGAGAACCTATTGTCATCGATGAACACAAACAAGGAATGCCCCCATGGTCGGAATATCAACTACAAAACATGCACTTTTTCCCACCACCTACTGCTTTAAATCATATTATTGACTTGCCAACTGATGATTGGGTGAATTTTCTGCAAGACATAAACAAAACATGTAATCTGCCATGTCATGAATATCTTGTCCTTGTGGTATCAACATGTTTGTCATACACAACAAAAAGATTTTTCGACATTATGAGGTTTATATCTGAATTAAAATACTTCGATACAGAAATGTTCATATTTTCTGGGAGTCCAATATGCACTTCAATAGGGGGTTTTCAAACATCATTCAACAGGGGGCAGCATTGTACTATCAGTCCTTTTTGGCGCCAAAATCATAAAAGGATATCGTCTGTAATCATTAATGACGTACATTTTGGCGGGAAAATTACGTTTATATTGATAACATCATCAAAAACAGTAAAATGGCGTCATAAGACTGATAGAGCAGTGCTGCCAGCTGGTGATTGCAGATATTTCTGATAACCCCTCATTAAGATAGCTTTTTCCCCCTAATCAAACTTCAGGGAATGCAATCATAAAAGCTTTCATGAAGAGAGACACAATTTCTATCTTTAACTCAAGGAACGAACTCAGAAAATATTTCACGAAATTATATTTTCATCAGAATTATAGATACACTAATGACAAGAAAAATATGCACGGCTATACTCAAGATGACCTGTTTTTCACACTTTCTTGTTTCAATGACATTTTCCATGACCTGCCTCTACAGAAATTCACCTTTCTGCGACTGCAATTGCTCGACACTCAATTTTCTGTCGATGACAAATTCCCACGTGAGCTCACGTCTGGAGTCTGTCATTAATTGCCATAAGTCATCTGATGTGTGCTATATTTAGCAGTAAGAGATATCATTATCAAGCTCAAGGTAAAGATCTATTCCTTTTGTGTGCTTTTATCATCATTACACAACAGGTTCTCTGAAGTATCGGAATTAGCTGTTATTTTTTAGAAGAGTATAAATTTTGCAGATATTTATTTCTCAAGTCATGGATTCTCCAAAAAATAAGCCAGAAAATTGATATGTTTACATGTAATGTAAAGCATATATACATTTCAAGATTGAAACATGTTGATATATCTAACAATATGGTTGATTCTGTCCCAAAATTGATATTAATTCTGTCTCTTGACTGATGTGGGTTTAGGGATTTGACAAATATATCCAAGCCTCATACATCAATGTTTGCCGTCACTATCCAATTGGGTAATTTGCACTGAGCCACATTACTCAATTCAAACATAGTCCGCAAGCTGGAACAAGATCCAAGACACTACTTAATAGGATATCATAAAATGAAACTAAACCTGTAAATGTTTTATTTCATAAAAGATAAATTTGTGAATATCAAACACCACAATATCGAACATTAAAACTCAGTACAATCTGTAAAAGGATCACACTGAATAAGATTAGAGTCTAGACGACAAATCCTGACAGCTCGGTCCTTGACCTGACTGCCCTCTGGTGTCAGAAACACGAACACGAACAGAAACATGCGAATGACACTGAACTGATGGGGAGTTTGAGATGAATTGATTGAATTTATTGTGAAAATTCATCATGAAAACATATTTTTCATGGTGTTGCCCTGTTATGACCCAATTCCAATAGGCCAGTAAACTTTCCAATCAGATCCTGACCCCAATCAGTTACCATGGTAACCACAGACAGAATGCTGTCAGCCAAATCTTCGGCTGTTACACGAGCAGTCAGCCGTGGACGACACAATGTGACCAGGGCGCTGATCAAATTATCGTCAAAAAAATTCACACAAACCCTTGTAACTTCTTGGTGGAAGTTGCTGCTTAGAAATGATCGAAAGCGGACAATCAATGAGGCAAGTACCATTGGGTCTCTTCTGCTTCAGGCCGTGTGTGAGCCGTGTCGTCTGCCAAATTAAATGATCACATCTTTTGTCATGTCACGAAAGCCACAAGGGGCAGTGAGGTCATTTTATTGTCAGACAAGACTAATTCGTCTTAGCACAGTTCTCAACAACTTCCAACAATGATGCACGATCATAGAAAGTACATGTTGAGCTGCAATGAATAACTTGAAGTTCTTAAAACTCGAAGAACACATAAAAGTTTATGGTGACATCTACGCGAGAAATTATCAGGCACTACAACTTGTGAAGAAACTGTGTATACAAAAGTTTCACGTTGTTAATTCCACCATGGCTGATAACCACATCTGCCACAGGAAGTTCTGCATGCAAACTTGCAAAGCCTCTTCTTCCTCCACCAAATAAGTACAATCGGATCTGTTAGTTTGTAATGTCACAGAGTCGAAATCTCCTACCTGACTACCTCAACATTACATCCTCAACATGGCATAACACTCTAATCATTTTTATGTCCAAAAATAACATGGGTCTCAGAGAATTATCATGAACAATGAAGCACTGACAAGGTCAATAAGTCTCCTCCTGAAATACAAGTATTGGAAATCAATAACTGATCAATTAGTTCTCAGACAGTTCTTAGAGAGGTCCCTCATTCAAGGTTAGGATAACAAGCAAACATCACTGGAACAGAAGCGTCTGTCCATCAAATCAGGTCAAATTGCTGGAGTCAAATGGTCAATCTGCCACTATTGCAAGACAAAAAAGACCTTGAACTCGCAAAAAGACCTTGGGAAAGATTGTGTGATTGTTATCATGGCAGTTATGGCTTAGACAAACACTGATAGAACACAAGATTGTTTTTCTTCAATTTGAACGTGAATACACTCAGTAACGTAGACTAATATGCTGATGTCAGTCAAATATTAGTATTCGATAGATTAATAGTTTGTTTAAATGGATTCAGGAAGAAAAGCTGTGGTATATGTCAACGCAGGTGACATTTATACATGAATCAGGATCAGTGATTGAACCTGGGATTGGGGATTAGTGCTGTACGGGATTAGGGGTTAATCCTCAGAGTTCAGCTGATAGATTCTCTTAGTATGTTTGCGTGTGAAACACCCAGTATATTAAAACACTTTTTCTGCCTTTTCTGCTTCAAGTTTCCAAGAAATCTACATTACAATTCCCCCTTCAGTGAAATAAATGTATCGAAAATCCACTCTCTAACGTGTGCATATATCACTATCACAGAAGTGATTAGTTCCATACATAATTTGCCTATCTGCTACCTGCAGGACAAAATTGTTTTCCTTCAATTTGAACATCAATACACCAATTAATGTAGACTAACATGCTTATATCAGAGAGTGTAGAACAGAGAGGTGTCACTCCACTGGCACCATTTTGTATTTTGAACTGGTGGCACTCCTGGCGGACGGATGCGCCTTATGAATGAAAGTGTTTACTATTATTACTACGACATGAATTTATGAATGAATTAATATGTTAGAAAAACGTAATGACGTAATTCACAATCGTCCCTGAGGACGACAAACTACAACACCGCATCCAGCCGCCAGGATTACAGGGCTCCATGAGACAAAATGGTAGACAATAGAAATTTGCAGAGTGAAACCTCTCTGTTCTATACTCTCTACTTATATCAGTCAAATATTAGTACTTGATAGACAGCCGTGGTATCACTGTGGGAGACATTCTTCATGTTCTTCCAAGGATCAGGATTAGTGATTAAAGCCCCACGGGATTTGGGATTAGAGCCACACCGGCTTAGGGGCTAAGCCTGAATGGTCAGTGGTTGTTGGATTGATTCTCAAAGTATGTCTGCATAGGGAAACATCCATAATATTTCGGCCTTTTCTACTTCAAGTTTTACAGATGTAATGTATTTCATCAAGCTGCATGTTATGACCTCCCCACAGTGGAATATATGTATGGAAATTCCACCACCTGTCAGGTAGGGATGTAACAATACTACAGATGTGCTTAGTTCCATACATGACTTGCAAATCCCAGTTGTGGTGCTCTATGTTCGACCATTGAACCGAGGTTCTTTTGTGAAAGGAGTGATCTGTTGACAGTCTCCGACATCTATTGACCACGCCCCCAGCCAGGGACATCATTGATTGGCTGCGACTGGGAGGTGCTAATATGTAACCTATCCTTCCTTCGTCAATACTCGGTAAATATACAATTACCGTAAAGTACCTAATAGACGCGCAGTGCGCGAGTGGGAGGGCTGGGGTGCGCGTCTAATAACTCACGAAATATAAATTGAGGCGCTTTTCTTCAGAAGTGCTAAATTCGCGAAGTTACGGTAGCACGCACATGGCTTTGTTTACACGGAAGTTTTCTTGGCCAGTGTGCACATGCGCAGTTGAGGCAAGTTCCGGTAATGGCGTCTCCTGCCGTTGTTGTGGAATACAAAACAGATTCGTTCATTTCGTAGATCTACTGTGACCGTGAGTGTACATTTATGACTAGACTCTATCAGTAAACTTGGTGACTCGATTTTGATTTTGTTTGCCATTGCCTACTGCAATGCCAAAGGAGAATAAAGAACTTGGCAGGAAGTCGTATGACATTTCCTTCAAACTGAAGATCGTCAGAGCAGTAATTGGTGGATCAAGTAAGAAATCAGTTGCCAAAAAGCATGGTGTCCATCGTCGTCGAGTGCAGGACTGGTGTAAACAAAAAGATGACCTCGAAAAAATGGCCAAGGTTTCCAAGCGACTAAAGGGTGGAGGCAGGAGAGTGAGATATGAAGATATCGAGCAGCAGCTGATGCAGTGGTTCCAAGAACGGCGTGAAAAAGTGTTCGAGTGATCGGTACTGGTTTGAAACGTGAAGCAATCCGTTTGCACAAAGCTCATGGGAGCCAGTCTTTCAAAGGTACAAACATGTGGTTCAAAAGGTTCAAGAAGCGGCACAATCTGAGCTTCAGGAGAGTAACACATATAGCCCAAAAGTCTCATGATGTTTTGAACGAGAAAGTTGACAGATTTCTTAATAATGTCATCCGTCACAGGAGGATGCAAGGGTACTCTGACACATGCATAGGGAACATGGATGAGACACCAGTGTGGTTGGAAATGCCTGGTCGTTCAACGCTTGAACAAAAAGGGACGAATGAGATCTCTGTTAAAACTGCTGGACAAGAGAAAAAACGATATACCGTGATCCTCACAGCTCTTGCTGACGGATCGAAGCTGCCCATATTCGTGCTTTTGCCTGGCGTTCGACCTCCACCCAAAGAAGATGTTCCTCCAGGAGTCATCATTCATATGTGTGGGACTGGAAAGAGTTGGGCAAACGAGGACAGTACAGTCGTGTATCTCAATCGTATTTGGGGACGGAACAACACAAATAGACGACTGATGGTCTGGGACACGTTCAGAGGTCATTGCACTGAACGAGTCAAAAATCTGGTCCGCGGAGAGTTCAACACTGACCTCATCTTCATTCCAGGGGGCTGTACATCAAAACTACAACCTGCTGACGTATCTTGGAACAAACCCTTCAAGAACCACTTGCAGGTACTACCGGTAATCATGAAGTCAGTTGATTACATGTATATACAAATATAATCGTATGCTGTACATTACTGTGTCATTGATACCAGATTATATAAATGTATAACTTGTTTCGTCTACAGGACAGTTATGATGAGTGGATGTTTTCTGGAAATAAAACATACACTGCGGCTGGAAACATGAGGGCTCCCACAGTGAAGTTGCTGCTTGGTTGGATGAAAAATGCTTGGAATAAAATCACGCCAGGTACAGAGACGTACCGATATCTGATGAACTTACCTGCTATCTCTGTACTTTCTTTAGATGAGATGTACATTTGTACAAATAAAATTGCTCTTTCTCATTTTAAAACACTTTGGTCCTGACACTGACATACAAATATATTTGTGTTAATCATTCACGTTATGAGATTGAACGTGAGGGTCTTCTATGTTGATATTCATACTTGCATACAAGGGTTGGACTTTTCTTTTGCAGACATCATCCGAAAGTCGTTCAAGAAAACGGGTATCTCGAACTTGATGGACGGGACTGAAGACCACCTGCTTGACATGAACTCAGATGATGACGACGACCCGTTCGAAGGCTTCAATGAGGATGACGTGGCAGAAGCTGAGATGTTCCAAGACAACGTTGCCTCTGCAACAGATGGTCTTGTTCTCAATGAAAATTCTGATCCTGAGGATTCCGCGGATGAGGAATTAAGTGACCAAGACTATACTTCTCCAAATAGTCCAGGTCGTTAGTATGAGATTAGTGCAGTTCAGGTTCTGGGAATAGTTTGTATCATAGTTAGCATACAGTAGTAAGTATTCTTCACGTTTTGCTTGTGCGTGTATTTTGTTATGTATGTATTGACTAGTGAGAGGGGTGTTCATGATCATGATGATCATTCATTGCATTTCCATGTTGCCAAACATAGTTTTCATGTATTGTTGATACAGTTACCAGTATTTCAGTGGTGCCATACACAGATTGAATATGCAATTATTATCAGTATTTCCTTGTTGCCTTCAACATGTTGTTTATGCATGTTTAGTCATCATTGGTAAGTTTTAGAAAAAATAAAAGTATAAATTTGTCTGATTTGTGTTCTATGATTCTTACGCGTGCTTCTAGGTATACCAGTAGATTTTTTCCCGCGCACTCACCCGATCTTCAAAAAGGGGGGTGCCTTTCTATTAGGTAACGCGCTTCTATTAGGTACTTTACGGTATGAGTTCTAGCCCTGGGGTGTATACAAGAAGAGACATGCCGATATAATTTTTAGTATTTTGTCTAGTATAGGGTGAAGGGGAGTTCAGGACAAATATGGCAAAATTATCTGAATTTATGTACATTTCCAGAACAAACCATTTTCATAAAAATCAATAATATATTCCCTGAAAAGATGAGAAAGTGGAACTTTTGGATGTTTATCTGAACGTGAAGCTGGTGCAGAAATAAATTGTTTGAAGAACAGATGGTTGAAAAATAAATTGCGCCACCCAAATTCAATCATTAGGGTGTCACAGTCTCACATTATGTTACAACTATTAGTGTGAGAATGGGACAACGCAGGCGCAACATTAGATTTCATCCCATTCGCGTGTTTAGGAAAACTCCCATCATGTGGAAAATTGCACAATCTGCACTGACCCACCACAAACGTGAGTACTTTAACCTGTGGTCATCTGGTGCAAGTCCTTCAGCTGAAGAATTTATTATTGATACTCAGTAGGAGACATCTTCCGAACTAAGAATATACATCATGGGTAGAATATTGAAGCACACATTCATCTCACCACCCACAGAATCACAAGATGGATAGAGCGCATGGAGATGGAAAGATCGCAATTTCAATACAGTTTAAAACTAGAACAATCAGTTATTGATTGCTTCTCTCCTCCTAAAATCGATATGTTGATTGAGTGTGAAGGAACACGATAAAAAAAATATGTGCTTTATCAACACCTTCCCGCGTTTGTACAAATAATAAACATGATAAAGATGTCATCGCTCAAGGATGCCCTTTGTCAATGATGAATGATTCCCTGCCAATATTAACTTGTATCAAGGCTGTTTATACTATGTGTTACAATTAATTTTTCTCTTGAAAAGTTCAGCATACATACACATGATACATGAACATCTATTTGCAATATAATTCTTGTTCCAAATTCGTATTGTCCCAGGCAATGCTGCACATAATGAAATTGAAGGATTGTATCGATAAAATAAACATTACTAAACTTCTAGCAGTTTTTCTCTTGTAGTACTAATTTGTGGTGGCATTGAATTATAATAAATTTTTCATTCACCATAATCCTTCTGTAACATGCATTACATAATTAAGCACATACTCTAAACCCGGAAATTATTAGCGTCCGTTTATTTAGTTTTTAAGGCTTTTGTTCAAAACGCTAATATTAATGGACGCTAATATATTAATTTCTCAAAAACTTCATGTGATGGCATGACAAAAACTCTAAATCAAGCTGTCTCTAATATACCAGCCCAACCAAAAACGCTTAATTTATCGAACGCTAATAGTTCAGGGTTTAGAGTATACCCTGACACATCATTCTCCAGTAAATAGCCAGAGAAATGATCTTCACAGCTTTGTTGTCAATGGATAAAACCCTGATGTATCCCGTGTCTTAAGACGTCAACAGCTGAAAGTGACCTTGGTGCCCACTGACATTATTTTTCATTAACCTCTTTTTGATTGTAAATTGACCACATATATTTTCCATGATGACCAATTTCTATGCAGTTTTACGCCTCTGGCCTGATGTTTGAGGTGATAAGTCACTGTAGCCGCTCTATATTTAGTGGTCTGCGATGTTATTATCTTGTTCCAAAATAAAAGGACCCCAAGCTCATTTTGTGCATTATCCTATTTTCATGATTATGTTAAGCAGAAATTGCAGGAGCTCAGGCCGTATTGATAAGGCTGCTCTTCAATTGAGTGATATACGACCAGAATACGTAAAAAAAATATGGCCCAAGTGACTTGCACTGCCCCATAAGAATACTCATCCACTGAAAACATTAATCAGTCTCGCACCTTTCAAATCCTGATTGAATGTGGAAGAACAAGGAGCACAAGTTACTGAGGCCAAAGTTCACAATCTACCATTTAATAATTCACCAATTACAAGCAAATGTTCCCACTACTGCTTAATAATCAGAATTCCATTGTTGCAGGAAGTACATATTACTAAGTAGTAAGTACCTGAGTAACTCTTGTTTCCATGGCGATAAACAGATTGCCAGTGTTCCTAAGCAGCTTGACCCTGATCATCCTATTGTTACAAGTGCTACTACTTTATTTATCACTATCTGCCATCTTTCTGGTAAGCACGGAATACGTGTAAACTACTTTTTCTAGCCCAGTGGTTCTTTTCTCGGGCTGCGGATTTCTGGGAAATGACTACTTCTTCATATCATCACCTGTCTGCTGAATATTTTCCATCATCTTCTTCGCATTTCAATTCAGAACACATGAAGCGAGAAATGAACCAGTTTTTCATGGCAAGAATGCGACATGATCTGAGTTCCTAATCATGGCAAAATATGATTAATTTGAGAATTATCATTAACATATGTAAATATTCTATGCGACTTGCAATTTTTCCTGGAGGTTGATGCTTAAAAGGATATTGAGATTTTTCTCAGGATCGCACTGTTTGGTAATGCACGGGCATTTGATTACATGTACTCAGTTACTTTTTGGGCAATGCCAGCAGTTCTGGCAACATTCAATTTGCACATCAATTTACTTCCACTGTGTTAATTATTTTGCGACAATGCCAGAGGAAATTCAAATGAATGAAACTAAACGAATATAGAAAACCTTTCCCTCACACCAGTTTTGCGAGTCGTTCCTAAAGTATTTGTCCTGCTGTGTACGTGACGTGTTTGCCAAAGATTTCCGTTGTCATCTGACAACAATTCCTCTTCCTGCGGCAAATATCCCATCATTCACTGCCTGTTGGAATCTTGCTGATGCGATGTTCACATCCTGCATCTGTCGTCTTCTCACCGTTTGCCTTCCTCACCGCTGCGGCCAGATACCTTCAAGCGAGAAATCCACAGAAAAGTTTCGGGCGTTTACTTCTGTCCAAATTTCCATGCTCAGTGGTATTGTGGGTTTGGCACATTCCTTAGACAGACTGCTTAGCGATTATGACAACAAACTGACAGGGAGTGCCCCAGGGGTGTAACCATAGAAACCACCGGAGAGCTAGGGTCAGCTACAAGTGATGGCTACAGTTGATACTACTATTTTTGATGGAAACTTTAGATATTGTTATTTCTGAGGTTTGGAGGCAATGACTGTGTGGTCTGCTTTCAACATGGCAAAAAATTTGTATTGCAACAGGTTTTTTTTACAGCTGATCTCTATATAGAAATCAATACATACAGTACATGATATCTAACGATGTGTCGGATCAAAACATTGAGAGTTATCGGCAGTGCAAATCTTTATTCTATTTTCCCAGCTCCACTGAATCTCTCTTTTCCCGAAAGCTAACTGCTGTGTATATGATTTAGTGCTGTTGAAAGAAATGATTGATAATTGATAAATGCTATAGCTTTTAATTAATGATGACTGTGTTGCACTCTCGTTGACTGATGTTGAATCCAGAAATATATCTGCTAATATTGCACTTGATGAACGGATATAGCTACGTGACATGAAGTGGAATTGTTCGAAGGATTTTTTGTCAGCTTGACTGGCAGGATGACATCAGTTCAATCCATTCTGAAGAAATGTTGAGAGTCATGAAGCACGTACGTGAATCCATCTTCGGAAGTTACAGGTTAAACATGATGAGTTCCCTTATCATGGAGGAGGGGGAGGGGGCAGGTGGAAGACATATATGCCTCAAAGAATTAAGCAAAAAGACATGCTCTGTTCTTGAACATCACAATTGACATAAAATTGCTTTTGTGTTTAAATTTCCTATTTGGTCTTGTGCCACTAGTGCAAGTTTCTCTTCAAGAATACTTTATGTTGTATTACATCAGGGTGTTTTGCGATGCTCAAAGAAGATACATGTAATTCAATTATAGCTCTTTCTGAAATAATAAATCTCACACATCACTACTGTTTTCTTCCTCCTTATGTACCCCTCTGTTTATAACATGATAATACAGGAGTAATTAATGAATCTTTGGTTTGACAAGTTCACTTTCAAAGAAGCAGTTCAATTCAAAATTGCCGTCTGCTGAGTGGTCAATCAAGTGGTGTGATTACTGATTGGACGATAGCATGCGGTCTTTTTTTTCCAATTTTCTCATGAAATACATGAAGGAACACTTCCCCTAGATAAATCAAGCATAAAGGAGGTGAACGACAATGACTTCAAGCCCATTATTGAACCAAAATTTATCATTGCAATAATTATTTACTTTTGTAGTATTATTGCAAAAAATGTTTCCATGATAACATTCTTCAACAGACAATCTGTAGTACAAATGGACCAAGGCCCAGATTATAATCCATCATTTTGGGGGGCATTTTTTATTGGATCTGATGGCAGTTCATGACCGCATATGACAGATTCAAAGCAATGAGCATCTTTTGATCATGTCCGCTATGACATTCAAATTTTATGACATTTTTCCCTGCAGGGAACATGAAATGGAACACTTCCGGGAGCAAGCTGTGGTCATTTCCCACACATCAGTCAGATACTACGCACAATTTTGCCCCGCCCTGTACTATGTGTGCAGGTCTCTAGGCTAGTGACCTTTCTATGAAGCTTCAAATCTCATTTTTTCCGCAGCCCAACAAGTTCCTATAATCTCCCGTCTCACTCCTGTAGCGTAAAATCCTTATTCCGACTAATGCCGAGCTTTTCCTTCGCTCAGATTCACCTTGCAGTCGAGATTACTTGCAGAGGACTGAGAGTTACGTCGCCAACGGGCAGCGGCTCACTCATTTCATAAGCCGCTATTTTGGGGTCGATGGTGACTTGGGCTCATGGTGCAGCAAAAGTTTTGAATATGACATCATTGGCTAGAACTTTACCAGATTATATTGTGGATGAGCTATTGATATTGTCATGATATTTTTCTTTCATTTCCTTGTCAAAGATAATCTTTTTTCCCACAAAACATCATTCTCCATCAGATAGATAGAAACTGACCAGGTTTATTCCCAACATGCAAAAGACCTTGACTGTTCCATCCAAGTTTCATCATTGACTGTCCGTCTTGATTGCGAGGAGAATCACGACATTGATCTGAATATCACGAGTATTGTTGTTGCATCCTCCACGGAATTTTATAGAACGCGGTCATCTCATCGATTTATCGGTTACTTTGTGGGAGCTGAAGGTTATTGTCTGTCTTTGAACATGTCTGAGCACTTCCCTGTCTGGTATTTGATACACTTGGCGAGTGAAGATCGGCTGGCAGATTTCATGCAAAACTTCCAGCGGCTTGTTGCCATGGTTGTGCATGGGATTATCCCAATCTTTGATAGCCTGAAAAAAATATCATTGAATTGTCTCATATACGGTTTCTTGAAAGTGAAGGAAATTCTCTTAAAATGACAATTTCATGTTTACTGTGAGCATTCACGGAGTACCGGTATATATTCTATGTAGGAAGGTTTATCATAAGAGCAATTAAACTTGCATGTATTGTGAACTCCTTTAGCTGCACACAACAACTTATTTTTGAATACACAAATTGGCTTCATAAGATCTTGTTTGCTGCATGTTGCAGCATTTTTATTACACATGAACAAAACCTTTCTTGCTTTGTGATAATATGTGCATTGTCTACCTGTGTGCCTTTACCTGATTACCTTACTCAAAATACAAAGTCTGCATCCGGACAGAGAAGGAACATGATTGTGAATATTTAGATTCTTTTCATTGGGATATCATAATTTTTTTCCTATTTCCGTTCTGAGTTGTTTTCACTTAGAGTATTATTCACAAATATGATCTTGTTGCCTTGCCTGTTATTGAAGACCGAGGGCACTTCGGTAAATGAACACTTGCTGTTTACTTCGCCTACGAAAATGATCCATCGTGATCAATGTTTTTATTTTGTTACATCACCGATGAAAAAGTACGGGGAAACATAACACCAATATAGGCCTATTCGAAAACTATGATCAAGATATAAAGACTGAAAGCCGATAAAAGATTATTTGATGCCTTTTAATCTTATAAATGTCCATTTCCATTATTGACTGCTGGAGATGTAACAGAATGATTAATTTCAAAACTAATATGGTAGTCACCAGCAGATTACATTATCCTAAGTGACATTTATTATTATTTCTGCGTTATTTTAATATTTTTGATTAGTTCATAGCTGTCGCATCATTTCTTGAAATATTGTTATACAATCATCAAACAAAACTTTCCATCCAGACATATTCTTATATACCTTGATGTGATGAGTGTGCTTTTCTCCTCAGGCAATTCCAATAAATTGCATGTTAGTTTTGAGTATTGTATCATTTCTTTGGCAAAATTGCTCTAATCATGTTGACGCAAAAACAATGGTATCAAATAAAATTTTCACTAATCTTGCTCAATCTCCTTTTACATCCATAATATGCAATAAATGCAATAAAATGCAAACTAGGTTAGTTGATACAGACGATAAAGAACATTGATGTATGAGCCTCCGTGATTCTATCAAATCCCACAGCCACATCAATCATAAATGGGTTGTATTAGTGAGACTGGCCAAAATCAACATTTTCTGTGGGAATGTATGTATTTATTTGCCAATATTGCTTATTTGTTGTAAATTGGTTGATGTTTTTTACAGTTAATGGTCATTCAACACATAGAACACATAATATATTTATCATGGAAACATTGTTACGGTAGGTCTGTGTTCATACTTTATACTGCATCAGGTAATTTATGGAAATTTTTTACTGGAGCAAACATGACATGTGCTTCTGTTTACTGCATGAGAGAAGAAAATGTTCCCATTTTGTCAAATATCTATAAAATAGAGTCATTGCGCAATATGGCGTCTTATACGCGAGAGCCAAGCTGTAATACGCAATGGACTTCTCAGAAAATCTGCTTGAATGTGTCCCCACATTAGCTGTATTCCAAACTGAGTGATTCATTTAACACACAGTTGTCCATCATAACTCTGACCCTGAGAACACTTCTCCATACATTATCTGATGAATACTTTGACCTTGCGCTAACTCCGGTAACTATACAGCACTTGTGCGGATTACAGCTGTATTCTCCCAGGTGCTAATTACTTCATTGGAATGAACAGTATCATATATTTATGCCATGGCTCAGATCCATTCTTCTGGAACATAATGTTGATCGATATAGTGTTGTACATTGACAATTCTGTGGACAAGGTATGATGGCTGATTACACCCAAACACAATATTCTACAGTGCATCATTAACTTTACCCTCTGGTATATAAGAGTCTGCCTGTAATTCAAGACCACTGATTCGTAGGTCCTTCAAAATTATGAGAGAGCTAGTCTTGAGATCCAACATTTATATAAATGCAATTTTTTTTATTATGATAAACAACCAAACCACCTGTTGCTTCCCTTAATCACCTCTGACCATGTCATGTCAAACCGGACAAGTTTTTACAAACACCTGCAGACCGTCTGGTCATCATGTTATCTAGTGACAGAGGATTAAAATTGATCACAGAAAACGAGATGTAAAGTAATGGCCAGTGGCTCCTTGGCTTGCTAGCATCGCAGCCAGTAAAATATGACTTTAATGACACATCTTGTCAGCTTTACCGGCAAATTACCACAACACTGCGTCCCAGCGACTGTTCGACTCGTTCCTTTTAGTGCAGATTAATTTTGTTCCCGGCTGTTGCCAGGTTTTAGGTCACAACACTTAGTAATTGATATGATGTCACTTTGACTCTGACGTTGTTTTCTCTGGAGGAAATGTGTTATGGTGACATTTTATGTCATGGAATGGAACAAATTCACTGAAAGTCCTACCCATGTTGTAATCAGGGCAAACTTACTTTGTATAGGCTTTTAAAAGGTGCAATAAATTTATTTCTTATTACAGAATGTGTGAAGGGCAACAGTATGTTAAATGTTGTTCAAACTTCGGCACATGGTGCAAAAATACTCAGTTTTAAAATGATGTTCTACAAATATTTATACAGCAATATACACTGGATCAGTAATGGTTCTAGATTTAGGATTGCGGACTGCTTTGCTACATGTGACATGACATTGCTTTTAGTGGATCCATTCCCACAACCACTGGTATACAATCCTTCACACTCCAGCAAGTTTATTGCTTTACCTCTCCCAAATGTGTCTTCAGTGCTGCGGAATGGATATCTTCTGACCACAAAAACACCCACAACATTGGACAGTACAGCTGTCTGACTGATACAATTCCTCAAGTTCATTGTCATGAAATAGCATTTTTTCCCGTCACCGGCATTAATCGCTCATGAATATTCAAATAGTACAATATCATTCGGATTGGTTATTGGGGGTAGATGACATTCTTTTGTTGTGACCACAAAGCATGGAATTACCAGTGAAATACCGCAGAAGTAAAAGTAATGTCTTGTTTCTATTCAGGGCGACATCTTACGATGGCTATATTTTGTTCCTCGTCACTGCTTTATATATCCTCAACACATGTTCCAAGTGATTCTGTTTGACATAGATATGAGGATTTAGGAACAAGGCTTTTTTGTAATAAGAAATAACATACAAATTCATGTGCATAGAATTAACATCTGATATTCAATATCATAGCAATGATTAGACTTTTTCATGACAAGCACATAAATTTCAATCTTGTGCAATCTTCAGTACCAATTTTAGGTTCTCTGATGAACTTATATACGTTGTAAACTGTTTGATCAATCTAATATCAAATGCTTGATTTTTCAAATCATTGAATTTTTCAATTTCTTTGTGTGTAAAATCCACGTCATTACGTACCGGTAAGCGAATTTATTGGAATACAGAAATTTAATTGACATCGTATCGTAAAGTCACTGATGCAAGCGTGAGATAACAATAAAACACCGTCTATTCCGCGAGCGGATAAATTATTTTGGATTAAGTTGCTTATGCAAACATGTCTAGATCGATCAATACCTGCTCAAGACAACACTGTAGCGAACCTCCTCCAACTCAGGATGTCTGCAATGGCAGGTTATGGTTTTCCGATATTTATGTGTCCCTTTATGGTCATAAAATGTTTGGGATTTCCCCGTGGAATGTCTATCCACAATGATACATGAGAACCTTGAACTCAGTGATGCAGAAAACTACTTGGGTTATAAATGTCTCGTAATTTAGCTGTAAAACGATGAACACCAGAAATAAACATCTGTGACCGTGAGTCAGAGGAAGTAATTTAAACTTGATGGTCTTGATGGTTAATTTAAAAAATGGTCACCAATCGCATTCAATCACAGCAAAAAGGAGTTTTCAGAATATCATCCTGCAAAAATTCGATTCCTTCAGGACTTCTGAACATATTTATCTCCTAATTAAATTCACTCAGATATCAACTTGCTATTTACACTGATGACATTTGGAGGTCATCAAAACACCTGTCCCCTGGGACATATGCCGAGCTTCTAATAGTTGCGTGAAATCCTTTTATAGCTATTATGGCTTCTCTTCTGGTTGTGACGTTTCTTCGGTTGATTCTTATTGTCCGACAGATGACAAAAGCCAATTTCCATTTGCACATTTTGCTCAACTTGATCAGATGATCAGTTCCCAATCGCCAGGCAATTTCAGGGTTTCGGATATATTTCGGATTCGTGCATGGAATATAAATTGGTCAGTTCTCTTCTTGAATATTTTCCCCAACAGTCTAGCAGCTCAGTAGCTTCAAGAATTATAACTGTATTAACATTTTTTGCACAACATCTATCAGTTTGTGAACAACAATTATTGATATGTTGTGGAAAAAGTGAATCGTTGTTGGTGTCCCGGGCATCATTTCACATATCTAAATTATTTATATTCCCCAGGACTGCAGTAAAGACAACGCTATGAGAAGAGCGTCCCCAAACAGTCATCAGAATCCATAAATTCACCTACAGCCGAGAGCACAGCAAAATGATGAGATGAAACTAGGAATAAATCATCCAAACACATACCATCATCTCCCACATGCGTTTAGATTGTTCATGGGAGGAATCAGTGTTGTAAAATTTCAAGAATTTATAAGAATATAATCGCAGGATAGTTTCAGTTCAACACATTTACTTTTCTTGTCCTAAATACATGATTTAGAACATTAGCCAATATATTCTAGTGGGCAGTTTTCAAACGCAAAGCTTTGCATAGTCACCACAGTAACCGTCCAACAACTATATTTAGACACAACATTGCAATGGATGTCCGAAGATAAAACAATGCCCATTTTGTATCCTAATGGCCTTTGAAAGTTTTTTAGTGGAACAATAGTTGTGTTCTGATGTTTGAGAGTAAAGGTGGCCACCTGATTAAACAGACCACCTGGCTACAGAATCCACCTATTTATACAGACCACTTGTTGCAACTTAAGAGTGCCCAGTTTTTGCTTGAAATATTGATTCAGTTTTCTGTATATAACACTAAGCAATTACGGAATAACCTGAGCTCATTTTCCTGACTTTGTTTGATGTTTTTTCGCTACAACATATGCGTGGGTTGACCAGGGAACAGGCTGCTTTCACTGTATGGATTAGAATGCTGACCAGTAACGTTGTATCCCTTGAGCTATATGTGATTGCATAGTCTGTGTGGGTGTTTGATCCCTTTGATCTTGTATTGGTCAAACAGGATTTAGTGGTCGCTTGTGAATAGATAGAAATGAACTAAGAAAACCCACTTGACAGAAAAAATTCTTGTTCCTCAAACATTGCATAGACTCATAAAAGCTATAGCATAAAAAGTACATATTCATGGAAAATTCGTTTTGTTGAAAAATTGAGACTTACTATCCCCTTCAAAAATATAAAGTTCAGAAGAATTAGCAATAATGATTTTATGTGAATTTGTAAGTAAATGCTTTGCTTGTCAGTCTCAGTATATTGTGGTTATATTATTCTACTTGGTTTAATCATGGTTAAATTTTTCTGCCTGGTTTAAATCATGTTATTCCAGAAGAATCTGTGCTAATGTCATGAATGAGTGTTCTGTTGTCCTATGACAACCAGTTGAAACCTTCTACACAAAGAGTGCAGTCTTTGGCGTTTGATGACCTAATTTCAACTCCAACTGGTGAGTGGTGTTTTGTTGACCTCAATTTACTGTAAGAGTTTAATGTATTAATAAACACGATTATAAGATTACAACTGAGTGCAGAGGAACACCTAACAGTACTTTGGAGAGAATTTGTACCCAGTAAATGTTCAATAGACTGCATGTTTTTGCATGCAGTACTTTGTTCAAGATTCATTCAAACTGATAGCTTATTAAGGCATTTCATGTCTCTAGACAAACATGTCTAATGGGTGTTATGGATTACCTTTGACCTTGACCTTAAATTTTATCGCTCATTCAGCATTTTTCGTTTTCATTTTGCCCAGTCAGCATTCTTCATTTTCGTCGATATCTCAGAAATGGTACATCGTAGAGCTAGACGGATGTTATTTTTGGACTTGTGGACCTAGACAAACATAAAAACAAACATTTTGTTTTTTTCATGCTTCAGTGATCACCCTGAAATGCCTCCAAGACTTTAGGCCTTGACGTCTAGTTTTGAGACAGATGTACAGTAAAATAAAAAATTCAATTTTCTTATATATATTATAATATTTTCTTGATGAATATAATCATCATTTTTAAATTTCAACACTGGACTAGTTAGTGTTTTGTATGTCATGTAGTTATAACGAAAAACCCTTGATTAGTTTCACAATTTCTGTGTGCAGACAAATTAGCACTGGTGTGAAAATATTCTCATTTTCACTGTGTCACTTTGACAGAGCTATTGTATTCATCTGGTACCAGTAGCCTCCATGTGCATGATGTCTACACCCACATGATACTGGAGAACAAGAGAGGAAAATTTTACAGTGAATTAATCAGACACAATTAATGACTAGAGCTGAAATGAATATCAGGTTAAAAACGCAACAATACACCCACCATGTAGAAAATTCAACACAGTGTTTAGTTACAGAATGAGTACACCTTTATGGCATGAAACGACAGCTGATAAATGTTATTTCCCACCCATGCTTTTATCTTTGATATTGCTGAGTAGGGAGACATGAAATTTTATATTCATGTAATCACAGTATGGTTGGTGATCAGTATAAATATCAGGTTTTTTTACTGAGTGTAAACGTTTCAGATGCATTAGACGAATTTTACATTAGACGAATATTTATTTAGCATCGAGAAATGATATTTGTCAGATACAACTGACAAAATTAATGTCATTGTTAAAACTGATTTGAATTTGAAATGTTTTTTTAGTCTTGTTGAAACAGTACAGCAGCATGAAGTCACAATTTTTATGTTGCTCCAGTGGCGATGACAGTAAGGGGATATATCTGGAGTAAACCAGAACCGTTACTGTCATCGAATGGTGTCCTGGGCATCATTTCACATATCTCAATTATTTATAGTTCCCAGAACTGCAGTAAATATAACGCTATGAAAGGACCGTCCCCAAACAGTCATCAGATGATCCATAAATTCACCTGCAGAGATTTGCTCTTGGCTCTCGAGATACGATTTGAGTATATTTTCCAGTGGCTCCTTGGCTCGTTAGCATCGCGGCAGACAAAATATGACTTCAGTGCCACATCTTGTCAGATTTACCGCCAAATTACCACAAATCACATTTCGCGACACGATTCTCCACTGCACTGCGTCCCTGCGACTGGTCCACTCGTTCCCTTTAGTGCAGATTAATTTTGTTCCCGGCTGTTGTCAGGTTTTAGGTCACAACACTTAGTAATTGATATGATGTCACCTTGACTCTGACAGGCAATATTTTCTGTCAAAGAAGAGAATACATTGTTTTATGGCATTAACTGGAATAAATTTGCAAAAACTCTTACTCATTTTGTAATCAGGGGGAATTTTTTTTATTTTCAAGCTCTAAAGAAGTGCAGTAAAATATCGCTGATCACAGAATATGTGAGAGAGATTGAACTGTTACTCAATCTTCAGTATCTGATCCATAAACTAGCAGTTTTAGACCGATGTTTTTCATCAAATATTTATGTTGCACTATACACTGGATCAGTAATGGTTCTAGATTTAGGATTGCCGACTGCTTTGCTACATGTGACATGACATACCACTGGTACACAATCCTTCACACTCCAGCAAGTTTATTGTTTTACCTCTCCCAAATGTGTCTTCAGTGCTGCAGAATGGATATCTTCTGACCACAAAAACACCCACAACATTGGACAGTACAGCTGTCTGACTGATACAATTCCTCAAGTTTATTGTCATGAAATAGCATGTTTTCCGGCCGTCACCGGAATTAATCGCTCATGAATATTCAAGTAGCACAACATCATTCGGAACATGACTATTGGGTGTAGATGACATTCTTTTGTTGTGACCACAAAGTAGGAATTACCTATAGAATACCTCGGAAGAGAAAGTAATGTCTTGTTTCCATTCAGAGCGACATCTTACAATGGTTATGTGTCAATCCTCGTCAATGCTTTATATATCCTCAAAGTATTTTATGTCACAATATCTCAGGAAATTCCCTACAACACATGTGCCAAGTGATTCTGTTTGACACAGATATGGGTTTTTAGGGACAAGGCTATAATAAGAAATAACATGCAAATTCATGAAAATAGAATTAAGATTTTTTCACGACAAGCACATAAAATTTCAATCTTGTGCAATCTTTAGTATAAATTTGATGTTCTCTGATGAACTACAGGAGAACTCCAGCCTGCGGTCACTCCAGAAATGTGGTCAACCCATGCAATGTGGTCAGATGCATTGGTCCCGAACGCCAGCATAGGCATTTACATGTTAAGGTTACTCCTATAATGTGGCCACTCCCCTTATCCACAATGCGGTCAGTGTGTCTGGTCCCAAAAGCCCATAAAATCACAATACAGCCACCAAGCAGCCAGCTCCCCCCCCCCCCCCCTCAACTCACTGATGTGGTCAATTGAACATTAGCCTCATGCGGCCAGTCGGCTTACACAAACGTTGATAAACACACACAAGTAGATTTGTCAGCGAAGATATTGCCTCACATATCTTTATACGAATGTATTAATACCCCACATTTTTCTGTTAGATATCTTTCACTCATACACAGTGTTTTGAATAAATCTACAAATCCATGTCATTACGGTAAGCGGTAAGCGAATTTATTGGAATACAGAAATTTAATTGACATCGTATCGTAAAGTCACTGATGCAAGCTTGAGATAACAATAAAACACTGTCTATTCCGCAAGCGGATAAATCATTTTGGATTAAGTTGCTTATGCAAACATGTCTAGATCGATCGATTCCTGTTCAAAAGAACACTAGCGAACCTCCTCCAACTCAGGATGTCTGCAATGGCAGGTTATGGTTTTCCGATATTTATGTGTCCCTTTACGGTCATAAAATGTTTAGGATTTCCCCTTGGAATGTCTATCCACAATGATACATGAGAATCTTGAACTCAGTGATGCAGAAAATTACCTGGGTTACAAATGTCTCGTAATTTAGCTGTAAAACGATGCGCACCAGAAATAAATATCAGTGACCGCGAGTCGGAGGAAGTGATTTAAACTCCATAAAAATTGGTCACCAATGATATTCAATCACAGCGAAAGGGAGTGTTCAGAATATCATTCTGCAAAATTTTGTTTCGTTCAATACTTCTGAACATATTAATCTGTTAATTAGATTAACCCAGATATTAACTTGCTATTTACACCTAAGACTTTTGGAGGTCATCAAAACACTTGTCGCCTGGGATATATGCCGAGGTTCTAATGGTTGCGTGAAATCCTTTCATAGCTATTATCAGAAACCCATTATGGGTTTCTGCTATTATGGCTTCTCTTTCGGTTGTGACGTTTCTTCCGTTGATTCTTAGTGTCCGACAGACGACAGCCTTAAGAGCTTCAAGAAGTATGACTGCATCAACATTTCTTTTGCTCAACATCCATCAGTTTGTGAACAATGATTATCGATATGGTGTGAAAAGTGAATCGTTGTTGGTGTCCCGGGCATCATTTCACATTATCTCAATTATTTATAGTTCCCAGGACAGCAGTAAAGACAACGCTATAAGATCGTCCCCAAACAGTCATCCGACGATCCATAAATTTGCCAACAGCCGACAGCAAGGCAAAATGCTGAGGTGAAACTAGGAATAAATCATTCAAACACATATCGTCATCTGCCGCATGTGTTCAGATTGTTCATGGAAGGATTCAATGTTGTAAAATTTCAAAAATTTATAAGAATATAATCGCAGGATAGTTTCAGTTCAACACATTTACTTTTCTTGTTCTAAATACATGATTTAGAACATTAGGCAATATATTCTAGTGGGCAGTTTTCAAACGCAAAGCTTTGCATAGTCACCACAGTAACCGTCCAACAACTATATTTAGACACAACATTGCAATGGAATGTCCCATGATCAAACAATGCCCATTTCGTATCCTAATGGCCTTTGAAAGTTTTTTAGTGGAACAATAATTGCGTTGTGATGTTTGAGAGTAAAGGTTGCCACCTGATTAAACAGATCACCTGGCTACAGAATCCACCTATTTATACAGACCACTTGTTGCAACTTGAGAGTGACCAATTTTTGCTTGAAATATTGATTCAGTTTTCTGTATATATATAACACTGTAAGTGATTACAAAATAACCTGAGCTCATTTTCCTGACTTTGTTTGATGTTTTTTCGCTACAACATTTGCGTGGGTTGACCAGGATACAGGCTGCTTTCACTGTATGGATTAGAATGCTGACCAGTAACGTTGTATCCCTTGAGCTATATGTGATTGCATAGTCGTGTGGGTGTTTGATCCCTTTGATCTTGTATTGGTCAAACAGGATTTAGTGGTCGCTTGTGAATAGATAGAAATGAACTGAGAAAACTCACTTGACAAAATAGTTCTTGTTCCTCAAGCAGTGCATAGACTCATAAAATTATAGCATAAAAGGATACATATTCACAGAAAATTCGTTTTGTTGAAAAATTGAGACTTATTATCCCCTTTAAAAATATAAAGTTCAGAGGAACTAGCAATAATGATTTGATGTGAACACAAAGGTAAATATTTGTTTGTCAGTCTCAGTATATGGTGGTTATATTATTGTGCTCGGTTTATTTATGGTTAAATTATTCTCCCTGGTTTAGATCATGTTATTCCAGAAGAATCTGTGCTAATGTCATGCAATAAGTGTTCTGTTGTCCTATGACAACCAGTTGAAACCTTCTACACAAGAGTGCAGTCTTTGGCGTTTGATGACCTAATGTCAACCCCAAGTGGAAAGTGTTGTATTGTTGACCTCAATTTACTGTAAGAGTTTAATGTATTAATAAACACGATTATAAGATTACAACTGAGTGCAGAGGAACACCTAACAGTATTTCGGAGAGAATTTGTACCCAGTACATGGTCAATAGACTGGTGATGTTTTTGCATGCAGTACTTTGTTCAAGATTCATTCAAACTGGTGATATTTTGCGGGTGTCCGATGTATTTCGGATGCATTCTTAGAATATAGATTGGTTAGTTCACTTCATGAATATTTTCCCCAACAGTCTAGCAGCTCAAGAGCTTTAAGAAGTATCAACATTTCTTTTGCACAATATCCATCGGTTTGTGAAGAATGATTATCGAGGAGGTGTGAAAAGTGAATCGCTGTTTTTTGTGTTTTAGACATCATTTCACATATCTAAATTATTTATATTTCCCAGGACTGCAGTAAAGACAAGGCTATGAAATGAACATCCCCGAACAGTCATTCGATGATCCATAAATTCACCTACAGCCGAGAGCACAGCAAAATGATGAGATGAAACTAGGAATAAATCATCCAAACACATACCATCATCTCCCACATGCGTTTAGATTGTTCATGGGAGGAATCAGTGTTGTAAAATTTCAAGAATTTATAAGAATATAATCGCAGGATAGTTTCAGTTCAACACATTTACTTTTCTTGTCCTAAATACATGATTTAGAACATTAGCCAATATATTCTAGTGGGCAGTTTTCAAACGCAAAGCTTTGCATAGTCACCACAGTAACCGTCCAACAACTATATTTAGACACAACATTGCAATGGATGTCCGAAGATAAAACAATGCCCATTTTGTATCCTAATGGCCTTTGAAAGTTTTTTAGTGGAACAATAGTTGTGTTCTGATGTTTGAGAGTAAAGGTGGCCACCTGATTAAACAGACCACCTGGCTACAGAATCCACCTATTTATACAGACCACTTGTTGCAACTTAAGAGTGCCCAGTTTTTGCTTGAAATATTGATTCAGTTTTCTGTATATAACACTAAGCAATTACGGAATAACCTGAGCTCATTTTCCTGACTTTGTTTGATGTTTTTTCGCTACAACATATGCGTGGGTTGACCAGGGAACAGGCTGCTTTCACTGTATGGATTAGAATGCTGACCAGTAGCTTGATATCCCTTGCGTTATATGTGATTGCATAGTCTGTGTGGGTGTTTGGTCCCTTTGATCTTGTATTGGTCAAACAGGATTTAGTGGTCGCTTGTGAATAGATAGAAATGAACTAAGAAAACCCACTTGACAAAAAAAATTCTTGTTCCTCAAACATTGCATAGACTCATAAAAGCTATAGCATAAAAAGTACATATTCATGGAAAATTCGTTTTGTTGAAAAATTGAGACTTACTATCCCCTTCAAAAATATAAAGTTCAGAAGAATTAGCAATAATGATTTTATGTGAATTTGTAAGTAAATGCTTTGCTTGTCAGTCTCAGTATATTGTGGTTATATTATTCTACTTGGTTTAATCATGGTTAAATTTTTCTGCCTGGTTTAAATCATGTTATTCCAGAAGAATCTGTGCTAATGTCATGAATGAGTGTTCTGTTGTCCTATGACAACCAGTTGAAACCTTCTACACAAGAGTGCAGTCTTTGGCGTTTGATGACCTAATGTCAACCCCAAGTGGAGAGTGGTGTTTTGTTGACCTCAATTTACTGTAAGAGTTTAATGTATTAATAAACACGATTATAAGATTACAACTGAGTGCAGAGGAACACCTAACAGTACTTTGGAGAGAATTTGTACCCAGTAAATGTTCAATAGACTGCATGTTTTTGCATGCAGTACTTTGTTCAAGATTCATTCAAACTGATAGCTTATTAAGGCATTTCATGTCTCTAGACAAACATGTCTAATGGGTGTTATGGATTACCTTTGACCTTGACCTTAAATTTTATCGCTCATTCAGCATTTTTCGTTTTCATTTTGCCCAGTCAGCATTCTTCATTTTCGTCGATATCTCAGAAATGGTACATCGTAGAGCTAGACGGATGTTATTTTTGGACTTGTGGACCTAGACAAACATAAAAACAAACATTTTGTTTTTTTCATGCATCAGTGATCACCCTGAAATGCCTCCAAGACTTTAGGCCTTGACGTCTAGTTTTGAGACAGATGTACAGTAAAATAAAAAATTCAATTTTCTTATATATATTATAATATTTTCTTGATGAATATAATCATCATTTTTAAATTTCAACACTGGACTAGTTAGTGTTTTGTATGTCATGTAGTTATAACGAAAAACCCTTGATTAGTTTCACAATTTCTGTGTGCAGACAAATTAGCACTGGTGTGAAAATATTCTCATTTTCACTGTGTCACTTTGACAGAGCTATTGTATTCATCTGGTACCAGTAGCCTCCATGTGCATGATGTCTACACCCACATGATACTGGAGAACAAGAGAGGAAAATTTTACAGTGAATTAATCAGACACAATTAATGACTAGAGCTGAAATGAATATCAGGTTAAAAACGCAACAATACACCCACCATGTAGAAAATTCAACACAGTGTTTAGTTACAGAATGAGTACACCTTTATGGCATGAAACGACAGCTGATAAATGTTATTTCCCACCCATGCTTTTATCTTTGATATTGCTGAGTAGGGAGACATGAAATTTTATATTCATGTAATCACAGTATGGTTGGTGATCAGTATAAATATCAGGTTTTTTTACTGAGTGTAAACGTTTCAGATGCATTAGACGAATTTTACATTAGACGAATATTTATTTAGCATCGAGAAATGATATTTGTCAGATACAACTGACAAAATTAATGTCATTGTTAAAACTGATTTGAATTTGAAATGTTTTTTTAGTCTTGTTGAAACAGTACAGCAGCATGAAGTCACAATTTTTATGTTGCTCCAGTGGCGATGACAGTAAGGGGATATATCTGGAGTAAACCAGAACCGTTACTGTCATCGAATGGTGTCCTGGGCATCATTTCACATATCTCAATTATTTATAGTTCCCAGAACTGCAGTAAATATAACGCTATGAAAGGACCGTCCCCAAACAGTCATCAGATGATCCATAAATTCACCTGCAGAGATTTGCTCTTGGCTCTCGAGATACGATTTGAGTATATTTTCCAGTGGCTCCTTGGCTCGTTAGCATCGCGGCAGACAAAATATGACTTCAGTGCCACATCTTGTCAGATTTACCGCCAAATTACCACAAATCACATTTCGCGACACGATTCTCCACTGCACTGCGTCCCTGCGACTGGTCCACTCGTTCCCTTTAGTGCAGATTAATTTTGTTCCCGGCTGTTGTCAGGTTTTAGGTCACAACACTTAGTAATTGATATGATGTCACCTTGACTCTGACAGGCAATATTTTCTGTCAAAGAAGAGAATACATTGTTTTATGGCATTAACTGGAATAAATTTGCAAAAACTCTTACTCATTTTGTAATCAGGGGGAATTTTTTTTATTTTCAAGCTCTAAAGAAGTGCAGTAAAATATCGCTGATCACAGAATATGTGAGAGAGATTGAACTGTTACTCAATCTTCAGTATCTGATCCATAAACTAGCAGTTTTAGACCGATGTTTTTCATCAAATATTTATGTTGCACTATACACTGGATCAGTAATGGTTCTAGATTTAGGATTGCCGACTGCTTTGCTACATGTGACATGACATACCACTGGTACACAATCCTTCACACTCCAGCAAGTTTATTGTTTTACCTCTCCCAAATGTGTCTTCAGTGCTGCAGAATGGATATCTTCTGACCACAAAAACACCCACAACATTGGACAGTACAGCTGTCTGACTGATACAATTCCTCAAGTTTATTGTCATGAAATAGCATGTTTTCCGGCCGTCACCGGAATTAATCGCTCATGAATATTCAAGTAGCACAACATCATTCGGAACATGACTATTGGGTGTAGATGACATTCTTTTGTTGTGACCACAAAGTAGGAATTACCTATAGAATACCTCGGAAGAGAAAGTAATGTCTTGTTTCCATTCAGAGCGACATCTTACAATGGTTATGTGTCAATCCTCGTCAATGCTTTATATATCCTCAAAGTATTTTATGTCACAATATCTCAGGAAATTCCCTACAACACATGTGCCAAGTGATTCTGTTTGACACAGATATGGGCTTTTAGGGACAAGGCTATAATAAGAAATAACATGCAAATTCATGAAAATAGAATTAAGATTTTTTCACGACAAGCACATAAAATTTCAATCTTGTGCAATCTTTAGTATAAATTTGATGTTCTCTGATGAACTACAGGAGAACTCCAGCCTGCGGTCACTCCAGAAATGTGGTCAACCCATGCAATGTGGTCAGATGCATTGGTCCCGAACGCCAGCATAGGCATTTACATGTTAAGGTTACTCCTATAATGTGGCCACTCCCCTTATCCACAATGCGGTCAGTGTGTCTGGTCCCAAAAGCCCATAAAATCACAATACAGCCACCAAGCAGCCAGCCCCCCCCCCCCCCCCCAACTCACTGATGTGGTCAATTGAACATTAGCCTCATGCGGCCAGTCGGCTTACACAAACGTTGATAAACACACACAAGTAGATTTGTCAGCGAAGATATTGCCTCACATATCTTTATACGAATGTATTAATACCCCACATTTTTCTGTTAGATATCTTTCACTCATACACAGTGTTTTGAATAAATCTACAAATCCATGTCATTACGGTAAGCGGTAAGCGAATTTATTGGAATACAGAAATTTAATTGACATCGTATCGTAAAGTCACTGATGCAAGCTTGAGATAACAATAAAACACTGTCTATTCCGCAAGCGGATAAATCATTTTGGATTAAGTTGCTTATGCAAACATGTCTAGATCGATCGATTCCTGTTCAAAAGAACACTAGCGAACCTCCTCCAACTCAGGATGTCTGCAATGGCAGGTTATGGTTTTCCGATATTTATGTGTCCCTTTACGGTCATAAAATGTTTAGGATTTCCCCTTGGAATGTCTATCCACAATGATACATGAGAATCTTGAACTCAGTGATGCAGAAAATTACCTGGGTTACAAATGTCTCGTAATTTAGCTGTAAAACGATGAGCACCAGAAATAAATATCAGTGACCGCGAGTCGGAGGAAGTGATTTAAACTCCATAAAAATTGGTCACCAATGATATTCAATCACAGCGAAAGGGAGTGTTCAGAATATCATTCTGCAAAATTTTGTTTCGTTCAATACTTCTGAACATATTAATCTGTTAATTAGATTAACCCAGATATTAACTTGCTATTTACACCTATGACTTTTGGAGGTCATCAAAACACTTGTCGCCTGGGATATATGCCGAAGTTCTAATGGTTGCGTGGAATCCTTTCATAGCTATTATCAGAAACCCATTATGGGTTTCTGCTATTATGGCTTCTCTTTCGGTTGTGACGTTTCTTCCGTTGATTCTTAGTGTCCGACAGACGACAGCCTTAAGAGCTTCAAGAAGTATAACTGCATCAACATTTCTTTTGCTCAACATCCATCAGTTTGTGAACAATGATTATCGATATGGTGTGAAAAGTGAATCGTTGTTGGTGTCCCGGGCATCATTTCACATTATCTCAATTATTTATAGTTCCCAGGACAGCAGTAAAGACAACGCTATAAGATCGTCCCCAAACAGTCATCCGACGATCCATACATTTGCCAACAGCCGACAGCAAGGCAAAATGCTGAGGTGAAACTAGGAATAAATCATCCAAACACATATCGTCATCTGCCGCATGTGTTCAGATTGTTCATGGAAGGATTCAATGTTTATAAGAATATAATCGCATGATAGTTTCAGTTCAACACATTTACTTTTCTTGTTCTAAATACATGATTTAGAACATTAGCCAATATATTCTAGTGGGCAGTTTTCAAACGCAAAGCTTTGCATAGTCACCACAGTGACCGTCCAACAACTATATTCAGACAACATTGCAATGGAATGTCCGAAGATCAAACAATGCCCATTTCCTATCCTAATGGCCTTTGAAAGTTTCTCAGTGGAACAATAATTGCGTTCTGATGTTTGAGAGTAAAGGTGGCCACCTGATTAAACAGACCACCTGGCTACAGAATCCACCTATTTATACAGACCACTTGTTGCAACTTGAGAGTGACCAATTTTTGCTTGAAATATTGATTCAGTTTTCTGTATATAACACTGTAAGCGATTACGAAAAAGCCAGAGCTCATTTTCCTGACTTTGTTTGATGTTTTTTCGCTACAACATTTGTGTGGATTGACCAGGATACAGGCTGTTTTCACTGTATGGATTAGAATCCTGACCAGTAGCGTCATATCCCTTGCGCTATAAGTGATTGTGTAGTCTGTGTGGGTGTTTGGTCTCTTTGATCTTGTATTGGTCAAACAGGATTTAGTGGTCTCTTGTGAATAGATAGAAATGAACTAAGAAAACCCACTTGACAAAAAAAATTCTTGTTCCTCAAACATTGCATAGACTCATAAAAACTATAGCATAAAAAAGTACATATTCACTGAAAATTTGTTTTGTTGAAAAATTGAGACTATCCCCTTTAAAAATATAAAGTTCAGAAGAATTAGCAATAATGATTTGATGTGAACACAAAGGTAAATATTTGTTTGTCAGTCTCAGTATATGGTGGTTATATTATTGTGCTCGGTTTATTTATGGTTAAATTATTCTCCCTGGTTTAGATCATGTTATTCCAGAAGAATCTGTGCTAATATCATGCAATAAGTGTTCTGTTGTCCTATGACAACCAGTTGAAACCTTCTACACAAGAGTGCAGTCTTTGGCGTTTGATGACCTAATGTCAACCCCAAGTGGAGAGTGGTGTTTTGTTGACCTCAATTTACTGTAAGAGTTTAATGTATTAATAAACACGATTATAAGATTACAACTGAGTGCAGAGGAACACCTAACAGTACTTTGGAGAGAATTTCTACCCAGTACATGGTCAATAGACTGATGATGTTTTTGCATGCAGTACTTTGTTCAAGATTCATTCAAACTGATAGCTAATTAAGGCATTTCATGTCTCACCCTGAAATGCCTCCAAGACTTTAGGCCTTGACGTCTAGTTTTGAGACAGATGTACAGTAAAATAAAAAAATTCAATTTTCTTATATATATTATAATATTTTCCTGATGAATAAAATAATCATGTTTAAATTTCAACACTGGACTAGTTAGTGTTTCGTATGTCATGTAGTTATAACGAAAAACCCTTGATTAGTTTCACAATTTCTGTGTGCAGACAAATTAGCACTGGTGTGAAAATATTCTCATTTTCACTGTGTCACTTTGACAGAGCTATTGTATTCATCTGGTACCAGTAGCCTCCATGTACATGATGTCTACACCCACATGATACTGGAGAACAAGAGAGGAAAATTTTACAGTGAATTAATCAGACACAATTAATGACTAGAGCTGAAATGAATATCAGGTTAAAAACGCAACAATACACCCACCATGTAGAAAATTCAACACAGTGTTTAGTTACAGAATGAGTACACCTTTATGGCATGAAACGACAGCTGATAAATGTTATTTCCCACCCATGCTTTTATCTTTGATATTGCTGAGTAGGGAGACATGAAATTTTATATTCATGTAATCACAGTATGGTTGGTGATCAGTATAAATATCAGGTTTTTTTACTGAGTGTAAACGTTTCAGATGCATTAGACGAATTTTACATTAGACGAATATTTATTTAGCATCGAGAAATGATATTTGTCAGATACAACTGACAAAATTAATGTCATCGTTAAAACTGATTTGAATTTGAAATGTTTTTTTAATCTTGTTGAAACAGTACAGCAGCATGAAGTCACAATTTTTATGTTGCTCCAGTGACGATGACAGTAAGGGGATATATCTGGAGTAAACCAGAACCGTTACTGTCATCGAATGGTGTCCTGGGCATCATTTCACATAGCTCAATATTATTTATAGTCCCCAGGACTGCAGTAAAGACAACGCCATGAGAAGATCGTCCCCAAACAGTCATCAGATGATCCATAAATTCACCTGCAGAGATTTGCTCTTGGCTCTCGAGATACGATTTGAGTATATTTTCCAGTGGCTCCTTGGCTCGTTAGCATCGCGGCAGACAAAATATGACTTCAGTGCCACATCTTGTCAGATTTACCGCCAAATTACCACAAATCACATTTCGCGACACGATTCTCCACTGCACTGCGTCCCTGCGACTGGTCCACTCGTTCCCTTTAGTGCAGATTAATTTTGTTCCCAGCTGTTGCCAGGTTTTAGGTCACAACACACAGTAATGGATATGATGTCACCTTGACTCTGACAGGCAATATTTTCTGTCAAAGAAGAGAATACATTGTTTTATGGCATTAAATGGAATAAATTTGCAAAAACTCTTACTCATTTTGTAATCAGGGGGAATTTTTTTTATTTTCAAGCTCTAAAGAAGTGCAGTAAAATATCGCTGATCACAGAATATGTGAGAGAGATTGAACTGTTACTCAATCTTCAGTATCTGATCCATAAACTAGCAGTTTTAGACCGATGTTTTTCATCAAATATTTATGTTGCATTATACACTGGATCAGTAATGGTTCTAGATTTAGGATTATGGACTGCTTTGCTACATGTGACATGACATTGCTTTTAGTGGATCCATTCCCACAACCACTGGTACACAATCCTTCACAATCCAGCAAGTTTATTGCTTTACCTCTCCCAAGTGTGTCTTCAGTGCTGCGGAATGGATATCTTTTGACCACAAAAACACCCACAACATTGGACAGTACAGATGTCTGACTGATACAATTCCTCAAGTTTATTGTTATGAGATAGCGCACTTTCCCATTAAAGAGCTTTTATTGTCATCGTATCGTAAAGTCACTGATCCAAGCTTGAAATAACAATAAAACACTGTCTATTCCGCAAGTGGATAAATTATTTTGGAATAAGTTGCTTATGCAAACATGTCTAGGTCGATCGATTCCTGTTTAGAGAACACTGTAGTGAACCTGCTCCAACTCAGACAAAGGATGTCTACAATGGCAGGTTATAGTTTTCCAATATTTACCGTATTCGCGCGCATACAGTCGCATGTGCGTATAGTCGAAGGTGTGCGTATATTTCGAATATACGCACATGTGCTTCTTGTTGAAAAAAAAATCAAAATCAAGAATGACAGTAAAAAATTTTTGATCGCAAGATCATCGATTCCATGTCATGTGCTTGACTGATTTCATGCAATTGTGACTTCGTCAGTTTGTGTAAATCGCGGCTGTGTCCGCGGTCAATAGATTGCAAACTGTCAAATAAGTTGTGATGTTCATTGCCTATATACGGTTGAGTGTAATTGACACTTGTGATTTCGTTTGACACCTTATGATCGGGATGTGTCATTTCTGTTCATGAGTGTGGAATAAACATCTTGAAAAGCCCTTGTTTTGTTCGTGTTTGTGATGTTTGCCGCCCAGCAGGAAGTTGCCATTTTTCTAGCAAGTACTCATTAATATTCATGAGCTGATTCACATTCCAACCAATCAAAAGTTACCTTTCAAAACGAATCAGCCAATGGTGAAAGGCCAGATATGACATCATAAAAATCCCACCAATCAGGCTGTTTGTTTCACTTTCTTCTTCCAAGTGACATGTGGATTTGTTTTGAAATAGCAACGAACCAAACAACAAATTATATTTGTTTCCCGAAGTCCCAACAGCTTCACACAACAATAGATTATACATCATGCATATACACCAACACAAGTACTGATATCTGAATTCATTGTGAATTCACCAAACGATGTAATTGCAATTGACGAGTCGGGCGGTTTTGACAGTCGTGTCGGCCTCATATAGGCCTAACTGTCAAACTATCTGAGCCTGATCAGAGGAATATGCAGTCAACCCCTTATTGAAAACGATCGCACATGTGCGTATGTACGAAATATTTTCCAAATTATAAGTGGCCTAAAACAAGCAAATTTCGGATAAACGCACATGCGACTGTATGCGCGCGAATACGGTATGTGTCCCCTTATGGTCATAAAATGTTTGGGATTTCCTCGTGGAATGTCTATGCACAATGATACATGAGAATCTTGAACTCAGTGATGCAGAAAATTACCTGGCTTATAAATGTCTTGTAATTTAGCTGAAAAATGATGAGCACCAGAAATAAATATCAGTGACTGCGAGTCGGAGAAAATGATTTAAACTCCATAAAAAATTGGTCACCAATCGCATTCAATCACAGCGAAAGGGAGTGTTCAGAATATCGTCCTGCAAATTTTTGATTCCTTCAGGACTTCCGAACATATTGATCTGTTAATTAAATTCACCCAGAAATTAACTTGCTGTTTACACCTATGACTTTTGGAGGTCATCAAAACACTTGATGAGGAAAAGACTTGTCAAGGAAAAGAATATATTGTTTCATGGCATTAACTGGAATAAATTTGCAAAAACTTTTACTCATTTTGTAATCAGGGGGAATTTTCTTATTTTCAAGCTCTAAAGAAGTGCAGTAAAATATCGCTGATCACAGAATATGTGAGAGAGATTTAACTGTTACTCAATCTTCAGTATCTGATCCATAAACTAGCAGTTTTAGACCGATGTTTTTCATCAAATATTTATGTTGCACTATACACTGGATCAGTAATGGTTCTAGATTTAGGATTGCGGACTGCTTTGCTACATGTGACATGACATTGCTTTTAGTGGATCCATTCCCACAACCACTGGTACACAATCCTTCACAATCCAGCAAGTTTATTGCTTTACCTCTCCCAAATGTGTCTTCAGTGCTGCGGAATGGATATCTTTTGACCACAAAAACACCCACAACATTGGACAGTACAGATGTCTGACTGATACAATTCCTCAAGTTTATTGTTATGAGATAGCACACTTTCCCATTAAAGAGCTTTTATTGTCATCGTATCGTAAAGTCACTGATCCAAGCTTGAAATAACAATAAAACACTGTCTATTCCGCAAGTGGATAAATTATTTTGGAATAAGTTGCTTATGCAAACATGTCTAGGTCGATCGATTCCTGTTTAGAGAACACTGTAGTGAACCTGCTCCAACTCAGACAAAGGATGTCTGCAATGGCAGGTTATGGTTTTCCAATATTTACCGTATTCGCGCGCATACAGTCGCATGTGCGTATAGTCGAAGGT
Source organism: Terebella lapidaria (assembly GCA_949152475.1). Lineage (NCBI taxonomy): Eukaryota > Metazoa > Annelida > Polychaeta > Terebellida > Terebellidae > Terebella > Terebella lapidaria. The sequence goes on from OX424562.1 coordinate 5,714,690, forward strand.
GTGCGTATATTTCGAATATACGCACATGTGCTTCTTGTTGAAAAAAAAATCAAAATCAAGAATGACAGTAAAAAATTTTTGATCGCAAGATCATCGATTCCATGTCATGTGCTTGACTGATTTCATGCAATTGTGACTTCGTCAGTTTGTGTAAATCGCGGCTGTGTCCGCGGTCAATAGATTGCAAACTGTCAAATAAGTTGTGATGTTGATTGCCCATATACGGTTGAGTGTAATTGACACTTGTGATTTCGTTTGACACCTTATGATCGGGATGTGTCATTTCTGTTCATGAGTGTGGAATAAACATCTTGAAAAGCCCTTGTTTTGTTCGTGTTTGTGATGTTTGCCGCCCAGCAGGAAGTTGCCATTTTTCTAGCAAGTACTCATTAATATTCATGAGCTGATTCACATTCCAACCAATCAAAAGTTACCTTTCAAAACGAATCAGCCAATGGTGAAAGGCCAGATATGACATCATAAAAATCCCACCAATCAGGCTGTTTGTTTCACTTTCTTCTTCCAAGTGACATGTGGATTTGTTTTGAAATAGCAACGAACCAAACAACAAATTATATTTGTTTCCCGAAGTCCCAACAGCTTCACACAACAATAGATTATACATCATGCATATACACCAACACAAGTACTGATATCTGAATTCATTGTGAATTCACCAAACGATGTAATTGCAATTGACGAGTCGGGCGGTTTTGACAGTCGTGTCGGCCTCATATAGGCCTAACTGTCAAACTATCTGAGCCTGATCAGAGGAATATGCAGTCAACCCCTTATTGAAAACGATCGCACATGTGCGTATGTACGAAATATTTTCCAAATTATAAGTGGCCTAAAACAAGCAAATTTCGGATAAACGCACATGCGACTGTATGCGCGCGAATACGGTATGTGTCCCCTTATGGTCATAAAATGTTTGGGATTTCCTCGTGGAATGTCTATGCACAATGATACATGAGAATCTTGAACTCAGTGATGCAGAAAATTACCTGGCTTATAAATGTCTTGTAATTTAGCTGAAAAATGATGAGCACCAGAAATAAATATCAGTGACTGCGAGTCGGAGAAAATGATTTAAACTCCATAAAAAATTGGTCACCAATCGCATTCAATCACAGCGAAAGGGAGTGTTCAGAATATCGTCCTGCAAAATTTTGATTCCTTCAGGACTTCCGAACATATTGATCTGTTAATTAAATTCACCCAGAAATTAACTTGCTGTTTACACCTATGACTTTTGGAGGTCATCAAAACACTTGATGAGGAAAAGACTTGTCAAGGAAAAGAATATATTGTTTCATGGCATTAACTGGAATAAATTTGCAAAAACTTTTACTCATTTTGTAATCAGGGGGAATTTTCTTATTTTCAAGCTCTAAAGAAGTGCAGTAAAATATCGCTGATCACAGAATATGTGAGAGAGATTTAACTGTTACTCAATCTTCAGTATCTGATCCATAAACTAGCAGTTTTAGACCGATGTTTTTCATCAAATATTTATGTTGCACTATACACTGGATCAGTAATGGTTCTAGATTTAGGATTGCGGACTGCTTTGCTACATGTGACATGACATTGCTTTTAGTGGATCCATTCCCACAACCACTGGTACACAATCCTTCACACTCCAGCAAGTTTATTGCTTTACCTCTCCCAAATGTGCCTTCAGTGCTGTGGAATGGATATCTTCTGACCACAAAACACCCACAACATTGGACAGTACAGCTGTCTGACTGATACAATTTCTCAAGTTTATTGTTATGAGATAGCGCACTTTCCCATTAAAGAGCTGGCATTAATCGCTCATGAATATTCAAATAGCACAATATGATTTGGAACATGACTATTGGGTGTAGATGACGTTCTGTTGTTGTGACCACAAAGCATGGAATTACCTATAAAATACCTCAGAAGAGAAAGTGATATCTGATTTCTATTCAAGGCTACATCTTACGATGGTTATATGTCTTTCCTTCGCACCATTTTATGTTACAGCAAAGTATTTTAGACCACAAAATCTCAAGTGATTGCCTTTAACACATGTGCCAAGTGATTTTGTGACATAGATATGGGGTTTTAGAAACAAGGCTATAATAAGAAATTACATTCATATACACAGAATTAACATCTGATATTCAATATCATAGCAATGATTAGACTTTTTCACGATAAGCACATCAATTTCAATCTTGCGCAATCTTCAGCGCAGATTTTAGGTTCTCTGATGAAATAATATACACTTTCATATTTTAAACTGTTCGATCAATCTCATATCAATTGCTTGCTTCCTCAAATCATCGAATTTTTCAGTTTCTTTGTATGTAAAATCTACGTAATTACGAAAGCCAATTTATTGGATTACAAAAATTTTATTGTCATCGTATCGTAAAGTCACTGATGCAAGCTTGAGATAACAATAAAACACTATTCTGATAATAGTCTATTCTGCAAGCGGATAAATTATTTTGGATTAAGTTGCTCGCAAACATGTCTAGTTTGATCAATAACTGTTTAACAGAAATCTGTAGCGAACCTCCTCCAACTCAGGATGTCTGCAATGGCAGGTTATAGTTTTCCGATATTTATGTGTCCCTTTACGGTCATGAAATGTTTGGGATTTCCCCGTGGAATGTCCATCCACAATGATACATGAGAATCTTGAACTCAGTGATGCAGAAAATTACCTGGGTTATAAATGTCTCTTATTTTAGCTGTAAAACGATGAGCACCAGAAATAAATATCAGTGACCGCGAGTCAGAGGAAGTAATTTAAACTCCATAAAAATTGGTCACCAATCGCATTCAATCACAGCAAAAAGGGGTGTTCAGAATACATATTTTCTATAACATATTACATAACTTCTGGGCATTTTTATCTTAACCCAGAAATTAACTTGCTATTTACACCTATGACTTTTGGAGGTCATCAAAACACTGGTCCCCCCAGGAAATATGCCAAGGGTCTAATGGTTGTGTGAAATCCTTTTATAACTATTATGGCTTCTCTCTTGGTTATGACGTTTCTTCCGTTGATTCTTATTGTCCGACAGACGACAAAAGCCAATTTCCATTTGCACATTTTGCTCAGCTTGTTCATATGATCAGTTCCCATTCGCTAGGCAATTTCAGGTGATATTTTGCAGGTTTCGGATATATGTCGGGATTCATGTATATACAGAATGTAGAATACGGTTAGTCCACTTCTTGAATATTTTCCCCAACAGTCTAACAGCCTTAAGAGCTTCAAAAGTATAACTGCATCAACATTTCTTTTGCTCAACATCCATCAGTTTGTGAACAATGATTATCGATATGGTGTGAAAAGTGAATCGTTGTTGGTGTCCCGGGCATCATTTCACATTATCTCAATTATTTATAGTTCCCAGGACTGCAGTAAAGACAACGCTATGAGAAGATCGTCCCCAAACAGTCATCTGATGATCCATAAATTTGCCTACAGCCGACAGCAAGGCAAAATTATGAGATGAAACCAGGCATAAATCCTTCAAACACATATCGTCATCTGCCACATGTGTTTAGATTGTTCATGGAAGGATTCAATGTTGTAAAATTTCACGAATTTATAGGAATATATTCGCAGGATAGTTTCAGTTCAACACATTTACTTTTCTTGGTCTAAATATGTGATTTAGAACAATAACCAATGTATTCTAGTTGGCAGTTTCCAAACGCAAAGCTTTGCATAGTCACCAAAGAAACCGTCCAACAACTATATTTAGACAACATTGCAATCGAATGTCTCAAGATCAAACAATGCCCAATTTGTATCCTAATGGCCTTTGAAAGTTTTTTAGTGGGACAATAATTGTGTTCTGATGTTTTAGAGTAAAGGTGGCCACCTGATTAAACAGACCACCTGGCCACTTGCTTATACAGGCCACTTATTGTAACTTGAGAGTGACCAATTTTTGCTTGAAATATTGATTCAGTTTTCTGTATATAACACTGTAAGCGATTACGAAAAAGCCAGAGCTCATTTTCCTGACTTTGTTTGATGTTTTTTCGCTACAACATTTGTGTGGATTGACCAGGATACAGGCTGTTTTCACTGTATGGATTAGAATCCTGACCAGTAGCGTCATATCCCTTGCGCTATAAGTGATTGTGTAGTCTGTGTGGGTGTTTGGTCTCTTTGATCTTGTATTGGTCAAACAGGATTTAGTGGTCTCTTGTGAATAGATAGAAATGAACTAAGAAAACCCACTTGACAAAAAAAATTCTTGTTCCTCAAACATTGCATAGACTCATAAAAACTATAGCATAAAAAAGTACATATTCACTGAAAATTTGTTTTGTTGAAAAATTGAGACTATCCCCTTTAAAAATATAAAGTTCAGAAGAATTAGCAATAATGATTTGATGTGAACACAAAGGTAAATATTTGTTTGTCAGTCTCAGTATATGGTGGTTATATTATTGTGCTCGGTTTATTTATGGTTAAATTATTCTCCCTGGTTTAGATCATGTTATTCCAGAAGAATCTGTGCTAATATCATGCAATAAGTGTTCTGTTGTCCTATGACAACCAGTTGAAACCTTCTACACAAGAGTGCAGTCTTTGGCGTTTGATGACCTAATGTCAACCCCAAGTGGAGAGTGGTGTTTTGTTGACCTCAATTTACTGTAAGAGTTTAATGTATTAATAAACACGATTATAAGATTACAACTGAGTGCAGAGGAACACCTAACAGTACTTTGGAGAGAATTTCTACCCAGTACATGGTCAATAGACTGATGATGTTTTTGCATGCAGTACTTTGTTCAAGATTCATTCAAACTGATAGCTAATTAAGGCATTTCATGTCTCACCCTGAAATGCCTCCAAGACTTTAGGCCTTGACGTCTAGTTTTGAGACAGATGTACAGTAAAATAAAAAAATTCAATTTTCTTATATATATTATAATATTTTCCTGATGAATAAAATAATCATGTTTAAATTTCAACACTGGACTAGTTAGTGTTTCGTATGTCATGTAGTTATAACGAAAAACCCTTGATTAGTTTCACAATTTCTGTGTGCAGACAAATTAGCACTGGTGTGAAAATATTCTCATTTTCACTGTGTCACTTTGACAGAGCTATTGTATTCATCTGGTACCAGTAGCCTCCATGTACATGATGTCTACACCCACATGATACTGGAGAACAAGAGAGGAAAATTTTACAGTGAATTAATCAGACACAATTAATGACTAGAGCTGAAATGAATATCAGGTTAAAAACGCAACAATACACCCACCATGTAGAAAATTCAACACAGTGTTTAGTTACAGAATGAGTACACCTTTATGGCATGAAACGACAGCTGATAAATGTTATTTCCCACCCATGCTTTTATCTTTGATATTGCTGAGTAGGGAGACATGAAATTTTATATTCATGTAATCACAGTATGGTTGGTGATCAGTATAAATATCAGGTTTTTTTACTGAGTGTAAACGTTTCAGATGCATTAGACGAATTTTACATTAGACGAATATTTATTTAGCATCGAGAAATGATATTTGTCAGATACAACTGACAAAATTAATGTCATCGTTAAAACTGATTTGAATTTGAAATGTTTTTTTAATCTTGTTGAAACAGTACAGCAGCATGAAGTCACAATTTTTATGTTGCTCCAGTGACGATGACAGTAAGGGGATATATCTGGAGTAAACCAGAACCGTTACTGTCATCGAATGGTGTCCTGGGCATCATTTCACATAGCTCAATATTATTTATAGTCCCCAGGACTGCAGTAAAGACAACGCCATGAGAAGATCGTCCCCAAACAGTCATCAGATGATCCATAAATTCACCTGCAGAGATTTGCTCTTGGCTCTCGAGATACGATTTGAGTATATTTTCCAGTGGCTCCTTGGCTCGTTAGCATCGCGGCAGACAAAATATGACTTCAGTGCCACATCTTGTCAGATTTACCGCCAAATTACCACAAATCACATTTCGCGACACGATTCTCCACTGCACTGCGTCCCTGCGACTGGTCCACTCGTTCCCTTTAGTGCAGATTAATTTTGTTCCCAGCTGTTGCCAGGTTTTAGGTCACAACACACAGTAATGGATATGATGTCACCTTGACTCTGACAGGCAATATTTTCTGTCAAAGAAGAGAATACATTGTTTTATGGCATTAAATGGAATAAATTTGCAAAAACTCTTACTCATTTTGTAATCAGGGGGAATTTTTTTTATTTTCAAGCTCTAAAGAAGTGCAGTAAAATATCGCTGATCACAGAATATGTGAGAGAGATTGAACTGTTACTCAATCTTCAGTATCTGATCCATAAACTAGCAGTTTTAGACCGATGTTTTTCATCAAATATTTATGTTGCATTATACACTGGATCAGTAATGGTTCTAGATTTAGGATTATGGACTGCTTTGCTACATGTGACATGACATTGCTTTTAGTGGATCCATTCCCACAACCACTGGTACACAATCCTTCACAATCCAGCAAGTTTATTGCTTTACCTCTCCCAAGTGTGTCTTCAGTGCTGCGGAATGGATATCTTTTGACCACAAAAACACCCACAACATTGGACAGTACAGATGTCTGACTGATACAATTCCTCAAGTTTATTGTTATGAGATAGCGCACTTTCCCATTAAAGAGCTTTTATTGTCATCGTATCGTAAAGTCACTGATCCAAGCTTGAAATAACAATAAAACACTGTCTATTCCGCAAGTGGATAAATTATTTTGGAATAAGTTGCTTATGCAAACATGTCTAGGTCGATCGATTCCTGTTTAGAGAACACTGTAGTGAACCTGCTCCAACTCAGACAAAGGATGTCTACAATGGCAGGTTATAGTTTTCCAATATTTACCGTATTCGCGCGCATACAGTCGCATGTGCGTATAGTCGAAGGTGTGCGTATATTTCGAATATACGCACATGTGCTTCTTGTTGAAAAAAAAATCAAAATCAAGAATGACAGTAAAAAATTTTTGATCGCAAGATCATCGATTCCATGTCATGTGCTTGACTGATTTCATGCAATTGTGACTTCGTCAGTTTGTGTAAATCGCGGCTGTGTCCGCGGTCAATAGATTGCAAACTGTCAAATAAGTTGTGATGTTCATTGCCTATATACGGTTGAGTGTAATTGACACTTGTGATTTCGTTTGACACCTTATGATCGGGATGTGTCATTTCTGTTCATGAGTGTGGAATAAACATCTTGAAAAGCCCTTGTTTTGTTCGTGTTTGTGATGTTTGCCGCCCAGCAGGAAGTTGCCATTTTTCTAGCAAGTACTCATTAATATTCATGAGCTGATTCACATTCCAACCAATCAAAAGTTACCTTTCAAAACGAATCAGCCAATGGTGAAAGGCCAGATATGACATCATAAAAATCCCACCAATCAGGCTGTTTGTTTCACTTTCTTCTTCCAAGTGACATGTGGATTTGTTTTGAAATAGCAACGAACCAAACAACAAATTATATTTGTTTCCCGAAGTCCCAACAGCTTCACACAACAATAGATTATACATCATGCATATACACCAACACAAGTACTGATATCTGAATTCATTGTGAATTCACCAAACGATGTAATTGCAATTGACGAGTCGGGCGGTTTTGACAGTCGTGTCGGCCTCATATAGGCCTAACTGTCAAACTATCTGAGCCTGATCAGAGGAATATGCAGTCAACCCCTTATTGAAAACGATCGCACATGTGCGTATGTACGAAATATTTTCCAAATTATAAGTGGCCTAAAACAAGCAAATTTCGGATAAACGCACATGCGACTGTATGCGCGCGAATACGGTATGTGTCCCCTTATGGTCATAAAATGTTTGGGATTTCCTCGTGGAATGTCTATGCACAATGATACATGAGAATCTTGAACTCAGTGATGCAGAAAATTACCTGGCTTATAAATGTCTTGTAATTTAGCTGAAAAATGATGAGCACCAGAAATAAATATCAGTGACTGCGAGTCGGAGAAAATGATTTAAACTCAATAAAAAATTGGTCACCAATCGCATTCAATCACAGCGAAAGGGAGTGTTCAGAATATCGTCCTGCAAAATTTTGATTCCTTCAGGACTTCCGAACATATTGATCTGTTAATTAAATTCACCCAGAAATTAACTTGCTGTTTACACCTATGACTTTTGGAGGTCATCAAAACACTTGATGAGGAAAAGACTTGTCAAGGAAAAGAATATATTGTTTCATGGCATTAACTGGAATAAATTTGCAAAAACTTTTACTCATTTTGTAATCAGGGGGAATTTTCTTATTTTCAAGCTCTAAAGAAGTGCAGTAAAATATCGCTGATCACAGAATATGTGAGAGAGATTTAACTGTTACTCAATCTTCAGTATCTGATCCATAAACTAGCAGTTTTAGACCGATGTTTTTCATCAAATATTTATGTTGCACTATACACTGGATCAGTAATGGTTCTAGATTTAGGATTGCGGACTGCTTTGCTACATGTGACATGACATTGCTTTTAGTGGATCCATTCCCACAACCACTGGTACACAATCCTTCACAATCCAGCAAGTTTATTGCTTTACCTCTCCCAAATGTGTCTTCAGTGCTGCGGAATGGATATCTTTTGACCACAAAAACACCCACAACATTGGACAGTACAGATGTCTGACTGATACAATTCCTCAAGTTTATTGTTATGAGATAGCACACTTTCCCATTAAAGAGCTTTTATTGTCATCGTATCGTAAAGTCACTGATCCAAGCTTGAAATAACAATAAAACACTGTCTATTCCGCAAGTGGATAAATTATTTTGGAATAAGTTGCTTATGCAAACATGTCTAGGTCGATCGATTCCTGTTTAGAGAACACTGTAGTGAACCTGCTCCAACTCAGACAAAGGATGTCTGCAATGGCAGGTTATGGTTTTCCAATATTTACCGTATTCGCGCGCATACAGTCGCATGTGCGTATAGTCGAAGGTGTGCGTATATTTCGAATATACGCACATGTGCTTCTTGTTGAAAAAAAAATCAAAATCAAGAATGACAGTAAAAAATTTTTGATCGCAAGATCATCGATTCCATGTCATGTGCTTGACTGATTTCATGCAATTGTGACTTCGTCAGTTTGTGTAAATCGCGGCTGTGTCCGCGGTCAATAGATTGCAAACTGTCAAATAAGTTGTGATGTTGATTGCCCATATACGGTTGAGTGTAATTGACACTTGTGATTTCGTTTGACACCTTATGATCGGGATGTGTCATTTCTGTTCATGAGTGTGGAATAAACATCTTGAAAAGCCCTTGTTTTGTTCGTGTTTGTGATGTTTGCCGCCCAGCAGGAAGTTGCCATTTTTCTAGCAAGTACTCATTAATATTCATGAGCTGATTCACATTCCAACCAATCAAAAGTTACCTTTCAAAACGAATCAGCCAATGGTGAAAGGCCAGATATGACATCATAAAAATCCCACCAATCAGGCTGTTTGTTTCACTTTCTTCTTCCAAGTGACATGTGGATTTGTTTTGAAATAGCAACGAACCAAACAACAAATTATATTTGTTTCCCGAAGTCCCAACAGCTTCACACAACAATAGATTATACATCATGCATATACACCAACACAAGTACTGATATCTGAATTCATTGTGAATTCACCAAACGATGTAATTGCAATTGACGAGTCGGGCGGTTTTGACAGTCGTGTCGGCCTCATATAGGCCTAACTGTCAAACTATCTGAGCCTGATCAGAGGAATATGCAGTCAACCCCTTATTGAAAACGATCGCACATGTGCGTATGTACGAAATATTTTCCAAATTATAAGTGGCCTAAAACAAGCAAATTTCGGATAAACGCACATGCGACTGTATGCGCGCGAATACGGTATGTGTCCCCTTATGGTCATAAAATGTTTGGGATTTCCTCGTGGAATGTCTATGCACAATGATACATGAGAATCTTGAACTCAGTGATGCAGAAAATTACCTGGCTTATAAATGTCTTGTAATTTAGCTGAAAAATGATGAGCACCAGAAATAAATATCAGTGACTGCGAGTCGGAGAAAATGATTTAAACTCCATAAAAAATTGGTCACCAATCGCATTCAATCACAGCGAAAGGGAGTGTTCAGAATATCGTCCTGCAAAATTTTGATTCCTTCAGGACTTCCGAACATATTGATCTGTTAATTAAATTCACCCAGAAATTAACTTGCTGTTTACACCTATGACTTTTGGAGGTCATCAAAACACTTGATGAGGAAAAGACTTGTCAAGGAAAAGAATATATTGTTTCATGGCATTAACTGGAATAAATTTGCAAAAACTTTTACTCATTTTGTAATCAGGGGGAATTTTCTTATTTTCAAGCTCTAAAGAAGTGCAGTAAAATATCGCTGATCACAGAATATGTGAGAGAGATTTAACTGTTACTCAATCTTCAGTATCTGATCCATAAACTAGCAGTTTTAGACCGATGTTTTTCATCAAATATTTATGTTGCACTATACACTGGATCAGTAATGGTTCTAGATTTAGGATTGCGGACTGCTTTGCTACATGTGACATGACATTGCTTTTAGTGGATCCATTCCCACAACCACTGGTACACAATCCTTCACACTCCAGCAAGTTTATTGCTTTACCTCTCCCAAATGTGCCTTCAGTGCTGTGGAATGGATATCTTCTGACCACAAAACACCCACAACATTGGACAGTACAGCTGTCTGACTGATACAATTTCTCAAGTTTATTGTTATGAGATAGCGCACTTTCCCATTAAAGAGCTGGCATTAATCGCTCATGAATATTCAAATAGCACAATATGATTTGGAACATGACTATTGGGTGTAGATGACGTTCTGTTGTTGTGACCACAAAGCATGGAATTACCTATAAAATACCTCAGAAGAGAAAGTGATATCTGATTTCTATTCAAGGCTACATCTTACGATGGTTATATGTCTTTCCTTCGCACCATTTTATGTTACAGCAAAGTATTTTAGACCACAAAATCTCAAGTGATTGCCTTTAACACATGTGCCAAGTGATTTTGTGACATAGATATGGGGTTTTAGAAACAAGGCTATAATAAGAAATTACATTCATATACACAGAATTAACATCTGATATTCAATATCATAGCAATGATTAGACTTTTTCACGATAAGCACATCAATTTCAATCTTGCGCAATCTTCAGCGCAGATTTTAGGTTCTCTGATGAAATAATATACACTTTCATATTTTAAACTGTTCGATCAATCTCATATCAATTGCTTGCTTCCTCAAATCATCGAATTTTTCAGTTTCTTTGTATGTAAAATCTACGTAATTACGAAAGCCAATTTATTGGATTACAAAAATTTTATTGTCATCGTATCGTAAAGTCACTGATGCAAGCTTGAGATAACAATAAAACACTATTCTGATAATAGTCTATTCTGCAAGCGGATAAATTATTTTGGATTAAGTTGCTCGCAAACATGTCTAGTTTGATCAATAACTGTTTAACAGAAATCTGTAGCGAACCTCCTCCAACTCAGGATGTCTGCAATGGCAGGTTATAGTTTTCCGATATTTATGTGTCCCTTTACGGTCATGAAATGTTTGGGATTTCCCCGTGGAATGTCCATCCACAATGATACATGAGAATCTTGAACTCAGTGATGCAGAAAATTACCTGGGTTATAAATGTCTCTTATTTTAGCTGTAAAACGATGAGCACCAGAAATAAATATCAGTGACCGCGAGTCAGAGGAAGTAATTTAAACTCCATAAAAATTGGTCACCAATCGCATTCAATCACAGCAAAAAGGGGTGTTCAGAATACATATTTTCTATAACATATTACATAACTTCTGGGCATTTTTATCTTAACCCAGAAATTAACTTGCTATTTACACCTATGACTTTTGGAGGTCATCAAAACACTGGTCCCCCCAGGAAATATGCCAAGGGTCTAATGGTTGTGTGAAATCCTTTTATAACTATTATGGCTTCTCTCTTGGTTATGACGTTTCTTCCGTTGATTCTTATTGTCCGACAGACGACAAAAGCCAATTTCCATTTGCACATTTTGCTCAGCTTGTTCATATGATCAGTTCCCATTCGCTAGGCAATTTCAGGTGATATTTTGCAGGTTTCGGATATATGTCGGGATTCATGTATATACAGAATGTAGAATACGGTTAGTCCACTTCTTGAATATTTTCCCCAACAGTCTAACAGCCTTAAGAGCTTCAAAAGTATAACTGCATCAACATTTCTTTTGCTCAACATCCATCAGTTTGTGAACAATGATTATCGATATGGTGTGAAAAGTGAATCGTTGTTGGTGTCCCGGGCATCATTTCACATTATCTCAATTATTTATAGTTCCCAGGACTGCAGTAAAGACAACGCTATGAGAAGATCGTCCCCAAACAGTCATCTGATGATCCATAAATTTGCCTACAGCCGACAGCAAGGCAAAATTATGAGATGAAACCAGGCATAAATCCTTCAAACACATATCGTCATCTGCCACATGTGTTTAGATTGTTCATGGAAGGATTCAATGTTGTAAAATTTCACGAATTTATAGGAATATATTCGCAGGATAGTTTCAGTTCAACACATTTACTTTTCTTGGTCTAAATATGTGATTTAGAACAATAACCAATGTATTCTAGTTGGCAGTTTCCAAACGCAAAGCTTTGCATAGTCACCAAAGAAACCGTCCAACAACTATATTTAGACAACATTGCAATCGAATGTCTCAAGATCAAACAATGCCCAATTTGTATCCTAATGGCCTTTGAAAGTTTTTTAGTGGGACAATAATTGTGTTCTGATGTTTTAGAGTAAAGGTGGCCACCTGATTAAACAGACCACCTGGCCACTTGCTTATACAGGCCACTTATTGTAACTTGAGAGTGACCAATTTTTGCTTGAAATATTGATTCAGTTTTCTGTATATAACACTGTAAGTGATTACAAAATAACCTGAGCTCATTTTCCTGACTTTGTTTGATGTTATTTCGCTACAACATTTGCATGGTTTGACCAGGGAACAGGCTGCTTTCACTGTATGGATTAGAATGCTGACCAGTAGCTTCATATCCCTTGCGTTATATGTGATTGCATAGTCTGTGTGGGTGTTTGGTCCCTTTGATCTTGTATTGGTCAAACAGGATTTAGTGGTCGCTTGTGAATAGATAGAAATGAACTGAGAAAACTCACTTGACAAAATAGTTCTTGTTCCTCAAGCAGTGCATAGACTCATTAAATTATAGCATAAAAGGATACATATTCACAGAAGATTTGTTTTGTTGAAAAATTGAGACTTAGAAGAAGAAGAAGAAGAATTTATTTCCGATTTCATCAGATAGAAATACACAGATAGGACTTAATTACGAGTACACAGATGAAAACGTAAGGACGTAGTAGCCAATTGGCTGTCTTCCCTACGTCCTTATAGAAAGAGATTAAATAGGAAGAACACAAATAGAGATTAGAACGGTTGACAATTTGTACACACATGGAGACAATGCTGTAACTGGTTTACAGGTAACAAGGAGAGGATACATAATTTAAAAGAAGATGCAACAGTGAGTTGTTATATGATAAGACAATGATATGGAATCAAATGGTAAACATGATGAACATGATGAGCAGAAAGAAGTTTGTTAGAGGACGCATTCCATAGAAAGAAAGTGGTCAGGTAAAAAAAAAAAATATACATGAATGGGATACGTCCAAGGCAATGATCAGATGGGATAACTAAAGTTATTTGTTATAAGTTAACAGGATGGCAATCTTTACACTTGTTATATGTGCACTTAACATTACTTTGATATAGTGACAGAAAATGAGATTTTATCGTTCGTTTTAATTGAGACAGACTTTTGACTGGAACCCTATATTTGGATGATTTATTCCAAATCCGAGGAAACGTGAACAGAGGGAGAGAATTGGAAAATTGGTAGTCACATTTGTTGATGTGATATAAATTTGCCTGTCTAGTTGAGTAGGCCTGTTGTATAGTTTTATTTAGATTGAATGTGTTTTGGAAAGAATTGGGTAGAGTGTTATGTTGGTGTTCATACATAAAAGTAACAGCTTGATACTCGAATAAATCAGTAATTGTATCCCCCGAACGAAGTTCGGCGGATACTATGGATTTGTCTTCGTCGCGCCGCCGCGTCCGCGTCCGCGTCCGCAGACACTTTCTTGTGAACGCGCTACAGGTTGCAAATCTTAACCGATTCTAATAATTTTTTATACAGACACATCTTATGGTAAGATCCCGACACCAATCGATTTTGGTTGCCATAGCAACCAAATTGGCCGATTGGCAACACATTTTGTGCTCAAATTAGCCTGTTTAACACACATGGCTTGTGAACGCTCTACGAGTGGGAGTTTTCAATGAATGATGATGAAATCGCACAGACTCAGAGAGAAAGACCCTCACACGAAACCTATCGTTTTTCAGAATGATCGAATAAATATTAATTAGTTAACGGACTAACTTATTAGGACCATTAAAATACCTACTTTGACATGTGTGATCACTCCAATAACCTGTACTATGAGAGCAAATGGCACTGGATTCTTGTTCAGAATAGAGAACTGATGTTTTTGGTGAAAACAGATCGATATTATCGAATAAGTTAACCTTAATTTTACTAGTTAAGTCTATTATTGACCACAATTAAAATAGTTAAGATGAGAAACATTTATTATTAAGCTCAACAAGGTGAAGGTTTTGTCCAGTACAGATTTCATGAGTGTAACCGAATAGGTTAACCTTATTATTACTAGTTAAGTCTATTATTGACCACAATAAAAATAGTTAGGACAAGAAATATTTATTATTGGGCTCAACAAGATAAAGGTTCTGTCCTGTAGAGATTTTACGGCTGTAACCAAATAATTTAATATTATTTTTGCTAGTTAAATCTATCATTGACCTCAATAATAATAGTTAAGACGAGAAACATTTATTATTGAGCTCAACAAGGTAAAAGTTTTGTCCAGTAGAGATATCTGGGTGTAACTGAATAAGTTAACATTATTTTCACTAAAACATTGATCTGGCTCGAATTTCATCATTTTGTGGCCTAAGATTTGACATTTTTCTGGTAATCTTCTCTATCCCTTGTTCTAGTTTTTCACACTTATTAGTAATATATTTGGGGCAAGAGGAATGAGAGTGCTACGGGGGATACACCCAAGCGGTCGTAGGCGACCGGATGCGTCTAGTTTTTAATATACCTGTAGATTTAAAGAGTGGTTCAGTGTGGCTGTTATAGTGGGCTTTATTTATGAGACGAATGGCTTGTTTTTGTAGCTTATTTGTTCTGGGCAGTGTACAGTAATTCGCTCAGCCAATCAGCGAGCGTTCACCTCACTTAGGCAATTTAAAGGGAAACTGTTGTTAAACATCGCCTCATGTATTTTTTTAGGCCAGACTTCTGGACGAGTGTATATTCACCTGAAAGAACGCAGTGCTGGGAAATAATGACCCGGTTTTCAAGGCAGTATCTTGTTGGCGTTCTTCTCAGGAGCTGGGGAATCAAAAGGGTTTTGCATGGGCATCAGTACCCATAATTGTATCCCCCGAACAAAGTTCGGCGGATACTATGGATTTGGCTTCGTCGTCCGCGTCCGCGTCCGCGCCCGCGTCCGCGTCCGCGTCCGCAGAGATTTTCTTGTGAACGCGCTACAGGCCACAATTCTCACCCGATCACCATTATTTTTTGCAGGCACATATATAATGGTAAGATCCCGACACCAATCGATTTTGGTTGCCGTGGCAACTGAATTGGTCGTTTGGGGACACATTTTGCATTGAAAACAGCCTGTTTGAGACACATGGCTTGTGAACGCGCTACAGGCCGCAATTCTCACTCGATCACCATTATTTTTTGCAGGCACATATATTATGGTAAGATCCCGACACCAATCGATTTTGGTTGCCGTGGCAACTGAATTGGTCGTTTGGGGACACATTTTGCATTGAAAACAGCCTGTTTGAGACACATGGCTTGTGAACGCTCTACAGATGGCAATTTTTGACGAATCTCGATAATATTTGGAAGTGTTGTTGGGAAGGGCTGTCACACGAAACCAACCGTTTTTTAGAATGATCATGTAAATATTAATATGTTAACAGCCTAACTTATTACAGAATTTTGAAATATCCATTTTGACATGTACGATCATTCCAATAGCCTGTACAATGGAAGGTAATGACACTGGTTTCTTGTTCAGAATGGAGAACTGAAGTTTTCAGTGAAAACAGGACAATATTACTGAATAAGTTAACATTAGTTTTATTAGTTAAGTCTATTATTGTCCACAATAAAAATAGTTAAGACGAGAAACGTTTATTATTAAGCTCAACAAGGTAAAGGTTTTGTCCAGTACAAATTTCATGGGTGTAACTGAATAAGTTAACATTATTTTTAATAGTTAAGTCTATTATTGACCACAATAAAAATAGTTAAGACAAGAAATATTTATTATTAACCTCAACAAGGTAAATGTTCTGTCCAGTGCAAATTTCATTGGTGTAACCGAATAAGTTAACATTATTTTCACTAGTTAAGTCTATTATTGACCACAATAAAAATAGTTAAGTCTATTATTGAGAAATATTATTGAGAAAGATGAGAAATATTTATTATTAAGCTCAACAAGGTGAAAGTATGTCCAGTACAGATTTCATGGGTGTACTGAATAAGTTAACATTATTTTTGCTAGTTTAGTCTATTATTGACCACAATAAAAATAGTTAAGACAAGAAATATTTATTATTGGGCTCAACAAGGTAAAGATTCTGTCCAGTAGACATTTTATGTCTGTAACCAAATAAGTTAACATTTTTTTTTGCTAGTTAAGTCTATTATTGACCTCAATAAAAATAGTTAAGATGAGAAACAATTATTATTGAGCTCAACAAGGTTAAGGTTTTGTCCGGTAGAAATTTCTGGGTGTAACTGAATAAGTTAACTTTATTTTTACATGTTAAGTCTATTATTGACCACAATGAAAATAGTTAAGACAAGAAATATTTATTATTGGGCTCAACAAGGTGAAGGCTTTGTCCAGTAGAGATTTTATGTTTGTGACCAAATAAGTTAACATTATTTTTTTGCTAGTTAAGTCTATTATTGATCACAATAGCTTTTTATGAAAACATTGATCAACTTTTACTTTGAATTTCAACTTGAGACCATGTTTGGCACAAATTATGAGTTAAAATATAACTTTATAAGGTGAAAAATTCGATCTGGCTCCAATTTCGTCATCTTGAAATGCAGTTTTGGCCAACTTTTACTTTGAATTTCAACTTGAAAGCATGTTTGGCACATATTATAAGTTGAAATATAACTTATGACGAAAAGTTCTATCTGGCTCCAATTTCGTCATCTTGAAATGCAGTTTTGGTCAACTTTTACATTGAATTTCAACTTAATACCAAGTTTGGCACATATTATGAGTTGAAGTATAACTCAAGGCAAAAAGTTTGATCTGGGTCCAATTTCGTCATCTTGAAATGCAGTTTTGGTCAACTTTTAGTTTGAATTTCAACTGGAAATCAAGTTGGGCAGGTATTATGAGTTAAAATATAACTCATGGCGAAAAGTTTGATCTGGCTCCAATTTTGTCATCTTGAAATGCAGTTTTGATTAACTTTTACTTTGAATTTCAACTTGAAACCATGTTTGGCACATACATGTATTATGAATCGAAATATAACTTATGGTGAGAAGTTCAATCTAGCTCCAATTTCGTCATCTTGAAATGCATTTTTGGTCAAATTTTACTTTGAATTTCAACTTGGAACCAAGTTTGTAAAATATTCTGAGTTGAAATATAAATAGGTGAAAAGATTGATCTATCTGTATTTTCGTTATTTTATCAAACATGTCGAATGGAAATTCATATAAAGAGATTTCAGTGGTGATTTTGAATTCGACCTTCAATAACCTCGGAAAATCAGTGCAGCAGTTTTGGTGGGGAAAAGAAAACAGTTGTGACTTGAGATTTAACATTTCTCTGGTAATCTTTTTTAGCCCTTGCTCTAGTTTTTCACACTTGACAGTGATATATTTGGGGCAACAGAGATGATAGGGCTACGGGGGATACACCCAAGCGGTCGTAGGCGACCGGAAGCGTCTAGTTTTGGGTATTTTCACCCCGGGTCCATTCAAGGCAGAATAGCGAAAAATCCCATGTGTCGTCAAATATATTCATGCTTACCACGCGATGCCCAATACGTTGAGAGATAAAACTAGCATAGTGGTTAGGCTGGGATTTTTTTTTAGGAAGGTGTTATGGACCGTCAAAGTAAGATCATTTAACATTGAGTTGAATGGCCAATATAATTAATATACTGTAGCCTTCTGTGTAGGACATTGGAATTTGCATTGCCCGAAGCTAACAGTCCATATGTCAGATGTGATTGGATAAGGGCATAATACAGAGTTTTCAAACTGTCGGTGGGTAGGATATTCTTGGATTGTTTTAGAGCGAATAGTGCTCTTGAGATTTTCGAGTTGATATGACAAATGTGATGTTTTCATGTGAGTGATTCATCCAAGATCAGACCAAGGAATTTGGTCGTTTTTTCCTCACAGTTGTTTCCAACTCTAGTGAGATAGGTGTCATTGATCTTAATGGAGAAGTTATCAAGAGTTAGATTAATTGTCTGAGGATGAAACACCATATATTTAGTTTTTGAGGCATTTATCATGAACTTATTGGCACAAACCATTGATATAGGCAATGTATTTCCTCGTTTGCACGTTTAAAGAGTAACGTTAGATCATGTTCGGAGACATATGAGGTCGTGTCATCAGCAAAAGATAAAATAGTGCTACTTGTTGAGTACTGAATATCATTAACATATATTAGAAATAATAATGGACCAAGTATCGATCCTTGAGGGACACCACACTGAAGTTTTTTATTGAAGATTTGTGATTGTCAAACTCAACATATTGATATCGATCTGATAGATAGTTCCTAAACTAATCATTAGCTATTCCTCTAATACCATATCTGTAGAGCTTGTCCAGTAATATTTTATGACTAATAACATCGAAAGCTTTAGACAAGTCACAAAATATGGCGAGGGTGTACTTTTGAGAAGTATTATATGCGTCTGCACATTGATTTAGTAAGTGTAGGATTGGATGTATCGTTGAATGTTTACTTCTGAAACCGTATTGGTGTTCATACAAGATATTGTGTTTGTCTAAGAAAGGCATTAGCTTTTGATACATTAATTTTTCTAATATTTTTGAGAATGCAGGGAGTAGGCTAATCGGTCGGTAATTATTCAGGAGTGAGACATCGGAATGTTTGTGGACAGGTATTACTTTAGCGATTTTTAGTTCCTTCGGTATCTTTCCCGTGGCAAAGGATCTATTTATGATATGTGTGACTGGTGTACATATAACGTTAATAGTTTTCTTTAGGAGATTGGTTGAAATATCATCATGACCAGCACTGTTTTTTGGTTTAAGTTTGAATGTGGTGGTCATCACATCTTGGACAGTGACCGGTTGGAGGAACATAGTATTGTTCAGTTGGGGAGGGAGGTAATCCGAATACAGTTTTGTTGTTTTGGGGACATTAAGGCTAGTTTTATGGCCAATGTTAGAGAAAAAATCATTGAATGATGAAGCAATTTGAGTTTTATCTGTTATGGATAAATTGTCAACGAGAAAATGACTTGGTAGTGTTGGCTTTTTATTTTGATTACCGATAACAGAATTTAAAACAGTCCACATCTTTTTCATGTTTGTTTTATTGTATCCCCGAGCAAAGTTCGGCGGATACTATGGATTTGGCTTCGTCGTCCGCGTCCGCGTCCGTGTCCGCGTCCGCGTCCGCAGAGATTTTCTTGTGAACGCGCTACAGGCCGCAATTCTCACCCGATTACATTATTTTTTGCAGGCACATATATAATGGTAAGATCCCAACACCAATCGATTTTGGTTGCCGTGGCAACTGAATTGGTCATTTGGGGACACATTTTGCATTGAAAACAGCCTGTTTGAGACACATGGCTTGTGAACGCGCTACAGGCCGTAATTCTCACCCGATCACCATTATTTTTTACAGGCACATATATTATGGTAAGATCCCGACACCAATCGATTTTGGTTGCCGTGGCAACTGAATTGGTCGTTTGGGGACACATTTTGCATTGAAAACAGCCTGTTTGAGACACATGGCTTGTGAATGCTCTACTGATGGCAATTTTTGAAGAATCTCGATAATATTTGGAAGTTTTGTTGGGAAGGGCTGTCACACGAAACCAATCGTTTTTTAGAATGATCATATAAATATTAATATGTTAACAGCCTAACTTATTACAGAATTTTGAAATATCCATTTTGACATGTGAGATCATTCCAATAGCCTGTACAATGGGAAGTAATGACACTGGTTTCTTGTTCAGAATGGAGAACTGATGTTTTCAGTGAAAACAGGACAATATTACTGAATAAGTTAACATTAGTTTTACTAGTTAAGTCTATTATTGTCCACAATAAAAATAGTTAAGACAAGAAACGTTTATTATTAAGCTCAACAAGGTAAAGGTTTTGTCCAGTACAGATTTCATGGGTGTAACTGAATAAGTTAATATTATTTTTAATAGTTAAGTCTATTATTGACCACAATAAAAATAGTTAAGACGAGAAACATTTATTATTGAGCTCAACAAGGTAAAGGTTTTGTCCAGTAGAGACTTCACAGGTGTAACCAAATAAGTTAACATTATTTTTACTAGTTAAGTCTATTATTGGCCAAAATAAAAATAGTTAAAACAAGAAACATTTATTATTGGACTCAACAAGGCAAAGCTTCTGTGCAGTAGAGATTTCATGGCTGTAGCCGAATAAGTTAACATCAGTTTTACTAGTTAAGTCTATTATTGACCTCAAGAAAAATAGTTAAGACAAGAAACATTTATTATTGAACTCAACAATTTAAAAGTTTTGTCCAGTAGAGATTTCATGGGTGTAACCGGATAAGTTAACATTATTTTTACCAGTAAAGTCAATTTTTACTTCGAATTTCAACTTGGAACCAAGTTTGGCACATATTATGAATTAAAATATAATTTATGGTGAAAAGATCGATCTGGCTCCAATTTCGTCATCTTGAAATGCAGTTTTGGTAAACTTTTACTTGAATTTCAGCTTGAAACCAAGGTTGGCACATATTATGAATTAAAATTTAAATTATGGCGAAAAGTTGATCTGGCTCCAATTTCGTCATCTTGAAATGTAGTTTTGGTCAACTTTTACTTTGAATTTCAACTTGGAACATAGTATGAGTTGTTTGGCACATAGTATGAGTTGAAATATAACTTACAGTGAAAAGTTCGATCTGGCTCCAATTTAGTCATCTCGCAACTTAGTTGCGAACCAAGTTTGTCAAATATTCTGAGTTGAAATATAGCTTTAGGTGAAAACTTTTATCTGGTTGTAATTTCGTTATTTTTTTCGAACATGTCGAAATGGAAATTCGAATGCAGTGATTTTAGTGGTGATCTTGAATTCGACCTTCAATAAGTCTGAAAGGTTTCACACTCACAATGTACATCAGTGATATATTTTGGGCAACAGGGATGATAGGGCTACGGGGGATACACCCAAGCGGTCGTAGGCGACCGGA
Organism: Terebella lapidaria; assembly: GCA_949152475.1. Classification (NCBI taxonomy): domain Eukaryota; kingdom Metazoa; phylum Annelida; class Polychaeta; order Terebellida; family Terebellidae; genus Terebella; species Terebella lapidaria. The sequence continues at coordinate 5,736,379 of OX424562.1, forward strand.
AGCGTCTAGTTTATAGTTCCCAGGACTGCAGTAAAGACAACGCTATGAAAGGAACATCCCCAAACAGTCATCAGATGATCCATAAATTCACCTGCAGAGATTTGCTCTTGGGTCTGGAGATACGATTTGAGTATATTTGCCGGGATTGAAGCTCACTCTATGTGTGATTCCAGAGTGTTCTCATCGATCATGTAATCTTCATGTGGTCTCGGTGTAAAATGAATTGTATCTGCTACAGTAGTAGTATATTTGAAACTTGAATGTTTGAATATTTTGTTTGTAATAAATATATCACTATCTCGCATGTTTGTAGCTTATTGGGTTTAAATTTTTGAATTTTATTAACATCAACAGTGTGCAGTGTGTTTGTATTCATTAACATTCAGGAAGTTTTGTGTCCTGATCATCCTGTCAAAATTTACAGTGAAAATGGTTGCAATGAAATCATTTTCCAATTATATAGTTATGTATTCTGGTATTAGGTATATATTATCTATATTAGGTATATGTATTACAAATATATTATGTTCAGATTTCAGAGTCATCTGGACCACCTGGTGCCTTTGTTCTTTATTTCTGAACTATGCAGTGGAAGAAAATTCTCACAAGCACTTGCCGACCGTTTGGTCATCTTGCAATTTGGTGACATAGAGGATTAAAAACGATGGCAGAATATGAGAAACAAAGAATGGCCAGTGACTCCTTGGCTCGTTAGCATCGCTGCAGACAAAATATGACTTTAGTGCCACATCTTGTCAGATTTACTGCCAAATTACCACAAATCACATTTCGCGACACGATTCTCCACTGCACTGCGTCCCAGCAACAGGTCGACTCGTTCCCTTTAGTGCAGATTAATTTTGTTCCCTGCTGTTGCCAGGTTTTAGGTCACAACACTTAGTAATTGATATGATATCACCTTGACTCTCACAGGCAATATTTTCTGTCAAGGAAGAGAATATTAAGTTTTATGGCATTAACTGGAATAAATTTGCAAAAACTCTTACTCATTTTGTAATCAGGGGGAATTTTTTTATTTTCAAGCTCTAAAGAAGTGCAATAAAATATCGTTGATCACAAAATGTGTGAGAGGTTGAACTGTTACTCAATCTTCAGTATGTGATGCATAAACTAGCAGCTTTAGAGTGATGTTTTTCAACAAATACTCATGTTGCAATATATACTGGATCAGTAATGGTTCTAGATTTACGATTGCCGACTGCTTTGCTACATGTGACATGACATTACTTTTAGTGGATCCATTCCCACAACCACTGGTACACAATCCTTCACACTCCAGCAAGTTTATTGCTTTACCTCTCCCAAATGTGTCTTCAGTTCTGCGGAATGGATATCTTCTGACCACAAAACACCCACAACAATGGACAATCCAGCTAGATGTCTGAGATATACAATTCCTCAAGTTTATTGTCATGAAATAGTGCACTTTCCCAGCCGAGAGCTGGTGTTAATCGCTCATGAATATTCAAATAACACAATATCATTTGGAATATGACTATTGGGTGTAGATGACATTCTTTTGTTGTGATCACAAAGCATGGAATTACCTGTAAAATACCTCAGAAGTGAAGGTAATGTCTTGTTTCTATTCAGGGCCACATCTAACGATGGTTATATATCGTTCCTCGTCACTGCTTTTTATATCCTCAAAGTATTATGTCACAATATCTCAGGAAATTGCCTATAACACATGTGCCAAGTGATTCTGTTTGACATAGATATGGGGTTTTAGGAACAAGGTTTTTTTTTGTAATAAGAAATAACATACAAATTCGTGTGCATAGAATTAACATCTGATATTCAATATCATAGCATTGATTAGCCTTTTTCATCACAAGCACATATCTTGTGCAATCTTCAGTATCAATTTTAGGTTCTCTGATGAACTAATATACGTTGTAAACTGTTCGATAAATCTAATATCAATTGCTTGATTTTTCAAATCATTGAATTTTTCAGTTTCGTTGTGTGTAAAATCCACTTAATTATGTAAGCCAATTTATTGGTTTACAGAAAATGTATTGTCATCGTATCGTAATGTCACTGATGCAAGCTTGAGATAACACTAAAACAGTGTTCATTCCTCAAGCGGATAAATTATTTTGGACTAAGTTGCTTATGCAAACATGTCTAGGTCGATCGATACCTGTTCAAGAGAACACTGTAGCGAACCTCCTCCAAATCAGGATGTCTGCAATGGCAGGTTATGGTTTTCCAATATTTATGTGTCCCCTTATGGTCATGAAATGTTTGGGATTTGCCTTTGGAATATCTTTCATGAATGATACATGAGAATCTTGAACTCAGTGATGCAGAAAATTACCTGGCTTATAAATGTCTCGTAATTTAGCTGAAAAATGATGAGCACCAGAAATGAATATCAGTGACTGCGAGTCGGAGAAAGTGATTTAAACTCCATAAAAAATTGGTCACCAATCCGTTCGATCACAGCGAAAGGGAGTGTTCAGAATATCATCCTGCAAAATTTTGATTCCTTCAGGACTTCTGAACACATTTATCTGTTAACTAAATTCACTTGCTATTTACACCGATGACTTTTGGAGGTCATCAAAACACTAGTTCCCCCCCCCCCCACCCCCAGGAAATATGCCAAGGGTCTGATGGTTGCGTGAAATCCTTTTATAAATATTATGGCTTCTATCTTGGTTTATGACGTTTCTACCGTTGATTCTTAGTGTACGACAGATGACTAAAGCCAATTTCCATTTGCACATTTTGGTCAACTTGATCAGATGGATCAGTTCTCATTCGCTAGGCAATTTCAGGTGATGTTTTGCAGGTTTTGGATATATGTCGGGATTCATGTATATATAGAATATAGAATATGGTTAGTTCACTTCTTGAATATTTTCCCCAACAGTCTAACAGCCTTAAGAGCTTCAAGAAGTATAACTGCATCAACATTTTTTTTGCTCAACATCCATCAGTTTGTGAACAATGATTATCGATATGGTGTGAAAAGTGAATCGTTGTTGGTGTCCCGGGCATCATTTCACATTATCTCAATTATTTATAGTTCCCAGGACTGCAGTAAAGACAACGCTATGAGAAGATCGTCCCCAAACAGTCATCCGACGATCCATAAATTTGCCAACAGCCGACAGCAAGGCAAAATGCTGAGGTGAAACTAGGAATAAATCATCCAAACACATACCATCATCTCCCACATGCGTTTAGATTGTTCATGGAAGGAATCAATGTTGTAAAATTTCAAAAATTATAAGAATATTATCGCAGGATAGTTTTAGTTCAACACATTTACTTTTCTTGTTCTAAATACATGATTTAGAACATTAGGCAATATATTCTAGTTGGCAGATTTCAAACGCAAAGCTTTGCATAGTCACCACAGTAACCGTCCAACAACTATATTTAGACACAACATTGCAATGGATGTCCCATGATCAAACAATGCTCATTTTGTATCCTAATGGCCTTTGAAAGTATTTTAGTGGAACAATAATTGTGTTCTGATGTTTGAGAGTAAAGGTTGCCACCCGATTAAACAGACCACCTGGCTACAGAATCCACCTATTTATACAGACCACTTGTTGCAACTTGAGAGTGACCAATTTTTGCTTGGAGTATTGATTCAGTTTTCTGTATATAACACTGTAAGCGATCACAAAATAACCTAAGGTCATTTTCCCGACTTTGATGTTTTTTCGCTACAACGTTCGCGTGGGTTGACCAGGATACAGGCTGCTTTCACTGTATATATTAGAATGTCCTATGACAACCAGTTGAAACCTTCTACACAAGAGTGCAGTCTTTGGCGTTTGATGACCTAATGTCAACTCCAAGTGGTGCGTGGTGTTTTGTTGACCTCAATTTACTGAAAGAATTTAATGTATTAATGGGTGGCACGTTAATAAGATTACAACTAAGTGCAGAGGAACACCCAACAATACTTTGGACAGCATTGTACTCAGTAAATGCGAAATAGACTGATGATGTTTTTGCATGCAGTATCTTGTTCAAAATTCATACAGACTGATAGCTGATTTTGACACAGATGTACAATAACATATCAAACAACTGAATTGTGCTATGTAAATATTTTCTTGATGAATATAATCATATTCTCATTTTAAATTTCAACACTGGACTAGCAAGTGTTTTGCATGTCATGTTAATCATAATGAAAAACCCTTGATCAGTTTCACAACTTCTGTCTGCAAACAAATTAGCACTGGTGTGAAAATATACATACATTATATTGAATATAGTTTTGAGTTGAAGCTTTTTTTGTTATTCATTTTCACACTTTCACTTCACCAAGATAAGTGTGGATATTTTACTTTTATTGAGTTTACTCTATCGTTACCAAAATCCCACTTTTTTCTTGACTTGAAACAATAAACAAAGATGGTATTTTCACTCAATACTATCATGCTGTGACCATCAAGTGCAGAGAAATGAGTGAAAGGTCATGTCAGTACGTGAGCTGCAATCAACTGCATGGCATATTTCCCCACAGTTATGATACAAAACTATGCCAGATCTCCCAGATACCAGTCGATTATTCCTTTCAGTTTATCTTGAATTGTGCAATCATTAGTGTCTGCATTCAACAAAGGGGCAAAGATTTTAAATTCCTACTTTTTTCTCGCCAGAATTTCCTTCTGTTGCACGTGTTGCATCGCAAAAATCAGCTTAAAATCAGCTTCAAATGTAAATGTTGCTTTTCTCTTGTGGTTCTGGCAATTCTTTGATCTGGGTTTTCGACTGCTAAGTTATTTTCCCTCTGACGGTTAAATTTGTGTTTTGCACATAGCATATAAATCTCCATGAAAACTCAAATCTTGAACATGAATATTATGATCATGGGCATTCCAGTCCATTACGAGTTTGCAGTCTAAAACATTATCAAGTTCACGTGGATACCAGAATAAATTCAGTCACCGGCATCAAATCTCAGTGCTATGCTTATGAGTTTAAGCACAACATTCTGCTGACACCTGTGAAAGTGTCGACAATGTAATTGCGCCATTTCCCAGGTAATTACCCGACTTACAGAGATGCAGGCAGTAAAATACCTCATGATTCTGGTCACACGATTTCCGTGATTTAGAAGGAGGTGACAAAATAAAGATGTCAAGGTCTCTCATTCTTGTTTGTCTGAAGAAAAGAGAGGTTCCGTGTAGACCACTAAATACCGTGAAGTTGTTTCTTGTTCTGATGAATTCTAGAGTGTTATTAGGAAGCAAGGGAACTAAACATTTAAAAAAAAATTCATCAAAAACATCAGTCCTGTTTTAGATAATAATATATATCTAGTTTAGGACATTCAACTTAAGAAAACTTGGTATTTCCCTGCGCCCCCAGTGATCGGGTCCAGACAAGACGTGACATCCTGACAGCCGACCTGGTAATCTCATTAACCTGGACACATTTAGTCCCCTGATTACTCTTCTGTTGAGAGTCTGCAGCTCGTCTGTGGTCACTGGTCAGAGTGATTAGGTTGGGGAAATCTGACTCTAAGTTTTAAGTCAATTTTCCAGATGTGAAGAATAGTTATGGTTTTCTTCACTTCACTGTTGTAGGTCATTGTTTCTACGACTCATCCAGACTTGCTCCTTTATCATGCAATGTGTGATATTCCTCCTTAATACATGTTATATACAATTCACCCTTCATGTTGTTATACCACTGGAACAATAAAATTATTACAGCAACCTAACTTTTGCAAACTAATTCAAAATGATAGTTTTGTCTTAAAACTCAATGAACATTCTGCAAACTAAATCAGCTTTTTCACCCTGGTGCTATTTGAATAAACTGCCTGACTCCATATTTAGAGGAGAATCTTTGCTGTAATTTGCGCTGGTGACATCCTGACTACGTCTGGTACCAGGAAGGTTGGTCAGTGCTCCTTCCACTTGTTGGGCTTTATGTGTCAGTTAATGTTTGCTGGAAGATGGGACAATGTCTGAGGATTGAAGATAGACGCACTGAGATGATCCAATTATAAGTTTTTGTTGAGATTCTTGAAGAAAGTTCATGAAAATCATTATCAGAAGATTGACATTCAAAATTTTCGTGACCATATTTGAGTAATTCCGAGAAGTTAATAATTCTTTCTCAATTTATATTATGCTTGCCTTTGTGTGGATGTGTGAGAAATTCAAATTGAAAGCAGCAATTTTCATCCAAATATTTTATGATTTTGTTGCTCTTGAACCCTCTGATGCCGATCACAGAATCCCAATCTGCAAACAAACTGGTCACATAGACATTCCTGGAGTTTTCAAAATGGGTCCAATATTATGTGATGCTTACAGCTGATTAAAACGAATGTGGCAAGAAATTGCGAGACTTGCATCTTTTCCGTATATGGTGAGACGAATCTTGATTTGACAGCAGGAATAGACTCAGTTCAGATTTATTGACTTCTTTTGACGCTGCCCATGTCCATGATGTCATTGGCTTTCTATAACATTCGATGGATGATTTTTAGGCTATAAACCAGAGATGTTCCTTGAGTTTGGGTCATCACCATCGTCTGTTATAGGCACTTTTCACATACATTTGCATTGATTGTGTCCCTTAATAGTGACAGTAAAAGTTATGGAGAAATTGTGCGGATTATTGTCTGAGTTGCTATTGAGCTGTACAGTAACATTAAAAAACCTTGTGTGTTGTGATCCTGAATATTCCTTTATATTTATCGTGGATTATATACTTCAGTAAATTGATGATTCCTCATTGCATAGTGTTCCATTGTATATCAAGCAAGACTCTAGTGATAAATAATGGTTCCAAGAATTTATTCCAGCCATGGCACAATGGTCAGATATTTCCCCCGAGGCCCTGGGGCAATGATATGTCTGGCACTGTGGATATCTGTCTGTACATTCAACTCGCAGTAAATTCCTTGTCAACAGACTGACAATGGTTTGGTGCCACGGTAAAACTGTGTTGTCCACCGACTGATTCAGTCTTGATTAATTGAAGTCGAAGGATGCACAAAAGAGACATTGATTGTGTCTGGGCGGAAATACTGTAACAATCTGTGGTATCGTTGATTGCTGTTCGCAATATTGAGTAACATAGATTCATACAGCTTTCCTGACATTTGGCCAACATAATCTGACATTTCTACAGTCCTACATTGTTTGAAACATAGAATACAGGTTTTGTTCATATTGACTGACTTTCCACACACCTAAAGTCAAATGTTTTTTTTTTTTTTTTTCAAAGTTTCAGCAGACATGTTGCTTTGTGAAAGACCTTTATTATGATTTAGCACATCTGACAATTGTGAATCTCAGGAATAAAACATCTTTCCATGGAGAATGAAAGTATATTCATACTATTTTGCATACTAAGTATGCATAATATTTTGCACAACTGTGTGAACTATTCATTACCCTATCAATATTTCTGTGAAAGAATGGAAGACTTTCAATGCTGATGTCCATCTCTATAAAAACATTAGAGATGACAATTTAGATCATACACTTAACAATTACATGGAAAAAGGGTGAAGCCCTCCATAGACAAAGTTTTATTATGTTACCATGGATACAGCACCTGCTAAATCCTAGCAAATTTATTCCATTTATTCTGTCCGTAAAAAACTACTGCCTCCAGAGTAAGAGCATATTTACATTGTCGCTTACAGTGACTTGTCACCAGCAGTCGCAGAAATAAATATGTTGTTGGCAATTTTGTTTTGCATGTAGATTTCTAAGGTATCTTGCATACAGGAATAAATGAGATTTTATTCAGAAGGAAATTTCAGACGTAATTGTATTATTGGGGAATCTCTGAAAATGTGACTTTTCCATTATGATTCCAGTAATGCTGGTAGTTTTATTTACAGGGAATTCATATAAAAAGTAATTTGATGCAGCATCAACTGAGCTTATAATATACTCGACTATTCGGCCTGCTGATTCGATTCTAGAGAAATTGAGCATTCAAGTCACAGAAGTGCTTGCTGAGACAAGAAGCATTTTCATTGGGTCTCCATCTTATTAGTGTGTCGAATTGACAAATGTTTAACCATTTTGAAATGAACCAGAAAACAAAAGATTGCAAAATAATGTGATAATCTAATGATTGTAAATACTTTTCAGCTCTTTTATCTGGTTTAAATGTGCGATAACATTTTGTGATTCATGCTCACACTGATACCTATTACAGGAAATATACCTTACTCTGAACTCATTCACTTCATTAATGTTCGCAGTTGTTTCTGATCTTTCATCGCTTTCGTTCCACACTCAGCATACAAATGACGTTTTAAAGGAAGGAAGATAAGCCAAGAACGAATTTGTGTATTTAATTGGAACTTCGCATGCTATTAGATGAATTGCCCTGCCAAAGATTTTTATATGAAGTCTATGTAGATCCATTGATTGCATTCCAAAGAGAAACGCTAAATCACCCTTAGAAAACTTCAAGATGAAGGATACTGTTGAGTGTAATTGGTCGACTACGACCATGCAATGAGCTTGTTCCTTTTAAGTCAGTTTCAAGGAGCTAAATTTTACCAAACATGAACACATGGATGTAAAATATAACAGATATACAGTAAACTTCTGATAAATTCCATCATGTCACATCTTTCATTCTGATGTCGGCATTTTGTTATATAAATTTGTGTCTGAATCCTGCATAAAAAAGTATATCCTGTGAATCATGAGAATACTTCTTGAGCTATAAATATTTCATGACCATAATTTGATGTCTGGGTGCTGGAAGTAATGGACATCTTGGTATTTTACTACAATTAGGTGATACAGTATCATGTCATTGCCTGTCTGTCTTCATTGCACGGGGCTTGATCAGAAGTAAGTCGGGTAATTTTCTGGTGAATGTCAAACATTTGGGTGTTTGGTTTGGTTTCTATAGCTACCGAGCAACTGTTATAAAAACAAAAATTTTGAGACAGACAGGGAAAATTGAACTTGCTTTGTTATCAAAATAGCATTGACTCCAAGATCAATCTTTGCGCTGGGATCAAAGGAAATCCAGTTCGTTGATATGTCATGCTATTATTCCATGTTATATATGAGACACCCATGATGTAAGTATACTAATTATTGCAGTAATAAATGTATAACAAACTGGTTGACAATAATGGTTCTGTCTATAACTAAATGAACGTTCAGCAAACTAAATCAACATTTTCTCTAGGATGCTATTTAGATAAACTATATGACTCACACCGAAATGCCTCCAAGGCATCTTTAGGCCTTGACGTCTAGTTTTATATATGTATGTCTACTTGTACTATATTTGTATGGTTTTCTGGTGTCAAAATAAATCAAATCAAATAAAAAAAAAAATCATAATATTTTGCCATGTTATATATGAGACACCCATGATGTGAGTATACCAATTATTACAGTAATATAACAAACTGGTTCACAATAATGGTTCTGTCTATAACTAAATGAACGTTCAGCAAACTAAATCAACATTTTCTGTAGGATGCTATTTAGATAAACTATATGACTCCATGGTTTAAACAGCAAATCTTGCAGTAGTTTGCGCTGATGACATCCTGACGAGGTCTGGCACCAGGAAGGTTGGTCAGTGCTGTGTGTGAGAGCCGCGGACACAGACCTTGATTGGGACACGTTAATGGGGAGTCCAGACCATTAAGGATGTGGACACTTTAGAGAAAGTACTTTCTTCATTGCACCTCCCACTTGGTGGGCTTTATGTGTCAGTTAATGTTGCTGGAAGATGGGATAGAGTCTGAGGAGTGAAGATAGATGCACTGAGATGATCCAATTATAAGTTATTGTTGAGATTCTCGAAGAAAGTTCATGAAAATCATTATCACAAGATTGACATTCAAAATTTTCGTGACCAAATTTGAGTAATTTCAAGAAGTTAATCATTCTTCCTCAATTTATATTTATGCTTGCCTCTCTGTGGATGTGTGAGAAATTCAAATTGAAAGCAGCAATTTTCATCCAAATGTTTTATGATTTTGTTGATCTTGAACCCTCTGATGCCGATCACAAAATCACAATCTGCAAACAAATTATTCACATAGACATTCCTCAAGTTTTCAAAATGGGTCCAGTATTATGTGATGCTTACAGCCGATTAAAACGAATGTGGCAAGAAATTGCGAGACTTTTCTGTATATGGTGAGACGAATCATGATTTCATAGCAGGAATAGACTCAGTTGCAGATTTATTGACTTCTTTTGACACTGCCCATGTCCATGATGTCATTGGCTTTCTATAACATTCGATGGATGATTTTTAGGCTATAAACCAGAGATGTACCTTGAGTTTGAGTCATCACCCTCGTCTGTTATAGGTACTTTTCACATACATTTGCATTGAATGTGTCCCATAAAAGTAGCAGTAAAAGTTCTGGAGAAATTGTGCAGATTATTGTCTGATTTGCTATTGGTTACTGTATTGGTCCTAATAGTGGCACATGCCCTAATAGTAGAGCGCCCCCCTCGTTTCCTCAAAAATGTTCGATTTTTTTAACCTTGTAATTCACTTCATATCTTTGTAATAAAATCTTGGAGTGTTCCAATCCACATATGTATGTTATTTGAATCATAATAAAGTGGATTGAAGGCTACACCTGTACTATTGAGTGATTTTTCTTAAATTTGACCTCAAGTTCAACCTCATTTTTGCGAGCGCTACAGCTAGAGATCTTGCTTTGGCATGCGGTGCTACTATTAGGACAAATACGGTATGTACAGTAGTATTGAAAGTTGTTGTGATCCTGCATATTCCTTTATATTTATCATGGACTATATATTTCAGTGAATTGATAATTTCTCATTGCATAGTGTTCCATTGTATATCAAGCTAGATTCCAGTAATAAATAATGGGGTTCTGACAATTTATTCCAGCCATGGCACAATGGTCAGATATTTCCCCCGAGGCCCTGGGGCAATGATATGTCTGGCACTGTGGATATCTGTCTGTGCATTCAACTTGCTATAAAATCCTTGTCAACTAACTGACAATGGCTTGGTGCAATGGTACGCTGTGCTGTCCACCGACTGATTCAGCCTTGATTAATTGAAGTCGAAGGATGCACAAAAGAGATGTTGATTGTGCCTGGGCCGAAATACTGTAACAATCTGTGGTATCGTTGATTGCTATTCGCAATATTGAATAACAAAGAATCACACAGCTTTTCTGACATTTTGACCAACATGTATATTTCTGATATTTCTACAGTCCTACATCGTTCGAAATATAGAAAACATGTTCTGTTTATATTGACTGACTTTTCACATATCTAATGCCAAATCACGCAAATGTTATCTTTTTGTCTTCAAAGTTTCGGCAGCCATGTTACCTTGTGAAAGATCTTCAGTCAAATTTAACACATTTGAGATTTGCGTAGCTTTTTTTTCATCTCAGAAATAATGCTCCTTTCCATGGAGAATAGCTGGGTATTTTCATGCATAAAACTTGCATAATGTTGCACAACTATGTGAAATATTCATTACCCTATTTCTGCAAAGGAATGGAAGACTTCCATTGCTGATGTTCCTCTCTGTCATAACAGAGATGGCAATTTAGATCATACACGTAAAAGCTACATGATAAAAGGATGAAGCTCTCCATAGATGGAGTTTTATTATGTTACCATGGATACAGCACCTGCTAAATCCTAGCAAATTTATTCCATTTATTCTGTCCGTAAAAAACTACTGCCTCCGGAGTAAGAGCATATTTACATTGTCGCTTACGGTGACTTTTGTCACCAGCACTTCCAGAAATAGATTGTTGGCAATTTTGTGTTGCATGAGTATTTCTGAGGTTTTTCGTATACAGTAATGAATGAGATTTTATTCGGAAGGAAATTTTCATATTTTGTGAAATTCTGAACTTGTGACTTGTCAATTATGATTCCAGTACTGCTGGCACTTTTAATTACATAAAAATCCATGCAAGTAATTTAATGCAGCATTATTTGAGCTTACTTGACTATTCCGCCCACTGACTCAATTCTAGAGCAACTGAACATTCAAATCACAGAATTGCTTGCTGAGACAAGAAGCATTTTTCATTTCGTCTCCATCCTAATTGTCTCTCAAATTAACAAATAGTTAACCCTCTGGAAATGAACCAGATAACGAAAGACTGCGAAATAATGTGATAATCTAATTATTGTAAATGGTTTTCAGCTGTTTTATCTGGTTTAAATATGCGATAACATTTTGTGATTTATGCTAACAGTGATAACCATGTCAGGAAATGTACCTTACTCTGAACTTATTCACTTCGTTAACGGCTCGGCTGTTTCTGATCTCTTATTGCTTTCGTTCCACACTCAGCATACAAATGACGTTTTACAGGAAGTAAGATAAGCCAAGAATGCATTTGTGCATTTAATTGGAACTTCGCATCCTATTAGATGAATTGCTATTAGATGACTTTTTATGAAGTCTATCTAGATCCATTGATTGCTTTGCAAAGAGGTACGCTAAATCACCCTTAGGAAACTTCAGGATGAAGGGTAGTGTTGCGTTTGGTTGGTTGACTACAATCATGCAATTAGCTTGTTCTATTTCAAGTCAGCAGTGCATGAAGCTAAATTTGGCCAAACATGAATACATAGATATAAATAACATATACACAGTAAATCTTTAATATATTGCGTGATGTCACCACTTCCAAGCTAGTGTCGGTGTTTCGTCTCTGGATCCTGCATAAAAAAGTATATCCTTTGAATCATAAGAATACTTATTGACCTTCAACTCTTTCTCAACCATAATTTGATGTCTGGAGTATCACTGCAAATAGGTGATGCATTGTCATGTCTAAAAGCATTCAATATTTTGATAACAAGTGAGTGAATACTTCAAGTTTCCAAAAGTGGTTCAGTATTTTATGTGGTGCTTTCTTTTGATAAAATTTTTGGCAAGAATTTGCAAGGCTTGTATCTTTTCCGTATGATGAGATAAACCATGATTTGACAGCAGGAGTAAACTCAGTTCAGATTTATTGACTTGTTTTGACACTGTCTATGTCCATGATGTCATTGACATACTTTTTATGGGTGATTTTCAGGTTATAAACCAAAGATGTGTCTCTGAAATGGGTCATCGCCATCTTCTGTGTTGTTGACTTGAATGTGTCCCATAAAAATAGCAGTAAAAGTTCCAGAGAACTTGCACAGAAAGTGTCTGAGTTGCTATTGAGTATGTACAGTAACATTAAAAAACCTTGTAAATTGTTGTGATCCTGAATATTCCTTTATATTTATCATGGACTATATATTTCAGTGAGTTGATAGTTGGTAATTAAGGCATTTCGGCAGAAATGCCTTTATGGTTTTAGCAGAATTTTTTTTTTCTTCTTCTTCTTCCGCCACTTTTGGTTTCCAGACGATAACTTTAGATTGCCTTGACGGATCCTCGTCAAATTTTCACCACAAGTCAGAAATGATATGTGGAAGAACCCTATTCTTTTTGAGCCGGATCCGAGGTCCGTGAGGTCCGTGAGGATGAAATCAAGGCTAATTTTGAGACTTGGTTTCCGGACGATAACTGGAAAAATATTTACGCAATAGTTGCAGAACTCTGCATGGAGGTTCATATGCCACCAGGGAAGAACCCTATTGATTTTGGGATCGATCCGTCAAACGACCTTTGACCTAGAGGTCGAAATAATTTTTTGCTGATTCATCCTTGAGGCTTCCTGCATATCTCGGAAACGGTGCGTCGTAGAGCGAAACGGACATTATTTTCGGACTCGTCGCCCTAGACAAACATGTCTAAGGGGTATTATGGATGAACTTTGACCTTGACCCGAAATTTTTTTGCCGAGTCGGCATTTTTCGTTTTCGTCGATATCTCGGGAACGGTGTGTCGTAGAGCGAAACGGACGTTATTTTCGGACTCGTCGCCCTAGACAAACATGTCTAAAGGGTATTACGGATGAACTTTGACCTTGACCCCAAATTTTTTTGCCGAGTCGGCATTTTTCGTTTTCGTCGATATCTCGGAAACGGTGCGTCGTAGAGCGAAACGGACGTTATTTTCGGACTCGTCGCCCTAGACAAACATGTCTAAGGGGCATTACGGATGAACTTTGACCTTGACCCCAAATTTTTTTGCCGAGTCGACATTTTTCGTTTTCGTCGATATCTCGGAAACGGTGCGTCGTAGAGCGAAACGGACGTTATTTTCGGACTCGTCGCCCTAGACAAACATGTCTTAAGGGTATTATCGATGAACTTTGACCTTGACCCGAAATTTTTTTGCCGAGTCGGCATTTTTCGTTTTCGTCGATATCTCGGGAACGGTGTGTCGTAGAGCGAAACGGACGTTATTTCGGACTCGTCGCCCTAGACAAACATGTCTAAAGGGTATTATGGATGAACTTTGACCTTGACCCGAAATTTTTTTGCCGAGTCGGCATTTCTCGTTTTCGTCGATATCTCGGGAACGGTGTGTCGTAGAGCGAAATGGACGTTATTTTCGGACTTGTCGCTCTAGACAACATTTATCTCATATGTATTATGGATGAAGTTTGACCTTGACTAAAAAATTTTTTGCCGAGTTGGCATTTTTCGTTTTCATCGATATCTCGGAAACACTGAGTCGTAGAGCGAAACAGACTTTTTTTCGGACTCGTCGCCCTAGACAAACATGTCTAAGGGGTATTATTTTAACGGTAAATTTTTTGCGGAGTCGACATTTTTCATTTTCGTCGATATCTAGTATATATTATAAATTAATCATCACACCGAAATGCCTCCAAGGCATCTTTAGGCCTTGACGTCTAGTTCTTTTTGCCATCCTGTTATCTTGTATATGGAGCTAATAGCAGAAATAAATAATAGTTTGGACAATTTATTCTTGCCATGGCACAATGGTCAGATATTTCTCCCGAGGCCCTGGGGCAATGATATGTCTGGCACTGTGGATATCTGTCTGTGCATTCAACTCGCAGTAAATTCCTTGTCAACAGACTGACAATGGCTTGGTGCCATGGTATAACTGTGCTGTCCACCAACTAATTCAGTCTTGATTAATTGCAGTGGAAGGATGCACAAAAAAGATGTTGATTGTGTCTGTGCTGAAATACTGTAACAATCTTGGGATATCATTGATCGCTGTTCACAATATCGAGTAACACATGTGGATTCACACTGCTTTTCTGACATTTAGATCAACATATATAAATCTGACATTTCTGCAGTCGTATATTGTTTGGAACATAGAAAACAGGTTTTGTTTATATTAATTGACTTTTCACACACCTAATGCCAAATCATACAAATGTTACTTTTCTATTTCCAAAGTTTCGGCAGCGATGTTACCTTGTGAAAGATCTTCAGTCAAATTTAACACATTTGAGATTTGCGTAGCTTTTTTTTCATCTCAGAAATAATGCTCCTTTCCATGGAGAATAGCTGGGTATTTTCACGCATAAAACTTGCATAATGTTGCACAACTATGTGAAATATTCATTACCCTATTTCTGCAAAGGAATGGAAGACTTCCATTGCTGATGTTCCTCTCTGTCATAACAGAGATGGCAATTTAGATCATACACGTAAAAGCTACATGATAAAAGGATGAAGCCCTCCATAGATGAAGTTTTATTATGTTACCATGGATACAGCACCTGCTAAATCCTAGCAAATTTATTTCATTTAATCCGTCCGTAAAAAACTACTGCCTCTGGAGTAAGAGCATATTTACATTGTCGCGTACAGTGACTTTCACCAGCACTTCCAGAAATAGATTGTTGGCAATTTTGTGTTGCATGAGTACATTTGTATTTCTGAGGTTTTTCGTATACAGTAATGAATGAGATTTTATTCGGAAGGAAATTTTCATATTTTGTGAAATTCTGAACTTGTGACTTGTCAATTATGATTCCAGTACTGCTGGCACTTTTAATTACATAAAAATCCATGCAAGTAATTTAATGCAGCATTATTTGAGCTTACTTGACTATTCCGCCCACTGACTCAATTCTAGAGCAACTGAACATTCAAATCACAGAATTGCTTGCTGAGACAAGAAGCATTTTTCATTTTCAGGTTATAAACCTGAAAAGATGTGTCTTTGAAATGGGTCATCGCCATCTTCTGTGTTGTTGACTTGAATGTGTCCCATAAAAATAGCAGTAAAAGTTCCAGGGAACTTGCACAGAAAGTGTCTGAGTTGCTATTGAGTATGTACAGTAACATTAAAAAACCTTGTAAATTGTTGTGATCCTGAATATTCCTTTATATTTATCATGGACAATATATTTCAGTGAATTGATAGTTGGTAATTCTTTTTGCCATCCTGTTATCTTGTACCGGGTATATGGAGCTAGATTCCAGAAATAAATAATACTTTGTACAATTTATTCTTGCCATGGCACAATGGTCAGATATTTCTCCCGAGGCCCTGGGGCAGTGATATGTCTGGCACTGTGGATATCTGTCTGTGCATTCAACTCGTAGTAAATTCCTCGTCAACTGACTGACAATGGCTTGGTGCCACGGTACAACTGTGCTGTCCACCGACTGATTCAGTCTTGATTAATTGAAGTCGGAAGGATGCACAAAAGTGATGTTGATTGTGTCTGTGCTGAAATACTGTAACAATCTGGGGGTATCATTGATCGCTGTTCACAATATTGAGTAACACATGTGGATTCACACTGCTTTTCTGACATTTAGATCAACATATATAAATTTGAAATTTCTGCAGTCATATATTGTTTGGAACATAGAAAACAGGTTTTGTTTATATTGATTGACTTTTCACACACCTAATGCCAAGTCATGCAAATGCTACCTTTTTATTTCCAAAGTTTCGGCAGCCATGTTACCTTGTGAAAGATCTTCAGTCAAATTTAGCACATTTGAGATTTGTGTAGCTTTTTTCATCTCAGAAATAAAGTACATTTTCCATGGAGAAAAGCTGAGTATTTTCATGCAAAAACGTGCATAATATTGCATAACTCTGTGAGATATTCATTACCCTATACCGGTATACAATATTACTGCAAAGGAATGGAAGACTTTCAATGGTGATGTCAATTTCTATAATAACATTAGAGATGGCAATTTAGATCGTACGCGTAAAAAATACATGAAAAAAGGGGAAAAGCTATTGCTTCCTGAGTAAGAGCATATTTACATTGTCGCTTTCAGTCACTTGTCACCGTCAGTTGCAGAAATATGTTGTTGGCAGTTTCGTTCTGCACGATTTCTAAGGTTTCTCGTATACACGAATAAATGGGATTTGATTCGAAAGGAAATTTTCATATTTTTTGCGAATCTTTTCCATCATTATTCCAGTACAGTCAGCACTTTTAATTACATAAAAATCTATGCAAATTTAATGCAATGTAATTAGAGCTTACTTGACTATTCTGCTCATTAATTTGAATTGAACTTTGAAATCACAGAAGTGCTTGCTGAGGCAAAAAGCATTTTTCATTTGGTCTCCATCCTAATTGTGTCCCAAATTGATAATGTTTAACCATCTTGAAATGAACCAGATAACAAAAGATTTGCGAAATAATGTGATAATCTAATGATTATAAATGGTTTTTGTATGTTTTATCTCCTACTTTAGTTGGCTGGCCTAAATTTACGATAACATTTTGTGATTCATGCTGTCAGTGATACCCGTGTCAGGAAATGTACCTTACTCGGTTACGTATTCACTTCATTAACGTGTGCGGTAATTTCTGATCTTTCATGGCCTTCGTTCCAAACTCAGCATACAAATGCAATTTTACAGGAAGGAAGATAAGCCAAGAATGAATTTGTGCATTTAATTGGAACTTCGCATGCTATTAGATGAATTACCCTGCCAAGGTTTTTTATATGAATATCAATTGATTGTTTTGCAAAGAGATACACTAAATCACCCTTAGAAAACTTCTAGATGATGGGTAGTGTTGAGTTAAGTTGGTTGACCACAATCATGCAATAATTTTGTTAGGAAGAGCAGGGCTCTTCCTCTATGATGTTGTTTTTTTTTGATTTTTGAATTTTTTCTTTTGTTTACATTCTTGAAAGTGCCACTTGGAACCACAACAGGCTATTCAACTGTGGCTAATTGGGAGGGCCCGGGGCCCGTTGGGAGGAAAATGACGCCCGTGTACCTAATCATGGTTAATGTAATAAGTTATTAGCGATAATAATCCCAGGAGACGTGTGTTCCGACCGTTTTTTTTTTTTGTATGTCACCGTTTCATACCCATCACCACTCCCGTTTTGATCTCCACTGGAACAGTGCTTTCTTGCAATCATATGCACTCAAAGTTTTGGATATACATTCCGCACAATATATAGATACAGTATGGTATTGCAACAATGAAAAACAAGTTGATACGGCAACATAATAATTATGTGTTAGTGGTGGTATTCCATATTCCAGTGGGCAAATTCAATTCTCGTGTGGCCCCGATAAGCAGTCACGGCAGTCGGCCCGCCAGCCAGAGAGTCACTGAATTGTCCAATCGGGAAGCTGTCTTGGCGGACACACCCACATGTTTATGAAATACACGTGGATATAATGATATGCAAATGATCACGTGAGCGAGTCCCGCCAATTAGCGTACTGCCCCAAAAAATTGCTGCAGGGTCAAGGTCAAAATGCCAGCCGCCAAGAGATCGTCCAACTGAGTGCGGTATTTGTGGAAATACTTGTTACGACCCAAATAAATGGTCTTTTCTATGACTCTTTCCTACTTCACTGGTAATACTTCATAAAAATATCACCACCGAAAGCTTGTTTATGGGGGAATTTAATTAAAAATGCCATTGAAGTGAAGCGAGATTTCAACGAGATTTGACTAAAAGGAACAGTCGGAAACAAACAAACAAAACTTGGCAGATTTGCGGAGCTTTTACACGGGAAAAAACTTAGTTTCCTCCTAAAATAAGCAGAAACAAATGGATACTAGATCTAGCACTTTTATCATGTTTATGATAGTTTCATATTGCCGACGAGAATTGTCAGTGCTGATTTTGATAGCAGTCACACGAGCGGCGATTCGGGGTGTGGGGTGTGCCTGGGCTAATTCAGTATTTGGCAGCTGACACTACACACTGCACACTGACACAACATGTACGCTGATCTTCAAACCAACATTTGGGCAAGGAGAAACATGATCGCATTGATGAAAAAAGCTTTCATGCATGTCATGAATTATTGGAAATGCAGACAAGTTACTGAAATGTTTCTGCAGTACAAATCAAAACACTGAAAAAAAATCCATAAAGAAATTTAAATCTAAGACTAAAGCTCAAAAAACATTGTGCCTCCTAAATCAGAAAAACATAATCAGAACCTTGAAAATCTTACACATTGGTCCCAAAAATAGTCGGGTGATTTTTAAACGTGTTCAACAAGGTAAAGCTTCTGACTTGTAGAGATTTCATGGCTGTAACGGAATAAGTAACATTAGTTTTATTGATTAAGTCTTATTGGCCACAATAAAAATAATTATTACAAGAAACATTTATTATTGGGTTCAACAATGTAAAGGTTCTGGGGCCCAGACGAGTCGACAGGTACCCAAATTCGGGGCGGGTCATACAATTACCTGGATCGGAATTTTGTTACTCGTATTTGAGAACAAATAAAGATATAGTTTTGAATATTTTTGATAAACACTAGTAAAATCACAAGAATGACAAGGAAATCATCAGGAAAAAAAACGATAGTTTTATGAGGTCATGACATTGTGATCTTTCTCAAACTTGAAAATACCGGTAATTACTGACGAAACAAATAATATGTGTCAAAGATCAATGTCTGGCGTTTACGTGTTACAAATTGCTTCAGTGAGTATCATTCAAATTTTGCTATATATTTGGACGGGTCGGGTCAGACGACATAGGTACCCGGTTCGGAAATTTCCGACTCACTCGGGCCCTAAAAAGTTCTATCCAGTCATGACTAACCGAATAGGTTATCATTAGTTTTACTAGTTAAGTCTATTATTGACCACAATAAAAATAGTTACATGACAAGAAAATAGTTACATGACAAATTTATTGGCTCAACAAGGTATAGATTCTGCCCAGTAGAGTTACAATATGACCACAACATATATGTACCAAATCAAATACAATATTCAAGGATTTTTAAATAGTTCTGTGCAAACATTTTCGAAGCTCTTCCTTTGAGGCCAGTGGCCCTTGTTCCACTTCAAGTCAGTTACTCAGAGCTAAATTTTCTCAAACATGAACACATGGATATAAATAACAGATACACAGTAAACCTCTGATATATTCCAAGATATCACATATTTCATGTTGATGTCGGCATTTTATTAGGTAAATTTGTGTCTGGATCCTTTCATGACCATAATTTGATGTCTGGGTGCTAGAAGTAATGGACATCTTGGTATTTTACTACAATTAGGTGATACAATATCATGTCATTGCCTGTCTGTCTTCATTGTATGGGGCTTGATCAGAAGTAAGTTGGGTAATTTTCTGGCGAATGTCAAACATTTGGGTGTTTGGTTTGGTTTCTGTAGCCACCGAGAAACTGTTATAAAAACAATAATTTTGAGACAGACAGGGAAAATTGAACTTGCTTTGTTATCAAAATAACATTGATTCCAAGATCAAACTTTGCATTGGCATCAAAGCAAATCCAGTTCATTGATATGTAATGCTATTATGCCATGTTATATATGAGACACCCATGATGTGATGTGAGTATACCAATTATTACAGTAATATAACAAACTGGTTGACAATAATGGTTCTGTCTATGACTAAATGAACGTTCAGCAAACTAAATCAACATTTTCTCCAGGATGCTATTTAGATAAACTATATGACTACATGGTTCAAACAGCAAATCTTGCAGTAGTTTGCGCTGATGACATCCTGACGAAGTCTGGTACCAGGAAGGTTGGTCCAGTGCTGTGTGTGAGAGCTGCGGACACAGACCTTGATTGGGACACGTTGATGGGGAGTCCAGACCATTAAGGATGTGGACACTTTAGAGAAAGTACTTTCTTCATTGCTCCTCCCACTTGTTGGGCTTTATGTGTCAGTTAATGTTGCTGGAAGATGGGATAGAGTCTGAGGAGTGAAGATAGATGCACTGAGATGATCCAATTATAAGTTATTGTTGAGATTTTTGAAGAAAGTTCATGACAATCATTATCACAAGATTGACATTTGAAATTTTCGTGATCAAATTTGAGTAATTTCAAGAAGTTAATCATTCTTTCTCAATTTATATTTATGCTTGCCTTTCTGTGGATGTGTAAGAAATTCAAATTGAAAGCAGCAATTTTCATCCAAATATTTTATGATTTTGTTGATCTTAAACCTTCTGATGCCGATCACAAAATCACAATCTGCAAACAAACGTCACATAGACATTCCATGAGTTTTCAAAATGGGTCCAATATTATGTGATGCTTACAGCTGATTAAAACGAATGTGGCAAGAAATTGCAAGACTTGCATCTTTTCCGTATATGGTGAGACGAGTCATGATTTGACAGCAGGAATAGACTCAGTTGCAGATTTATTGACTTCTTTTGACACTGCCCATGTCCATGATGTCATTGGCTTTCTATAACATTCGATGGATGATTTTTAGGCTATAAACCAGAGATGTACCTTGAGTTTGAGTCATCACCCTCGTCTGTTATAGGTACCTTTCACATACATTTGCATTGAATGTGTCCCATAAAAGTAGCAGTAAAAGTTCTGGAGAAATTGTGCAGATTATTGTCTGATTTGCTATTGGTTACTGTATTGGTCCTAATAGTGGCACATGCCCTAATAGTAGAGCGCCCCCCTCGTTTCCTCAAAAATGTTCGATTTTTTTAACCTTGTAATTCACTTCATATCTTTGTAATAAAATCTTGGAGTGTTCCAATCCACATATGTATGTTATTTGAATCATAATAAAGTGGATTGAAGGCTACACCTGTACTATTGAGTGATTTTTCTTAAATTTGACCTCAAGTTCAACCTCATTTTTGCGAGCGCTACAGCTAGAGATCTTGCTTTGGCATGCGGTGCTACTATTAGGACAAATACGGTATGTACAGTAGTATTGAAAGTTGTTGTGATCCTGCATATTCCTTCATATTTATCATGGACTCTATATTTCAGTGAATTGATAATTTCTCATTGCATAGTGTTCCATTGTATATCAAGCTAGATTCCAGTAATAAATAATGGGGTTCTGACAATTTATTCCAGCCATGGCACAATGGTCAGATATTTCCCCCGAGGCCCTGGGGCAATGATATGTCTGGCATTGTGGATATCTGTCTGTGCATTCAACTTGCTATAAAATCCTTGTCAACTAACTGACAATGGCTTGGTGCAATGGTACGCTGTGCTGTCCACCGACTGATTCAGCCTTGATTAATTGAAGTCGAAGGATGCACAAAAGAGATGTTGATTGTGCCTGGGCGGAAATACTGTAACAATCTGTGGTATCGTTGATTGCTATTCGCAATATTGAATAACAAAGAATCACACAGCTTTTCTGACATTTTGACCAACATGTATATTTCTGATATTTCTACAGTCCTACATCGTTCGAAATATAGAAAACATGTTCTGTTTATATTGACTGACTTTTCACATATCTAATGCCAAATCACGCAAATGTTATCTTTTTGTCTTCAAAGTTTCGGCAGCCATGTTACCTTGTGAAAGATCTTCAGTCAAATTTAACACATTTGAGATTTGCGTAGCTTTTTTTTCATCTCAGAAATAATGCTCCTTTCCATGGAGAATAGCTGGGTATTTTCATGCATAAAACTTGCACAATGTTGCACAACTATGTGAAATATTCATTACCCTATTTCTGCAAAGGAATGGAAGACTTTCATTGCTGATGTTCCTCCCTGTCATAACAGAGATGGCAATTTAGATCATACACGTAAAAGCTACATGATAAAAGGATGAAGCCCTCCATAGATGGAGTTTTATTATGTTACCATGGATACAGCACCTGCTAAATCCTAGCAAATTTATTCCATTTATTCTGTCCGTAAAAAACTACTGCCTCTGAAGTAAGAGCATATTTACATTGTCGCTTATAGTGACTTTCACCAGCACTTCCAGAAATAGATTGTTGGCAATTTTGTGTTGCATGAGTATTTCTGAGGTTTTTCATATACAGTAATGAATGAGATTTTATTCGGAAGGAAATTTTCATATTTTGTGAAATTCTGAACTTGTGACTTGTCAATTATGATTCCAGTACTGCTGGCACTTTTAATTACATAAAAATCCATGCAAGTAATTTAATGCAGCATTATTTGAGCTTACTTGACTATTCCGCCCACTGACTCAATTCTAGAGCAACTGAACATTCAAATCACAGAATTGCTTGCTGAGACAAGAAGCATTTTTCATTTCGTCTCCATCCTAATTGTCTCTCAAATTAACAAATAGTTAACCCTCTGGAAATGAACCAGATAACGAAAGACTGCGAAATAATGTGATAATCTAATTATTGTAAATGGTTTTCAGCTGTTTTATCTGGTTTAAATATGCGATAACATTTTGTGATTTATGCTAACAGTGATAACCATGTCAGGAAATGTACCTTACTCTGAACTTATTCACTTCGTTAACGGCTCGGCTGTTTCTGATCTCTTATTGCTTTCGTTCCACACTCAGCATACAAATGACGTTTTACAGGAAGTAAGATAAGCCAAGAATGAATTTGTGCATTTAATTGGAACTTCGCATGCTATTAGATGAATTGCTATTAGATGACTTTTTATGAAGTCTATCTAGATCCATTGATTGCTTTGCAAAGAGGTACGCTAAATCACCCTTAGGAAACTTCAGGATGAAGGGTAGTGTTGCGTTTGGTTGGTTGACTACAATCATGCAATTAGCTTGTTCTATTTCAAGTCAGCAGTGCATGAAGCTAAATTTGGCCAAACATGAATACATAGATATAAATAACATATACACAGTAAATCTTTAATATATTGCGTGATGTCACCACTTCCAAGCTAGTGTCGGTGTTTCGTCTCTGGATCCTGCATAAAAAAGTATATCCTTTGAATCATAAGAATACTTCTTGACCTTCAACTCTTTCTCAACCATAATTTGATGTCTGGAGTATCACTGCAAATAGGTGATGCATTGTCATGTCTAAAAGCATTCAATATTTTGATAACAAGTGAGTGAATACTTCAAGTTTCCAAAAGTGGTTCAGTATTTTATGTGGTGCTTTCTTTTGATAAAATTTTTGGCAAGAATTTGCAAGGCTTGTATCTTTTCCGTATGATGAGATAAACCATGATTTGACAGCAGGAGTAAACTCAGTTCAGATTTATTGACTTGTTTTGACACTGTCTATGTCCATGATGTCATTGACATACTTTTTATGGGTGATTTTCAGGTTATAAACCAAAGATGTGTCTCTGAAATGG
The DNA here is from genome assembly GCA_949152475.1 of Terebella lapidaria. NCBI lineage: Eukaryota > Metazoa > Annelida > Polychaeta > Terebellida > Terebellidae > Terebella > Terebella lapidaria. The sequence goes on from OX424562.1 coordinate 5,760,787, forward strand.
GTCATCGCCATCTTCTGTGTTGTTGACTTGAATGTGTCCCATAAAAATAGCAGTAAAAGTTCCAGAGAACTTGCACAGAAAGTGTCTGAGTTGCTATTGAGTATGTACAGTAACATTAAAAAACCTTGTAAATTGTTGTGATCCTGAATATTCCTTTATATTTATCATGGACTATATATTTCAGTGAGTTGATAGTTGGTAATTAAGGCATTTCGGCAGAAATGCCTTTATGGTTTTAGCAGAATTTTTTTTTTTTTTTTTTTTTTTTTTTTCTCCTTCCGCCACTTTTGGTTTCCAGACGATAACTTTAGATTGCCTTGACGGATCCTCGTCAAATTTTCACCACAAGTCAGAAATGATATGTGGAAGAACCCTATTCTTTTTGAGCCGGATCCGAGGTCCGTGAGGTCCGTGAGGATGAAATCAAGGCTAATTTTGAGACTTGGTTTCCGGACGATAACTGGAAAAATATTTACACAATAGTTGCAGAACTCTGCATGGAGGTTCATATGCCACCAGGGAAGAACCCTATTGATTTTGGGATCGATCCGTCAAACGACCTTTGACCTAGAGGTCGAAATAATTTTTTGCTGATTCATCCTTGAGGCTTCCTGCATATCTCAGAAACCGTGCATTGTAGAGCGAAACAGACGTTATTTTCGGACTCGTCGCCCTAGACAAACATCTCTAGGGTGTATTATTTTTTTTGATCCGGCTCCGAGGTCCGTGTTGTCTAGGACTCGTCGCCCTAGACAAACATGTCTAAGGGGTATTATGGATGAACTTTGACCTTGACCCCAAATTTTTTTGCCGAGTCGCCGAGTTTTTCGTTTTCGTCGATATCTCGGGAACGGTGCGTCGTAGAGCAAAACGGACGTTATTTTCGGACTCGTCGCCCTAGACAAACATGTCTAATGGGTATTATTGATGAACTTTGACCTTGACCCGAATTTTTTTTGCCGAGTCGGCATTTTTCGTTTTCGTCGATATCTCGGAAACGGTGCTTCGTAGAGCGAAACGGACGTTATTTTTGGACTCGTCGCCCTAGACAAACATGTCTAAGGGGTATTATGGATGAACTTTGACCTTGACCCGAAATTTTTTTGCCGAGTCGGCATTTTTCGTTTTCGTCGATATCTCGGGAACGGTGTGTCGTAGAGCGAAACGGACGTTATTTTCGGACTCGTCGCCCTAGACAAACATGTCTAAAGGGTATTACGGATGAACTTTGACCTTGACCCCAAATTTTTTTGCCGAGTCGGCATTTTTCGTTTTCGTCGATATCTCGGAAACGGTGCGTCGTAGAGCGAAACGGACGTTATTTTCGGACTCGTCGCCGTAGACAAACATGTCTAAGGGGCATTACGGATGAACTTTGACCTTAACCCGAAATTTTTTTGCCGAGTCGGCATTTTTCGTTTTCGTCGATATCTCGGAAACGGTGCGTCGTAGAGCGAAACGGACGTTATTTTCGGACTCGCCGCCCTAGACAAACATGTCTTAAGGGTATTATCGATGAACTTTGACCTTGACCCGAAATTTTTTTGCCGAGTCGGCATTTTTCGTTTTCGTCGATATCTCGGGAATGGTGTGTCGTAGAGCGAAACGGACGTTATTTTCGGACTCGTCGCCCTAGACAAACATGTCTAAAGGGTATTATGGATGAACTTTGACCTTGACCCGAAATTTTTTTGCCGAGTGCATTCCTCGTTTTCGTCGATATCTCGGGAACGGTGTGTCGTAGAGCGAAATGGACGTTATTTTCGGACTTGTCGCTCTAGACAACATTTATCTCATATGTATTATGGATGAAGTTTGACCTTGACTAAAAAAATTTTTGCCGAGTTGGCATTTTTCGTTTTCGTCGATATCTCGGAAACACTGAGTCGTAGAGCGAAACAGACTTTTTTTTTAGGACTCGTCGCCCTAGACAAACATGTTTAAGGGGTATTATTTTAACGGTAAATTTTTTGCGGAGTCGACAATTTTCATTTTCGTCGATATGTAGTATATATTATAAATTAATCATCACACCGAAATGCCTCCAAGGCATCTTTAGGCCTTAGTTTGGACAATTTATTCTTGCCATGGCACAATGGTCAGATATTTCTCCCGAGGCCCTGGGGCAATGATATGTCTGGCACTGTGGATATCTGTCTGTGCATTCAACTCGTAGTAAATTCCTTGTCAACTGACTAACAATGGCTTGGTGCCACGGTACAACTGTGCTGTCCACCGACTGATTCAGTCTTGATTAATTGAAGTCGGAAGGATGCACAAAAGCGATGTTGATTAATTGTGTCTGTGCTGAAATACTGTAACAATCTGGGGGTATCATTGATCGCTGTTCACAATATTGAGTAACACATGTGGATTCACACTGCTTTTCTGACATTTAGATCAACATAATATAAATTTGACATTTCTGCAGTCATATATTGTTTGGAACATAGAAAACAGGTTTTGTTTATATTGATTGACTTTTCACACACCTAATGCCAAGTCATGCAAATGCTACCTTTTTATTTCCAAAGTTTCGGCAGCCATGTTACCTTATGAAAGATCTTCAGTCAAATTTAGCACATTTGAGATTTGTGTAGCTTTTTTCATCTCAGAAATAAAGTACATTTTCCATGGAGAAAAGCTGAGTATTTTCATGCAAAAACGTGCATAATATTGCATAACTCTGTGAGATATTCATTACCCTATACCGGTATACAATATTACTGCAAAGGAATGGAAGACTTTCAATGGTGATGTCAATTTCTATAATAACATTAGAGATGGCAATTTAGATCGTACGCGTAAAAAATACATGAAAAAGGGGAAAAGCTATTGCTTCCCGAGTAAGAGCATATTTACATTGTCGCTTACAGTCACTTGTCACCAGCAATCGCAGAAATATGTTGTTGGCAATTTCGTTCTGCACCACTTCTAAGGTTTCTCGTATACACGAATAAATGGGATTTGATTCGGAAGGAAGTTTTCATATTTTTCTGTGAATTTTTTCCATCATTATTCCAGTACAGTCAGCACTTTTAATTACATAAAAATCTATGCAAATTTAATGCAATGTAATTAGAACTTACTTGACTATTCTGCTCGCTGATTTGATTCTAGAATTGAACTTTGAAATCACAGAAGTGCTTGTTGAGACGAAAAGCATTTTTCATTGGGTCTCCATCCTAACTGTTTCTCAAATTGACAAATGTTTAATAATCTTGAAATGAACCAGATAACAAAAGATTGCGAAATAATGTGATAATCTAATGATTGTAAATGGTTTTTAGCTGTTTTATCTCCTACTTGACTGGATTAAGTATGTGATAACATTTTGTGATTCATGTTGACACTGATACTGATATCAGGAAATGTTACTTACTTTGGAACTTATTCACTTCATCAAGGTGCTCGGTTGTTTCTGACTTTTCATTGCTTTCGTTCCACACTCAGCATACAAATGACGTTTTACAGGAAGTAAGATAAGCCAAGAACGAATTTGTGCATTTAATTGGAACTTCGCATGCTATTAGATGAATTGCCCTTCCAAAGTTTTTTTATGAAGTCTATCTAGATCCATTGATTGCATTTCAAAGAGAAACGCTGAATCACCCTGAGAAAACTCTCAAGACGAAGTATAGTGTTGAGTATAATTAGTTGACTACAATCATGCGATAAGCTTGTTCCACTTCAAGTCAGTTACTCAGAGCTAAATTTTCTCAAACACGAACACATGGAAATATAAATACCAGATACACAGTAAACCTCTAATATATTCCAAGATATCACATATTTCATGTTGATGTTGGCATTTTATAAGGGAAATTTGTGTCTGGATCCTGCATAAAAAAGATATGTCATATGAATCATAGGAATATTTCTTGACCTAGCTAACGCTTTCATGACCATAATTTGATGTCTGGGTGCTGGAAGTAGCAGACATCATGGTATTTTACTACAATTAGGTGATACAATGTCAAGTCATTGCCTGTCTGTCTTCATTGTACGGGGCTTGATCAGAAGTAAGTTGGGTAATTTTCTGGCGAATGTCAAACATTTGGGTGTTTGGTTTGGTTTCTGTAGCCACCGAGAAACTGTTATAAAAACACAAATTTTGAGACAGACAGGGAAAATTGAACTTGCTTTGTTATCAAAATAGCATTGATTCCAAGATCAAACTTTGCATTGGCATCAAAGGAAATCCAGTTCGTTGATATGTCATGCTATTATTCCATGTCATATATGAGACACCCATGATGTGAGTATACCAATTATTACAGTAATATAACAAACTGGTTCACAATAACGGTTCTGTCTATAACTAAATGAACGTTCAGCAAACTAAATCAACATTTTCTCTAGGATGCTATTTAGATAACCTATATGACTCCATGGTTTAAACAGCAAATCTTGCAGTAGTTTGCGCTGATGACATCCTGACGAGGTCTGGTATCAGGAAGGTTGGTCAGTGCTGTGTGTGAGAGCAGCAGACATAGACCTTGATTGGGACACGTTAATGGGGAGTCCAGACCATTAAGGATGTGGACACTTTAGAGAAAGTACTTTCTTCATTGCTCCTCCCACTTGTTGGGCTTTATGTGTCAGTTAATGTTGCTGGAAGATGGGACAGCGTCTGAGGAGTGAAGATAGATGCACTGAGATGATCCGATTATAAGTTATTGTTGAGATTCTCGAAGAAAGTTCATGAAAATCATTATCACAAGATTCACATTCAAAATTTTCGTGACCAAATTTGAGTAATTTCAAGAAGTTAATCATTCTTCCTCAATTTATATTTATGCTTGCCTTTTTATGGATGTGTAAGAAATTCAAATTAAAGCCGCAAGACTCAAAAATTTTCATCCAACTATTCAATGATTTTGTTGACGTACAAGACATCTCTGTGATGTGGATGACAAAATTACAATCTTCAAACAAACCACATTGACATTTCCAAAGTCGTCAAAATGGGTCCAGTATTATGTGATGCTTCCAGCTGATGAAAACGAATGTGGCAAGAAATTGCAAGGCTTGCGACTTCTCCGTATGATGAGACGAATCATGATTTGACAGCATAAGTAAACTCAGTTCAGATTTATCAACTTATTTTGACGCTGCCTATGTACATGATATCATTGACATACTATAACATTCAATGGATAATTCTCAGGTTATTAACCAAAGATGTGTTTTGGAATGGGTCATCACCAATGTCCATTATAGACCTTTTTTTCACAGTTGTACATTTATCTGGAATGTGTCCCATAATAGTAGCAGTAAAAGTTTCAGAGAACTTGCACAGAAATTGTGTGAATGCCATTGATGAGTATTTACAGTGAATGATATTGATAAAAAAACCTTGTAAATTGTTAGTTTCAATGTGTGTTGATAAAATTAGTTTTCTAAAATGATATATCCAGCATATCAAAATGAAATTTTTTGATGGTAATAAATATTCCTTGAAGTTTATTGTGGACTATGTATTTCAACGAATTATAAAATTTTCTATGCAGCGAGTGTTTTCCTGTATATGGAGTAATAAATAAATGGTCGGAACGATTCATTCCCGCCATGGCACAATGGTCAGATATTTCCCCTGAGGCCCCGGGGCAATGATATGTCTGGCACTGTGGATATCTGTCTGTGCATTCAACTCGCAGTAAATTCCTTGTCAACAGACTGACAATGGCTTGGTGCCATGGTATAACTGTGCTGTCCACCGGATGATTCATTCTTGATTAATTGGAGTCGAAGGATGCACAAAAGAGATGTTGATTTTGTCTGGGCCGAAATACTGTAACAATCTACAGTATCGTTGATTGCAGTTCTCAATATTGAGTAACAAAGAATCACACAGCTTTTCTGGCATTTTGACCAACATGTATATTTCTGATATTTCTACAGTTCTACATCATTCGAAACATAGAAAACATGTTTTGTTTATATTGACTGACTTTTCACACACCCAATGCCAAATCATGCAAATGTTACCTTTTTATCTTCAAAGTTTCGGCAGCCATGTTACCTTGTGAAAGATCTTCAGTCAAATTTAACACATTTGAGATTTGCATAGCTTTTTTTTCATCTCAGAAATAATGCTTCTTTCCATGGAGAATAGCTGGGTATTTTCATGCATAAAACTTGCATAATGTTGCACAACTATGTGAAATATTCATTACCCTATTTCTGCAAAGGAATGGAAGACTTTCATTGCTGATGTTCCTCTTTGTCATAACAGAGATGGCAATTTAGATCATACACGTAAAAGCTACATGATAAAAGGATGAAGCCCTCCATAGATGGAGTTTTATTATGTTACCATGGATACAGCACCTGCTAAATCCTAGCAAATTTATTCCATTTATTCTGTCCGTAAAAAACTACTGCCTCTGGAGTAAGAGCATATTTACATTGTCGCTTACAGTGACTTTCACCAGCACTTCCAGAAATAGATTGTTGGCAATTTTGTGTTGCATGAGTACATTTGTATTTCTGAGGTTTTTCGTATACAGTAATGAATGAGATTTTATTCGGAAGGAAATTTTCATATTTTGTGAAATTCTGAACTTGTGACTTGTCAATTATGATTCCAGTACTGCTGGCACTTTTAATTACATAAAAATCCATGCAAGTAATTTAATGCAGCATTATTTGAGCTTACTTGACTATTCCGCCCACTGACTCAATTCTAGAGCAACTGAACATTCAAATCACAGAATTGCTTGCTGAGACAAGAAGCATTTTTCATTTTCAGGTTATAAACCTGAAAAGATGTGTCTTTGAAATGGGTCATCGCCATCTTCTGTGTTGTTGACTTGAATGTGTCCCATAAAAATAGCAGTAAAAGTTCCAGGGAACTTGCACAGATAGTGTCTGAGTTGCTATTGAGTATGTACAGTAACATTAAAAAACCTTGTAAATTGTTGTGATCCTGAATATTCCTTTATATTTATCATGGACTATATATTTCGTGAGTTGATAGTTGGTAATTCTTTTTGCCATCCTGTTATCTTGTATATGGAGCTAATAGCAGAAATAAATAATAGTTTGGACAATTTATTCTTGCCATGGCACAATGGTCAGATATTTCTCCCGAGGCCCTGGGGCAATGATATGTCTGGCACTGTGGATATCTGTCTGTGCATTCAACTCGTAGTAAATTCCTCGTCAACTGACTGACAATGGCTTGGTGCCACGGTACAACTGTGCTGTCCACCGACTGATTCAGTCTTGATTAATTACAGTCGAAGGATGCACAAAAGCAATGTTGATTGTGTCTGTGCTGAAATACTGTAACAATCTGGGGATATCATTGATCGCTGTTCACAATATCGAGTAACACATGCGGATTCACACTGCTTTTCTGACATTTAGATCAACATATATAAATCTGACATTTCTGCAGTCGTATTGTTTGGAACATAGAAAACAGGTTTTGTTTATATTAATTGAGTTTTCACACACCTAATGCCAAATCATACAAATGTTACTTTTCTATTTCCAAAGTTTCGGCAGTGATGTTACCTTGTGAAAGATCTTCAGTCAAATTTAGCACATTTGAGATTTGTGTAGCTTTTTGTCATCTCAGAAATAAAACACCTTTGCATGGAGAATAGCTGAGTATTTTCATGCAAAAGTGTGCATATTTAGCACAACTATGTGAAATATTCATTACCCTATTTCTGCAAAGGAATGGAAGACTTTCATTGCTGATGTTCCTCTCTGTCATAACAGAGATGGCAATTTAGATCATACACATAAAAAACACCTGAAAAAAGGGTGAAGCCCTCCATAGACAAAGTTTTATTATGTAACCATGGATACAGCACCTGCTAAATCCTAGCAAATTTATTCCATTCATTCTGTTCGTGAAAAAACTTCTGCCTCTGGAGTAAGAGCATGTTTACAGTTTTGTTTACTATGACTTTTGTCACCAGCAGTCGCAGAACTATGTTGTTGGCAATTTTGTTTCGCATGGTGATTCCTAAGGTATCTTGCATACAGGAATAAATGAGATCTGATTTGGAAGGAAATTTCAGACGTAATTATACTTTTTTGTGAATCACTAAAAACGTGACTTTTTCAGTAGGGCTATTGTTCCAGTACAGTCGGCACTTTTAATTACAAAAAAATCTATGCAAATTTAGTGCAACGTAATTTAAACTTATGTGACTATTTCGCCCGCTGATTTGAATGTTTGAATTGAACATTCAAATCATAGAAGTGCCTTCTGAGACGAAAAGCATTTTTCATCGGGTCTCCATACTAACTGTTTCTCGAATTGACATTTGTTCAACCATCTTGAAATGAACCAGATAACAGAAGATTACGAAATAATGTGATAATCTAATGATTGTAAATGGTTTTAGCTGTTTTATCTGGTTTAAATATGCGATAACATTTTGTGATTCATGTTGACACTGATACCCGTGTCAGGAAATGTTGCTTACTTTGAACTTATTCACTTCATTAACGTGCTCGGTTGTTTCTGATCTCTCATTGCCTTCATTCCACACTCAGCATACAAATGACATTTTAAAGGAAGGAAGATAAGCCAAGAACAAATTTGTGCATTTAATTGGAACTTCGCATGCTATTAGATGAATTGCCCTGCCAAGGGTTTTCATATGTAGTCTATCTAGATCCATTGATTGCTTTGCGAAGAGATAAGCTAAATCATGCACCCTTAGAAAACTTCTAGACGAAGGGTAGTGTTGAGTTTAGTTGGTTGACTAAAATCATGCAATAAGCTTGTTCCACTTCAAGTCAGTTACTCAGAGCTAAGTTTTCTTAAACACGAACACATGGATATAAATAACAGATACAAAGTAAACCTCTGATATATTCCAAGATATCATATATTTCATGTTGATGTCGGCATTTTATAAGATAAATTTGTGTCTGGATCCTGCATAAAAAAGATATGTCATATGAATCATAAGAATAATTCTTGACCTAGCTAACGCTTCATGACCATAATTTGATGTCTGGGTGCTGGAAGTAGCAGACATCATGGTATTTTACTACCATTAGGTGATACAATGTCAAGTCATTGCCTGTGTATCTTTATTGCACAGGGTTTGGTCAGAAATAAGTTGGGTAATTTTCTGGTAAATGTCAAATGTTTGGATGTTTTGTTTTGTTTCTGTGATTACCAAGAAGCTGTTAAATACATGAATATTGCGGCAGACGAGGGATACTAAATTTTTCTTTCGCTGTCACAGTGACATTGATTCCAAAGTCGAAGCTTGCACGGGGATCAAAGGAAAACCATTTTGATTATGTCATGGACAGAATGAAACAAGTTAGAATGTCATTTGCTCCCCAAATAGTTTTAAAATATCTTTCTTCAGACATATTCTCAATTTTGACTCCATATCACTGGTCCCAAATTTTTTTTGACCAATAATCTTCGTCTTTCATTTTGAATGATCCGCCACATTTTCCCTTCAGTTGCTTGATGTTTCTGGCAGAAAAGAATATGTCTGATTGATTTTTCTTATGAACAACTCCATGGCATGGGTGATAAATAGTGATGCCAGGCAAGTTGTCTTTAAATGATTCATGACTTTGACGCCCATGATCTGAAGTTCAGCGCGGTTCATCGCAGGAACTTTTTTCAAGCAGTACAGTGGTTTCCAACAATATTCCATTTCATGCAAAATGCTTCCTCTGAGTCAGATCATCCATCATGCTCAAGGGAAACAATTCTTCTCAGTGGTTAATAACCTTTTTCAGTTTCAACATGCAAGATATATGTAATCATATATCATGAGGCAGGGCCCTTTAACCACTTCGAAAATTTTGTATGTTGCTGAAAGTATTAAGAGCTGTCATTATTTTGTATACAGCATAATTATTGTGTGGATATACAAGTAATTAAAATCTCGCCAGTCACTCGTAATCCAAAGCTCTGAAAACAATCAAAACTATAACTTTTTTAAGTACTGAAGCCACACAAAATTAGAGTTCAGAGTCTGATTCATTTAGACCTGCACCAAATTCATTAACTTTGATCATTAACTCATACCTCATGAAAGCTGCACTGTACATAACATTGTACAATTCGCATCACGCATGTAGTTAGTTTTGAAGCTGATGGGTTACCGTACTTCCCGAGATTAGCTCTCAGACGTAATCCAGCGTTTTACGTGACCTAATCACAGATTTACCATGAATGATGCAGTTTTACTGGCTGTCTACGATGCTCACAAATTAGGATTGACTATGTTTTGTCTGTAGTTTGTAGGCTGTACACATGCACGCAAAATGTGATAAGTCGAGTTTAGTATTCAGTCGGATACCAAATTGAAATCCAGTATGATTTTGCATGATAATTTTGATGAAGCCCACATGTTTCTTTTGAATCATTAGTACAATTTTTTACGAATCTGATGATGTAATTGTGAAAAAATCAACTTTCACGAATAATGCCACTGAAAAACATTATGCACAAACTATTAACACAGATCAGAAATATATCATGAAAATTTTCCTATATGATGAAAACGACGAAAAGAAAAGTGGAAAAAAATTGACTGGGAATTTGGAGATCATTGCAGATTGATGAATTTATGGCCGTGACAGATGCGTCTTACAGAATCGTCCCTTGTGACGCATTTAGAGAAATGATGATAAAATGGATGACTTCGCAGTGTTGACACCTCCATGATAAATGGGCTGGGTGGCAGGGTGTTGTCACTTCGCTGTCATACGTAGTTGATGACCTCAACATGAAATAATGAATTTTAGTACCGGTACAATAAAACTTTGCAGAACGATATTGACCACCTTGTCATCTTGTCAAAATACTTGGATGCATTCAGCTGAAACTTCAATGTATGTTACACACACAAACTAAATCACTCTGCAATTTATCACATTCGTCTGTCATGAATTTGACTGTCTTTTGTGAAACTGCGCTAAACAGCAGTGCACCTTTTGTTGACGAGACGGGTGAAGATTGCCGTATTGCGTGATACCATTAAGTTCTCCCCTAAACGTTCATACAGACCAGCGCATAGTGAGTAAGTGAAAATAATAGTGTTGACAGGAAGCAGGAACCGCAGAAAAAAAGATCAATTGAGTCAATTATGTATATCATTTTGAAATTTAATAGTATGTAGGCGTCATCGTGATGTAAGCAAAAACTGTACACATCGTCTCAGTTCCATAATGAAGAATAAAGCTGTATGGAATAAGCTTCATCATTGGAAAAATAATTGTAAAAAGCTATCAACAAACTTATTGATAGGTGATATATTTGATATTTATCAATTATATATTCATGTATATACTCAAGTTCAACACGAAATCTCATACAATTTTTGTCGATAACTTCATTTGGGATGGTCGGATCAATTTGAAATTTATATATGTTTTACATTTGGCACAAATTGACAAATTCAAGACTTCCATCTCAAAAACTCAAAAAGTTGGCAATCTACCCCATCTTGACTTTAGGACATGTCAGCAAGGCCGACCGATGAAAATATTGAATTGCTGCTGATACACTCGTCTTTTTCCCTGGTCCTGAAACTCAAACTTTGATTGATTCACAAAATTTATGTTTTATTGCTGAAATATCAATATAATTATATTCATTATTAAAATTTCCTGTAATAAAATAAAAGTTCTCAAAAGCATTTCAATTTGGTGTGCATCAAATTTCGAAGATTTCCTCGGATTTTATGCCTATGCAATATGAACATGATGAATGGTAGTTTTAGTTATCTCCACAAAGCCGGACTTTGTTTCCTCACATGCATTAATAAATTGACTTTTATTCTTCCTTTTCAGCTGTAACTGGTCTCAGTATAATTATGACCACCGCTTTGGAAAGAAACCTTTTTGCATGCATAAAAATGAATTATTTTGTGAATCATTTTACGTTGAATGACCACTTTTCTTTGTAGGCTTGTGAGAAGATTGTGGATCTGGTCCGTAACCATGCCAACAAAGATCAGCCAATCACAAGCAAGACAGTCCAGGTATGGCATACTGTGCTACAGTAAATTTGGAAACCCACAAATCTGTAAGTTTCTGCTAATACCTGTACCGAAACATATCATATCCAGTACATGCCTCATCAGTGTACAGAGATGAGTGTCTGCTCAAAACGTACATTTTCAAGTCCTTACCGCTATGTGCTTGAGTGTATTTCAATTGCTGAATCATTATCTTTGTTCTGATTTGACCATTTTCGATTTTATATAATGTATGTTTACTTTCACTTTTATCTTACAATTTTGTTGTGCTCAATATTTTATCCATTTTCATTGTGCATTTGTGATGTTTTTAGCGGTGTTGGCATTATACTGATAATAATACAGTTCACCAGTAAATATATAAATCTGATAATGTGCTAGCATCACTCAACTTTGCTATACGTTGTATAAATTTCTCTGAAATATTATTGATTTATGTGAAATGCGATTTATGGTGTATACCTGGAATAATATATTTCTGCTTACCAGGTAATTTCAAATTTTGATATTTTTATGAATTTTTTGACACAGACTGCAGAGTTGAAGTTACTTTGGGAGAAATGTGCTGACGAGAATACAACAGTGTCCCGCACCTGTTGTCATGGAGTGCTCTCATTGGTCGAAAATGGACTGCTGGATTTCGACTTTGCTGTGCAATCACTTCTCAACCTGGTGCCTACTGCAAAGTAAATTTGCCCAATACTTTTGTCATATGTGGATTGTCTGAAAATAATGACAGAACGCATGCATTTGATATATATCTGCAATGGAAAATCAAGACAAATTTATATGAATGTATATGATTCTCCATGCATATATGAATTAGATCTTTCTTCATTCATAATGAGTGTGATGATATTCTAAGTGTTTCTTGAATTGGAATTAAATTTTTTTTTGTGGTCACAGAAATGTATCCGGTATTTGTGGGGCGCTGTGTGACCTGCTGGTTTTACATCTCCTGACAATTGTGGACCAAACCGGACAGTACACCTGTCCTTACGGCATCAGGTAGGACATTGAGGCGACAAACTGTCAATTAAACTAGCAACATTAGACTCAAATGTTTTGAGTGAGTGAGAACAGTTTTTCATGAAGTTCACTATAATCTTATGCTCTTGTATATTGTATATTCCATGATTATTTTAATAACTGCGCAATATTTTCACATTTGATGGTGTTTTCTGTACTTGACCACACTAAGAGCTATGTAAAATGATATCGTAAAACTGTGAAATCATGATAGATTTCACTGAAAAAAACCCGGAGATATTTCCGTTCCTATACAAGTAACGCTATATCAAAATTACCTACATGTATTTTGCCTTATCATTTTGCAATGACAAAGATTTTTGCATTTCCCAGAAATCCCCCACACCCACTGGTTACTATGGTAACAGCTCGGCCTGACACGTGGAGTATCGTTCTACAGAACGTGGGCCGTATGTTCGCAATGGAAGATGAGCGGTAAGTTCGTGATTGAAAAATAAGTAGATTTTCTGTTTGCGTACTATGAACTTTTTGAACTCTCTTTCACCCTATATTCCTACCCTGAGGGCGGGGATGAAAGTCCAGCCATGTCCAAAGCAGCTCTTTCTCACGGCGACCTTGGCTTTTGATGGCCAGCAATATGTAATGAGGAAAACGGTCACTTTTCTGGTAATAACTGTGAAATTGCTTGATCAGTTGATTGAAAAAGCCAGAGCTCTCTGGGTGTGAAACTCGACAAATTATATGCATTAGAACCAATACATATAAATTTATGGTTTATATTTGATATATAAACCATGCCGAAAAGATAATATTGCTGAATCTTAAGCATTCGACAATCTGCCCAACGCAGGACTTGGGCTTCATTGCATTATCATTCATGCCACTCAACTCCTGGCAGTCGGATAATCTTTCTCAGTAAGTGACAGACTGCATCTGACAATTAACTGAGGCTTATTCAGGTGAAATTTCTGGTGAATTTCGTAGTGAGGATGTAAATTGGCAGGCCTAAAGCAGATAATATTCTCAAGAGATGCTTCGTTTATCAGTATAGCTTCTTACAAGTCTGACTTGTCAACATTCCTCCCCGAATCTATGTGTATGTCTGATTTAATTTATCATGTTATATTTCATGCCAGATTTTGGACATATACTGTTCGTTTAGAGGTTCTACATGTTCTAATATTGGTGATATTTCGCAGATTCCTGCAAAATCTCAACATTTACTTTTGAACCCGGTACATATAAATCCTTGCTATGATCTGCGTAAACTCCAAGTAACTTTGTCATTGCCACATAAATAACATTGCCGCATGTCTTATAGGCAATTTCCGGGAACATCCTTTCATGAAATAGTTCAAAGAAACATTAAAGTGAGGAGAAAGGACGTAAAACAGATGTAAGATGATACCAAGAATGGGACGAGGACGAATAATCTCAGGGGATTTTATGGGAAATTTTACATTTGATGGACATTATGAAAGAATCGGTGCCCGAAAATAAGCGTATCACGGATGTTGGCTGTTGAATGGATCACTCCAGCATTTCAATATTCATGGGTGATTATTTCTTCTTTTCTATTTTCATCCCCACAATCTCCAAGGGTAAAATTGAGAGGAATTATTGCAAGTTCATTCGCATAGGCTGGCTAGGGCTAAGACATAGCCATCTTATTTGACATCAGTCATGAAATTGGTCAAATTTAGGAAAAATAGAGGCAATAAATTTGTAGGGAGCGGCTCTGAAAGCAAAGTTGTATCTCCTATCCCGCTGGTTTGTAGAAAATGATGAGTGACATATGAATTCAAGAATATTCAACATACAAATGTAATTTTTATTGTTTACAGTGTACTCTTATTTTTTAAAGTCGTTTTTGCTGTTCTCCCCTGATATTTTTGCGATGCTAAACGTTTTTGTTCTATAAGTTAACATACTTCACCTGGGAGTCAACCGGCAATTTTCTACTGAATTTCAGACTTCTATCGCGAGAATTGAAAAGGTTGGCAGTATATAGATTTTCAACATATCATTTTTATAGAACATGCTGCTTCGGTAAACATATTATGGTTTTGAATATCGTATCATCCAAAAATGTGTTTGAAATATTTTTTAAATTAGAAGCGTAATATTATATTTCTGTCAAAATACTTCCAGGATGTTTATATTAAGATAATTACACTGCTAATATGTCTACTTTCGAGGCATCAGTTACTAAGGTTACAGGAGTGTCGTAATTCCAGAGTTTGTGGCGTATTCACTAGGTTGACATGTACGGGGTCACGTCCTGTGATGTTTACTTGTTACTGAATCACTGATTAAGTTCTTCCTGGCTTTTAATATGTTATTAGTGGGAAAATTTTGTTGACTGAACACAAGTAACCTTCTCATTTGTGATCAGTCACTGTTTAATTTTTTCTCCATAAACTTAATGGTTTTTCTCATCAATTCCATATATTATTTGGATGTGTGTCCAAACAATTCATCATTGTCACTGGCAAATCAAAATATGGAATTTTTTTAGGAGGCCAAAGAAAAGAGTATTATGGTTCTGGTTAGGCCTCATTTGATTCAGTTCAATTTTAGGTTACCGGACCTATGGTCCGATAACCTATTGGCATGGCATTGCGTCCGTCGTCCGCCGTCGTCGTCCGTCGTCGTCGTCGTCCACATTTTTAGCTTACCGGCCCTTTGGGCCGATAAGCTATTGTCGTGGTATTTCGTCCGTCGTCCGTCGGGCGGACGAGAGTATGGTTGTGTGACTAGAAAAGGCACACAACCATAAGTTGTGAGGAAATTTCTTCTTGTGTGCCTATTTTGGGGAGTTGTGTGCCTATTTCAGATAGGAAATTTAACATGTAAAAGGCACACAAGAAGGTCTCGTCCGCACGTCCGTCCGTCCGTCGTCCGTCCGGGTCTGTAACTTTTTTGACCTGATGAATTTCTCCATAAATTTGTCAGAACATACCTTGGGCCAGTATCTAAAGACATTTTTAAAATTTTTTTGATTGAATCGTTTTTGCCGATTTGGTGGCCATTTTTGACGAAAAATTGCCAATTTTGGACTTTGGAGGCCATTTTCTCAAAAACTGTCTGATCAGTTTTGAGATTTTTGTTTCAAAACATTCCTCTCATGTACCTTTATGATGTGTATAAGTTTCGTTGCCCTTGAATCGCCGGTCTGCGTTTGGCGGCCATTTTGATTTTTTGACGGGTTGGCGAAAAAAATTTTTTTTGTTCCAAATTAAGTCCCTATTCGTTTTGAGCCATTTCCAGTAAAAAAAAAAAAAATTTTTTTTTGGCCATTGAAAAATTTTTGGGACTTAGAAAATTTCACCCAATTTTCCTTCATAATGGGAGCTGTGCGGAGTAAACTCATAGAACACTTGAAGATAGAGCCTAAGTAATGGCACATTCAAATGGGAAACCATATATTACGGTTTGAGTGATGACCTTGAATTTGACCTTCAATGACCTTGGAAGGTCAAAACGACCTTTTTTGTCGAAAAATGACCAATTTTGGACTTTGATGGCCATTTTCCTCAAAAACTGTCTGATCAGTTTTGAGATTTTTGTTTTATAACATTCCCCTCATGTACCTCTATGATGTGTATAAGTTTCATTGCCCTTGAATCGCCGGTCTGCGTGTGGTGGCCATTTTGATTTTTTGACGGGTCGGCAAAAAAAATTTTTTTTGTCCAAACTCAAGTCACTATTCGTTTTGAGCCATTTCCAGCAAAAAAAAAAAAATTATTTTTGGCTATTGAAAAATTTTTTGGACTTATTTTTGGATCATATATTGCGGCTTGAGTGATGACCTTGAATTTGACCTTCAATGACCTTGTAAGGTCAAACACGATGAATTTTGTCTTTGGTGGTCATTTTGTCTAAATCTATTCAGACAGTTTTTCTCAAAATCATGTATAAGATTCTCTTTATGTACCTTTGTGATTAGTCCATATTTAAGTCATTCATTATAATGCAATTAAGGAATTACAAATAGTTGAGCTCACATCCACATGTGTAATTGGATTTCGTACTATAGTCCATACAGAAAATGTGTTTCCAGCAACATTTTGTTTTGACAATTAGAGTTCAAGATCAGTGTAACAATTTATATGTTGGAAAATCAACACTGCGTTTCTCATGATTGCCGGTAAGCTACAGCACCCTTGGTGCTATGTTTATCTTTTTTGTTTACGGGCGAATTTTTCTGAAATTTTGCAGAAAAATACTTAAAAATAATTCAAGAAGGAGGTATTTTTTAGTTTTTTGATTTTCGCTTTTTCTTCAAAATGGCGGCCGTTTTCGACGAAAAAGGCCTGATTTTGGACTTTGGCGGCCATTTTCTCAAAATCTGTTCAGTAACTTTTTTTCTTTTTGATACATAAGACTCCTCATATGTACTTCTATGATGTCTATAAATTTCGTTGCGCTTGAATCACTCGAAGTGGGCCATTTTGGCCCAAACTCGGCCTAAATGGGACTTTCCCATGTTAAATTCTCCTATGCTTTATAATGGGACACATTATGCCTAATATCTCACTTGATATTGAGATTAGAGACTAGGAATCAATTGTGGACATATAGGAAATGATATATGCTGAATATTCTCGTGACCTTGAATTTGACCTCTGACCTCAGTTTCAAGGTCCGAGCACAAAATGGCTTATATCTCGCTTATTATCGACTCTACAGCTTAGGAATCAATTGTGGACATATAGGAAATAATATATGCTGAATATTCTCGTGACCTTGAATTTGGCCTCTGACCTCAGTTTCAAGGTCAGAGCACAAAATGGCTTATATCTCGCTTATTATCGACTACAGCTTAGGAATCAATTGTGGACATATAGGAAATGATATATGCTGAATATTCTGATGACCTTGAATTTGACCTTCGAACTCATTTTCAAGGTCACAGGACAAAATGGCTAATATCTCGCTTGTTATCGACTTTACAGCTTAGCAATCAATTATGAACATATAGGAAATGATATATGCAGATTATTGTCATGACCTTGAATTTGACCTTTGACCTCATTTTCAAGGTCACAGGATAAAATGGCTAATATCTCACTTATTATCGATTTTACAGCTTAGGAATCATTTGTGGACATATAGGAAATGATATATGCTGAATATTCTCGTGACCTTGAATTTGACCTCTGACCTCATTTTCAAGGTCCAAGGACAAACTGGCTCATATCTAGCTCCTCTATTGACTGTATGGCTTGGGAATCAATTGTGGACATGATATACAAAATGATATACATTGAATATTTTGATGATCTTGAATTTGACCTTTGCCCCTTCATTTTCAAGGCCACAGCACAAAGTTGCTAATATCTCTCTGATTATTGAATTTACAGCTTAGCAATCAACTGTGGACATGATATATGCTTAATGTTATATATGCTGAATATTCTCTTGACCTTGAATTCAACCAGTGACCTGGCTAACATCTAAAATATTAAACATTGTCCGGTAACCTATCTTCGGCCCTTGGCCTAATTTTTTACCATTAGTTTTACCAAGTTGATAAATTAGCAGTTTTGTGATAACGTATATTATAATAACACTTCTATGATTGTCCCATTCATTATATTCACATCACGATAGCATCTTTCACATGTGTGGTAATGTGTACTTGTAAACTAGTTGCCATGGTAACCATAATTAGCAGGTGTGACTTGCTGATTTCATTTTGCGAGTTATCCGAGAATCAGGAAAGTTATTTGATTACCTGCAGCGACAGCTGACAGCAAAATTGATGAGGCCACAAATTTTTACAGGGAGTTAATGATTTGTGTATGGTTCACAGGTAATTTGTAGTTTAGCAGCGGTTATGTTTTTGTCTATTATAATCTGAATATCAGGCTTTGAATACCAGTGAGATTTAGTCTCCGAGAGAAAAAAAAATTAATAAAATGAACATGTTGAAACTAGACTGAATAGGCAAGTGCATGAGATGTTATGAATACCAAATAGAATGTATCTTACTCCAGAAGAAGATAAAGTTATGTGGTTTGTGCAATGAATCGTTGAAATAGGAAATTGCTGATTCATTGCACATATTTCCTGTGGGTGTTGTGCCATAAATGGATACAGAATTAAATGGACTTATGCAAATTAGCTACAATACTGTGCATGGCCGAATCTGGTATTCTCATTCACATATTTGTGTGACAGAATAAATTTGAATGTTTCTTGGAACATAAGAACAAAAAGAATTGAAGCAGTTTGGATCTCAAAGTATCCTTTACCTCAAGGTCGTGAAACGACCTCGTAAAAGGAAAGCTTTGTTACTGATGCATTGTGGGTAACCAGCGTAAAGATAAAATGGTAAGATGAACAGCTTGATGAAGCGAATAATCCATGGTTCTCAATGTATGGGAGGAACTGTTGAATGCTAAGTTTTACTGATAAACTGGAGCTGATGAAAGTCTGTGACAGTTTCTTCACGAATAGACTTATCGTATTAGAAAGAAAAGCTGCATGAAATCCCTTCCTGCCAAGTTAAACCAACAAGATTCCAGAAAACCAGTGTTGTGTAAAATGGAGGAACTGTGTGGGAAATTGATACAAGCGAAATAAATATCAAATCCTCAATGGACATTTGGTCATAAAATTGATTTTCATAATGTGTATTCACCGATTGACATCCGGGATATGCAGGCATTCACATTGTATTTGAATAGTAAATTGTATAGGTTTCGTTTTTGGTGATATTTTGCCGAGATGTCACAGATTTTAGCTATTGAATGGATCACTTCAGCCAGTCAATATTCACGAGTGATTATTTCGCCTTAATTTTTCTTTCGTGCATGGAAATGAAAATGCTTACAAGTAAATTTATCAATTTTAGTTGAAACATAAACCATGCAATTGCAAGAGTAGACTGTTAGACTCTCTTTAGCATCTGACAATCCGAACAACTCAGGACTCAGGCCTCATTGCATTATCATTTATGCCACTCAAATACTGAGAGTCATATCAATTCTTTATAAGTGACAGTCATCATCTGACAATTAACTGGGGCTCAGGTCGGTAAACTTTCTAGTAAATTTGTTGAGGACGAGTCATAAATTGGCAGGGCTAAAGCAGATAATATTCTCAAGAGATGCTTCGTTTATCAGTATTGCTCCTGCTTACATGTCTGTGACTTGTATAGTATGGATGTATCATGGCTGCTGGCTGAACATATACAAGTGCTGAATGGAAGTGACATTGGGCTGTGTTTTAGCCATGTTTTTGGTGAACAAACATAACCCAGACAACAATCTGGACATTGAACAGCTACTGAAGTAAAAATTTACCAAATTCAGAAGATATTTGTGACTTGAAGCTGCTGGACATTGTGAGTGAGTGATAATTCAGGATAGTACCATATACCCGCATGCTATCTCAAGGGACTATAGCAGTGACTGGGACACAGTGATAGTACAGTCCTCCAATGAACACAAGAACTGTTGGTGCAAAGAACAAAAGAATGGATAACACCCCTTCTCCTGAAAATAACCAGAAGAGGCCGAATGACAGACAGCTGAGTGGAGATAGTAAGTACCACACAGCTCAAGCCATGGCCAAGTCTGGTGTTGACTGGCTGGATGAGTTTCCCAGTCCTGAAGTAGCTACACCAAGACACAACATGCAACCCAGCTCTTCAAACTCTCAAGATAAGTTTTCAATGGGGACGATGTTAGAGTCTTTTAGCGAGTTGTTCCAGTCAGCCATCACTGACCCACAAACCACTACAGCCCTACGAAATGCCTTCAAGCCACTCATTGAAGATCACACAACAGAAATGAAAAAAGAATTCCAAAAAATCCGTGAAGACATTGATGTCATCAAGTCACACCAGAAGACACAAGACGATAGGCTCAGAGTGTTGGAGATTGACAGGTCTAGACTGCGAGGTGAGAATGACCGGCTTACCAAGATTGTTGAAAATCACCAGAAATTCATGGAAAACATCGACACCGAACAACGCAAACACAACCTGATCGTAACTGGAGTACCAGAAACTGAACCTATGCGGATAAATGACGATACCCCCATTACCACCGATGACGAGAAAATAAGCTGTATCCTCGACAAAGTTGGACATGGAAGTACGGAAATCGACAGGTTGTCAAGAATTGGAAACCGACCACAAGCCGCATATGCAACTCCAGGACTGGACGACCAGCAGGCCTGGAGACCCCGACCGATCAAAGTGGTTCTGAAGAACGCTGCTGACCGTCCACTGATCCTAGCAGACTCGAAGAAGCTGAAAACATCAGAAGCGCCTCTCTCATCAGTCTACATCAAGCGCGACCAACACCCCGGTATTCGCAAGGAGGTAAAGCGTCTCAGAGATGTCGCTAAAGCAGAACGTGACAAGCCAGAAAACAGAGGACGGGATGTGAAGTATGACTGGAAAACACGGTCTGTGTTGGTCGATGATATGGTTGTTGACACATACCAGCCTTCTTTTTTCTAAGGAAACGGACGGAACATAATCTCAAGATTCTCTCCTTGAATATCCATGGTGCCAGCTCTAAAACAGAACATGTCAACTTACAACAGCTCCTCATACAGCATGATCTGGTGGCTCTAAGTGAACTCAAACACAGTTACCCCATTAATCTCCCTGGATTCAAGTTTATCCGCAGTCGTATTCTACCTGGCAGTGAATCTCGGGGTGGAATCGGATTGTTTATTAAACATCACCTCTGGCCGTTCATACGTATACTGAGCACCGAAGAGGACCAGATCTGGTTTAGTATAACCTATGTACCTCAGACAGTGTTTGGATGTGTGTATATCCCTCCACGTGACTCTCGTTATTTCAGTGCTCAGTGTTTTGCCTCGCTTCAGGAAAACATCATCAACGCCGAACATGTGATTATCATAGGTGACCTGAATGCTCGATTGGGACGCTTAGAAACATTCCAGACTACTAGTCTTCAATACACTGCTAACCCTGACTCTACAACAAATGCAAATGGCAAGGACATTGCCTCTGTACTAAAACTCCATGGAATGTGCCCCATCAATCACCTTGTGACAGAAAACACGACCTTCGATGGTGGGCTAACCTTCAGGAGAAGACAAACCTGGATATCACAAGTAGACTGGGCCCTGTGTTCCAAGGATGCTCTCCACATGATCCACTCTTTCAGTGTGTTACAGGACCTGACTCTCCCTACCGACCATGCTGCATTAGTGCTTGAACTCTCCAACCTCCGCCACACCTCTGAAACAATACTTCAGTGCTCCGCTGAACTGGATAAGTACGAAACACAAAATGTTGTACACAAATACCGAAAGCCCATCAAATGTGAGGTTATTGATGACCAAGCTTTCGTACAGAACCTGCCCGATACCGACACTCTGTGGCTGAGTGTGGACTCTGAGGACATCGACGAATCCTGTGCCTCCATGTCCAAACTACTCTACACCACAGCCATCAAATCACGCAAGATAGCACAAAGTCACAGAACCACTGCAGACACGGCTCATCAAAGATGGACAAATCTGATCTCCTGCCGGAGTGAGAAACAGATATGGGCAGCCGTCAACTGGAAGGGCAATATCGAAGCTCCGACTCATCACACTGTGCAACCCACCGATGAGGAATTCTGTAAACACTTCAGCAGTTTGTTGAACCCAGAGAACATTGAGCCGTATGGGACTTTCACTTCCCAGAGCACGAGGTATATCCCAGTCTTGGACGACCCGATATCTCCAGATGAAACACTGAAGTGTGTCCGACAGTTGAAATCAAACAGAGCCGCGGGTGTTGATGGCATTGGCCCCGGCATCTTGAAATTGTTGTCTGATGAGTGGATCCTGCTGCTGACCTATCTGTTTAACAAAGTGTTCATGTCGGGATACCCTCTGCTCTGGACGTTGATGAAGGTGTTCACAATCTACAAAAAAGGGCCAAAGGAGGACCCTTCAAACTACCGTGGCATTAGTGTCATGTGTGCCATAGCTAAGGTGTATGACATGATCCTGTGTAACCGCTTCGCTCTTTGGTACACGTCACGTGAGGAGCAAGCTGGTGCTCATCGTGGCAGAGGCTGTGATGAGCAAGTGCTGATACTCCGTCTGCTGATTGATATTGCCAGAAAAACCAAGAAGTGTCTCTACATAACATACATAGACTACCAAAAGGCCTATGATAAGGTGGATAGAAATAAGCTTCTCCAATTTCTTGATTACAAGGGAGCCGGTACCCGATTCCTGTCGGCTCTACAAGCTTCAATGTCAACCACAGGAGTCATTGGTCAGCAAATCTTTAACACCTCAGCAGGTGTCAAGCAAGGCAGCAGCTCAAGCTGTAAACTATTCACAGCTTATCTGGACCCTGTTGTGGATGCAATCAACTCCTTTGGCCAAGATGGATGGTTGCAGACTGTGCATACGTTGTTGCTAATGGATGACACAGTGGTGTTTGCGACTTCACGTCGGGACATGCTCGTCAAAATCTTGTTGCTGAAAAACAAAGCGGAACAATTGAACATGACCTTACATCCTACTAAGTGTCAATTCATGACGGTGAATACTGATGATGAGGCTCCTATATGTATAGGTGACACTACTATCTCACATGTCAATTCCTACGTGTATTTGGGAGCAATAGTGTCAAGACCTGGTTCACAAACAACCTGCGTGCGGTATCAAGCCAGTACAACTCCACTCTGAAGCAACTCCTTGGGGTCCGGTTGACCACGTGCAATGATTTAGTGTTTGCCGAGGCTGGAGTCCCTGATGCAAAAACTGTCATACTGGAACGACAAACTAAACTACTGCGCAAGCTGATGTCCGCTTTGTCATTGATCTCGCTGTGACATCACGCTGCCCAATGGGCAAACAGATCCAGATGCTGTTGGAAACTGAACAATCACACAGGCACACCTTCTTCAGTGATTTAAAATCCCGTCTGGATTCATCTACCAGCAGCAGGAGACAGAGTTATGTTGCCATCAACCCGGACCTGTCCATCAGTCCGGTCCTGTGTGCGTCCAGTGAGATCCCTGAACCACACCGCATAGCCTACACTCGTCTGCGCCTCGGGTCCCACTGGTTACGGGTTGAGACTGGCAGATGGTCTCGGACACCCATGCAGGACAGAATCTGCCAATGTGGACAGGACGTACAAACAGAGGAGCACATCCTACTAAAGTGTGCTAAAACTGCATCACTTCGCTCTGATCTGAAGATATGTGCCAACAACATCGACGAACTGTACAACCATTCTGAACTCTCTCTAGTTGCTAAATATTGCCATGCAGCCCTGGACTTAAATTGGACATAATCACCAAATAACCTATGTCAATTCAATTTGTTCAATTATGGTTGCTCTTGAA
Source organism: Terebella lapidaria (assembly GCA_949152475.1). Classification (NCBI taxonomy): domain Eukaryota; kingdom Metazoa; phylum Annelida; class Polychaeta; order Terebellida; family Terebellidae; genus Terebella; species Terebella lapidaria. The sequence continues at coordinate 5,785,118 of OX424562.1, forward strand.
ATCTATTTCTGTCTTTATGATTACCCATTGAATGTATGTCAATAAATTACTACTACTACTACTACTCAACATTCCTCCCCGAATCTATGTTTATGTCTGATTTAATTTATCATGTTATATTTCATGCCAGATTTTGGACATATACTGTTCGTTTAGAGGTTCTACATGTTCTAATATTGGTGATATTTCGCAGATTCCTGCAAAATCTCAACATTTACTTTTGAACCCGGTACATATAAATCCTTGCTATGATCTGCGTAAACTCCAAGTAACTTTGTCATTGCCACATAAATAACATTGCCGCATGTCTTATAGGCAATTTCCGGGGACATCCTTCCATGAAATAGTCCAAGGAAACATAAAATTGAGGAGAAAGGACGTAAAACAGATGTAAGATGATATCAAGAATGGGACGAGGACGAATAATCTCAGGGAATTTTATGGGAAATTTTACATTTGATGGACATTATGAAAGAATCGGTGCCCGAAAATAAGCGTATCACGGATGTTGGCTGTTGAATGGATCACTGCAGTATTTCAATATTCATGAGTGATTATTTCTTCTTTTCCATTTTCATCCCCACAATCTTCAAGGGTAAAATTGAGAGGAATTATTGCAAGTTCATTAGTGTAGGCGTGCCGGGGCTAAGACATATCCATCTTATTTGACATCAGTCATGAAATTGGTCAAATTTAGGAGAAATAGAGGCAATAAATTTGTAGGGAACGGTTCTGCAAGCAAAGTTGTATCTCGTATCCCGCTGGTTTCTAGAAAATGATGAGTGACATATGAATTCAAGAATATTCAACATAATTTTTATTGTATACAGTGTACTCTGATTTTTTAAGTCGTTTACGCTGTTCTAACCTGATATTTTTGCGATGCTAAACGTTTTCGTTCTATAAGTTAGCAGTCTTCTTCATTTTGTAAATTAGAAGCGTAATAGTATATTTCTGTCAAAATACTTCCAGGATGTTTATATTAGGATAATTACACTGCTAATATGTCTACTTTAGCAGTATCATTTACTGAGGTTACCCGAGTGTCGTAATTCCAGAGTTTGTGGTGTCTTGACTACGTTGACATGTATATATGGAGTCACGTACTGAGATGTTTACTTTTTACTGATATAATGATTAAGTTCTTCCTAGCGTTTAATATTTTATTAGTGGGAAAATTTTTTTGACTGAAACACAAGTAACTGTATTATTTATGGCCAGTCACTGTTTGATTTTTCCCATAAACTCAATGGGCTTTTTTCCCATTAATTCCTTAATTATTTGGTTGTGTTCATCATTGTCATTTGGCAAATCAAAATATGCAATTTTGAGACAAAACAGGGATTCAATTCAATTTTTACGAATAGTTTTACCAATGAAGTTGATGATAAATTAGCCACAGTACCAAATATAAGGTTTGTGATAATGTATGTTATAGAAAAACTTCAATGATTGTCCCTTTCATTATATTCACATCACATAAGCACCTTTTTGCATGTGTTGTAATGTGTACTTGTAAATTAGTTGCCATGGTAACCATGATTAGCAGGTGTGACTTGCTGATTTCATTTTGTGAGTTATCCGAGAACCAGGGAGTTTCCTGATTATCTGCAGTGACAGAAACAGCAAAATTGATGAGGCCACAAATATTTACAGGTAGTTATAATTTGTGTATGGTTCACAGGTAATTTGTAGTTTAGCTGCGGTTATGTTTTCGTCTATCCTAATCTGACTATCAGGCTTTGAATACCAGTGAGATTTAGTCTCCAAGAGAAAAAAAAATAAATAAAATGAACACGTTGAAACTAGACTGAATATGCAAGTGCATGATGTTATGAATACCAAATAGAATGTATTTTACTCCAGAAGAAGATAAAGTTTTGTGGTTTGTGCAATGAATCGTTGGATGTAGAATTGCTGATTCATTGCACGTATTTCCTGTGGGTGTTGTGCCATAAATGGTTACAGAATTAAATGGATTTATGCAAATTAGCTACAGCACTGTGCATGACCGAATCTGGTATTCTCTATCATTTTCAAACTTCCGTCATTTGCGTATACTTGTGTGACAAACTAAATTTGAATGTTTCTTGGAACATGAAGAACAAAAAGAATTAGAGCAGTTTGGATCTCGAAGTATCCTTTACAGGAAACCATTCGTAAATCGACCTCGTAAAAGGGAAGCTTTGTTACTGATGTATTGTGGGTAACCAGCGTAGAGATAAAGTGGTGAGATGAACGGCTTGATGAAACGAATAATCCATAGTTCTTAATGTATGGGAGAACTGTTGAATGCTGAGTTTTACTGATAAACTGGAACTGATGAAAGTCTGTGACAGCTTCTGCGCGAATAGACTCATATTAGAAAGAGAAGCTGCATGAAATCCCTTCTTGCCAAGTTGAACCAACAAGATTCCAGAAAACCAGTGTTGTGTAAAATGGAGGAACTGTGTGGGACATTGATACAAGTGAAATAAATATCATAAATCCTCAATGGGCATTTTGTCATGAAGTTGATTTTCATAATGTGTATGTCCGGGATGTGCAGGAATTCGCATTGTATTTGAATAGTAAATTGTATAGGTTTTGTTTTTTCGGTGATATTTCGCCGAGATGTCACAGATTTTAGCTGTTGAATGGATCACTTCAGCCAGTCAATATTCACGAGTGATTATTTCGTCTTTTCTTTTATCATGTTTATGCATGAAAATTAAAATGTTTACAAGTAAATTTATCAATTTTAGTTGAAACATAAACCATGCAATTGCAAGAGTAGACTGTTAGACTCTCTCTAGCAACTGACAATCTGAACAACTCAGGACTCAGGCCTCATTGCATTATCATTTTGCCGCTCTACTCCGACATCGGGTAATCTTTCTTTACATGTAACAGTCGTCATCTGACAATTAACTGGGGCTTAGGTTGGTAAAATTTCTAGTAATTTCGTTGAGGATGTGTCATAAATTGGCAGGGCTAAAGCAGATAATATTCTCAAGAGATGCTTCGTTGATCAGATTTGCTCCTATACAAGTGACTTGTATAACTTGACTTGTCAACATTTCTCAACATTGACTTGTATAACTTGACTTGTCAACATTTCTCCCGGGATCTCTGATTTAATTTGTCATGTCATATTTCATGCCATATTGAGGCCCTTATACCTTCAAAGATTTAATTTCAAATGGTGATATTTTTTGTGGATATCTGCAAAATTTCAACATTTATTTCTCAACCCGGTACATATAAATACTCGCTATGCTCCATGTCATCTGCACTTAACCTTGTCATTGCCACATAAATAACATTGCCACATGTCTTATAGGCAATTTCCCGGGGCATCATTGTGTGAAATAGTTCAAGGAAACATATAAAAGTGAGGAGAAAAGTTATAAAACAGATCTAAGACGAAGCCAAGAATGGGACAAGGATGAACATTCTCAGGGGGAATTTTACAATTGATGGACAAAAGAATCCGGGCTCGAAAATATACATATCACGGGTGTTAGCTGTTGAATGGATCACTGCAGTATTTCAATATTCATGAGTGATTATTTCTCTTTTTCATTTTCATCCCCTTCATTTTCATCCCCATCACAATCTTCAAGGGTAAAATTGTGTGAAATTATTGCAAGTTCATTCATGTAGGCGTACTAGGGCTAAGACATATCCATCTTATTTGACATCAGTCATGAAATTGGTCAAATTTAGGAGAAATAGAGGCAATAAATTTTAGGGAGCAGCTCTGAAAGCAAAGTTGTATTTCGTATCCCGCTGGTTTGTAGAAAATGATAAGTGACATTTGAATTCAAGAATATTCAACATAATTTTGGTTTCTTTACTCTGAATTCTCTTACTCGTTTACAATGTTTTTCCTTGATTTTTTTGGCGATGCTAAATGTTATCGTTCTATACATTGGCATACATCACCTGGGAGTCAAACGGCAATTTTCTAATGAATTTCAGACTTCTATCGCGAAAATTGAAGAAGTTCGCAGTGTATAGATATTTAACAAATCAATTTTTTAAAACATCCTGTTCGGTAAACATAATAATGGTTTTGACTATCATATCTTCCAAAAATGTGTTCGAAATATTTTGTAAATTAGAAGTGTAATAGTATATTTCTGTCAAAATACTTCAGGATATTTATGTATAGGATAATTACACTTTTAATCTGTCTACTTTAGCAGTATCAGTTACTGAGGTTATGGGAGTGTCGTAATTCCAGAGTTTGTGGCGTCTTCACTATGTAGGAATGTATCAAATCACGTACTGAGATGTTTGCTTGGGACTGAATCGCTGATTAAGTTCTTCCTGGCGTTTAATATTTTATTAGTATGAAAATTTTTTTGACTGAAACACAAGTAACTGTATGGCCAGTCACTGTTTTATTTTTACCATAAACTCAATGGGCTTTTTTCCCATCAATTCCTTAATTATTTGGTTGTGTGATCTAACCAATTCATCATTGTCATTTGGCAAATCAAAATATGCAATTTTGAGACAAAACAGGGATTCAATTCAATTTTTACGAATAGTTTTACCAATGAACAGATGAAGTTGATGATAAATTAGCCACAGTACCAAATATAAGGTTTGTGATAACGTATGTTATAGAAAAACTTCAATGATTGTCCCTTTCATTATATTCACATCACATAAGCACCTTTTTGCATGTGTGGTAATGTGTACTTGTAAATTAGTTGCCATGGTAACCAGGATTAGCAGGTGTGACTTGCTGATTTCATTTTGTGAGTTATCCGAGAACCAGGGAGTTTCCTGATTATCTGCAGTGACAGAAACAGCAAAATTGATGAGGCCACAAATATTTACAGGTAGTTAATGATTTGTGTATGGTTCACGGGTGATTTGTAGTTTAGCAGCGGTTATGTTTTCGTCTATTATAATCTGACTATCAGGCTTTGAATGCAGTGAGATTTACTCTCCCAGAGAAAAAAATAAAAAATAAAACGAGCATGTTGAAACTAGACTGAATATGCAAGTGCATGAGATGTTATGAATACCGAATAGAATGTATCTTACTCCAGAAGAAGATAAAGTTTTGTGGTTTGTGCAATGAATCGTTGAAATAGGAAATTGCTGATTCATTGCACGTATTTCCTGTGGGCGTTGTGCATAAATGGATACAGAATTAAATGGACTTATGCAAATTAGCTACAATACTGTGCTGGGCCGAATCTGGTATTCTCAATCACATATTTGTGTGACAGAGTAAATTTGAATGTTTCTTGGAACATAAAGAACAAAAAGAATTAGAGCAGTTTGGATCTCAAAGTATCCATCACCTCAAGGTCGTGAAACGACCTCGTAAAAGGGAAGCTTCGTTACTGATGCATTGTGGGTAACCAGCATAAAGATAAAATGGTGAGATGAACAGCTTGATGAAGCGAATAATCCATAGTTCTTATTGTATGGGAGAAACTGTTGAATGCTGAGTTTTACTGATAAACTGGAGCTGATGAAAGTCTGTGACAGTTTCTGCTCGAATAGACTTATCGTATTAGAAAGAGAAGCTGCATGAAATCCCTTCCTGCCAAGTTAAACCAACAAGATTCCAGAAAACCAGTGTTGTGTAAAATGGAGGAACTGTGTGGAAAATTGATACAAGTGAAATAAATATCATAAATCCTCAACGGGCATTTTGTCATAAAGTTGAATTTCATAATGTGTATTTACCAATTGACATCCGGGATGTGCAGGCATTCATATTGTATTTGAATAGTAAATTGTATAGGTTTCGTTTTTGGTGATATTTCGCCGAGATTTCATAGATTTTAGATGTTGAATGGATCACTTCAGTCATTCAATATTCACGAGTGATTATTTCATCTTTTCTTTCATGCATGAAAATGAAGATGCTTACAAGTAATTTTATTAATTTTAGTTGAAACATAAACCATACAATTGCAACAGTAGACTGTTGGACTCTCTCTAGCAACTGACAATCTGAACAACGCAGGACTCAGGCCTCATTGCATTATTATTTTGCCACTCCGACAGTTGGGTAATCTTTCTTTACATGTAACAGTAGTCATCTGACAATTAACTGGGGCTTAGTTCGGTAAAATATCTAGTAATCTCGTTGAGGATGTGTCATAAATTGGCAGGGCTAAAGTAGATAATATTCTCAAGAGATGCTTCGTTAATCAAATTTGCTCCTATACAAGTCTGTGACTTGTCAACATTTCTCCCGGGATCTCTGATTTAATTTGTCATGTCATATTTCATGCCATATTGAGGCCCTTATACCTTCAAAGATTTAATTTCAAATGGTGATATTTTTTGTGGATATCTGCAAAATTTCAACTTTTATTTCTCAACCTGGTACATATAAATCCTCGCTATGCTTTATGTCATCTGCACTTAACCTTGTCATTGCCACATAAATAACATTGCCACATGTCTTATAGGCAATTTCCCGGGGCATCATTGTGTGAAATAGTTCAAGGAAACATATAAAAGTGAGGAGAAAAGTTATAAAACAGATCTAAGACGAAGCCAAGAATGGGACAAGGATGAACATTCTCAGGGGGAATTTTACAATTGATGGACAAAAGAATCCGGGCTCGAAAATATCCATATCACGGATGTTAGCTGTTGAATGGATCACTGCAGTATTTCAATATTCATGAGTGATTATTTCTCTTTTTCATTTTCATCCCCATCACAATCTTCAAGGGTAAAATTGAGTGAAATTATTGCAAGTTCATTCATGTAGGCGTACTAGGGCTAAGACATATCCATCTTATTTGACATCAGTCATGAAATTGGTCAAATTTAGGAGAAATAGAGGCAATAAATTTTAGGGAGCAGCTCTGAAAGCAAAGTTGTATTTCGTATCCCGCTGGTTTGTAGAAAATGATAAGTGACATTTGAATTCAAGAATATTCAACATAATTTTGGTTTCTTTACCGTATTTATTCAATTAGTTCGAACAGCTAAAAATAATTAAATTTTGAAATGTTCGAATTATTAGATTCACGATAAAATCGTCCGTCAAAACGAAAAAAAATCCCAAACCCAGATCGATCATGCCATGGCAGATGAGATAGGCCTACGCGAGTTGACAGATGCCGCTCATGCTGGCTGGTTAGGGCCTGTACGATTGATAGGTTAACTGCAGACAACTAGCATTTAAAAAAAAAACTTGAATAACTGGCTGCTAAATCGCCGGGTAACTGTAATTTATAATCTCGCATTGATGCTAGATTCTAGTCATATTGCAAGTGCATTCGAGTCACTCGACTCGGAAATCTTCAATGGCCCGCAAAACGCCTGGCACTATGAGGTCCACGCTTTCTGTCACATACCCTAGCATTGGAAGGCCTAATCGCGATCACTGCCACCTGGCGAATATATCGCTGATTACTCATTTCATAGTGCTGCCACCTGGCGAGTTGTAAGTTTTGGCAGCTGACAAAGTTGATTTCGTTCGTTTCAATAGAAATTTCGATCGTAAATTTGACTGTTCGAACTAAACGAGTCAATTTGAAAATTATTTTCTTGAATAATTTTTGGTGTTCGAATTATTAGAGTGTTCGAACTAATTGAATAAATACGGTACTCTGAATTCTCTTACTCGTTTACAATGTTTTTCCTTGATTTTTTTGGCGATGCTAAATGTTATCGTTCTATACATTGGCACACATCACCTGGGAGTCAAACGGCAATTTTCTAATGAATTTCAGACTTCTATCGCGAAAATTGAAGAAGTTCGCAGTGTATAGATATTTAACAAATCAATTTTTTAAAACATCCTGTTCGGTAAACATAATAATGGTTTTGAATATCATATCTTCCAAAAATGTGTTCGAAATATTTTGTAAATTAGAAGTGTAATAGTATATTTCTGTCAAAATACTTCAGGATATTTATGTATAGGATAATTACACTTTTAATCTGTCTACTTTAGCAGTATCAGTTACTGAGGTTACAGGAGTGTCGTAATTCCAGAGTTTGTGGCGTCTTCACTATGTAGGAATGTATCAAATCACGTACTGAGATGTTTGCTTGGGACTGAATCGCTGATTAAGTTCTTCCTGGCGTTTAATATTTTATTAGTGGGAAAATTTTTTTGACTGAAATACAAGTAACTGTATGGCCAGTCACTGTTTTATTTTTCCCATAAACTCAATGGGCTTTTTTCCCATCAATTCCTTAATTATTTGGTTGTGTGATCTAACCAATTCATCATTGTCATTTGGCAAATCAAAATATGCAATTTTGAGACAAAACAGGGATTCAATTCAATTTTTACGAATAGTTTTACCAATGAACAGATGAAGTTGATGATAAATTAGCCACAGTACCAAATATAATGTTTGTGATAACGTATGTTATAGAAAAACTTCAATGATTGTCCCTTTCATTATATTCACATCACATAAGCACCTTTTTGCATGTGTGGTAATGTGTACTTATAAATTAGTTGCCATGGTAACCATGATTAGCAGGTGTGACTTGCTGATTTCATTTTGTGAGTTATCCGAGAACCAGGGAGTTTCCTGATTATCTGCAGTGACAGCTGACAGCAAAATTGATGAGGGTACAAATATTTATAGGTACCGGTAGTTAATGATTTGTGTATGGTTCACAGGTGATTTGTGGTTTAGCTGCGGTTATGTTTTCGTCTATTATAATCTGACAATCAGGCTTCAATACTAGTGAGATTTAGTCTCCCAGAGAAAAAATAAATAAATAAAACGAACATGTTGAAACTAGACTGAATATGCAAGTGCATGATGTTATGAATACCAAATAGAATGTATTTTACTCCCGAAGAAGATAAAGTTTTGTGGTTTGTGCAATGAATCATTGGATGTAGAATTGCTGATTCATTGCACGTATTTCCTGTGGGCGTTGTGCCATAAATGGTTACAGAATTAAATGGATTTATGCAAATTAGCTACAGCACTGTGCATGACCGAATCTGGTATTCTCTATCATTTTCAAACTTTCGTCGTTTGCATATCCATGTGACAAAGAAAACTTGAATGTTCCCTGCGTTGTGGGACATACTTCAAAAGATAAAGAAAAATACTGATCTGACGAACAAGCGCATGGATGTTCTTGAAACAAGAATTGATGCCCTAGAAGCAACAGATAACAACTACAGTTCTGAGATTAAATCCTTGAGGGACGATGTGACGTCACTTAAAGCATCCCTGGAGTCTCTCACTGCCAAAACCAGTCGTCAGGATACCGTTGTTGCCGACGTCGTGTCTGAGGTTGAGGGTCTGCAGATCCACTCAAGGAAGTACAACCTGATCTTCAACTTCGATCCCCAAGCACATGAATACAGAGAAGTACACAATGAGAACAGCGTGGCGATCGTCCGTTCCTTCATGGCGTCAGTACTTGGCATGAGTGATGTCAGCAAACTTACGATCCCCGTAGCACATCGCCTTGGAAACAAGTCCTCCGACAGGATCCGACCCATTCTTGCCAAGTTTCCGGTGGCTTCGGAACTCGACTCGGTTATGAAGAACACCAGGAGACTAGCGGGAACTCACCACTTCATCTCTAAACAGATGACTCAGCGGCAGCAAGAACGTCGCCAGTTCGTAACCCCGATCTTCAAGAACCTGGCGAAGGACAAGAAAAACCAGGCCAAACTAATCCAGGACAAGCTGTATGTCAAAGGTGTCGTTCAGGACCAGTACTGCGCTCCCACGCTACTTCCAGCGACTGCTCCTGGTGTCATGAGAGTGGAACGTGGCGGTCAAGTCAAGGACATGGGCAGTACGTTCACAGGCTTCGCGGCAGAAGTTAAGTCCCTTCAGGAGGTGAGTGATGCGATAGAGTCAGTAAGATGCATGTCTGAAACAGGTACAGCTAAACATCTGATGTTTGCCTACCGACTCAACGACAAGCACGGGAAGGTCAAACATCAAAACTTCCACTCTGATGGCGACCATGGGGTGGGACTCAGTCTTCTGAACTTTATGGAAGCTAATAATCATAATAACATCTTGTGTATTGCAACCCGTTCCTGCAGTCCCGGCTGGTCCCATATCGGTGGTAGACGAATGACACATGTGCAGAATGTGTGTGCTGAAGCTGTTGATAAGCTATAGTTGCTCTCGGCACGGTCTGTTGCTATGTGTTCTGCAATGTATATATATAATAGTACTTGGTCTGTAAATGTACCTTACTTTTTAGAAATGTTCACATTACACGGCGTCTGTATCATGTGTATCAGTCGAACTAAATGTCTACAATTTTTTCTTATCAGTATACAGGAGTGTAATGATGTTTGTGTATGAGCTTAGTGTGCTGCTTACCATGATTTTCCTTATATACATTCTGAGGAAGCCTCTTTGTACGAGTGATCAATATGTTTTTGTAACACCTACACAATCCGTCATGGTGATTGTTCTGCTGATCTCAATTTGTTCGTGTGATGATACAGATGGGGGCTTATGTTACCTAGCACATGGCTAGTTTTGATATTGATAGTATTTTGAACAATTCCGACCTTGATCTTGTTCAGGTGCTGGATGGAGATATGACTGGGTATACTCCTTTCTCTTTCCATACTACGAACAGTGTTTATCACGAAATCGACGACCTGCGCTGTTTACCCGGTACCGGGACGGTGTCACAACGTTTTACGATGCTACACGTAAATATACGTAGTCTGCCTGCTAAGTTTGACATGCTGAAAATGCTTCTTGTTAGGCTGCACAATCAAAATATTAATTTAGACTTCATAATGTTGTGTGAAACATTTCTCACAGATCAGAACTGTGACATGTACAACTTGCCGGGGTATAAATTTGTGTGTGCCAATCGTAAGCGAGGTAAGTGTGGTGGTGTGGCGCTTTACATTAAAGACTGCTATAATTTTGTCGAATGCAATGAAGTTTCTATATTTGAGGAAGGTATCTTCGAATCTATATTTGTTGAAATCTCCTTATCAGGCAGAAAAATCCTGGTTGGGGAGGTATACCGCGTCCCGGGCTCATGTACGCGGCACACAATCGATCTGTTTGAGTCTGCATTAGGTAAGATACAAGGTATGGACGAAATATACATTGGTACGGATCAGAATATCGATCTTCTCAATACGAAACACTGTGCTGGTGCTGAACTGCTGAACGTTTTTTACTCGGCGTGTCTAGTACCCACAGTCACTAGGCCGACCAGAATTACTAGTTCTTCTGCCACCCTAATAGACAATGTATATATTAATATTTCTTCAATGCGGGATACTACATCTGCCTTGTTATTAAGCGACATATCGGATCATATGCCGGTCCTGCTGTGTGTTGGTAAAAAGCGCACAAAACAGCGCGGCCACGTCACCGTTATGTCACGCAAACTAGATGAATGTGCGATATCAAACATTAAACGATTGCTTGCTGCTACTGATTGGTCATCAATGGATAATTTGGACGTCCATCATAAATTCGAGTTCATATCGCAGAAAATTAATGAATGTGTAGACATTTGCGCGCCTCTAATAACGAAAAATGTTTCTCCTAAATTTATTATACGTGAACCTTGGATGACTAGCGGTCTGTTACGCTCATCGCATACTCTAGACAGCCTGCGAAAGGCTTCCACTAGCTCGGGGTCCGACAGTAGAGCGAATCTAACCTACAAACGATATAGAAACATTTTCAATCATACCAAGCGCCTTGCTAAATGTCTCCACTACGGACAACTCATCGATAAATTTAAAGGTGATGTTAAGAAAACTTGGAGTACAATCAAGCAGTGTCTCGGTAAAAACAACAACACATCTGTGAACAGAGCATTCAAAATTAATGGAGATACTGTAACAGATGGACAACATATAAGCAATGAATTCTGCAAGTTTTTCACAAATGTGGGGGCCAATCTAGCAGCGTCTATACCATCACCGACCACCCCGTTCCATTCCTACCTGGCTGGAACCTATGAACGCTCCATGTTTTTATCACCGACTGATCCGGTTGAAGTTTCTAACTTCATACTGAAAATGAAACCGAAAACTAGCTGTGGTTTCGATGGGATTTCTCCTTCCCTGTTGAAACAGATACGTTCGGAGATATCCTTTCCGCTGTGTTTGGCTATAAATGACTCTATGGCTTCAGGGGTTGTGCCTCAAAATCTAAAATTAGCGAAAGTTATACCTTTGCATAAATCAAAGGCGGTCGACCTCCTTACAAATTATAGACCAATATCGCTCTTGCCAACACTGTCCAAAGTATTGGAAAAAATTATCTTCAAACGCGTTTATACTTACTTAGAATCGCAACGCATTCTATTTGAGGGACAGTATGGTTTTCGCCAGAAACGATCTACAATCCATGCTGTGAATGAATTTGTTTGTAGGTGTTTGAATGCTATTGAGGTCGGGGAGGACACAGCTAGTGTCTTCCTTGACCTCTCTAAAGCATTTGATACCATCGATCATGAAATCATTCTACACAAATTGCACCATTATGGTATCCGAGGATTGCCTTTACTCTGGTTTCGCAGTTACCTCCAAGATCGCAAACAATTTGTCTCATATAACGACACTAATTCTGATATACAAAACATCACTTGTGGGGTGCCGCAAGGGTCCATATTAGGGCCCTTGCTTTTCATCATTTATATGAATGACATACCACAAGCAGTTAAGAGCTCGAATGTTATATTGTTTGCGGACGACACGACTATATTTTCGTCTTCTACCGATGTAGACGAAATTTTTGCTTGCTTAAACACTGATTTATCCAATTTAAGCTATTGGTTCATGGCAAACAAGCTGTCCCTCAATGCGTCAAAAACACATTATATGTTCATACCGCATAATTCTAAGGTGACTGTACCCGACAATCTTAGTATTAATATCAATAACGTTATGATTCAACGCAAATCGGTCATCAAGTTCTTGGGAGTCTACCTCGACGAGAAAATTAGTTGGGTTAACCATATTGACCATGTGAATTCCAAGCTGTCCAGTGCGTTGTATGCCCTCCGGTCAGTGAAAAATATAATGCCACAAAAAATTTTGAAGACATTATATTTCTCTCTAGTACAGTCCCATATTCTATATGGTATATCCTGTTGGGGCACTGCGGCCCAGAAGCATCTGAAAAAGACGGAAGTTTTACAACGCAAGGCTGTACGAATTGTTGGGCGCACGAATTACAATGCTCACTCTGAGCCTCTTTTTAAAATGTTCAAAATGCTTAAACTGTCTGATATTTATACACTGGAGGTAGCTAAGTTGATGCATGCATACCACCAACACACGCTGCCATCCAGACTACTCCATATGTTCACTCCAACTACCGAGGTACATGACTACAATACGCGCCAAACAATACATCACCGGCCACATCGTATCAACATCGTTTCAAAATGCCTGATTCACAAAGGTCCTTCTATATGGTCTTCGTTACCACATTTTATTCGCGTTGTAAATAATCCTAAATCCTTCTCGAACAAGATCAAGGTCATGCTCATTGAATCTTACGCCTCATGTTAATTAATTTATCCATAAACTGTCTCTTCTAGGCCGTATTAATCTAGCTTACCCTCTTGTATCTAAACATCCCCCTTCTTGTTAACGTTTTGTCCAGCTTTTGGATCGTTGAGAATCGTTTAGCTCTGTCAGTAGTGTAGTGAAGTGTAGTGTGTGTGTGTGGTTTTTTTTTCAATGTGTTTGCGTAGGTGTCCTTATTGTGTGCGTTAGGTGCGTGTGTGTATGTATATGCGTGCATGTGTGTATCCTTCGTTTTATAGTAGGTCTATGTGTTTCCTTTCCTTTGCGTCTTGTCTGTGCGTCGTTTGTATGTCATGTACCAGAGTTTTGTTCCATGTCCTATGTGTGTGTTCTCTGTTACGTGTCATATGCTTGTTTTTATGTTGTGTGGGTCTGAGTGTTTGTGTGAGTGCGTCCTTGGTTAATTAAATGTAAGTTTACTGTAAAGTTATGCGTTTTTCCTCCTTTCCTGTTTTCCTTTCTTAATTAATTTTTGTTATGTTCTGCTTCGTTTTAGTATTTCATGCATGCGCTTTGTTAAAAGTTCTCTTATTTTTTTAGCGCGTGTTGTGTGTGCGCGTAGGTGCGTGTGGGAGTGTGTAGGTGTGCGTGCTTGTGTGGTTCTCGATTATTGGTTTATTGTCTTTGTATATATTGTTTGGGTTACACACTCGCCTAAGTAAATGTGTTATTTGGCATGTTATTTTTTTACTTATGTTTAGGTGTACAGCCTTTCGGTTCTGTGTGTTTATCCGTTCAGTGGCTTTATATTTGTTGAAATTACTTTCTTTATGTTACTGTATTTATGGCTTTCATGTATTATTTCTTTGCCATTATTATTATTATCATTGATGTATATGCCATTGAAGAAATAAATTACTTACTTACTTACTTAATGTTTCTTGGAACATAAAAAACAAAAAGAATCAGAACAGTTTGGATCTGAAAGTATCCTTTACCGGAAACCATTCGTAAATCGACCTCGTAAAAGGGAAGCTTTGTTGCTGATGCATTGTGGGTAACCAGCGTAAAGATAAAGTGGTGAGGTGAACGGCTCGATGAAGCGAATAATCCATAGTTCTTAATGTATGGGAGAAACTGTTGAATGCTGAGTTTTACTGATAAACTGGAGCTGATGAAAGTCTGTGACAGTTTCTGCAAGAATAGACTTATCGTATTAGAAAGAGAAGCTGCATGAAATCCCTTCCTGCCGAGTTAAACCAACAAGATTCCAGAAAACCAGTGTTGTGTAAAATGGAGGAACTGTGTGGGAAATTGATACAAGTGAAATAAATATCATAAATCCTCAACGGGAATTTTGTCATAAAGTTGATTTTCATAATGTGTATTTACCGATTGACATCCGGAATGTACAGGCATTCACATTGTATTTGAATAGTAAATTGCATAGGTTTCGTTTTTGGTGATAATTTGCCGAGGTCACAGATTTTAGCTGTTGAATGGATCACTTCAGCCAGTCAATATTCACGAGTGATTATTTCTGCTTTCCTTTTGTGCATGGGAATGAAAATGCTTACAAGTAAATTTATCAATTTTAGTTGAAACATAAACCATGCAATTGCAAGAGTAGACTGTTAGACTCTCTTTAGCATCTGACAATTTGAACAACGCAGGACTCGCGTTCCATAGCATTATCGTTTATACCACTCAACTCCTGAGAGTCATATCTTTCTTAATAAGTGACAGTCATCATCTGACAATTAACTGGGGCTTAGGCCGGTAAAATTCCTAGTAAATTTGCTGAGGACGTGTCAAAAATTGGCAGGGCTAAAGCAGATAATATTCTCAAGAGATGCTTCGTTGATCAAATTTGCTCCTTCTTACAAATCTGTGACTTGTCAACAATTCTCCCGGAATCTCTGCTTTAATTTATCATTTAATATTTTATGCCAGATATTGGACATACATGTATACGGTTAGTTTCTGATGTTGGTGATATTGTGCAGATTCCTGCAAAATTTCAATGTTTAAATTAATTCGGTACACATAAATCCTTGCTATGCTCAACATCATCTCAACATAACCTTGTCATTGCCACATAAATACCATTGCCACATGTCTTAGGGCAATTTTCGGGGACATCATTGTGTGAAATAGTTCAAGGAAACATATAAAAGTGAGGAGAAAAGTCATGAAACAGATGTAAGACCAAGCCAAGAATGGGACAAGGACGAATATTCTCAGGGGGAATTTTACATTTCATGGACAAAAGAATCGGGGCTCGAAAATATCCATATAGGATGTTAGCTGTTGAATAGATCACTCCAGTATTACAATATTATTGAGTGATTATTTCATCTTTCATTTTTATTTGCATCACGAAGGTAGAACTGAGAGGAATTATTTAAAGTCCATCCGCGTTGGTGTGCTAGGGTTGAGGTGGTTCGCTCACTTTGGACCCAAGCAGAGGGGCTAAAATTTGAAATTCATCTGATGATTTTCAGACTTTTAAACAATCATCAATAGGATATTGTGCATTCCAAAACAGACAATTCAGATGAAATATTTTGTTCAGTGTGGAATTATGGGTAATTTTACCCCCAAAATACTAGGAAAACGGGTAATTTTGGGCCATTTTCACTATAATCAATATATAATGAAATCCTGTGAATAGATATCTCTGAAATTTTTTTTGTTTATCAACGAATCGCTGTACATGTTTTTGGTAGAAAAAAACATGTGGGTCACCATGCTAGTTTTCCCTCTACAGGCAGGCATCCATATAAATCCAAAACATAAATTTTTACCTAAATTTGCTGAAATTTCGACAAAATTCACTGACATTCACAAATATGACAAACTATAACTGAAAAAATAGCATGGTGACCCCCATATTTTTTCCCATCAAAAACATGCATATAGGTTCCTTAATAAACAAGCAAAAATTCAGCAAATTCTAGATTCCGGTTTTCATTAAATATTGATTTTAGTGAAAATGTCAAGAAATTACCCATTTTGCTGGTATTTTAGGGGTAAAATTCCCCAAAATTCCACACTAAAGAGAATATTTGATCAGAATTTTCTATTTTCAAATGCACAATATCATATTGATTATTCTTTAAATATTTGAGAATCATCAAACGAATTTCAAATTTTAGCCCCTCTACTTGGGTCCAAAGGGAGTGAACCACCTTAAGACATATCCATCTCAGTTGACATCATTCATGAAGGTGCATTGGAGAAAATTTAGGAGAAATAGACGCAATAAATTTGTAGCAGCTGGTTTGTAGGAAA
This sequence comes from Terebella lapidaria, assembly GCA_949152475.1. Lineage (NCBI taxonomy): Eukaryota > Metazoa > Annelida > Polychaeta > Terebellida > Terebellidae > Terebella > Terebella lapidaria. Next base: position 5,801,856 of record OX424562.1, read on the forward strand.
TGATAAGTGACATTTGAACATACAGTTATTTGATATAGTTTTCGATTTGTGTGTATTTTTGACGAATAATTTGTATAGAACATCCAACGCATATTTGTATTGAATTTGGTATGTAATGCTGGTGTTTCTAAAGTTTGGTAACTTCGTTGACACATTTATGAACAGTACTGGTCATTATTATGTACATTTGCTTTTCTGGTGAATCTGTTATTGTTATGTTACAATATCTGAATTCGTTCATGTGAAATTGCATAATCATGTATCATGTTACATATTGGTCATTTCCATCACATCCAAGTGAACTTATTGATATTCTTGAAGATGAATAACTAAATTGTAGGATTTTTGTAAAGCATATAAAAAATCAGCCAAACTATCAATATTTTTTTTTTTTTTTTAAAAACCCACATTGTTATGCTGTATATTATAATAAATGTTGTTTTATCAGTGTCCCTGACATTACTCTCATCACTTACTTTCTGCATATTTGGTAATGTGTACAAATCAGTTGCCATGGTAACCATGATTAGCAGGTGTGACTTGCTGATTTCATTTTGCGAATTACATTTGTATACCAGAATCAGGGAGTAATCTGATTATCTGCAGTGACAGAAACAGCAATATTGATGAGGCCGCAAATATTTACAGGTACAATGTAGTTGATGATTTGTGTATGTTTCATCTGCAATTTGTGGTTTAGCTATGGTCAGGTTCTTATAAAATATTCAAACATTCAGATTTAAAAAAAAAAAAAACAGTTCACCAAAGAAAATATAACATGTTGAAATTAGATTGAATATGCAAGTGATGTTATGAAAACTAAATAGAATGTACTTTACTCCACAAGAAATGAAAGTTATTTGACTCGTGCAATGAAACGCTGAAATAGGAAATTGCTGATTCATTGCACGTATTTCCTGTGGGTGTTGTGCCATAAATGGATACAGAATTAAATGGATTTATGCAAATTAGCTGCAATGCTGTGCATGACCGAATCTGATATTCTCGATCATTCTCAAACTTTTGTCGTTTGCACATATTTGTGTAACAAAGTAAACTTGCATGTTTTTTGGAACATAAAGAACAAAAAGAATCAGAGCAGTTTGGATCTCAAAGTATCCTTTACCGGAAACCATTCGTAAATCGACCTCACAAAAGGGAAGCTTTGTTACTGATGCATTGTGGGTAACCAGCGTAAAGATAAAGTGGTGAGATGAATGGGTCAATGAAGTGGATAATCCATAGTTCTCAATGTATGGGAGAAACTGTTGAATGCTGAGTTTTACTGATAAACTGGAGCTGATGAAAGTCTGTGACAGTTTCTGCACGAATAGACTTATAGTATTAGGAAGAGAAGCTGCATGAAATCCCTTCCTGTCCAGCAAAACCAATAAGAATCCAGAAAACAAGTACAGTGTAAACTGCAGTCAGCATGTGGAAATTATATTTAGTTATCAAGAGTATTCTGTCTGTTCTTCTACACTAAAAAAAAAAGTAAAATCATAATTCTCATAGCCTCTGAGAGCCTAGTTTATCATGTTTAACAATTCATTGCACCCCTATTGCAGCGTGTCGAGCCACGTGTTTGCGATGCTGTCACCGCTGATTCACTTCACTCTCCTGGAGCCAGCGCAGTCCCCCCAGTTTCTTCCGCTACGGTTGACTCTCGTACCAACCATCCTCCAGGCGGTCACAGGGCGGTCCAAGGCGGTCCGAGAACGTACTCGCTGGGATATCGTCCGCATCCTCGCCCGGTCACAGGTCAGGATTGATTGATTGATTGGTTTATTGGGGGCATTAACAGTTCTCATAATTTGCAACATCTTATGACATCACATCAGATTCAAGTGATTAAATTGTGATGGAAGATTTCAGTTTGTGAAGTCTCAAAGAAAGGAAAAAAACTATTGATGTTCATTTCCACGTGATTGTTGTTGACAAAGTGGAAAGTTATTGTTTGGATGCCAAACTTACTCGTGGTCCAAATGTCGATTGTTATTCTGCTATAAATAATTCAACACAAGATACCCACCGGACGCTATAATACATACTGTCAGATAGAATTTTAGAAATTTCATTTGTCAAAACGTATTTGGTGAGATGTGTTTTTCAGTAGCTCCTGGGACTAAGGTCAGATGTTCAGAATATTGTATTACAGGCCCGTTGTTTGTTTCCATGGCAATCCATGTGTAATTTGATTTCCCAGAGGGCATTTATGGTTCAGCCTCTTGTATCTTTCAAGCATTTTTAACTATTCTTGATAACTACCAGGTGTTGAAATATTAATATTGAATACATATATTGAAATATTATGTGTAATTCACAATGTAAATTTCTACATGTTTTGACTGTTGTTTCTGTTTTATTGTATTTTGCAGATTAAAACAGTGCAGAATGTTAGTGAAGTTCTACAAAATTTAACCTCGGTAATGCATAGCTTCCTGGTCGCTAAGGAAACAGGCTCTGACGTTCACAAGCAGACGATGAGAGCCTTGGTTGCCATGGCAACAGATTTGTGCCGAGTGATGCTGGATTTTGGAATGGACCCGAATCAGACGCTTACGCTTTTGTTATCAATCACAAGGAATTTTCCCGAGGTATTGTATTGATTCCCCTCGCATTAATCTCAAAATGTGAGCAGAATCTGTAGCGCAAACTATACGGATGCCGAGATTATGGTGGACAACCTTAGGTAAAATCTTCTCCGCTCCGTGATATTTTCGGCAAGATATTGTCAATGTCTATTTGGTTTCTAGGGGGAAATATTGAATAAAAGCTTTCCAATAAGTCTTGTCAAGATTATAATTTGAAGTCCCCGCAGTAAGTTGACCCCTATGTCAAGGTATTTTTCTTCCAATGGACACGACATATGGAGCTTTATATAGTGACTGCCACTTACCCTGGTTTCCATATCGAGCATATCAATTTTCCACTGTGAACATGGTGAAGGGTGCCTCTTGACCAGAATATTTGCCATGGAATACGCGTGTTAATTGATGTTTGATGTATGGTAAAAGATTATCCCTTTCAGTGCATCGATTCTGACGAAAGTTTTCTCCACTTGCTGACTCTGCTGGAAAAAATGAATATCCTCGACTTGAAACCGGCTCTCACGCTAGGTAATCAATCGTCTTCATACCATCGGGGCAAAACTTTATTGGAAAACGGGATTCTCAATTGATAACATATGATTGTTCATCATGGTCATAATATACTTTGATCTCAAAACGCATTACGATAACTTGATTCCGCAATATTTCAGTGTATCTATGGGTGAAGAGACACCAAGGTCGCAATTACGCCTTGAGTTGTATGGCCATTCTACCCATTTTGCAACTCATCTCCCTGCCGTCGGGCGGGAAGGAAGCAATGTCCGTTCAACAGAGTCTAGCGATAAGCATCTTAAGGCTCCTTCAAGATGACAGCACCAAGGAACCCGATACCGAACCAGAGAAGGTACTCGGTAGAGATTTATATTACCCATTAATGGTCATTAACTGTAGAAGACCACTTCTCTCCAGCATTTTTATAATGAATAATGTGAATTTCTGTCATTGCACTGACCAGATAAACTAATATATTAGATAATACGCATGTTATAAATTCTTGTCGTTTCTATATGACGTGATGAAATAACAAATTTCCGGTATCTAATCCATTTGCCGATATTTTCTTTCCCTTTTTCCCCGTTCTTTTTGCCCTATAGATCATGAGTCTGCCTCATTTCACGACAGACGCCATATTTTCCGAGGCTTATTCTCGACTGACGGGAATGATGTCCAACACAAGAGACCTGTCTGATTGGCTGGATAAGATCCAATCAACTCTGTCCCAACTGTCGGAGGTGCCATATCATGTTGTCTGCCTTGTCGCAGCGATGTTTATCCCCTGCGAAGACATTGGCATCATCCAGAAAGCACTGCAAGTTTTGGCCAAGATAACCACGGCAGACGACTCTAAGGTGTTTAATTATTTGTTGCATATGTGTGCCTCCCTGTTCAAGATTTCATTGGTTGAAGTGCCAGTACTTTTAAAAATGTCTTCTGATTTCTGGTAAGTCATATCCCTAGCCGGTCAAACAAGTCAAAATTTTGTGGATCCCATCATCTTTTAGTCATTGTATAATTTCCAAGTCAGGCAAAAACCGAGGAAAAAAGAAAAAAGTATGAAGATTGTTGCTCATGAAGATGTATCCAAACAGAATTGTTTTGTCCATCCAAAGTTTTGCTCATTTGATGTATCATTGCTATTTTGTTGATTGATTAGCTTTACAGTGTGACTAAACCTGTGTAAATAACTTACTGCAAGATCATATATCCAATTTGTGCATGTAACTATATTTGCATTTCTTTCTCCATTGTTGACTATTCGGAAATAGTTTGATTTGTGCATTTCTAATTGTCCCCTTTGATATGGTGAAAACCAAGTGGCTCTTGCCAAATCATACTGCACCAATAAATTTGGATTTACATTCTTTTCATGAGCAATATGGAAAGGTTGTATTCATGGTATCATAATGTACCAATTTTATTTGTAAGCTCATGCTCAAATCCCGATCACTTCACATTTCTGTCAAAACTCAAATCATAATGTTTTGCAAAATGTTAGAATTGAACAATTTAGGAGGGAATGCAGTTTGCTTCTCTCTATTTTTCAGTCGCCTTGTATGCTGCCTCTCCTGCTCTACAAAGCCAACAAAGTTAAGGATCCTGAAGCAAAACTTCTGATTCTACACGCTATACCCAAGATGGTAACTAACAAGGTGTGTAACCATGGTGACACATTAATTGATAGTGATGTTTTCCAAGCAATATGTGATTTATAACAAGGTAGCTTTTTTGCTGAAAGTGGCATTTGAATATCTCGTGGACCAGTGATTTTGTTCCAGGCCAAATCCAACTGATGTACTAAGATTACGTGTGATTCGGTGACGTGAATAATCTCAATAATTGTAGGTTGCAATTGCACCAGTGCTCCGAACCATCCAAGTTCTCTCTGCCCAGCCTAAAATGAAGGCCGTTGCCATAGCGATGATGACATCACTGTGGAAACAACAGGACCGATGTTTTCCGTACCTACAGCAGATGATTGTAGATACAGGTTACACTTCAACAGCAGGACTTGGATTTGATGAAGTCGTGCTTGCGAAAGCTTCTGCTATCAGGGATGTCTGCAAGTTGAAGTGAGGAGATTTTTAGTATTCAAATACACAAATATACTTGAATATCAAATAACTAGAAAAAGAATGTTATAATAATATAACTCAGCAATGATGGATTTTCATATTAAATTAATAATGAAATTTTTTTTAAGGTTTGCAGCCAGATTAATTGTCAAAATCTAGGTGTATAAGTGGATATTTTTACATTATGTAAACAAGGATGTTTGATTTCTATCTATCGCAGACCACATCAGCATGGCAGTGACTTGCTTGCCCCCCTCTCTGACATCCTGAACCGTAATCATGGGGACAAGGACGCGACCGCAGTGTCTCTAGCGTTACAGGGGCTGTTCTACCTCTGTGAGGCAGAGGTGGGTCGATCTGGCAAACATTGGAAATTATGTGGATATTTTCAGTCTGGAAATAAGAATGGATATAGAAAAATATGATATAATCACCAGTGAAAATGATGAGTAGTGAATGAAAGCCGATGTCATGATTATAATCCATTGAAAAAGCGTTGAATACAAGGTATCTTGTCTGAAATGTAAATAAAACAAAGTTTGGTGCGAATTAGGAAATCATAGAAGTCTAAAATTGTACATATATCGCTCCAGGTCCTAGACATCCAGACTGCGTGGTCTGTACTGTCAGACAAGATGGGACAGGAACAGCGTCCGTTAGTCATCGCAAGCGTCTGCCAGCTGCTTTCGCTTGTACCAGAACTACAGACTGATGACAAAGAATACGAGGTCAGGCGCGTGAAACTAAATGACCATTCCGATGCGGAAGACTAATTGAAAATGCATGTTGCATAATACTTGAGTTTTCATGAATAAAAATTGCTTTTGCTTGGAATTTATAGCTTCAACATCATTGGGTAATAAACATTCAGTAACTCAAACATGAATATTTCTGATGCATAACATCCTCATTTTATGATTTCAATCTTTGTGTGCCCAGGATTTCTTGGAGGAGGTTCTAGTTTTGCTATGGCAATACACTCAATCCCAGGATGCAACAGTGGCAGGAGCGGCATTCAGAGCTTTGTCGAAATTTGATCGAGATCTCTTTAAAATTGGACTCCTGCCGACTGAGGTTTGTTTAATTGCCCTGTAACCCAATGCAAAATTGTCACAATAATTGGATAGTCGTCATATAGACATATGCAAAATTTTTTTTATTTTTTAAAAAAGTTAAGTGAGCTGAAATATTGTCGCACTTCGATAATTTTTCCTGCAACAAATATGTAATTTCTCCATACACATGTTATAGGCTATCTGTATCTGACATGCTTACGATGTAATGTACACCTATCATGAACTTTTTGAGCTGACGGAGAGCATCAGACAGGCTGCCAGTGTGACTGAGGCAGACGACATCAAAATTATGGAGGTCCCGGGTCTGTGTTATGTGCAACTGCTCAAGTTACTGCCTGCTGCTGTCATACAGGGTCAGTGCAGATTGTTGCATCTCACGAATGAGAGGTCATTGAATGAGAAAACAAGACTGTAGCAAATTTATGTATTTTAAACCTCAGATTAGATATATATATAATATTGAATGTCAATTCCTATAATTTGTCAAATGATGAGGCACTTTGCAAATCTGTTGAATGATCTATTGAATGATATTAACAGTTTTTCTCCATGTATATAATTAAGCTACATGTATGCTTAAAAAAAATCTGGCAATTGGAATCGGTACAAGGCAGGTTTTGTGAATTCTTCCATGATAAGAAAATAAGCAACACTATTATTTCTAGTGTATACCCCCACTTTGTTTTGCTCAACAACATTTAGACTACGAGGTGTTTCTGACTGCACTGGTGAGAAAAGAAGTGGCAAAGATCCCTCGCGGCGTGCACCATGCGGCTAATCGTAAGAAAACTGCCACCAATCAGAATAAGTCTGTCGCTGCCATCCCATCATTTCTACAGACGGAGCTCGAACGCAACAAAGTACCAGGACTCAGACCATCACTTGCTTGTGGGTTGTTTTGAAGTTTTGCATCAAAGTTTAAAGCTGTTTAAAACTGTAAGCCTGTTTAGGGTTTTATTCTGTGAATTTTTCGCCTTGTTCATTTCAAATGGAGTCCTCTTTTGCCCCTGGCTTCTTGACATACAAAGTCAAAGTCAGTAACAAAATGACTACGAGTCGCAATCAAATTCATTTCTGAAACGTAAAATAACAAGAACTATCTTGTGTTCCTTGTTCGCTTGTAGATGGCGTGCTGCAGACATTTGACCCACAAGTGTCAACAGGACGGGATGGAAAACCGCGGGCTCACCAGGTCGTACAACTGGGCAGAACGTACCACCAAATGTTGTACACACTGGTACACGAGGTAAGACAATTAAATAAGTACAAATAATAATACATGGTGATACTTGGATATTGTGTAAAATCTCAATGGACTCTGTGTTTGCTATACAGTGACACACAAATATTCATTCCCCCACCAGTGTCCGGTACAGCTTGGTGACTGGCATCAGAGTTTGACGCTCCCCTCAGCCTGGCTCGGATTCTTGGACCGCTGCTACCTCGCCTGCTCACAGGTGATGTTCTTGCAGAAGCGGTCATTCCATGTTAAGATTGTAATTTAAGTCTCAGGTGTTAAATCTTTTCTGAATTTTTAAAAAAAAATTGAACAAAAAATGCATATTTAAAACGTAAAAACATACGGTACAGTCATTGTTTATTTTAGGTGCCCAGGTGGTTTGAATGATGTCACTGAATCATGAGATTCAATTCATTATCAGAAAACTCTCAGTTATCTGAAAAAAAGGTATTTACATTGTAAATCAATGCATATTCATCGTGTTGCCAGGGTCGGCGAGTTGAGTTGCTACAACAACTGGAGCGGGGCCAAGCCAAGGACCCAGAGGAGAACAGAGCCCAACAAGATATGGCATTCTTGTGGTATGTTACATCTAGCATGTGTAGTTGTAGGCCTATTTCAAATGATTTTAAATGCATGCATGGTGGTGAATCAATATTATCAGTTGAAATTTGTGACTGATTTTCTCAACAGGACAAGGGATAAAATCACAGACCTCATTTGCAGTACTTCAAGGTAGGAACACAATTCTACAGACAATTAAGTATACCACCATTAAAAATTACAGTGTGACATGCTTGAAAATGATGAAATGTTTTGTTGAGAAATTTTCCTACTTGTGTTTTTCTTATCGAAGCGGTAGCCCCACAGTTCAGGCTAATGGCCTCCTAGCCCTTGGGGGCCTGGTTGTCACGGTAACCAAGTTCTACAACAGTCTGGATGACGAGTCTAGAGAGAAAGCCGACAATGTTCCGGAGTTCCTTAGCTACAGCCACTGGCTTAATGTTGTCATGGAAACCCTGCTGGGGGTCCTAGACAACAAGTTCATCATGAGCGGAAAAATCTTGAATGTTTGTGGTTTGGTGAGTGGCTTATAAATACGCTCTCGAATTTCGATGATCATGCTGATGAAATCAATAAAACTTAATATTTTTTTAAACAATTGAAAGAAAGATTATGACTGGCCTTCTAAAAAAGTAAATATTAACATTGTTGTAGATTTGAACATTTGGATCTAAAAGTGCAAGACTTCTTTACCAACATCAAAATTCCGACACATTCCGATAAATTTTGCAAGATGTCTGATCTGCTTTTTCCTACATGATTTCACTATTTTTCTTTCCCAGAGACATGCTCCTGACCGCCCACCTTGCCCCGTGCTAGCCCAGAGTGGTGCCGCCATCGCGCTTTCCATGATCGTTAACATGGCGACAACAGCAAACAGTGACGCTGTCTACCAGCTGCTCTCTTCGCTGATGCAAAAACTGTCGACAAGTGGAGACGAATCGCAGCCCGTGCAGGAGTTTTTCATGCCCCTGGCTCTCGGGATGGTACTGGCCAAACTGTTTGAGGAACATTTCGCAGAGACGGGAGGCAGCCAAGTTAGTTTTGCATTATAGTTCAGTATTTTCAGAACAGAAAATGGTTAGGTTACTGGGGGGAGTGGAGAATGTGTTTGTGAATTCCAGAACCAGTCATTGACCAAGTCGTTGACATAGATGTGGGAAAAATTTAAAATATGCAATTTCTTTCTTCTTTTTTTTGTGGCAGGCAATGACAGCAGTTTGGAAAGCATTGGAGGACCTTGAAAATGTCACTTTTAACGAGACGAGCAACAGGTAGATCTATGGTAGTTTTTACTAGACTAGAAACTCATTCATTTCTCACTCATAAAATAACCATTTCCAAAGTGAGATCGACTGAAATTTGCAATTGAATCCGATGAGAGCAAGCGCTGATGAAATCACACAAAAACTATGAATTCTGATAAATCAGAATAACTTGTATTGAGACATCTCCCTACACTATCACTCTCCCTCACTCCAAAGACTGGGCGGTTACCTGGGTTTGAGTGTGTGTCTCGTTGCGATGTGTACCGACAGCAGAGCGGACACACGTGAACACGTCAGCACCATGCATGACAAACTCGTCACCGCATTGGAGTCACTGCCAGTAACCGACACGGCCTTTGAGGTATAGTGCTTTATGATAAATTTATTTCCTGAAATTTCAATGATTTTTAGGGCATACTGGTGATCTTTTGCTCTAGATGTTTAGCTTACTTGCCTATGTGAAGCTGTTGTCATAGATTCTTGTCTATTGTCGCCCTATGTATGATGAACAATGAACATTTCCCTGTCCCTTCCAGGGCGCGTGTGTTTGTTTGGCTGCTGTGTCTGGGGCGTCCTACACTTCCAACGTACTAACACAGGAGACAGTCGACAGGGATGTGGCGAAACTCTACCAGATCCACTGCGAACATCCCGAGGTAGCCATGCTAAAAAACGGCCATGAAGCATGACATAGTACATATCAAGATTTGCATATCATCTTGCCTTCAGTTAACCATAGAGGTATACTTACCTCTATTATAAACACAGATAATCTGTGCAAATCACATATTACTGTACCCATATAGTAAACACACGCTGTTTGTCATAGAGGAATGGTGGCTAGATTAGCTGACAAAAATCTCTCATAGATGCCTGGTGCAGCACTGTCCCTGGGTATGGTCTGTCAACTTCTCGTGGAGTCCAACCACCCGACGGTCGGCGACCTGATCCTGAAACTCTATGGATCCTGGATCAATGGGCTTCAACAGCAGGTTGTTGCATTTCTTCTACAAACAAAAAGATTGGATTTGCATGGAAAGCATTTCAATGTGCTATTGATGTATTTGTAATTTTGCTGTGTTTAGGACCTGCCAATGCTGCATAGACTGTCGTTTCTGAAAGGTGCCATGGCTTTGAGTGGCTCGGAGAAAATAACTTTCAACGTATGTATCTTGTCAGCCATATTATTCCTAGATTATATACTTTGCATGAATGCGACAGAAAGTTGTTTGCTACTAAATATCTAGTGAAGGGAATGTGCAGATATTAGCATTCACAATATATTTTTGTCCATTTTTAGGTTACCGGACCTATGGTCCGTAACCTATTGGCATGGCGATGCGTCCGGCGTCGTCGTCGTCGTCCGTCGTCGTCCGTCGTCGTCGTCGTCGTCCGTCAACAATTTTATCTTTAAAGTTTACGATCGAATTTTTCTGAAATTTTGCACAAAAATGCCTAAAAATATTTCGAAAGGGAGGTATTTTTTAGTTTTTTGATTTTCGCATTTTTTTCAAAATGGCAGCCGTTTTCGTCGAAAAACGGTCAATTTTGGATTTTGGCGGCCATTTTCTCAAAATCTGTTCAGTAACTTTTTTTATTATTGATGCATAACACTCCTCATATGTACCCCTGTGACATGTATAAATTTCGTTGCGCTTGAATCGCTCGAAGTGGGCCATTTTGGGCCCAAACTCAGCCCAAATGGGACTTTCCCATGTTAAATTCTCCCATGCTTTATAATGGGACACATTAAAGCCTAATATCTCACTTAATATTGAAATTAGAGACTAGGAACGAATTGTGGACATATAGGAAATGATATATGCTGAATATTCTTGTGACCTTGAATTTGACTTTTGACCTCATTTTAAAGGTCACAGGACAAAATGGCTAATATCTCGCTTATTATCGACTTTACAGCTTAGGAATCAGTTGTGAACATATAGGAAATGATATATGCTGAATATTCTTGTGACCTTGAACTTGACCTTTGACCTCATTTTCAAGGTCACATGACAAAATGGCTAATATCTCGCTTATTATCGACTTTACAGTTTAGGAATCAATTGTGAACATATAGGAAATGATATATGCTGAATATTTTCGTGACCTTGAATTTGACCTTTGACCTCATTTCCAAGGTCGCAGGACAAAATTGCTAATATCTCGCTTATTATCGACTTTACAGCTTAGGAATCAATTGTGTACATCTAGGAAATGATATATGCTGAATATTTTCGTGACCTTGAATTTGACCTTTGACCTCATTTCCAAGGTCGCAGGACAAAATTGCTAATATCTCGCTTATTATCGACTTTACAGCTTAGGAATCAATTGTGTACATATAGGAAATGATATATGCTGAATATTCTCGTGGCCTTGAATTTGAGCTTTGACCTCATTTTCAAGGTCACAGGACAAAATGGCCAATATCTTGCTTATTAGCAACTTTACAGCTTAGGAATCGATTGTTAACATATAGGAAATGATATATGCTGAAAATTTTCGTGACCTTGAATTTGACCTTTGACCTCATTTTCAAGGTCACAGGACAAAACGGCCAATATCTTGCTTATTAGCGACTTTACAGCTTAGGAATCAATTGTGAACATATAGGAAATGATATATGCTGAAAATTCTCATGACCTTGAATTTGACCTTTGACCTCATTTTCAAGGTCACATGACAAAATGGCTAATATCTCGCTTATTATCGACTTTACAGCTTGGGAATCAATTGTGAACATATAGGAAATGATATATGCTGAAAATTCTCATGACCTTGAATTTGACCTTTGACCTCATTTTCAAGGTCACATGACAAAATGGCTAATATCTCGCTTATTATCGACTTTACAGCTTAGGAATCAATTGTGAACATATAGGAAATGATATATGCTGAATATTCTCATGACCTTGAATTTGACCTTTGACCTCATTTCCAAGGTCACAGGACAAAATGGCCAATATCTTGCTGATTAGCGCCTTTACAGCTTAGAAATAAATTGTGAACATATAGGAAATGATATATGCTGAATATTCTAGTGACCTTGAATTTGACTTTTGACCTCATTTTCAAGGTCAACAGGACAAAATGGCTAATATCTCGCTTATTATCGACTTTACAGCTTGGGAATCAATTGTGAACATATAGGAAATGATATATTCTGAATATTTTAATGATATTGAATTTGACCTTTGACCTAAATTTCAAGGTCAGTCATTTTATTTTCAAAGTCAGATTACAAAATGGCTTATATCTCGCTTATTATCAAATTTACAGCTTAGGGGTCCATAGTGAACATATAGGAAATGATGTATGCTGAATAGTTTGGTGATCTAGAATTTAACCTTTGATCCCATTTTCAAGGTTAGAGATATGGCGATTTCAGTGGTCACCTTGAATTTGACCTTCAACTTTCTCGGCTTAACTCTGTATATTTCTCCGGTAACCTTTCTAGCCCATTGGGCTAATTTCTATTCTTCCATCAGATTTCCGAGGACAGTGGCGGGAACAAGTGTGGTGCTAATATTGGAGAGGTTGCCAAGGTAACACAGCAGACTGTACGGGACAAACATGACCTTGGCTTACAGAGTGCGTGTGCCTGGCAGCTGGGCCAGCTGTGTATGGCTGTCACCTCCACAGGACAGAGTCGATCATCTGGTGGGTACAGTCATATACCACCTTGGTCAACATCCTCGGATCATAGCAAACATGTTCACTATATGGAGATGTTCACTAAATGGAAATAGCACCATAGCTATTGAATATTAACTTAAAATTATAATTTTTTCCTTAAAATGAATATTCTTCCCGAGAAGAAATGCTAGGAATTTTCAGATGATTTGATTGCATTGGACATGTGTGATACATTTTTTGTGTGAAATTTTATGTTTTAGACCAGCAAATGTTGTGTGAGTGAAGCTATTTTCATGTGGTGCCTTTTATTCCAGTACCGATGAATTATCACTACCTGTCAGAGGGCAGCACTGTGCGAGCGATGGTTGACATGCTTCTAGAAGCAGGGAAGCAGGGTAAGCTTATGACATATCCTGAAAACAGTACACCCATTGTACGTGTACATATATAAACCATTGTACTGTTGCTATCTTTACAGGTGACGTAACGAGCCCCGAGGCACATCTGACCCCGGTTCTGAGGACCCTGGCTCGAGCACCCACACAGCCTCTTCCACCCCTCAACTGGGCTGGGCTCCTCTCCCCTATCATTCGGGCAGGATATGGTTTGTTGTCATGGAAACCCATCTTTGTTATTTGAAATCTGCGGAGTATGAAAATAGGAGATATGTTAAGAAATATTAAGAAATTTCAACACTCTGACAGGCGAGTCAGTGGAGCGTTGGGGTCTGGAGCTGGCATTGAGCCAGAGCGCGACGTCCTCCAGCGCGGGACTCCTGCTTACCTCTTGGCTGCTCCCACCTCTCTGGGACACCCTCATGGTAAGGATCACCTTCTCTCTGGGACACCCTTACGGTAAGGATCATCTTCTCTCTGGGACACCCTCACGGTAAGGATCATCTTCTCTTTGGGACACCCTCATGGTAAGGATCATCTTCTCTCTGGGACACCCTCACGGTAAGGATCATCTTCTCTCTGGGACACCCTCACGGTAAGGATCATCTTCTCTCTGGGACACCCTCACTGTAAGGATAATCTTCTCTCTGGGACACCCTCACGGTCAGGATCATCTTCTCTCTGGGACACCCTCACGGTAAGGACAATCTTCTCTCTGGGACACCCTCACGGTAAGGATCATCTTCTCTCTGGGACACCCTCACGGTAAGGATCATCTCTCTGGGACACCCTCACGGTAAGGATCATCTCTCTGGGACACCCTCACGGTAAGGATCATCTCTCTGGGACACCCTCACGGTAAGGATCACCTTCTCTCTGGGACACCCTAACAGTAAGGATCATCTTCTCTCTGGGACACCCTCACGGTAAGGATCATCTTCTCTCTGGGACACCCTCACGGTAAGGATCATCTTCTCTCTGGGACACCCTCACTGTAAGGATAATCTTCTCTCTGGGACACCCTCACGGTCAGGATCATCTTCTCTCTGGGACACCCTCACGGTAAGGACAATCTTCTCTCTGGGACACCCTCACGGTAAGGATCATCTTCTCTCTGGGACACCCTCACGGTAAGGATCATCTCTCTGGGACACCCTCACGGTAAGGATCATCTCTCTGGGACACCCTCACGGTAAGGATCATCTCTCTGGGACACCCTCACGGTACTCTCTGGGACACCCTCACGGTAAGGATCATCTTCTCTCTGGGACACCCTCACGGTAAGGATCACCTTCTCTCTGGGACACCCTCATGGTAAGGACCATCTTCTCTCTGGGACACCCTCATGGTAAGGACCATCTTCTCTCTGGGACACCCTCACGGTAAGGATCACCTTCTCTCTGGGACACCCTCACGGTAAGGACCATCTTCTCTCTGGGACACCCTCACGGTAAGGATCATCTTCTCTCTGGGACACCCTCACGGTAAGGATCATCTTCTCTCTGGGACACCCTCACGGTAAGGATCATCTTCTTACTGGGACACCCTCACGGTAAGGATCACCTTCTCTCTGGGACACCCTCACGGTAAGGACCATCTTCTCTCTGGGACACCCTCACGGTAAGGATCATCTTCTCTCTGGGACACCCTCACGGTAAGGATCACCTTCTCTCTGGGACACCCTCACGGTAAGGACCATCTTCTCTCTGGGACACCCTCACGGTAAGGATCATCTTCTCTCTGGGACACCCTCACGGTAAGGATCATTAAGGCATTTCGGCAGAAATGCCTTTATGGTTTTAGCAGAATTTTTTTTTTTTTTTTTTTTCTTCTTTTTTTTCTTCTTCCGCCACTTTTGGTTTCCGGACGATAACTTTAGATTGCCTTGACGGATCCTCGTCAAATTTTCACCACAAGTCAGAAATGATATGTGGAAGAACCCTATTCTTTTTGAGCCGGATCCGAGGTCCGTGAGGATGAAATCAAGGCTAATTTTGAGACTTGGTTTCCGGACGATAACTGGAAAAATATTTACGCAATAGTTGCAGAACTCTGCGTGGAGGTTCATATGCCACCAGGGAAGAACCCTATTGATTTTGGGATCGATCCGTCAAACGACCTTTGACCTAGAGGTCGAAATAATTTTTTGCTGATTCATCCTTGAGGCTTCCTGCATATCTCACAAACCGTGCGTCGTAGAGCGAAACGGACGTTATTTTCGGACTCGTCGCCCTAGACAAACATCTCTAGGGAGTATTATTTTTAGGAAGAGCAGAGCTCTTCCTCTATGATGTTGGTTTTTTTTGGATTTTTGAAATTTTCCCTATGTTTACATTCTTGAAAATGCCACTTGGAAGCATAACAGACCATTTAACTGTGGCTAATTGGGAGGGCCCTGGGCCCATTGGGAGGAAAATGACGCCCGTATACCTAATCATGGTTAATGTAATAAGTTATTAGCGATAATAATCCCAGGAGACGTGTGTTCCGACCGTTTGTTTTTTTTGTATGTCACCGTTTCATACCCATCACCACTCCCGTTTTGATCTTCACTGAAACAGTGCTTTCTTGCAATCATATGCACTCAAAGTTTTGGATATACGTTCCGCACAATATATAGATACAGTATGCTATTGCAAACATGAAAAACAAGTTGAAACGGCAACATAATAATTATGTGTTAGTGGTGGTATTTCATATTTCAGTAGGCAAATTCAATTCGCCTGTGACCGCCCCGGAACCCTTCAATTCCCGTGCAGTCACTGAATTGTCCAATCGGGAAGCTGTCTTGACGGACACACCCACATGTTTATGAACTACACGTGGATATAATTATATGCAAATTACCACGTGAGCAAGTCCCGCCAATTAGCGATAAATACTCGCGCACTGGGGTCAAGGTCAAAATGCCCCGAAAGGCTGCCATGACTGGCATGAGATTGTCGAACTGAGTCAGTGTGGTATTTTTGGAAATACTTGTTACGACCCCAATAAATGGTCTTTCCTATGATTCTTTCCTACTTCACTGGTAATATTTCATAAAAATTTCACCATACAAAGCTTTCTATGGGGAAATTTAATAAGAAATGCCCACTCAAGTGAAGCGAGATTTCACGAGATTGGACTAGAATCGGAACAAACAAAACTTTGCAGATTTGCCGAATTTACTTTGTTTTGCACTTTGTCGAGGAAAAAACTAAGTTTCCTCCTGAAATAAGCGGAAAAAAAATGGATACTAGATCATTTATCATGTTCATGATAGTTATATATTGCCGACGAGAATTGTCAGTGCTGATTTTGATGGCAGTCATGCGAGCGGCGATTCGGGCTAATTCACTGACAGCTGACACTCATTCAAACACACGTCTACGATGATCTTCAAACCAGCATTTAGGCAAGGGAAAACATGATCGCAAATTTTTAGCGGTAATGAAAACTTTCATGCATGTCATAAATTATTGGAAATGCAGACATGTAACTGCTGAAATGTCTCGATCTGCAGTATAAATCAAAGCACAGGATTTAGATCTAGCTAAAAAAAAAAAAACATTTCTGATAGGTTAATTGGTGCCTCCTAAAAAGAAAAAAATATTCAAAACCTTGGAAATCTTACACATTGGTCCAAATAATACTCAACGGGTGATATTTATACGGGCTCATCAAGGTGAAGCTTTTGACTTCGTGATTTCATGGCTGTAAGTTAACACTAGTTTTACTAATTAAGTCTCATTGGCCGCAATAAAAATAGTTATGACACGAAACATTTATTATTGAGCTCAACGATGTAAAGGTTCTAGGGCCCGGACGAGTGGACGAGTACCCCTATTCGGGGTGGGTAATACGATTACCTGGGTCGGAATTTCGTTAAACCGTACCCGAAAAGAAGTCATCGGGAAAAAAACGAATTATAGTTTATGAGGTCATGTGATCTCTTTCAAACTTGAAAATAAACACAGAAGAAACAAATGACATGTGTCAAAGATTGATGTCTAACGTAATACGTGTTACAAATTGCTCCAGTGACTAGCATTCAAATTTTGATATATATTTGGACGGGTTACAAGTTTGGAAGATGATGAGAGTAGATGGAATCAATACCTTAATAATGGTATCATTTCGTGTTAATTCATTTGATATTAGGCCGAATTAACAATAAGCAAATCATGGCCACAACATATATGTACCAAATCAAATACAGTATTCAATGGTCTTTGAATAGTTATGTGCAAACCAGAAGTGCTCTTCCTTTGAGGCCAGTGGCCCTTGTTTTTGATCCGGCTCCGAGGTCCGTGAGGTCCTTGAGGATGAAATCGAGGCTGATCTTGAAACTTGGTTTCCGGATGATAACTCGAAAAATATTCAGGCAATAGTTGCAGAATTTTGCACGGAGGTTTATATATCAACAGGGAAGAACCCTATTGATTTTGGGATCGATACGTCAAACGACCTTTGACCTAGAGGTCAAAATAATTTTTTGCTGAGTCATCCATGAGGCATCCTGCATATCTCGGAAACGGTGCGTCGTAGAGCGAAACGGACGTTATTTTCGGACTCGTCGCCCTAGACAAACATGTCTAAGGGGTATTATGGATGAACTTTGACCTTGACCTTGAATTTTTTTGCCGAGTCTGCATTTTTCGTTTTCGTCGATATCTCGGAAACGGTGCGACGTAGAGCGAAACGGACGTTATTTTTGGACTCGTCGCCCTAGACAAACATGTCTAAGGGGTATTATGGATGAACTTTGACCTTGACCCGAAATTTTTTTGCCGAGTCGGCATTATTCGTTTTTGTCGATATCTCGGAAACGGTGCGTCGTAGAGCGAAACGGACGTTATTTTCGGACTCGTCGCCCTAGACAAACATGTCTGAAGGGTATTATGGATGAACTTTGACCTTGACCTTGAATTTTTTTGCCGAGTCGGCATTTTTCGTTTTCGTCGATATCTCGGAAACGGTGCGTCGTAGAGCGAAACGGACGTTATTTTCGGACTCGTCGCCCTAGACTAACATGTCTAGATGGTATTATGGATGAACTTTGACCTTGACCCGAAATTTTTTTGCCGAGTCGGCATTTTTCGTTTTCGTCGATATCTCGGAAACGGTGCTTCGTAGAGCGAAACGGACGTTATTTTCGGAATCGTCGCCGTAGACAAACATGTCTAAGGGGTATCATGGATGAAGATTGACCTTGACCCAATTTTTTTTTGCCGAGTCGGCATTTTTCGTTTTCGTCGATATCTCGGAAACGGTGCGTCGTAGAGCGAAACGGACATTATTTTCAGACTCGTCGCCCTAGACTAACATGTCTAGATGGTATTATGGATGAACTTTGACCTTGACCCGAAATTTTTTTGCCGAGTCGGCATTTTTCGTTTTCGTCGATATCTCGGAAACGGTGCTTCGTAGAGCGAAACGGACGTTATTTTCGGAATCGTCGCCGTAGACAAACATGTCTAAGGGGTATCATGGATGAAGATTGACCTTGACCCAATTTTTTTTTGCCGAGTCGGCATTTTTCGTTTTCGTCGATATCTCGGAAACGGTGCGTCGTAGAGCGAAACGGACATTATTTTCAGACTCGTCGCCCTAGACTAACATGTCTAAGGGGTATTATTGATGAACTTTGACCTTGGCCCGAAATTTTTTTGCCGAGTCGGCATTTTTCGTTTTCGGCGATATCTCGGAAACGGTGTGTCGTAGAGCGAAACGGACGTTATTTTCGGACTCGTCGCCGTAGACAAACATGTCTGAGGGGTATTATGGATGAACTTTGACCTTGACCCGAAATTTTTTG
The DNA here is from genome assembly GCA_949152475.1 of Terebella lapidaria. Taxonomy (NCBI): domain Eukaryota; kingdom Metazoa; phylum Annelida; class Polychaeta; order Terebellida; family Terebellidae; genus Terebella; species Terebella lapidaria. The sequence continues at coordinate 5,821,020 of OX424562.1, forward strand.
GCCGAGTCGGCATTTTTCGTTTTCATCGATATCTCGGAAACGGTGTGTCGTAGAGCGAAACGGACGTTATTTTCGGACTCGTCGCCCTAGACAAACATGCCTAAGGGGTATTATGGATGAACTTTGACCTTGACCCGAAATCTTTTTGCCGAGTCGGCATTTTTCGTTTTCATCGATATCTCGGAAACGGTGCTTCGTAGAGCGAAACGGACGTTATTTTCGGACTCGTCGCCCTAGACAAACATGTCTAAAGTTTATTATGGATGAACTTTGACCTTGACCCGAAATTTTTTTGCCGAGTCAGCATTTTTCGTTTTCGTCGATATCTCGGAAACGGTGCTTCGTAGAGCGAAACGGACGTTATTTTCGGACTCGTCGCCCTAGACAAACATGTCTTAAGGGTATTATGGATGAACTTTGACCTTGACCCGAAATTTTTTGGCCGAGTCGGCATTTTTCAGTTTCGTCGATATCTTGGAAACGGTGTGTTGTAGAGCGAAACGGACGTTATTTTCGGACTCGTCGCCCTAGACAAACATGTCTAATGGGTATTATGGATGAACTTTGACCTTGACCCGAAATTTTTTTGCCGAGTCGGCATTTCTCGTTTTCGTCGATATCTCGGAAACGATGCTTCGTAGAGCGAAACGGACGTTATTTTTGGACTCGTCGCCCTAGACAAACATGTCTAATTGGTATTATGGATGAACTTTGACCTTGACCCGAAATTTTTTTGCCGAGTCGGCATTTTTCTTTTTCGTCGATATCTAGTATATATTGTAAATTAATCATCACACCGAAATGCCTCCAAGGCATCTTTAGGCCTTGACGTCTAGTTTTCTCTCTGGGACACCTTCACGGTAAGGATCATCTTCTCTCTGGGACACCCTCACGGTAAGGACCATCTTCTCTCTGGGACACCCTCACGGTAAGGATCATCTTCTCTCTGGGACACCCTCACGGTAAGGACCATCTTCTCTCTGGGACACCCTCACGGTAAGGACCATCTTCTCTCTGGGACACCCTCACGGTAAGGATCATCTTCTCTCTGGGACACCCTCACGGTAAGGACCATCTTCTCTCTGGGACACCCTCACGGTAAGGACCATCTTCTCTCTGGGACACCCTCACGGTAAGGACCATCTTCTCTCTGGGACACCCTCACGGTAAGGATCATTTTCTCTCTGGGACACCCTCACGGTAAGGATCATTTTCTCTCTGGGACACCCTCACGGTAAGGATCATCTTCTCTCTGGGACACCCTCACGGTAAGGATCATTTTCTCTCTGGGACACCCTCACGGTAAGGACCATCTTCTCTCTGGGACACCCTCACGGTAAGGATCATCTTCTCTCTGGGACACCCTCACGGTAAGGATCATCTTCTCTCTGGGACAACCTCACGGTAAGGATCATTTTCTCTCTGGGACACCCTCACGGTGAGAACCATCTTCTCTCTGGGACACCCTCACGGTGAGAACCATCTTCTCTCTGGGACACCCTCACGGTGAGAACCATCTTCTCTCTGGGACACCCTCACAGTGAGAACCATCTTCTCTCTGGGACACCCTCACGGTAGGGATCATCTTCTCTCTGGGACACCCTCACGGTAAGGACCATCTTCTCTTTGGGACAACCTCACGGTAAGGATCATTTTCTCTCTGGGACACCCTCACGGTGAGAACCATCTTCTCTCTGGGACACCCTCACGGTAAGGATCATCTTCTCTTTGGGACACCCTCACGGTAAGGATCATTTTCTCTCTGGGACACCCTCACGGTAAGGATCATCTTCTCTCTGGGACACCCTCACGGTAAGGATCATCTTCTCCTGCCCCCATTAAGCTTTTGGGAGAAACTTTTGGGAAATCCCAACAGTAGAATATATGGCTTTATGTTGACAGCACGGTCTAATAGGGTGTATCAACACACTACGTATCCGCCTGTTTTCCTTTCAGTTCAAGTCACAGCTGGCTTTACTAAGGAACCTCTCCAAGCTGGTTTGTTCGGTCCCCCTGACAAAACTTCGGGAGTTCTTGGAAGGGAGCTTCCTCCAGACTTTCATGTCAACAGCGGAAGACGTGGATCGGTCAAAGCTGGAGCAGCAGCGAGTAGCCGCTCTAGAAGGACTCCTGTCGGCTCTCAAACTGCCAGATCTTCCGCATATATTGTCTTTGCTCTTGCATCAGACCGTTGAGAGTGTGCAAGAAAATATGCCAGTGGATGTCAACGTGAGTGAAAATTGTTCTGTTTTTCGGATTTTAATCTGGTGTTCGGGATTGGTTTAATCATGTCGGTTTGAAGTAATAATATGCGTAGCATTTGATCCCACATTCAAACTGGCAATGAAAAGTAATGCAGTGTAACCGACTATGCAACACTATTCCTTTCCTCTTATGTTTTATTCTATGAGATCAATTATCCGATTCTTCAACCAGTGACAATATGCACTCAAACAAACAGAATGCCTGTTTCACCCCCCAGATGCCTCTGTGCTCACTGCTGGCCCAGTGTCTAGCTGAGCTGCCGGATGATCTGATCGACAAAGTGACCTCGGATGACTTCGCCGTCTTGGAGCGATACCCGAGGTCCCTCCAGATCCGAGCTCGTCTAGTCTCTGGCGGCAAACAGCCTCTCACTTGGATCAACGCAGCGGTGGATGCATACATGTGCAAGACTGAGAGGTTTGTGTTGGGAATTATTGTACAAGACTATTTTTTTTCTGGTGGTTGACATTGCAACATCAACAATCAATTATTCAGTAGTTATGGTGTATGCAACCAGTGTATGTTGTTCCAGTTGGATTCTAGTGCATTTTGATATGAATTTCAATCATCAAGTATTGAGTCAAATATTTTCTGCAAAAAAAACGGAATTTCCACTACAAGTTATGCTCGTCAACGTTTACATTGGTGTAAAACATCGCTATATTTCAACAGCAATCCCGAGGAATGCCTCAGGTACATAGTGCACTGCTGCTACGGTGTACACTGTAGCGATGCTGAGTCTTGTCGGAAGGGCAAGTGTATCAACTGGGGCTTGGAACTGATGGGTCACGTCAGGAATATAGCCACAGAGGTCGTACCCGTTACTGGCCTTGAGACGGGAGAAGTGAGTGGCATTGTACTAGGATCTAAATCATGATCTGATAATTATGATGTTATTCTGTCGCATTTTATTTTTGTATGTTCCAACATTGCATGATATGCCATATATTATACCAACTATCACAGGTAGTTTTCATTTATGAAGTTGTGTCGATGAGTAGTTATACAAATAGATTGCAAAATGTTGATACAAAAGAATTAGCCACTTGTTCTACCGCTGAACAGGTCCTGGAATTCTTGTTGCTTGTGCTAAGTGCAGCTGTCTCAAGCTGGTCCAGCTGTGCTTCCAGCCAGCTGTCCTTTGCTCCGGTTAAGCTGTCCATGGACACACAGCTCCCCCTGGTGTGCTGTGACAACACTAGAGCCTCGATAAAACCGCTACTGAGAGCATCTTTACCACATGCTCTCGATGCACTGGTTCAGAGGGACCCTTGGAAACAGAGCACTGCCAAGGTATATTACAAACCATAACTTGGTTTGCTTTATCAGAATAGCTCAATCACATTATAAGTATCTCTCATTCTCAGTAGTCCCTCCGTGGGGTCACTGAGTGTGAACCCCCAATCGATATGCAGCCATTATCAGTTCAGAAGGAAAATTCAGTCTACTTCCAAAATTACTTCTATTTACCGGAATCTTCGTGTCCTGCCACCATTACTTCACCGTACAGTGACAGGAGAACTGTTCTTACGTTCGATCGAACGGGAAATCGATAAAGTGCCCGTCTGTTGCGCATTGGCGTCCAGCCAACTCAAGGTTGGTGAAGGTAAACAAGAACACTCGAAAAGAACGAGAGTTGGAAGGAAATTTTCTTTGCATTGGAACGGACGAAAGTCGAAAAGTGAGAATAACAGCATGCAAGCTGTGCTGCTCGGGCACTCGTTTATCAGGCACCTCATCAAACATCTCCTGGACAGATCCATCACATCGGATATCTTGCTAGAGGCAGAAGCAGCAGTACTAGCCAACAGACTTCGAGTCACTGACAATTTCTCCCACATCTACGCGATTTGCCATGCGCTGAACACAGAACAAGATCTAGAATCACGATTGGCCAAAGTTTGCAAACTGAAACCTGACATAATAGTCATTGACTTTGGATCTAATGACATAGCCAATTTGAGAGCACCCGACGCCAACTCCTGTCTAGAGCTAGCCACCAAAGTTTTTGGGCACGCCAAAGCCATTTTGGAGAAACTGAACAATTGCAAAATAATTTTCCACCAGGTGATTCCACGAACCCAGAACATTCGCTCTACATCATCTGACTTTGATCAACCGCACTCTCTTCAACAATTGTCTCAAACACCTTTGTGCCGCCGACACGAACATCTTCTACCAAAAGCTGAAAGGCTTCAGCACCGCATCACCTGATTCTTGGTCTACCGACGGGATTCATTGTAACACACCTGCATCCAGGAACAAGTACACGGCGGACCTTCGTCACAGCCTCCTGTATTATAAACAGCGAACGACAACAACCCTTCAAGCTCAAGACTCCGGTGTAGGTTCAACTGTAAATGTATAGTGGGGGTCTTCTCTCCTATGCAGGAAACCTAACTGGAGATACCGATCGTGACTGTACCTTGCTCGGAAACAGCACTTTTTCATTTAGCCTCCACTGATGATTGTGAATCTTTACCCAAAACAGTAATATCGCCTTCATGAGACCTCTCATTACGGTCTGAGTGCCCAGTACTTAGTTAACCTACTACGACTCTGTAACAGCACACTTAATTTCATCGGAAATCAAGTATCGCTTGGACTCACACTCACAGTCTCTGAAGTGAAATTCCAGTACTCACCGCCAAGTAAATTGGCATATTGAGTCCAATCGGACCAAGTACCCACTTGGCCACAAATTTAGTCACAATCCAGTAATTCTAAATACAATTATCTTACAGACCAAGTATTATTCTGGCAGCTCGATCAATCATCAAGTACACCCTTGGTCACAAATTCATGGTCAGTTTTCAGTCCAAGTACCCATTTGGCACCAGTCGACTCAAGTTACCCCCTGATCATAGTTTTAATCAGTGTTTCAGTACCAGTATCCACTTGGCAATAGTCGGCCCAAGTACCCACTTGGCCATCAGTTCTAGTCACAGTCTCAGTCCAAGTATCCACTTGGCAATAGTCGGCCCAAGTACCCACTTGGCCATCAGTTTTAATCACAGTCTCAGTCCAAGTATCCATTTGGCAACAGTCGATCCAGTTTTACCCTAGTTATCTGTTGTCGCCACTATCAGCCCAACAGAGTACACACCACTCACCGCCACTTCATATTACTATTCAAAACATATTACTAGTACTAATAACTCTATATCAACCACAATTTTGTCACCCTCATGAGTTCACTACTACAGTTATGCATTCATTAGTATCCACAGTTATCATCATGTGCACTAGTAACTAGTAGTCAACAGTTAATTCTAGTACTTCAACCTTTTTTAATGCGACTACTTCTCTTCACAGATCCTCCAACATGGGCCGCAAGCGGAAGCTTCAAGAGAACAACTCCACGGCACCTTCAGACGAGGAGTCACCCAATGTGGCCCGCATCCTTCAAGACGTGAAACGTCTGCGCAGCCAGCTGAAAGAAGAGAGGAAAACCCTCGGGGTCTCAAGCGGCAACGACCGCAGCGATTCTCTGAGCCCCACACCTGGGACATCCCGCAACGCAGATTCTCAACCAGCTGCCGAAGAAAACACAGAATCTCCACTCACTGACTCAGATGAGCCAGGCGATGCGGTGCAGCCCCCACGTCGCTCCAGGTCGCGCAAACGTCGATCCCAGCCTAAGAAGCGGGCCAGCACTGACCCCAGCTCCCGATCCCGGCGTCATGATCGTTACCGACGTGCCACAAGTTCATCATCATCCACAGGTAAGAACTCGGAGTCTTCAGAATCTTCCACCGACGACGACACTCCCCGCCTCCCTCTTATCTCTTTTGGGGCAGCAATCGGCACAACAGTTCCGACAAAATTGAAACGAAAAATCCTTCAAAATCGGTTCGTTGAGATGGCTCTACTCCTCCCCCACCGCTACCACGATCAGCCACACCTGACCATGAAACTGGACTCACACAATCAACCTAGATTCATCCGACAGACTACTAAGCAGCAGCTACCCATCGACCAGTGGAGCGAGGCTTTTGACAGCTTCATTTCAGTGTACATCGAGTCCGCCCACTCACGCTCCTCCATATTACAGCTGATTCGAGCTATGCTCAGCTACAAGAAGCAAGTGACCGACATGAGCAAACTCGGCCAAGATTGGGCAGGCTACGACCGGCACTATAGAATTGACCGAGAAACCAATCCATATTCCTGGATGACCATTCGCCACGACCTCCAACTCATGTACTCACAGAAGAGATCCAGTAACCCCAGTCATTTTCGTGACTTTCGACGTCAACCGAAACCTCAATTCACTGGCACATCAATCCGCACGGCTGATGGCAACACCATCCCAACAGGCTACTGCGTTAACTACCACACCAGGAACGAACGATGTACTAGAGGACAGGCCTGCCCCTATGCTCATAAGTGCCCAAAATGCTCCTCGGCCCATCCAGTGTACAATAAATGTTTCTCGCCCAAGCCCTACCCACCCGAACCAGCCCCTCCCCTCCCCCGACAAACACAAACACCACGTCAACCTCAACCTCCAAAAACAAAGTCTTAATCCCGTACCCACACCAGTGTCCCCAGACATTCTAAGGAACCTCCTAGAAGAGATCCATTATGACACATCCAAAACTTCATTTCTAGTGAACGGATTCAAATACGGATTCCCATTGGGTCACCCTGACCCAGTAAATGACCTTCGATGTACCAATTCCAAAACAACCAAACAGCTTAGCTCCGTCGTACAAGCCAAACTCAACGCCGAAATCAGCAAAGGACGTATTGCGGGACCATTCAAACAACCTCCTTTCTCTCCATTCCACATGTCCCCCCTTAACCTGCGAGAAAAGAAAGATAAAGGCAAATACCGCTTAATACAAAACTTATCCTACCCTTACGATCAACATTCCATTAATGCCAGAATACCCTCAGAAGCCAGAACTGTTAAGTATACGTCAGTAGGAGACGCTATACAGGTCTTGCTATCTCTTCCCGAGTCGGCATACACAGCTAAAACTGATATATTGGATGCCTATCGTAACATACCTGTGGCCCCATCCGATTACCCCAAACTAGGGTTCACATTTGCAGGTGAATATTATTACGATAAATGTCTTCCCCAGGGCTGCGCCAGTTCATGTCAAATATTTGAGACGTTTTCTACCGCGATACAAGCGATCTTCCTACACCATAACCCCACGGCCCACTGTCTCCATATGCTAGACGACTTTCTTATCATCGCAGAGACTAGGGACCAATGTGCATCTCACCTACGAGCACTCCTTGCCCTCTGTGCAACCATCGGCATCCCAACATCTCCAGCAAAAACCACACTTCCATCTACCAATACAGTGTTTCTCGGAATCGAGCTGGACACGGTCACACAAAGTGCAAAATTGCCTGCTGTCAAACTTCAAGAATATTCTGAACTCATAAACCACCACATGAATCACCCCCACATTACAAGACATGAACTACAGTCACTTATTGGGAAATTGAATTTTGCTGCCTCAGTTGTCCCAGCACGACCATTTCTTCGTCGTCTCATAGACATGTTGAATGTTGGAACTAAACCTCACCATTCGATCCGACTATCCAAAGAAGCAAAAGCCGATCTACAAACCTGGGCTCAGTTCCTACAAACCTATAATGGTATTACATTCTTCAGATCTCTCCATATCACCCCCACTGACTCAATCCCAATGTCATCCGATGCATCCCACAAAGGATTCGGGGCTTGCTTCAAAGAACAATGGATACAGGCTAAATTCCCAGAATCTTGGACCCAATTCAGCATTACACTCCTGGAACTTTACCCAATTTTCGTCACGCTATCCATGTTCGGGCATCTCCTACCTAACTCAAACATACTATTCCACACTGACAATCAATCTGTCACACATATTATTAATTCCCAATCCAGTAAAGACAAGCGTATCATGAAAATCGTCAGACCACTAGTATTACTACTGATACATCATAACATCCACCTTCGAGCCACACACATTGCTGGGACCTTGAATGTATTACCCGATAAAATTTCTCGGTTCCAGGTCACCCCGGCCCTGCTAGAGGCATACCACATGAACGCCCAACCAACACAGATTCCGCACCACTTACACCCAGTGAACTTTCCAATATAGTCATCGAGGACACTCTCCAAGCCCTCAGCTCCAATGCCCGAAGGTCATACATCAGTGCCTGGACCCGGTTCCAAGCTTTCATCAATACGACTCTACACATCACCATCCCCGATGTGTCCCCACACACTGTTGCCATGTATGTAGCTCACCTCCATTACAACCACCTCAAAGTGTCCTCCATCAGAACACACCTTTCTGCCATCGCATTCATGTTTGAGTTATCTGGTTACCAAAATCCAACAAAATCCTTTGTTATTCAAAATCTTCTCAGAGCTTATGGCAAGTTTGACAAACCACCTCTGACACGCAAACCAATTACACCATCAATTCTAACTAACCTTGTTCACTCCATCAAGTCTCAGTCCCTGTCATCTTATGACAAACGCCTTTTCACAGCCATCTTCACCTGCATGTTTCACGCCGCTCTTAGAGTCAGTGAAATCACAAACACTAAACATGCAAGACACGCTCTTCAAGTACAACAGCTCAAACTTACGTCTCATAAAAATCAACGTGTCTTAGTCATCCACTTTAAATCTTTCAAGCACTCCCACCCCACACCGCCTCTAGTCCTTCATAGCACAAACACAACTATTTGCCCCGTCCGGGCATTTCGGAGATATTTGAAAGTCCGAGGCAATTCACCTGGGCCCGCATTTCAACTCGCCCAAAACAAGCCACTGTCCAGGAACACAATCGCTTCAGTTCTCCAACACCACCTTACACTCATCGGATATGACTAATCCAAATTCAACACCCATTCTTTTCGTATTGGGAAGACAACTTCCATGGCAACCAAGGGCTACTCAACCACCCGAATAGCACTCCTAGGGCGTTGGAAGTCCAACGCCTACATGCAGTACATTAAGCCCACCAAAGTTCATAATGTCTAGTAGCCTGGCAGGTCTCCTTGTCTGTGCATCTCCTTGCCGTCCACTCTGCTCCAATGTCGCTTCGTTTCTTTGCCGATATTTTGTGGCAAGTCCATGCTTGTTTGATCATCTACAGTACTGTATTTGAGATGTCTATATTGTTCTAAGTAGTTTAGTCGTGTGATCATAACCATGTGTGCGTTGATACGGTACTATCAACATGATTGTCATGTCTATTGTGTTCCAATGTTTGTAACATATATGTAACTAGGGTTTCCATTCAGTATTATCACCATCAATGTAATGTCTATTGGTTCCAATGGTTGTACCATATATATACATATAACTAGTCTATTCACTTGAGTATGTCATCAAATAACCAGAACATTGTGGTACAACACAGACAAACATGTGGCCGGGACTCCTCGGCTGCAATGTTCTCTGTGTCACAACTTCTGATAGTATCAGTTTTACAAATAAATCATTTAACCATCAGTGATTAGTTTGATTCTGATAAATATGTTGCATCAACAACACACTTGCTTCCTGCACCCAAATGGCCTAAAATATCAGGAAGTTGAGCTTCCAATGTTGCCAATAGAATGAAATCGTTCTGATGGCACCGATTTTGAAAAGTTGGAGAGTTATGTGCGGAATCTCAGCTGAATGAATGGTCGACATTGACTAAGGCAGTGTACTTCTTGGTATTTTAGGCGCCTTGGTTTGTTGTAACATTCTTGGTCAGATGTTCTGAATTTAGCGTACCATGAATCTGTGTACATGATGTAGGTAATAGTCTCTCGTAGTTTGTAATCTTTTGTTTTTCCCCGGAGGTTATACTCACACATACTCAAATATATTATTTCCAGGTAATTAACTGGCTGTTAGTGTTACTCAGAACTCCCATCATACAAGAGACACCTACACTCAACACCTGGCTAAAAGGTATGGGAAATATCTCGTTACGATACAATATATTATTTCATTGTCAACCAATTTGTTTGGCGTGTAAAAATGCTTTCAAACATTGAAGGACGCATTTGTGTTCGTGCATGTATCCACAAGTATTATGCTTTTTTCACAGATTGCCTGTTCGGTCTGAGACACACAACAGAGTTCAAGAAAGTTTCCGTCTGGAGCGAAGCCTTCAACGTACAGTGACCCTTCTATAATATACTTGGAATTGGTTGCGAATAAACAATAGTTGAAAATTTGTTCTGTATCGATTCAATATTCCGATAAGAAAGCTATATCGATGTCACTGGTACAATCTTGCATCTTTTGTCAAACATGAAAGTCACATTAGGGCTGTATAAAAATCATTTATTCTCTTATCTTCACAATCGAACATGGTTTCATAATTATTTTGAATACCTCGTACATTTGAAGCATTAGTAATTCCTACCAGTGCTGTCATCTATGAATACAAATCATTAATTTTGTGGAGGAAAGAAAATACATGTAAAATACAAACATGTATTCACTACAGACTACTTTAATGATACATAAATATATATAAATTAGCTATGCACAATCTTGCACTAGAGTTTCTACAGATGGGATTTATGAAGTTTTGTGTTCTCCAAAATCATGCAAAAAATCATCAATGAATACAAATTCAAAGCTCTCATATAGTATCACTTGGCACCCTAAAACACTGGCCGGATAATAAATAGATCACAGATAATACATAATTATGTACAAGAAGAACTGAATAATTGTTTGCCTAAATGATATAATCGAATATCACTTAGCTACCATGATTATTCTGAACTCAGCAGAGATCCAAACATGATTGAAAAATTGTGATGCAGCATGGGAATTGCTGAGATGACTTCATGTGGTTCTGTCTGTGGCTTTATGCTGACTGCTACGGCCTGCGATATGTCTTCTGAAAAGTATGAATGACAGCTAATTTGTTATGTCAAAACAATGATACTGAATGATGAAGATTGTTCGAAGTGAAATCTGGTTCAACCTTTTCAACGTTTAGTTTGAAATTACTCCACCCATTATTTTCGAGAGCTTTTGATAAATAAACATGAGAGAGGTAGTACAAGTCGTTTTGCATACAACACTGCACAACATACCTGACTTGTGAATGTTGCGAGTCCGAGGGCCCCTTGTCGACAGATTTGGTGGGCGTGCTCGTTTCCTTGGCCCCGAATGACTCTCCTACGTCCTCACTGAAACCAAAATTATATCGTTCCGAAGTATTATAAGCAAAATACTTGTAACCTGCAGTGCTCAATAAATAATGTAAACCGTTACTGATGGGAAATATTTTCATACAAAATGTAGTATTCAGGCTGTTTGTTTGCTCACATGAGAGGAGTGAAGTCCGGGTTTTGTAGCATGATCGCAGGCTGGGCAGGTATAGCATGTTCATTGTTTGTGTAAGTCAGCTTTGTCGGCAAGTCATCAAATGTGTACTCTCCGAGCTTGATCTTCTCCAACTGAAGACAGCCAAGAGGAAAGAAATAATCGTATACACAGTATGGGCTCTCAATAAGAAAAGAACTTGAAGCAATGTAGCTTACAATTACAGTTATCACATTCATGTTATCACTTGGTAACACAGTATATATACACACAATGTTTAATCTTCTCTCATGATAATGAACGAAACTAATCTTCTCTCATGATAATGAACGAAACAATGCCAAGAAAAAAACCCCAAGAGATACCATACCTCGTCCTCATATTCGCGCTTGCAGGCGTTACTAAGCTCGCGCTTGAGCGTGGCGATGTGTTCCTTGTGGCTCCGAAGCTCGCCTTGGAGGCCCGTGACCTGCGCGTTAATCTGTCGCTGGCACTCCACGAAAGCGGCTACGAGCCGCTGGCACGCTGTGAAGTCATGCCCCGGCTTGCCAAGCTGGCGCGGGATCAAGTCGGACGAGAGAAGGGACGTGAAGTCTGGTTTCTGGGACAGGGAACTCGTCAGCACCAACTGTGTCTTGATCTGTGACGAATAAAGCGACCATATTAGTTGATGATAAAGTGTGATGTGATCTGCAGGGTAACATGTTGAGAGGATGAAGAAGTGTAGACATGAATTTATTCAGACTAGATGTAATGATTTTCGATATTGATTTTAATAGGAGATAATGAAGAGACAATCTCATGAACATGATTTCACAACAAAGCCTTGCAAAGTAACATTCACTGATCCAAGCCTCAAAAGCAGTCAAAACTTACAGATTCAAGAGCCTTCTCTACACTCCTCACGTATGTTGTCACACATTCTCTGTCCCTGGAAGAGAACAATCCAAACAATTACGATCCACGTATAACAATGAATACAGGATGAACCACTGAATGAACTTTCCTGTTATCAGTTGAAATTTTTATATTCATTGCCTATTCACTGTAGCGTGCCGCTAGCATGATCTTCATTGGGTATTTATATTTCGGCGGACCTGGAGGCGGTTTTGAGGGCATTCTCGGCGTCTCGGACGTGCTCCTGCAGGTTGGACCTCTCCTCCTCCAGGAGCGAGAGCTGCTTGTTCTGCTGTCGAAGTCTCTGCTCCTGTCGTTTCAGCTCCATCTTAGCCTCCGTCAGACCCTGCAAAACATCACACATATTTTAGATTTCCTACATTTTTCATTTTTAGAGACAGATGTCTGAAATATGCCAACATATAAAATTTGATTGGGCGCAAATCTTAAGGAATTTTTGTTTTATTCAATGGTTATATCCAGAATAACCAATCCTTTGCATTCAAACAAAGAAAGGATAAAAAGCCCTGCTGAATACACATGTATCCATTCGTGGGACTATGTATCCTAACATGCCATCCTGATAGTCATAACCCACTATTTCGAACACCACCCCCCTCCCCCCAATACCTTGACGGCCTGTCCAAGGGTGTGTTCCTTCTCAGAGTCCTCAGACAGCTGTATGTCGAGCCTCACTCCTAGCTCCTGGATCTGTTCGGACTGTTCCCGCAGGAGTTCCTGAGCCTTCTGCTCACGTCGGAGAGCGTTGTTCAGCTCCTCGCAGACACTCTCAAACTGCTCCCGAGCCACTGTCTGCTCAACCTGCTCAAGGTGAGAATGATTTCATCATTTGTAAGCTGTCTTTGAACTATTTTGTTCTTCTGATTATGTCTTGAAACCCATCGTTATCTCCATAGGCTAGCCGGAGCCATTCATGTTTCATTCATTAAGAGATCAAAACAATAGCTTTTGAAGATAGAGATATATGAATTTTCCCAACTCAATATTTTCAATGTACAAAATAACCTTTGGAGCAGAATAGCATCAAGTTTTTACCCTGCTACACCCCACACCCTGTCCACACAGACCTGTTTCCGTAGGGACACGAGCTCCCCGGCGGCCTGGTCCAGGGTCCCTGCCTGCTGACTCCACACATCTCTCTGCTGTCGAAGTGTGGAGACCTCGGCACGAAGGTCCCGTCTCTCAACCTCCGCAGCATGGAGGCGCTGGGTAAAACCCAGAACCTGCTGCTGTAAGCCGCTCAGGACTGTCTGTTGGTAGGAAGTAGAATGAGTTTGTAGTGGTGTTCAGTCCAAGATGTGTCCTTTTATGAATGTTCATCACACTATGTACATCATGACTGCTGTTTTCACTTTTTCACTTTTTTTTCTATTGTTCTGCTATCAATAAATTTTTACATTATCAGTTTCTCATTCTATTCCCTGTACAAAGTCAATGAAGGCCTAAAAGTTAAGTCAACCTGTGAAGATGCAAGATTCCCAGGTTGACTCTCAGCCACGACACGAGCGAGCCCGTTCTCCAAACGCTTGATGAGTCCGCCATGGTCACGCCCACCACCAGGTGTCAGGTCTGCTTGCACGCCCTGGAACATGACTGGGAGATGGTAGAGTAGCTTCTGGAAGCAGCTGTGACCGACTGCGGCGAGGTCAGGGGCAGCGGATGAGTCGTCTAGTGAGGCCTTCGTCAAGGCACATTGCAGGTCAGACATCGTCGAGGTGATGGTCGCTAGGAGGTTGGAGCTCATCAGCCACGAGACGGTAGATTTGTTGAGAAGATCTGTGGGATTTTGGTCACTCTGTGTTGATGAAGTCTCAGCAAGTCCTGTTGGAAAGTATAGCAATATATTGAGTTGGTTCGATGGTTCATTGATGACAGTTCAAGGGTGCGGCGGTGACATGGCCAGAACAATGAAGTATTTCTGACATGCTGTTTGGAGCTACAAGAATTGAGGCACTTTATATGTATTGTTATCAGAGAAGTGCAGAATCTTACCAACAAACTTCCGTGCTTGAGGCTCCACATTTCCATTGCACACAATCAGGCTGTAAATCCCTGGCAGGGCCTCCTGAGTGTTGAACATACGACACCCCTGTTTCCCTGCGTGGGCCAGACGATTAGCCATGATCACCGCTAACACGCCCTTCCTGAACCTCAGGAGACCTCGGCTTGACTTCTGTCCGGTGACGTCCCCCGGCGTCCCGTCCCGAGCTCCCTCTGAGAGCGCCGAGACCAATGCATGAACCTCCTGCTTAAACTGTGAGAACGAGGCCATGTGCTCCTGCAGTTGGTTGCGTTGAGCGGAAAGAGCCGCACACCGTACATGTAGAGGATAGATGGCACCACACAGTAGTGCACATGCTGCCAACAGCGAGGATTTCTGGGTTCGAAGCTCAACAAGTTCCGAGCGGAGCTGGGAGCACTCGGCCTCCAGGCCCTGCTGGACAGAGCCTGTAACTCGCACCTTCTCCCAGGCTTGATCTGCTAGAGACTGCGTCTTCTGCAAACATCAAGTTAGATAATATATATCTGTTGTCCAAAAGATCCATTAGGTAGGGCCCCATCCCCCCAGTCATAGATTGTAATTTCAACATAAAAATCTTTACAGGTACATAATGTAAACAGCTACTTCATATACTTGTGTATAAACCAAGGATTTTTCCCTTCTAATACATGTAGGAGGAATATTTTTTCTTCCTACCCAAAATCACATTGGGTTTATACACAAGGTCAGTTAATACACACATATCTTCAGTAAGTATTCATCAGTCAGGAAATCAAGTGAGTCAGAAAAAGATTTCAGTTATTTCTTTTTCGCTCCACCATTTGACCACACATCACAACACAAACAGTAAAGTCATTTGTCACTTCGTTGACTTTCCCAGCAGTTCCGACCTTTTCTCGTGACTGTATATCGTCCAGTAGCTGGGCGTAGTGTTTCTCCATCTCATCCTTCTGCTGTAGCCACTCGTGTGTACGTCCCTCCGTCAGCGCACTCATCTTGTCCAGCTGTTCCTCGTACACACGCTGTATGTTCTCCAGGTGTGCGTCCTTGACACGCAGCGCCTGCTCCAGCTGATTAATCTATGCATGCAACAAGGGTGAATTATTACACAGGTCTGAAATTCAGTAATTTTTCCATGTATTTCATCATGCCTTGTAGTTGATTGCCTTGGAACTTTGAGGATATACACACGACAAACTTGTAAGTGAAAGCAGTCATTCACTAAATTTACTATTCCTCATATTTTGGTGGCACACACTGTAATAGACCTCAAATCTCTAAACATTTTTAGCTTAACTGAAAATTGTGTGCATATGACTCCCCTATTTACCTTGTCACGAGCGCGGTTGAAGTCTGTCAGTACGGCTGCAACTTGGTCGTTGATATAAAGAGCGAGATCAGTCCAAGACTTGACGTCGCGGGGTGGGGGGAGGGGCGTGGCACCAGCGTGGCTTGCTGATTTGTTGGCGGTCTGTAGCTGCTGGCACAGGGTCTGTAGGAACTCCAGGCTCACCTTGGGGGATTTGGGAGTGAGGTTAGGCTTGTGGGAGGGGAAATGATTTCCAACTAAATAGATAGTGCTTTTAAATTCATGAATATTCGGTAATTCGTACCTGTTCTCCTGTTTTCCATTTTGTTGACACCTTATTCATCTGAGGGAGAAAGAGATTAAAGAGATTATACCTTTGAAAATGGCAAGTTACCAAATGAGCATTCCTGCAAGTCACTAGGAACCATTTCTCCACAGTAATAATTTTCATGATTTGTACCAATGTCAGTGAACCGTCTCACCTGTTCTGAGAGCGCCCTGTTTGCCAGTTTCTCGCGCTCGACAGCGCTCTGTTGTGCATCGATCTCCTCGCGTTGCCGCTTACTGAGAGCCTCAAGGTCACGGAGGTCACCTTGACACTTGCGGAGCTCCTTGCTGGTGCGACTCATCGCCTGCTGTGTGCTCTAGATGGGAAATCATAGATACGAGTGTGAGAGGAGAGCAATAAGGCAGTGAGAATCTGCTTGCTCAAATGAAAGGAAAAAAAAATCATGAAGAGTGGGTAACACAGAGTTTGCTTTTTATTCAACATATTTTAAACTTGATCTTGATGTACCGGTACATCTATGCTGAATATTATTCCCACATTACTAAATATTTACAGATGACATGACTTGAATGTGAACAACTGTGCACAATACTGTATACATCATTACAAGGCCGTATATGATCATTACCTCCAGAGCTTTGTCCTTCGCCCAGAGAATATCTTTGTGCTGGCTGCAGTCCTTCGTCAGAGTTTCATTTTGCGTTTTCACTCGTCCCAACTAGGAGGTATATTCCAGAAAGATACATTATTTCAATCAGAGGAATCAGTTAATTGGACTTGAATGAAAGTGAATTGCAAACATGTGTTGTGCGCTGATCGAGTTGTGTTGTGTCACATTGAGAAGTTTGGAATAGCAGATTGACAATCAACTTTCATTCGTTATTACATGTAAATGCGATTAACCCCACTATTTTAGAAATGCACATGATAAAATTGTATTCATTGAATACAATGAAGTGTTCAACATGCAGTATCATCCCATAGTTGCAGCTCACCTCATTTGAGACTTCGTCCAGTCGGCGCCTGTAGTCGATGAGCAGGTGTCGTAGACTCTCCTGCAGCACGGCTAGAGACTGCGTCTTGGATCCTTCCTTCTCTGTGACAGGCAACAGCAGATATGGTTAGGCATTCCGTAACTAACATCATGTTACATGATGCAAGAATTGCGACTCGTCGTTATCACTCCTGAGATTTTGTTTTGAAAAGTTTCATGGCTGCTGATGACAATTTTTTAATGACACCGCTGGAACAAATTTAACCACTTGAATATTATAAGTGAATGAACTATAGTATATACCAAGAAATGACACATACTGTTTTTGGCGTTAGTGACGGCTTTCTTGCGGGCGGCTGTAGCAGACATTGTGGCATGTTTGCTGCCTGAGTCCAGACTGAAGTTAGCTAGGAGTAACTCCATTTCCTTTGTGGTGCCTGTGTAGGACTCTTCCAAGTAAACCTGTCGCTTCTTGGCCTGTGGGTAGTTTAACGTTGTGAATTTGTCTCGCCTTTCTATGTTCCTTTCCATATGAATTGAAGTTATATACATACATATATGTGAATACACATCGGAAGAGAATAGTTGTGAATGTCCGATGGCAAGTAAATCAAATTTTCCATTGATATTCTCAACATCCTTTAGAACGTCCAATATTTGACATGTTGATATATCAGTTCACAAGGTCGCAAAATTTGAATTCATGAGAACAATATTTTTTTTCAAAATTCATCAACGCCCACCTTGTTGAGTTCCTGTTTGAGTTCATCAAAGTTCTTCTGGTGTACGTCGAGCTGGCCTGACAGTTTCTGTATGACGAGACGTTTATCCCCCAGCTCATGGTGTAGCTGCTTATTCAACGCGGCATACTCCTTCTCTGCACTGTGATTGGTCAGAAGAAATTGTGACTTGTATAATGTGCAAAGATGGTTTTAAACAAATTTCTGACCTATGTTTTTGGGAATTCTATTTCTCATAGAAAGTAAATGATATGCAGCTGCCACCAATTACCTATATTACCTATAATTCCCCTGCTGAGGCAAAGTTATATTTTTTTCTTTCATGTAGAAATTGGTAAGCCGGTACAACAAGCATACCAAGTCAGTGAAAGTGGAAAGCTATAGAGTGTACCATGCATTGAGTGTCACACAATTTCTTATACACAGTAATTCCCCACAGCACACATAGGATATAAACAGTGTAAAAAAAAAGTTGCAACCAAAAACAGTGAAAAGAAATTGGGTATTTCAGTCAATGTTACCAATGAATTGGCATAATTTCTTGGTCACAACCATGATGCTTGTCTGTAATTTGTAACATTTTAAACCGCAATGAACATATAACACCCCAATAAAAGCATAACACAACAAACACGAAAACCTTGCACCAACCGATAAACTCACCGCACAATGGGTTGATAGTTTCTGAAACATTGTGTCAAACAGCGGAATCAATGAAAATATATATGTACAACAGACGC
This sequence comes from Terebella lapidaria, assembly GCA_949152475.1. Classification (NCBI taxonomy): domain Eukaryota; kingdom Metazoa; phylum Annelida; class Polychaeta; order Terebellida; family Terebellidae; genus Terebella; species Terebella lapidaria. Next base: position 5,839,584 of record OX424562.1, read on the forward strand.
CAGTTTAACACTTTGATGAGAAACAACTTATGAAAATTAAGCCACTAGTGTGGCAGTTACTAAGATAGAACTAAAGTGGCTACTGCAGATCGACAGGATTTGTTAAAATGGAGGAACTTGGAAATTCACTTCTTGTAAGGAAGTCTTGTCATCCATGTTTGCGAGTTTTGTATTAGTTATCAACATTTTTACACATTAAATATACATCCAAAAGTATCTCACGAAACGAGTGAGGGAAACAAACTGGTCATCAGTTGCTAAAGTTGCCTATCCAATAGATAAATGTATATGTATATATAAATGTCACAAAGAGTGCAATCGGTACATCGATCTACTCACTTTTCTAGTTTATCTCGGGTAACTTGGCCGTGTCTTCTTTCCTCCTCGCGAACCTGCTGCAACTCCCTGTAACCATGGCAATGGATAGTCAAACGATGATGTTTGATTCAATTCTTCATTGCCTTTTGTACACATATATATTGGGTCTTTATAATACACACTGTATAGCATACAGATCACTGCAATAAAATTGAGCAAAAGAAGTGATCTGTATACTTAGACAATTTTCATATGACGTGGCTTTGAAAAATATGTAGAGACATCATCTTAAAATGTCATCCAATTTTGTAAGTGATTTTATTAGAAATCTGAAGTACTTTCTCGGTAGAGAGGTGTTTCGACCAGTGTATCTGCAACAATTGTTTTTACCTGAGCTGTTTGGTAAGCTTATCAGAGCTGGCAGCCACCTCAGACTTCGCAGTCTTCTCAAGTTCCAAGGCACTTTCTAGATCTCGAATACGCAACTGCAGAAAAAACCTCCACATCTCACAGAATATTCATCCAGGAACATTTCAGTTAATATGCCTGACATTCACCCACGAATAATCATATTAATTTCAAAGAATCGGAAAGCCTTCTGAGATAACAAACCTGGACGATTTCCGAGTTGAACTTTGACTCGAGGTGAGCTGCCCTCTCGGCTTCTATGCTTTCCTCCAATGTTCTAACACGCTCCAAAGCTCGCTGCAATGATAAAAGGGGGGAAAATCTTCTGTCCCACACTCCTAGATGCAGTATTATCCTCAATTCAGCATAAACAGATGCCAGTTGCCAAGCACTGAAAAGAAGTACGTCTCTCTCCCAAGACTCCCATGTACCTCATATTCTCGACGGAGTCGATCATCTTTCTCTCGCATCAGTTCCATCTCTGTAGCCTGCTGCCGAAGCAGTTCCGTCTTCGTTTGTTCCTTGCCTAGCAACCGCAAGTTACAAGATTCTGAACATTTAATGTATATATATATTCCGGATAATCTAGTCATCATCCTCCAACATTATACCATACACTAATTTTGTATAGGTAATGAGTTTCTGGTGCAACCCAACATGAAGAAACCGACATAGAACATTTGTCACCATTGACAACTGTCCCAAACATTTTGTCGATAGACCCCCGCTACCCCCACCTCAGGCTAGAACCCCCTCCTCCAGCTTTCTATCCCCCCTGACCTTCCAGGTCCTGTAGTTTATCCTCCAAAGTGAGGATTGTGTTCTCCTTGTGGGTGACGGAGGCCTCCAGGCGATCTCGCTCGGTCTCATTTGCATCCTTCTCTGTACGGTAGCTAGAGATCGTCTCTTCCTGCGGTCAATGATTGAGAGAGTGACCAAATTTAGTGATAATATCATTTTGAAAGTTTGACTGTTCAATCAAATTTATCTGAATGATGATTCCATATGAGGATTCTATACTATACAAGACGACTAGAAATACATGGCGTAAAAGAATTTGAATTATATAATATCTCCGAATATTTCTGAGCAATCACATATAAATGGACATGCAATGATTCTATAATCAGACTTTATACCTTTTCCATGATAGTGTTGCGTAGTCTGCAAGCCTCCTCATGTGCATGAGCCTTGGTTCGCTCCAGTTCATCACAGAGAGTCTCCAGTTGGGAGGTCAGCTCCGCCACCTTGTCTGCAGGACGACAAGGGTCGATACATCTTAGAATGTGACATTATTTTCCTACTTGCAAGTCATTTGAAATGTGGTATATTTTCAATATAGATGTGTTTAATGACAATGATCAATTTATTTTACGATCATCACCAATAATTCAAATTGAATTTATTGATTGACTTCACCAATTGCAAATGTTCAACAAAGAAACCTCCCACATTCAAAAGAAAGTGACGAAAGGCAAACACATACTTTTCATAGTGTCGTTGACCTCAGTGATGAGACTTTCCCGACTGGATGCGGACGTTTTCTCAAGTTCACATTCCTTGCGAGATTTTGCGAGTTCATACTCGAGATTCTGTCTCAGGGCTTCGCCCCGCTCAAGCTGAGCTCTTAGTTTGGTCAGCTCACCGTCCAAGTTACTGTTCTGTTGGAGAGCACAACTGATGAATATATTGCGTGGAATTTTAGATTGTAAAGCTGCTACATCATAAACATTGTGTGAACAGCTCAACAATGCACTACATTTACATAAAATCTATCGAATGACATTTGTTTTGTGCTTGTAATTTGTTTCGGTGGCACTTGTTTTTCAGTGAGAAAGATCCGGTGTCATTCTGACCTCTGCGTTAAGTTTGGCGACAGTTTCAAGTCTTTCTTTCTCCTGGTTGTTCAGCTTCCGTCGAAGGTTGTATACACTGTCTGAAAATAATAATGTCATGGAATCCAATGAATTCTCGAATACATTATAAATTCTCCAATTTGAAAAGCTTCCCAACCAATCACGTACCTTGTTCCATCTGGAGATCGTTCTGATACTGGCGGAGTTTATCTCTAAGCGTGCGGTTTTCCTCCTTCACCAGACTGACATCGGGCGTGAAGCCGGACATGTCCAGGTTAGGGCTGCCACAGCGATGCATCAGCTCCTGATGAAAAGATATGAATGAATATATCACTTATATAGCATTTACACTCAACTCTGAGGTGACCTAATGATACTTTCTAATGACAAAATTAGTAGAAAGTTGAACGCAAACTGATATCAATGATATATGCAAGACATCTACAAAATATGACTTAATCAAAACCATCACTTGATATACTGAACAAGTGGGAAGAAATAAAATAGCAGCAGTTTTCGCGTACACACCCCATTCCGAGCTGTTTGCAGTGATGTACTAAGCAGTGGAGACATGCCATCGTTCACATGATGCCCCTGCTGCGAGGGTTTCTCAGTTACTGTCGTCATGGTGACATGAAGTTACACACAGGTGCGATTCAGTGGGGGTAAATCTGGAGAGAAAAAGCAAAGTTTCTTCATTGGTACGCGACAGATGGCATTTTAAATGCATCTGAGAGCTCTTTTTTTATCTGGTTATGCAGACTGCAGAGATCACTAAAATACACAAACATTTATTTTGCGGCATGATAGTTATCAATAATTTGGTACCATGGCTATGACACTAAATACGCCAGCTAATGGTTTGTGTGTAAATGAACACCTGACCTGTCATATCTGACAATTTTGTTTCAGTGAAAACCAACTAGGCCTATGAATTCATGAGTGACACAAAACAGCACCATGTACCGGTACTGAGTAACCTGTGTGTCATAAATAAACCTATTTTCTTATGTTCATATTTTGTTATCACCCAGCTAGATGTAGTTCAATCTAATTTTCTTAGGAATTTAAAAAAAATCTGATATTTAACTCACTACAACAATCTACTGGTAGATCTAGTCTAGATTTGGTGTGTATAAGAGGACACAGGCAGGTCATGCTATAATTGAAAATGAGTCAAATCAGTTTGAACCAGAACGCAAATGACTGTGTGTAGCGTCTGAGTGCATGACTTACTAATTCCCTGAGGACAGCTACAAGAAATTGCCATACCTTTTTTCATGACCGATGGCAGCAAAGTTTTTGCTGCCACATTATTTCCATGTACATCCCCTAAACATCAACACACTTTTGATAAAGTTCATATCTTTACTTTGTTTTCTTATTTCTTCCAGTACGTGCCATTTACAGACTTAGAAATCAAACAAAACTACATAAATACTGGGCATAAACTGTGTGAAGCGTGATATTTCAGTGGCCTCCACTGTGTCTATTGACAGTTTGGAAGTATTCGTCTGACCCGTGATTGGACTAGCCAACTGCATATTAGCAACGCATAGAAGCTGTCTTTGTGAAAAACAAAATGATGGTAAATATTCCTGATACCGGACTATCGAATAACGATTTTAATGGGTGTTTTGAAGGACATAAAAAGCCAAAAAATGTTGTTGGCGAATTTGTGGAATGAGGCGAATTTAGGACGGATGGCTCGTAGTAATTTTGGACTCGTCAACGAGTACTCACCTACTTGTACTGGCACCAGTATTTTGTTTAAGGTGCGGTACGAGCACATTAGTGAGCTATAGTATATTTGAGTTGGTGCTAGGGGCCTCTCTAGCCAATGAGGGGGGTTAGATCACCATGGTGAAAGTCAAATACCGCACCTTACTCAGTATTTTATGGCTAGACCATACTAGCACTATTCACGGGCTGAACTAAGACTATACCGAGACTTCAAGTTCAATCAGTGAGTGTCTGCAATGCACAATGAAACGTTCTCTTGAATCGCCTTTACTGAGTTGCGCATGCGCAGTCAAGTTTTACAAGCGTTGCAACTGATTTAATCCGCATCAACGAATGTGTGTTTCCTCATTTGTGTGACCTGCGCATGCGCAGTCGAGTTGCATCTGCGTGCACGAGACACAAGTTTGTTTGCGCAATTAACATGTGCATCGGACCTATGCGAACAGGGTAATATATAATTTATGCGCAGTAAATCTAGGCCGGGTCAGGAGGCAAAAACACACACGTTGATGTTTGAATCGTGAAAATCCGTTAGATATAACTGGAGTTATGACCTCGAAAGTGATTTCCAAGATGGCTGGACATCCCTAGAAGCTATTGAGCTTCGTTTGCATTGGTGTCAATTTGAAAGTCTTCTGAATTTTGTTGGGGGAACGGTGACTTTTTCTACGGTGTATCACACCTTCAGCTTTGTTTTGGTATAGTGTTTAACCGGTTCCGGATAGAACTGTGGAGGGCCGCATCATGTTTTCAGTTGGCAAGTGACATCTCGTATATGGATGAAGGAAAAATGGTTATTATTTTCAGTATTTTCTTTTTTATTTTGATATTATGCTTTAAAATTCATGCCTTCATGCATCTTAGACCAAATTACAAGTAATAATTTTAATGTATGGACGAAATATGCAAGTTTTTCAGATGACAATTGACCTCATGTAATATGACAATCTCGTGAATATTATCCAAATCTCGCGCGGTTTGCTCATTCAATGGGAAGCAATGCACAACGTTTCATTGTGCAATGAGTGAATGACTGCATGTGTGTGTTTGTTAGTTATTTGTGCACCTAAATCAGACATGGAGCAACATGGAGTGATGGAAGATAGGGCCACAAGAAATGTTGGGATCTACGGCAATGGCGATGCTACATAATTATTTATGTAGATCTATGTTTAATTTGATAGTTTACCATTCGGAATTCCAGAAACAATGAAACAAATCCAAACAAATATTCTCGATCCGCGCCATGTTGTCACGTGATGCAAACAAACCGGCCGCTTACACCACGTAATAAAATTAGCACAAGGGTTACAGTTTTACAAGTTACCGGAGAAATGTCCCTGGGAGAAATGTAAATACGGGACCACTGGCAGGTTACTAGTAACCAGGAAAAATCACCCAAAGACCGATTTAGATCCTCAACTTAAGTCACCGAGAGCTATTTCACCATAACGAATATATGACTTTTCATATGCTCATATGAGCTCCCAGCTAGGCCTATAATGTACATATTAGGGAGTTTCAACTATAAACAGATAACATGATAATCATTTTGCACTTTATGGTAGACGTAATCTGATAGTCAAGTTTAAGATAACCAAAATATTCCAGCACATGATATGTTCATGATATGTTCAAACATAAGCTTTACATCGGCCTACCTTTTAATTGCCTCTAAAAAACACTTTACACATTTTGTGATGGGCATACATGAAGATATACTCCTGAGCAGTTTGAGCACTCAAGGTCATCTTAGGTCAAATTCGAGGTCACTAGAAGTGCAACATAAGCGAAATGACGAATGAAAGCTTGTGTGATCCCCTATTCATTCATGATACGAACTTGACCTTATCTGCAACCATTCAAAGTTGTATATAAATCCCTGAAAAAAAATTCTAAACGATAAGTTTGTAAGGATCTACCCATAATATCACCATACAAAATTTCGGAATATTCCATCAAGTGGCCTCGAAGAAGACGTTTGAAAATATTTCGAAGTAGAAAAATGGTGTTTCGCAAAAAACGGCCGCCATTTAAAGAAATAATAAATTAAATATTACAAAAATATCTCCCTCCTGAATTATCTAAAGTATTCTTCTTCAAAATTCTAGAAAAAAATCGACCATAAACCATAAAGATGAAAAAATGTTGATTTTGTCCGATTTCGTTCTCTTTGTATTGCAAGTGCGCTGTAAACCCCCCCCCCCCCCCCCAAAAAAAAAAAACCCTGGGCTTATACTCTTATGCATTTCTGATATCAATCAACCCAGCTGAAAACCTAAGGTCTGATAACCAATATTGGCATGGTGTTTCGTCTGTTGTCTTTTTTTATATATATCGTGAACACTTTACAAAGATCGCATCTCAACCAATCATCATAATATTTCGTGGAGTCATATAATGATGAGATCATGACACCTAGCAACCACAATGGAAGATTAGTGACACAATATACTACAAACTCGATAATTAAAATATACATTTTCACATGACTTTCATAATCAATTTTATCACTAATATTCAATATATACATATGTCACATATTTTGCTATGGTTACAATTCTTGTCCCAGAGCTTTTTCTTGCAGGTATATTGTCTGCCCGTAGAGGCGAATTTGTACATTTTATGTCGGATATGATCAAGATCAAGTTCCTGGTCATCGATTTCTGCAGCGACCATATTTCACATTTTAGAGTGGAATAATCGGTTTCTGAAATTCGTTATCAATCAAATGGCTAGCATATTTTAGATGATATAGCACCGTTACAACCTAAAAATACGTCTGCATGAGTTTGAACATGAGTTAGAACATGCCGTAAAAACGCATGATGTGAACAAATTTTTTACACCTGCGCTAACATAAACAAAGACATGAATTTTCAATATATTGTCGTTATTTACAACACAAAAGAATCAAACTGAATATTTTCGGTTCCATCACTATCATATAACTTACATGTACGTGTATCAAGTGATAGGGCTGTGAATATTTCTAAATTTTCAGCTATTTTTTTAAATTTTGCATCACTCCATGAGAATCGTTCCGTGCAAAACTATTTCCAAAATCAAACTTTCAATGTCAAATTTAAGCAAATTCGTGTTCACATTGGAACTTTTGTACTGTACAGCTGCTCTGGAACAGCTATTGATCACTTTCAACAAAAAACTGATCATTCTACTCCGTGACCTCGGAGTTTGCCATTCAAGGTCGCCGAGGTTCAAGCTGATCACTGAAAGATCCACCATATATGACTGCCTATATGCCCAAAATAATTCTCGAACTCAAGCTCAATAATATCTAATTTAAGGTCACCAAAAGATCCACCATGATTAGTTTTTCTATATGCTCATAGTACATTGTCAAGCTCTATCTGCAAGCACATTGCCCGCGGAGGCAAATTTACAAGTTTCGAGTCTGAAATGACTCGAAAGATCAACCAAATATGTCTTCTTATAGGCGAAAAATATATTCTTATGCTCTTTCTACAACCATAATCGTCTGCTGAGTCCAATTAACAATTTCAGGTCAGATGTGACACATATGGCTTTACCACTTAATGTCTCCTTAGGTCAATTCAATTCAAGACCACAAAAAAATCTACCATATATGCTCATAATACAAACATGAAGCCCGAGTCAAACATAGCCAGACCGGAGGCTGAACGAGCCATGGATGATAATCCAGCGTGGTACTGGTATACTCTAGGGCATTCTGTGTCGATTTTGAGGCAGTCTGTACCACGTCCTTGGTGGTCGAGGGAGATCCGACATAATCCTTGCCTGATCCGGACAGTCAAAAGGTGCAAAACAAGTGTAAAGTTGGACGCCCACTATCTAGGGTCACTGCGAATAGCCGCTATCTAGGGTCACGGCAGGCGTAGGTAATTACTTTTAATTTAGAATGATAACCAGGTAACAGTCCGCAGAACAAGTCCGGCCGTCATACATTACTCAGACATTGCATCATCACTGTAATGTAGCACGCTGTGACGAGCCTGGAACGCCATGGGCGTGGCGTCGTAATCCGCACACTCGGGCGTGCCGGCCTCGCCTATGTCACACCATCACAGGGCGAATGAATACCAATCCAGGAGGCTTGTGTCCCCGGATCTAAGTAGCCCCCCTCCTGGGCCCCCAATTGGAAAATGCCCCCGGGGTCCTCACGGACCCACTTAGCCAGGGAAAGGGGACGTAGAGCACGTGCCCGCCGTCGTCCCCTAGCCTTGACTGCTCTGAGACAACTCAGAGTAAGCAAGACGGGCTGGCAGCTTATATAGCTGCCAGTGCACGAGAGCGAGGGCTGACGTCAGACCATTGTTACAGTATAGATCAATTAATGTGTCACTGGGAGATGTGTCACTAAGAGACGCACGTGCTTTGAACACGAAGCGACCAAAACAGGTGAGGTACAGTAAGATACAAGGGTCCAAACAAGAAGACAGCACACGCTATTGTTTGGTCCTCAATTCCCAATTGTGCCATCCGTCTATTATAAACTAATGTGATAATATTTTTGTTTAGGGAATTGAAATAAACTTCTTGTCTCTTGTCTTGTACGATAACGGCCGGAACTCCTATCGCAATCTTTGGGCAAAATCGCCACAATAGTTTTAAAAAAGAGCGAAAATAAACAATTTGAAGAATAATCCCTCTTGATTTATTCTTTAACTATCATTTTGTTCAAAATCTCAGATATATGACCATAAACTCAAAAATTCCCATTTTGAGTAAATGGCATTTTTCAGAGTTGAAATAATTTACTAAAAAAGGAAGGAGACTTTCAAAATTCTAAAAAGATCTGTTTGTGGGGACAATCCCAGGAGATTCCAAAACTGGGTGTTTTTTGCCATTTTGAAAATAATGCAAAAATCCCCAAAACAAAAAATTACCCGTTTTTTGAAGTATTTTCCAGTATTTTGGATGAGAATATCAGAACGATTCGAATGCAAACTTTAAAGATACAACATATAAATTTTCAAAAATTGGCATTTTTTTGTACACTTAGGAATAAATTGCCGATAGAAATTAGAAGAGGAATTCAACATTATAAGACGATCAATTTGTGACGACTATCCCATATTATCAACACACAAAGTTTTGGAAGAATCCATTACATGTACGTGGTCTCAGAGAAGAAGACGTTGGAAGTTAAAAATGGGGCGTTCATAAAAAAAATGGCCGCCATTTCGGAAATAAAGTGAAAAAAAAAATCGACATTTGCCTACAACGTTTAAACGGAGATTCCATCAAGCCTACAACGAAAATTCCATCAAATGTTCTCAGAGGAGAAGACGTTTGAATATTACAAGGTCCAAAATGAGACCTTTTTCGATGGAATGGCCACCGTATTTCGAAAGTAATGCGAAAATAATAAAAACACACCTTCAAAAAATACCCCCCCTCCCCCCTTCTTGAAATATTTTTGTGCAAAATTTCAGAAAAATTTGAATTTGAACTTTAAAAATAAAAACGTCGACGAAGGACAATATACACAACGCCATGCCAATAAGTTATCAGACCAAAGGTCTATCAGATCTATCTATCTTTGGTTATCACCTAAGAAGATCAACCTCCAGATTGGAATATTTCAGAGATAGGCTATTTTTCTGCAAAATATCAGGAAACTACAAAGCTCAACTTTAAAGATGAAAATATATCTTGACGGACATAACGCTATGCCATTGCCGAAGGTAAGTTTGGTGCTTCATGTTTCGAACTATACTGTGATTTTTCTAACTCATTTCTTGCTGATAATTTTGCGATGCTAAATGGTATAATTCCATAATTTGGCATACATCACATGGGAGTCAAACGGCAATTTACTACCGAATTTCGGACGTCTATCGCGAAAATTGAAAAAGTTGTCAATGTACCCCAATGTCAAATTTAGCCCTGTCGTTTGATTTCTGGGTCCGCACACAATTTTGTGCATTTGCTCGGTTTTGTAGTGGTGAAATCTTTGAAATCCACACGTTTGTGTAGAATACATCCCAGTGTGTCTTCCAGTCCAAAAATTACAGTAATACACTGAATCCTGATGGATGTAAACAGGACCAAATTCTCGATTATGCTGAGACTCGAGAGATCCCGTTTTGGGTTGACATTCAACATTGGGGTAGATACCAAACATCTTCAATTTTTGCGATAGAAGTCTGAAATTTGGTGAACAATTGCCGTTTGACTCCCAATTGAAATATGTCAAATTATAGAACGATACGATTCAGTGTCACAAAATTATCGTCAAAAATCGGTGTAAACAATCAGAGTATAGTATATTGGGAAAATGTACGGTAACCTAATAAAAGTTCATTGTTTCAAGCGGCAATACTAATTTCTTGTCATGACAAGTTATCATGGTGTAAAGACACCATTGTCTTAGTGTTATTCTAATCGTGATTGCATGAAAAAATGAAGGACTCCCTAAACTCAACAAACAAAATTTACAATTTTTTATCACCATTTTCTCGGGACCATTATTCCTCCGTCAGGCTACTAAATGTGCTGTTATCTGCAACACAGGAGGAAAACACAACCACGCGTAACGCCTTGCCACCGTGTGACCGCCAAACCCGAATAAATTTCGGACCGGATGTGGCTTCTGGTGTTTTGTTATTTGTAGCATTTGTGCACTAAATTATGTATTTAAACCATCGAATTCATACTTGATGGTCTTATTTAACATGCTGGCATATTCAGCATTCTCAACAAGTGCGTGTCGTCGCATTATGTTAAGCGGACGACGATTTCTCATCGGTCCAAAATGGAACCGGTGCTGTTGTTTGGGACCCGGACCACATCATCTGAAGACGGAACATTTAGTTTGGAACCCGGATCATTCCCGCCAATTTTCAACGGAGACACTGAAACATTACTATTCGCCCGAATTCCCACCTGTGGGATACGCACAAAAGTTTCTGGAAATAATATATGACAATACAGGCTTACCATGGTGGGCAACGATAATTGCTGCTACTGTAACACTAAGGGTTATGGTCACCACCCCATTGACAATATATTCACATCGGAACATGGCTAAACTAATCAACCTTACACCAGAGTTGAAAGAAAAAAGTGAAGAACTTCGGACTGAGGTGGCAACGGCCATGAAAATGTACAAATGGGATGGCAAAACAGCCCACTACTGGTACAAGAAGAACATGAAGCGGATCACACAGGAATTGTATGTCCGAGACAACTGTCATCCGCTGAAGAATTCTGTGGTGTTTATTATGCAGATACCCATTTGGGTGGGTACCTCGCTAGCTCTCAGAAACATGTCCGGTAGGACGCCCTTTCAATCTGCCGAATTTCTGCAAGCAATCCATCCAGAAATGAGCCATGAAGGCATCCTGTGGTTCACAAACTTGATGGTTCCTGATAGTTACTTCGTCTTGCCTCTTGTATGTGGCTTCGCTAATCTCCTCAATGTAGAAATGGCTACTCTTGGGCGATCTAACCCATCGAAGATGCAGCGATATATCACTAACTTCTATCGTGGTGTAGGTCTCATTGTGGTGCCGTTGGGTTTATTTTTACCCAGCTGTATGGTTTACTACTGGACTTGTTCAGCATTGTGTGCTCTGGGCTCTACACTCATCTTGAAACACCCTGCAGTGAAGAAACTTCTTCACATACCAACTCTTCCTGGAGAATCCAACACCCCATATAAGGATATGTACGCACAGACGAAGAATAAGTTCAGCAGAAGAGTGGACAAATAGGAAATTGTGTAATAGGGAATATTTTGGTGTCAATAAAGGAATATCACATTTGACTGGGCATTGGATCAATTCTTCACTGCTGTGTGCTAAATTACTCAAAACAATACAACAGAAATAACACAAATTTTTGGTCATAAATGTAGGCCTACAGTGTCACACACCTTGTTTGAATTGATGTTTATTGGGATAATATTAATGTTGTCGATGTTCCTATATCCATTACTTGTTAGACAGCAATAGACTTGAAGGTCATCATAATTGTAAAACACAAATGTTGAAAAACGTATGTAATCATAAATTGAAAGACAAAATTAGGTTTAATTCTTATCGGCATGTAATAGCTATTCATTACCAAGAAATTGTAGTAGTACTGGGATACAGAGCAGCATAATATTGACCACATGACCAGAGTGCTGGTGAGACCTGAAACGTTTCCTTATGATATGCCCTGGGAGGGTTTAAGTTTCTTCAGTTGAAGTACTAGGAGTGATATTCCATAATATTCATGTCTCCTTAAACTTGTGCACGGCAAGATCAGTGCTTTTCAATATACTTCTCTTCTTGTTGCTGTCGGTGATAAAACTGTCAAAATAGCAGTGTACGAAAGAATACATGGTCTTTATACGATCTTTATCTGTGAATTTGCTCAGGTCTGTTTAATGTATTCGCTCGATACGATTGCTCGTCAATGACATGGTTAATGAATCGACATATGAGCGGTTATACTGGTATTTTCAATTTAATAAAAATACCACCATTTTGTATGATCGTTCTCCGTCTTCTGACAAACACACATGAAATCAATCCCGCTCACTCATCTCTAGACACGCGAAAGGGAACATAATATACATGCGACGGCTGCCGCTTCAGATTAACTGCCTCAGACATTTGATGCCAACGTTTTCACCTGACGGCACACCAATCATACGCCCCAACGTGCTTTCAATACGCGCGACATCAGGTACAAATCTACATTTAAGACGAACTAGGCCTACTAGTATATCGACCTTACATCACGTTTTTCGGTGAAAACTGCCCAAGCAGAATATATAGCATACTATATTCTCCGAAAAAGTGTACATACAATCAGTTTTCGAACACGTTTAGCCTACACCGTTTCTTGCTCAAGACGATGAATAGTAAGTTTATTGTAAAACATCACGCACTTTCCAACAGTGGAATATTTTTTTCCAATTTTCTCATGCACATCGCGAGTTATAATAATCACAATGCCTTTAATATCAATTCTAGCACAAACGATATTTTAAATAACCACTTTTCTTGGGTAATAGTCAGATATTGACGAAAATTTGCATTCGTGTAAGAGATTTTCCAAGTTGAATTTTTTGATCCGACATACCCGAATAACGGCGAACTACGAAGTTCTGTAATGAAATAAATGTACAAAGTAGCCATGCATAAACTAACAATTGGTAACAAAATGTGGTTTGTAGACAGCAAATCATTGGAAAGTTAATATCAGTATCTATCATGTCTTGGTTTCCACGATGTGTACTATGCTGCTATTCCTTCTTATCTGACCAACACTTGAGTTTCTCCATGAGACCCATTGGTCGGTTTGGTGCATCTCCTGTAGCAGACACTCCCCCGGGCCCGACCACCAGGCCTTCAAATCATCGTACCACATCCTAACTCCGCTAGCGTGGGCTTCGTGTACCATAGCACAGAGCCGACACCAGAACTTGGTGTTGATGAACTCGCCTGAGCCTTTCCAGGCGAAGTACTCGTTGTAGAGCGTGTCGTTCCTGTCTAGGAGCTTGAGGTAGTCCGCCAGATGGCGCGGCGACTCGAAATCGTCCACGTGGATGTAGCTGTGAGGGGGCGCCACCGCCGCGTAGTCTTCCGGTCTGGCGCCCATCACAATCGGCACGATGTTGTTACTGGAACGGAAAATAGAAATTTCATTTATACCTTTAATGAAATTGCAATTATTTTCTCGCATTGAATAATGTGAATATTGTACTGAGAGAACTCTGAAACAAAGTATGGTATTTCACGCATCTCTATTCAGTAAGTTTGTCAGGAATTTTTATCCCTGGAGTTTCACACAGTACGGTATATTATAGTCGGTGTGACAATACCTGTCGAAATGATAATATAACATAACATAATATAGGCATCCGAGAAGAGCATATCCAACCTCGGACACAGAACGCACACGCAACCACCACAGAAGATAGGAACTCTGTCACCAACTGTTGGAAGTTAACGTTCCCTCCACCAAATTAACAGCTGCACTTACGACAGTCCGTTGAGAAAGAATTTCTCAGTGATATAATCTCTACAGTTTGAGTTCTCGAATGACAAGTAAAATTTGTAGTCCTTGTTCAGTTTTTGGAAACAATCAGACTCCCCAAATCGGAAGCACTTCAGTTTTCCACACGCTCCGTAAATATCAACTTGTATATATTTCTGGAGTTCATGGCCGTAGTTCAGTCGACCATTTTTAGCTCCGCAATTCGAAACGAACCAAGCTGCCATCTTGGTTTTCCCATCGGCGTAGTTAATCAATGTCAAGTTTCTGAGTTGTTTATGTTGAGGGAACTCCTGGAATCTGTAGTAAGGAGCCGTTAGTGTAGAGTCTGTTCGGTAGGTGGCAGTCCAGTTGATGGATCCAGTAGAGACGTGACTGTGTTGTGGGCTCTCCAGTTGATACCAGACCGTAATCTGATCGGGATGGCGCGGCGTCTTGGGATACTTCGCAATGACGACATCCGCGCGGAGAGACCTTGTCGTGTCTTTGGTGACGTCACAGTCACTGACTGGACAGTCTGAAAGCAACCGTGACGAATCAGTGACGTCATTGAACGAACTAGCGAGGAATATGACCTTCGTGGAATTTGCGTCGCTCTTCAAATTCATCTGATCGACGATCCTATCCTGATGCTTGTCAAATCCCGGCCACACACTTGTCCGAACTGGTGACTTCTGGTTTGAAATATAAGACGCATCATGCGTTTCTTTTGTTTTATCCAATCCTGAGATTTTTCGATGTTCACGGATTATTGGCATGTCTCCTTCTTCATCTTCTCTGGGAAGGATATACACGTAACGCTCAAGATAAGTCAACACAGAAATGTGGAATAAGATGTATGCACTTATCAAATAGACAAATAAGTGCCAGGATTTCATTCTGCACTCGGTGGGCTATCGGACGTCTATTCAAGAAAGCAGTCGATGGCCTCTCAGCCCATCAAGCACACGTCACAAGATCTGCAGGCACACTTTTATTCTTGGAAGCAAGTCTTCTTAACTCGTCGCAGGTGTTGCACCGTATTGGCCAAGGCTTACGAGCACATTGAATGTCATATGCAGGGGGATGTTAGAGAAGTAAAAGCACATGTTTTCACAAAGCGGAGGAAATATGACTATTAAAAATCAATACAAGTTGTGCCTTATTGTATTTAAGGAACATTTAATACACACAACAGGTGGTGTGAACAGTGTAAATATTTGGGAAGACACAAAGATGAAATCGCCTTGATAAAGGGCTTCAATCCAGTATCACATCCCGCATCTCACCGGAGAATGATTGATTTGGGATTTATTCATCAGAGAAAATAAAAGAATCGATAACAAAGAAACGTCGGAAAGTTTGAGAATGCGAAGAACACACAAAAAACCCGAACAAACAAATAAAAACACACACATCATATTCAATATTTAAATGGCGAGATTTTTTCGTGTATGGGAAGTCCAATCATAGGTAATGGCCGCGGCGGTGAAGATCAACCATCTCTTCTTCTTATTATTATCATTCTGTCGCACGTACTAGCTCCAGGTGGGGGAAAGTACAATAGGTACCCTTGATCAGTTCAATGCTCGTCTTTTCACTAATATTCATGGCGGTACCTTGTATTTTGTTCAAATCGTGTTATCAAATGTAGGCTACGAGTAGGCCTCTAGGGATCATGGATTTGATATCAAAATTGACGTCGATATAACACTCATTGCCATCTTTTGCTAATTATTGTAGGTTGTTTTCGACCTTCATCATAGCCATATTAAAAAAATGCGAAAGATCTAAAAAAAAAGAAAAAGAAGCTTTGAATAACAAGAACTTACGAAAGACCCTGAGAGAAAAACTTCTCGGTGATGTATTCCCTACAGTTTGAGTTCTCGAACGACAAATAAAATTTGTAATTGTCATCCAATAGTTTATTGCATGTCTCATTCGTTCTGTGACACTCATAGGGGCCACAAAATCCGTAAATATCCACGTCCATGTACTTTTGTAGCTCCCGAGCGTAATTCGATCGTCCATTCTTAGTTCCACAGTTGGATACAAACCACGCAGCCATCCTGGATTTCCCGTTAGCATAATTTATTTCGGTTTCTTTCACGCGTGGCGGACCATCGGAAGCCTGGAACTTGTAATATGGTGTATTCACTGTGGAGTCTTTGCGATAAGTGGCTGTCCAGTTCACGATTTCATCAGAAACGACGATGTGTATTGCACTCTCCAGCTGAAACCAAACCAAGATTTGATCATCACTTCGCGAGTTCGGAAACATTCGCGTGTACTCCCAGAATCCCATGCTTGAGATGATGACGTCAGCAGAGGGCGCCGCGCTGGTATCCCTGGTAACTTGACAGTTTCTGACGGGACAATCTGAGAACACTTCCATCTCACGCCCAGGTTCCACGTCATTGAAGCCGAACTGCTCCCAGAGGAGAATATCCTTGGTAACGTGGGTGTCCGTCGTCAGGGCCAGCTGCTTCTGGATCCTATCGTCATGGGAACCAGACGTGGGCCACACTGACCCCGGGCCCTTGTGTCCCTGGGCTTGTGTGCCTTGTCTTTGGAAATGTTTTCCTCTTGTGGAAACTTGGTCTTTCTCCAAGTGACCATATCGATGTCCCTTCTGTGTATCCATGTTAGATCTGAAGAGACCATAGCAAGTTTTGCATCTCGTTGTCTCGGATTTCATGGACGGGGATCTATCAAGCAAATTCTGAAATTGCCTGGTGTTCAGCATCATGTAAACTGTGATATATACACCGAGCCCGAAACAAAACAAACGCCAATTCCGCATGTTCACGACATATGTATTATTGAAGAACACTGCCTATAGCATCTAGGAATTAATGCAATTAATACACGTCTTTTGTCATAAAGCATGTATCCTATATTTATATAAATTTACTGTATCCATCTTGCCGGATTCAAAGGATATTTGCAATTATATCCATATTGAGGATCGATGGACTATATAACTGAATTTCCTTATGCTACTTTGATACTGTGGTATAGAAATCAATTGGCCTTAATCAGCTTATCAAAACAGGCATTCGCCTACTTCGTTTCTGATATCTCTAGTTCAATAGTTTCTTTAGCGGATAGAATAACATGTGTTTCTTTAGATAAACTTACCCAATACTTTCCCACAACTGCATATCAGACATGATGTGTATGATATATCTGAACTTAGTGAATCAATCATTGTCAACAATGATTACCCAACGTAGCCCTCCCCCTAGTATTTATCTAATATATTGACATATTCAATTAGGTTTAAATGGTATCAGATAAGGAGCATGAAGTTACAGCTAGGTCTCACACTATATTCAGGCCGAATTGTCCCCTAACGTACCGTATATGGCCCATTCTGCCATTCAGTTGAAGTGAATGCTGGGATCGAGGAATTGTAGCAACCAGTAGCATACGCTGATACTGGATGCAGATCAATATTTTCATCATATACAGATGTTCATAATTCGTTATATATGCTTCATGTTTTGCTTCCCAAATGTACAGAATCAGGAGCGGATGTAGGTAATGGGAGAGGGAAGAGGGTCCGATATGATGTACGATGGCGGCCACCTCGTGGCCTCGCCTTAGTTTATATGCGAGGTCACGAAGCGAGGCCACGAAGCGAGGCAACGAGGCCACGAAGCGAAGCATCGAAGCGAGTCCAGGCTGATATGGAACGAAACCAAAAACCCCGTCTCGAAACATTTGTACACTAGCAGACGATGTTCATCTCGGCGTCTCCATGAACCTTCCCATACACACTAGATGGCGCTCCAAAACACCGCGACTTTGTAACCTTTCAAAATTACCATGCAACAGTGATAAAATCGAGGGGGGGCGTTTTACCCCAGGGGGCGTCTTGCCCCATGTTACCCTATCATGGGTGAACGGATGTTTTTCTGAAACTCTGGAGATCCAAACAGGTGTCCCGCAGGACTCAGTTCTGTGGCCTTTTTTGTTTGTGCTCTACATGAATGATCTCCCAGCCTCTCTCGTGAACTGTCGAGTCAACATGTATGCGGACGACACAGCGATCTCCACACAGTCCAGTCATGTGAACACTCTGGGGGATATCTCTCAAGTACTCCAAGCAGACCTGGTGAACGTTAGTGGGTGGCTAGATGCCAACAAACTTAGCTTTCACATTGGGAAAACCTCCTCTATGCTCATATGTTCCAGACAAAAGAAGAAATGTCTACAGTTCACCAATTTGAACTTATCTCTGCATAACCAGGACATTGATCAAGTGAACTCTTATAAATATTTGGGTGTAACCAACGATGATCATTTAACTTTCGACTATCATGGTAACAATGTTATAAACAATATGAACCGTTCCCTAGGTGTTCTCAAACGTAGCCATTTCGTATCTCAGGATACTCGAGTAACTTTATATAATACAATAGTTCTACCACATTTCGATTACTGTAGTACCCTCTGGGATGTCTGCAGTGACTATCAAATAACAAGGTTACAAAGGTTACAAATCCCTGGCATGCGTACTATTCTCGGTTGTCATTTCCGTACTCATTCTTGTGATATGTTGAACACTCTTAAATGGCTTAATGTTCGTCAGAGGTTTGTTTTACGCAAACGTGTTCTCATGTTCAAAATATTAAAAGGTGCAGTTCCTGATTATCTACATAATGTCATTACCGCTATCAACAACAGGTACAACACAAGGTCTATAACTCATGGTAAATTGTTCGTCACTCACAACCATATCAAATCTCTAAAACATTCTGGTGTTTGTCTTTGGAATAATCTCCCAGTACAGGTAAAAACTCAGAAAAACATCACCAGTTTCAAAAAGCACTGCACCCGGTACATCCTAGGTCAATTGTAATCATGTTAAACAATAGTTTATGTAATTTGAATATATATATAAATTCTTCATGTTTCCATCTCTATTTTGTATTTCACCCAGTGTGTATGTATCACCGTTTAATAACAATTTTAGTATTTAGCATTATTCACAATGAAACGTTTTGTTGAATCGCCTTTACTACTGGGTTGCGCATGCGCAGTCCAGTTTTACAAGCGTTGTAACTGATTTAAACCACACTAACGAATGTGTGTTTCCTCATTTGTGTGACCTGCGCATGCGCAGTCAAGCTAATTGACGGTTGCATCCGCGTGCATGAGACCAAGTTTGTTTGCGCAATTAACATGCGCATCGGACATGTGGGAACACGGTAAAATTTATGTGCAGTAAATCTAGGCCTGGTCAGGAGGCAAAAACACACACGTAGATATTTGAATCGTGGAAATCCGTCAGATATAACTGGAGTTATGAAATTCCCATGTGCACAACCTGTAAAGTTAAGGCAGTTGTTCAGACTCAATATGCACAAGTAAGAAAAACATGGCGCCAAATGGGGGTATTGTACAAAAGTAATACAGAATAGAAACATTTTGTTAGTTTTACCTAGATCATACATACAGTATATGAATGAAATTATTCGAAGCTGAAATTTAAAGTGAAGATTTGACTGAATTTTCAATTAATTTTTAGCCTGAGTTAGTTCGAAATTTTATGCAATAATTAGGGTGGCAAAATGTGTGCTTTTTGTCAAAGGAACGCAACAACTCGTACTTTCCAACTTCCCGCTTGTGCACACCATTTGCACGTACGACATGATTGGAACGCAGCAAAATGACCTCGAAAGTAGTTTCCATGATGGTTGGACATCCCTAGAAGCTATTCCGCTTCGTTTGCATTGGTGTCAATATCAGTCAATTTGAAAGTCTTCTGACTTTTGTTGAGGGACGGTGATTTTTTCTCGGGTGTGTCAAACCTTCAGCTTTGTTTTGACATAGTGTTTACACGGTTCCGGATAGAACTGTGGAGGGCCTAAACCCAAGTGCCCCACTCATCGAGCGCGAAGCGCGAGTGGGACACAGATTGTAGCGGACATGGGCCCTAACTATTCTACATTTCGATCGTGACCAAGCCACATCTTGCGTGACCAGACATTTACTCATTGCTGCGATGTTCTTCAATATCTTCTGAAACGACTTACGTACTCCGATTTCTTGGTCATGTGCTTATATATCCGATCATAGCTTCATTTCAAATCGACATGATAATCCACAACTTCTGATTCCTGGGCGATAAATGAGCAGATTGCTCGTTTGCACACGGCTCGGTAGTGTGGCCGCACATGCGCAGACACGCAATCAGCTACAGAGCCGTGTGCAACAGCTCATTTATCGCCCAGGAATGGCGAGATCAGAAGTTGTGGATTATCATGTCGATTTGAAATGAAGCTATGATCGGATAAATAAGCACATGACCAAGAAATCTGAGTACGTAAGTTGTTTAAGAAGATATTGAAGAACATCGCAGCAATGAGTAAATGTCTGGTCACGCAAGATGTGGCTTGGTCACGATCGAAATGTAGAATAGTTAGGGTAGTTAAGAATAGTTAAGAATTCTTGATTCTGTACAAATGTACATGTATTACTAGTACTCTGGTGGTTGTATTTAGATATGTGCAATAATAAGCGCTCCCTACTCACGGCCCCCAACGATTCCCAATGGGTCGGCATCTTCTCGGCACTCGAGCTCTTGATGGTTAAATTGTAAACATCGCGGAACCCAAAGATATTTCTGTTTTATATCCGCTTATCGATCAGCGAAACGTGAGCAAATCTAGCAGGTTTATATGCATATTTATTACTCACACCTAATTATATAACTAAAGAATCGATGTCCATTCGCATTTAGGTGTGAATCACACTGTGTGGGTGGGCGATAATACAAGACAAACACGATTGTTATGGGTCGTCAGTGGCTCATTGGTAGATCGCTCGCCTCACAAACGTGTGCTCCCGGGTTCGATCCCATGTCTCGCTCATCAGGTGAATTTAGCACCTGATATATTGTCCTTTGGCCCGGAGAGAACATTAAACTTGGTGCTGGCTGAGGACTACGCCCACGGTGTATAGGCCTACACCGGGATTCTCAGCCGCAGCGGTGGTGATGGGGAGGTTGAGAGATGTACCCTGATCTGCTACTGCCTACAGGTCGCTATAGAATTTCTGACAATGCAGTACATACACAACACAAAATAGGACCCCACTGGATATAAGTGCATGCACTTTGGTGTATTATCCTGAGGGTTCACTCCCTGAATGAATCCAATCCAATTGTGGATTGTGTAAAAACCTTTGAGAAGCTTCACTTCAGCCGGGCCCGCAGTGATAGATCACCGATCTGTATAATATTGACAGGTCAAGCCTTGACATTATTGTCAATTGTAGGCCTTGACCGCACTACTATTGACAATAATGACATGTCATATGGCACACTGATTCTAAAAAAGCTACCACAATTCCTTCAATAACTAGACGTGAAGGCCTAGAGGCCTTGGGGCATTTCGATACACAACACAATCACAGGTGAACTGTTTATTACTGACAACTCTGCAGCCAAAATGATTATGTAGATACATCCATTTCAATCCAAGACGACGGATCAAGTTGACTCAACATACCCCTAAGACATATTTGCCTAGTGTCACGAGTCCGAAAATAACGACCGTTTTGCTCTATGACAAACCGTTTTCGAGATAACGAAAAATGCCGACTCAGCAGAAAAATTCAAGGTCAAGGTAAAAGGTCATCCCTAATACCCTTAAGACATGTTTGTCTAGGTCGACGAGTCCGAAAATAATGTCCGTTTCGGTCTACGACGCACCGTTTCCGAGATATCCAAGAAAACGAAAAATGCTGACTCGGCAAAAAAATTTCGGGTCAATGTCAAAGTTCATCCATAATACCCTTCAGACATGTTTGTCTAGGTCGACGAGTCCGAAAATAACGTCCGTTTCGCTCTACGACGCACCGTTTCCGAGATATGCAATGAGCCTCAAGGATGACTCATCAAAATTGTTTTTGGCCCCTGGGTCAAAGGTCGTTCAAGGTATTGACCCCGTAATCGATAGGGCTCCTCTGCGACACTATATCAACATATATGTCAAGTTTCAGAATGGTAGCACAAGTACTTTTCGAGTTATCATCCGGAAACCATTTGACTCAAAATTCATCCTCACGGACTAACCGGACCTCGAAGCCGGCTCCAAAACAATAGGGTTCATCTATGTTATATATGTGATAACTGGTGAAAATTTCTCGAAGATTCGTCAAGGCGTTCTTAAGTTATCGTCCGGAAACCGAAAAGTGAAAAAAAAAAAAAAAAAAAAAAAATTAAAAAAAAAAAATTAAAAAAAAAAAAAATCTGACAAAACCATAAGGACATTTCGTGCCGAAATGCCCTAATGATAGGCTCACGAAGTCTTATTCTTTGGAGAATCACATCAAATGAATCACAAATCACATCAAAGAGAATCACATCACATCATTTTAGCCCATATGGGTTTTTAAAAAAAAATTCAAATAGATGGGTAGAATATTTGAAATATCCATTAAACTTCAAAGAAAACAGGGAACATGATTAGCAAGTCCTATCATTTTTCCATGCTTGGATAATAATGAGACTATATCGTCTTGGCAACAATAGGATCGGGCATAATTTAGCTTCCCTATACAGGATCGTGTCTGTGACACGGAAATACTAGTAGTGTACATGTATTCTCCAAGAATGTTGATCTACAATTCCACATATTCACGAGAACAACTGAACTCCATATTATTACATTCATGATTTTGTAAAGCTACAGATATCTAACGACTATAGTCTATATATGTATCAAAAATGATTTCTAAATATATAACAGGAACAATGAAGTTTGAAGAAGAACGACGCAAGGTCAAGGCCATTCTCAAGGAAACAATCTCCCTGGTCTGCAAGAACGGTCTGACTTTCCGTTCCAAGTTCAACGTCGAGGGGCTGATCGGTATCACCTTGGACGACGAGGATGTCATCCTGATGTCCCTCAATGATCTCGTACGGAAACCAGCACCAAGTGGCGGAGAATCCGAGGAGTCTGGGGAGGAGTCAATTAGTTCTCCCGTGAAACTACCTACAGCAGCGAAGAGAGGTCGCGGGCGTCCTCGGGGTAGTACTAATAAACGAAAAATCAAAACAGAGCCTGTGGACATCGAGGACGATTGTGATGGTGACAACAACTGGAACACGATCGTGCAAGTGGAGACTACGGCTACAAGTCAGGACTATTCAATGGGTGAATGGGATAGTGTTTATGAGGAAAACGAACTGGAGCATGTGGAGGAAGGTGATAGCCCAGACGACTCCTGGACGCCAACAGGTCCGAGACAGCCCCAACGGAAACGCCGGAAGTCTGATCAGGTGAGAATGTTTCTGTTACTTTTTTTGCAAACCAATGGAGCAGATATATTGTAATTTGAAAATGACTCATCAGTCACACTCATCATCCATGGTACCATAGCAGTATTGGATGTGTTAGATCCACGCAGTTGAAAACTGGTGTAAATATACCATTTTCTTTCCTTTAATTTACAAGTAGTATGACACAATGATTTCGCAGTTCAAAATTTCCTTGTTAATATCGATGTCGATTATGTAATTCAAAATTTAACT
Source organism: Terebella lapidaria (assembly GCA_949152475.1). NCBI lineage: Eukaryota > Metazoa > Annelida > Polychaeta > Terebellida > Terebellidae > Terebella > Terebella lapidaria. Next base: position 5,863,431 of record OX424562.1, read on the forward strand.
TCTAAAATGACAACAGTATGCCTATACTGTTTTCTGGCATTGATTGTTGCTTTTAATATAGAATATGAGCGGGCAGCAACCTACCAACAAGACCCCTGTGCGGAATAAGCCACCATCCAGACTTCCCACCGACAAGAAACTGGAGATCGTCAAATATTACGAGGCAAACCCTGCCTTGAAACAGTGTCAAATCAAGTCCCACTTCGAAAACCTTTGGGATATTTCCATTCCGCAGTCGACCTTTAACGACATCATCAGAAAGCACACAGACCGAAATGTCTTGAGGGAGAGGGAGGTGTCCTTGAGAACGGGAGTGCTTGAAGGTAGACTCCAAAAATGGTACTCATTGTCTGGAGGTTACTCCATAAGCGCAGATATGGTATTTGAGAAAGCCAAGGAGATATGCGAAGTACTCAATATTGACAAAAGTTACATATATTCTGAAGCCTGGCTAAAATCGTGGTTGGAAGGTTTCAAGAAACGTCATGATATTAAGTAAGTTTTCAGGCGGTTTTGGTAAAAGATAATATTGTAGATCGTGTAGATGTGAAAATGTGAATAGGTTTTGAACAGTAATATGGACCCAATTGTTTTAGCTTGTTTCAATCCTATAGGATGAAGCCTGTTTAACGGATATCATGAAACCATTGTGAATTTCACGATAACATTGTAACTATCACCATGAAACATCATGCAATACTCAAGATATTTGTCAGTGTAACTTTTACATAATTCCGAATGTGTACATGCATACAACTCTTTTTTGTACGCTACTGGAATGACAAAGTTCCATTACGCCATAATGTAAATGATATTGATATATACGTGAACAGTGCAATAAAATACTGTAATAATGTGAATAATAAAACAGACGTGCTGAAATATCGTCGATCTTTCTGTCTATTTCCATGGTTCCAGACATATCTAGATTTGATGTTTCATTCGTGATAAAACATAAAGAATATTACTATCAGTAACGAGGGCGTTACCTATAGGATATTGCTCATTTGGTCAAGCGACAAAACACTGTATTTGAGATCAGACAAATAGTGCCGGGCCGACAATGAGAAAGTGGCGGGCCGACAACCGTTGTTGGCTCACCACTTTAAGCACGTGACTTTGTTTACTTTTTTCTAGCAGACGGCGAACGCATGACACAAAATATTGTTCTAAAGTAGAATATTTCGCTACGTTTTATGTTGAATTGTATGTTATATTCAAACAAACATGTCTCATGCTCATGATGCTACGGAAGAATCTTTCGAATCGCGTCTGGACGAAGCGGCGATGGACGCACTGGAACAAATAGCCAAACCAGCGGCAACGGTCAAGACAACATATTCAGGCATGAACGAGTAGTGTGACTGGAAGACAATAGAAATGAATGACCAAGCGCAAGTCTCCAGCCCAGTCATTTCTATTTGATACAATTTCATTCCGATGTGCATTTACTGTTTTGACGACATTACAACCGATAATAATAGTAGTAACATTATGTTGTCGGTCGTCATAGAGTTTTGAAGTCCCTTCTTTGGTGGTTGTCGGCCCGCCATATCATTGACGGCCCTCGCCAAGGCTCGGGCCTTCAAGGATATGTAGGGCCGGCAACCACCAAAGGCGGGCCTCCAAAACTTTATGACGCCCTCCAAAATAACGTTATTGTTATATTGTCAGACCGACACATCAGATGAGGAATTTCGATGAAACATTGTTGATTACAAAATACTGTTAATTTCTGATATTTGTTGGATTCTGTGATGGGGTTACACACAGTGAATATATTATAAAACTCCCGGCAACATATCCATTTGAAACTACTTTTTTATTTCAACACCTTCACCAAAGCCCTAATTTTGTACTACATGTTTCAAACACAACAGAAAGCAAGTTACAGAAAGCTTCAAACATAACGAAAAGTCATCGGCGGTCATCCTTCAATCGCGTCCTCGACCGCGTCGCCGACTTCGTCCGCCACCTCTGCTGCGATTGCTGCTGCTAGCTTCCCGGCTATACGGCCGCCGCCAACCTTGGGCCGTCCTTCCTGCTCCTCCACCGGCGCTGTTGTGGGTAGAAAACATCGTTAGCGAGATTCGTGGGCGTCTGTTTAGAAATTACAGTACAAAATAAATCAAACAATAACGAATCGTCGCCAAAAATTCTGTCTTGATCGGTATTTTTGCACATGGATTTAAGAGGCAGGCCGATTGAGTAATTGCCTGCGAGTTGTGGTCTACATCACACAATCACTATACTTCAAAATTTGATGATAAAATTTCTGAGAATTCGCTCATTGTAGATGTATGGAATTTGATAACCATCTATACGGCATATAGGTAGAGATAGTTTGAGAAGTTTCATGCACCTACATTGCGCAGATTCTCAAAAAATTCAGATTCAAATTTTGAAGTACACCACAACTCGCGGGGCAACTCCTCAGCCGGGCTGCCCCTTAAATCTAAAGTCGAGTTCAACACAAAACTTCAAATGATTTTTGGCAATAACTTTGTTCGGGACCGTCGGATCAATATGAAATGTTCCCATTTGCCATGAATCAACTTCTCTAATTTCTATCTTTGAAATAATTGGAAATCAACTCAATTAATGGCACGTTATCGAAGTTCGAATTGCGCAGTACTTTGTAAGAATGATATTTTATCAGAACACGTCCGTATATGTCTTCCAACCCAAAAAAACTTTCCTCATAGTGCATTAATGAAATCCTCAAATTTGCTCGAATTACCGTTTCGTCCCATTTAGGGCCAACATTTAACAATGAGGTAGATTGTCAACATTTTCAGTTTTCGAGATGAAAATCTGCAATTTGGTGAAAAAAAAACATGGTTTTATGCCAAATATAAACATACAATTTCAAATTGATCCGGGGATCCTAAAAAAGTTGTTTGAGGTTTTGTGTTGAACTAGACCACAATACAATAACTACCAGGTATCGTCTGTTCGTGAATTTATCGCTAAATATTGGTGTTTGTTTTATTTTGTAAAGTACCATGGCAGAGCCACTTTACGTAATACTTCCCGGCAGAGGATTGGGGGAAAAACCTATTTCGTTGGAAGATATTCCAACATATTTGTACAAACTATTCCATAGAATACAGTGTAAAAAAACCCCGCTATGATAGCCCATTTCATACGTCTACACCGCCATGCATTCAAACAATATGTGGTGCCTTTCAAGCAAGAATTTTCTACAAAAGTTTGCATTTTCGTGTGAAAGATCTTTGATTCAAGTGATAAAACATTTTGAGGCGAAGCCAGTTCAGTTCTGTTACCTGAAGATCCACAACCCATTCTGACGAGTTTTCAGTTCCGACGTGTCGATTCAACTGTCTGGGTCAGCTGTAATCTGTAAATAGGATGTATCCAGCGTACAAAGAGCTTGCACATCACTTTTCATATTTCATTTCATCAACGAAAAACCCTCATATAAAACTTAAATATCTGATACTGTCCATGTTATGTAAACTCCTTACCGATATGCGTTAGCAAGCCCTGGTTTCGGTGTGTGACCAAACGCTCCAGTGAACGACTGTTCATATGCACCAGAACTTATACCATCAAGAATGTCAAACGAGATTTATAAAGCAAAATATCATGCTCACCAAGGATTAATAATTTCAAGAGGCTAACTAATAAGTTCCTTGCTTATCAGCGGTACTCAAGAAACGGCCATGTTATTGCCTCTAGGGCGTGGGAGTCATACTTTATACAATGATATATAATGTACGGGACATGCTTAAGTCTGCATGACACGAAGAAAGATTTATTCATATGTATCCATTGTAATTAATTTATCACACTTCAAAGTTCTTAGCGGCTTCATAAGAAATGTGACAACAAATAAACACTATTTGTTGATATTGGCAACTAAGTGATTGCGCTCGATATTTGTGAACATGTATTATCAAGTTTCTATTGTACGAAAGAAAAAAAAAACCACTACTATCCACTTCGGTTACTTCTAGAATGTACCATTCGGCGATCACGATATATAAAATCGACAAAACGTTATTAATATACTGAAGGGAAATTCTTCGAGGAGAAGCCAGCTGGTTTATTTGTGGGAGTGTTTAGTGTAAACAGTCGTGGTATCGATGGCAACAGCATGCACAAGATCTGAAACAGTCCCTAAACAAGTCTCACAATATTGGTGCATGGCAATTACATATATACCTCATCCTATCAAGTGCATGGCTACCGAGTTTGACGTGTATATTTGAGGTCATGTACTGGAAGACATTTTTCGATGTGATAACCATGTGATTTACTGGTATGAATTTGTCTTTCTAGTCGAAAGAGCTGTGCGTAATGTGAAACATTTGATCTCCCCTGATTGTAGATCTTATATACCTCGCGTAATAAGATCTACATTTAAATGGACGAATCTAAATCGTCCTTTAAAGTGACTGGAAGTAAAGCTAATCTAGTATAGAAAGGAAAAGCCATGAGAAAAATACAGGAGAGTACTTAACACAGCATATGCCCCAACATTGTAAATATATAGATCTATAGGCACAATTGGACAGCTATATCAACTATATTCTACGGTTCACAAAGATAAGGCACAAGTGTTATTGTGGTAACTAAGAGAAATGTTTTGACATGTTTTATTTGTCTGTACGATTTATGTGGTAACTTAAATGGTACTCCTCGCGTGCTAATATTAATTTATAGCACCAAATGAATCACATCAATCAAAACACGGACAGGTTGTCAGAAACCCATGAAAGAATGAGTTCAAAACTTTCTACAACGTCGTTGATTCTGTGTTCCTTTAATCATAATAAATTGTGCACATAATCAATTTTGAGAAGTTTGCCATGGTATCCGTTAGTTTTCGGATATGTTTCATGAAATCGTTCAGACATGTCAGATGGTATAAAATAACCACTATCTTCTCGTGGAAAATCGGTACGAATATCACAACACATTTTGCGTACACATTCTGGTGTCGAAACAAGTAGCCTACAAATAAAAGTTGCTACATTGCATTAAGAATATGTTTACAAATATTTATGTCCATACCATACTTTAACCTCTATTATAAACACTTTCGGGTAATCTTACGTGGCGTCAAAAAGAGAGTAATTATGCCATTAAATTTTTCAATGGTACATTCTCATAAACTGGTTGTTCTATGTCTCCCAGACTCTGCTGTTCATAATAGTTTCTTGACGAAACTGAGTAGAGTCATTGGTGATGTCAAATATTTCTTGGCGAAACTGAACTCTCACCTTTAAAACCGCGATTACGTTTGTCCCCGTTTTTGGTGGAGAATGATTATCTAACTTCTATGCTTTCAAATTGAAATTTCTTCAATTTCTCTGTGAATACTCCATTCTATAGGAGTTTTCTGCTGTACTTTAGTGTTTTTCGAAGCAGCTATTGTATTTTAGATTACTTTATTATTTTTGGGGAGGAAATGTGATACATTTCTTTAATAGTTTACTACCCATTTTATCGCCCTTCTGTTATTATGGAATTCCTTGCAGGTGAAGTGCGTGGGCTGTAAGCAGATTCTTCCGAACTGGGGCTGCCTAACTGCTGGTTATGTCTGGGTGTATTTCGACCCATTGCCTGTTGTGGGACACGTTCTTCGTGGTCGATCGACGACTGGTCGGATTATCTCTACGTATTTCGAATTATGCAAGAGGAACGGTTTCCAAAGCATGTCCCCTCCGCTAGCTCTAACTTTAGCTGTATGTTCAGAATGCTCAGAAGAGCCGGATATTTTGTTACTGCGTTTCACTGCTGCTGTTACTGATCAATTTGCTATTACTGTCTTTCAGCAATGGTGATTGCTAGAGGCCAGCTTGCAGCAGGCCCGGGACCCTGGATTTGGTTCCTGGATTCTGTTTGTCAGCTCACGAGACCTCATTCATTGACCCTGGGTCCGGTTTACCGCGTGACCAGGGGTTTGAGTCTGTAAGCGCCTCTGTCAGTCACTTCCGTGGCTCCCGTTATCCAATCGATGCCATTCGCTATGGGATGTTGGTTGCCGCTACCCTGTTGTCAACGAGAAGCCGGGTGCCCATATGTGGCTTGGGCAGCTGGGACCTGCAAACCATATGGCATTCACTGACCCTGCATGCTCGCTTTCTGCAGCTTTTTGACAGGTGGAAGTCTTAGCTAGGCTTGGGGCAGCGTGAGCCCTGAACCCCCATTTTCTTGCATCTGTTTTGTAAACTGTGCATTGTATATCCAATGCGAAATTTGCTTGTCAATGCTGGGATAACCTACCGGTGTTACAGTTGGTGTTGCGTCAGGTGGTAGAGGATCTGTGTTGGTGGTTTGATCCATTCAAATTGTTCCGAGGGTCTCCGTTTCACCAGCTTTCTTCTTCCAGGCATATCTTTATGGATGCCACAGTGCAGGGTATAAGGGCTCATGGGGTCTCTCACAAAGTCTCGGGGCTGTGGTCCCGTTCACAGCAGGACGAGCTTATCAGCGTCCTGGAGATGGTAGCTCCTAGATCCATAGCATTGCGAACGTCAGTTTTCTTAACAAGTAGTCTTGTTAGCCACCAACTATTCCACCTTGGAAATATAAAAAAGTCAGTATTCCTGCGTCACCTGACTGTGGGCCTCCTCCTCACGTGGTGTACCGATCTTCAGATTTCCTTAAACCCAGCACATTGCAGAGAATATGTATGTCCTGGCCGATCATCTGTTGCATCAGGGTCAGATTCTGCCCGCCGAATGGTCTCTGTCCCAGCAGTATTTCACATGGTTTGTGGGGCATGCCAGTGGTTGATCAGTTCATACCACCTGGAATGATGAGCATACAACTTTTGTGTCAATGCAGCTTATGCAGGCATTGGAAGTCGATGCCCTATTGACGCAGGTTGGGATGTTTATCTACCCTTAACCGCCGGGATTTACTTTCCTGGATGCTGTTGTTACATGACCTTCTGATGTTGATAGTGCACAGCCCAATTCCTCTGCGGGATCTGCTCAAGCAGCCTCGGTCTGACGTCTTTGCTTAGGCTTCGAGCACTCTGAAGCTTGAGGCGTTGCTTTTATGGCTCTTGTCGAGCGTTGTTCCCGAAAGGGCTATTCAAGATCAAACTAACTGCCCCTCTGATTCTGGATTTTCTCCTCGGAAAGTTTGAGGAGGGGAGAGCTCCGTCAACTCTCGCAAGATAAAGATTGCTAAAACCTTCGAGTCTTGAACAGACATCAATTTTAGTCAGGATCCTAGTATTTTTGTTCTGCGTTTTTGAACAGCTTCTCTGTCGAGAGGCCCAAGATGAGAAACCCTGTATCAGTATGGGATCTATTGTTGTTCTGAATTGCCTGCTGTCTGAACCTTTTGTACCGTTAGAGAGAGTGTTGTTAAAGTTCTAAACGTTGAAAGTTGTCTTCCTTCTTTCTCTCACTTTGGGGAACAGATGAAGTGAGCTCCATATTTCTGACTTTTTTGCAGTGGAAGAAGGATGGTTTTACTCTCAAGCTCGGAGTTTTCTCGGCAAGTAGTCTTGTTAACCACCAACAATTCCACCGTGGTTACTGACATCAACAAGCAGGGAGGTACAAAGTCAGTGTTCCTGCTTCACCTGACTGTGGACCTGTTCGTTTCGTGGTGGCAAGGTCTTCAGATTTCCCTCAGAGACCGGCACATTCTGTATGAAGGTGCTGGCCAACCATCTGTTGTGTCAGGGCTAAATTCAGCCCACCGAATGGTCTCTGTCCCCAGCAGTATTTCACATGATCTGTGAGGCATGCCAGTGGTTGATCAATTTCCCGACTAGCTGGAATGATGAGCATCCAACTTTTGTGCCATTGATCACGGATGAGCAGGCCCCGGAAATCGGCGACCTCTCAGCGGATTGGAATGTTTGTCTAGCCTTATTCGCCGAGCTTTATTTCCTCAGGAGCTGTGGTTCCCTGACTTCTTGAATTGTTAGTGCACTGCGCAATTCCTCTGCCGGATTGGTGGGATATGCTCAAGCAGCCTCGTTCCGATATCTTTCATCAGGCTTTCATCATTTGCTTTTATCAAGTGATGTCTCGGAAAGAAGGGCTTCTCAAGGTCAAACAAATAGACAGTATTTTTGGCAGTCTAAAAATTCAAGTGGACATAATTCTATGCTTGATGCCAGGGCTAGAAGGTTAGTTCAAGGTTACTGCCTGTCTGGTTTCGAAATTTATCCTCAGAAAGTTGAGGAAGGGAGAGCTCTGTCAACTCTTACAGGATAAAGCTTGCCAAAACTGTCAAGTCGGATGCTGCCTGGCATCAATTTTGGTCAAGATCCTAGTCTTCCTGCATTTTTAATCAACTTCTCTATCGAAAGGTCCAATATGAGAAACGCTGTTTCAGCATGGGATCTACGAATCTATTTTGCTGTTGGAAAGAGTGTCGTTAAAGTTTTTAACATGGAAGGTTGTTTTCCTACTTGCTCTCACTTTGGGGAACAGATGAAGTGAGTTCCGTGCTCTCGATCTTTCCAAAGTGCAGTGGAAGGTGTATGGTTCCGCCTCCTTTTTGCCTGGAACTAAATTAGCATGTACTCTGTCCTTGGTCTTTACCATCTCGTTCCTCTACTCGTCTCTGGTGCCGGGTGTTGAGAAAGAAGCCGGAGCTGCAGGAGAGCTTCATGTCAGGGAATGTCTGGTTTTTGTTGCCTTCGATAAGTATTTCCGGAAGGATATCAGCAACAAAAAATCTCTTCCTTGGTGAAAGAATGTGGTCAGTTCTGCTATGCAAGGTCGAACACCAAGACTTTGGGTTTCTTCCACGTGAAGGCACATGATATGCGAGCTCTGGCGTCCTTTATCACATTCATGAACAATGTTGCCTTGTATCATGTGTTGGATGCCTGTACTTTTTTAGGTTACCGGACTTTTGGTCCGATAACCTATTGCCGTGGCTTTGCTTCTGTCGTCCGTCATCGTCTGTCGTCGTCGTCGTCGTCCGTCGTCGTCCGTCTACATTCTTGTCTTTAAAGTTTACAGTCGAATCGTTCTGAAATTTTGCACAAAAATGCCTAAAAATATTTCGAGAGGGAGGTATTATTCAGTTCTTTTGATTTTCAGATTTTTTTCAAAATGGCGGCCATTTTCGACGAAAAATGGCCAATTTTGGACTTTAATGGTCGTTTTCTCAAAATCTGTTCAGTAACTTTTTTTTTCTTTTTCATGCATAACACTTTCCATATATACCCCTGCGACGTGTATAAGTTTCGTTAACTTGAATCGCTCGAAGTGGGCCATTTTGGGCCCAAACTCGGCCCAATGGGGACTTTCCCATGTTAAATTCTCCTAAGCTTTATGATGGGACACATTTTGCCTAATATCTCACTTAATATTGAGACTAGAGTTTAGCAATCAATTGTAGACATATAGGGAATGATATATGCTGAATATTCTCATGACCTTGAATTTGACCTCTGACCTCATTTTCAAGGTCAAAGCACAAAATGGCTAATATCTCGCTTATTTTCGACTTTACAGCTTAGGAATCAATTGTGGACATATAGGAAATGATATATGCCGAATATTCTGATGACTTGGAATTTGACCTTTGATCCTTTTTTCAAGGTCATCCCACACAATGGCTTATATCTTGCTTATTATCGACTTTACAGCATACAAATCAATTGTGGACATATAGGAAATGATATATGCTGAATATATTCGTGACCTTGAATTTGACCTTTGACCTAATTTTCAAGGTCACAGGACAAAATGGCTAATATCTCGCTCATTATCGACTTTACAGCTTAGGAATCAATTGTGGACATATAGAAGATGATATATATGCTGAATATTGCCATGACCTTGAATTCGACCTTTGACCTCATTTTCAAGGTTAAAGGACAAAATGGTTTATATATTCCTCCTCTATTGACTTTATACCTTGGGAACCAATTGTAGACATATAGAAAATGATATATACTGAATATTTTGAAGACCTTGAATTTGACCTTGACCTTATTTTCTAGGTCAGAGCACAAAATGGCTTATATCTCGCTTATAATCGACTTTACAGCTTAGGAATTCATAGTGAGCATATAGGAAATGATATATACTGAATATTTTGGTGACCTTGAATTTGACCATTGACCTCATTTTCAAGGTCAGAGAACAAAATGGCTAATATCTCGCTTATTATCGACTTTACAGCTTAGGAATCAATTGTGAACATAGAGGAAATGATATATGCTGAATATTCTCATGACCTTGAACTTGACCTTTGACCTCATTTTCAAGGTCACATCACAAATTAGCTAATATTTCACTTATTATCAATTTTATAGTTTTGGAATCAATTGAGGACATACCTGAAGTGATATATGCTGAATATTCTTATGACATTGAATTGACCAATGACCTTTATTTCAAGGTCATGAGACAAAAACTAATATATAAACATATATTGTCCAGTAACCTTTCTTAGCTCTTGGGCTAATTTTCCTTTTGTTGTTGGGAATTGTGGTGGCAGGATGGGGAGGGGGCTGACTGTCATTTATGATTGGTAGTGGCCGCCCTGAACAAAGACCCTGGGTAATTAGTGTATATTCGCTTATCACCTGTATTCTGACCGGACAGATGTCGGCTTGGAGGGAGTTAGTCCCTCTTTTTTGGTCTCAGAAATTTAGTCCTCCTTCGGCAAGCCATTTCGCCGATTGCATTTTCATGCCCAGGAGCTCTTCAGCGTCATGCTTGAAAATATTTCTCGCATGTGTATAGTACTTTCGCATGTCAGTTACTTACACGTGGTAATTATTTTCAAGCATTAATAGTGCATTCTGTGCCTCAAAGATGACACTCTCGAGGGAGGACGTTAGCTAGCCCACCTCCAGTATTTATTCTGAGATAACCCATGAGGGCCATGAGTGTTTATTATAGAGGTCATGGATATGAATAGGAAATGTTAATCTGCTAAAACCTTCATAATAAACACGGTGATTTCTCTTTCCTCCTTTCATGCCTACGCTCAGGGACAAAGTAGTGGCGGTTCTGAGGGAGAACTCCACTCACTCTACTCAGTTTCGCCAAGAAACTATTATGTACAGCAGAGTCTGGGAGCCATTGAACACCCATTTCATCAGAATGTACCATTAAAGAATTTCATGTCATGATTACCCTCTCTTATGAAAGCCAGGTACAATTAACTAGGAGTTTCTATTATAGAAGTGAGTATGTAATAAATACTGGTTGTAACAGGTTACAACTTCTTGTTTTATTCTCACATGACACCAACACCCTAATCATCACAATATATAATACAAGAATGTTTTTAAACTCACGAGTGTTTAAACGAGTGTTTAAACATATACATGTTTGAAATGTAAATGGAACCGAGACAAAAACAGCTTTTTTATATTTGCTATATATGGATAGTGTTTTTACGCGGACTACGATGGTTGTGATGAATTTTAGTTAGGTTAATAATGATGGAAGAAAAATATTTATATATGGCATCGTCTATATACAAAGTGTTTAATGGGAGATTTGTTCGTTATGATATGTGCTATAACGAATGGTGAATATGTCATAACGGACGAACAATCATGAATAATTTTAACTATCAATTCATCACCGGTACAAAACAATATATTGAGGAAATAACTAGTCCTTCTCCCCAAATATGTAGTGATATTTTCTAGCATAATTGTGGTACCTAACCTATGGTATATAATTATTATATGGTCCTAGGGGGGGGGGGGTGCGCCGGGTGCTGAAGGTTTATGCACCCTCATTGGTGTGTTCTAGGGCTCTCCTTGGACCAATTTCATGGCCTTGGAGAGTTTATGAATACCTGATCTGGGGTGGATCGAGGGTTCTGAAGGAAGGCCAAGATAAGGAATGTCGTGAAGCGAGGTGGTGAAAACCCAGGGTCTGGGACCCGCTTGAGGGCCCCAGAAACTGAAGGGACATACAGTGGTCCTCTGGTCCATTTTCCATTCCCTAAAGAGTGTGTTGCATGGCTGATTCAGGCAAATCTAGGATTTTGAGGGAAAGTCTAGTTCTGAAATGATGTTAGGCAAGTTGAAGCAAGCCCCTGTCGGTCGGGGACCCGCTCGAGGGCCCCAGAAGCTGGCAGTATTCGCGTGCCTATTCCCATACAGCATCCCAGAGTTCTCCTGGATCTAACTATCAAGCATTACTTAACACCCATAAATGCATGATCACTGTAGTTGAAACAAAATATGACATTAAATATTACTTAGTTTTGGTCCCCATCAAATGATCAAGTGCATTTGGCCATTCAATGCTCTCAAATCGATATAGAAGGTGAAGGGCATAAAATGCTTTCAATGAGAACAGGTGGGTAGGCTACAGAGTGAATACATTGCTTGCGACATGGGGCCCCAGAAGTTAAAGCTACTTCCCGGTGTAATTTATCTTGAAAACACTTCCTCCCCTCTCTTTTTCTCCTTTTCCTTCTTTTTTTCTATTTTTCTTTCTTTTTTGTGGGAGGGGGGGGGGGGCAAGGCCCCCTTGGACCCCCCTAAACTGGACAGTACTTGTGATATTGACTTTGTAGTGGTTGACGTCGATTGGTTTCCCGATTGAAGACGTGATTTGTGGATATTTTGACGGATCGTCGCAAATTTTTCGACACTAATCAGTCATTTGCATACTAGGTCTATCTTGTTGAGTAGTTCAACCCGAGTCTCGTTTGTTTACAAATTCATCGCGTGTACCTGCATATCACAAAATTATCATGAGAATACTTTCATTAGAGACAAACTCAATGGTTGTCTTTGATATTGCGACTTGAATGATTTCTGGATCAAAATGCAGTTTTCTTCTACAGTTACTTGGAAAATTTAGTTTCCGACTTCATGAAATATATTTGTCAAGGTGTGTGTTGCATACACGTTAAATTGTTACATATGAATAATATATTATTGAAATATGTATGTTGACAGGTATAACTATAATGTATATATTTGCTGTCGGGGTCGTGTCTAGAGCATCACTCCCATGTTGAGGCTAATGCAGAACTTTGAATCACATACCATATGTACTTTGCTATAATTGCAATTAAATCAACGTGATTTAATCAGATTTACTTTTAGTTTGGTTTCTTTTATTTTTTTCTAATTTGTTGAATGGCATAAGTATAATGTATATATTCGCTGTTAGGAATATATCTTTGGCTGGTGATTGGATATATATGTAGAGCACCGCTCTTAGAGTTTATATGGAACCCAATGAATTCGGAAATCAGCTTGCTGCTACTTCCGATAGTAAAACATATTTCCATTTGAATTGTCGAAGTTCGTCCTCAAATTGGAATTCCTTTAATGAACTGATTAATGAATTGAATGGGGGAAATGTGGTCCTGAATTTATAGGTATTAGTGAGGTTTTTCAGTGTCAGACTCGGATGAACAGGATATTGTAATTTAATCTCAAGATGCAGGGATGCTGATAACAGAAGGGGGTTGGACTTTTTGTGAAAGACACTTGGAATTTTAACATTAGGGCCTCATGTTTATGAATCATTATTCATAGAAATCATAAACGAATCAACTCCATCTGCAAACAATGTCATCGGTGTTATAGACCAAATACACAGCCTAAAGCAGACATTGATATAGTCTCAGCGACAATACAAGAAATCTTGGATATTATCAATAAATGAGAAGAAACAGTGCATAGTAATGGGAGACCTCAATATAGATTTATTAAAATACAATTCCCAATCCGAGACAAATGATTATTTGAACAATCTTTTCTCTCATTCCTTTATGCCTGTCATTACCAAACCTACACGGATCAGCAAGTCTTCTGCAACCCTCATTGACCACATTAATACTAATCATACACATACCAATATAACTTCATGGAAAATTATAACTGACGTAGCGGATTATTTCGGAACATTTCGTATAATAGAGGGTTAGCACAAATCGAACAAAACAGAGTGCATAAAAACGTATGAAAACTGATAGGAACAATGAATTTTTCAAGCAATATTTGAACGACATAGACTTTGCTCCAATATATCAAGCAGACTTTGTGAATGAAGCTTACAACAGATTTCATAAATTATACTTGACTGCATTTTACATTGCTTTTCCAATTAAAACTATTGTCTCAAACAAACGATACAATAAAATTGAATCTTGGGTTTCAGCAGGTCTGATGACATCGATGAGAACAAAATCCGAACTTCTGAAGAAAAATTAACAATCTAATGAAGGAAATATATTAGCATATAAAACATACCTAAATCTATCCAAGAAGATAAAGGAAAAACATAGAGCAAATTATTTTAAAAGCATGTTTGACCTAAACAAAAACAACATGAAAAGGACTTGGCAAATACTTAAAGCTGCATTGGGCAAACATAATGATAAATCGAGTTTCCCAGAAACATTTAGAATGAACAATCAACCTAAACCGAATAAACATATCATAGCTCAAGAATTTAACAAGTACTTCTCGAAAATAGGGGGATAAAATTAGTAACAATGTCCCAGCATCAAATAAGCATTTTTCTACTTATATGACCGGCAGAAATCCAAACAGTTTGGTAATTGAATCAGTAAACGAATACAACATCTTGCAAATAATCCAGAAGCTAAAACCAAAAACTAGTACTGGACTTGACAACATCTCAATAAAACAAAAATTAATGGATATTAATTTTATTTATTGGAACAATTTGTTCCGTTAGGTTTGATATTGTTTCAGTAGGTACTATCATTTAGTTGTTGGTGTTACAAGTAGTCGGTGTTTATTTTCTGAGGACTGTCCTTAATGTACTCGGTATTTATGTTTGATTTGAAATCGAGGCTCACGCAAATTAGTCACAGGAGGTTTTCTCGATTTCTACGTTTTACAATTTCTCAATCCCTCCACCAGTACCCCTCTCACCTCCAATCAATATTTACAGTTTCTGTTATTGTTACATAGTGCATGATTCCATTGTCTCGAGCAGGTATCTATTTGTAATAAATACCTCTGTGGGAGGTATCTATTTCCAATAAATACCTGTCCCAGGTATGAAATGAAAATAAATCAATACTGGTGGACACAGTAAACACACCGGGATTTTATTTTTTATTGCCAAGCATATACATGTATCAGACTCATTACTCGATGTACATAAACAGCTCATCGTTATGGTGTGCGAGTTTAATCCATGGGTCACAACAGTTGTTAATTTTTGGACATTTGGTTCATGAAATCATCCGCCTTCTGCAGAAATCCAGTGAAAACGTATATATCCACAATATCCTTGGAATTCCGGAGGTTTTGATAATAATCCTGCGATATTCCACATCCGCAAATGTACCGGAATCCTACAGAAGCCTCCAGAGATCACGCATAACGTAATTTTCCTGCAAACATGAATGAAATATACAAACATGAATGTTTAACTTTTCCTCTTCAAATCTAGTTTATAGCTATTCAGCATATGTATTATGGGAACAATTTGAACAGAATTTTCACTTCGCCATATAAATTAAATGCACGAATAGCACACACACAAAATTTTTACTTACCTGTCGTACGTTGAAGTCATGGAAGTAATGGATCAAACTTTATAATCGCCGTAGTGATTTTACGAGGAATTCTGTAAATACATGTGTACAAATCGTTTTTTATTTTCTTATAAGGATTGAAAGAACGCAGGATAAAGATATTCGTTCGGGCAAAAATTATGATTCAATTCTTTGTACAAGGGTACAATCCGTTAGATAATGCGGAAGGAGAAAATGCTCGTTTTGTTTTGAATTCAAAGAAATAAGTGATATACTCACCGGTTTACAAATCTGGTATGTTGTTCATGTACTGCATCTGGTTACACCAAAATTTTGAGTCATTCCCAGGAATAAAATTATGCAACTGTGAAGAATACGGTTCACTGGCCCGTATCAGGCCGAATGTCTGTGAGGTTGTGCTACAGACCAACAAGCCGGCAGTTCAATTCAAACTGTTTATTGTGGCGATAATGTCGATGATAACACTCACACCACAAACGGGGCCGCTCACACCTACGTCGGTGATTCCCAGTCGAATATCCTAAATATTATAGTCCTTTATATATATACAACAGTTTATACATCCACGTTATATCAGCTTTTATATTCCTTTTATGCGATCACGGCCGTTCTTCTGGTTACAATATACAATGCGACCGTTCACTTGGACATCTACTTCTCAACTGCGCAAATAACTGGGGCCGAGGGATCATGTGTCTGTGTAATTTCCCGCCAAGTGTAAGCGGTGTTGTGATAGGTCAAATGTGTGGTGCAATGCGCTGATGTCACCGGGAAAGTGGGTTTCCCCGGCTCGTGTCAATACTTGTAATGCCTGTATCTGTGCACGTGATGTGTGGAGTATGTGTGTCAAGTTCTATGTTTAGAAGTCAGTGCATGTGAAGGTCAAGGTCGAGTAAACGGGGCCGAGTGTACTGAACTAGCGGGGCCGCAGGTGCGTGGTTTGACCTGTGTATGTAACCATGACTACATGGAGTTTATGCTTGTGATCGTATAGTATGTACCTGTCCTGTATGTAAGTCATGTAGAATGAATGTTTGTTGTGGAAATGTGTAGTGCGCGGGAGGGACGGGAGTTACAGTCGCTAAAATTACTACATAACACCCCTTCATTAATTCTACGCCCTCGGAATTACCCTCCCCGGACCCTACCGTCGCCAAAAACTAAACAATAAAAAGCTAAGAAGTCCTAAAGGTCAAACCCAAAAACACACACACACACACGCCGCGCGAAATGCGAAAACACTTCATACAATAAAAATTCCTAACTGTCAAAATAAACGTCAGCAGTCAGTCCGTCAGCAGTCTCTACGATGATACATATACAAATACATGCACAACAATGACTGATGAAGAATGGAATGGAATGTATAAAGACAAAACTCCTCGACATTCTCTAGTAGAATGGAAAAAATCACTCTTTAAAGTTCATTTCTGGAATAAAAATGGTGATTAAACTTAACTAAATTACATGTATAAAAACGAAATGCCATGACTAGGATAGAATATATATACAACTATTTACACAAATAAACCTGTGACCAGGATGGTCGGTCACCACTGGGCCGCATCAAAGGGGCCGAACAGTTCAGGGTCGACATTATTTCTCCTCCCGTTCACGCCTGCTGGCGGGAGGAGGCGGGGCCGCTGGCGATGCTTGTCGCATGAGTTGCAACTGCTCATCCGGGGGTAACCTCGGCAGGATGGACACTATTGTGGCCAAGAGTTCTCCCGGAATGGTCGGTGTGGTCGGGGTCGGCGGAGCTGTTGCTTCCGGAGTAGTTGGGGTCGATGCTGCTTGGAGCCGAGCGTTTTCCTGTTGGAGGTTAGCAACCCGATCCTCCAACTGAGTCACGCGAACTCGGAGCCGAAGGTTCTCCTCGGACAAGGTGTCCGGGAACGTGGGCTGGTGGCGCTCATGCAGAGCCCCCATCCCAAAGCCGACAGACAGGCCGTTATACTCTGCCTGTCTGATGTGGTGGTCCAGGGCCGTCAAGTACTCCCGACGTATCAGCCGTAAGTACTGGTGCGCCAAGTCGTCAGCGCGAGCGAGAGCCAGGGTCGGTAGATGCTCTTCCGGTTCTGACGGGAGAAGCAAGGGGTCGGCATTATGGGCGGCCTGTTCAAGGCGGGCCGACCAAAAGTCTTCATGGAACCCGAGGTAGTTCGGGAGCCGCTGGGCGTCCTCATCCCGTAGGAAGTCACCTGATTTGCTGGGTCGGGTTGGCGGCTCGCTGTGGCGACTCGTTGAGCCTCTTGGGCCGCTTGTCGTGCCTCAATCGCACGCTGGACGATACTTCCGCCCTCCTCGAGTCGGCGGAAGCGTTCGGGGTCGATATTAAAAATGTCGTCCGGAGTCGGGCTCGGTGTATGGCGCTCTCCTCGTTGCGCCAGCTTGTTCCGGGCCGTTTTGGGTCCCGCTCCCTTCTCCGATCCACTTGCCGTGTCACTGAGCGTGACTGGATCGCGCTGCTCAGGCTGCGAGTCGGGGCCGGACGAAGCTTCGTTGTCGGGGACGACTATAGGATGATCCGATTCATCCCCGGTGTCGATTACTTGGACGGTGATGTTATCGCCGTCCAACTTGACTGTGCGGGGCCGATTATCACCTGGGTCGTTATTTTCCCGGTTGTCTCCGGGTTTGTCAGCCATGCTGACGGGCCGAAATCAAGCCGAAGTACTTCCCAAGTACTGACTAGGCTGGTTGTAACAAAGTCCGGATTTCTTCAAAACCAGCCTAGTTCAAATGCCGATACTCAAAGCCGAATTAACTCCAAAGTCTTGTGACCAGGATTTATACAATGTCACAGTTTATAGGCCGACAATTATTGTTTGATTAGCACAGTTTCTGTATCACTAGTCTGTATTCTGGTATCCGAAACTTCAAGACCGTCTTTCTCCTTCAAAGTCTCAGGCACAAGTGACCTGATTGCCGCTAATCTTCAATGCCGTACACAAAGATGCTGACAGCATCTCGATTCTTAGAACTGGGCCGGGGGGCGCTCTCTATCTGTATAGAAAACGTCTTTACGCTATGTATCATTGTTCCAAGCGTACACACAGCAAGGCGGGGCCGTCGTCAAGGAAACGCAGAGCGATCCTTCTCTGACCTCTTGGGTCAGTCCATTACGACAGTAGGGGTGTCCTCACACTGTCCAGATTTCCGTATGTCCATCTGCCGTCCCCTGGATAACTCGTTCCGAATCATTGTTTATTTATACTAGTCGACTGTTCGAATTACTGGGCTCTTTTTGCCCGACGACTCACTATTGTCTTTATCAGGGGAGACTTCATGTAAGTGCTGTAAACAGCTAAAATGTTTATTAGCGCTCGTGCGTGCCTTGTGAACTTATCAGTTTATCGTTCCTTCTCCCACAAATTAGCGCACAATAAACTACGGGGTCGAATTGCTGTTTCACAGACGACACACAGATATTAAAGGCTGAGATATGAATATCAATCACTCACAGGGGCGGACATCGTTCCATTCATTTTCAGCCAGTTCACAGGACGACGGGGCCGCAAATATTGTAGGGGTCGAAATGGCAATGACCTGGGTCGGTCACACCGCGGCGCTTTGAATATTTTGGGTGATGAATTTGGTGACAGGCCGCATCTTGGCATGATAGCTATATAGTGACTGGTTCACGTACCACTGGGCCGTTCCTCCGAATATTACATGGAGTGAGTAGAGGCTCTGTCGACGCATACTCCAGAACGAATCACACTATCACCTCTTCGACAACTAAGTGGCCTTACTCACGGTGTGACTGGTATTTATCCTCTTCGGCTGGCACATGGATTGAAGCTTTACATGATAATCTTAGTCATTGCGTAACATACGCCTTGATCAATGGTACATGTTATACGGGGTCGAAACATATATCATAATGCAACCAATTTTTCACCAGCATCATAATTATAATATCATATCTAGTGTGTATATATCGAATTTGCCTCACTGACATCTTGTACATGTTAAATGCATATATTGTTATTGTAATATAATATATTATTATTGGGAAAGACATGATATCATAGTCCGTTAGACATGCATAATTCATCATCAATGATATCAATCAGATAACAAGGCCGGGGTTATCTGTAGCGGGCCGGTCTGCGTGCGTTGCGTCTGGGTCGATTTGGTCGTGCAGGCGGGGGCGTAGCCTCGCTTGTCTCAGGGTCGGAAGATACCACAGGCTTTTGCCTGCGTGTCTTGCATGCCGGTTTTGGAGTGTCGGAACTTGATCTGTGTGATCTTTTCCGTTGCCGATGTCGACTTGAGCCGGATGAAGTCGGAGATCGCGATTGACGATCCTGGGTCGTTTGCGAATCAGACTCTGCTGTTTGGTCCGAATCAGTATGCCGATCTTGGACTGTTACCTCCCAAGGGTAGTAGAACTCCTTGAGAAGTCCCATGGGGTCGGGCGACTGTTCTGGGTCGGACTTGCTTGACGACGACGTGGGTCGTACAGGGTCGGAGTAGATGTGGGCCGCTTGGTTGTCACCTTCGTATGGCTTGAGCACATCCAGATGAACAACACGAGTGTTCCGAGGGTTGGAAACCAGAGCGATTCGGTAATCAACCTCGGTTACACGGTCGATGATCCTCCAGGGACCAGTCCAGGGCCGAGCGAACTTATTATTCTGCGTGAGTGGCAGATAATAATACCGGACCAGTTCGCCTGGTTGAAACTGGGGTTGTGGTTTCGCGTGGGCGTCATAACCCATCTTTTGCCGAATTGCCGCTTTCTCGAGATGGTCTTGGGCGAAACCGTGGGCCGTCCTGATGGCTTGCCGCAAATACTCCACATACTCCGGACCACATGGAGGTAGAGGCTCAGGGTCGTAGGTCGGAAACATGAGGTCGACTGGCAAGTTACACTCATGTCCATACACCATCAGATGCGGGGTGCATCCCGTGGACGAGTGTACTGAGGTTCGATAGGCCATTAACACATATGGCAGGTGCAAGTCCCAATCGTTTGCACGATCGCTGACGAACGCACTCAGCATGTTGAGCAATGTCCTGTTGAATCGCTCAACTTGGCCATCGCTCTGGGGTCGGTATGGGGTCGTACGAATCTTCTTAGCGCCCAGTAGACGCACAACATGCCGGAACAGGGACGACTCAAACTCAGTACCTTGATCGCTATGGACCGCTTTGGGGACACCGTGGTAGACTATCCACCGATTCACCAGGGTGTCGGCAACATTTTTGGCCGTATGTCGCCGTAGCGGAAAAGCGTCAGTGTACTTCGTAAAGTAGTCCGACACGACTAGTACATACCGATAGCCTCTTCCCGTGACCTTGTGGGTGTCGAGGATGTCCATCGCTATTCTGTCGAACGGCGCTCCTGTCGGTAGCTGTGTCAGGGGCGATCTTTTTGGGGCCGGTTTACCCTTGCGGGTCACACATTGCGGGCAGCGGGCACACCAGCGGGCGACGTCCAGCGCCAAGCCGGGCCAGTAGAATCGGCGCCTGACTCTTTCGATGGTACGCTGTATGCCGAGATGTCCGACAATCTTGAGGTCGTGTAGTTGGTGCAGAACTTGTGTCCTGAGTGCTACGGGGAGCACGGTTTGCACCACAGGCCGTCCGGCGGGGTCGGGTTTTATATGTCGAACCAGCACTCCGTCTTGTAGCGCCAGGAGGTTCCAGCGAGAAACAAGTGTCTTTACCTCCTCTCCTTGGCGGGCGACTTCTCGCGAGTCAGGCTTGGTGCCGGCTAGTATCCATTGCCGCACTTTTCCGACGCTGGGGTCGGCTTGCTGTGCCGCGACAATGTCCTGGGTCGAATAGTCCGAAAGCCACTTTTGTCCATCAAGTGTGGCGTCCAAAGCACGGACTCGAACAACTTGGCGTGCCGAAACTAGCTGGGGCAAGACCGGTGATGTTATCGAATCACTGTCCAGGAGGTCTGCCCTTATCTGGGTCGGAACAACAGTTATCCGACGAACTGGAAGTTCTCCGGAACTTGTTTCTGGGTCGGTCGGAGGTGTGACGAGTCGTCCGGGACAGTCTTGGTGTTTGCAACTGTGGCACCGTGACAAGCCGTCGGCGTTACCGTGTAGTTTTCCGGGCCGATGCTCTATCCGAAAGTCATACTGCTGTAGCTTGGCGAGCCACCTAGCGAGCATGCCGTCGGCGTCGCTGTAGTTTTTCAACCACCTCAGCGAGCTATGGTCGGTCCGGAGGAGGAATTTCCTACCCCAGAGGTAGTGCCGATAGTGTTGCACCATCTCAACTACTGCCAGTAGTTCCCGATAGGTGGTGCAATAGTTCCGCTGGGTCCGGGAAAGGGTTTTGCTGGCGAACCCGATGGGGATCTCCTTCCCGTTAACCCTTTGTGAGAGGGCACCTCCCACAGCAAAGCCGCTTGCATCCGTGTCGAGGATGAAGTAGTCCTCCGGATTCTGGGTCGGATGAGCGAGCTTGGGCGCCTTGATGAGGGCGTCGCGGAGTCGCTGGAAAGCTCGTCGCTGGGCCGGTCCCCAAGTGAAGTGGCATTCACCTCGGGTAAGCGCTACGAGAGGTTCAGCGATCTCAGCGTAGTCCTTGATGAATCGCCTGTGGTAGTTGGCGAAACCAAGGAAAGCCCTGACGTCGGTGATCTCGCACGGGGTCGGCCATTCTCTGATGGCTTTAACTTTGTTGGGGTCGACTCGGATTCCTTGGCTGCTCACTATGAACCCTAAGTACAAGATTTCCCGTTGGAACAACTCACACTTCTTGGGCTGAAGTTTCAGGCCTGCCGATCTGATCCGATCCAGGACCGCTTCCAGGTTTGCGAGTGCCTGATCGAATGTTCTGCCGTAAGCTATCACGTCGTCGAGATAGCACATACACCGGGTCCACAAGTAACCACGGAGTATGGTCTCCATAAGCCGTTCGAAGGTTGCCGGGGCGTTGCTAAGGCCGAATGATAGACCTTAAACTGATCCCTTCCTTGTGGCGAAGGCAGTCTTGGGTCTATCGCTGGGGTCGACTTCGACCTGCCAGTAGCCGGAGGCCAGGTCTAGGGCCGAGAAGTAGTTGGCGCCTGCCAGGGCGTCATGAGTATCCTGAATGTTGGGCAAGGGATACGAGTCCTTGCGGGTGACGTCATTCAGGAGCCGATAGTCGACACAGAAGCGTACTTGTCCGTTCTTCTTCCGCACGAGCACTACCTGTGCGCTCCAGGGCGAATCTGACGGCTCAATACACCCCAAGCGGAGCATCTTGTCGATCTCCTCGTCGATGATGCTTTGCTGCGCCTGAGGGACGCGTCGCTGTCGTTGTCGAATTGGGGCCGAGTTGCCGGTGTCGATCCTATGCTGGACGACTTGGGTCCGTCCCAGTTGGCCGTCTGGGTGCATGAATGTGTCCTGGTATTGGTGGACCAGGTTGGCGCAACGCCGATGCTGTTCCGGCGCTAGTCCGGCGCGATCCACCATTTCTTGTAGATGTGGCGGTAGGTCGCGGTAATTACTGGCGTCTACCGTGGCCGGGTCGGGCTCCTCTCCGGGTCGTGGCAGAGCTCCGACGACACTTTCGACAGGGCTTGCTATGGCGACAGGGTCGGAACGGGTGAGCGTAATGCCGGTATCTGCTGGATTGACTACCGACACCTTTACGCACTGCCGATTCAGGGTCGTAAGTGTTCTCCCCATGATGAGGTCGGTTTCCTCGGGAAAGGTCGTAAGTGGCTGGACTATCCTCGGGTGTTGTCGAACTCGAACTCGGGAAGTCGGGACCAGCTCCACTATTGCTTCGCTGCGTGCGGGGACGGTGACAGCTCGTCGCACGGCCATTCTGACAACATTGGCCTCAATGTCTTTATGTGCGAACAGGATTTCTTTGTGTACCTGTATCGTCCCTTCACCGTAATTCACAACAGCGTGAGCTTGCCGAAAAAAGTTCATGCCGAGAATCATGTCGTCATGTATGTCAGCCACACAAAAGGTTACGACCATATGGTTGGTTCCGACCTGTATTGAGAGGTCGATCAGTCCATCGATCGGGCTTGACTGTCCGGTGACGTCACGAATAATAGCCGAAGTAGACCGCAAATGTCGCTGGTCAGCGGGGACGTGACGTAGCTGATCGCGTCGGAGCAGGGAGATCTGCGCTCCGGAGTCGAGTACAGCCTTTATCGTCTTGTTTCCGACGTGTACCGGCAACTTCCAGCATTTGTGATTGGTGGCGCTGGAGTTGTTGATGACAGCCGGAATTTCGGGGTCGTCTAGCGGTGGCCGGAAGAGTGTGTGAAGAGGCGGCAGTTTGGATTCCGGTCCACTCGGAAAAGCGTAGAATCCTCCATCGTCGGAGATCCACTCAATCTCGGACATGCTGTCCGTTCCGGTGCCGTTGGCGGTCGGGGGTGACACCCCTTCAGGACGACGAATTCCACGTGGTGGTCGCTGTGGCCGCGGTGCGGACACCCCTTCATGAAAAGAGGCCGATTTCGGGGTCGGAGCTTGACATTTTGTACACACCCCTTCAAGGAGCTGAGGTGTGGGCTGGGCCGGCTGCGGGGTCGTTAATGGTGTCGTTACCGGTACAGTAGTCATGACAACCGCAGATGTGGAGCGGGGAACGTTGTCCTGTTGTCTGGAAGGTCCTTGCTCCTCAGCACCTTCCCCTACTGGTTTGACGGCGGGGTCGGAGGTGTTGGTGGGGCCGGTTTAGTTTGGTTACCGGTTTGGTTAGGTACTGACAACACTTGAGCTGTCCTTCTGTCAGTACCGGGACCATTAGGCCGAAATGCTAGCGGTTTCATGCCGTTGCGTACTAGCACATCCTTAAGCCGAAAGCACCGCATCCAGCGATGGCCGGGCTTCTTGCAAAAGAAGCAAACCATGGGTCGTCCGGGTTGCGGGGGTCGATCACCTTTCATCGGGGCCGTTGTTCGCAGGACAGAAAAGATAGCCGTTTCCTCACATAGTCCATTCTCGTCACTAAGGACGCACTGGAAGGCTTCAGCCACCCACTCGCGTGAGCTGGTCGGCACTGAGTGTTCGTCGCAACCTTGTAGGCCGGTAGTGTCGCTGTCCGCGGGGTCGTAGTAGGCCGCAATTTGCTCTGGGGTTAGTGTTTCCCCCTGAGCGACTTGTCCCATGGCACAGGACAGTTCTTCATTGACAGGGTCGTCTTCCGCGTATCCGCTTGCGGAAATGTCGGCACGTCGTGTGCCTCGATGTCGATCTCTGGCTGTCCTCTGCTGACGACTCTCTACCTTGAGAACGGCCGTCAGTGCCTCACTGTAACTGTTAAAAGTGAGGGCACACAGTTTATCGGCAATGGGGTCGGGTTGGCCGTTCACGAATTGTGCAATTACAGTTCGTTGCCGCGACGTTGGCGTAACGTCATCGAACACTTGCTCCGCCAGGGCTTGGAGTCGCTCCATGTAGTGTTCCGCGTCCTCTTTTCGTTCCCGCTTGAGGAACGGGAAATCGTCCCGTTTGGACTGTCGACGGGGCTCGGGTTCCCAGCCCTCTAGGAGTTGGCGACGGAACTCTCCCCAGGGAGTCGCGACCGGGATATTTAGAGCTAGCGCTTCAGCGCGGCCGCGTAGCGTGCTCCGGAAGGTCGTCGTCTTGTTGAGGTCGGAGTAAGTAAAAGCCGCAGTGAATTGTTCGAAACTCCGAATGTATTGAGTGAGATTGCCCTCCTTGAAGGTCGCACGCCATTGAGCCATTTTAGCCGTAGCCAACGTTTGGGGCTCAGACGTGAGTCTCTGTGGCGTGGGCGTGTCAACACTCACCGCAACTGGTGTAGTCGCTGCAGTGGCCGCCGGAGTCGGAACAGCCGAAGTCGCCGGAGCCGTCGTATCTGGGTCGATCGGGGTCGCGTTAGTGGGGGCGGTCGGTGCTGTCGTCGCGGAGACGGCGAGCGATGCGGCGGGTGGTGCCGTCGTGTGACTGGGGCCGTGTGGTGCTTGTGCAGCGGGGGCCGGTTGACTGTATGGAGGCGTCACCCATGGTATCCCGACTGAGGGTGGAAATATAGCCGGTGGTGGATATCGGTATACCGATCCATCTGGGCATACACCATGGTACACTAATCCGGGTTGTGCACCATGATAGCCGGTGTCAGCTATCACGCTGGGAACGCCACCATATCCAGGCGGTGGGTTCGCGTAGCCGACATGCGGTGAATAGTATCCGACAGCTACTCCATTTGGAACACCGCTTGTTGCGCCAGGGTATCCGACTGGCGGTACACCATATCCGTTGGTGTTTCCGACTGATTGTGAGATCGGAGGTCCGATCATTGGCACAACACTTTCTGCCGGAGCAGACACAACTTGATCTTGCGACGGATCGAAGCGTGGTTGTTCTCCAGTAGTCGGCGATGGTCGGTGCGTGGTCGGCGCGGGAGCGCGTGTGTCGGAAGTCGGCGTGTCGGGGTCGCAGGGTCGGCGACTTGATGTCGAGGGTGCTTGTCGGGGTCGCGCTTGTCGCATGGTGGCGCGAGATTCCGTCATCGTGTCGCTGGGTCGTTGTTGTCGTAGCGGCGTCGCGATCCGGGTAGCGGTCGTCGCCAGGATGTCTTCGGATGTCGCTCCCGTCTGGCTGGGTCGTGTGTACTCTACCACCGTAGGCTCGGTCGGTATGCGTGAGTACATTTCTGGCGCGGAGCCGTGTTGTCTCGGCGTCATGGATGGCGCCAAGGGTCGATTGGCCGAATAAGCGTTCGGCGGGGTCGATTCCGGAACATTGTCAGACTGACAAACCCACTGTCGTATCCGAGAGTTACTGGGTGGGTGCGTAACCATTGACGTGTCTATGGTTACCGGCCGAACGTTCACTGCTAATTGTTCTGGGTCGATATCACGATCTACGCTCGCTCTTTGACGTGAGCGCGTATAGTTTCTGTCGGCAAAGTCACTTTTCTGGGTCGCTCTAGCCGGCGTGGCCGAGTACGCTCTAGCGTGTGCACGCAGAATGTCACTTACTGTATGTGACGGCGCGAGCGGGTCTTCGTCTAGGAACTCCTGCACCAGGTCGGTAGGCGGCGAAAACGATCTCAGGGACGAATGGTCGCCGATGGAGTCGAAAAGGCCGGACGGTTGTTGCTCCTGCGACAGTGGAACTGTATCGCTCATGGCAACTGAGCGAGGGCCGGAAGGTCGGAAGGCCGGATTCGGATTGATCGTCACTTCATCATCCGTGGGGTCGAGTGGCTCACCGCGGGAGGCTCCCGGGGCCAATGCCATCAATGCCGGTCAGGTCTGGGTCGAAGATCCGAGACTAGCTCAGATCCTGGTCTACGGCGCCAATGTGAAGAATACGGTTCACTGGCCCGTATCAGGCCGAATGTCTGTGAGGTTGTGCTACAGACCAACAAGCCGGCAGTTCAATTCAAACTGTTTATTGTGGCGATAATGTCGATGATAACACTCACACCACAAACGGGGCCGCTCACACCTACGTCGGTGATTCCCAGTCGAATATCCTAAATATTATAGTCCTTTATATATATACAACAGTTTATACATCCACGTTATATCAGCTTTTATATTCCTTTTATGCGATCACGGCCGTTCTTCTGGTTACAATATACAATGCGACCGTTCACTTGGACATCTACTTCTCAACTGCGCAAATAACTGGGGCCGAGGGATCATGTGTCTGTGTAATTTCCCGCCAAGTGTAAGCGGTGTTGTGATAGGTCAAATGTGTGGTGCAATGCGCTGATGTCACCGGGAAAGTGGGTTTCCCCGGCTTGTGTCAATACTTGTAATGCCTGTATCTGTGCACGTGATGTGTGGAGTATGTGTGTCAAGTTCTATGTTTAGAAGTCAGTGCATGTGAAGGTCAAGGTCGAGTAAACGGGGCCGAGTGTACTGAACTAGCGGGGCCGCAGGTGCGTGGTTTGACCTGTGTATGTAACCATGACTACATGGAGTTTATGCTTGTGATCGTATAGTATGTACCTGTCCTGTATGTAAGTCATGTAGAATGAATGTTTGTTGTGGAAATGTGTAGTGCGCGGGAGGGACGGGAGTTACAGTCGCTAAAATTACTACACAACAGTATCCAACAAACAAGCGCGTCAGAACACGCGTATATCCGCACGCATCGTATCCATGTGTTCCATTTTTCATCACGAAAAGTTGATGTCACGTAGCTTGCTGTTTCAAAGTGAGCGCGCCGTACTTGGTACTTGTACTTGGGGTAAGGGGGCGCCATAACTCGATGATATGCCCCCTAGACAGAAACCCGGGATCGGGGAAATCCCCTACTCTTTACGATAAATCCCAAGGGATCTTTTAGGTGCCAGACACCATAGACAGTCTCTGACACCACCCGGCCTTTAGTGAGCGCGCCTTTTGCCGCGTTTGTTTTTATAAGGTTCCATTTGAGCAATACTCACAAACGCGTTACTAGGGGGAGAAAACAGCTCAAAGGCACAGTGCGAGTCCACCAGAAACATACTGAATTGGAACCATGTATGCTGTAGCCATAGAACAGAATGCGGGCTAGGGTTGAATGTACAAATCTATGAGCTGAGTCATGTGGTGAAGCAGTTTCTGTAGCGAGTAATAGAAGCTTTCCTGACGGATACACTTGATTGGGCATGGACTGTGCGTTGCATTTGCAGTTTTGTTGTTTATATAGTGAATTACGTGAAGTGTATGTGATATGTTGTTTATGAACTGAAAGAGTGTGAAGGGGGGGGGGGGGGGTAGTGGCTTGTGCCAGAAATGTGTGTTTGTGTTGTGGGGGGGGGGGGGGTGCATGCACTATGTCGGATAATACACCAGTTTACGGTTCCAATATTCATGAGGTTAGTATCATGTAAACAATGTACGTGCTCGGGACTGTCATAGTATGGTGTCCGATTGAGGCCGTTTTAGTATTTCAAAACCGAGGGCCCGAATAACGAGACGAAGTAACAAAAAAACCGACGCGAATTCTTTTTGTTGTTTCATTAACTCCTAGCCCTACGTGGAAGAAATTCTCTTGCCAAAAAAACTAGACATTTATTCCAAAAAGTAATAATATATGAAAGTCGAAATAATATTTCTTGATATTATTCTATAAAATTCTATAAAATGAAATTATAATTTTCTCTGGAGAATGTGTTATGCTTTCGTTCATGTGTGTGCTGCTGAGTGAAATAGATATTCTAACTGCACCAAATGGAGTGGTCATTTAACACGTAGGCTAATTCTAGAAAAGTTGCGATAGTGTAGGGAGAACTCCAACGTATCAAACAGTTTGCCACAGATTTATGACATGCACGCTTGGATCCCGCTACCTAGGGCACAAGCGCTCCGCACTGCCACACTGTCACAGCGGGTGCCGTAATTACATAACTATAACCAGGTACGATAGTCCGCCAGACGGGATCCGGACCAATACACAATGCAGAAAAAAATTGT
This sequence comes from Terebella lapidaria, assembly GCA_949152475.1. Classification (NCBI taxonomy): domain Eukaryota; kingdom Metazoa; phylum Annelida; class Polychaeta; order Terebellida; family Terebellidae; genus Terebella; species Terebella lapidaria. The sequence goes on from OX424562.1 coordinate 5,892,283, forward strand.
TATAGTAACCAGAAAGAAGCAAGGTGAGCGGAATCCAAAGTCGCGATGCAAAACGATCACACCTTGAGGGTCTGTTTTTGAAGAATAGGGACTAACCCCAAAACTTATGGACTACACTGTAATGCTCCCGAAATTTGACTGAGCCCATTATAAGCAAACTAAAATTTTGAGCGAGGAATTCCCGAATGGATCTGCGAAGGTCATCCACTGAAAGGGAAGGTGTGCCGAGTGCTTGGAATTCAATTAACCTTTTAATTTTAACCTTTAGAAATTTTGTAAAATGACAAAACAGTAATGGAAAATGAGGTACTTTCAAAGTGTTGCCAGTTGCCCTTGCCGACTGGCTCCAGCAGAACCGAGAATATCCGTGCAGGGTGGAGCTGCAAGAAGCAAGTCGGCAATGTCACTGAGGACCTACGGAGCATGACTAGTCAGCCTCACTAGCCTTCCTCTATCGGCTGGTGGTCCTTCTTCCTGGGGACCCTGGCTCTCTCAACGAGGGAGGAAGGCATAGCCTCAGAGGTGGAATGGGGGGGGGGGGGAGCCCTGGCTCCCGCATCGGGGGTGGTAACTGCAACCCTGGCAGCCGCAGAGGCCTTGTCGGGGCTTCCTGGATGGAGGGGAGATTTCCAGCATTCAGCAGCGCAATCACAGAGATCATCTTCACTCTATCGACCACGCAGTGTTCCCTGACACGCTTGCCCCATTTCCAGACCAAGATGAAGTAGAGCACAACCTCCTGGAGTGCGTCAAAGCAGTCCGGAACGATATGGTTGAGGCTGGATGACCGGAGTCCTCAACACCCTCATGCCCTTGAGCCTGAGCCAGCTAAGCATTGTAAAGACAATGCCTGAGATCCTCATTCCCAGCTCAAACCCGCTGCAGTTCCTCCTGCACATCGTCGGGGATGGGAGTCAGCCGTGACTCCGCTGCCTCTCTAGCAGCAGCTGTTCCTTCATGATACGCCTACTGCTCATAGGCTTCAGTGACAGTCTAGTAGCTCTCCAAGCTGTGCCAGGGGGTGACCTGAGGTGTACTCCTCCTCACGCACGTCAGAACTCCAATTCCTGCCACCCTTAGGTCCTGAAGGGCCCGGGGGACCGGCATGTTGGCCAGCCCTGCACCAAGCGGTACCCGCTCCTGGCCATCTCGTCGATGGTCCACCTCCTGACCTAAGTCTTGTAGACCCGAGCAGTGTCCGAGCCATACTACCTAACTATCTCCTCAACTGGATTCAGAGGCTCCAGGTCCAGCGCGGCTGTGCTTTGCCACCCCACGGACCCACCTTCTGAGAACAGCGAGGAGACAAACGCCGACCTGGTAAGAGGTGGTAGTCATATAGGAGCAACTTCAGCGAACGGAGCACCAGCAAGGACCTTGGGTCTGGCACTGGACGCTGTGCTCGCAGATGCGGTGGCTTATGAGTTGCCATGTGCATTGCTGACACTAGTGGAGGCAGTGTCACAGTCAGTCCAGAAAGACGGGCCACAGCAGAGGACACGCCTTGCGAGCGAGGGGGCGGGGCTGTCTCTGGAGCTGTTCCGGAAGACTGGCTCTTCCCCGAAGTTGCAGCCTGAGTGCGCTGGTCCAGCGAGGCCACCCAGGTCAGGCCCACGATCTGGGCCATCACAGGCACCATGGACCATAGTGTCAGATAGAGATTCCGCCTGGATCTAGATGACGGATCTAGATGACTCCATGTCAGAGGCGACCATTGGCGGGATATAACCATAATTGAATATGGACCCTTTAATATGTTGTATTGTGGTTGATGAATTCAGAATACCAAGTATAGATCACATAAGAGTGGGGAATAATAATTGAAATATGTGGTGATGTGGACAGAGTTTCGTTGCTAGGCCGTTTGGTTTCACCATGATGCGTTTTTTCTTTACTGGAGTTACATCGTCACATTGGTGTCATTTACTTTAGCACCAAGAAGGATATGATCATTCACTGTATGCAGTTTTTCGTGTCGCCATTGTCTAATGCACTGAATGTCCCTACAGAGCTGTAGACGAAAATAGCCACCCCATCGCTGGGTGACAGGTACCATAGGCCTATTGAGAATATTGATAAATTCGATTGCAGACTGTCAGTTACGACACGTCTGTGAAAAATCAACTATTTGCCACGAAGCACGGAATGCTTTTTCATTTGACAAATAGTGTTAGTTCATACACATGTAAAGTTTGATGTTGCCCGTTATCCCGGATCCTCGCAGATAAGCCACTCACCGTGGGTCACGGTGGATGCGCACCCACTATCCTCAGATCCTCGCGGATAGTCCGCTCACCGAGGGTCACTGCGGGTGCATTATTTACTACGGAACGTTAACCAGGAGCAGCCCGACCTGCGAGGCCAGACAGGCGTACACCACTTAGATACACGATCGTCACCATGGTGTTAACTGTAAGGACGGCTTGCCGTTGTCCGCCACAGGGGATGGAATCCCGGACAGCCCGACGGTCCGCCAGAGCCTGTGTCGCACCATCCCAGGTGGGAGACAGGTGATCCAGAAGGGGTACACCCCCGAATCATCAAGGTCTTCCCCACCTAGGCCCCCTATGGAAATTGTCCCCAGGGCCCTCGCGGGCCTTAGCCGAGTGAGGACATAGAGCTCATGGCCGAGCCCTCTGTCGTTCTCACACCTAGCTCAGCTCTGAGACAACTCCACTGAACAACGCAGCTCCAGAGTACTTATAGTCCCTGAAGCACAAGATACGAGGGAAGTGATGTAAGACCATTGTTACAGCATACTGGGCGAGAGAGTTAGAGGGCGTTGCCAAGCAGCGCACGTGCTTCGAACAGAAGCGTCCAAAACAAGGCCAGAAACAAGCGTATTTAGAAAGAATCACCTGCCGCGATCTTTGGGCAAAATCACCACACACAATATGTAGCCTGTCTCCCTATGCCCCCAGTAGTACTTGAGCATACTTAGCACATCTCAAATTGTTCAGATATTTTTGACATTTAAAAGTCGACAAGTGATATTGGCATTAAAACTATTTTTTCCAAATAGATTACATATATGCCTGTGGTCTCAGAAAAATGGGTTACAAAACAAATTATGCTTGATCAATGGATAAATCAAGCATATGACAATACAAGCAGCGGCTTTTCTTTTCTTTTGTGCGCCGTTAGCTCTGACTTGACCCATTTCACGCTCGATTAGCTCGGACATATACGAGTAAGCTGCAATCGCATTGCATCAAAGGATACAAAGCACCGAAAATGGTGTTACTGTAAACAAAATAAAAATATCTCCACCAGAATCTCGCAACGAAATCAATTAGAAAGGGGAGTCTGTTTGGGCATACAAGTGCAGATATATAACTATAATATGTTTTCTTCGTTCGATCAGAAAGGTATGGAAATATTCATAACTTTCTGCCAATATCACTTCAAATACCAGACTGATAGACCTACAGATAATGATGATACAAGTAGTCTCTCAATAATACCAATCAATTCACCAAATCAATGACTTGTATTAAAGTTGAGAATCTCGATGTTTATGTGCGGCACAAAATATTTTATTTAGCATTACAGTTGCTACACTGCATCGTTATTTCGGTGTATTAAATGTAGGCTATTGCTCATTCTCCCCGTCGTAGCGAGAATTGACATTTATGTGCGGCACAAATATTTAGCATCGCAGTTGTTAAATTGCATCGTTATTTCGGTGTAATACATTGCTCATTCTCCCTGTGGTGGCGAGAATTGAAATGATCGCCATCGGACACCATAGCGACATATGGTCCTGCAGCTGTCAACTTGTCATTCGGTTCAATAAATTGATAGAAATGAAAAAAAATCCCCACCAGTTTACCTTCTTGAACTGTCAGGAAGAAATCCAGGGTGTTCAAGGGGTGGGCTTGTAAATATATGAGATTTTTATTCGTGCACATTATTCACACTGGTTTATTCTGACTGATAAAACCGCTGCTGTCATGCTGATGCACGTGTGGTTTGTTTACCCGAACTTTACCTTATTTGGCAAACTGTAAACTGGTGTATGCCTACGGCTGAGTATTCCTCACGAATAGAAACCTCGGCCTTCGGCCTCGGTCTCTATTCGTGAGAAATACTCAGCCTAGGGCATTATCCTATACATCATGGTGAGCATGTCCTTTTTCCGAGTATTTCTTGTTCGTTAAAATTACGATGTACCGTCGTGTTTGTTTCACAGATTAATTGAGTTACACATGTTTATGAATAGTCAATACATTTATTACTCTCAGTATTGTAACATACATTCAGGTACTTGTATAATTTGTTGATTATCGAGATTTGCCTTGGCCTTTTGTCCTCTCACCTTCGAGTTATAGCATGTTTAGAAATAGTCAGTACATTTATTACTCTCAGTATTGTAACAAATATTCAGGTACTTGTATAATTTGTTGATTTTCGCAATTTTTCAAGATATGTCATGTACAGTTTATGTGTATTGTTGCATTATATCGGTTGTGTATGAGTATTACTAGTATGTCTTTTCCGTTCAAATTACAATGTAAAATCGTGTTTGTTCATGTTCATTTTAGTATATAAAGGACTCTGAAATCTACAATGGCGTTTGTATGGTATAACTCCAACTAGCTTGGATTTCCGACAAACTGTGACAATAAAACTACTTTAGTGTTCCATTGAAAACATTCTTACACCATTCACATACATGATAAACAAATCTCTAGCAACTGGAATTTTCCCTAAACAAATGAAGATGGCCACAGTTATTCCCATATACAAAGCATTTGACAATGACAAGTTATCCAACTACAGACTAGTAAATCTTCTACCAGCATTTTTCAAGGTACTAGAAAAGGTTATGACTTTGGTATAATAAAATAAATGGTTTCTGTAATGGCCAGAACTTATTTTATAAACACCAGTATGGTTTCCGCCCCGAACACAACACTGTACACCCAGTTATGTATATGTTGAATGCTTGTGCTACAGCAAATAATAGTACTGCTAGACAAATGACTCTCTCAATTTTCTGTGACCTTTTGAAGGCATCTGACGTAATCAATCATGAAATATTTTTGAAAAAATTTGAAATATACGGAATTCGTGGAATCACACATGATTGGATCAAAGATTACATATCAGATAGGCAATAATTTGTTGAACTTGACAATATTAAATCAGATGTAACTTCAATTACTTGTGAAGTTCCACAAGGCTTCACTTAATATATGTAAACTTCACTTAATATATGTAAATAACATCCCGACCTCCATTAATGCGAACATACTTTCCTACGCTGATGACACATCCTTATTCATTTCCAACTCTGATGTAAACATTCTTTTTAAAGGAGCAAATATCGAAGTTTAAAAATTATTTCATTGATTCTGCGCTAATAAATTATCCCTTAATTCAAATAAAACAAAATTCATTGTGTTTAAAGCGCCATCACAGAATTAATGCTCCTCTATAGATCAGTCCTTGGTGTTCGTGCTTTTAGGATTCAGGATTTCTGTTCCTTCGAATGTCTGGAGACAGCTGTCCAACACGATTCCAACACGTTCAGAGTGTCGTGTGTTTATCGACCTCCACCAAGTAGGAAAAATGGTCTCACATATGCCATGTTCCACAGTGACATTGCTACATACCTCAGCTCGATAACTGCCAGAGACTCGAAAACAGTTATAGTCGCTGACTTCAACGTTCACGTGGACAATAGAAATCACGCTGACTCAGCTAGATTTCTCAACCTTCTTGAAACGTTGGACATAGTTCATCACGTTCAGGGCGAGACACATAGGTCTGGCCACACTCTAGACTTGGTGCTTGAAGGCAGGGCTAACCAGAGCCTCGTCCGTACCACAGAAGTCTGTTCCTTCAGGATATCCGACCATTATCCTGTGCTAGTTGAGCTTCACCTGGCTAAGCCAGCGGCCCCAACTATACAGTATCGGTTTCGTCGTCTGCGGGCTATCGACACAGGGGAGTTCAATGATCATCTTTCTCAACTCCTTCAACGCGATGGACATACATCAAATGATGTATCACACCTCTATGATGTATATCACAAATCGCTAAATGAGGCTGTTGATGTCCATGCCCCAGTGATCACTAAGACGAAGTTGTTCCGTAAACGACCACCATGGTATAACAGTGGTGTCCACTCACTCAAGAAGGAAAAACGACGTCTTGAGCGCCAGTGGAAAAAAACCAACCTCACTGTGCACAAGGAACTCCTTCACGCTAAGCGCAATGAGTTGAACATGGCCCTAAAACGAGCTAAAACAGACTTTATCCAACAGCAAATTAGATCTTCACACCGTAATCCCAGGCGGCTCCACAGCATTCTTCATGGACTCCTGGGAAAGCCATCTGCAAGTGCAGGTACTCCCCCTGCATCTTGCGAAGACTTTTCGGATTACTTCATCAAAAACATTGATGCCATTCGGCAAACTTTCCCGGATTCAACACCTGGGGATCAAGCGGCACCTGGTCACCCAGCACTTGAGGAATTTCGCCCTGTGACACAATCCGACATCATTAAAGTCGTCAGAACGATGTCGAGTAAACACTTTGCCCTTGACCCAGCCCCAACCTGGCTTGTCAAGGAAACACTGGGGTCGCTTGCACCATTAATGACAGAAATTGTTAATTCTTCACTCTGTACTGGAACTGTTCCAGATGTTTTTAAGCAGGCCATAGTTCGCCCCCTTCTAAAGAAGCCAGGTCTGGATCCAAGTGATCTCCGGAATTACAGACCGGTATCCAACCTCAGCTTTGTCTCCAAGGTCCTGGAGAAGGTTGTCCTCCATCAACTTCGGCAACACATCCTGATCACCAACTGTCAGGAGCCTCTCCAGTCGGCTTACCGCCCCGGATGCAGTACAGAAACCGCCCTGTTGCGCATCCACAACGACCTGCTTATGGCCATGGACACTAAACAATTATCACTCATGGTGCTGCTGGATTTGTCCAGTGCATTTGACACTATTGATCACCAAATCCTCCTTTCTCGTCTGTCCAGTACCGTCGGAATACAGGGATTGGCACTACAGTGGTCGTGTCTGGTCGTTCACAAGCTGTAATGGTTGGTGTCGATGTGTCTGAGTCACGCTCCTTGTTGTGTGGAGTTCCACAGGGATCCATTTTGGGTCCGGTTTTGTATACTTTGTATATAATCCCACTTGGAAAAATCATCCGCCAACACTACGTCCAGTTCCATCTGTATGCAGATGATATCCAACTCTATATCTCGTGCCACCCTTCAGACGTAAACAATCAAGTCCGTCGTCTGGAGCGATGTGTATCGGACATTGAACGTTGGATGGACTCCAATAGGTTGAAACTGAACTCAGCCAAAACTGACTTCATCGTGTTCGGCAGGAATCTCAATCCAACAATCTCCAAAATGACCATAAATGTCGGCGGCCAGTCTATAACAACATCACAAGCTGTACGCAACCTTGGGGTCTATCTTGATTCGTCCCTGAACATGATTCAACAGGTCTCCCGTGTCTGCAGGACAGCAATGTTCTCCTTGCGCAAGATAGGCAGGATACGTCCCTATCTTGACGAGGACTCAGTCAAAACACTCGTCAATCAGTTGGTCACCAGCCGTTTTGACTATTGCAACTCACTCCTCTCTGGACTGCCGGAATCCCAGATCGAACGAATACAGTTGCTGCAAAATACGGCTGCGCGAATTGTGTCCAGGGTCCCGCACAAGGACCACATCACCCCAGTCATTCGGGAACTCCATTGGCTTCCCATACGGGACAGGGTTGTTTATAAAATTGCCTTGCTCTTCTTTGGTGCCATCTCCAAGGGTCCAGGCTACCTTGCATCCTTGTTCGAGTTTCGTCGTACATCCAGTACTCTACGGTCCAGCAACCAGAACTTCTATGTGGTGCCTAAAACGAGACTGAAAACTGTTGGCGATAGGGCCTTCAGTTTTGCTGGTCCCAATACATGGAACAGTCTCCCATTGGCCATAAGGACGCTGGATTCAACTAGACAATTAAAATCTGCTCTTTTTATTTCGTAACTGATTGTTCCTCTGTCTTTGTGTCATGTAACTTTGTGATGCGCTTTGAGCAAGCTTTTTTGGTAAAGCGCAATGTAAGTAAATAAATACATACATACATACATACATACATACATACATACAGGCTGTGCAAGATTTTGGTAGAAAACTCAAACTTCAAAATTATTTTTCTCACCGTCCAAATTCATTTACAAATAGATCAAAATTCACTCCAAAATCTACCTGGACTCCACCCAATTCCATGATTGACAAGCCTGTTTTAGATTGCATTTCGGCAATATCTAAAGAAATTGAAAATTTGAAAATTCAACCAGAAACCAAAAACCTAACGAAAATGGAATATAAAACTATAAAGGATTTACAAAATAACGTAGACTTGGTAATCAAAAAAGCAGATAAAGGTAGTGCAGTCGTAATTATGGATAGGCAAAATTATATTAATGAAGGCCTTCGTCAATTATACAATCCAGCTCATTACCGAGAAATTGACACTCCTCTTTACTTAGAAAATTCAGAAAAAATAACAAAAATTTTAAAAGGATTACGCAATTCTGGATGCCTTTCTGAAAAAGTATTCCAATTTCTTTTACCACCAGAACGCCCTCGTCAAAGAAGATTTTATATGCTACCTAAAATTCATAAACCCAAAGACTCCTGGCCAATTCCAAATGTAATGCCTCCAGGGCGCCCAATTGTTTCGGACTGCAGCAGTGAATCTGAAAAAGTAGCTATGTATATTGATTCATATATAAAAGATCAAGCAAATAAGCATCCGTCATATATCAAAAACACGTATGACTTTTTAGATAAAGTTAGAGGGCTTGAACTAGATCCAAATTCTTTACTAATCACTTTAGATGTTGAAAGTATGTATACTAATATAAATCATGAAGAAGGTATCCAAGCAATTAAAAATGCATTCCCGACTCTGAAAAACAATGAACTATTCAAAGGTATAATAGAATTATTGGAAATTTCACTTAAATGTAATGACTTTGAATTTGACGGTAAGACATTCCTACAAGTTTCAGGCACAGCCATGGGTCAGAAATATGCACCTCATTATGCAGATATTTATATGGCTGAATTTGAAAAGCAAGCTTTACAAAAGTGTCCATTCAAACCAGATTGCTATTATAGGTATTTAGATGACATTTTCCTCATTTGGCCACACGGCACTTCCAAATTTAATCAGTTTCTCGAAATTTTCAATTCTCATAGGGCATCAATCAAGTTCAAAGCTGAAATTAGTACTGATTCAGTTAATTTTCTGGATACTACTTTGTTCAGGAGCAAAGAAAACACATTAGAAGCAAAAGTTTTCTTCAAACCAACGGATACTCATCAGTTGCTGCATAAGCTCTCTTTTCATCCAAAGCACACTTATAAAGGACTAATCAAGTCCCAAGTTTTTCGATTTTTCCAAATTTGCTCCTATCCAGATGATGTTGAATTAGCTTGCCAAACATTATTCAAGGCACTTTCGAAACGTAACTATTCAAAACGTTGGCTTCACAAAATCAAGAATGAAACATTGAGAATTCTAAACAGTGAGGAAAGGCTAGGTGCTGATTTTCAGTTGCCCACTTCCAGCTCATCTGGCTCAAAACCTTGTAATTCTAGACTATGTCAAACATGTCATTTAGTTCCAAATTGTCAAAATTTCTCAGGATCAGTTTTTGAACAAACCTACTCAATCAACTCAGCTTTGGATTGCAACTCAGAAAATATAATTTATCTATACACTTGTAAGCTTTGCGAAAAACAATATGTAGGTGAAACCGGTAAATCACTCAAATTCAGAAACAATCGTCACCGTGCTGCAATAACTAGCTGCAATGAGGAAAATGCATTATACAGTCATCTATCTAAATTTCACAGCAAAACTGAATTTTCCATCGATTGTTTTTCTCTTTTACCAATTGAACAGGTTTCCGATCTTGGTGATGAACTTTTAAACAAACAATGGCGACTTGAAAGGGAATATTGTTGGATTGATACTTTAGGCACTTTCGAGCCTCATGGCCTCAACGTTCAAAAATTTACAAAGTATGACCCTTTGAACAAAAGTAAAAATAAATTCGACCTGGTGTATATAGTACCCTTCTCAAAAACAGGTGCTCTTTCGGCCCAAATTGTTAAAAAGCATATGAAACAACTCAACAAAAATACTGATGGTGATATTAAAATAGCAACAGCTTACAAGAAGCATCAAAACCTTAAAGAACTTTTAGTCAGAAGCAGACTTAAATAATCCAACAAAATTTGTTCAATGTCGCTCATTGAATTTTTATTGCTGTTTTATGTTATGTGTTACTCTTACAATTATCTTGTGCCAGTGCATTTTTTATTCTCTCCAAAACATACATACATACATACATACATACATACATACAGGCTGTGCAAGATTTTGGTAGAAAACTCAAACTTCAAAATTATTTTTCTCACCGTCCAAATTCATTTACAAATAGATCAAAATTCACTCCAAAATCTACCTGGACTCCACCGAGTTCCATGATTGACAAGCCTGTTTTAGATTGCATTTCGGCAATATCTAAAGAAATTGAAAATTTGAAAATTCAACCAGAAACCAAAAACCTAACGAAAATGGAATATAAAACTATAAAGAATTTACAAAATAACGTAGACTTGGTAATCAAAAAAGCAGATAAAGGTAGTGCAGTCGTAATTATGGATAGGCAAAATTATATTAATGAAGGCTTTCGTCAATTATACAATCCAGCTCATTACAGAGAAATTGACACTCCTCTTTACCTAGAAAATTCAGCAAAAATAACAAAAATTTTAAAAGGATTACGCAATTCTGGATGCCTTTCTGAAAAAGTATTCCAATTTCTTTTACCACCAGAACGCCCTCGTCAAAGAAGATTTTATATGCTACCTAAAATTCATAAACCCAAAGACTCCTGGCCAATTCCAAATGTAATGCCTCCAGGGCGCCCAATTGTTTCGGACTGCAGCAGTGAATCTGAAAAAGTAGCTATGTATATTGATTCATATATAAAAGATCAAGCAAATAAGCATCCGTCATATATAAAAAACACATATGACTTTTTAGATAAAGTTAGAGGGCTTGAACTAGATCCAAATTCTTTACTAATCACTTTAGATGTTGAAAGTATGTATACTAATATAAATCATGAAGAAGGTATCCAAGCAATTAAAAATGCATTCCCGACTTTGGCAAACAATGAACTATTCAAAGGTATAATAGAATTATTGGAAATTTCACTTAAATGTAATGACTTTGAATTTGACGGTAAGACATTCCTACAAGTTTCAGGCACAGCCATGGGTCAGAAATATGCACCTCATTATGCAGATATTTATATGGCTGAATTTGAAAAGCAAGCTTTACAAAAGTGTCCATTCAAACCAGATTGCTATTATAGGTATTTAGATGACATTTTCCTCATTTGGCCACATGGCATTTCCAAATTTCACCAGTTTCTCGAAATTTTCAATTCTCATAGGGCATCAATCAACTTCAAAGCTGAAATTAGTACTGATTCAGTTAATTTTTTGGATACTACTTTGTTCAGGAGCAAAGAAAACACATTAGAAGCAAAAGTTTTCTTCAAGCCAACGGATACTCATCAGTTGTTGCATAAGCTCTCTTTTCATCCAAAACACACTTATAAAGGACTAATCAAGTCCCAAGTTTTTCGATTTTTCCAAATTTGCTCATATCCAGATGATGTTGAATCAGCTTGTCAAATATTATTCAAGGCACTTTCGAAACGTAACTATTCAAAACGTTGGCTTCGCAAAATCAAGAATGAAACATTGAGAATTTTGAACAGTGAGGAAAGACTAGGTGCTGATTTTCAATTGCCCACTTCCAGCTCGTCTGGCTCAAAACCTTGTAATTCTAGACAATGTCAGACATGTCATTTAGTTCCAAATTGTCAAAATTTCTCGGGATCAGTTTTTGAACAGACCTACTCAATCAACTCAGCTTTGGATTGCAACTCAGAAAATATAATTTATCTATACACTTGTAAGCTTTGCGAAAAACAATATGTAGGTGAAACCGGTAAATCACTCAAATTCAGAAACAATCGTCACCGTGCTGCAATAACTAGCTGCAATGAGGAAAATGCATTATACAGTCATCTATCTAAATTTCACAGCAAAACTGAATTTTCCATTGAATGTTTTTCTCTTTTACCAATTGAACAGGTTTCCGATCTTGGTGATGAACTTTTAAACAAACAATGGCGACTTGAAAGGGAATATTGTTGGATTGACACTCTAGGCACTTTCGAACCTCATGGCCTCAACGTTCAAAAATTTACAAAGTATGACCCTTTGAACAAAAGTAAAAATAAATTCGACATGGTGTATATAGTACCCTTCTCAAAAACAGGTACTCTTTCAGCCCAAATTGTTAAAAAGCATATGAAACAACTCAACAAAAATACTGATGGTGATATTAAAATAGCAACAGCTTACAAGAAGCATCAAAATCTTAAAGAACTTTTAGTCAGAAGCAAACTTAAATAATCCAACAAAATTTGTTCAATGTCGCTCATTGAATTTTTATTGCTGTTTTATGTTATGTGTTACTCTTACAATTATCTTGTGCCAGTGCATTTTTTATACTCTCCAAAACATACATACATACATACAGGCTGTGCAAGATTTTGGTAGAAAACTCAAACTTCAAAATTATTTTTCTCACCGTCCAAATTCATTTACAAATAGATCAAAATTCACTCCAAAATCTACCTGGACTCCACCCAGTTCCATGATTGACAAGCCTGTTTTGGATTGCATTTCGGCAATATCTAAAGAAATTAAAAATTTGAAAATTCAACCAGAAACCAAAAACCTAACAAAAATTGAATATAAAACTATAAAGGATTTACAAAATAACGTAGACTTGGTAATCAAAAAAGCAGATAAAGGTAGTGCAGTCGTAATTTTGGATAAGCAAAATTATATTAATGAAGGTTTTCGTCAATTATACAATCCAGCTCATTACAGAGAAATTGACACTCCTCTTTACCTAGAAAATTCAGAAAAAATTACAAAATTTTTAAAAGGATTACGCAATTCTGGATGCCTTTCTGAAAAAGTATTCCAATTTCTTTTACCACCAGAACACCCTCGTCAAAGAAGATTTTATATGCTACCTAAAATTCATAAACCCAAAGACTCCTGGCGAATTCCAAATGTAATGCCACCAGGGCGCCCAATTGTTTCTGACTGCAGCAGTGAATCTGAAAAAGTAGCTATGTATATTGATTCATATATAAAAGATCAAGCAAATAAGCATCCATCATATATAAAAAACACGTATGACTTTTTAGATAAAGTGAGAGGGTTTGAACTAGATCCAAATTCTTTACTAATCACTTTAGATGTTGAAAGTATGTATACTAATATAAATCATGAAGAAGGTATCCAAGCAATTAAAAATGCATTCCCGACTCTGAAAAACAATGAACTATTCAAAGGTATAATAGAATTATTGGAAATCTCACTTAAATGTAATGACTTTGAATTTGACGGTAAGACATTCCTACAAGTTTCAGGCACAGCCATGGGTCAGAAATATGCACCTCATTATGCAGATATTTATATGGCTGAATTTGAAAAGCAAGCATTACAAATGTGTCCATTCAAACCAGATTGCTATTATAGGTATTTAGATGACATTTTCCTCATTTGGCCACACGGCACTTCCAAATTTAATCAGTTTCTCGAAATATTCAATTCACATAGGGCATCAATCAAGTTCAAAGCTGAAATTAGCACTGATTCAGTTAATTTTCTGGATACTACTTTGTTCAGGAGCAAAGAAAACACATTAGAAGCAAAAGTTTTCTTCAAACCAACGGATACTCATCAGTTGCTGCATAAGCTCTCTTTTCATCCAAAGCACACTTATAAAGGACTAATCAAGTCCCAAGTTTTTCGATTTTTCCAAATTTGCTCCTATCCAGATGATGTTGAATTAGCTTGCCAAACATTATTCAAGGCACTTTCGAAACGTAACTATTCAAAACGTTGGCTTCGCAAAATAAAGAATGAAACATTGAGAATTCTAAACAGTGAGGAAAGGCTAGGTGCTGATTTTCAATTGCCCACTTCCAGCTCATCTGGCTCAAAACCTTGTAATTCTAGACTATGTCAAACATGTCATTTAGTTCCAAATTGTCAAAATTTCTCAGGATCAGTTTTTGAACAAACCTACTCAATCAACTCAGCTTTGGATTGCAACTCAGAAAATATAATTTATCTATACACTTGTAAGCTTTGCGAAAAACAATATGTAGGTGAAACCGGTAAATCACTCAAATTCAGAAACAATCGTCACCGTGCTGCAATAACTAGCTGCAATGAGGAAAATGCATTATACAGTCATCTATCTAAATTTCACAGCAAAACTGAATTTTCCATCGATTGTTTTTCTCTTTTACCAATTGAACAGGTTTCCGATCTTGGTGATGAACTTTTAAACAAACAATGGCGACTTGAAAGGGAATATTGTTGGATTGATACTTTAGGCACTTTCGAACCTCATGGCCTCAACATTCAAAAATTTACAAAGTATGACCCTTTGAACAAAAGTAAAAATAAATTCGACCTGGTGTATATAGTACCCTTCTCAAAAACAGGTGCTCTTTCGGCCCAAATTGTTAAAAAGCATATGAAACAACTCAACAAAAATACTGATGGTGATATTAAAATAGCAACAGCTTACAAGAAGCATCAAAACCTTAAAGAACTTTTAGTCAGAAGCAGACTAAAAATAAATTCGACCTGGTGTATATAGTACCCTTCTCAAAAACAGGTGCTCTTTCGGCCCAAATTGTTAAAAAGCATATGAAACAACTCAACAAAAATACTGATGGTGATATTAAAATAGCAACAGCTTACAAGAAGCATCAAAACCTTAAAGAACTTTTAGTCAGAAGCAGACTTAAATAATCCAACAAAATTTGTTCAATGTCGCTCATTGAATTTTTATTGCTGTTTTATGTTATGTGTTACTCTTACAATTATCTTGTGCCAGTGCATTTTTTATTCTCTCCAAAACATACATACATACATACAGAATGTACCACTAACACATATATGGACCCACTGTGGAGAAAATTATACAAAAATTCTGGGTTTATATATTGATGAGACACTCTCTTGGAAATATCACATAAATCATGTTAACAACGAAATTTCTAGATCACTTTACCAAATTAAGCGAGAAAAAAACACCTGTCGAAAGCCTGGAAACGCTATATTATACAATGATTCACCCATACCTACTGTATGCTAATATTACACGGGGTAATGCGACACCCACAAAGAACAAATATTTTACACAAACGTGCTTTAAGGTCTATTCATAACGCTGCTTACAATTGCCACATTGAGCCACTTCTCAAAAGATCAAGGATCATAAAATCAACAGACCAGTACATATATGAAGTGGTTTTGTTCATGCATGTTTACACATTGAGGAAAGTTCCGCCATCATTTGATAATTTATTTCAACACAATCATGAAATTCAACAAACCCATATAATACGCCAATCAAATGAGTTCTAGATTGTACGATGTAATTCAAACTTTGCTCGAAAATTTCCCCTGTATAACTTCCCAAGCACGTGGAATGATATCGTACAAACGAATGGGAAATGTGATTCAAAAAGCAAATTAGAAAATAACACTAATAATTAGAATGCTATCAACTTATCCATTAAACGTTGTCTGTACACATTTTTTTTTACCAGCTGTGCATATATCTCGGTGCCTTTTCATTCTTTTTATGTACGAATGTTCATAAAAACCATGAATTTGTTGTGGTCGCACCGTCGCCGTTTCTCATTTAATACTATACCCTAAAATGCTCAATTGAGTGGTTCTAAATTATAGTGGCTCGGGTCGTGGACCTTTGGGGGGAAAAAACCTACGCAGTTGTATACGACTGAACTGTCGTAATATTTTCTCATTATTTCTTTATGGGTCCAAATGGAAGACAGCAGTAGCTAATTTGGTGTCCATGATTTCCATAGATTTATTTCATTAACTCAAATTATCTTTCACATTTTATGCAATTATATACCCCGGGTTTAAAGTTGTCTCTATTATCTAGCAGAATACATGTCCAAAAAAGGTAGTGTTCAAGACGGTGTACACTTCCGCCAAATTTAAAAATACATCTCTGGATGTATGTTGAATAAATTCTGATCATAATCATTTACTGTACAAATAATAACCAGCTAATATTTTTTAAGTGATTAAAAATGTGAGTTACGTTACCGGAAGATCCACTACCCATCTTGATTCCCGACTCAGTGCCTCGGATCAAATGGACAAGCTGCAAGCATTACATAAAATGGCTTTACAGATTAAAAAAACTGCTGTAAAATGTTGTATGTGTCCACGTTCAAAATAGATGCATATTGTTTATACCACAAATAGAACTTCTTCAGAGTTTATAATATATATTTGACACCAGTGATATATGCTTCTTACCTTGCGTTTCCAGTCCTTTTGACTTCGTTCGAATGCTTTGATAGAATTCTATAGATCGACGGTGTTAAATACCATCGAAAAAGTCAAGGAAACTCAATGTGGCCAATGGGCATAGTACGGTAATCGCTCAGCCATCACTTAGGCAATTTAAAGGGAAACTGTTGTTAACATCGCCTCATATATTTTTTTAGGCCAGACTTCTGGACGAGTGTATATTCACCTGAAAGAACGCACTGCTGGGAAATAATGACCCGGTTTTCAAGGCAGTATCTCGTTGGCGTTCTTCTCAGGAGCTGGGGAATCAAAGGGGTTTTGCATGGGCATCAGTACCCATAATTTTGGGTATTTTCACCCCGGGTCCATTCAAGGCAGAATAGCGAAAAATCCCATGTGTCGTCAAATATATTCATGCTTACCACGCGATGCCCAATACGTTGAGGGATAAAACTAGCATAGTGGTTAGGCTGGGATTTTTTTAGGAAGGTGTTATGGACCGTCAAAGTAAGATCATTTAACATTGATTGAATTCACAAATGTAAACAATTCTTCATTATCGCTCACTGAAGTTTGTTTTAATAATAATAATAATAATAATAATAACAATAATTGTGGGGGGATTTACGACAGATTATCTTGAACTACCCCATGGTCTCCAAGTAAGGGCCGCACATACCCCACCCATGAGGGTACATGAAGGTCGGGCATGCCCCACACGAAAGTCATATATACCCCTGGCAAGGCAGGATATACCCCATCGGAGGGTCAGACATACCCTTCTCAAGACAGACATACCCCCATTGAAGGCATGACATGCCCATTTCAGGGCCCGACATACCCCTTCGAAAGTTAGAGATATCCCATACAAGGAGATACATACCCCCTTTGAAAGCCTGACATACCCATCGGAGGGTGCTACATACCCCTACTGAGGGTACTACTTACCCATCAAAAGGGACTGATATACTTATTTGGGAAGATCAAAGCAAACCAACTGAGCTCGAATCGCAGGCTACGATTAACATACAAACCAACTCTAACCACATTACTAGTTGTATGTACTGGTTAGGCATACTGGAAAGAGACTAATTTGTGTCATGTCCCTAAAATTGATGAGTGTCATAACTACGTCAATCGCCATGAATATATATACCATCCTGCTGCTTCTACCAGGATGGTCCATATTACACACCGGTCCATATTACACGTCTCTCGTCTGGACCACCATGTAGTGATAATGGACCACGTCTCGTGTAATTTGGTTTCTAACGAATTGAAGGCATAATCACAACTAACCTTCGAAATACTATATTTAATGACATGTAATAAGGAATCACAACGTAGCCCTTGGGATAAACAATAGTTGACCAGATGATAATACTTACGATTAAAAAATAACATCATTTTTAGCGATTTTCACTCAAATTTCAGTAAATACACCATGCCTTCTGTGATGTTGTTCTCCTCGATGACAAAAAGACACAATTGATGAGTGACATAATTACGTCAATCACCATGGATATATATGCAGTCCTGCTGCTTCTACCTGGGGTGGTCCATATTACACACCGGTCCATATTACACGTCTCTCCCCTACATGGAGATATGCTTCTTTCCATTGATGCCCTGACACAGCAGGCACACTTGGGACTTACATATCCCATCATCCCTAGGAACATTAAAGCTGCCGTAGCCGTATATAAGGGGAGGCGTCCCCCCAGCCCATGCTCTGCAGTGGGCGGGGGGAGGCCTTATATACGGCTCCGTCAGCTTTAAATCTGGTTGCCTAGGCATGTAGTCTAATGTATGTATATATTCATTAACGCGCCTGAAAAGTTTATCTTACCACCTCCAGGTCATATAATCCACTAGCATATTTTAGTCTATTTTACTCACTTTTGTGTTATTTAATAATGTTTTGTACACTTTTGTATTGTTTAACTTGTGGTTTTATTGTTAAGCGCATCGAGAATTTTAATTTGTATGCGCTATATAAAAATAAAGTATTATTATTATTATTATTATTATATATGCCAATACACCTCCTTAGACTGGCTTAGATACCCCGTCATCCCAACTTAGGCCTACTAGTCCACTATTTTTCATAATATAAGATGCACCCAAGAGTCAAGGATCATTAAATCTGCTTGTCTAGGCATGTATTAACGTATGTCTATATCCATTTACGTGCTTGAAGTGCCGATCTTCCCACCTTTCAGGTCATACATACCAATGCCAATCCTTATGCCGGCTTACATATTGGTCACCTCCTTACGCATCCTTATACGCATGGGTCACCTCCTGTCTTTCAGGCCTCCTGAAACATGGGTCACCTATCCACCTTAGGCCTCCTTAGGCATGGGTCACCTCCCCACCTTAGGCCTCCTTAAGCATTGGTCACCCCCACCTTAGGCCTCCTTAGGCATGTGTCACCTCCCCTCCTTAGGCCTCCTTAGGCATGGGTCACCTCCCCACCTTAGGCCTCCTTAGGCATGGGTCACCTCCACGCCTTAGGCCTCCTTAGGCATGGGTCACCTCCCCACCTTAGGCCTCCTTAGGCATGGGTCACCTCCACGCCTTAGGCCTCCTTAGGCATGGGTCACCTCCCCACCTTAGGCCTCCTTAGGCATGGGTCAACTCCAATACTTAGGCCTCCTGGCATGGGTCAACTACCCTCCTTAGCAGCTATACACTTCCTTGGGCTGGCTTACATACCCCTGCCGAGGGGGCATGATATTAAATGCAAGGGTCTAGGGTCATTAAATCTGCTTGTCTTGGCATGTGTTGTATGTATATATTAATTTACGTGGACGAAATGTCGATCTTCCCACCTTGTTCCATGTCATACATGCCAATATCCCTCCTCAGGCGGGCTTACATACCCCTTCCGAGGCTGGTTTACATACCCAGCCTACGGCTGGAATCCTGTACCCATTTTCCAAACATGCAGATTTTAATGATGTTAATGCACCCAAGTGCCTATGATCATCATTACCGCTTCTCTAGGTATGGAACATATGTATATACTCACTCATGTGCATGAAAAGTGAATCGGTCAAGGGTAAATAGATGTCTTTGTTCTAAACAACATTTGCGTGTCAACGGAAGCTTTCGAGTGTGATCCAAATACTACCCCGGAACCGCATGTTCTCAAATTCGGAAATTTCAACTTTTTTCTTGCTGTAGATAATGAGAAATGCTGTTAATGAAAATTATTGACATCCAAATAATGCTTCTATGCTGAAATATATTTGAAACCCGCACATCACAAAGGTATTTCATCACAATGCATGACATGCCCCGTTTCGTAAGACTTTTTGAGAGTTATCTCAGAAACTCCAAAAATGAAAACAAGTTTGAACCAGTAGCCATCTAAAACTATGCAAGAACAATAATATATGTCATATTTGTTGACAAATTTTACAATCTGAGGGAGTTATAACAATTTTTAGGAGAGGTCGCCTTTTATGGGTACGATCCTTATTATAATAATAATAATAATAATAATAATAATAATAATAATAATAATAATAATAATAATAATAATGTTTATTTGATATAGCGCCATTACCAAAGAATCTTGCTCAGTGGCGCTTTACATTTAAAATAGGAAGTTATACACTGACATAATAACACAGTGATAATACAGGTAAAACATGAATAGATTATGTTGATGTAAATATAAAATACAAGCGATACTCAAATGTTGTAAGAGTTTCTAAAAAGCAGTGTCTTTAGCTGACGCTTGAACACGATCACGGATGTCTGGGACCTGAGTTGAAGTGGGAGTTTATTCCATAGGACTGGGGCGCAGTGCGAGAACGCCCTTGTACCGTAGTACTTCAGTCTTGCTGTGGGAACTTCGAGCAGATTACTGTCTGCTGATCTAAGATTGCGTGCAGGTGTGTAGGTTCGTAGGAGACACTGCAGATATTTTGGTGCTAAGCCATGAAGTGCTTTGAAGGTGAGTAAAAGCACTTTATATTCGACACGGGCACTGACAGGCAACCAGCGAAGGTCAACGAGTGTGTCAGTGATGTGGTCACGTCTTTTGACACGTGCCACCACCCGTGCTGCGCTGTTGAGGACGCGCTGGAGTCTGTCCATTTGGTACTTGGGTATCCCGAACAGTAGACTGTTTCCATAATCAAGCTTACTGGAGACGAAGCTATGAACGAGCGATTTTGCTGCGTCCACAGTCAGGAAACGTCTGATCCGACTTATGTTCCTGAGAGCGTGGTAGGCCGATCTGCAAACGTTGTTGATGTGTTCATCCATCATAGCTGAGGAGTCAATCGTGACTCCGAGATCCCGTACACAAGAGTCAGGGACGATATGGTTACCTCCGATATCAATCGGGTCAGTTGTCATGGAAGCATGTGAAGACTTCCTGGAAATTATTATGATTTCTGTCTTGTTCTCGTTGAGCTGGAGATAATTCCAACTCATCCACTGTTTGATCTCAGCCACACATGCTTGTATTCGAGTTATTGCCTCTTTTTGAGATTCTGGTTCGCCCACCGTGAAGTACGCGTAAATCTGCGTGTTATCAGCATATATCTGATGGTTGAGCCCATGTTTCTGTACGATGAGGGACACTGGGTAGATGTAGCGCTTGAATGCCTTCGGTTCCATGATGGACCCTTGAGGCACGCCGTAGAGTAGAGGATTAGCTGTGGAACTTGAGTTGTTGATGACAACGTGTTGTTCGCGACCACTCAAATAGGACTGCATCCAGTTTAAGGCATTTCCACCCATGCCATAACAGTCCTGGAGATGATTTAGAAACAGCTGGTGATCAATCGTGTCGAAGGCAGCTGAGAGATCTAACATGACCAGCACAGCTGCCTTCTTGTCGTCAACTGCCACCAGAATGTCATTCATGACTCGAAGGAGTGAGGTTTCTGTTGACGAGTTTTTGGTGTACGCTGACTGATAAGGATCAGTGAGTTCGTTCTCTTCATCATATGCTGTGAAGGCAGCGTCCACATGTTTCTCCAGAATTTTTCCCAGGTATGGCAGATTCGAGACTGGTCTAAAGTTGCTTAACAACTCCTGGTTCAGTGACGGCTTTTTCAGCAGAGGTTTAACTGCCGCCATTTTGAGAGACTGTGGGAACACACCACTCTCGATCGATTTGTTTATGATCTTGGTTATTGGTGGGGTAATGACTAGGGCACACTTTTTGACTATGTCAGTGTGAATCGGATCGAGACTGCACGATTTCGAACCTCTGGATTGAAGCAGTTTCAGGATCGATGCCTCAGTTGCACCAGGAATGTCCAGACATGACGAGGCACACTCTGGCATATATACTCCGGAGCTTTGTGTCTTTCGTCTTGGATTTTGGTTCGAATTTTGGCGATTTTAGTGCTGAAATAGTTGTTGAAGTTGTTGGCCAGCAATGTTGGGTCCGTGTGAGTTGGAAGTTTGGAACATTTGGTGCGTCCCATAAGGGAGTTGTACGTTGCCCAAACTTCTTTTTGGCTTGGTGCCTCTTTGATCTTGGCTGTGAAATACGCCGTTTTTTCCTGCTGGATAAGCTATGTGACAAGATTCCGTTGTTTTTTAAACATTTCGTGGTGAACTGTAAGACCAGTCCGTTGCCACTGCTGTTCAAGCTTCCTTCGCTTCTGTTTAGACGTCTGGATAACAGGTGAGTACCATCGACTGATTGGTCTTGAAGTCACGGTTTTCTGAAGGATTTGGGCATGCTTATCAGCAATACCTGACAACACTGTGTTGTAGACCGATACCATGTCATCCACGGTCATGTTGTCGTCAAATACCAGGTTTTCGGACACTTCTTCCTGGACCAGTGTGACGTCGATATCCTTCCATTTTCGGTAGACGATTAACCGACTGTTGGACCGTGGTTTTGGAAAGTTGATTTCAAACAGCACCATTGAATGATCAGAAACCACAGAGTTGGACAATCTACAGTTAGTTATGTTCAGTTCACCAGGTCGAGCAATGACGAGGTCTAATAGGTGCCCACTTGTATGAGTGGGTGATTCAACAAACTGACACAGGTTGTTGATGTCTAGGACACCGAGGAAATCACACACTGATTTGGATGATGGCGAATCCACGTGGATGTTAAATCACCCACAATAAGTGGTGAACCGGAGGCAGTGTTCAGTTCACCCACAACCGATGAGAAGTCACTGAGGAACTGTGTGATAGATGACGACGGGGGACGGTAGACCACTAATAGTCGTACAAGTCTGCTGTCGTGTTGAAGACTGACCTCAAGATATTCAAAAGTAGCCTGTGTCTGTGGGCTGTGAACGGTGACAGACGATGTGTCTCTGTATATGAGAGCTACACCTCCACCGCGACGATTCCGGCGTGGGACATGGTACATAGAATATCCGGCCGGTACCACTGATGTCAGGACAGATTGGTCTTCGTTGGCACTGAACCAGGTCTCTGTTAGTGCTAACGCATCGATATCGTTGTCTGTGATTTCATCCACTATGTTATTGCCCTTGTTCCTGGCTGATCTGGCGTTCAGGTGGGCAATTGTCATAGATCTCTGCAACGGCTCAGTCTTTGTTATCACTGGAAAAATGACTGTAGAGTTCCTATATGTTGTTTTTGTTTTATCACATTCCTTGCGACGAGATGTAATCACTGGAATGGGATCCATGTGTGCCACTGGCCTGATGTTGTTTATGTTTACACCTTGTGAATGTCATACTGTTGTCACAACTGCTTTATATACAGAATAGATACCTGTGTTGGTGTTTACCCGTGTGGGATGCTCCGGGGCACTTGTCATGTGTTTGGAGCCATGTTATATCAGATTAACCTCACTTGTCTAACATAGCACCAAGGGTGCTGTAGCTTACCGGCAATCATGAGAAACGCAGCTTGATTTTCCAACATATAAATTGTTACACTGATCTTGAACTCTAATTGTTAAAACATGTTTGTAAACGTTGCTGGAAAAACATTTTCTGCATGGACTATAATACGAAATCAAATTACACATCACAAAGGTAGATAAAGAGAATCTTATACATTATTTTGAGAAATACTATCTGAATAGATTTTGACAAAAAGGTCGTTGAAGGTCAAATTCAAGGTCATCACTCAAACCGCAATATATGATTTCCCATTTGATTGTGCCAATACTTAGGCTCTATTTTGAAGTCTTCTATGAGTTTACTCTGCACAGCTCCCATTATGAAGGAAAAATTGGGTGAAATCGCAGACCGGCGATTTAAGTGCAACGAAACTCATAAACATCATAGAGGTACATGAGGGGAATGTTTTAAAACATAAATCTCAAAACTGATCAGACAGTTTTTGAGAAAATGGCCATCAAAAATCCAAAATTGGCCATTTTTCGACAAAAAAGGTTTTGACCTTCCAAGGTCATTGAAGGTCAAATTCAAGGTCATCACTCAAACCGCAATATATGATTTCCCATTTAAATGTGCCAATACTTAGGCTCTATCTTCAAGTGTTCTATGAGTTTACTCTGCACAGCTCCCATTATGAAGGAAAATTTTTTTTTTGCTGGAAACGGCTCAAAACGAATAGTGACTTGATTTGGGACAAAATTTTTTTTTTTTCGCCGACCCGTCAAAAAATCAAAATGGCCTCCACACGCAGACCGGCGATTCGAGGACAACGAAACTTATACAAATCATAAAGGTACATAAGAGGAATGTTTTGAAACAAAAATCTCAGAACTGATCGGACAGTTTTTGAGAGAATGGCCTCCAAAGTCCAAAATTGGCAATTTTTTCGTCAAAAATGGCTTCCAAATAGGCAAAAACAATTCAATCAAAAAAATTAAAAAACATTTTTGGGCGGGTTGCGTGCAACCAACCCGCCTATTAGATTGGCGTATCCGTCTGTCCGTCCGTCCGTCCGTCCGTCCGGCCGTCCGGCCGTCAACAATTTCTTGTGAACGCGATAACTTACAAAGTTTTTAACGAAATACCGCCAAAATCATACCAGAGGTGCATCATGAGCAGATCTCGGACAAGTTCGATGATGGGTGACCTTGACCTATTTTTCAGGCCGTGGCAGGACTTCGAACTTGACGATACATGAAAACAGGACTTTGTACCTTGTGAACGCGATAACTTACAAAGTTTTTAACGAAATACCGCCAAAATCATACCAGAGGTGCATCATGAGCAGATCTCGGACAAGTTCGATGATGGGTGACCTTGACCTATTTTTCAGGTCGTGGCAGGACTTCGAACTTGACAATACATGAAAACAGGACTTTGTAGCTTGTGAACGCGATAACTTACAAAGTTTTTAACGAAATACCGCCAAAATCATATCAGAGGTGCATCATGAGCAGATCTCGGACAAGTTCGATGATGGGTGACCTTGACCTATTTTTCAGGTCGTGGCAGGACTTCGAACTTGACAATACATGAAAACAGGACTTTGTACCTTGTGAACCGATAACTTACAAAGTTTTTAACGAAATACCGCCAAAATCATACCGGAGGTGCATCATGAGCAGATCTCGGACAAGTTCGATGATGGGTGACCTTGACCTATTTTTCAGGTCGTGGCAGGACTTCGAACTTGACAATACATGAAAACAGGACTTTGTAGCTTGTGAACGCGATAACTTACAAAGTTTTTAACGAAATACCGCCAAAATCATACCAGAGGTGCATCATGAGCAGATCTCGGACAAGTTCGATGATGGGTGACCTTGACCTATTTTTCAGGTCATGGCAGGACTTCGAACTTGACAATACATGAAAACAGGACTTTGTACCTTGTGAACGCGATAACTTACAAAGTTTTTAACGAAATACCGCCAAAATCATACCGGAGGTGCATCATGAGCAGATCTCGGACAAGTTCGATGATGGGTGACCTTGACCTATTTTTCAAGTCGTGGCAGGACTTCAAACTTGATAATACATGAGAACAATGCCAATTCCTTCCACTAACAGCCCTCCTCGATGCAACCTGCCCAATTGTCGCGGGCGCGACTTATACTTGTTAGATGCTGGCCCAAGGTATGTTCTGACAAATTTATGGAGAAATTCATCATGTCAAAAAAAAGTTACAGACCCGGACGGACGACGGTCAGACGACGGACGGACGAATACCTCGACAATTGCTTATCGGCCCAAACGGCCGGTAAGCTAAAAAGTAGGCCTCCTTGTGGCTCATGCAAAACAAAGAACATTATTTTTATCTTGTTTTTTATATTTCAATCCAACTTCATTCAAAACTAGACGCTTCCGGTCGCCTACGACCGCTTGGGTGTATCCCCCGTAGCCCTATCATCTCTGTTGCCCCAAATATATCACTGTTAAATGTGAAAAACTAGAGCAAGGGCTAAAAAAGATTACCAGAGAAATGTTAAATCCCAAGTCACAACTTTTTTCTTTTCCCCACCAAAATTGCTGCACTGATCTTCCGAAGTTATTGAAGGTTGAATTCAAAATCACCACTGAAATCTCTTTATATGAATTTCCATTTCGACATGTTTGATAAAATAATGAAAATACAGATAGATCAATCTTTTCACCTTCAATTCAGAATATTTTACAAACTTGGTTCCAAGTTGAAATTCAAAGTAAAAGTTGACCAAACTGCATTTCAAAATGACGAAATTGGAGCCAGATCGAACTTCTCACCATAAGTTATATTTCGACTAAAAAAACATGTATGTGCCAAACATGGTTTCAAGTTGAAATTCAAAGTAAAAGTTGACCAAAACTGCATTCCAAGATGACGAAATTGGAGCCGGATCAAACTTTTCGCCATGAGTTATATTTCAACTCATAATATGTGCGAAACTTGGTATTAAGTTGCAATTCAATGTAAAAGTTGACCAAAACTGCATTTCAAGATGACGAAATTGGAGCCAGATCGAACTGTTTATCATAAGTTATATTTTAACTCATAATATGTGCCAAACTTCGTTTCAAGTTGAAATTCGAAATAAAAGTTGACCAAAACTGCATTTCAATATGACGAAATTGGAGCCAGATCGAACTTTTCACAATAAGTTATATTTCGACTCATAATATGTGCCAAACATGCTTTCAAGTTGAAATTCAAAGTAAAAGTTGACGAAACTGCATTTCTAGATGACGAAATTGGAGCCAGATCGAACTTTTCGCCACAAGTTATATTTTAACTCATAATATGTGCCAAACATAGTTTCAAGTTGAAATTTAAAGTAAATGTTGACTACAACTCCATTTCAAGATGACGAAATTAAAGCCAGATCGAACTTTTCGCCACAAGTTATATTTTAACTCATAATTTGTGCCAAACATGGTCTCAAGTTGAAATTCAAAGTTAAAGTTGATCAATGTTTTCATAAAAAGCTATTGTGATCAATAATAGACTTAACTAGCAAGAAATAATGTTATCTTATTTGGTCACAGCCATAGAATCGCTACTGGACAAAGCCTTCACCTTGTTGAGCCCAATAATATTTCTTGTCTCAACTATTTTCATTATGGTCAATAATAGACTTAACATCTGAAAATAATGTTAACTTATTCGGTTACACCCAGAAATTTCTACCGGACAAAACCATAACGTTGTTGAGCTTACCTTGTTGAGCCCAATAATAAATATTTCTTGTCTTAACTATTTTCATTGTGGTCAATAATAGACTTAACATGTAAAAATAATGTTAACTTTTTCGGTTACACCCAGAAATTTCCCAACCGGACAAAACCTTAACCTTGTTGAGCTCAATAATATTTGTTTCTCATCTTAACTATTTTTATTGAGGTCAATAATAGACTTAACTAGCAAAAAAAAAGTTAACTTATTTGGTTACAGACATAAAATGTCTACTGGACAGAATCTTTACCTTGTTGAGCCCAATAATAAATATTTCTTGTCTTAACTATTTTTATCGTGGTCAATAATAGACTAAACTAGTAAAAATAATGTTAACTTATTCAGTACACCCATGAAATCTGTACTGGACATACTTACACCTTGTTTAGCTTAATAATAAATATTTCTCATCTTAACTATTTTTATTGTGGTCAATAATAGACTTAACTATTTTTTATTGTGGTCAATAATAGACTTAACTAGTGAAAATAATGTTAACTTATTCGGTTACACCAATGAAACTTGTACTGGACAAAACCTTTACCTTGTTGAGGTTAATAATAAATATTTCTTGTCTTAACTATTTTTATTGTGGTCAATAATAGACTTAACTATTAAAAATAATGTTAACTTATTCAGTTACATTCATGAAATCTGTACTGGACAAAATCTTTACCTTGTTGAACTTAATAATAAACGTTTCTCGTTTTAACTATTCTTATTGTGGACAATAATAGACTTAACTAGTATAACTAATGTTAACTTATTCAGTAATATTGACCTGTTTTCACTGAAAACATCAGTTCTCCATTCTGAACAAGAAACCAGTGTCATTACCTTCCATAATACAGGATATTGGAATGATCATACATGTCAAAATGGATATTCCACAATTCTGTAATAAGTTAGGCTGTTAACATATTAATATTTATATGATCATTCTAAAAAACGATTGGTTTCGTGTGACAGCCCTTCCCAACAACATTTCCAAATATTATCGAGATTCGTCTAAAATTGCCATCTGTAGAGCGTTCACAAGCCATGTGTCTCAAACAGGCTGTTTTCAATGCAAAATGTGTCCGCAAACGACCAATTCAGTTGCCACGGCAACCAAAATCGATTGGTGTCGGGATCTTACCATAATATATGTGCCTGCAAAAAATAATGGTGATCGGGTGAGAATTGCGGCCTGTAGTGTGTTCACAAGCCATGAGTCTCAAACAGGCTGTTTTCAATGCAAAATGTGTCCCCAAACGACCAATTCAGTTGCCACGGCAACCAAAAGCGATTGGTGTCGGCCTGCAAAAAATAATGGTGATCGGGTGAGAATTGCGGCCTGTAGCGCGTTCACAAGAAAATCTCTGCGGACGCGGAGGCGGACGCGGACGACGAAGCCAAATCTATAGTATCCGCCGAACTTCGTTCGGGGGATACAATAAATAAAATTTGGCCAAAAGGTCCTACTGTGGAAGATCTGTTGGACAAAATGACCCACCAAAATTTTTCGTCCAGAAAACAGTTAACATGCAACAAAATTTGCCTTAGCTAACCGAAGCATTTTTCCTGTTTTCAAATATCGTATTGGCATGTTTATACATCCTGGATATAATAACTAATATCATAGAATATGTATACACATATTTCATTTCCGACAAATTTTCCATAATAATTTTAATGTTTGACTATTTTTCATTATGTATGTAGAATTCTACTATCACATCCCCACATAAATCTGTAGATTAAATGTACACACAATCTCAAGCATCCGCTATACGATGAAATTGGCAAACTTCAAATAATCAGTTCGCACAAAAGCCGACCTACATTTTGAGTTATTTACAAGTACAAACACATCAGGGAAGTTTTAGGCCATCATAAATCTGTCTGAATGAAACCAGTGAAGTTGATCAGACGGGTTCAATTAATCTCAAATATTGCCGATGTGAAATTTATGACATTGTTTGTGTGAAATTTATGACATTATCAAGTGTCCAAACATAAACTACGAGTGTGTTCGAATAGTTACAAATTGATTTACTTCCTAAAGGTTCAATTTGACAGAAATGATTTGATTTCTCATCACATTCTGTTGATTAAAATTTGAGAAAATACGTAGAACTTCATGGTGTATGTGAAATTGGACCTTTGTTGTATTAACATTTTGTTCGCAGGGTTTACATTTGAATCAACACAAAGACAATTTATTTTAGATTCTAACCAACTGGACCTCATCATGCTCATGTTAGAAATACACATTTTAGTCTCAGTCAATGGAATCTCATATCAAAGGGAAATCTGAAAATGAATGAATGGTGAAATTTGACTTGTTGATGAAAAGCATATCTGAATTCCACCTCAGCCATCTTTCAAATATACCAGGGAAATTACTTTTATAGAGGGTATAAAATTTGAAACTGCGTTTATGGGAAAATTTTGCTATGATTTTACTCCTTTTACTACCTTCAACTGGACAGCAAACTGCCCAATGTACGAGACCTGAAGGTGCAGTAGACACGAAGGTATGGGAGTTACCGCGACAACCACATCAGGATTCAGGGATGTATGCAGGGGTGATAGAAGACAGGTCATGACATTTCCCTCAATGTTAGTTGTTATGTCGGCTTCGAGTTTTGATCATCATTTTCTGCTTCATCCACAGCTGAACATCGCTTAATTTCCACATAATCTAGAAGTCTGGAAACCAATTGAAAGATTATTGCCATAGTGGCAGAAGCAACTGGTATCGGACAAAATAATTTATGCTGCATGGCTAAATTAATTTCTCAACTGTTGGTCATGATGGCTTTCATCAACCAAGGTCATATCCCACAAAGTATATTTACCTTTTTTTCTGTCAATTCTACACAATGCCTCCCATTCAGATGTGCCAATATCTAAGCTCTCATCTCCAAGCATTCTAAGAACACAAATATACGGTAGACATCTTCATATTACAAGAGGCAGATAGCACGCCGTATTGGGGTCTGAGATGTCATGGTTACGATTTTATCATTTATATGGAACTCTTTGAAACATCAATCCGTACGTATTACCTGTCTGAAACCCACAAGGGAAGGGTCGCGTCAGAGCTCTCCTAATACAGCGTGCATGGTTTTGTCGGGGAATTGACCAATCAGGAATGTCATTTTCAGCAATCCAATGATAAGTTATGATATGTCGATTGAACATCATTATACTCAGGATGGGAAACGGTGCTTATATTAATTTGTAATAGATTGGAAAAAGCCAGGGCACACACAGTGACTTCCTGTTTATGATTCGCTTGTGACGAGCGCTACCATTTAGTCACAGAAGTGAAGAGGAAGTCTAACTGTTTTCCTGTTTGGAAGCAGATCATTCGCTGAACGGGACACACACGACATCTGGATATTGGTCTGAATCACTGCAGAAAGCACAGCGACAGGTAATCATTAGAAAACGTTCACAAGAATTAACAGAAAATGTGGACACTTGTGTATTCGCCTCTAACATCATTATTGCCTGCAACATTAACAGAACACAACATGACTGACATCCCATCGATGGAAGGCTTCCTGCAGCAGCAGCTGGAATGTTCTGTGTGTCTGCTGACCTACAATCTGGAAGCCCGCACTCCCACAGCTCTCAAGTGTCAACACACATTCTGCAAACAATGTGTGGACATTTTGGCCACCAAACCTCCCCTCACCTGTCCAAAGTGCAAGAGAAGATGTGAAGTCGAAAATCTGGTGAAGAATTTTGCAGTGTGTGATATAATTGAGAAACTTTGTCATTCATGCCAAAGCCGGGAGATCGAAGCACAAAATCTCTGTGCTACATGTCTGGCTGCTCATGACCAAATCTTCCAAGATGATGTCGAGCAGAATCTGGATCAACTCCGACAGGAAGTCAGAAAGTCATCAGACCTGACCTCAGATGATAGCGTCCTTGACAAGGAGAGGACTCGGGCAGCTGCCGCCATAGAACAGATCCAGAAGAAAATACAGACGTACCAAGACGAGATCAGGAAACTGGAAGCAAGACTGAAGAACAAAGTGACTGAGCTACAGAAACTGAACATAGAAAGTTACACATCATGGCAACACAAACTCGAAGTAGAAATTGTTAACTGTAAAACATTTCTCCGAAAATCTGATGTCACATTTGCTGGCAGCATTTCCTCAAAAGTCTCCAGAGAATCCTTGACAGAAATACATACTAAAGCCCTGGAGTTCCTGTCCACATTACGAGATTATCAGAAGAGTACACCGACCCCCATAGAGTACACATTCGTGGAGTCACAGTCGGCACCAGACGTGGGAGAGATCAAATTCCCATCAGCGACCAGCAGCCATCAGTCGACATCGTCACCAGACGTGGGAGAGATCACATCCCCGGTAGCGACCGGCAGCCATCAGTCGGCATCAGCACCAGACGAGGGAGAGATTACATCCCCACCAGCGACCATCAGCCATCAGCTGACATCGGCAGACTACACACGTGCCAGGTCCATAGCTGTCAGTGGTAGTCAAGGGTCGGGGCCAGAGGAGTTTGCCAGAGATGGCTACCTGACCTGCACAGACCACAGCTACATTGTGTCTGACACTGATAATCATAGATTGAAGGTATACGACAGAGATCTCAATCTGATGTTTATATTTGGTGAGGAAGGTGACCAGAAACACCAGTTCAACAATCCCGCTGGACTATGTGTGAGTCCGTCTGGTGAACTGTATGTAAGTGATTCTTATAACGATAGGATAAAGGTATATGACGAGTACTTCCAGCTTGTCAGGACATTCGGTTCTGAGGGATCCGGCAATGATGAGATGAATGACCCAATGGGACTGGCATTCACACTGACAGGACAGTTACTGGTTGTTGACTATGGTAATAACCGTGTCAAGGTGCTGGGTGCTGATGGCTCGTACATACGCAGCATTGGCTCAGAGGGTCAGGGGCCGGGACAGTTTGCCGACCCTCCAATCAGTGTGGCCGCGACACCAGACGGCCATGTGCTGGTGAATGAAAGGTGCGCGGCCAGATTACTGATGTTTACACTGGGTGGAGCCTATGTGCGGGCGATCACACCCAGTATACTCAACACACCAAATGTGATCAGTATATGGGGCTTCACGACCGATTGTCACGGCAACATTATCATAGCAGACCAAAGCAATAACCAGCTGATTGTACTAGATCCACGGGGACAGCAGACGTGTGTGGTGGGGAGACCAGGACGTAAGCCGGGAGAGCTGTGGGGCCCAGTGAGTGTCGCCGTGAACAGCAACAACATCGTAGTGTATGAGCTCGGTAACAAGCGTGTTCAGCTGTTTGAAATGTGATTAGTTATGTCTGATTAGGATTGAGTACTGGTCAACTGGTCATATTGATATTGTGACGTGAATATATTCTATCTGAATTGTGTGGTAACTCAAACATAATCATGTTGTACAGGTTCATACATATTTTGTACACGTACGAATTTGCCTGTCAAATTTTTGTATACGCATGGCATGTTATTTCATCAACAAACATATTCATGTTGTGTGGGGCGGGGGGGGGGGGGGGGGGAGGAGGTAAGGACTTTGTTTATATTTAGCTTATGTAAACAGCGTGACTGGCGTGTGCTGCACGTGCAACTATAGACTGTGTTGGTACATTTAAATGTGAAATACAGTGATATTCTAGAATAATGATTCAATGGTACAATTATTGATTTTTGAATGTACAGTATTTAAATGAAGTCTTCAATGTATAAATATATTTATGTCTTATCCCGTACGACCATTTTGTATTGTGAATGTCTGAAGACTGTGAACATATCCCTCTGACATAAGCGGATATATAAACTGTATGTTTAGTTTTGAACACTTGTCGGCCTCACTGGTGTGTTGATCAAGTTGTATTACAGGTTATTATGCATATATTCAAGTTAAATAAATGTATCAATGTTTATGCTTTCCCTTTTATTCATGTATCAAGTATTGGATCTATAATAAATAGATATTCTGTATCTGCGCCAGTGCTGATGATATCAACAATGCATTTTTGCAGCGTCAACTTCCATAAACATTACAAATGTAACTGTTGCGTAAATAGATGTAATAAAATCTTGATCATGTATATAATACATAAATTCAGTGAATGACTACATTTAATAATACTGACTACATAAGAATAGATCACTAGTATAAATATCACATATCCTTTTTTGACCATATTGAAATTTTATCACACAACTGATCTATTCGAATGATTTTCCAGTTTTTCGATTGGAGATCAGTGATGTGTCATAGATTTGCCGATACAGACGCCATCTTCAACTGGCTTTTTTTATGCATACAGCTTGATCTGTTTTCTCATCAGAAAACCCTTGAGATATGTAGACTTCTCCAAGTGCCTATAAGTCGCGACTTGGTTCTAAAACGTACATATGTGAATATAAGACTTAGTCGAGTGCTTGATTTACACCATTTACAACCATATAAATATAGACCTGAGACTCGCAGTACGAACAAAATCTTTTACAGTGCAATCATAATGCAACTTTCTGATAATTTTATATTCGATTTCAATTAAATTAATAATTTGAATGTAATCAGGAACAAGCACCAAATATTATATACTCTAGATAATATCAAGTTAATTTTGAACATGATATACTGATGTTTCGTTATTGCCGGCTATAAAATACTCTCCTTCTGAATTTGTAGTGTCTGAGAACTGTCAAGTGTTATTCAGTTATCCAGCTCTGTCAAACTATCTCAAGCGTACAAAGATGTACAACTCTCCGTTCCCAGATATATTCTGTGGTCACAACGAAGAGCACTTGACAAACCAGTAATGATCATACCAATTGAAAACCACATTAAAGGGATGTTCAGACCTGTGCCAGTTGGCGAAAAAATATTTCTACACCGTGTGTCGTCTCGACCCAAGATACCCCCCCCCCCCCAGACTAGTTTGTCTAGTGACAGGAGGCCGAAATTAAGCTCTGTTTCGCTCTATGATGCACTGTTCCTGATATACGGCCTAACAGGAAGTGCCAAGTCGTGGAAAAATAATTTTGACACCAGAGGTTGTCTCAACCCAAGATACATGTACCCCCGAGCCTACATGTACCCCCGAGCCTAAGTTCTGTTCCGCTCTACAACAGATCACTTCCGAGATATAGCTACGCAGGAATTGCCGAGTCGCCGAAAAAACATTTCGTTTTGACCCAACCAGAAGGCCGAAATTAAGCTTCATTTCCCTCTATGATGCACCATATCCGAGTTACGGTCAAACAGGTAGTGCCTAATCGGCAAAAAAAAAAATTTCGACACCAGGGGTCGTCTTGACCCAAATTATGCTCTGTTTCATTCTATGGTCGATCATTTCCGAGATATTTCCAATCAGGAAGTGACAAGTCGGTGAAAAACATTTCGACACCAGGGATAGTCTCCACCCAAGATATATCATCTAGACTAGTCAACTTGGTGTCAAGAGGCCAAACTGAGCTCTGTTTTGCTCTACGACGCACTGTTTCTGAGATATCAAATTAAAAACCAGTCCATCAGACAGAGGCTGTTGGACCGGATATGGGTTCATGTGGTGCCTTTCAAATCAATGGGGTTGTTAATCATGGGTCAAGAAATCAGCTTGCGCAATCTTTAGATGATGCATTCAGTATCTTTACTGTTGTCATCTGGAAACGAGAATGACATAAGTGGTCGCCATGAACGAACCGGTCAATGGGCGTCACATGATAAGCACCTGTCTTGGACCACGCTAAAGGCAGAGTTCAAGTAGGTATCTTAAGAGTTCTCAGGTTATCGTCCGGAAACGACGTTCACGAAAAAATATCACGCAAAACCATAACGGCATTTGGTGTCAAAATGCCCTAGTGATAAGGATGTGATTCATGATATTACGAGAGTGTAGTACTTTTGTTGAATACATGCAATTTGCAATTCCCAAATTCATGAGAACATGACAGTAATCTTCTACTTGTAAAGCTGATATTTTATTTGAACAATAATTAATTAATATATATGGCAAGATTTCCCGACTTGCAAAGTCACATTCAGTCACAACAAAAGTATTGTTGTTTGAAGCTAAATATGTGGCACAACACAATCAGAGCAGTAAATTTAGATTTCCTGAAATGATTTTAGCATAGTTTGAACTGTTATTTTTAGGTTACCGGACCTTTGGTCCGATAACCTATTGCCATGGCGTTGCGTCCGTCGTCCGTCCGTCCACATTTTTATCTTTAAAGTTTACAGGCGGATTTCCCTGAAATTTTGCACAAAAATGCCTAAAAATTTTTTCAAGAGCGGGTTATTTTTTTTAGTTTTTTTAGTTACGCATTTTTCTCAAAATGGCGGCCATTTTTGACTAAAAATGGCCAATTTTGGACTTTGGCGGCCAATTTCTCAAAAACTCTCTGATCAGATTTGAGATTCTGGTTTCAAAAGATTCCCCTTATGTACCTTTATGATGTATATAAGTTTTGTTGCCCTTGAATCGCCGGCCTCCGTGTGGCGGCCATTTTGAATTTTTTACGGCTTGGCGAAAAAATCTTTTTTGCCCCAAATCGCGTTACTATCCATTTTGGGTCATTTCTAGGCGAAAATTTTTTTTTCACCCTTTGAGAAAAATTTTGGACTTAGAAAATTTTCAGCACTTTTTTCCATCATAATGGGAGCTGCCAGGACTGTACTCATAGATCGCTTGAAGATAGAGCTTAGATATTGGCACTTTCAAATGGGAAGTCGTATATGGCGACTTGTGTGGTGACCTTGAATTTGACCTTGGATGACCTTGAAAGGTCAAAACAGCCATTTTTGGGTCGAGAAATGCTCAAATTTGCACCTGGTCTGTATTTTCTCAAAAATTGTCTGATCAGTTTTGAGATTTTTGCTTAAAGATTCCTCTTATATACCTCTGTGACGTGTATAAGTTTTGTTGCCCTTGAATCGCCGATCTCCGTGTGGGGGCCATTTTGAATTTTTGACGAGTCGGCGAAAAAATTTTTTTGCCCAAAATCGCATTACTATCCATTTTGGGCCATTTCTAGGTAAAAAAAAAATTTTCACCCTTTGAAAAATATTTTGGACTTGGAAAATTTTCGGCTCTTTTTCCCTTCAAAATAGGAGCTGTCAGGACTTTACTCATAGATTCCTTGAAGATAGATCTTAGAAATTGGCACGTTCAAATGGGATTCATATATGGCGACTTGTGTGGTGACCTTGAATTTGACCTTGGATGACCTTGAAAGGTCAAAACAGCCATTTTTTGGTCGCAAAATGCTCAAATTTGCACCTGGTCTGTATTTTCTCGAAAATTGTCTGATCAGTTTTGAGATTTTTGCTTAAAGATTCCTCTTATATACCTCTGTGACATGTATATGTTTTGTTGCCCTTGAATCGCCGATCTCCGTGTGGGGGCCATTTTGAATTTTTGACGAGTCGGCGAAAAAACTTTTTGCCCAAAATCGCTTTACTATCCATTTTGGGCCATTTCTAGGCAAAAAAAAAATTTTTCACCCTCTGAAAAATATTTTGGACTTGGAAAATTTTCGGCTCTTTTTCCCTTCAAAATAGGAGCTGTCAGGACTTTACTCATAGATTCCTTGAAGATAGATCTTAGAAATTGGCACGTTCAAATGGGATTCATATATGGCGACTTGTGTGGTGACCTTGAATTTGACCTTGGATGACCTTGAAAGGTCAAAACAGCCATTTTTGGGTCGAAAAATGCTCAAATTTGCCTCTATAGATGAAATGCTTGCAGAGAGCTTATGTTTGCATTATGAACATATAGGGAGACATATATGGCACAATTAATGATGACCTTGAACTTGACGTCAGATGACCTTGATTGCCAAATGTCTGACTCGGAATGTGTAAATTGACCTGAGCGGCCTAAACGATTCCACCCAGATATATCTTTGTATTATGAACATATGGAATATCAAATGCCGCACACATACATGTAATAGTGACATCGAAGTTCATTCGGATGACCTTGATTGGTTAATCTCAAGGTCATATGTTCACACTGCGAACCTTGATTGGTAAATCTCAAGGTCTGTTACTTGCCATTGCTGCCATGGCCAAACCAAAATTGTCCGGTAACCTGTCTTAGCCTTTGGGCTAATTTATTAGTTCTCCTATCGGGGAACGGGCATGGTCAATAAAATATTGTTATTACCTGTCATTTGGTAGTTGTTCCATTCCCTGAGTTTTAGAACGGAAATATGTAGTATATCTAGGACTAGTATATCAAAGCTGTGGTGTATGTTTACACGCTACCAATAAATCGTACATTCGCTACACAATATAAAGCAAAATACCTCACACTCATAATAAACAGCTGGGAGTGGCAGAGAAATGCCATACAAACAGTCAAGGATGGTCAATGTAAAGTAAAATACTTCACATTCATAATTAAAATTCAAGAGCAATAGGCCTAAGTACTGCCTCATGTGGCAGTATTTTGAAACGGTGTGTATCCGTAGCCTATGCGGGGTGATGGCGGTGGAGGGGGCGGGGTTACTTGATGAAATGACACCATGAAATGATAAAATGTTGTAATGTCTACACGATAAAAATACATACCACTCTTACCAGGAGATAATAAGGAATTGTAGTTTCCTGTCTCTATAAGTTTTATGAGTTTCTGGGAAATTTGCAGAATTTAAACCGAACTTGTCGAAGGGGATTAGGTCGTTAACATTAAATAAAAGTATTTGACATGATTGTTCCACTCTCACTCTTTATATTTTTTAGACATACCCTCCTGGCTGTACACTTAGAGACAGTGAATAAATGATTTCATGTCAATGCAGCGGCTATCCATACTCGAGACGAACAACCAATACTAATAGTTTTTCTCATATATTCTTTTATTTTGCTTATCAAGTAAATACATATTTGTTTATGTCATCGATGTGGGTCAAATTAATCTACCCAAACATGAAATATCCTGCAAACTTTATATTGGTTTCTTGTTTGTCCATTGGGTTATCATAATTCATAATTTAAGAAAATAACTGATACGATCAAAATAAAAAGATGGACGCCTTGCCATAAATTAAGAGAGAAACAAAGAGGACAATAACTCATGGATAATCAGTACTGTGCTTCGGACCCCCTTTCTAAATCCCGAGAATGGGCCTGTGATGCTGTGACTGTTCAATTGAAAATTCGTAGTGACTGAAGGAAGTGTTAGTGTTCCTGTTAAAGCTGACAGGTTTAAACAAGAGCAGGTCTATGTGGGTATGAGTGGGGCTTAGTACTTTTATTCTCACATTGTCAGGAACTATTACCTATTTTGTTTTTGACAAAAATATGTGTATTTTGTTCCTATTTCGACATTGCCTCAAGTTGAAATGAATTGCCATAAACTGATAAATGGCGATACTCAGCTATTGCAAGGGCCAACTTTTGATCGTCATCATAACGTGAACGTTTCTAGTCTATTACAGGGTAGTGCGATCCTTTCTATTGACTGAAAACTCACAGGTCGCAAATTATACAAGGCCCGCAGATAACGATCGGATCTCGTCCAAATCACATTCAAAATGACGAAACCAGACAGAATGAATCGCGGGCGATCGAAAAAAGAGCACAGATATGGGCATACCTGGGGTGTAGTTTACAGCCCGGGGTTTGCAGTCACTGTCACGGTATATATGCAATGATCTTTGTACTTTTAGTTCTTGCATTTTCCTTGTTTCTGATAGTGACGTATGCGTCTTGTTCCCTATTCGATATTGCACAATTGTATTGGTGAAATCAGAAATTTTGGTGGATCCAAGAGCCTATGCAAAGATTCGTTATATATTTCATTGCTTATAATTATGTCCCCCGGAGGGGGACGGGGACATATAGTTTTTGTGCGGGTTCCCATGCGCCGTGCGCCGTGAGCTGTGAGCCATGAGCCGTGCGCCGTCCCAGAAACGACGTCATGCACTTTATTCCGAAACGTACCAAGATATCATCACGAAACTTTTTGTACACTTACATCGGGCCCTGTGGTAGGTTGCTATTGAATTTCAGCCGGATCGGAAAAACAAGATGGCCGCCATAAAAAAAATACTTTTTTTTCAGGAAAACGACGTCACGTACTTTATTCCAAAACGTACCAAGATATCATCACGAAACTTTTTTTACACATACATAGGGACCTGTGGTAGGTTGCTATTGAATATCAGCGGAATCAGAAAAGCAAGATGGCCGCCACAAAAAAAAACATATTTTGTTCGGGAAAATGACGTCACACACATTATTCTGAAACGTAACAAGAAACTATAACAAAACTTTTTGTACACTTACATCGGACCCTGTGGTAGGTTGCTATTGAATTTCAGCCTAATCAGAAAAACAAGATGACCGCCAAAACCAAAACATTATTTTTTACAGAAAACGACGTCACGCAATCTATTCGGAAACGTACCAAGATATCATCACAAAACTTTTCGTACACATACATCGGCCTTGAGGTAGGCTGCTATTGAATTTCAGCTAAATCAGAAGAAAACAAGATGGCCGCTAAAAAACATCATTTTTCGGTTAAAAAACGTCACGCACTTCATTCGGAAACGTACCAAGATATCATCACGAAACTTTTCGTACACATACATCGGGCCCTGTGGTAGGTTGCTTTTGAATTTCAGCCAAATCGGAAACCCAATTTCAGCAATCACAACAAATCTCATAACCACTTGGTGATGTACAACAGGCGTCACTGTTACCGTTATTGATGAGTGCACGGTTAGAAGTTTATATATATTGATTTTGTATGATTTTGAATTCGCGAAAGTTACCATGCAGACGTAACCCAGAAACCACATCATGTACTTAATTCCGAAACGCAACAAGATATCACCACGAAACTTTTTGTACACATACTTTGGGCCCTGAGGTAGGATACTATTGAATTTCAGCGAAATCGGGAAAACAAGATGGCCGCCACAAAAAAAAACATTTTTTCGGGAAAATGGCGTCACATACTTTGCTCCGAAACAAACCGGGGGACACCTGTGCGGTCGTGAGACCGACTGCCTCTCTCCCATGGCCCTCTAGTTGAATGACTATAATAATAACACACCCGAACGTGGTGAGATTCATTGAAACCTACTTTCTTTTATAACCGATTGAATACTACAATGGTCAGAAGCATTTTTTAATATGAACAGTAATGAAGTCGTTTATGAGCACATTTTACTTCACAATTCCCCAATCCTGCCACATATATGTATGACTATTTCATTCCAACTGAATTCGATTACGTGATGTAATGCCTTCTGATCACTTGGAGTCTAGGAGTAGCCTACCTGTTGCTCATGCATGAATCAGCTTCATCATGTTTCCCAGCCAATTCACGAGTATGTGAGAGATTGTACAGATAGATTTTTTTCCTTTGTCATGAAATCTGGAATGAACTTGAACATGTGGGTTTCATATTTCAGACTATTCACTAAATTATTTTGTAGAACAAATGTGAAATGAAACAAAATTCATATTTGTAAGTGGCGTTCAAGAGCGTTATCTGAACATTGTGGTCCGTTGTAATTTCAAATAGTGATAAAATACATGTATATGTGACAGGTTCTTTATTTGGTCGAAACTACAAAAACCCTGGCGAGGAAAAGACAATTGTAAAGTTATTGACTACCGTCCGCTCTTCGGGATCCTCGAGGATAGTCCTCTCTCATCCGAGTCCTTGCGGACGCGCATCCGCTATTCCGGATCCTCGCGGCAGGGCCGCTCACCGGAGGTCGCGGCGGACACGGTAACTACTTCATCATTAACGGTAACCAGGTAACAGCCCACCCGACACTCCCAGGCCTACGGACACCGTTCAGAAACTAGTTCATCCCTACGGTGTTAACTGGCGGGGCCTGGCGAGCCGCGGTCTGCCTCGGGGACGGAACCCCGTACAGTCCGACATGCTGGCCAGAGCCTCTGTCACACGTCCCGGGAAGGGAGAGAGCTGGCGATCCACAGGGCCGAAGGCCCCCGAGTCAGCAACTCGTCTCTCCCAGCCCGGGCCTCCCCACGGAAATCGTCCCCAGGGCTCTAGGAGCCCACTACTCGCAAACAGGGAACACAAAGCTCATGGCCGAGCCTCGTGTGCGTCCTGTCTCTCGATCTTGGACAATCTCCTCGAACGAGTCGCTTCCAGTGTATATATAATACACCAGAAACTGTAGGGCGCACGCGAGGTTAAATCGATCCATTGTTATAGTTTACTGGAGCGTAAATTACAATACGTCGCCGTGGCAACGCACGCTCGAACGGAGCATGTCAAAACAAGGCCAAGTACGAAAAGGCCACATGAATGGCATTTATGTTTACAATCACCTGCCGCGTGCTTAGGGCAAAATCGCCACATTACCCCCTTCTTACAATGTTGGTCCCCAACATGTTCCGCCCGCGCCCAAAACTGCGAAACACGACGAAGGCATCGCATGGCGGACCGAAGGAAGCAAGGTGAACGGTACCCAGAAGTCACGGCGCAACACACTAGGACTTTAAGAGTCCCTTTTGGAAGAATGGGGAACTACCCCCGGACTTACGGAGTAAACTATAACGCGCTTTGCAATTTTGAATAAACCCTCATAAACAAGCTAAAATTTTGACCGAGGTGGTCCAAAACC
The DNA here is from genome assembly GCA_949152475.1 of Terebella lapidaria. Lineage (NCBI taxonomy): Eukaryota > Metazoa > Annelida > Polychaeta > Terebellida > Terebellidae > Terebella > Terebella lapidaria. The sequence continues at coordinate 5,934,015 of OX424562.1, forward strand.
GTGTGATGACCTTGAAAGGTCATCCATTATAAAAGGACGGTGTGTCGAGTCTTTGGAATATCTTTAAGGTTAGACTTTAAATTTAGAAATTTTGTAAAACGACACACCGAGTGATCAAAAGTGATAGTACCTCTAAAATGTTGCCGACCGCCCTGCCGGCCGGCTCCTCAGATCCGCAGAACGGGTCTGAGGCAGGGCGGAGCCGCGGGAGCGACTCCGGCACGCCGCCGCACACGTGCAGCGACGAGGCTAGTACCCTAGCCTTCCTCCGTTGTCATCGGCTCCTCATCCGTGCCGCCTGTCTTGGGGTCTGGCGGCGGTGACGGGTCCCTACGCCGCGGACGCAGCGGAGCCGGCATAGTGAAAGCCGGCTGCACGGGCGGATGAGGCAGGCCCGGTGGAGCTTGCACGGGCTTTTGTGGTGAGCCCTGCAATCCGGGTCCTGACGGAGCCATCACGACGGAGGCCGGTAGAGAGGTCGCGCCGAGATCGGCAATGGCGCGGAACATCTCCACCGTATCGCGGGTGCGCTGTGGACCAGCCGTCCGTTCTCCCCACACCTGGACTAGGTATGGGTAGATGGTCAGCTCCAAAGCGGCATCCGCGCGCCGGAGAGCCGCCCGGTTCAGGGCGGACGACTCGGGGTCATCGACGCCCTGGAGTAGGCGAGTCCGAGCGGCCTCGGCTTCGTCAAGACGACGCCGTAGCTGCTCATTCTCAGCCTCCAGGTGCTCCATCCGTGCGGCTACCTCTGGGGCGGGGGCGGACGCCCCGGACTGCTCGGCAAGAGCGGCGGTCCGACCCTGGTCGAACGCGCGCCGCTCAATGACGGCCGACAAAGTCCGGTAGCTCTCTAGGCTCCGCCGGGTGCCTTCCATGAGGCCCTGGTCGTATGCGAGATCGCATGCGACACGGGAGGCCTCGGCGCGGCACCGGCTGAACCGATCCAGAGAGCTGTCCATCTCCGCCACAAGGTACTCCGCCGCTCGGGTGAGTCGACCACGCTGGGGGTGATCCCAGGGGTGCTCCTCCCGAGCGCGGACCAACGCGGCTACACCTGCGGACCCCAAGTCACGAATGGCTCGGGGCACCGGCAGGTTCACCAACGCCGGATCACCGGGGATCCGGTCCATACCATCGCGACGATGGCCGACCGCCTGGCCTACAGACTCGCGGAAAGTCTCGTAGACGCTGGCGGTCGTGGGACCGAGCCTCCGGCGTACGTCCGCCGTGGCATCGAGGGGGTCCAAGTCCAGGGAGGCGGTGCTTTGCCACCCTGCGGACGTCCCCTCAACTACCAACGAGGACGCGGACGCCGACCTCGAGAGAGGTACCGCACGTCCGCTACTGCTCGCCACCGTGGGAGTCACGCGTGGGGTCCTTGGCGGGACCACCGACGCGGTACTCGAGGAGGCGGAGGTGTCTGCCACCACCCGTCCCTCAGACGGACCCGCGGGTACCGTCACCTCGAGCAAGCCCGGGTAGTCCTCCTGAGTCAGCGCACCCGGAGACTGCAGGGGCGTCGTCCTGGCCGGAGCCTTTCCGGCGGACGAGCTCTTCCCCTGAGTCTTCGGCTGGGGGCGCGGCTTAGGAGTAGCCACTCGTGTCTTGGCCGCGATCTGCGGCATCTCCGACACGATCATGGTCACCCGGTGCCGTTCTTCACCGGCCTGGATCACCGGCGGTTCACGGACAGCCTCTGCTGCTGTCCGGGCGGCTTCCGCCGCCTGGAACTCCGCCGGGGTCTGGCCCATTGTCGCCGTCAGGCGAGCGGTGTAGCTCGAGCCCGCGGACACAACGCCAGACTCCTTCCAGGCATCGTCCATGATGCGCTGTGCAAAGCGCCATGGACCCCAGTGAAAGAATCGGTGATTCGCCGTCCCTGACGTAGTCATGAACGACGCCACCCTCGGTGGTATGTATCCATAATTGAATACAGGCCCCACTTCATTTCCAACGATATGAAGTCCCTCACCGCGGTGTGCACCCGAGCGGTGATCATTCAGGGCCTCTAAACTGGCGAAATATCGTTGCTGAGGGGTGCCGGAGTAGCACCTCTTGCAAACGAACATTTGCATCCAGGGGTAGTGGTACCCCGCAATATGTCGACTCAAGTGGTCGTAGGTAGGATACCTACGATCCCGATTGAGCGCACGGTGCGGGTCCTCATACCCGTCCAGGGATTCCGGACAGAGTTGGCATATTACACCCGCCTCTGTCTCGGGCGGCAACCCGACACGCTCCTCGTCCGTGAGTGGACGAGGCCGTGTGAAAGGCGTGTCGGCCGCCGCGCCGGCCGCCACTGTGCGGCGTCCCTGCGGATCCCTGCCATAGCGCGGGAGGAACATGTGTCCCTGACGGACTCCAGGGAGTTCGGGGCCCATTTCGGCCCGCAGCCTCTGGATAGAGGGCTGCTCCGAGGACGACCGTTTCTTCTTTTTGGCCGCCCCCGAACGATTCTCCGACCTGGTTTGTCGGGGCACACTCTTCCCGCGTGGGGGCGCGGCCCTCTGTTGCTGCGCAACGAAGGCCCGCGCTCCCGCTTCCAGTGCGGCGTCAGACAGGTGGACCCCGTCTTGCTCCGCGCGCTTCCGGAGGAGTTCTAAACGAAGATCTCCCTCCTTCGGCACGGGACGCCCTCTGTCCACTGGACTTGACCCCACCTCCACAGCTCCGGTAGGTTTCTTAGTACCGGAGGAAGAGGAAGAGGAGGTTCCTTTCGGTGCCTGGATAGGCACCCGCTTACAGGAACCTCCCGCGCCTGGGCCGGATCCCGCGGAGGCGCCGCCCGCACCAGATCCCGAGGGATTAGGCGTCTTGGCGACTCCGGGTTTGGCGGAGGACCCTTTCTGGCCGCCCGGCTTAGGCGCCAGTGGCTTAGGTCCTCCGGACTTCGATCCGGCTTGAGGCGAGGGGCCGCCGGACTTCTTTTTCCGGTGCGGCCGCTTCTTCTTCTTCTTCTTCGGAGGCGAGGAGGCCGGGTCCGGGTCGGATCCGGCCTCAGATTGCCCACGCTCAGCGGCTTCCAGCTCTTGCTGGGCTCTCCACTGCTTTTGGGCAATCTCCCGGGCTCGACGGCGAGTACGCCTAGAGACGGGCGATGTAAACCCGTCATCTCGGTTCTCGGTCTCCTTCGAGCCAGACTCCTGTCCCTGAGGCGGCGCTTGGGATGCGGCTTCCTCAGCCGCGTCAACCTGCTCCGCCCAAGTCCCAGGGGCCTTCTGGTCGTGCGGACCAGACTCCGCAGGTGCGGACACCGAGGAGTTCTCGGCGGAACCGGTGTCCGGACGGCTACGGCCATCCGGACGGGTTTCCACACGAGTACTCTCATCCGGGCCCAGAGACGCAAGCATCTCCGAGGACGGGTGCAACTCAATGTCCACACTAGCAAGTCCCGCACCACCGCAGTCCATCACCTCTTCCATACGAGAAAAAGGCGACGGATCTAAGAGTAGCTCGGCGCCTGCCGTGGCCGAGTCACTCTCTGCGGGGCGGTCCTCCGCGACCTCGCTCTCAGACTCGGTTCCTGTGTAAGAACCGGAGCTGGAGCTGGATTCCTCAGAACCCACATAGGCTCCCCGAGGGATGTCCTCGCGGTCATCCTCCTCGGGCCTAGACTGGGGTCTCGAGTACGAATTACCGCGCTCAAGAGACCCCTCTTCCCTCCCTTCATCACCTCCCCAGCCGTCACTTGACTCTGACATCAAGCGCTCTAATCACTCTAAACACTGGGAGTCAGATCCGCAGATCCGTCTCCACCAGTGTCGAGCGCTTGAATGACGAGAAGGTGTCGAGTTACATCGATTATAGGCATCAAGTGTTGGCAGTTATACTGCACACGCATCGTATGACGCGTTCCCGTGGAAACGTCTATTCACTGCATCTACCCGATCGACAGACAAAAGGACGTTTTACATTCCCGCATTCCCATACACGCATCTCCCCCCGGTGACTCCTTTCGTGCCATGTATACGGGTGGCTTGTGTACACAAGCCATCCCGGGGGAACCCGCTAAAATACTACAGTAATTAACAGCAGTCATTAGCAATAGCTTTCGCACTGGCGATCAATGACGTGAAGTTAATCACCCTCGCAGGTTAAAGATTGTATACAATGTATCAAAAAGCCAAACTACTTGTGGGTGTTACGATTATGTCACCCTGTCAGCAGCGATAAATAAAAATTTAACACCGCTCAAGCAGCAATGAAAATAAATCCACCACCGCTTGCATGCTTTTCATAGATCACGGCATACAGCCTTCGATACAATGTACACAATCTCCTACACCCCTCTTGCGAAAGCAGAAATCTCCCGATTTCTTACTCTCTATTGCACCAGGGAAAAGATATATCACTAAACTTTCTCATATATGGGATAAATGAGTAAGAATAGCATTTCCACGGGAAACACGCACACACTTGTGGCTTATAATCCTCCCATAAATAATAAATGAGATGGAAAATAAACAAAATCACTCCCCATAGCCGCTGGCACGCTTACAGGGCGATCGGACATACCCATGACGTCCGGACAGACAATCGGGCGCCCTATGGGCGTTTGCAAAGCGCCCACTAGCATCCCCGACGTACTGCCCGGCCGCGGAGCGGTGCCCGGTCCAGCCAAGAGCCCCCTCAAACGACTACCGGAGCGCGGAGCCAATAGATTTAGACGCGGAGCCGGCATGGTCCATAACCGCACTGGTTAGGGGGCGAACCCTTCATACCGGCGCCCAATCTAGAGGCGCCCAAAGATGGTGAAAGCAATAGCCGGCGGACGTCCGGAGCTGCCCGCGGACGGAGTCCAGGCCGGACGTCTACCATTGTACGGCGTATTGCCCTTATCCAATGAAGATGAAATTGGAATTAGAAGCCACCACAAGTGTTGCGCATGTAATATATGACCCCCTTCTTAGAAGGAGGCCGGGGTTCCGGTCATTCCGGCCGGACCGCGTATTGTAAGGTACGATCCGGACGAGAACGAGCGTCACCCGCTGCCGCGGCTGGTCCGCACGCGCGGACTTAACAACCGCTCCATTATCATAATGGATAGTCGGTTTCCTGCCGTAAGAAACCTTAATTACTATAACCGTAATTATAGTAATGGCTCACGGGGGATAACCACACCGAAGTGCGTCATCTTAAAGCGCCGCGGACGCCGGACGAGTCACGCGGACGAACCGCGGACATCAGTCCTCATCTGCGGACACTATCCCCGCGTCCAGAGCCAGTTCCCCAAATCCGTGGGAAGACGCTTCTCCCGTAGCGGACGTAAATCCCAACCTCAGTCTGGCCATATAAGAGGTTGTCCCGGGACCAGGGGCGTCCGGCCGAATCAGTAAATTCGTCCGGCCAGCGTAACCGTTGTGCGTATTACGCCGGACAGCCGTCCACTAGGTGCGGACAGGCCATCCGCACGTCCCTGGCGCTAGAAACTACAGGAGGGCGGATGCGGAGCGGCGGCGTTACGACATGAAAGTCTCCGCGGACCTCAACTCCGAAGATGGCCACAAAGTAGCCACCCGCGGAGGTAAGTCGTGCGGACTCTCACGGAACGACCTAAAACCCATCCATAGTATGACAGACGGGTACCGCAGACGCATCCGCATGGGCGGAAGGTTATTCCCACCCATACCGGGCTGGCGCACGTGGTTTCCGGCGTGGCCGCCCGTCATCCACAGGTACTGGAGGGAGTGGGGGTACCTGCGGATCGCCGTCATCTGGCTGATAGCCACCCAGTCCATCATCTGACGGGTCAGAGAGGTCCGGGAGGCCCACCATACGGCGCACACGCTCGTCCGGAGTCCGCGGATGCTGACCGGACGGATCCCATACGGGAGCATCATCCGGTTCCGCATCTTGAATTAGCGGATCCATGACAAGCGGGCCCTCGTACTTCTTCAGATTATCGATATGGACAACCAGAACCCTGTCCGGATCGGAATCCCTCCGGATCCGGTAGTCCACATCTGTCACCTGTTTCAGTACGGTAAACGGGCCTATCCACGGCTTAGCAAATTTATTGCCTTGCTTAAGCGGCGGATAATAGTAGCGCACCTTGTCGCCTTCCGCAAAAGCTGGCCTACCCTTAGCATGGGCGTCATAGCCTCGCTTCTGCCGGAGGGCAGACTTATCCAGGCGCGCGCGCGCGAAATCATGGGCGTTCGCCAGGGCGCGGCGAATCCACTCCACGTATTCCGGACCGCACTGGGGTACCGCGCCGGTATCTGCCGCAGTTGGATACATAATATCCACGGGCAAATTTAGCTCCCGGCCGTACAACATCGCGTGCGGAGTAACTCCGGTCGAAGAGTGGACCGACGACCTGTACGCCATTAAGACATACGGGAGGTGGTCATCCCAATCATTCGCACGATCATTCACAAAGGCCGCCAGCATGTTGAGGACCGATCGATTAAAGCGTTCGACCTGGCCATCAGACTGGGGCCTGTAGGGGGTGGTCCGCACCTTGGTACTGCCTAGCATCTGTGCTAGGTTTCGGAACAGGTTGCTCTCAAATTGCGTGCCCTGATCCGAATGTACCTGTTTAGGTACCCCATGGTACACCACCCATCTATTCACCAATAACCGAGCTACCTCGTCCGCAGTCTGGCGGCGCAGTGGGTAGGCATCGGTATACTTGGTAAAATAGTCGGAAATCACTAGGATGTACCGGAAACCACGTGGGGTGACCCGGTGGGTATCCAGTATATCCAAAGCTATCCGATCGAACGGCGCGCCCGCCTTAACCGTGGTTAAGGGGTGGCGGCCAGGAGTCGGAACTCCTTTGCGAGCTTGACACCGAGGGCAGGCTGCGCACCACCGTTGCACGTCCAAGCTGCTACCAGGCCAATGAAAGCGCTGTTGCAGCCTATGGACGGTCCTCCGGATTCCCAAGTGACCGGTCACCCGGAGGTCATGCAACTGGTGGAGTACTTCTTTCCGCAGCTCCGCCGGAAGCACCAACTGCCATATTGGAGGCAGTGGGGTCGGTGGCTCATAGCGCCGGTACAGGAGGCCATCCCTCAAGGAGAGTCGTTCCCACTGGGATACTAGAGACAAGGTCTCCTCCCTGTAGGTCTTTCGCTCCGCCTTCGAGGGCTTCTGGCTGGCCTCAAGGGCTGTTATTACCGGTGCCAGAGCTCTGTCAGCTCTCTGCGCCGCAGCTATCTGCGCCGGAGAGTAGCCACCCAAGTAATTAGGCTCCTCATCCGTCGCGTCCGGCTGCGCCGCAGCGGCCATCACCACAGGGGGCAAGGACCGCTCATACTCAGACTCTCCAGAGGACGAGGGTACCCACGAGGAGTACACCGCCGGACTCGAGGAGGACTCGCTGGAGCTGAGCCGCACCTCCGCTTCGTATGCGGGACGCCCTCGCCGATAACGGCGGGTCCGCGCGCGGAGATTAGCCCTAAACGCTCCGGCCGCCGTGTTGTTAGAGGGGGCGGCGGCCTGCGGTCTCCCCGGAACGTCCAATTCCGAGTCTGAGGAAGAATCCGCGGCTTGCTGGAATGGCGCCATCCCTGCACAACCCGGATTCTTGCACTTATGACAACGGGACAGGCCGTCCGCGTTGCCGTGCAACTTACCAGCGCGATGCTCTATCTGCATGTCATACTCTTGGAGTTTGACGAGCCACCGCGCCACCAAGCCATCGGCCTCACTATAGTTGAGGAGCCATCTCAGCGAACTATGATCAGTCCGCAAGCGGAAATGGCGTCCCAACAAATAGTGCCGGAAGCGCTTGGTCATCGTAACCACCGCGAGCAACTCGCGATGAGTGGTACAGTAGTTCATTTGAGAGCGGCTCAAGGCCACACTCGCATAAGCTACTACCCACTCTTGCCCGTCCACGATCTGCGAGAGGACACCGCCGAGTGCGAAGTTACTCGCGTCAGTGTCCAGGATGAACTCGCAGTCCGGACGAGGGTGCCGCAGCACCGGGGCCACTACCAAGGCCTGCCGGAGTCCCGAGAAGGCGTTAGCCTGCTCGGCGGACCAAACAAAATCGGCGCCCTTTTCCGTGAGGATAGTAAGGGGACGCGCGATCTCCGCAAAGCCGCGAATAAACCTGCGGTGATAGCTCGCGAAGCCCAAGAAGGACCTCACGTCCGCCACGTTACATGGCGGAGGCCATTTCTGCACGGCCGCCACCTTTGCGGGGTCTGGTCTCACTCCGGTGCCCGTTACCATGAAGCCCAAGTACAGGATTTCCTGCGCGAATAGCTCGCACTTACTTGGCTTCAATTTAAGCCCTGCTCCGCGGATGCGATGGAGCACCATCTGGAGGTTGGTGAGGGTTTCCTCGAACGACCGGCCATACACGACGACATCGTCGATGTAGACCATACATCGCTTCCAGAGGAACCCTTTGAGTACCATCTCCATGAGGCGCTCGAACGTCGCTGGTGCGTTACAGAGCCCGAACGGCATTACCTTGAATTGGTAGAGCCCGTTCTTGGTAACGAAGGCAGTCTTCGCCCGATCACTCTCCTCCATCTCCACCTGCCAATACCCGGAGGCCAGATCCAGAGCACAGAAATAGTGCGACCCGGCCAGGGCATCGAAGGTATCCTCAATGTGCGGGAGAGGATATGAGTCCTTCCGCGTGGCATCGTTGAGCCATATAAAAATATATATGTTGCGGTTTGGTTGGTGGCCTTGTGTTTGCCATTGAATAACCTTGGAAGGTCAAAACAACGTTTTGGTGGAAAAGAAAATGAAAAAAAAAAAAAAAAAAAAAAAAAAAAAACCAATGATTTCGGTCTTAGTCATTCACATTATAGTCCAAAATGAAAGCGTGTGTTCGGCATCATTCCGGAATATGTTTTTGACAATAGAATCTAAGATCAATGTAACAGTTTATATCTTTAAAAATCAATATGTTGTACATTGCTCATGATTTTCCCGGTAAGGTACAGTACTCTTGATGCTAAGCTTTTATGATGTAGTGGGGTGCAGCGACTCGGCTGTACGACTATATTCCTGGAATATTATAATCACACGGTCTATTGGCCGAATTCACAGTTATACGGTCAGTTGGATAAATTGTATGTGACGGTGTTCGGTCTTTTCGGCTCAGTCCCGTGTCAACAGAGACTTGTTTCACCTGAATTTTATTTTTTTTTTGTGGCCTTGCATCATGTGTGTAAGATATGTATAGTTTACCATATGTTTTCTATTTCACATTTTATATTTGATACACTTACAATCTCCGTCCTTGGTATATCTACTCGGTTTCAAGTTTAACTATCGGGGATTACATTATCGCGATTGTATTTTTTTCTTTTTATATCAGTTGTTAAACACGAAATCTCAACATTAAAAAAACAAAACAAAAAACACGTTAAAACAGTGTTAGTGAACTAAATGTCTATTTATATATAATAGTACGACAGTTCCCTCGCATAGTGTTTTTTATATGTGTGTGTATAGTATCAACAATTTTTTTTTTTTGCACACTATCGGTACAAATATGTACTTACTGGCCCTTAACTTGTTTGCTAAAACTGTCAATTGACCTATTTATCAATGTTTCATGACAACGTTTAATAATATCTAGGCGAATTCTTGAGTTCACGTCGCTCTATTTCTAGATGTATAATGTTCTGAAATTGTAAATATCCATGCTCATACTGTGAACGCCGTAATGTCTCTCTGCCTTAGCCTTATAATGTTCATTGTCGTTACTGTGATGTTGTACTGTATGACGACGGCTATATTATTTATATTTTATATGTTTAGTATGTATTTATATATTTCAGAGGCTGCGGTGTGTTTGAGGAAACTTCGTAATGGCGGGTAACACCACTATCGATCATGTCAGTGATTCTAGTGAATTCAATTTTCGTGACCTCTATTTAAACAATATAACACCTGATGAAATAGATAATGACATCTTTCTAAACAGTAACAATTCCTGTGAATATTTTTCACCCTGTGACGTTGGGGATAAATTAGCTTCTCACTCAGGAGACCTATCATTTTTATCTCTCAACTGTAGGAGTCTTCCTGCAAATTGGGATCATTTTCGGCTTCTTTTGACTCAAGTAAACACTCCCTCAGCTGCGTTTGATGTCATAGGTCTAACTGAAATTTTCAGAATAAATGAAGACATATCGTATAAACTAGAGGGCTACTCTACATTTGAATATAAATGCAGACCAGATAATGATGATGGTAGAGGGGGTGTAGGATTATTTATAAAGGAAAGCCTTAATTACAAAGTTAGACATGACCTCTCCGTATTTATCCCACATGTTATAGAGACTCTATTTATTGAAATACTTCATCATAATAAGAAGAATGTCGTAGTGGGTGTAATTTATAGGCCAAATACGTTACCAAAAGCCGATCTTGATGTTTTTAGCACAACCTTGAATGACATAATAAACTTAGCAAATAACGAAAACAAAACATTGATGCTACTTGGCGATTTTAATATTGATTTATTGAAATTTGATAAACATAACAAAACTAATGACTTTATTAATGATTTAACTTCTAATGGCATGTTGCCTTTGATTTTAAAACCTACGAGAGTTACTGAACATTCGGCAACTATTATAGATCATATCCACACTAATATCATTGATGGTAATTTTATTTCTGGTGTTATAATTTGTGACGTAGCTGATCATTTTGCTACTTTCACGATTTTATGTAAACAAAAGAGAGACGTAAAACCTCAATATAAATATATTAGACCCTTCACAACCAATAATATTGAATATTTTCAAACTATTCTAAGGAATAGTGACTTCTCGTCTGTCTTCAACTGCGAAAATACAAATTCTGCATATGACACATTTTTATCTATATATCAATCTGCATTTGAAGAATCATTTCCTGTGAAGCGCGTTAAAGCTAAATCTAAATATATAAAACGTGAGCCATGGATGACCAATGGTCTTCTTGTATCATCCCTTCGTAAAAATAAACTGTTGACAATTAAATTGAGAAAACCCACCCCGGATAACATACATACTTATAAAGTGTATAAATCATTATTCACTAGACTATGTAAACAGGCCAAACAAATCCACTATACCAACATTCTAAATGATAATATACATAATATTAAAAATACTTGGAAAACGCTGAAAAATATCATACAGCTGAAAGCTAAAAATAGTTCAGATAATATATGTTTTGACATAGATGGAAAGGAGCACCGTGATCCTGATGTCATAGCGAATGAATTCAATGTTTTTTTTTCGAATATCGGTAGTAAGTTGTCTAACAGTGTGCCTGCTTCGGACGTAAATTATGGTCAGTACATCAGATGTAATAATCCATCGACATTCTTTATGACACCTGTTAACCCCATTGATGTAATATCAGCCGTTAACTCACTGAAACCTAAAAGCAGTTGTGGTCATGATGATATTTCTAGTAAACTAACAAAACTTACTATCAATCATATTGCCCACCCGCTATCATATATTTTTAACCTATCTTTCTCTGAAGGTATTGTTCCGGGTAGTTTTAAAATAGCTAAAGTCATACCTGTGTTCAAGTCCGGTAATCCACAGTTACTTAATAATTATAGACCCATTAGTCTTTCGCCCACTTTCTCGAAAATATTGGAGAAATTAATGTGTAAACGGCTTACTACATTCCTCGAGAAAAATCAAATAATAAACGAAAATCAATTTGGGTTTCGCAAGGGACATTCTACTGTACATCCACTCATTCATTTTGTTAAATACATTACACAGAATAACGACCGACCATCTAAAGATAATACATTAGGCATTTTTTTGGACTTAAGCAAAGCTTTTGATACTGTCTCTCATGAAATTCTTCTGAATAAAATGTACTTCTATGGGATACGGGGGGTGACACAGAAGTGGTTTTATAGTTATCTTAATGAGCGGAAACAATTTACATCTTACCATAATTCTCAGTCTAAAATTTTACCCGTGAACTGTGGAGTACCCCAAGGCTCCATCTTGGGACCACTATTGTTTCTAATTTACATTAATGACATATTCAATGCTACTAAACTCAATATATTGTCGTTCGCTGACGATACTACTGTTTACACTTCTGGAATTGATAAGTCTCTCATGTCTCAATTAGTTAACGAAGAACTCGTAAATATATCAACTTGGCTTAATAGTAATAAATTAGTTCTAAATGTTGCAAAGACAAAATATATGTCGTTTTCAACGGTATGTTCTAATTTTAATACCGTTTCGACTTTTGATATATCAATCAACGGAAGACAACTTACCCCCTGTGGTAATGGTCTACCCGATAAAACAATGAAATTTTTAGGTGTACAATTTGACGAAACTTTATCATGGAAAATGCATGTAGACTATTTGATAAATACTATATCTAGATCTATTTATATACTAAACAAAGTCAAGCGTCTCCTCCCCCATTCAGCTCTTCGGGCTCTCTATTTTGCATTAATACATTCGCGATTAAACTATGGTATTCTGATTTGGGGAAATAGCAGATCAGTATCTAGATTATTCAACCTTCAGAAACGTGCTATGCGAATAATAGCTAAAAGTAACTACCGTGCTCATACCGACCCATTATTTAAGTCCTTCAGAATTTTGAAATTATCAGACATGTATAAACTTCAACTATTAACTTTTGCATTTGATTATATTAATGGGAATTTACCTGTATCTTTCTCCAATTTTTATCCCACACCGCATAATCGGATCGCCAATACACGTCAAACTACAAATCGTCATTTATACTTACCTAAGCCTCGCACTAATTTTTCAAAAATGTCGATGTATTTTCAAGTAGCCTCATTTTGGAACAATTTACCTGCTGTTTTCCAAATTGAAACTAATAGACATAGATTGGTTAAACAATTTAAAATAATGGCCTTCAACAACTACCATGAAACCGTAACTTGTGACAATTCATTATGTATACAGTGTAACCGATTAGAATAAACATTACTATAGACTTCATGTCACTGAGTCGCTGACATGGTCGCTTGTGGTGATCGAAGTTATATAAACATACGATTATTCAACCGCATTGATCACCACGCAATTACGAGTCTCCAAGCACACCGTGGCCCAGCATATTTATATAACACATTTATATACTGGTATTTATATGCATATTTATTTGTTTATTTATTCATTCATCTATTCGTTCATTTATTTATTCTTATAATATATATATAACTAATTTTACTACTTACATATATTCATTGATTTATGATTTTGTCGTCCTTCATGTTTATAGGTTTTAATTTGATTACACTCAGTTCATGTAGATTTCTTTATTTGATTTTTATGTTTCACTGGAGTTCCAGTGGAGGTGGCACAGGAAGACAGCCAATGGCTATGTGTCACCTCCCAGTAGCTATTATTTTTTCCTTTCGTTACTTATATGTTTTATTTTGCTACTGGAAATAAAATTGATTGATTGATTGATTGAGTTTCCGATAGTCCACGCAGAACCTCCACGAGCCGTCCTTCTTCTTCACCATAACCACCGGACTGGCCCAAGGGCTGTCACTGGGTTCGATGATGTCCAAGTCGAGCATCTTTTGCACCTCCTGGTCTATGACCTCTTGGTGCACTATTGCTGCCCGACGAAGACGCTGCTTGAGAGGACGCTCGTCCACGAGGTCGATGCGGTGCTTGGCGACGTCAGTCTTGCCAACCGCACCATCAGGACCCATGAACACTGCTTGGCGACGTCAGTCTTGCCAACCGCACCATCAGGACCCATGAACACATCCGCATACTGCCGCAGCAGTCTGCGGAGCGCTTGGCGCTGCTCTTCATCCAACCGGTCCTTCGGAACCCGAGATTCCAAATGGTCCGGCAGGGTGAACGGGTCATCTCCGGCGGCCGCCGCCGCGCACGCAGCGCGGCAGACAGGATCGTCGGGGAGGACACGACTCGAAGCCGCGGGAATAGCAGTAGCTGCTATGCATCCGCGCTTCAGTACAATCGGAGCATCCGTAGGATTCACCACGAGGATGGGCATCGCGCGGGGGTTGGACATGACCAGGGCCCCACCCAGCACGAGCCCAGTTCCTGCGGCGAAACTGCTCACGGGTTGCACTATACACGGTCGACCATCGAGGGGCATGCGGGGACGACGCGGCCTCGTCTCGATGATCATCTCACTCATCGGCGGCACTACTACAGTGCGCGATGTCCGCATCTGGAATGAATGCATCGGGCCCGAGCGGAAGAGGAAGTGCGTGTCCTCTCCCATCCGGAACTCGCCAGCGCTAAAGTTGGCAATCACCCGGTGGACCCGTAGGAAATTCATCCCAATTATCCCGGCCGCTCCGATATCCGCCACGATCGCCTCTGTCAGATACACCTTGTCCCCAAGGGTAATAGGCAGATCGATGATGCCATGGATACGGATGCGGTTGTCTCCCGCTCCGTAGAGCTTGTACGGTCCGGGATCTCGCAACTCGAGGTTGCGGAGCGCGGGCTCCTTCCTGAACGTTCCGGCGGCCACGAGGGTCACCTCCGAGCCTGAGTCTATGAGGAACCGGACCGGCTCCCGTCCGAAGGACAGGGGCAGGTACCAGCAGGGGGCGATACCTTTCGCACGCGCTGGGCTCATCTACGGAGTCCTCGCCATCCGCCTCAGCCGCGGAGGAGCCAGACTGGTCTCCAAGGACTACTTCCGGAGAAGTCATATCTACTTGGGGTCCGTCCTGCTCATCAGCGGGTGGGGCGGCATCGTTTGCCACCGAACAACTATCCCCGGACGCAGTGTTGGTCGCCACCACGTCCGGATCTAGTTTCCCTGTCGCGGGTTCCGATTCTGCTGTCCCGGAGGACCAGACCGGAAGGAATTCCTCCGTTGCGGGCCAGGGAGAGCTCCCTGGTATCCGCGCGACCGCAGGCGTTCCAACAACTCCGGACACTTCAGCCAAAAGTGTCCCTGCTTTCCGCAGAAGTAGCAGGGACGGTTCTGAGCTGGTCCGGAAGTGAACGCGCAACATTCTGCGGGTCCTGGAGCTTCGAGCCCGGCGCAGTGCGCAATCATCTGCGCGGCGCCGAGGTCGTATTCCTCTATGTCGCACTCGTCCGAAGGCGAGCGCGGCGCGGCGACCGGTGCCGCATGTGCGGGCGCCCCTGTAGAGGGTGCCGGCGCACTAACCCACTGCTGGGTAGGTTCCCTGGCGGGTTCCCGGACGACCGGGTCCTGCCACGGGGTTACCTGCGATGCCTTGACCGGAGGAGGAATCGCCGCCTGCGCGGGTACAGCCGAGGCCGGAGCCGGGGCTGGAGGCAACTGTCTAGGACGGACAGCCATCTCAAGCGCAAGCGCGGAGTCTATTGCCTCCTCCATCGATCGCTTTTCATGGGTGGCCAGCCCGTACGCTAGGTGGTAAGGCTGGCCATCGATGAACTGATCGATCAGCATCGTCTCAAACCGTCTGGAGTCCATGTCCGGAAAAGCTCTCCGGCCGAGTATGCGTAAGCTGTACGCATAGTCTGTCACGGACTCAGTCGGCTGGCGGATACGCGCCTTGAACTCTCGTTCAGACTGCCGCCGATTGGTCGTCGGCGGGAACAGCAGGCGAAGTTGACGAGCAACCTCGCCGAACGTCACTGTTCCCACCGGCAGACACGGCATCACGCGGAGAGCTTTCCCTTCCAGGCTCCCCGCGAGGACGTGTCCAGCTTCAGGCTGGGACCATCCTTCGTACACGGCGGTACGCCATACCTGGAGCAAGTAGTCCTCCAAGTCGGCGTTATCCCCGTTGAACCGTTTCCGCCACGAAGAGTGGTCGGGCCCGTCATCGCGTTTGCTACGCGCCCGACGTGCGGTCCCGGCTCCGGGGTCGTCCGTGTACTGCGGCAAGTTCCGTGCGCTTCCTGCGCCTGCGGCGGAGTCTGCCGGAGCAAACATCGACGCCGCGGACATAGGAGCAGGGAAGCTCACGTTTGCCGCCGGGATCATTTTCGCTGAAAACCCACTCTGGCTAGGTGCGGGCGGGGCTCCCATCGAACCTACTGGGTAGGCTCCAGAAGGGGCGGCAAAGCTTGGGGCCGAAGCCACCTGTTGCCACTGCCCGTCCGACACACTGTACGTGCCAGGGTAAGTCGACCACGCGGCTTGCGCTCCAACCGTCGGAACGGTCGACGCGGTCGCCAACGTGGTGCCTCCGAGCCGCGGGGCAGGCGCGGGTCCCATTGCGGGGGCCACTGGCGCCTGCGGACTCGGCAGGACTTGGGGAGGGGCTACTGGCCCAGACATCCCCGGACTTAGGGTGACCGACGGGTCAACGCTCGAATGCAGCTGATTCCGCTTGAACAGTACAAGCGCCTCGGATATCAGCCACCTCTCCCTCTCCGTCAAAGGCCCCGAGTTGCCTTGTGACAGCGGAGAAGGGGAGCGGTTCCGCCGGTCTGATCGTCCCTGATGGGGCGACCGGGCGCGGTCATAGCGCCCGAGGGGGGCCAGCTCGCCAAGTGCGTCGGTGAGCTGATCCACCACACTGCCCGGTGCGGACCGACCAGAACCCATGCCGGAGGCTCGCGAGGGAGTCCACCCGGCCGGGTGCGGCATCTGGTACGACTGGTCCGCTCGTCCAGAAGGACCCGCATGCATTGGCGCTCGATTCCGGACGCTCGAAGGCGTCTTATGGAAGGGTGCCATTTGCCACGGATCTGTTCTGGGCACGGGCGGGCGCGGCGTAGAGCCGTTGCCAGCTCCACCCACCGCGCCTAACACGTCAAGGTCCGGCCTTGACGGCAACTCCTGCTGCGGCCCCGCAGGGCTCGACTCTACGTCCGAAGACGGAGCCAGGGACGCCGGAGTCGTCTCCGCGGACGGGGTCTTGTCCACGGAGGTTTCCGCGCGTTCCTTCCGGCCGCCGGAGTCGTCCGGAGACGTCTCACGGTGGCTGTCGCGCGACCGGGTGTGGTCCGCGACATTTCCACCCTTATCCCTCCCCTTGGGTTCATCGGCCTTATCTTTGGCCTTATCTCTCTCTTTAGTCATTCTTCGAGACGTCCTTGAGGAGCGGGCGATCCCCAGGGACTAAGGAGGCTACAACACTGTGACGGTAGGCTGCGATGGAACACTGTCGGACTGATCCTGGTCACGGCACCAATGTAAAGTTATTGACTACCGTCCGCTCTTCGGGATCCTCGAGGATAGTCCTCTCTCATCCGAGTCCTTGCGGACGCGCATCCGCTATTCCGGATCCTCGCGGCAGGGCCGCTCACCGGAGGTCGCGGCGGACACGGTAACTACTTCATCATTAACGGTAACCAGGTAACAGCCCACCCGACACTCCCAGGCCTACGGACACCGTTCAGAAACTAGTTCATCCCTACGGTGTTAACTGGCGGGGCCTGGCGAGCCGCGGTCTGCCTCGGGGACGGAACCCCGTACAGTCCGACATGCTGGCCAGAGCCTCTGTCACACGTCCCGGGAAGGGAGAGAGCTGGCGATCCACAGGGCCGAAGGCCCCCGAGTCAGCAACTCGTCTCTCCCAGCCCGGGCCTCCCCACGGAAATCGTCCCCAGGGCTCTAGGAGCCCACTACTCGCAAACAGGGAACACAAAGCTCATGGCCGAGCCTCGTGTGCGTCCTGTCTCTCGATCTTGGACAATCTCCTCGAACGAGTCGCTTCCAGTGTATATATAATACACCAGAAACTGTAGGGCGCACGCGAGGTTAAATCGATCCATTGTTATAGTTTACTGGAGCGTAAATTACAATACGTCGCCGTGGCAACGCACGCTCGAACGGAGCATGTCAAAACAAGGCCAAGTACGAAAAGGCCACATGAATGGCATTTATGTTTACAATCACCTGCCGCGTGCTTAGGGCAAAATCGCCACACAATGTTACAACAAGGTATCATCAAGAAGACAGTCAGCATAGAAATATATATCAGTACGGAAAGTTGTGCTTTGTAAAGTATACAATATTATTATAGTTCGAACAATTTCCTATTCTTGACATTTCTCTGACATTCCCTCAGACAGGATTCAATGACATTCCTTTACAACTGATGCTGTAATAGAGTTAACCTATCTATCTATGGAATTATCAATCTGAGTGACAAGATAAAATATACAGTATTGGTTTCTGATTATATATAATATATATAATTTCATAGGACAGCATGTTTGAATAAAATGATTATGCAGACAAATATGGCACTCAAATACTTGACACGGACCCCAAGAGTACCATCAGTGACATAGCAGGCAGATAGGTAGGCACACGACACGAAGGTCCCTCCAGACTACCGACTGTGCACCGCTTCACAACAAAAATCAATACAGCATTTATGAAAACAAAACGATACTGAACTCCAGATCCAGTTACAAAATGTCTACCTGGCAATACTATTGAGCAATACTGTTTGCATTTGACTATATATTCAATGAAATACTGATATCAATACACACAACGAATTACATGTGGTGAAATGTGTCAATACTGATCACTGCAACATTCACCAAATATCGCGCACTCTACTCAGTCTATCGACCACCGCAGTTTATGTCAACAAACTAGCACCAAGTATTTTGAACAAATACAGATTTGAGATATTATTCATGCATTTTATATATGTACATTTTTATGTTCCAATACCATCTAAAGACACAAAAGCATCAAAGCTTGACTTGGATCTGTGACACACGTTTTCCGGAAACCTCCTAACAGCGCACCAACTCTCGAGTTACTTCTGGCCCTCGAAATGCAACTTTTTCTATCAAATATCCTAAAATCTAACTCTTGAACGAAAATATCGACTATTTCATCATAACTAGTAAGAATTTGCACAAAACGTCACAAAACCCTAACAACAATTATCTAAAACTAAATTATACTATATATAGTAGTGCAACAGGGATCCACCAGGTGGCAGCATCTCCCAGTGTCCCCAGCGGGAACTCTGGTCCTCGCTCGTCAGCGAGCTTCCAGGGGCAGTGTGTGCCCACTTCCTTAGGGAAACTAGTCACCGGTCACATATAGAACTGATAAACTGATGGACATTGTGTTGAATTGTGGAATTCAAAATTCACAGCATGTACAGTTGTATATCGTGTAGTTATTTCCAGTAGATATTCAGTCATTGAACAAGTTGGTAGATTTTTCGGTTGGAGAAAGTTAACCTCTGAAAGTCATATTTAAACAAGAAGATACCACTCGAAGAATCTTCTTTCCCACGCGCTTAATATATGTTTAGACTGACGCCTTTTGAACATGAACTAGAAACCTGAGAACTGGCCCTGGGCCAATGCAAGATTACGATTTCAAAGTCAACGACAGGTTGTCAATGTTTACACAACCGAACATACTGTCAGGTTCGATTTTTAGTTTGTTTTGGGTCTTGTTCAAACTCTGAAGTGACCTTCGTGAGACATTGCTTTAGCCTAAGTTGACAATGTAACCTACTGACTGCCAGGGTAAATTGTATGTATAGTCGGCTAGACTAGATTTGGATTCATTGTGAAACAGGCTTCATGTCTGGTTTTCTTGTTTTTCCAAGTTTGACTGCATGTGGGTGACCTTGATTTGATTATATATGTGAAAAAATACCACAATTTGACGTAACGATGCAAATATCTTTGCATGGAAGAGTTGCTTCATAATCCGGCGAATCTTCGATATCCTGAAACCACCATCAACACGTTTTCATTGGAACATTTATTATGGAATCATGTGATAACTAGTCTAGTGAAATGGCAGTAATACCGATAAAAATATAACCGATAAGACGAATGCATCAATATCGATTTTTGTCTAAAGTTGCCGCGTTGGCAAACCTATGGAAACCCATAGGTGACAGGTGCGGGAAAAAAATTTGGTGTTTTTTTCTACTAAAAACTTTGCACGTTCGAACGTAACAAGTTCAAAACTACCACGTTCGCACGTGGAAGCATTTAGCGCTAAAAATTATATGCTTTCAGGTTCGCACGTAGAAACCTATCACGTTCGAACGTAGAAATATGTAGGTTTCCACGTTCACACGTAGAAAGTTTCAAAGCTACCACGTTCGTTCACACGTGGAAACATTATATGCTTTCACGTTCGCCTGTACAAACTTTAAAACTTATCACGTTCGAACGTAGAAAGGTGTAGGTTTCCACGTTCGCACGTAGAAAGATTAAGGTTTCTACGTTCACACGTAGAAAGATTCAAAGTTACCACGTTCACACGTGGAAGCAGTTGAGGCTACCACACCCAAATCTTTGCACGTGCGAACGTGGTAGCTCCTGAAGTTTCCACGTGCGAACGGGGAAGCGTTAAATGCTTCCACGTGTGAACGTGGTAACCTCGGACTTTCCACGTGTGCACGCAATAGCCTTAACTGTTTCCACGTGCGAACGTGATAGTGTTAAATGCTTCCACGTTCGAACGTGCTAACTTTTTGCTGAAAAAGACACAGACATTTTTACGCGCATGTCACCTATGGGCTTCCGTACAAACCATTGGATTTGGCTACCGTTTTACTTAAAGATGAAAATGATGTATTGCTTATTTAGAACGAATCTAGTGCAGCCATAAATCCTGCTGTATTTTCGTGGTGAAAAAAGCGGATTTATTTCCGAGAGTCTAGTAGGTGAACCCGGGTTCATGCAATAGATCAGCTACAGGAAGAAGATCAAAGAAATAAGGTGTCATGCATCATGCGGAGTTAGCCATTACAGCGAACATTTAGGTGGTTTTACCCAATTTACGAGAGCAAAACATTCAGTAAGGAACCACAAAATGTGTACGGTACATTGCAGCTAGCAGAAATGATAGACACCACCAATTGTTATATTTAGACTTCTAGAGTGAAGCTTTTCGTTTTATTATCCCATGTAAGCAACGATATTGATACTATCAGTATTTAATTCAGTGATTTTGAACGGGCGTGCAAGCTGGGCTAGCACAAACACATTTTTTTTCAACTCAACTCAACACTAATGTTGAGTTTGTTATGAATAATACAACATCAGATTTCATTTAGTTACATAATTCAAAATAAAATTAACCGAGAAGGATTGTTCAGAAGCACTTCGTGTGAATATAGTACTGTATCTCTCACGACGCTTCTGTCGAAAGTTAAGTGCGAATATCCATCTGATTTCGGTCTAATTTAATTACGCGAAGCAATGCCTACAAAATGAAGGTATCTACTCTTGTGCATACCAAGCTTGCCATTTACATGCGACATCTTCATGATTAAATGAAGACAGTAGGTCAGATGTAGAACAGAACAGATAGATCATCAAAGTACCATTTTTCACATAATTACATAGATTTTCATGGAGGAAACGTTTGAGTTTTATATTCATACATTATACACCCACATGTAACTGACCCGAAGTATCAGTCAAGAATGCTTGAAAAATTGGTATATATGATAGCCACCAGTCAACATTCTCTCTTTGAATTATTCCGTCATAAATATATTGTGGTATACGAGTTTAACTGTACGAAAAAAACCGTACTGGGACAGCTTTTTCTTGGTGGCACAATTTATAGTGTACTTTTCTATTTTCTCCTCATGACGGACAATCATACGGTATATTATTCTAGTATTTATATTATTCTTGAATATATATTCCAGGTATTTGATTACAATATCAATGTGTATCATTATCACGTCTAATATCACTGTGCTCGGCATCACGTTCGCATCTTTGTGGCACGATTTACTTCCCCTTTGTGTCACTTGAAATCAAGACAAATCCATTGGTGTCAGCTGTCATGATATTACTGCAATATTCTCGGTATTTCATGCTCATACTTCTTACAAGACAGGGTCGTTATACGTGTGAGTAGTATCTACGATTCATTGGATTATATGTTTCTACTTTGATCACTGATACCTTACCAGGTGTAATTCTTGTTTCAGTGGTGATATTTATGCATTTTATGTGATAGCGACGAGATATCAATATATTGTGTAAGTTATCAGGCTGCCGAAAAAAATAGTGTATTGTTATTGAAATCATGTATTCTCATGAGATAATCGATGAGTGTAAGTATCAATCTATTACCACCGATACTGCCAAATTTTGATGATTCCAATAACAAACGTAAAATACAACATTTTGCGAAAGGAACAAAGCCCGACCAGATACTTTATCAAAAGACACACTGGCGTCATCAGGGACAGACGGTGTGGTAAATGTAGTTGTTTCTACTGTACAACTGATGGAATTAGTATACAAATGCCCAACAACTTATGAAAATAATTTAGAAATCCGAAAGAAACCCCCATGGAATAGATATATGACAAGTATATAAGTACCTAATCACAAGCCAAAAAGCTACTGAATTGATGGTATCCTCGGGAACAGACTTAACGTCCACCAGCAGTGACACCGACGCAGTGGTATGAATTTATAAGTATCAATCCATTACCACCGATACAGCCAAATTTTGATGATTCCAATAACAAACGTAAAATACAACATTTTGCAATAGAAATAAAGCCCGACCAAATACTTTATCAAAAGACACACACTGGCGTCATCAGGGGTAAACAGTGTGGTAAATGTAATTCTAAAATGATTTCATACAGCACCGGAATGTCGTATACAGTTAATTGCTTCACAACACTTACATACATCACACGTCTTACATTGCTCACGGGAACGTCTAGGTCAACGACATGGTGACATCACCATTTGCTAGATTTCCAGGGGTATTTCTGCATAAATGACGCATTTCCATATGTGATACTGACAGTGTCGATGACGTTTACGTGCAGGTTCCCGTACACGTACGGATTGCTAGGGGTCCCTGATACTCACATCAGTTACATGTACATTACCGTCTTTATGATTTGTGTATTACGTACATACGTTTGCATTTACAAAGGATTATAATACACAACACTCTGCATTCCACAAACGCTCTATTCAAATTATAGTTGTGTTATTCATCAATGTTGTTATGTTGTCACATGCAGAGTCCGATGAATTGGGGAATTGAAATACGATAACACCATAGGTAATCAGATCTCCGAGAACCTGTCGAAACATGCAACAACATGGGTATGATTTATTTCTAGCACGTTGAAAGCATGATGTTTGTCAAAATTCCACACAATATTTTCTCGCCCAATAAAATGTTGCTTAAAATTAGGATCCACATGGTTCCACATGATCATGTAAACTTATATTTTGAGCAGTACTAGACTGTTATACATATAAATAACGTTGTCATACTGCAAAACAGAACCTCTGTCTAGAACAAAAGGTCCTGCAGCTGTAAATCCGATCGGTCGCCCATCCAGCCGAGTCACGAACAGCTGCAGCTGCAAATTAAATTGTCCAAAGTAACTTACGATTGCACGCACTAAACGCCGCCAATGAAACCACAAGACAGAAATGCCTCTCAGAATTATGATGTACCCGTTGTCTTTCTTGTTCTGTTATTTTCCTCGAGTCAATGGTGTACACCTCCAGAAACACATGAGCCTTAAAGAGTGGTTCAATTTATGTTGTGACTGTTTCAGGGACTCATACCCATCACATTATGTATTTATAAGCAATAGTGAGCAAATAATATTTCTAAATTGTTGTCAAATGAATGCTACCATAGAACTAATATATGAATTCAGTAATGACTCAAGGAGCATATCTATATTAACTAAACATTTGTAAATTTACCAACGTACTACATGCATTTATTCTAACATAATAGTACAGTGTAGTGTTGATTTTATATGTAAATCAAATCAGTTCCTACAACTTACTGCGTCATTCACTAGAATTCCACTAAATATGATTATCACACAATGTTGCCACATGCTACAATGTTTTGGATGGTAAAGTCCATACTGGCGCCTTTGGACATGTATAAATAGTGCCAGGCAAATAATGACAAAGGCTGAAGACATCATGGTGCCGAAAATATAAAAGTCATGGTCAGCTTCTCGAACCATGTCACATATAATGTCGTGTTGCATACAGCACACCTCAATGCTAATGGTGTCATTGTCCTGCTCAGTCTTGGTTTCATCCAGTTTATATTTTTTTGATCGACTGCAGAGAAGTTCATTGGTTTTGATTGTCGAATACAACTGATTGTTCAGATAGCGGTATTTTGATCTCAGAATAAGCACAATACTCGACAATACATTGCTAATCATCAACGATATTGTACTGGTCATGACCAAAACAGCTAGTGTTATTGCACAGACAATGAATTCCGTAGCTTTTGGTCAACTCGGAGTCCAAAACAGGATAGCGAATTCAAATATTTGTTCAGGTGTAAAACGCTCCGAAGAAGCCAGTTAGGGTCAGGAATACACGTGTGGTCCATTTCAGTGTTTTGTTGGTCGTTCGCCAGTGTGTTTCCGGTCCTGAATGATCCGAACCTTTCCATATAAGCCTAAACCGGTAAGTTTATGCATGAGTACAGAGCCTATGATATATAAGACAGCAACTTCTGGCATGAAGCAGGCAATTATCAATCTGTAAAACAAATCTTGTCCGATTCCTAGTTCAATGTTTATTTGACTAAGGAAGCGTAAAGATTCAAAAAGATGGAATATAATTTAAACAGTTGTGTATATCAACTGAGTCTTCCTGTGCTTTGCGCTTGTAGCATGTGGAATGTAAATGCCACAAGCAGCCATAACTTTCTCTATCTGTAAGGACTTGGTGGACCATTTACAGGATCTTACCGTCCCCCCAGGCCAAAAGCTTGTCTCTTATGATGTTTCGGCCTTCTTACCATAACTTTCTCTATCTGTAAGGACTTGGTGGGCCATTTACAGGATCTTACCGTCCCCCCAGGCCAAAAGCTTGTCTCTTATGATTTTTCGGCCCTCTTTACCAGCGTCCCTGTGGATGAAGCCTGGTCGTCATCAAAGAAAAGCTCCTCGCTGATGACACGATCTCAGGTGCCCGCGCTCAGGTGCCCACTCGAAGTATCACAGATCTTTGAGCTACTCAGCCTGTGCTTCAATACCACATACTTCGTGTACATCGGGGACTTTAGCACAAACCGATGGGGTATGCAATCTGTATGCAATCTGTACATGGAGCACTTTGAGGATATAGCAATATCCACAGCCCCGGTTGAACCATCAATTTAGCTCCGATACTTTGATGACATCTCTGTCAAAACACATGAGTATCACGTATAAGATTTCTCTGACCACATCAACAGCATTGATCGAAACATCAAGTTCACCATCGAACCAGAGCTCAACAACAAACTTCCGTTCTTGGACCTCTGCATCCACATACTCGACGACGGTGGCTTGAATATCACGGTCTACCGGAAACCGAAACATACGGACCACTACCTGAACTTTTTGTCACACCACCTACCACAACACAAGCGGTCCGTCGTCCTAACCCTCCTACAAAGGGCTGAAAACTATGTCATCACTAGAGAGGACAAACACCAAGAAAGGAAACATGTTCACAATGCACTGCGGGCCAATGGTTTTCCTGACTGGGCCTTAAAACTGCCCACTCCCCGTATCAACGCCACACCGAAGAAGTCTAGTGACGCTGGCCCCCCTCGACGTCCTTCCTTTTGTATCCCGTACGTGCAAGGTCTGTCCGAAAAGCTCGCCAGGATCTACCAATCTCATGGGGTTAATATCTACCACCAACCAGCAAACAAGCTACGTGCTATGCTAGTTCACCCCAAGGACCATACTCCCAATGAGCAACAATATTTTGTTGTAGATGAGATAAAGTGTTATCAAGATCCAACCCACATTTACATCGAAGAAATGAAACGCACCTTTGCCAACCGTTTTACGGACTACACGCACCTGGATAAACCCACCAGCGTAGGTGACCACTGCCAAGCCACCGGCCACTCCGTGTTGCTCACATTAACGTGTTTATGATTTGTGTACTAGTATTACATGTACGACTGCATCACTTCACAATTATAATAAACAACACTCTTTAATCAAATTAGATTAAAGAGCCTAAACCAACATAGAATCTTTTTTTTTCACCAGGCGATGTTGGTTTTTGGGCAGCTATGATGCATTTTCTTGTTCATCGTATTTCAATTCCCCAATTCATCCGACTCTGCATGTGATAACAGAGCAACAATGAATAGCACAAATATAATTTGATTAAAGCGGCTAGGCGCCATGTTTGGTAGTGTATTCACAAATCCATGGAGCCATGGAGGACCCAAATATGGCGCAGCTAATACTGCATTTTGGCTGAAGCCGTCTGGATAGTTGTGTAGGTTAGGGGGGTTTGGGGGGTTTACCCCCCAATCTACGACCCATATTCACCTAAATTTTTGTAGTGTGATTCATACACTTACTTTTGGTTGCGATAATATGGTCGCAACAGCTCATTCAGGTTATTTTTCAATATGTATTTCATTGCAATGTCGCTTTTGCATTGCTATAACTATTGTGCACCGTATCGAATGACGTCATCTTTATGCGTATATAGCTTTTGCATAGAAACCAATCATATCGCGTCATTGCACCACGCCCCTAGCAACAACAAAGGTCAAGGTAGATCTAGTCGCGTGCGTCACTTGGCGCTAGTTTTGTTTTGATTTGACAGAAGCGTGTGATTTTCCAGCTCCGTTTGTTACGATTATGGTAGAAAATTGAAGGTAGATCTAAGTGAAAGATCTCGATAAAGTTTTCTAATTTAGGGGGTTTGGGGGCTTTACCCCCAAATACATGTATGAAACATGATGATGCTAGAATACATCACCCGTGCCGTGGTTACGTTGCCAGCCCAGCCTCACTCAGTGAGTCAGTCTCAGGTTCAATGAGTGCAAAACGTCGCACGTGCTCTCTGCCACATTTGAGGCGGATCTAGATGCAACGGCGGATCTCAGTTATGAAGAGATACTTATTTTATCGACTTTGCAACTGTATACAGTATATATCTATGCTAGCTGTGAACATCACAATCACACTTGGAATCATTTTGTCATTTCAGCATTTGCCACAAACCAAAGCCAAGGCAAAGTATGACTGCAAGATCAACTTCAACTTGCATACCAGATATACTACTACTCTACAGACAGTAAGCTTACAGCTCTGGCAGAGCCTCTGCGTCGCTCAGGCTGCGGCTACACTACAGACAGGCTGAGACACTCAGACAGCCAGTCAGGCGAGTCAGCACACAGCAACAACCAAATATCTGAGCCTGAAAGAAACTGTACTAGATCTAGTGCGTAGTGCAGAGCAGCCACCTGCAAGGATCAAGAATAACAGTACGTATATTATATGTGTCTATTATCTATAGTTTACTGTAACTGGAATATTGTGCAAATACCGTGCTGTCATCATCTGTCAGATATTCTACAGATCCCAAAAATACAGGTTCTGACTGTCAACGTAATAATGGCACAAAACTGAATACTGTGAATAGTTCACTCTACAACTTAATCTCACATGTAATTTCAGGTTTCAGTTCTACATGTCAACATGAATGATATGTCATAGAAGGAAACACATCTACTGACAAACCCCACCGAAGGGAAGATGAGAGGCCAAGACCAACCAAATCAAACTTCATCAAGTGGCTACGTTAAAGTGCAAAACTACAAGATATGGCTTGAATCAAAGGCTCTTTGGCTTGAATAGTGTCAGTCATGAAGGAACATGGCAATGTTTACCTCAAAATAGAAAAAGTGCTAAAAAAATCTCCAGGCATTTAAACATAAGCTGTCTGGATGGTCAGGACCAATAAATAGTTGTAATGTTTGTGTATTATCATGTAATATGTACAATATATGAAATAACTGACAATGGTATGATAATGATAATTTGTTTTTGTTGCCCAATGTTCATCAGCATTTGTATATGTCACCTCATCATCTATGATTCATTGTCGGTCAATAACCTTGTGGCTAGTGTTTATTGTTTCATGCTATACCGATGTAAAATAAAGTTCATCTATATGATTATTGATCATCATTGTCAAAAGTTCATGTATAGTGTGCGCAACATACTATCTAGTGGTAGAAGGAGTAGCGATTTTCGTAACCGGTTAACCGTTAGACCGTACCCGCTTCGTAAGTGGGTACTCGTAAAAAAATCACCATTGTATCGGCATATTGGTCATAGTGAAACGGTCGGTCCCAAACTTGAGGATTGTCTCGTGTACCGTATGTACTATCCATCATTATTTGCATTTGAGAAACTCATAGAGTATTAATATATATGTGATGAAAGTTTCGTACAGCCTGGATGGCAATGAATAACAAAATTGTACAGTAGTAAATGTTACTATATGGGATTTTAATCATGACCCATTGTTATTGGAAAATCCTGGTCACAGTCAGGCATTACAGTAACATAGTACTGCTATTAATATTCTGTTTCCATGTTGTTGGTTACCAACATGGTATCACTTTGGCACCACAGATCAAATGTCAATGTATGCATGAAATGCTAGGAAGTGGCAAATAAATGTGTAATACCATGTCTAGATTGTTGCTGCATTTGAATATACACATATATGTTTTGAATGAATTTAGGACACCATAATAGGATTACTAGTATCTGAATTTCTAGATATGTCATCGGTATAAATAAGCTGACTTCTATTTGTGGTGGATTTCCTGGTAATACTAGTATTGGAATGCAAAAGTAAATTTAGTGTATAATATAGAGCAAAGAAAAAATTGGCCACAATTTTGAACAAATTCGTGAAGTTTCCGGCAACGTATATTCCGTGTAGAGAGGATAGTGATATATGCAGGTAAATAGGAAGTGCCTAAACCAACATAGAATCTTTTTTTTTCACCAGGCGATGTTGGTTTTTGGGCAGCTATGATGCATTTTCTTGTTTCAAAGTTAATACAGGATGATTGTCAAAAATCCACTCAATAAGCAATATCGTCCAATTATGATGTTTGAATTATGAACCAGCTTCATAAATCACATGACCTGACATGATTTTGCAGGTATTTTGAGATGTAGTACACTAGTAAACATATGTAATCTGTTGTCATACAGTCACTGTCCTAAACAAAAAGTCCTGCAGCTGTGAATCCAATCAGTTGCCCATCCAGCCGAGTAACGAACAGGTCCAGCTGCAAAATTAATAGTTCAAAGTACTTATAATTGAACGCACTAAAAACCCTACAATGGAAGCACCAAAAATATAATTTTGATGTCTATACCTGTTGTCTTTCTTGTTTCGTTAGTTTTTATGGAGTCAATCGTGTACACAGTTTCGAGGAACACATGGGCCTTGAAGAGTTGTCAATTTATAACAGTTTCATAGATACATGCGTGTCATGCTATCTATATATACTTCAAGTACAGAAAAGTGAGCAAATAATAAATTGATATTGAATATATTAGGCTATATGAAATCGGAAACACATTTATTAAATATCAATAAATTTTATCAGCGATTTTTATCTGCAAATCATATCCTTCTTTTACGGAGGCCCATAAGTGACATGCATGGATTTTTTTGTCTTTTCTAGAAAAAAAAATTAGCACATTTGAACGTGCCACTCGAGGCTACCACGTTCGCATGCGGAAGCATCCAAGTCTTCCACATTTGGACGCGGAAACTTCAGAAGCTAACACGTTCGCATGCAGAAATTTCGAGTCATATTTCATTTCATCTCAATTAAAATAATGTCATTTACTCAAATATACATGTAACACTCATATCAAAGAATAAAGGCCAATATCACTTGTTGGTGGGAAGATTTTCCGTTGAGATGTATTTCAGATTTCGTCAATCCTGTCACATATTGCAGTCAATTACCTATTTTGTTCCAGCCCAATTCAATTACACTATGTAATGCCTACTAATGTTTGAAAGTGTCCACAGTTACTCAGAAAACGACAGTTGCAAATTAAAGTATTTCTGTATCTCGCAGCTTGCGGAGTAAAAGGTGCAGTTTTCCGGAAGCAATATCCACGTGATAAATGAGTGTTTTTGAGCCCTGGGGTAGAAGGAGTCACTGACAACTGCGGCGTGGAGTAAAATAAAGCTCTACTTGTTTATATTTATAGGAGATATGGGGTTAGCATTCTGGAACAAAATACCTGGTGTATGTTTTCGTCGAAAGATTGATAAATTTGAATCGTTACATGAGAAAAATGCAATGATGTGAGACACACGTTCATATCATTGGTACTTGAACATGAACTGAAGTTCTAAATCAGACCAGAAATACATACTCTCTTATGTATTTCTGATCAGACTGAGTCATTTCCTGACAGTGTCTATGCCTATTTATAACACTCACATTTGCAATTTTATTTCTCGGCTGATTTATGTTTCGGTTCCTCGTTTTCCATGTCTGACATTTCGAACAGTCGTTCAATTAAAATTTTGATGTTTTGTCTGACTGTTTGAAAAGTTTCCATTGCTTCAGCATCAGTCCAGCTGCAGAGTGTTACATATCATTTCCTATGGTATTATATATATTTCCTTGTTTTAGAGTATGGTAATGGCCATCATCCATCCCATTGCATTACCCGTTTTTGCATCCAATTAGCCAGGCAATAACCGTTTACTTTAGGATCATATTGTAGTTACAAACTTTTAAATGTAACATTTTTTATGAGCAGTGGTGATTGACAACAGCGACTGACTCTCTGAATTACATCTGAGATTAATTCATTGCAGTTGTTCTATGTTGGGAACGTAGACATTGATTTATTTTCTTGACAAAACGTGTGCTCACCCATCAAATTCGCAAAACTACATTTACGCTGTTTTCGTCTCAAGTTGCTCTTAGTCGGAAACTTCTATATGCCTGTCATCAGATTTATGACTTTGTTTTGATTAGTGATCTTTGACTGGACTGGCTCAGATTCTCACGGTTTGTTTTTCGTATGTTCTGAACATAGATAATTAGATAATTATGTAGACAGCATTTTACGAAAATTTTAATGCCATATCTACTATTACTTCATACATTATTCCATTCTAAACATCATTTATATTAGTAATGAATATGAACAACAACATTATGTGGTCTATCTTAAATATGAGTTCAGAATGTGCCAAGCTTTTATCGTTCAGGCCAAATTTTCGCGTGTTTCAAGGTTGTCATATCTGAGCAACAATCACCACTGTCATTTTCGTTCATGACGGGTACCTTCGATAAAATCCTGTCAGTCCCCATGTATTGTATACCCCGTTTGAAGGATGTATTCTACACATCCCCGACATATTTCATACTATCACCATCACTAGCTGTTGTGATCAAATATATTCATCAATTTTAAACGTTTGTAATTACTCAACGGCATTAACGGCAACCCGTCCAAGGCTAGTCATGCGACGACTTCACGTGTGGGTCACGTACGACGGATCTTTAGGTGTCTTATTGTCCAGTGAGCGTGAAGCTCACGTCCAGACCTGACACGGGCTCTCGATCAATTATGAATTAAACCATACTCTCAGGTGTTTAATCAATGCTGTATGTTGATTAAACACCTGAGAGAACAATGCAAGTATGGTTTAAAATAGAGAAACCCTTCGAGTAACAGGGAGTTATTCAACATAGTCTCGGGCTGCCACCCTCGACCATGTTGAATAACAGCACCTGACGTGTACAGAAATGAAATCTTGCAAGAGGACCTTGCTTCATCTTCATCTCTGAACTTAGATGATCATATATCATGGTTTCGATTTTTGATAATGTTCTGCATTGAATGTGCTTATTTATGTCAGTAATTATGTTGTGATATGATACGCAGAAAACATGTCAGGATTGAACGAATACACTCTGCTCTTTAGCCTTTAATTTATTGTGAACAACTAACTGGCCGAGTCCATCACAGTCGGATGTGCCATGGTTTGTGTGACGTCCACTGTTGCGCTCTTCTGGTGGAACAAAACTCTGACCAATCATCATCACGGGTCGTGTCACCAAAACATTGTCAGTAACGTAGCGGACACCTGCCAATCACGTGGTATTGTTTACTTCCTGTCCTGTCATGTGCAGTGAAGATGGATACATGCAGTCATATAGACCGGAGAATGCACACTGATGTCACGTAATGTCTCATGTACCCGCCATAATGGGTGATATGGCTGGAAAAGGACGACGAATCAGTGATATGATGAAAATATGCCAGCTGTATCATATGGCTGCATATAGATGTATTTTGACTGTGAACGTGAAAACGACTGAATATTGGTGACTGGCTGGTAACATTGTCCGAAGGTCCACATGTGGTGAAAACATGGTTCTCACTGCAAGGACAAACATGAAATATTCATGAAACAATTTCGTTTATTCAATTCTGACCACCTCGCAGTTTGAGGAGTTGCTGCCTGCTATATGGAGAACGAATCGCTCGTTATTCAAAGTGTTCAATTTAAATTCCAGTTAAACTCCGAAAAGGATGTACATGTAGCTGCTTCTCAAAATAATGTAGATACTGCTTTGTTCACAAAAAACCTGAAATTGAACCAATCAGTTATCTCTGAAAGTTTTGAAATAATAATTTCATCCTAAGCTTTTCTCGTTTAAGAATATATCCAATCTCGAATATGTGTGTAGAACTGTTGAAAAGTTATTGGAATATGTACAATATTAATTTAACACCTAATATTTTACTGAATGCATCTTCGATCCATATTTTGGCATTTAGGACCTAGAATCTTGAAAATTTGAGATATATGTTCATTCATAACATGTCCATCGTACAGTACAATATTCACTATCGAACTTCAGTTGTTTTTGTTGTTTTCACCCGGATTTCTAACTAGGGACTTATATAATTTATAGGATAAATTTCTCGAACACTCGTGTCTTCTAAAACGTGTTATCACCAGAATAAAACCTGAGGTAACACTAGGATACATCCAGTTATCATCAATACACATTGGCATCGTCTGCAATGTATTGTCTAGGATTAGAGGCAGTATTGGAGAATATGTTTTTAGTTGTATGTAGATAATTAGCTTCATGATAATTTATCGATGTCATCTGTCAGGTTTGTCTTCTGAATCAATTTTGATTATAATGGGGTAAATGTATTCAAAGCGAAAATCCGGAATCTTTGACGACACTGTCGAAGTATAATAAACTGATTTATCACCCGGATTGTGGTAAGTAAAGCCTAGCATATTAGACCATCATGTTAACGCCAGCATACACTGATCCTTTTTGACAGTTTTAAAAGTGAAAATGCGTTGCTTTGATTAACGTTCTCCTTTATTCTTATGACTGATATCCTCCAATGAAAACGATGAGGAATTTGATGTTATCAATTAGTCTCTAAACTTTGACTTCTAGACAGAAGCTTTCCGTTTAATATTCCATATAAACAACGACTCAGTATGTTATTTGTTATGAATGGACGTGGAAGCTTAGCTAGGCTAACACAGACATACCTGGATGTTTGGATAGTTATGGATATTGCACTTTTAGATTCTATCAGTTATCTCTTTCAAGATAATACATTTGGCTGGAGGGATTGTTCAGTATAAATCTCAAATGAATACATATGTTTTTCTGTTGAAGATTGAGACTGATTTTCCATTGAATTCTTTCTGATACAATTAGGCGGGGTAATGCTTACAAATGAAAGTTATCTACTCTTTTGCATACCTATCTTGTCAGTTAAATGTCGACTGATGGAGTCTTAGAACATCGTGGATGTTGCATAGACATACGTCTTTTGCAGAACAAATAGAATAGGCCATCGAGGTTCCATTGTATTACAGTACAGTTATTCATAGAGGGAACAGTTTTATGTTCTCGTATATAAATCATAACCAATGTACACGTTGTTGCGATATATATCAATACTTAAAAAGATTTTATAACTAGGCAATAGTTTTGTTTTCGGTGGAACATCAGAAATCTATTTCAAGCTGTTACATGGTTGCCAACATATTCACATTATCTCTTTTTCTGGGGGGGGGGGGGGGTGGTACTTTAAAAAAATTATTTTGTGATATTTGAATTTCGGGTCCTAATGTACTTTTAAAAATTTATTTTGTGATATTTGAATTTCGGGTCCTGATGTACATAGCAATACAATAAATACACACTGGGTCAAATTGCCCTTGGGTGAATAATGAACATCATACGATTCATTCAACAGTATACAACTATTCTAAATATATACCTGCTATTCCTTTGCTGCAAATTGTCATAGTTCCCGCACCAATGACAACTTTTTCAATTTTCGCGATAGAACATTGCCGTTTGACTCCCAAGTGAAGTATGCCCAGTTATAGAACGATACCATCTAACATCGCAAAAATATCGGCAAAAACAGTGTAAACAAGTTAGAATTATCAGAGTATCCAACATCATCATCAAGAATAACATTAGGTATCGACCGTTATAGCAGATAAAAGATCAAAGTGTCAAAGCCGATGGACTGTTCATCAAAGTATCGAATGGACTGCTCAACAAAGTATCAAAGCCACTGGACTGTTCATCCAAGTATCAAAGCCGATAGACTGTTCAACAAAGTATCAAAGCCGATGGACTGTTCATCAAAGTATCAAATCATTAAAATATCAAAGCCGATGGACTGTTCAACAAAGTATCAAAGCTGATGGACTGTTCATCAAAGTATCAAAGCCGATGGACTGTTCATCCAAGTATCAAAGCCAATGGACTGTTCAACAAAGTACATGAGAAAAATGTAATGATGTGAGACACACGTTCATATCATTTGTACTTGAACATGAACTAAAGTTCCAAATCAGACTGAGTCATTTTCTTGACAGTGTCTATGCCTATTTATATCACTCACATTTGCAATTTTATTTCTCGGTTGATTTATGTTTGGTTCCTCGTTTTCCATGTCTGACATTTCAGACAGTCGTTCAATTAAAATTTTGATGTTTGGGGTGACTGTTTGAAAAGTTTCCATTGGTTCAGCATTGGTCCAGCTGGCCATCATCCATCCGTTTGCATTCCCCGATTATGCATCCAATTAGCCAGGCAATAACCGTTTACTTTAGCATCATTATGTAGTTACAAACTCATAAATGTAACATTTTTATGAGCAGTGGTGATTGACAACAGCGACTGACTGTCTAAATTACCCGTGATAATGAATTCATTGCAGTTCTTCTATGTTGTTATTTCCTTTACAAAACTTGTGCTCATCAATCAAACTGGCGAAACTATAGCTTTCACTCTGATCGTCTCCGCTTGCTGTTACTCGAAACTTCTTCTCTATTCCAGTCCTCAGATTTATGCCGAAATTTCTTCTCTATCCCAGTCCTCAGATGTATGCCTTTGTTTTGGTTAGTGATCTTGGACTTGACTGGCTCAGATATTCAGGGTTTGTTTTTCGTATGTTCTGAACATGTTAGATATGTAGACAACATTGTTTGAAAAAAGACCTCGATATATTCCACCAATTTTCGTTCTAAACATAATCTATATTAGTAAGGAATATGCATTAAATAATCAGTCCACATGTATGCCCCGTTTGAAGGGTGTATTCTAGATATTCACCACATATTCATATCATCATCACTGATGTGTATCAAATACATACTTCAACTTTAAACGTTTGTAATTACTCAATGACATTAGCGGCAACACCTCCAGGGCTGGGCATGCAACGACTTCACGTGTACTCGACCAAATTATCAGTACACAGAACCTACGGGTAACGTACGACGGATCTCCAGATGTCTTATTGCCCAATGACCGTGAAGCTCACGTCCAGACCTGACACGGGCTCTCGATCAATTGTGAATTCACAGCACCTGACGTGTACAGAAATGAAATCTTGCAAGAGGGCCTTACTTCATCTTCATCTCTGAACTTAGATGATCAGATCATAGTTTCGATTTTTGATAATGTTCTGCATTGAATGTGCTTATTGATGTCAGTAATTATGTTGTGATATAATTCACTCTCCTCTTTAGCCTTTAATTTATTGTGAACAACCAACTGGCCGAGTCAATCACAGTCGGATGTGCCATGGTTTGTGTGACGTCCACTGTTGCGCTCTTCTGGTGGAACGAACCTCTGACTAATGATTATCACGGGTCGTGTCACCAAAATATTGTTAGTAGCGTAGGAGACACCTGCCAATCACGTGGTATTGTTTACTTCCTGTCCTGTCATGTGCAGTGAAGATAGATACATGAAGTCATTCAGACCGGATATTGCACACTGATGTCACGTAATGTCTCCAATACCCGCCATAATGGGTGATACGGCCGGAAAATGACGACATATCAAGGATATGATGAAAATATGCCAGCTGTATCATATGAATGCATATAGATGTATCTTGACTGTGAACGTGAAAATGACTGAATATTGGGGAATGGCTGGTAACATTGTACAAAGGGCCACATGTGGTGAAAACATGGTTCTCACTGCAAGCACAAGCATGAAATATTCATGAAACAATTTAGTTTATTCGATTCTGACCACCTCGAAGTTTGAGGAGTTGCCGCCTGCTAGATGGAGAACAAATCGTTCGTTATTCAAAGTGTTTAATTCAAATTCCAGCTGAACTCCGAAAAGGATGTACATGTAGCTGCTTCTCAAAAAAATGTAGATAATGTTTTGTTCACAATAAGTTGAAATTGAAACAATTTGTTATCTCTGAAATAGTAGTTTTATCCTAAGCTTTTCCCGTTTAAGAATATTTCCGATTTGACGACCCTGTCGAAGTAGAACAAACTGATTTATCACCCGGATTGTGGTGAGTGAAGCCTTGCACACTAGACCAGTCCTATGCGATAACGCCAGCATACAATGATCCTTTTTGACAGTTTTTGACAAGTGAACATGCGTTGATTTGATTAACGTTCTTTATTCTTATGATTGATATCCTCAAACGTTATCAATTAGTCTCTAAAACTTTGACTTCTAGAAGAAGCTTTCCGTTTAATGTTCCATATAAACAACGACTCAGTATATTATCTGTTATGAATGTACATGGAAGCTTAGCTAGGCTAGCTGAAACACAGATTTACCTGGACGTTTGGTTAGCTATGGATATTTCACTTTCAGATTCTATCAGTTAACTCTTTCAAGACAATAAATTTGGCTGAAGGGATCGTTCAGTAAAAATCTTAAATGAATACAAATGTTTTTCTGTCAAAGATTGAGGCTGCTTTTCCATTGAATTCGTTCTGATACAATTAGGCGGAGATCTACTCTCTTTGGAATACCAATCTTGTCATTTACATTTCGACTGACGGAGTCTTAGAACATCATGGTTGTTGCATAGACGTACGTCTTTTGCAGAACAAAAGGAATAGGCCATCGAGATTCCATTGTGTTGCATGTACAGTTGTTCATGGAGGGAAAAGTTTTATGTTCTCATTCATAAATCATTACCAGTGTACACGTTGTTCCGATATATCAATATTCAAAAAGTTTTCATAACATGATAATAGTTTTTTTTTCGGTGAAACGTCCGAAATCTATTTCAAGCTGTTACATGGTTGCCAACATATTTGCAGTATCTCTTTGGGGGAATTTTGTGATATTAGAATTGATGGTCATGATGTACATAGTAATACAATGAATACACACTGGGTCAGATTGCCCTTGGGTGAATAATGAACACT
The DNA here is from genome assembly GCA_949152475.1 of Terebella lapidaria. Taxonomy (NCBI): domain Eukaryota; kingdom Metazoa; phylum Annelida; class Polychaeta; order Terebellida; family Terebellidae; genus Terebella; species Terebella lapidaria. The sequence goes on from OX424562.1 coordinate 5,971,463, forward strand.
ATGATAACGTTCACTTTTGCAACATAACTTGCCATCTTCAGTACATACTCGGGAACACATCATACGATTAATTCAACAATATGCCACTACCTGTTATTCCATTGCTGCACCACACCAATGCCAACTTTTTCAATTTTCACCATAGAAGTTTGAAATTCGGTAGAACATTGCCGTTTGACTCCCAAGTGAAGTATGCAAAGTTATAGAACGATACTATCTAGCATCGCAAAAACAGTGTAAACAAGTTGGAAAAATCAGAGTATCCAACATCATCATCAAATAAAGAAGAACATTAGGTATCTACCGTTATACCCGATGAACGATCAAAGTATCAAAGCATTGAAGTATCAAAACCGATGGACTGTTCATCAAAGTATCAAAGCCGATGGATTGTTCATCAAAGTATTAAAGCCGATGGACTGTTCATCAAAGTATCAAATCTGATGGACTGTTGTTCATCGAAGTATCAAAACCAATGGACTGTTCATCAAAGTATCGAAGCTGATGGACTGTTCATCAAAGTATCAATGCTGATGAACTGTTCATCAAAGTATCAAAACCGATGGTCTGTTCATCAAAGTATCAATGCTGACGGACTGTTTATCAAAGTATCAAAACCGATGGACTGTTCATCAAGGTATCAAAGCCGATGGACTGTTCATTAAAGTATAAAAACCGATGGACTGTTCATCAAGGTATCAAAACCGATGGACCGTCAATCACAGTCGGATGTGCCATGGTTTGTGTGACGCCCTTCGTTGCGCTCTTCTGGCGAAACAAACCTCTGACCAATGATCATCAAGGGTCGTGTCACCAAAATATTATCAGGAGCGTAGGGGACATCTGGCAGTCACGTGGTATTATTTACTTCCTGTCCTGTCATGTGCAGTGAAGATGGATACATCCGATATAGATCGGAGATTGCACACTGATATCACGTAATGTCTCATGTACCTGCCGTAATGGGTGATATGGCTGGAAAATGACCACGTTTCAGTGGCATGATGAAAATATGTGAGCTGTATCATATGAATGCATTTAGATGTATTTTGACTGTGAACGTGGAAATGCCTGAATATTGGTGACTGGCTGGTAACATTGTACAAAGGTCCACATATGGTGAGGACATGGTTCTCACTGCAAGCACAAACATGAAATATTCATGAAACAATTCTGTTTATTCAATTCTGACCACCTCGAAGTTTGAGGAGTTGCTGCCTGCTAGATGGAGAACAATTGGCTCGTTATTTAAAGTATTTAATTCAAATTCCAGCTGAACTCCGAAAAGGATGTACATGTAGCTGCTTCTCAAAATAATGTAGATACTGTTTTGTTCACAAAATACTGACATTGAACCAGTTAGTTATCTCTGAAGTTTTTGAAATAATAGTTTTATCATAAGCTCTTCGCGTTTAGGAATATATCCAATCTCGAATATGTTACTGTGGTTTGAATATTTTACTGTGGTTTGAAATGCATCTTCAATCCATATTTTGGCATTTAGGACCTAGAATCTTGAAAATTTGAGATATATGTTCATTCATAACATATCCATCGTACAGTACAATATTCACTCTCGAACTCCAGTTTTTTGTTGTTGTTTTCACCAGGATTTCTAACTATGGACTCATATAATTTATAGGATAAATCTCTCGAACACTCGTGTCTTCGAAAACGTGTTATCACCAGAATAAAACCTGAGGTAACACTAGGATACATCCAGTTATCATCAATACACATTGGCATCGTCTGCAATGTATTGTCTAGGACTAGAGGCAGTATTGGAGAATTATGTTTTTATTTGTATGTAGATAATTAGTTTCGTGATAAAGTATCGACATCAGCTGTCTGGTTTGTCTTTTGAATCAATTTTGAACATAATGGGGTAAATGTTTTCAAAGCGAAATTCCGGCATCTTTGACGACCCTGTCGAAGTAGAAGAAACTGATTTATCACCCGGGTTGTGGTAAGTAAAGCCTGGCACATTAGACCATCATGTTAACGCCAGCATACACTGATCCTTTTTGACAGTTTTAAAAGTGAAAATGCGTTGCTTTGATTAACGTTCTCCTTTATTCTTATGACTGATATCCTCCAATGAAAACGATGAGGAATTTGATGTTATCAATTAGTCTATAAACTTTGACACCTAGACAGAAGCTTTCCGTTTAATATTCCATATAAACAGCGACTCGGTATGTTATTTGTTATGAATGGACGTGGAAGCTTAGCTAGGCTAGCTCAAACACAAACATACCTGGATGTTTGGATAGTTATGGATATTGCACTTTTAGATTCTATCAGTTATCTCTTTCAAGATAATACATTTGGCTGAAGGGATTGTTCAGTATAAATCTCAAATGAATACATATGTTTCTCTGTTGAAGATTGAGGCTGATTTTCCATTGAATTCTTTCTGATACAATTAGGCGGGGTAATGCTTACAAATGAAAGTTATCTACTCTTTTGCATACCTATCTTGTCAGTTACATGTCGACTGATGGAGTCTTAGAACATCGTGGATGTTGCATAGACATACGTCTTTTATCAGAACAAATAGAATAGGCCATCGAGGTTCCATTGTATTACAGTACAGTTATTCATAGAGGGAAAAGTTTTATGTTCTCGTATATAAATCATAACCAATGTACACGTTGTTGCGATATATATCAATACTTAAAAAGATTTTATAACTAGGCAATAGTTTTGTTTTCGGTGGAACGTCCAAAATCTATTTCAAGCTGTTTTTCTGGGGGGTGGGGGGAGGGGGGGGTGGTACTTCTAAAAATTTATTTTGTGATATTTGAATTTCGAGTCCTGATGTACTTTTAAAAAATTATTTTGTGATATTTGAATTTCGGGTCCTGATGTTAATAGCAATACAATAAATACACACTGGGTCAAATTGCCCTTGGGTGAATAATGGTTCATTCAACAGTATACCACTATTCTAAATATATACCTGCTATTTCTTTGCTGCAAATCGTCATAGTTCCCGCACCAATGCCAACTTTTTCACTTTTCGCGATAGAACATTGCCGTTTGACTCCCAAGTGAAGTATGCCCAGTTATAGAACGATACCATCTAACATCGCAAAACTATCGGCAAAAACAGTGTAAACAAGTTAGAAAAATCAGAGTATCCAACATCATCATCAAGAATAACATTAAGTATCGACCGTTATAGCAGATAAACGATCAAAGTGTCAAAGCCGATGGACTGTTCATCAAAGTATCGAATCCGATGGACTGCTCAACAAAGTATCAAAGCCAATGGACTGTTCAACAAAGTATCAAAGCCAATGGACTGTTCATCCAAGTATCAAAGCCGATAGACTGTTCAACAAAGTATCAAAGCCGATGGACTGTTCATCAAAGTATCAAAGCATTAAAGTATCAAAGCCGATGGACTGTTCAACAAAGTATCAAAGCTGATGGACTGTTCATCAAAGTATCAAAGCCGATGGACTGTTCATCCAAGTATCAAAGCCAATGAACTGTTCAACAAAGTACATGAGAAAAATGTAATGATGTGAGACACACGTTCATATCATTTGTACTTGAACATGAACTGAAGTTCCAAATCAGACTGAGTCATTTCCTTGACAGTGTCTATGCCTATTTATATCACTCACATTTGCAATTTTATTTCTCGGTTGATTTATGTTTGGTTCCTCGTTTTCCATGTCTGACATTTCAGACAGTCGTTCAATTAAAATTTTGATGTTTGGGGTGACTGTTCGAAAAGTTTCCATTGGTTCAGCATTGGTCCAGCTGGCCATCATTCATCCGTTTGCATTCCCCAATTTTGCATCCAATTAGCCAGGCAATAACCGTTTACTTTAGCATCATTATGTAGTTACAAACTTATAAATGTAACATTTTTATGAGCAGTGGTGATTGACAACAGCGACTGACTGTCTAAATTACCCGTGATAACGAGTTCATTGCAGTTCTTCTATGTTGAGAACGTAGACTTTGATTTATTTCCTTTACAAAACTTGTGCTCATCAATCAAACTGGCGAAACTATAGCTTTCACTCTGATCGTCTCCGCTTGCTGTTACTCGAAACTTCTTCTCTATTCCAGTCCTCAGATTTATGACTTTGTTTTGGTTAGTGATCTTGGACTTGACTGGCTCAGATATTCAGGGTTTGTTTTTCGTATGTTCTGAACATGTTTGATATGTAGACAACATTGTATGAAAAAAAAACTCGATATATTCCACCAATTTTCGTTCTAAACATCATCTATATTAGTAAGGAATATGCATGAAATAATCAGTCCACATGTATGTCCCTTTTGAAGGATGTATTCTAGATATTCACCACATATTCATATCATCATCACTGATGTGTATGACATACATACATAAACTTTAATCGTTTGTAATTACTCAACTACATTAACGGCAACCCGCCCAAGGCTAGTCATGCGACGACTTCACGTGTATTCGTCTAAATTACCAGTGCACGGAACCTATGGGTCACGTACGACGGATCTCCAGATGTCTTTTTGTCCAGTGAGCGTGGAGTTCACGTCCAGACCTGATATGGGCTCTCGATCAATGATGAATTCACAGCACCTGACGAGTACAGAAATGAAATCTTGCAAGAGGACCTTGCTTCATCTTCATCTCTGAACTTAGATGATCAGATCATGGTTTTGATTTTTTATATTGTTCTGCATTGAATGTGCTTATTTATGTCAGTAATTATGTTGTGATATGATACGCAGAAAACATGTCAGGATTGAACGAATACACTCTGCTCTTTAGCCTTTAATTTATTGTGAACAACTAACTGGCCGAGTCCATCACAGTCGGATGTGCCATGGTTTGTGTGACGTCCACTTTTGCGCTCTTCTGATGGAACAAATCTCTGACCAATGATCATCACGGGTCGTGTCACCAAAACATTGTCAGTAACGTAGCGGACACCTGCCAATCACGTGGTATTGTTTACTTCCTGTCCTGTCATGTGCAGTGAAGATGGATACATGCAGTCATATAGACCGGAGAATGCACACTGATGTCACGTAATGTCTCATGTACCCGCCATAATGGGTGATATGGCTGGAAAAGGACGACGAATCAGTGATATGATGAAAATATGCCAGCTGTATCATATGGCTGCATATAGATGTATTTTGACTGTGAACGTGAAAACGACTGAATATTGGTGACTGGCTGGTAACATTGTCCGAAGGTCCACATGTGGTGAAAACATGGTTCTCACTGCAAGGACAAGCATGAAATATTCATGAAACAATTTTGTTTATTCAATTCTGACCACCTCGAAGTTTGAGGAGTTGCTGCCTGCTAGATGGAGAACAAATCGTTCGTTATTCAAAGAGTTTAATTCAAATTCCAGCTGAACTCCGAAAAGGATGTACATGTAGCTGCTTCTCAAAATAATGTAGATACTGTTTTGTTAACAAAAAACTGACATTGAACCAATCAGTTATCTATGAAAGTTTTGAAATAATAGTTTTATCCTAAGTTTTTCTCGTTTAAGAATATATCCAATCTCGAATATGTGTGTAGAACTGTTGAAAAGTTATGGGAATATGTACAATATTGATATAACACCTAATATTTTACTGTGGTTTGAAATGCATCTTCAATCCATATTTTGGCATTTGGGACCTAGAATCTTGAAAAATTTAGATAAATGTTCATTCATAACATGTCCCTCGTACAGTACAATATTCACTCTCGAACTTCAGTTGTTTTTGTTGTTTTCACCAGGATTTCTAACTAGGGACTCGTATAATTCATAGGATAAATTTCTCGAACACTCGTGTCTTCTAAAACGTGTTATCACCAGAATCATACCTGAGGTAACACTAGGATACATCCAGTTATCATCAATACACATTGGCATCGTCTGCAAAGTATTGTCTAGAACTAGACGCCGTATTGGAGAAATTTTTTTATTGTATGTAGATAATTAGTTTCGTGATAAAGTATCGACGTCAGCTGTCTGGTTTGTCTTTTGAATCAATTTTGAACATAATGGGGTAAATGTATTCAAAGCGAAATTCCGTCATCTTTGACGACCCTGTCGAAGTAGAAGAAACCACCCGGATTGTGGTAAGTAAAGCTTGGCACATTAGACCAGCTCTATTCGATAACGCCAGCATACACTGATCCTTTTTGACAGTTTTAGAAGTGAAAATGCGTTGCTCTGATTAAAGTTCTCCTTTATTCTTATGATTGATATCCTCCAATGAAAACGATGAGGAATTTGGAATTAGTCTGTAAACTTTGACTTCTAGACAGAAGCTTTCCGTTTAATATTCCATATAAACAACGACTCAGTATCTTATTTGTTATAAATGGACGTGGAAGATTAGCTAGGCTAGCTCAAACACAGACATACCTGGATGTTTGGATAGTTATGGATATTGCACTTTCAGATTCTATCAGTTATCTCTTTCAAGATAATACATTTGGCTGAAGGGATTGTTCAGTATAAATCTCAAATGAATACATATGTTTTTCTGTTAAAGATTGAGGCTGATTTTCCATTGAATTCTTTCTGATACAATTAGGCGGGGTAATGCTTACAAATGAAAGTTATCTACTCTTTTGCATACCTATCTTGTCAGTTACATGTCGACTGATGGAGTCTTAAAACATCGTGGATGTTGCATAGACATACGTCTTTCGCAGAACAGATAGAATAGGCAATCGAGGTTCCATTGTATTACAGTACAGTTATTCATAGAGGGAAACGTTTTATGTTCTCGTATATAAATCATAACCAATGTACACGTTGTTGCGATATATATCAATACTTAAAAAGATTTTATAACTAGGCAATAGTTTTGTTTTCGGTGGAACGTCCGAAATCTATTTCAAGCTGTTACATGGTTGCCAACATATTCACATTATCTCTTTTTCTGGGGGGGGGGGGGGGGGGAAAGGGTTGGTACTTTTAAAAATTTATTTTGTGATATTTGAATTTCGGGTCCTGATGTACTTTTAAAAATTTATTTTGTGATATTTGAATTTCGGGTCCTGATGTACATAGCAATACAATAAATACACACTGGGTCAAATTGCCCTTGGGTGAATAATGAACATCATACGATTCATTCAACAGTATACAACTATTCTAAATATATACCTGCTATTCCTTTGCTGCAAATTGTCATAGTTCCCGCACCAATGCCAACTTTTTCAATTTTCGCGATAGAACATTGCCGTTTGACTCCCAAGTGAAGTATGCCCAGTTATAGAACGATACCATCTAACATCGCAAAAATATCGGCAAAAACAGTGTAAACAAGTTAGAATTATCAGAGTATCCAACATCATCATCAAGAATAACATTAGGTATCGACCGTTATAGCAGATAAAAGATCAAAGTGTCAAAGCCGATGGACTGTTCATCAAAGCATCGAATGGACTGCTCAACAAAGTATCAAAGCCAATGGACTGTTCATCCAAGTATCAAAGCCGATAGACTGTTCAACAAAGTATCAAAGCCGATGGACTGTTCATCAAAGTATCAAATCATTAAAGTATCAAAGCCGATGGACTGTTCAACAAAGTATCAAAGCTGATGGACTGTTCATCAAAGTATCAAAGCCGATGGACTGTTCATCCAAGTATCAAAGCCAATGGACTGTTCAACAAAGTACATGAGAAAAATGTAATGATGTGAGACACACGTTCATATCATTTGTACTTGAACATGAACTGAAGTTCCAAATCAGACTGAGTCATTTTCTTGACAGTGTCTATGCCTATTTATATCACTCACATTTGCAATTTTATTTCTCGGTTGATTTATGTTTGGTTCCTCGTTTTCCATGTCTGACATTTCAGACAGTCGTTCAATTAAAATTTTGATGTTTGGGGTGACTGTTTGAAAAATTTCCATTGGTTCAGCATTGGTCCAGCTGGCCATCATCCATCCGTTTGCATTCCCCGATTTTGCGTTCAATTAGCCAGGCAATAACCGTTTACTTTAGCATCATTATGTAGTTACAAACTTATAAATGTAACATTTTTATGAGCCGTGCTGATTGACAACAGCGACTGACTGTCTAAATTACCCGTGATAACGAATTCATTGCAGTTCTTCTATGTTGAGAACGTAGACTTTGATTTATTTCCTTTACAAAACTTGTGCTCATCAATCAAACTGGCGAAACTATAGCTCTCACTCTGATCGTCTCCAGTTGCTTTTACTCGAAAATTCTTCTCTATTCCAGTCCTCAGATTTATGCCTTTGTTTTGGTTAGTGATCTTGGACTTGACTGGCGCAGATATTCAGGGTTTGTTTTTCGTATGTTCTGAACATGTTAGATATGTAGACAACATTGTATGAAAAAAGACCTCGATATATTCCACCAATTTTCGTTCTAAACATCGTCTATATTAGTAAGGAATATGCATTAAATAATCAGTGCACATGTATGCCCCGTGTGAAGGATGTATTCTACATATTCACCACATATTCATATCATCATTACTGATGTGTATCAAATGCAGACATCAACTTTAAACGTTTGTAATTACTCAATGACATTTGCGGCAACCCCTCCAGGGCTGGGCATGCAACGACTTCACGTGTACTCGACCAAATTATCAGTACACAGAACCTACGGGTTACGTACGACCGATCTCCAGATGTCTTATTGTCCAATGACCGTGAAGCTCACGTCCAGACCTGACACGGGCTCTCGATCAACTGTGAATTCACAGCACCTGACGTGTACAGAAATGAAATCTTGCAAGAGGACCTTGCTTCATCTTCATCTCTGAACTTAGATGGTCAGATCATAGTTTCGATTTTTGATAATGTTCTGCATTGAATGTGCTTATTGATGTCAGTAATTATGTTGTGATATAATTCACTCTCCTCTTTAGCTCTTAATTTATTGTGAACAACCAACTGGCCGAGTCAATCACAGCCGGATGTGCCATGGTTTGTGTGACGTCCACTGTTGCGCTCTTCTGGTGGAACAAACCTCTGACTAATGATTATCACGGGTCGTGTCACCAAAATATTGTTAGTAGCGTAGGAGACACCTGCCAATCACGTGGTATTGTTTACTTCCTGTCCTGTCATGTGCAGTGAAGATAGATACATGAAGTCATTCAGACCGGATATTGCACACTGATGTCACGTAATGTCTCCAATACCCGCCATAATGGGTGATACGGCCGGAAAATGACGACATATCAAGGATATGATGAAAATATGCCAGCTGTATCATATGAATGCATATAGATGTATCTTGACTGTGAACGTGAAAATGACTGAATATTGGGGACTGGCTGGTAACATTGTACAAAGGGCCACATGTGGTGAAAACATGGTTCTCACTGCAGGCACAAGCATGAAATATTCATGAAACAATTTAATTTTATTCGATTCTGACCACCTCGAAGTTTGAGGAGTTGCCGCCTGCTAGATGGAGAACAAATCGTTCGTTATTCAAAGTGTTCAATTCAAATTCCAGCTGAACTCCGAAAAGGATGTACATGTAGCTGCTTCTCAAAAAAATGTAGATAATGTTTTGTTCACAATAAGTTGACATTGAAACAATTTGTTATCTCTGAAATAGTAGTTTTATCCTAAGCTTTTCCCGTTTAAGAATATTTCCGATTTGACGACCCTGTCGAAGTAGAACAAACTGATTTATCACCCAGATTGTGGTGAGTGAAGCCTTGCACACTAGACCAGCCCTATGCGATAACGCCAGCATACAATGATCCTTTTTGACAGTTTTTGACAAGTGAACATGCGTTGATTTGATTAACGTTCTTCTTTATTCTTATGATTGATATCCTCAAACGTTATCAATTAGTCTCTAAAACTTTGACTTCTAGAAGAAGCTTTCCGTTTAATGTTCCATATAAACAACGACTCAGTATATTATCTGTTATGAATGTACGTGGAAGCTCAGCTAGGCTAGCTGAAACACAGATTTACCTGGACGTTTGGTTAGCTATGGATATTTCACTTTCAGATTCTATCAGTTAACTCTTTCAAGACAATAAATTTGGCTGAAGGGATCGTTCAGTAAAAATCTTAAATGAATACAAATGTTTTTCTGTCAAAGATTGAAGCTGCTTTTCCATTGAATTCGTTCTGATACAATTAGGCGGGGATCTACTCTCTTTGGAATACCAATCTTGTCATTTACATTTCGACTGACGGAGTCTTAGAACATCATGGTTGTTGCATAGACGTACGTCTTTTGCAGAACAAAAGGAATAGGCCATCGAGATTCCATTGTGTTGCATGTACAGTTGTTCATGGAGGGAAAAGTTTTATGTTCTCATTCATAAATCATTACCAGTGTACACGTTGTTCCGATTATATCAATATTCAAAAAGTTTTCATAACATGATAATAGTTTTTTTTTCGGTGAAACGTCCGAAATCGATTTCAAGCTGTTACATGGTTGCCAACATATTTGCAGTATCTCTTTGGGGGAATTTTGTGATATTAGAATTGATGGTCATGATGTACATAGTAATACAATGAATACACACTGGGTCAGATTGCCCTTGGGTGAATAATGAACACTATGATAACGTTCACTTTTGCAACATAACTTGCCATCTTCAGTACATACTCGGGAACACATCATACGATTAATTCAACAATATGCCACTACCTGTTATTCCATTGCTGCACCACACCAATGCCAACTTTTTCAATTTTCACCATAGAAGTTTGAAATTCGGTAGAACAATACCGTTTGACTCCCAAGTGAAGTGTGCAAAGTTATAGAACGATACTATCTAGCATCGCAAAAACAGTGTAAACAAGTTGGAAAAATCAGAGTATCCGACATCATCATCAAATAAAGAAGAACATTAAGTATCTACCGTTATACCCGATGAACGATCAAAGTATCAAAGCATTGAAGAATCGAAGCCGATGGACTGTTCATGAAAGTATCAAAACCGATGGACTGTTCATCAAAGTATCAAAGCTGATGGATTGTTCATCAAAGTATTAAAGCCGATGGACTGTTCATCAAAGTATCAAATCTGATGGACTGTTGTTCATCGAAGTATCAAAACCAATGGACTGTTCATCAAAGTATCGAAGCTGATGGACTGTTCATCAAAGTATCAATACTGATGAACTGTTCATCAAAGTATCAAAACCGATGGTCTGTTCATCATAGTATCATTGCTGACTGACTGTTTATCAAAGTATCAAAACCGATGGACTGTTCATCAAGGTATCAAAGCCGATGGACTGTTCATTAAAGTATAAAAACCGATGGACTGTTCATCAAGGTATCAAAACCGATGGACCGTCAATCACAGTCGGATGTGCCATGGTTTGTGTGACGCCCTTCGTTGCGCTCTTCTGGCGAAACAAACCTCTGACCAATGATCATCATGGGTCGTGTCACCAATACATTGTCAGTAACGTAGCGGACACCTGCCAATCACGTGGTATTGTTTACTTCCTGTCCTGTCATGTGCAGTGAAGATGGATACATGCAGTCATATAGACCGGAGATTGCACACTGATGTCACGTAATGTCTCATGTACCCGCCATAATGGGTGATATGGCTGGAAAAGGACGACGAATCAGTGATATGATGAAAATATGCCAGCTGTATCATATGGCTGCATATAGATGTATTTTGACTGTGAACGTGAAAATGACTGAATATTGGTGACTGGCTGGTGACATTGTCCGAAGGTCCACGTGTGGTGGAAACATGGTTCTCACTGCAAGGACAAGCATGAAATATTCATGAAACAATTTTGTTTACTCAATTCTGACCACCTCGAAGTTTGAGGAGTTGCTGCCTGCTAGAAGGAGAACAATTGGCTCGTTATTTAAAGTATTTAATTCAAATTCCAGCTGAACTCCGAAAAGAATGTACATGTAGCTGCTTCTCAAAATAATGTAGACACTGGTTTGTCCTCAAAATACTGACACTGAACCAATTAGTTATTTCTGAAATTTTGGAAATAACAGTTTTTTCCTAAGCTTTTCTCGTTTCAAAAATATATCCAATCTCGAATATGTGTGTAGAACTGTTGAAAAGTTATTGGGATATGTACAACATTAATATAACACCTAATATTTTACTGTGGTTTGAAATGCATCTTCAATCCATATTTTGGCATTTAGGACCTAGAATCTTGAAAATTTGAGATATATGTTCATTCATAACATGTCCATCGTACAGTACAATATTCACTCTCGAACTTCAGTTGTTTTTGTTGTTTTCACCAGGATTTCTAACTAGGGACTCGTATAATTCATAGGATAAATTTCTCGAACACTCGTGTCTTCTAAAACGTGTTATCACCAGAATCATACCTGAGGTAACACTAGGATACATCCAGTTATCATCAATACACATTGGCATCGTCTGCAAAGTATTGTCTAGAACTAGACGCCGTATTGGAGAAATTTTTTTATTGTATGTAGATAATTAGTTTCGTGATAAAGTATCGACGTCAGCTGTCTGGTTTGTCTTTTGAATCAATTTTGAACATAATGGGGTAAATGTATTCAAAGCGAAATTCCGTCATCTTTGACGACCCTGTCGAAGTAGAAGAAACCACCCGGATTGTGGTAAGTAAAGCTTGGCACATTAGACCAGCTCTATTCGATAACGCCAGCATACACTGATCCTTTTTGACAGTTTTAGAAGTGAAAATGCGTTGCTCTGATTAAAGTTCTCCTTTATTCTTATGATTGATATCCTCCAATGAAAACGATGAGGAATTTGGAATTAGTCTGTAAACTTTGACTTCTAGACAGAAGCTTTCCGTTTAATATTCCATATAAACAACGACTCAGTATCTTATTTGTTATAAATGGACGTGGAAGATTAGCTAGGCTAGCTCAAACACAGACATACCTGGATGTTTGGATAGTTATGGATATTGCACTTTCAGATTCTATCAGTTATCTCTTTCAAGATAATACATTTGGCTGAAGGGATTGTTCAGTATAAATCTCAAATGAATACATATGTTTTTCTGTTAAAGATTGAGGCTGATTTTCCATTGAATTCTTTCTGATACAATTAGGCGGGGTAATGCTTACAAATGAAAGTTATCTACTCTTTTGCATACCTATCTTGTCAGTTACATGTCGACTGATGGAGTCTTAAAACATCGTGGATGTTGCATAGACATACGTCTTTCGCAGAACAGATAGAATAGGCAATCGAGGTTCCATTGTATTACAGTACAGTTATTCATAGAGGGAAACGTTTTATGTTCTCGTATATAAATCATAACCAATGTACACGTTGTTGCGATATATATCAATACTTAAAAAGATTTTATAACTAGGCAATAGTTTTGTTTTCGGTGGAACGTCCGAAATCTATTTCAAGCTGTTACATGGTTGCCAACATATTCACATTATCTCTTTTTCTGGGGGGGGGGGGGGGGAAAGGGTTGGTACTTTTAAAAATTTATTTTGTGATATTTGAATTTCGGGTCCTGATGTACTTTTAAAAATTTATTTTGTGATATTTGAATTTCGGGTCCTGATGTACATAGCAATACAATAAATACACACTGGGTCAAATTGCCCTTGGGTGAATAATGAACATCATACGATTCATTCAACAGTATACAACTATTCTAAATATATACCTGCTATTCCTTTGCTGCAAATTGTCATAGTTCCCGCACCAATGCCAACTTTTTCAATTTTCGCGATAGAACATTGCCGTTTGACTCCCAAGTGAAGTATGCCCAGTTATAGAACGATACCATCTAACATCGCAAAAATATCGGCAAAAACAGTGTAAACAAGTTAGAATTATCAGAGTATCCAACATCATCATCAAGAATAACATTAGGTATCGACCGTTATAGCAGATAAAAGATCAAAGTGTCAAAGCCGATGGACTGTTCATCAAAGCATCGAATGGACTGCTCAACAAAGTATCAAAGCCAATGGACTGTTCATCCAAGTATCAAAGCCGATAGACTGTTCAACAAAGTATCAAAGCCGATGGACTGTTCATCAAAGTATCAAATCATTAAAGTATCAAAGCCGATGGACTGTTCAACAAAGTATCAAAGCTGATGGACTGTTCATCAAAGTATCAAAGCCGATGGACTGTTCATCCAAGTATCAAAGCCAATGGACTGTTCAACAAAGTACATGAGAAAAATGTAATGATGTGAGACACACGTTCATATCATTTGTACTTGAACATGAACTGAAGTTCCAAATCAGACTGAGTCATTTTCTTGACAGTGTCTATGCCTATTTATATCACTCACATTTGCAATTTTATTTCTCGGTTGATTTATGTTTGGTTCCTCGTTTTCCATGTCTGACATTTCAGACAGTCGTTCAATTAAAATTTTGATGTTTGGGGTGACTGTTTGAAAAATTTCCATTGGTTCAGCATTGGTCCAGCTGGCCATCATCCATCCGTTTGCATTCCCCGATTTTGCGTTCAATTAGCCAGGCAATAACCGTTTACTTTAGCATCATTATGTAGTTACAAACTTATAAATGTAACATTTTTATGAGCCGTGCTGATTGACAACAGCGACTGACTGTCTAAATTACCCGTGATAACGAATTCATTGCAGTTCTTCTATGTTGAGAACGTAGACTTTGATTTATTTCCTTTACAAAACTTGTGCTCATCAATCAAACTGGCGAAACTATAGCTCTCACTCTGATCGTCTCCAGTTGCTTTTACTCGAAAATTCTTCTCTATTCCAGTCCTCAGATTTATGCCTTTGTTTTGGTTAGTGATCTTGGACTTGACTGGCGCAGATATTCAGGGTTTGTTTTTCGTATGTTCTGAACATGTTAGATATGTAGACAACATTGTATGAAAAAAGACCTCGATATATTCCACCAATTTTCGTTCTAAACATCGTCTATATTAGTAAGGAATATGCATTAAATAATCAGTGCACATGTATGCCCCGTGTGAAGGATGTATTCTACATATTCACCACATATTCATATCATCATTACTGATGTGTATCAAATGCAGACATCAACTTTAAACGTTTGTAATTACTCAATGACATTTGCGGCAACCCCTCCAGGGCTGGGCATGCAACGACTTCACGTGTACTCGACCAAATTATCAGTACACAGAACCTACGGGTTACGTACGACCGATCTCCAGATGTCTTATTGTCCAATGACCGTGAAGCTCACGTCCAGACCTGACACGGGCTCTCGATCAACTGTGAATTCACAGCACCTGACGTGTACAGAAATGAAATCTTGCAAGAGGACCTTGCTTCATCTTCATCTCTGAACTTAGATGGTCAGATCATAGTTTCGATTTTTGATAATGTTCTGCATTGAATGTGCTTATTGATGTCAGTAATTATGTTGTGATATAATTCACTCTCCTCTTTAGCTCTTAATTTATTGTGAACAACCAACTGGCCGAGTCAATCACAGCCGGATGTGCCATGGTTTGTGTGACGTCCACTGTTGCGCTCTTCTGGTGGAACAAACCTCTGACTAATGATTATCACGGGTCGTGTCACCAAAATATTGTTAGTAGCGTAGGAGACACCTGCCAATCAC
Source organism: Terebella lapidaria (assembly GCA_949152475.1). Lineage (NCBI taxonomy): Eukaryota > Metazoa > Annelida > Polychaeta > Terebellida > Terebellidae > Terebella > Terebella lapidaria. The sequence continues at coordinate 5,987,006 of OX424562.1, forward strand.
GTGGTATTGTTTACTTCCTGTCCTGTCATGTGCAGTGAAGATAGATACATGAAGTCATTCAGACCGGATATTGCACACTGATGTCACGTAATGTCTCCAATACCCGCCATAATGGGTGATACGGCCGGAAAATGACGACATATCAAGGATATGATGAAAATATGCCAGCTGTATCATATGAATGCATATAGATGTATCTTGACTGTGAACGTGAAAATGACTGAATATTGGGGACTGGCTGGTAACATTGTACAAAGGGCCACATGTGGTGAAAACATGGTTCTCACTGCAGGCACAAGCATGAAATATTCATGAAACAATTTAATTTTATTCGATTCTGACCACCTCGAAGTTTGAGGAGTTGCCGCCTGCTAGATGGAGAACAAATCGTTCGTTATTCAAAGTGTTCAATTCAAATTCCAGCTGAACTCCGAAAAGGATGTACATGTAGCTGCTTCTCAAAAAAATGTAGATAATGTTTTGTTCACAATAAGTTGACATTGAAACAATTTGTTATCTCTGAAATAGTAGTTTTATCCTAAGCTTTTCCCGTTTAAGAATATTTCCGATTTGACGACCCTGTCGAAGTAGAACAAACTGATTTATCACCCAGATTGTGGTGAGTGAAGCCTTGCACACTAGACCAGCCCTATGCGATAACGCCAGCATACAATGATCCTTTTTGACAGTTTTTGACAAGTGAACATGCGTTGATTTGATTAACGTTCTTCTTTATTCTTATGATTGATATCCTCAAACGTTATCAATTAGTCTCTAAAACTTTGACTTCTAGAAGAAGCTTTCCGTTTAATGTTCCATATAAACAACGACTCAGTATATTATCTGTTATGAATGTACGTGGAAGCTCAGCTAGGCTAGCTGAAACACAGATTTACCTGGACGTTTGGTTAGCTATGGATATTTCACTTTCAGATTCTATCAGTTAACTCTTTCAAGACAATAAATTTGGCTGAAGGGATCGTTCAGTAAAAATCTTAAATGAATACAAATGTTTTTCTGTCAAAGATTGAGGCTGCTTTTCCATTGAATTCGTTCTGATACAATTAGGCGGGGATCTACTCTCTTTGGAATACCAATCTTGTCATTTACATTTCGACTGACGGAGTCTTAGAACATCATGGTTGTTGCATAGACGTACGTCTTTTGCAGAACAAAAGGAATAGGCCATCGAGATTCCATTGTGTTGCATGTACAGTTGTTCATGGAGGGAAAAGTTTTATGTTCTCATTCATAAATCATTACCAGTGTACACGTTGTTCCGATTATATCAATATTCAAAAAGTTTTCATAACATGATAATAGTTTTTTTTTCGGTGAAACGTCCGAAATCGATTTCAAGCTGTTACATGGTTGCCAACATATTTGCAGTATCTCTTTGGGGGAATTTTGTGATATTAGAATTGATGGTCATGATGTACATAGTAATACAATGAATACACACTGGGTCAGATTGCCCTTGGGTGAATAATGAACACTATGATAACGTTCACTTTTGCAACATAACTTGCCATCTTCAGTACATACTCGGGAACACATCATACGATTAATTCAACAATATGCCACTACCTGTTATTCCATTGCTGCACCACACCAATGCCAACTTTTTCAATTTTCACCATAGAAGTTTGAAATTCGGTAGAACAATACCGTTTGACTCCCAAGTGAAGTGTGCAAAGTTATAGAACGATACTATCTAGCATCGCAAAAACAGTGTAAACAAGTTGGAAAAATCAGAGTATCCGACATCATCATCAAATAAAGAAGAACATTAAGTATCTACCGTTATACCCGATGAACGATCAAAGTATCAAAGCATTGAAGAATCGAAGCCGATGGACTGTTCATGAAAGTATCAAAACCGATGGACTGTTCATCAAAGTATCAAAGCTGATGGATTGTTCATCAAAGTATTAAAGCCGATGGACTGTTCATCAAAGTATCAAATCTGATGGACTGTTGTTCATCGAAGTATCAAAACCAATGGACTGTTCATCAAAGTATCGAAGCTGATGGACTGTTCATCAAAGTATCAATACTGATGAACTGTTCATCAAAGTATCAAAACCGATGGTCTGTTCATCATAGTATCATTGCTGACTGACTGTTTATCAAAGTATCAAAACCGATGGACTGTTCATCAAGGTATCAAAGCCGATGGACTGTTCATTAAAGTATAAAAACCGATGGACTGTTCATCAAGGTATCAAAACCGATGGACCGTCAATCACAGTCGGATGTGCCATGGTTTGTGTGACGCCCTTCGTTGCGCTCTTCTGGCGAAACAAACCTCTGACCAATGATCATCATGGGTCGTGTCACCAATACATTGTCAGTAACGTAGCGGACACCTGCCAATCACGTGGTATTGTTTACTTCCTGTCCTGTCATGTGCAGTGAAGATGGATACATGCAGTCATATAGACCGGAGATTGCACACTGATGTCACGTAATGTCTCATGTACCCGCCATAATGGGTGATATGGCTGGAAAAGGACGACGAATCAGTGATATGATGAAAATATGCCAGCTGTATCATATGGCTGCATATAGATGTATTTTGACTGTGAACGTGAAAATGACTGAATATTGGTGACTGGCTGGTGACATTGTCCGAAGGTCCACGTGTGGTGGAAACATGGTTCTCACTGCAAGGACAAGCATGAAATATTCATGAAACAATTTTGTTTACTCAATTCTGACCACCTCGAAGTTTGAGGAGTTGCTGCCTGCTAGAAGGAGAACAATTGGCTCGTTATTTAAAGTATTTAATTCAAATTCCAGCTGAACTCCGAAAAGAATGTACATGTAGCTGCTTCTCAAAATAATGTAGACACTGGTTTGTCCTCAAAATACTGACACTGAACCAATTAGTTATTTCTGAAATTTTGGAAATAACAGTTTTTTCCTAAGCTTTTCTCGTTTCAAAAATATATCCAATCTCGAATATGTGTGTAGAACTGTTGAAAAGTTATTGGGATATGTACAACATTAATATAACACCTAATATTTTACTGTGGTTTGAAATGCATCTTCAATCCATATTTTGGCATTTAGGACCTAGAATCTTGAAAATTTGAGATATATGTTCATTCATAACATGTCCATCGTACAGTACAATATTCACTATCGAACTCCAGTTTTTTGTTGTTGTTTTCACCTGGATTTCTAACTATGGACTCATATAATTTATAGGATAAATCTCTCGAACACTCGTGTCTTCTAAAACGTGTTATCACCAGAATCATACCTGAGGTAACACTAGGATACATCCAGTTATCACCAATACACCCCGTGGCATCGTCTGCAATGTATTAGCTAGGACTAGAGGCAGTATTGGAGAATATGTTTTTAGTTGTATGTAGATAATATGTTTCATGATAGTATCGATGTCATTATTATTAAACATATTTATTTGAGTTTGATTTCTCAAATAGCCAAGGGCTAATCGAGTGAGATTTCCAACATAGTTTCACATTTGAGAACAAATACGGATACACAGATAAACATAGCACATATACATTATACATGTTACAATATGTTCAAAACAGACATGACATAAGATCAACACAGATGTAACGTGATGAGGATGATGCGAGAACAATGAAGAGTAAATGATTTAGGACTTCAAGTCTTAACTAGCGATGAAAAATTGGAATACAACCACTGTTTGAAATGGGGATGATGTTGGTGAACTAAAGGGATATTATTTACTCAGAGGTGGTCAGGGATCGTCTGAAGCTGTTAATGTTTGATCGAAACAAAACGCTGTGTAGAGGGAATGAACGTTTGAATGGCAAGCATAATCGCTTTATTGTTATCAAGTGAGAGAGCAGGGTCGCCTTTTGTTAACAGGCTGAGGTACCGGTTCGGATAGCGTTCGAATTCTGCAGACATGTTAGATATAGGGCATAATATAGGGGCTATGGCTTCAAACAAAGCAAGCCTCTGGACAGTGTACATAGGACACTCAAATAGGTAATGGATCGATGTTTCACGATCATGACCGCATTGGCAGTTCGGTTCATCTACGATGTGCTTACGAAAAAGATCGTCATTAAGAGTACTGTTATTCAAGCGGAGCCTAGTCAATAGAATGTTAGGGTAGCGTTGTCCAGTAGCGAACCAAGGTGGGGCTCTTCTATTTGCTCGATCTTTTTTTAGTTTGTTACGAAACATTGTATAGCTTAGGGCCCAGACAGTAGTGTTGGACAAGCTGTTCCATAGCGAAATGGACGTGGGTATGAGCGATCGTCGATATCTCTCAGTCTTACATCTAGGAGGCGTGAGATTTGGAACACTACGCAAAGGGTAAGCAGTGCCGGAGGGGGGGGGGGGTTCTGGGGTGGGGTGGAATTTTTTGAAGTCCCCGTCATAGTCCCCGCACCAATGCCAACTTCTTTCAATTTCGCGATAAAAGTTTGAAATTCGGGAGAACATTGCCGTTTGACTCCCAAGTGAAGTATGCCAAGTTATAGAAATGTAAGTATCATTTTATTACCACCAATACAGCCAAATTTTGATGATTCCAATAACAAACGTAAAACGCAACATTTTGCAAAAGAGACAAAGCCCAACCAAATACTTTATCAAAAGACACACTGGCGTCATCAGGGGCAGACAGTGTGGTTAATGTACTTGTTTCTACTGTACACCTGATGGAATTAGCATACAACTGCCCAACAACCTATGAAAACCATCTAGCATCGCAAAAATATCAGCAAAAACAGTGTAAACAAGTTCGAAAAATCAGAGTATCTAATATTATCATAAAATAAAGAATAACATTAAGTATCGACCGTTATAACGGATGAACGATCAAAGTATCAAAGCATTAAAGTATCAGAGCCACAGGACTGTTCGCCAAAGTATCAAAGCTGATAGACTATTCACCAAAGTATCAAAACACTAAAGAATCAAAGCTGATGGACTGTTCATTAAAGTCTCAAAGTCGATGGACTGTTAAAAAAAAGTATCAAAGCTGATGGACTGTTCATCAAAGTATCAAAGCCGATGGACTGTTCACCAAAGTATCAAAGCTGATGGACTGTTCATTAAAGTATCAAAGCCAATGGACAGTTCATCAAAGTGTCAAAGTCGATGGACTGTTTGTCAAAGTATCAAAGATGTTGGACTGTTCAGCAAAGTATCAAAGCCGATGGACTGTTCATCAAAGTATCAAAGCCGATGGACTGTTCAGCAAAATATCAAAGCCAAATGATTGGTCACCTCCTCCAAGCATCATCAGGAAATCCTTGTAAGCAGAGTGGGACTCCCGTTCCGCTGGTCTGTCGCAGACTTGGCAATGATATTCTTCACCGATATCTCGTCCTTGTTTTGTACCTTCCAAGGTTCTTCATCATCTCTTTTCTTCTCTATCCACATGATAGTCACCTTGAGCTTGTGAGCTCTGGTCGTGCTGATCACTCGGCCAATCCAGGGGTATGTTGCCAGCATACCAAATTCTACAACGGACTTCACGACAACATATTCGCCGATATGATAATATATTGGGTTGAATACGATCCCTGTACTTATCGGGGAAAAATTTTATTAAAGTGTACAATCAAGTAAATGGGAGGAGATTAGGACGCATGTTTGGAAGAAAAGGTCACCTTCTGGCAAAATCTGGCAAGCAACTTCGCGTCTGGTTCAGCTGTAAAACAGATGATAGATAGTTTAAAAGAAATCGAATAAAAAATTAATAGATGTTATCCGCATTAAGAATACGCACCTTGTGTGTTACTTGTTACCTTGCTCATTTGACTGTTTTAGTTATTTATTTTAATATGTTTATGTGCATTTCGTATGGTAGACATCTGGAACTGCCTCATAAAACTTTTCTGGCATTGTTCCTTAGCACGATATATTATCAACATGGATTTTCTATGATAAAGAGGAGCACAACATCAAAGGGAATAGGGCCATATAAAACGTAAAATGATTGGCATTAATATTTGACTAGGTTTTTGGTAAAAGACGTACAAGGGCAGATCCAAATCATAATACTATCATTTTTCTTGGTGCATATCATATCCAATCAATCATACCCATGTAGCTGTTTTCTATTTCTAGTTTGATATTCAGGTCTTTCTTTATCGCATCAAACAAGGTATTCTGCTACATATAGAATATACGGTACATATATATATCTGCCGAAATATGTTTAAAGCAATTATTTTGTACTTTTGCACAAAAACATAGCTTATGTAATGACAATAAATTGCAGGATAATATTTCTTTGATCTTGGATCAAAAGGGAGTCATATGATGCAATATAATATCATAATGCACTGAGTTTATTCAAGTAAATTTTATTCACGGAAACCAGTTGTGACAGTGTAAAGTCCAACGTTACACCACATGTTAGTTTTACCACAATGAGTAGCTACTCTACGTAACATGTACCACCAAATACCTCAAGTATGTTCCCAAATGATCCCCTTAAAAGGATAAAACGTCAAGTTTGAATCAGTACTTCAATGACATCGAGCAAACGAATATTCTTGCTTTCTTTGTAATTAGATTCACGTCTCTTGTAGACTGAAAATCGAAGTCGCACTGCTTGTTGCCCCGATGATTTGTGTCATGTTAAATTAATCACATTTGCAATTATATTAATCTTTTTGATTTATCATGTGGTCACTGTTTTTTTAGGTTTACAACTCAAACCTTCGCTCAATTATGTTCAATGTTTTGTTAAGTCTTTTTGAAATGCTTCAAATGATTTCGCATTAGTCCAGCCGCAATGTGATGCACAAACTTGTTTATCCACACGGATCCCGGGGAAGCCTGTTTGGATAGTATGCAAATGCAAACATCATCCATTTCCTTGTATTATCGCACCGGTGCAAGGAACGCCTGGTCACACACCATCGATCACCTGATCCCTGCTCGTCCAATCATCACGACCCTCACGTCTCCGACCTGAAGGGTTTTTTCTTACAAATTTCGTATTTTCCTGAACTGATGTATTTTCCTGATATCACGACTTGACTTTGCAAGGATAACCGTGTTCATACGTTTATGAATGCAGAGAATCAGTTCATGACTCCAGTTGTTCTGCGTAATTGTTTGCTTGGATATACTATGTAAATTTGTCATTGATAAACAACATGTTCGGAATATTAGAAAACAAGAAAATGCAGCTAACTGCGGGAGACGACATTAGAGCTCGAGCACATCATCAGCAACCCGACAGCTGAATGTATCTTACACAACGTTACCCCCCCCCCCCCCCAAAAAAAAAGAAAATTGCTACCATATCCTCCCCACATGATTTCAATTCATTCCCGTATATTATGATGAGAAAGTTATCTTACTTCATTCATATTCCTAATAAGTAAACATTTATTTGAACACAATAAAACAAATATGCCTGCTGAAATGTTATTGAACCTCAATAAAATATCCTTAAAAATATTGGAAACTATGAGGAATATCTGCATCTGAGATCGAGATGTAGCCTAACACATTCCCAGTGGGCAAATTGAAAGACCAGTTCGAAATAAAAGGCTTCACAACCCAGCAGGAAACACTTTGTCAAGTGATAAAATACATCGATTCAAATTACGGTAAATGTAACCGTCGCATCGCAGACGAATCGTTGTGTTTATTTCATAACGTGAAAGACAGCCACACGCGAGATTAAATCGTGCATGCATGCACGAATTGCTGCACAGAAAATATGTGTTCCAAAATACGCATCATTGCGGTAAAATTTGCTTTGCATTCTGGGAACGTCAATTTCCATCGGCTCCGCCATTTTGGGACGTTTTTAGATAAATGGAGCGTTTTACGTAATTTTCTGAAACCTAACACATCGATTTATGCATTATATATCTGTGGAATATTCAAAGTTTGTTATCAATTCGAGAGATTTCATGTCAAGGACGGAGAATATCCTCATTTGAAATAGGTGTCTAAACGTTTACATGCCAAAACGGGCGTCGATAGGTTGGCATGAAACCTCCATAAAAAAGCCAGCACATAGACATGTAGAGAGTTGGGGGCTTCGCCCCCAACGCTCTAATGTCAAAAATGTCGTCTCTTTCCCCTCTAGTGTATGTTCTCCTCTGTAAAATCTGCACCTATCAAATTCGCGATAAAATAACGGTTTTATGTTCATCGATTATGCTAAACAATGACACTTCGGTTGGATGGTTCACAACCAAGCTCGATTGTGCTATTATTGTGGACGGTGGATTTAAAGCAATGACTAGTTTTGTACTAATTTCATGCCACCAAAACATTGCCAGCGTTTGACACCTGTCAATCACGTGGTATTGTTCACTTCCTGCCCCCTCATGTGCAGTGAATATGGATCCATGGAGTGATTTAGCCCCGGAGATTACTTGTTGAGGTTTCATGAAGCCTGATTGATCCCATGAAGGATAAATGGCTTGCAAATGGCGACGCGTCAGTAGCATAAAGAATTACGCAAGCCATGCGTATCATAAGAATACAGAAGGAAGTGTGCCGGTCAATACATGGCGCCCTCAGCAGATAAAAGTATGCTATACATTATACCCCCGTCACACCGGATTGGCGGTGCCACGGCGGGGCTTGTACGATGTGAATCGCCGTGGCACCGCCATGATCGCAGTGGTTCCTCGGCGATTCCGCGTTTGATCGCCGTAACACCGCGGAAAACTGTCAACACCGCGGTCCTTCGCGATGGCACGGCGGAAATTTTGAACATGTTCAAAACTTCCGCAGTGCCACCGCGAGTGGGGCCAATCCGCAGTAGGATCGTCGTGGCACCGCCATAACCGCCGTGGAACCGTACAAGGACCTCATTAGCATCTCCATAACCGTCATGCATCCTCAGTAAGACCGCCGTGCAACCGCCAGAAAAGTAAACTGGAGACCCTACTGCAATCAAGTGGCGGTGATGGCGGTGCTACCACGGGAGCACTGCGGGTATGGGGGTGCCACGGCGGACTCAATGAGGAATTCGAGAAAACTAGGCGATCTTACTGCGATGCCACTGCGTTCACACGGCGGTGGTGGCGTTGTTATTGAGGTGTCTGTACGGAAAACGTTGAAAAGCGCTATATAAAAACCTACAATTAGTATAATTATTATGTACTCACCAATAGTTGATATTAGCTGTGTGGTTTCATGTTCTCTTCTAAACCATGTAATCTTTATCAGAATAAAGCATGATGTAGCACGTTTGATCCATCCAGCTTTCAATATACCCGGGGCGTCGTCTACAATGTGTTGGTTAGGACAAGAGCCAGCAAGGTAAACTATTCATTTTACTTGCACAAAGAATAATAGCTTCACGGTAAAAACATCGCTGTATGGTTTTTGAGTGTCCTCAAAAATCAATGTTACAAATGCAATCGAGAAGAAACCGGGCATCTCTGTTGAATTTTGGAAATCGCGACCAGGTAAAAAGTGTCCCATGTACAAAGGAATGGGATAATCCACAACTACCATCAACACGTTTTTAATTAAAAGTTTCAAGATGATATAGTGATACAAATATTCCAGTGAATCATGTGAATTGGAGAATCCAAAGGCCGAGTGGGTCAAGATTCCTACCCGTTAGCTGATGTCGCGTCTGTGAATCGTCGAAGTTGGAATTGATGTATGGCTTGTTCAGAACGACTCTAATACAAACGTGCGTGTTTTTTGTAACTGAAGAAGAAACTGATGTATTTCCATATTCTGGTAGGTAAAGCGATGCACATCAGAGCAATCACCCGTAAGGAAATCAAAGCAGGTGTACGTATATTACGCGAAGGCAGCAAACATTTGGGAAACATGCAGTATAGAAAGTTATGATTTTAAAACTCTGTTTACACCGTTTTTGACATTAGAGCGTTGGGGGCGAAGCCCCCAACCCTCTACATGTCTATGTGCTGACTTTTTTATGGAGGTTTCATGCCAACCTATCGACGCCCGTTTTGGCATAAAAACCTTTGTTCACCTACTTCAAATGAGGATTTTCTTCGTCCTTGACATAAAATCTCTCGATTTGATGGCAACCTTTGAATATTCCACACATATATAATGCATAAATCGATGTGTTAGGTTTGAGAAAATTACGCAAAACGGTCAGCTCGTGTGAAAAACGTCAAAATGGCGGAGCCGATGGAAATTCACTTTCCCAGAATGCAAAGCAAATTTTACCGCAATGACGCGTACTTTGGAACACACAATTTTCTGTGCAGCATTTTGTGCATGCACGTACATGTAACTTTGCTTGTGGCCTTCTTTGGCGTTATGAAGTAAACACAACGATTCGTCTGCGATACCACGACTACATTTACCGTAATCTGACATATTTTATCACTTGAGACGTGTTCCATGCTGCGTTGCGAAGTCTTTTTATTTTAAACTGGTCTTTTAATTTGCTCAGTATGTATGTGTTATTTATATCATGATATCAGATGCAGATATTCATCATACTATCCAATATTTTTTAAGGATATTCTATTGAGGTTCAATATCATTTTATCAGGCGCACTGTTTCATTGAGTTCAAAATAAATGTTTACTCATAAGGAATATGATTGAAGTACGCCTATGTGTTTCATCATAATATAGGGAATGAATTGGAATCATATGGGGGCATGATGTGGTTCAATTTTCTTTCTTTTTTTTGCAGAAGGGGAGGGGGGGGGGGGGTAACGTTGTGTAAGATACATTCAGCTGTCGTGGTGCTGATGATGTGCTCGAGCTCTAATGTCGTCTCCCGCAGTTAGCTGCATTTTCTTGTTGATGATATTTTCGCAATGATAAACGGTACATTATTATAACTTGGCATACTTTATATGGGATTCAAAGGGCAATTTCCTACCAAACTCTTATATCAAATTTGAAAAGTTCCAGACTTTTATCTCAAAAATATATCTGTCTACCCCATGCTAATTTTAACACCATCATTTAATTGCTGGGTCCGCACACGATTTGGTGCATTTGTCATTTGTGGGTGTTCAGAGAGCAGCTTGTTTGTTTAAAATACACTCAAATATGTTTTCAATTACATAATTGCAACAATACTCTCATTCCTGATGGACGTTATCACGACCAAATGCCGGAAAATGCCCAGATCGTTTTATGCTGAAATTTAACATTGGGGTAGAGTGTGCAAAACACTAATTTTCCTGGATGTTCATATGGTTATGAACATATCACTTAATACTTCATCAAGTATATATTTCATAATATTTTTTAACTAAAAAGATTGTGAATATCCCTTCTGACTGTTGTATCAAAGTTTAGAGTGGAATACTTTTTTAATTTTGGTCTGATTTAGGCGAAACAATGACTACAAAATGAAGATATATACTCTTATGCATCCCAGGCTTGCCATTTACATACTACATCATCCTGGCTAAATAAATAAAAGTACATCTGACGTAGAACAGAAGCGATCAAAGTACCATTTTTGCACACATTTACATAGTTTTTTTCATGGAAGGAAAGTAGTTTCGCGTTCACACATCACACTGCCTCATGCACTTTGATCCGAAGTATCAATATTCAGCAGGCTATAGTAATATTTTTGTTACCTACTTGTCAGGAAGCTCACGTTGTGCTCATTCTGCTCGGCATCACGTTCGCACCTTTGTGGCACGATTCACTTCCCCTTTATGTCACTTGAAATCAAGACAAATCCATTGGTGTCAGCTGCCGGGATATTACTGCAATATCCCTGGTGTTTTGGCGTCATACTTTATACAATAAAAGGTCGTTTCCAGTGTTATTGTTATTATATTATACTATTTGTATTGCAATGGTATGTTATGAATGAAAGGATGAATAAATCCAATTGGAAATGTTGTAATTCACTTGCAATACATCTTTTACACACATACTTTTATTCAGTTCCTCACCTTACATCGATAGGCCGACACCACTGATTAATCGCTGATATCAATCGTTTCTGCTGAGATGTATTTCAGATTTTTTCTTAATCCTGTCACATGTTGTACCCAATTACCTAATTCAATCCAACTCGATTCAGTAACGCTATGTAATGCATACTAAAAGTATCCACAATTAAGCAGAAAACAAGAGTTGCAAATCAACGTACTCTGTATCTCGCAGTTTGAGGAGTAAATTATACAGTGGATGTTTTCTGGAAAGGAAGGTGAACGAGTGTCTTGGACACGTGATATCACTGCAATAGATGGACCCGAAGAATTCAGTAGTCGTAGGGATTAGTGACTCTGATGAGGATTGAAAAACCTTGCTTGTTTATGTATTGGGAGTTTAGCGTCCATCAATCTGAATGTAGACTAATAAAATAGATGTTGTAATTGGAAACAATCGATATTTGAGAAAATGGCGTATATTGCAGATAACTTTTTTGAGGAACATGTTTACCGTTCTGATTTCTTCAGGGTTTTTTTTATCGAATTGTTGGTAACATCATTAGTTTGATGAAGCCAAATTTTCGAATCCAATAAAAACATTAGATTCCGAGAATGCGTATGAGTAGCAAGGTAATATCGGCATATTCAATGGTAGATATCTAAAACTGCCACATGAAGCCTTTCCGGTGCTTTGCTTAGTAGGATATATTATCAACTTGAAGTATTTTTATTACAGAGAAGCACAATCAAAGAGAACAGGGCTACATAAGATGGACAGTGATTGCCATTATTAATTGACTAGGTTCCTGGAGAGAGAAGTATACGAGCTCTCTGTGGATGAACAGGACCTGGAACATCTAAATCACGAATGCTTTTGATTTTTCTTTGTGTATCATACCCTATCAATCATATATAGCAAAAATAAGCTTGTCTGAAATGTAGCTGTTTTTCCCCTGGTTTGGTATTCGTGTAGTTCTTTATCACATGAAAGGATGTGCATTGCTACATGACTTTGCAAATAAATATGTCTATCTCACCAATGAAATAACAATTTCACTGCAGTTGTTCCACTGGTTGGAAGCGTAGATATTATTTATTTCCCTGACAAAACTTCATCTTCGATCCATGTTGCTGTAACTCGAAAATTCTTTTCCATTCCCGTCATCAGATTTGTGACTTTATGGTGTTGATCTTGTACTGGACAGGCTCAGATAAATGTATTCCTATCCATGTATATAGATTAAATACGCTACACTTTACAGAAATCATGTGAAGGAATTCTAATAATCTCAATAATATGTTGTTTCATTTTGAGTGTAATTTATATCGCTAACGAATATCAATTTAATTTGTGGTGTACTTAAAATATAAATTGTTATATTGAGAATATGCTGAGTCTTAATCTGCCAGGCGAAAATTTCGTGTGTTCTAAGATTGTGATATCTGGGAACTGTGTCTATTACTAGCGACATGCACCTACCAGACATGGGGAAATTAACTTGAAAGTTTAGTTGATTAAGTTAAGTTAATCTGCCATTTTTAAAAATTATCTCAGTTAAGTTAACCTCATTAACTTTTGACATTTGCTGATTCATCGCTTATCCATCGTTTCACTCAAGAACACATTGATCACTTTCTTGAAATATCGCTCGATATGTGTCAATCAACAGTATGGGTCAATACTATAAGTTTGGCAGGGAACAATTGGCTTTCAATAAGGAAACGGATCACTGGAGACTACGGACTGCTTCGCACACAGTCAACCCCCACCCCTTCCTTCGCCCGCCCGTGCTCCCTAACCCTGTGCCTCTCACCCTCCCTCCAGTCCCACTCGCTAAACTCTATAAAAACATGGGGACTGAATAAACAGATAGCATTAAGCTAAGATGGTCAGCATGATCCCAGACAACGAAACTATGTGTGTGAAGCTTGGTGGGAAGTATAATTCATGTTTGATCATCTGCTGGGATGATCAGACATCAAGTCAATCTGGTGACAACATCCGTGAGAGCCCTAATTGCTCATGAATCCATTGGATTGTAATGTATATTTGATTGTTTGTGTGGCATCTGTTTTGGTAAGCCAAGACACCTAAAAGAATAGTATTGATCAATTATATGACTGTAACAACTGGAACTGAAAGACATCAGCAGGTGATTTTTGTTGTCTACATGTTTCAAAGACGTGAAAATCATTGAAATAATACACGTATGGGCAAACAGATATATCCCTTGCAGCCAATGGAATGTCAAAATGTCACCGTTGCACTTGATAACTCAATGAAATGAAATCAAAAGTTAATCGTATTCAAATTGAATTCAATTTTGAATTTGAACAAAAGATAACTTAATCCAATTAAGTTAACATTATATTTGAAAAATAATTGATTAAGATAACTTAATTGAATCGAGAGTTAATGATTAAGGTAAATTTGTCGCCCAATGTCTGGCACCTACACATATTCCTTACATATTTCGTATTATCATTGACACTAATGTGTTATTAACGCGAGGGAAATGACGAGAAGCAGTCTCGTGAACCCTCGACCTTAGGCCTACACATGTGAATATAGCTTACATGCGTCACGGGCTCTACAGGATACATATACATATGCACTTGCCCCACTTACCAATACACGAAACATGCCGTCAGGTACCACCAATTACCAGATGTCTGTTAAATCACTCGTACGCTTCATTTCCTATTCTGTCATTTGCAGTGACCATGGAGACAAGGCGATTACACAATGCCTCATTTTCCATGATGAGTGGCATGGCTGGGAAATGGCGACGTGTCAGCGGTAACGGGAAATTATGCCAGGTATACGTAACATATGAATGCAGATATTTCGTTTTACTGCAGACGAGAAAATGGTGTTGATAGTTCGAACGTAGTGAGTCGGTCTACCCGTGGTCAGAATATTGCGACCATGGCAGGCACAAGTACGACATATCCATAAAGTGCTTAAGTGCTATACACGGCGTTGTAAATCCTTGTATAATAAATAACGTTTACAAAAAATCATGAAACAATGATGCTGATCCAAATCTTATGACCTCGAAGGAAGAGGGCTTGCGTTTGAATGTAAAAAGATATAACGTTACTCATATTGATGAGTAACCTCTTGAATTTCCCTTTCGATGGCTTCTATTGCAACTAGAAAGTACTGGTCTTGTGATTCTTTGGGTCAATCTCAAAAGAAATGTGTGATTACCGTCGTAGAACTGAAGCAAGTTTGAATTCTGAACTCATGATATTCTCCTCCACTGAATTCATGATAAAACTTACAATTAGTTTCTTACTGGATCTATTAATGTGGATCGGATTGCATTTTCAATTTCAAATAGTGTGTCAGTGAAAACAATGAAACTTTCACCACACTGCCTCACTTTTAACAACATATCAAATTCACCAAACAGTACAATAGACCGTCAAATTCGTCAAGTTTTGATTTCTGTTGTTGTGGAGTCAGACGTTCTTTGCCGGGAGGTATACTTGTTAACTACTCATGTGATACACATTCGTACCGTGTCATCTCCGGAACAAAGCCCAGTGCAGCGCGTCTGATCCATCCTGTTTCAATGTTTTCCTTGTCTATGTCCGGGGGCAATATTTGTTTTACTTGTAGTATGGCTGAAAGCATAATGTTAAAGTAATATCATTACTGTCTGTTTTGTCTATATTGCGATGTAATCAAGAAGACATCTGGGCATCTGTAATGGCTTCTTGGAATTAATTCCCATGCATGACGGGTCCCATGTCAGAAACCCTCCCTGCTGACTTACCGAACCAGAGCTCTCATCCTTAATTTTCGTGAAATGTTATACTGACAGTTCACATAACTAGATAAAAAATCAACGTCGTTATGCACGTGGATTTTTTTAGGCACATACATTTAGGTACATGAGCTAACGCTCACTACAACAAAGATTGGGGTTCACACTGCATTAATTGAGTGTACACCTAATATTCACCACCGTTGAACACATAAGTTCCATATTGTGATATCAAAAGAAATCTCATCTTATTGATATCACCTAAACTTAGCAAACGTTATGATTTTCCAGCATGTTTGCTCAAAGAATTAAAAGTTTTGGGGATTAAAATTTTTATGGACTGGCCCCAGCAATAACACCGTAGTGACAACATGCTATTATCTATTTTATGCCAATATTCATCGGAAACATCGTGCTTATATGCACAAATCACGGCTGAAAATCCTGAAGGATTAAGAGCGTTATATAGCATTAGTCAATAATAATAAACCACGCATTTAAAAAAAATGATCGGACCAACGCCTTGAGGTTATCATATGTTGGAACATACTATCAGTTAGAAATATGAGATATAGCCCTAGGCCAGTACATGATTCGATTACAAAACCAACAACATGTGATCAATGTTCAGGCAACACTGCGTGCTAGCAGGTTCGATTTGTTGCATTGGGTCTTTTTTAACTCTGGATTATCTTACGTGGGAACACACTGATTTCCAGGCTGCTTTTCAGTATCCACATCATGTGAAAGAAGTTTCAATTCAGTTTTATAAATGAACATGAACTTGACGTGAAGCCCGGAGGGCTTTGAATGCCAATGCCGACTATTGACTACCACGAGTACTGTAACATATTTTGATGATGACAACAGCAGCCCAAAGCCACACTTGCGTCATCAGGGGGCAGTCACTAGAATATAGGTACCTCATTTTACACATGACAGAAATAGCATACAAATTTTGGAAATGTATAGAGAGGGGTTATACGAATGATTCCTTGAATCAGACGAATCACAACTAGTTCATAACAATAGGAACACGTTTTTAAAAACAAAAATCTATCATACAGTATAAGTAGTCACATCAAAATGGTGGTGATACAGTGTCCACTAGGAGTGATAAGGACGTAAGCATGACTGAATTGAAGGGGTGTGTCTCGGTAACCACCGCGTCTGGGATCTACTGAATTAGGCTACATTTTTTTAGGTGAAAATGATACTTGTACAGATTGACTCTAGTGCAGTCATAACTCTTAGCATCTGAGCAGCTGCGTGTGAGAACATAAAAAAGGTGTAGTACATATATCAGGCAGTGTTATCGATTACAACGCACGTTTAGGAGGTCTCATGGGAGCGAAAAGTTTACACTTAAGTGAGAAGCCACGAAACGTGTATGACGTATCCCATTCATCAAACACTAATCTTTTACATATTTCAAAATAAATTTGATAAGAAGTGCTTGTTCTCTGCGACGCACCGTTTCCGAGATATGGCCGAAAATGAAAAACGCTGACTTGGCCCAGGGCCAAGTTCACCCAAGATACATTTAAGACATGTTTGCCTAGTGCCACGAGTCCGAAAATAACGTCTCTGTTTCGCTCTACGACGCACCGTTTCCGACTTCACCCAACACACCCCTAAGACATGTTTGCCCAGTGTCACGAGTCCGAAAATAACGTCGGTTTCGCTCTACGACGCACCGTGTCTGAGATATGGCTGAAAATAAAAAACGCTGACTTAGCAAAAAACAAAATTTGGCCCAGGGCCAAGTTCACCCAAGATACATTTAAGACATGTTTGCCTAGTGCCACGAGTCCGAAAATAACGTCTCTGTTTCGCTCTACGACGCACCGTTTCCGAGATATGGCCGAATACGAAAACTTTGGCCCAGGGCCAAGTTCACCCAACATACCCCTAAGACATGTTTGCCTAGTGTCGTGAGTCCGAAAATAACTTCCGTTTCACTCTACGACGCACCGTTTCTGAGATATGGCCGAAAATTAAAAACGCCGACTCAGCAAAAAGAAAAATTGGCCCAGGGCCAAGTTCACCCAACATACCCCTAAGACATGTTTGTCTAGTGTCACGAGTCCGAAAATAACGTCCGTTTCGCTCTACGACGCACCGTTTCCGAGATATGCAATGAGCCTCAAGGATGACTCTCCAAAATTGTTTTCGGCCCCTGGGTAGCAAAAGTACTTTTTGAGTTATCATCTGGAAACCATTTGACACAAAATTCATCCTCACGGACTAACCGGACCCCGGAGCCGGCTCCAAAACAATAGGGTTCATCTATGTAATATTTGTGATAACTGGTGAAAATTTCTCGAAGATTCGTCAAGGCGTTCTCACGTTATCGTCCGGGAACCGAAAAGTGAAAGAAAAAAAAAATAAGAAGAATACAAAAAAATTCTGACAAAACCATAAGGACATTTCGTGCTGCCCTAATGCTAACTTATCTGATAATTCGTTATCTCAAATTCCGAGGAATCGTGAGCTCGAAATTAATATCACTATACTGAATTTGTATCTTGAACTAGTATTATTACCTTTAAGCACAAGTATATGGAAGCATATTTCGATCATCCACATAACCTGTTGTTTCATCACGACTTGTTGTGTTAGCTTACACAACAAGACCTGTTAACCTGAAAATATCACGTCAAGTTGTCTTAACATGATAAACTCAGCAAGATGTCTTACAATATCAGAACAAGTCATCCTAACGTGAAATTTAACACGTGAAGACGTCTTAACGTGAAATTTTATATTAATTAGATGTCATAATTTGTAAAATATCACAACAAGGCGTCTTATCCTAATTTTTATCACGTTAATGTGTTGATTTTCTTACATAAGGACGCCTTTTTTTACACATTATGACATCTAATCATCATAAATTTTCACGTCAGCACGTCTTGTCATTTCACTTTAAGATGACTTGTTGTGATATATATGAAATTGTAAAACATCTTGCTGAGTTTATCATGTTAAGACAACTCAACGTGATATTTTCACGTTAACACGTCTTAACCTGGAAGTTAACACGAGAAGCCATGTTGAAACAACAGGTTATGTGGATGATCAAAATAAGTATAATTGATATATCATAGCAATGGTACTGCGTCAGCATCTTCATCAGTTTCGAACTAACAGCGAATTGGAAATTAATTCGTCACCCAACATTTCAAACCTAATATGTTATCAAGCTGCATAAGCCATTTGGCAACTCACTAATGTATCCGTTAACCCATTGCTGCCACTATGAATAGATATTGATGATTGCAATAATAAACCTAAAATACAACACTATAAGAGAATAACTTGAATAACTTGGCCAACTAATATGCAAATTTGCGATATCATTGGGCTTCTTGATTTAGTAGTTATGACGTTTTCAATAATATAAAACACAATACAGCTATTGCATTCAAATAAGTTCGCTGATTTTTAAACAAAGTTTCGTTATAATGAATTGATCGAATTTCATATTTGAGATAATGAATATAATTCCAAGATCTTTCTTTAAATTCGGCATAACAATTTTCAATTTCTAGATAATTAAATAAATGATAATGAATTTAATTTCGAGATCGAGATTTTAATTCTGAGAATTAAATTTAATTCACATTTTTTTGGCTTTGTGTTGTGGCCCTGATGTGGTTGTTGTAACTCAACATTTATTTCCTATTCGTATCCTCTGACTGTTCTATGTAGTGAACTTGAACTGAACTGATCAGCGCGACTCGCGTCCCTGCCCGGACACAGACTACTCACAAGTTCACAGCACCTGACAAAGTGATGTGGCGGGAACTTATTGAACCCTCTAAAAACACCTGATTCCACTTTGCAAGCCTGTTTTACGTCACCGATGTTTCTACATGAATGATTTTAAGTTCATAGATTCCTTTGTGTCCAGCTGATGTTTTGCGTGTACTGTGTACGCCTCTAATAATGGCCTGCGCCGGCTGGCTCAACTACAACCGAATGGAGATGCATGGCGATGTGCACCGTTAATTTTTAGAAAGCGTTCTGTAATGTTTTCATGCCATCAAAATACTGTCAGCAACGTACACCTGCTAATCACGTGGTATTGCCACGTCATGTGCAGTGAAGATGGATCCATGGAGTGATTTAGACCGGAGATTACTTGCTGAGGTCACATAATGCCTCATAGATTCTTCATATAGAGTGATATGGCTGGCAAATGGCGACCTGCAAGTGCTAAAATGAGAATATGCCACCTGTTCACATTATATGAATACAGATACATGTATTCTTTTACTTTGGACGTGAGAACGATATTGATGACTGTTTCGTAACATAATACGAAGGTCCACATTTGGCGAAAACATGGCACTCACAGCAGAAACAAACATGAAATATTCATGAAGCAATCGTATTTTATCCAATTCGGTCGACCTCGAAGCATGAGAAGTTCCTGCCTGCCAAATGGAAAAACAGAACGCCCGTAACTCAAGGTATTAGTTCATATTCAAGGTAACCCACAAATGGATGTAGCTGCTCATTATAATAATATAGATGCTCGTTTGTTTTTAAAGCTGAACTTTAAATTCCTGAACACATCAGTTTCATCCTGTAGTTCTCCGAAAAAAAATAGTCTTGCAATTTTGCGCAAGTGTGTGGTATTGATGGAGAATCATTATACCATCAAAAGCTGCACATGTGCCAGAAAAGAGGATGAGTTAGCGGTGGTTTGTATTCGAACTCTGTGAGATGATGTAGATGTAAAGGGAAATTCTCAGCCTGGGAAGTATTGGTAGGGTGATAATGCAACTGTTATCGATCTGATGCGGAAATGTGGTTTCCTTGTAGAAGTAAGAGAAGTTCAAAACTCAAATATTTCACCACGTTTTCGGTGATACATTATTCTACTGGGGTTGCACCTTCAACCTATATTCCTGGATATAGAACTTGGAATGCTGGAAATCCGATATTTACCATCCTACTTTATTAATCAGTGAAACACTATGTTCATCGTACATTACAATATTCACCATCATCGATCAATTTTTGTGGTTGTGGGTTTTCACCAAGCCCATTGCCCGGGGCTATACTTGTCAACTATTGATGTTTTGTATATCTTTTAAATCCTGCTATCACGAGAATAAAGTCTGAAATGGTACGTTCGATCCATCCAGCTGTCGTGTAGATTCTCCATGGCGTCGTCTGCATTATATGTTGTCTAGGACCAGAGGCAGTATGGTGGAATACTTTTTGTTCTACTTGTACGAAGATTGAAAGATTTATAACTGCTGTCTGCTTTATCCTCGTGAACTGATTTTGCAAAGTAATGAAGCAATGTGATAAAAAAAATTTTCGGAATATTTAATGGCCTTTTTGAAACCATATCCAGGTGGGATGCGTTCTATTTTAGATGCCTTCCCTCATGGAATTACTACGTCACCAGATCTTTATGTGGAATGGTTCTTGATGGATGCAAATAGACAAATAATTTTGTTACCATCATGTTCATTTTAGATCCTGTGCTCAAAGTACGTTGTCATGAAATATTATATTTGCTGTTGACGTTACTGATACCGAATAAAGGTCTCTATGCTTAAAAGGGTTTCATATGACAATTTATGTATTTCATATTACAGTTAGTGTGTGTGAGTTATGTCACATCGTTTGCAGCTTGTGAATGAATGAATAAATCTTGTTCAAGTGATCCATTTCTATTTTCTTTGTGTCCACTCGATAATTCGTCAGTTTTATCTGACGCTTATCATCCACAACATCTGTTCCGACAACGTTGAATACATCATAATCCAAGATAAAAACAGAAGATTTCAGAAACCGTTGTATGAAGTGAAGCTCACTACAACACCAATTCTGAATCACACTACGTTATTCAAGTTAACACCTGAGGTTCACTGCCGTTGGACAAATACGTTCGATATTTGGATATCAAAACATAAATTCTCTTATTGGGATCATCTCTACGTAGTACACGCTATGATTTTGTCTCATGTTTGATCAAGTTACACACTGTTGCTCATGGAATATAAATCGTACAATAATGGTGTTACGAAGGTTCTATCAGAATGGGAGTGATGTGGTGGTCGTTAGTACAGGAGAGCGAGAAACTGTTTTGTATGTATGTAACCAAAAATATTCTGTATTATAATTACATACACAATATGTTCCCTAACAGTCTATAAGATTCAAATTCATGTATTCGGTAGCATTTTGGATAGTATACTACATAACATAGTTGAATAGTATATCTGTTGTTTCCTGCAGAACTATCCACGATATTCAATATCGATAATAAAATCTAGGTACGAACGTATGTCACACTTCCATATATGTTTACACAAATATCCACTCTACATACACACAGCAGATGTATTCTCGGACGAGTATTTACTCGTAGATCTGTCGTGGTCAGTTTTCCGAAATGATACGTCCTCGTATTTGACTGATTTGCCCACTCTGTTAGAGTTGTTCGAGTGAGGAACATCTGTCCTTGAAGGGACATACCCTGTCCTGCCTGCTTGCTGGTGTACCATCCCTTCTCGACAACAATGATTTGCGTTGAAACACAAGAAAACGTAAGGGTTGATGACCGAGTTAAGAACTGGAAGAGCTCCTAGAATCGCTGAAGCTAACTCGGGCATCTTGTGGAAATCCCAGAAGTTATAGAACAATTCGAGGATGTGATATGGCAGTCCGCAGATGATGAACACCGACACAATTACTACAGTCATTTTGAGAGTTTTGACTTTGGCCCTCGGTAGGGCAGATGACTGTGTGCTCTGAATCTGGACTTTATCCGACTTGACGGGTCCATTTCCTCGCCTGTTCATGTTGGCTTTTTGTGCTATTTTCAAGAACATCCGTATATAGCAGATTGCGATTACGATGCAGGGAATGAAGATGTGGATGACTCCCATCGATGTTAAGAATATTTTCCTGTGTATCGGGGGTTTAACTCGTAGAATGGATTCACATATGGTCATGTTGAAGAATTGGCTCGCTGGATTGTCCATGAAGGTGACGCGATACATGAAGAACATTGGAGTGGAGAGAAGGGCAGCTAGAGACCAGAATGGTAGAGCCATCTTCCACACCTGGAGTGTAATAGATAAGCTGTTATTCCAGATCGTAATGCAACATTTTTTTGTGGTTTGGTAAAGGGTTTGAACACATTTTAACATCGACGTGTAAACTTCACATTCGTCAAGATTAGCGATAATGATTTGTAAAACATAATGCCAACATTTATAGCCTTTATACAGGCTATTCAGAGTATATCCATGCACAAAGTAAAAACCCTAATGCTAGAGTAGGGACTATCAGATTCACTTTTTCTAACTTCAACACAGCAATCAGTTCCATATTTCCATATATTCTTTTGAGGAAGCAGGAAGAAATCTTCTCTGGCAACGATTCTCGACTAGGATAGGTTGGTTTACCTGCCACATCGTTTGAAGTATTATGATACTAATATGCAAATATATATGCAGATGCTAAACAAAAGTACATCCCAAACGTCTATCTTCACCTCAGGTAATTATGTGGATATATACCTGTAATGATAGATAGCTGTATGAATATGACTGGAGGAATAAATTCATTAAGATCCTACGTTTTTATTGTTTGTGGAGCTGCGTCTGCAATTAAGCTGGCATTTTGATGATGTCTGGTGAAGACTATTGTACATGCATTTTCATTTGTCGAATGGTTTTTCAGTGAAAGTGAAGTTGTTGATGAACAGTTAAGGCGAATGGAAGACCACTCAAACCTATATCTCCTTTTTCCCTTTTTTCACCCATTGGCAAGTTTTGTTTCTCTACTTCGCCAAATTGAAATTCACACTCTTGCAAATGGAAGCAAATATGCTTGTCACGTCAGAAGTTTAATGTTACTGTCCGTTGGTCGAAATGCATCACGATATATTGAAATGGGATGCGACATTGGATATGTATTAATACTTACTACCGGAGGGGTTCGTAATGGAGATCTAATGGCCTGATGTCGGTCGATGCTAAGGAGAACCAGCATATTGGAGCTGGACATCATAGAGAAACTCTGGTAGAACTTGACGATCCGACACATGGCGCCACCTGCCAGCCACCAGCGGTCAGCCATCTCCCAGACAACTTGTATCAGAGTGGCGACCATCACCAGCAGATCAGATAACGTCACGTGCAGCATGATCACGTTCACGCGAGACTTGCGGCCGCGGTTACACCAGAGCCACGTGCAGACCATAATCCCACCGACCGTCCCTACGATAATCTGTACCCATAATGCGATAATCCGACTCTGTTTATCCCAAGGGGCATTGGACAGATCCTCGGTGCCATTACCGAGGTAAGGGTCCGGAACACTTATATTCCGGTACATCATGGCGAAAGTAATCTCCTCAAGTTACAGACGCATCAATCATGGCGTGGCCTGTAGCGAGAAGTCATGCGACGGGACGACAGTCGTGAAAGCCTGAAATGAAGGATGAGAATTATATTAATACCGTTGATTAGATGAACGTCCGCCGGAGACGGAAATTGATATGTGATTCTAATTGTATTTTTTCGAGGGAAGACAGGACTGGACTTGACGTTGTTCAGACATTGTTTTTCATTTTCTGCGCCGTATTTTTGGTTTGAGACATGACAAGTATTGTTATGACGGGAGATAATTACTGTCAAACAAAATCCCAGGAAAAACGGAGCAGACGAAATACATTACGATTTTTCTTCAAAAGTAATTGTACATGATTTGTACATGATTTACGGAATAGAATCACAGGAAACACAGTTATTGGAGATTTATATTTTAGGACATGATCCGCTGAAACACACTTTTACCCAGGCCTGGACTCTTCAAGGCATAAATACAATTAAAAGTTGAAAGCCAGCGATTATGTCTCAAACAATGCTCTTTCTCTTTTAATGACCCATTTTCTGGTCAATAAGTTTGCTTTACACCGAGGTAAACCCTGAGCAAATCTGCTTCAAATACAAAGAGCATATTGAACAGGAAATTTGCCGCTTTCCTGGCGAATCTGCCCCGCAGCAGAAATGACAGCAACAAATGCAATAAAATAGTTCGTTCAAAAATATTTGGAGGATTCCACCTCTTTCAAGTTCCGTAAATGGACCTGCCATAGGATTTACATATTTTTGTCCTTATACATATAATTCCCCTGTCGAGTTCCATCCCTGAAAAGTGGCGATTCTTGTCGTGTGGTGCTATAGTGTGTAGATATCGTACATAATTGGGAATTCATCTTCTAGTGATATGCCATATTTAAAAATTGGCACAAAAAGTTACCTCATAGTTGAAATGGATACGAACAATTGCATTCCGTTACTGTTCATCTGTGTACAGTGAACCTTTTACGTTACATGTAGTAGCCGCGTATTATTAGATCAATGGAACGAAACGATATATGAACCCATTCGGCTGAAAGTCATCGTACCCGAGAGATATATGCCGAGCATCTAGCTTTATCGATCGACATACATCAAATCACAAATGATTGTTTTATGTCCCGATGGACATAACGTCTGATGACACCAGTGTGTCTTCGGATATGAATTTTTTTGTCGGGTCGTAAGTCTCTCCCAAATATATTCCATTCCAATATATTGACATCATCATCAATATTTTGTGGCTTTGGTGGATGCCGATACAGTCTGCCTCTCGGAGATAACATTGCATGTTCTAATGATAACCACTGTAAGAATCACAGGCCTAAATACAGTTAATAGTTGAAAGCCAGCGATAATCTCTAAAAAAAAACTCTTTCTCTTTTAATGAGCCATATTGTGGTCAATAAGTTTGCTTTACACCGAGGTAAACTCTGAGCATATCTGCTTCAAATACAAAGAGAATATTGAACAGGAAATTTGCCGCTTTCCTGGCGAATCTGCCCCGCAGCATAAAATGACAGCAAAAAAAAATGCAATAATGATAATTCGTTCAAAAACATTTGGAGGATTCCACCTCTTTCAAGTTCAGTAAATGGACCTGCCATAGGATTTATACATTTTTCGTCCTTATACATATAATTCCCCTGTCGAGTTCCATCCCTGAAAAGTGGCGATTCTTGGGAATTCTAAAAGTTACCTCTTGCTTGAAATGGATACGAACAATTGCATTCCGTTACTGTTCATCTGTGTAGAGTGAATCTTTATACGGTACATGTAGTAGCCGCGTATTATTAGATCAATAGAACGAAACGATATATGGACCCATTCGGCTGGAAAAAGTCATCGCCCTTAGAGATGTATTGCAAGCATCCAGCTTCATTGATCGACATACATCAAATCATAAGTGACTTTTTATGGCCCGATGGACTGATGATACTGATGTGGATATAAATATTTGGCCGGGTTATGTTTCTCTCCCAAGTATATTCCATTCCACTATATTGACATCATCATCAAAATGTTGTAGTATTATTGGATGTCGATACAGTCTGCCTCTCGGAGATAACATTGCCTGTTCTAATGATAACAACTGTTAGAATCACAGGGCACCACGTCATCAGTGTTTGAGAATATTAACAACCCCATGTTTAAAATAATCATCATACTTTTCATCATAAATTATTATTATTACTTTTTTCGAAATGAATTCACTGCCAGTTGATATTCAGTTGGTTTTGAGTTTTATATCGATATCAATAAGATTTTGGCCGCTCCGAAAATATTCTGTAAAATACATCCATTGATTCAGCCCGGAAATAATGACTCGTGCTTATTTCAGTGAGAAACAATGGATATATCATGGTCGCAGGTGTATATCATACATTTCCTGACCACTCAACATTGCATACACATCAATATGCCGTGCAAAGTTGGGTATAGTACATGGGTATGCTTTGTGTGTCGAATACGTATGAGACGTGACTTGCATGGTGAACAACCGATCAATTAATTATCTCGCACAAAATCGAAAGTTGCTTTTCATGAGGAAAAAATGAATATGCCAATGAACAAACCAATATACCACACAATATAAACCCGACTGATGATAATGTGATATGAGCTTTGTGTATGTGCACTTCATCGATCGCCCATCAACCCAATTCAAATATATAAAATTATTCCTATTGATGAAGCAATAAGAATGACTCGTACGTCTCTCATATCACAGCACAGAATATGTACATTTCTGTTCTATGAACATCACGAAATGGTGCCTCGGACCTACCATCAATACAATGCTATATCGCGGTATGATCCTAGCTAAACCTACTTAGATTGGGTCACTATATATTTTTACGGTGCATCAAATATGCTGCTTCAAGGCATAAGATATATGACTCTTCCACACCATACATATTATTGTCTGTAGTATACGATGATTGTATATATAATAAATGATGAAGTGGTGTAGTATAACATGTCTACGTTCCTACGATAAAGTACAAGAAGCAATTTCCGGGTCAGAAGTTTTCACACTTTCGAGAAATTCCCACAAAAACTCACCCAATATTCTAGGATGTGTCACCAATGCTCACGATTTTAGTCAATATCCTCACAATAGCCACTGAATTATGTACGGTATAAGGAGAGTGGACCATTCACGAGATTCCCGCTCTGTTATGTGGGCCTGGGGGGTAGAAGTCCAGTTCACGCTGCCAGCCAAAGTCACATACTGCCAGCAATAGTCAGCCCATCGTGGAAGCAGTGAGACTTGGACCTGCTCCTCTGGCTGTATCTGACTGTCAGCTTGGCTGTCTTCTGGTCACCGCCACTGCTCGACAGCGGGAAAGTCCTGCTTGCGCTACACAACAGCGCAGTGAGCAGTCAACACTTTTTTGTGCTGTTGGCCACAATGGAAAGTTCCTCTCCTTTGCAATTGCTCTAACTATTAAAGGAAGTCTGATCAGGGGTTTGACCTGATGTACTCTTGAGAAAAAATACACGTATGTTCGCTTGAATAATGAATGTGGTTTTAATCCATGTAATGATTCCAACTGAAGAAATCGTCCATAAATATACTGGCACAAACCCCCTACATATCCTACTTGCAATGAATCTCGAAACCAATCAGGAAATTGTATATTCCTGGATATTAATAGCTTACCTGGAGACTTTGATTGGAGCGAAAAAGCAGCAGGTTCTCTTTAGATGAGGTAACAGTGTCAAATTGAGAAATGGAACGGTCAGGAACTTTTCCAATATAGTCAGTATATTTAGTTAGAATATATTTAAGGGCGACTGGTAAAGTTCTTGGTGAAACTACAAAGGTCACCACTGGTACACCACGCTGCTAGACTGACAAGTGATCTTTGGAAAACAAATGACCATTCCTCTATTCACTTCTTGGTTTAATGGGAACATAATCACTAAAAATGATGTATTCTTCCCCCGTTTAGCTCATACCCCGTGGTTTTCGCAGGTTTAGAGACACCTCACGACACATGTAAGCGATGAGTTAATGTTATAATCTATAATTCTATGCTAACTGACAGCTCAAACGTACTAGGAAGCTAGCAAAATGTCATTTGATGTTCTAATAAAAGCAAAGGGTAGTACAAGTACCTATGAAACTAACTGACGGGATGGAAAATTTCAACTGGACCTTAAAAACCAATAATATTTGGTAAAAAAAAACGTCATTTCCAGGATAGCAGCGTTCTTGATATTTTAATAACTTCAGCTTCCAATACTTCAAGATGTCAATGTGGACGAGTCAGGGCCACACTTTAATTGAAACAGAAGAAAGCAGCATGGTTTGAATATACCGACATCGGGAGAATTCTATTTTCGTGGTTGTAATTTCCATGTTAATTACCTGTTCAGAGTCGGTCTCAAGAATTTCCTGGATTTATGTGTGTTTTGTTCACGACGCAAAGTTCATTGCTCTATCATGTTGAGGCTGTATCATGTTTTATAGAAAAGTGTTATCTTCATTGATGAATGTACTCTTGCTCAATGTGGGGCAGCGTATGCGAACAATTAATTAAAGTGGAGAGGCGTCTGTAGTGGATAGAAGATAATGTTTTAGAGATTTACATATACTAGCTTTTTAGTCAATAAACATGAAACCAGTACCCAAGTGTGAATTATTCAGAGGGAATAAAAAAATAAAAGTACGTCATCTGATCCCAAGAAAATTATATGGAATTTTATGAGTTCACATATATAACTTTTTTTTCTATAAAGTAATGATAATCACATCTTAATGAACACACTTATATCATTTTGGACACAAAAGCCATTGGCAGAACATCTATCGATTTTGTTTTCATCAAAAAGAAATTCTACCAGCAACATTCAATTTAGCGTGAACCGATCCATTTTTCTGAACAAAACAAGGGTATGTCTGGAGTGCATCAAGTGAGTGAATGGAACCTCATACACGAGGTGCAAGAACAATGACGAAATTTAAACATATGATGTGTCTATTGCGCTTCATTTGTGAACATTTACTATTCGTACTAACCACTGGGTTATCTGAAAGTCCTGTAGGCCTGTGATTATCTCTTCAATAATGTGCTTCTTCCTCTAATGGACGATTTGTTGGTCAATAAACATGCTTTTACACTGACATAAACCCAAAGGATATCCTTACTTCAAATAGGTTTCCATGGGGAAATATTGATATCATTTTTATCCCAAAGGAGCAAACTCGCGGAAAATAATCTTGCAACGAACTAGTTTAGCTACTTCCAACTTTTTCTCAGTTGAAAAAAGATTCAACCTATTTCACGGTACATGTCCCGATCTTTGAATCTGCTGAACATAAAGAACCTTGGACGGTTTTTGTATTGCAACAATTTGTATTGCTACCCTCATCAATGCCCCTTGTTAAGACAAAAAGACTGCAAAGAAGAATGAATATGCAACTAATGAATGCTCCTATGTATCCAGATGATCGACTTGTCAAAAGAACATGATTACTAATACTTCGCATGTGAGGCAATTCCTCGTCTATACAAGCAGGAGGCAACTGTAGGATTGTTCCAGACTCTACCCTTAGAAGCCCCCTGAACACCGATGATAAATACCGTACCAGCTGGATATCAACGGGTA
Source organism: Terebella lapidaria (assembly GCA_949152475.1). Classification (NCBI taxonomy): domain Eukaryota; kingdom Metazoa; phylum Annelida; class Polychaeta; order Terebellida; family Terebellidae; genus Terebella; species Terebella lapidaria. The sequence continues at coordinate 6,016,651 of OX424562.1, forward strand.
ACAAGGACGCCGAGTGTGTCATCTGGAGAAAGGCCGTCATGCTATAGAAATTATTCATACATGGTACCAGCGTTGATGCAAACCTTCAGGCATCCATACGAAATTTTGAACGACCTAATTGTGATAAACATGGAACGAATACTCCAGTATAAGGTCTCTTATCCAATCTTTTCCAATCCATGTCCAGCGACGAGCAACATTCGAGTAAATTGTATGGGCTTGCGAACCTCTATATATCGCCATAACAATGTGCAATTAGGTGTTCTGGAAAGACTGCATGCGTCTGAAATATCGAATACCAATGGATGATTGAATTTGCAGCCAATAACTAAATTGTCAATTATACTGACAAAAGGCTTGGTAGTTTTGTGATACTTGTCTTCAGATTTTAATAGCAACATTTATCGCCTTTAATAGATGATATATATGGAAGCCCATAGGTGACAGGTGCGGGAAAAAAATTTGGTGTTTTTTCTATTGAAAACCTTGCACGTTCGAACGTAGAAAGTTCAAAACTACCACGTTCGCACGTGGAAGCATTTAGCACTATCACGTTCGCACATGGTAACTTTAAATCTTTCTACGTTCGCACGTGGAAAGGTTTTAGGCTTCCACGTTCACACGTAGAAAGTCTAAAGCTACCACGTTCACACGTGGAAACATTACATGCTTTCACGTTCGCACGTAGAAATTTTAAAACATATCACGTTCGAACGAAGAAAGATCTAGGTTTCTACGTTCACACGTAGAAAGATTCAAAGCTACCACGTTCACACGTGGAAACATTATATGCTTTCACGTTCGCACGTATAAACTTTAAAACTTATTACGTTCGAACGTAGAAAGATGTAGGTTCCCACGTTCACACGTAGAAAGTTTCATAGCTACTTTGTAGCCTTTCCTTTATACCTTTTATACCTATCCACGTTCGCACGTAGAAAGATTTAGGTTTCTACGTTCACACGTGAAAGCATTTGATGCTACCACACCCAAATCTTTGCACGTGCGAACGCGGTAGCTCCTGAGGTTTCCACGTGCGAACGTGGAAGCGTTAAATGCTTCCACGTGTGAACGTGGTATCCTCGGACTTTCCACGTGTGAACGCAATAGCCTTAACTGTTTCCACGTGCGAACGTGCTAGCTTTTTGCTGAAAAAGACATAGACATTTTTTACGCGCATGTTACCTATGGGCTTCCGTAGATATACAATATAAAAGGGTATATTTTACAACAGTTTTATGTGTGTAAAATTTGTGTTTTGAGCATTCATTACATCCATTGCAATACCAAGACAAGATAGATCTTATAGCTTTCAGAATCTCACACAAACTTCAGCTGGCAAGTCTTATGACCTGGTCGTCACTGAAATGACGATTTTTAGTACAGGAATCGTTGAAGCATATGCTATTATATCAAGCCGATATCACGTTCATAAGGCCATGTGATTCAGTACCCTCACAAGTTCTTCACCAGACACCGACGAAACCAGAAGCTGTGAACGAATTGAAGTGTGATTTGGCGAGTTGAAGGGTTTCATATATCACCGTACATCCTCATACCCTGATTTTTGATATAGTATCACTCCAACAACCACACGAGAAAACACCACACGGAGTTACATGTTCGCACTTGAAATAGAGCATGTACATCAAGAATATCAGCGTGTAGTTCGAAAACAACACAGCTTTTAAACATAGCTGATAGTGTCAAGCTGAAAACAGAAGGCGCCAGAGCGTTCTAACGATATCTTTGAATTTCAAAGTGGGTAAGCGGTGGGAGTAAAGACAGATGATTTACAGAATTAAAAATAATATACCTGCAGGAATAAAACATGTCTTTTTCTACAGACTTCTTCTACATTGGCATATATTCTGCAGGACTGAATAAAATGAAGCTGAAATCCAACCATTAAATCTCAATCATTGCTCTTTCTCTTTTAACTGGCCACTTTGTAGTCCGATGTAGCCCGTATTTGGACGATTCCACCCTTCCCCATTTCAGCAAATGGACCTGTCAACGGGATAAGATTGTTTTTCGTCTTCTCAATGCCTCCCAGTATTCAGTGCGAATTACATAGCTGAAAATGGGAGAAAAAATCGTGTGTTGCCATGACCGACATGTGATCTCCAGCAAGCCAAACAGACAGTTGCCTCTTGGGGAAATTGTAAGCGCAACAATAGCGTTCCGCCACTTTCCAAATGGGTATGACTTGTGTGACGATAGTATTATTAGATCAATAACAGAACGAAACGATATATGGCCTATTCGACTGGAATCAGTCATGAATCACCATGATAGATATATTCCCATATTCCCAGTTTCTAGCTTCACTGATCTGCATACATAAATCATCAATGATGATTGTTTTCATGCCTTGACGAACATATTCGATGGCGTTGGGTTGACTTTGCATATACATATTTGGTAGGGTATGTTTCTCTCCCAAACGTCTTCTTTTTAGGGTTTTTATTGGCATCATCAATAATTTGTTGTGTTGGTGGTGGCAGGAGAGAACGTATCTGGCTCATGGAGATAATGACACTAATTCCTACAATAACCACCACAATGTTTCGATGTTTTGAAAATAAAATAGGTTCCTTCTCTTGATATCAAACTCAGTTGTTTGTGATATTCAGATGGCTTCTACTTCGATACCAATATCATAACTCGGACATACGTCCATTGACTCAGTCTAGGGATAATGATTCGTGCTCGTTTCAGGGGATATATAAATAAATCATGTGCGCAGATGTATAACATACATTTCATGACCATTTGCATACATTAATATACCATGTAAACTTGGATATGGTACATGGGTATAGTTCGTGCCTTGAATGCGTACGAGGCGTGACTTGCATGATAACAATCCATACAGTTGTTATTCAACATAAAAATTTGTGCTCATGTAAAAAATTTGTATATAGGCCCAAGTGCATTTCATCGATCTAAATCTACAGCAAATCAAACTGGATTCTGGTTATAACCCAATAAAAATATTGCTATGGATGTGTTGATGAAGGAATATGTTTGTTTTTCTGCAATATCACAGCAATAAATACGAATCATTTCTGTTCTGTAAACAGCATGAAATGTATCCTTGGGCCTATCATCAACACAATATCGCGGAATGATCTCAACTTAGCCTATTCAGATGGTTGGATCTCTGTATAAATGCATGATGTATCAAACATGGTTTGATGGTGTATTGCTTGCTACCATGTACAATCATACAGACTGTTATCTGTATTGTACAACGACTGACAAGTACATTTGTAAATTAGTGTAGTACACTACGTCTATATTCAAAATCATAAATAACGTCGTTGGTCACATAAAAAGCTTGAAAGTTGGATGTCAAAAGTTACACTTACACAAGTTACAAAAGTTACACTTTTGAGAATTCCCGCAAAAAATCTCCTGATTTTAACCATTGTCCTCACGATAAGTCACAGAGTTTTAACGGTATAAGTAGAGCGAAATTGTATTCTGACAACCCCAGCGCTCGACAGAGGAATTCTTGTATGTTCTACACAGACAGTGTATTGTAACTGTCCAAGATGTATAAGACAGTGTATTGTAACTGCTGTCGCCATACAAATATTTTGCCTTTATGTGCACATATACTATAATCATGCTTGTATCATACTTGCATTACATATTGACACCACGTCGGAATATTGGACAGGAAATTACAGCTTTCCTGGAGATTTTGTCCTGGAGCGAAAATAGCGCTAATTACCCATACATATGAAAAATGAGAAAATTCAGAAACTTTTACATTGTGTTTCTCTAACAGTTAGAAGGGTTTCAACTGGTGAAATTAAAGATGTCAATATTCATACACGACTTACATACACTGACAAGTTAATTTTTAGAAAACAAATGACCGTTCTTACATTTACGTCTTGATTACTGAGTAAAATAATCACTACAAAATGATGTAACCAAACGTTAAGTAACAAACCAATCGAACAGTAACCAAACAATTCGTTTAATAATGAACATTAGATATGTGAATATATAATTGTGTAAATCTGAATGGTATCAAAGTATTTATAATTGCAAATATTGTGGTTGTGTGTGTGTATACTAGTATATTTCTCAGGTACATATCTGCCTGTGATTTTTTTGGCAATAAATTCAGTCTGGCAAACTTGGCGAGTTTGTCGGTGATTGTACCTGTTATACTCGGGTTACAAATTGCAGGCCGAGTACTTTGGCATGAAACAAACGGGATGAAAACTTTCTGGTTTACAGGAATGTGTAAAATGTCATTTCCATGATCACAGCAATCTCGACATTTTAATAACTTCAGCTTCGTCTTTTTTTCTGACAAGTGGGGCTACACTTCAATTCAAACAGAAGCCGAGCAGTGGATTTACCGACACCTCGAGCGTTCTATTTTTACAGTGGCAATTTCCATGTAAATTTCCTGCTCAGAGTCGGTCACAAGAATCGATATGGAGCTGTTTCTGTTATTGACGAGAGGTTTATCAAGTTGACCGAAGCATAATATCAACTCTATTGGTTGCGTGCACACGTGTATTTAGTGTATGTATTCCTCTACAAAATCACCCCAAGTCAACCTCATGCTTTTCACTTGGACTGATTGGTCTACATTCGATGCCCTATAATAACCGAGGGTACATTTTACAAGATGACACACTACTATCGAATGAAAATAATTATATCCTTAGGCACAACTTCATGGAATGTAAATATTTCTGTGGAAAACACCCAATCGGGCCAATGGCAAGGATATCAAATCCGGCGAATATATATTGATTATTTTTCATCAAAAGGAGAATCAATCGGCTACATTTTTCATTTCAGGGTAAACCCACGCGTAGAGTAATATTTCTGAAATCATTAGAAGTCTGAAGTGCTCCAAGGGTCATATACATAAAAAGTAGCACATAAAACCAAATCCTGAACATACAATATGTTATCGTACTTGAACTTTTAGTCCTTGGGCAATTTACTGATTTATCTGAAAGTCCTATAGCCCGGTGATTATCCCTTCAATATTGTGCTTCCATCTCCTAATGGACAATTTGCTGATAAATAAATATGCTTTTGATCACTGTACTGAAGCTTGAATATATGCTGCTTTTAGACATTCATATAATATGGAAATATTGAACAAATGCTTTTTTTTCATCCCCCTGCAGTAAAATCACAGGGAACAACATTGCAACAAAATAGCTCAGCTGCGAGGTTTGAACTCTCCCAAGGAGAGCAAACTGAACTGTCACAGAAATCAGCACTTCACAATACGTATATTATAGAAACATTTCCTCACCTGACGAGATGTGAATCATTTGGTGTAAATCCAATGAGACGGGTTATAATTGGACAATATGCTACTTGTGCGATAGGTGATTTATAACAAAAATTAGAACATGAAATAACAAATATTTCTAACAAAGACGTGTACGGTGATGTTTATTTAGCCATTACTTTTGAACTGATCTGTTAGGATTTAGATATGCTCTTGTAGGTATCAGGATCTCGTCATCATAGTGCCAGTATGGTGATACCTACAACTCGGTTAATATCATTTCCATGATCATGTGACGGTTTAATGACATCGCTCGGGTGGTGTTCTGTTGCCGGAAACTAAATACAGTTTCCATAACCTTGACATTATGAGAGTCATTTCCTGGAATTATTCGGAGGGTAGGCCACGGTAGAATCGACTAGGGGCTTTGTAGGGCTAATAACAATCAGTGTACCATACTTGAATAGAAAGCGACTGAAAAGAATGCAATGACAATAATAAATTCTGAAATTCGGCATCGAAATAAAATTGAGAAATTCGTTAGTTGTGCAATATACAACTATGACATTCAATATTGAGTTATCCCAGACACTGTCCTCATGGAATCCCAAACAAATCGGTGATAGAAGCAACAGGTTTTGGCTCGTGACGTGATTGGAATAACATGCAGGCTGGATACCACCTAATGACCATTAAGAGACCTAGTATGTCATACTCCTGCAACTCCTTACTCCACATGTTGTAGAACCAGACCGACACTGACCGTCGATCATGATGCCAATCTCCAGGCATCCATACCATCCATACCGAATTTGATGTCTTTTTGACGACTTGATTGTGAATAGCATGCCTCTGGAATTTTCAATTCCACCCTATGATCTAGATCACTGCCAATAACGTATTTGTCATCTATACCGACAATGAGCTCCGTAGTTTTATGATATTTGATTGTATAGGTTTGACAGACAATACACATCGTATACCGGAACACAGTGTATGGAGTAGCTCTTGGAAACTGACTCAAACTTCAATTTTGACGACACGAATCTCATTATTAATCGTCTGAACTTGCAACTTCTGGTAAAATAATTCTTAGAGCGTGTGATTCTGTGAGCTCACTAGACACAGAAGAAACCAGAAACTGTTAACAAATCGAGGCGTGATTTCAAACCATCGCCAATCCGTCTTAAGACAGATTTATGTTTTCTGATCATCGCAACACCTACTTGAAAAAAAACTTCCATGTCCTTACATGGTTCCTCATAAAGCTGAAAGTGATAAGCTGAAGCTGGAAACATGAACTAACGGTTCAAAACTAGAGAAAAAGTGGAAGACAAGCGAAATATGAACTTGAATTAGCACCCACAAACATGTGAACATTCCAATATATACCCGTTTATCCCCTGACGCTCATGAACCTGTAATTTGTTTATCGCATGGTCTTTCGTTTTCCTACGTCTTGTCCATAAGACGTTGTTATGGCTAAAGAAATTTATTGGCAACAGTCTCTCAGGAAGAGAAGAGAGAAAAAACCACAAGGATCCTCATTCACAATTAATGGAATGTTTCATATATGTACATGAATCATGGTAGGATCACGTGAAACCCAACACATATTTCGATGGTTTACATAGCAAGTTGTGGTCAATACAAACAAAAAATACCTTCTGAAAAAACAACAACAACAACATAAGCATTTTGTATCTCATACGACATAGGACTAAATATAAGGTTCGAAGCCAGAGAATATTTCTTGAAGACCATTTTGCAAGTCAACAAGTTTGTTTTACGGCATTCAACAAGTCAATTTTGCAGTCAACAAGTTTAGATTGCGGCAAACTTCGAGCGCATCCTTGCTCCCATATCCGATAGAAAGCTTAAAGCTCCCCTGGCTACATGACACGAAATAATCCTGCATTAAAATAGTTCGTTCAGAGGTATTTGGAAGAATGCACCTCTTTCAAGTAGAACAAATGGACCTATCACAGGAATAAGATACATTTTCGCCTACCCCTCGAAGTACCATAGCTGGAAAATGTTGAATGCTTTCCCGTGGTGCTACCAAATATTGCACATAATAATTGGAACTGGGGAGTGCAATATTCTTGACCAACACATAATCTTTGTCGAAAGGTACCACTTTACGGAAATGGAGAAGCAAGATCCAAGTAATCTTTATCGACCCAAACAACTTTGGGGGAAAATTGAAACGCAAAATAACGATATCTATTGTTCATATGTGTATAATTGTGATGATAACTTGTCCATGAGAGTAGCCAAGTATTGAAGATCAATAACGAATTGGAAAGATCCATTGACCCACACGACTGAAATAAGTCATCACTTGAGCTTCTGGCTTCATTGATCTACACACAGCAAGCCATAAATGGTGATTGTTTTTATACCCTGGTGAGCACAATATCCGATAACGCCGGTGAGGCTTCAGCTATAAATATTTGATCGAGTCTTATTGTTCCCAAAATATTTCTTTGTAGGTCTTTATTGTCATCATCAAAATTTAGTGATATCGGTGAATGTCGAGACAGACTAATCTGCCTCACGAGATAACGGTGCTCACTTTTGTGGCGGTCTCTCTGTGACACCTTAAACAAGAAATAAAATAAAATGACCGAGTAACAAGAAATCGATATAATTGACTGGTGAATTTGATTAATAGTAATACTAAAATGATACATGCAATGAATGAATTTTTTAATGAAAACTTTCTCGTTGGGCGAGCGTTATCGCCAAATAGTACCATGAATATGTGATAGAACATTATGCTGTGAAATGCTGCTTTTGAAAGGAATATATTCAATTGTTGCTTTTGAATGGCGTATAGATCCAATAATTTTCGTTTTCACATTTTCAGCAAAATACTTTATGGTGTTTGAGTTGGGTGTTTTAGGAGAAAATATGGTCCCAACTCAAAGAATCTCCGGTGATAACCCCTGAAAAAAGAATCTAACAAACCATATCATAGTTTATAAATATGCCTTATACTGGCACAACCACTCAGTATAAAATACTGCATTCTCGACACCACGACGAAATACGGATCAGGAAATTGCAGCGTTACTGGAAATTGTGTCCTGGAGCCAAAATAGCGTCAATAATCCAGAAATAACAGTGTTTGTTTCAGTTGAGGTGCACGTGTCATGTTAAGGACCTTTTCCAATGTGTTTCACTGATAATCAGACGGGTTTCAATTCGTGAAATTACAGTGGTTAACATTAGTACACAACGCAACTAGACTGATGACTGAAAACAAGTTAACATTTCTACGTTCAAATTCTGATAACAGGAGTAATAACTCAAGAATGATGTACAGTCATACAATCAAAGCAATATCAGTGGTCGTTCATTCTTCCATTTTTGGCTTACCGCGTGGGTTTTGTCGGTTTAGACAATACTATAGGAAACATCTAAGCCATGAGGTATAATCGAGCTTATTTGCTGGAAAATGACAACTCATACGTATGAAGCAGCTCACAGAATGTCATTTCATGTCTCTTTTTTAAAGCTAAGTGCAGTCCTTTGAAATCTAACAAGTTCGACGACAGCTTCAGATTGCCCTGTAAAAGGCGCCAACAGGAATTGGTGAAATGTCATTTCCAGGAGAACAGCAATCTTGACATTTTAATAACTTCCATTCGTAGTCTCTCAAGTTGTCAGTGTGGACAAGTCGGGGCCACACTTCTATCCAAACAACAATCAAGCGCATGGTGTCGATATACCGACACCGGGGCGTTCTTTTTTGCAGTGGCAATTTCCATGTTAATGACCTACGCAGAGTCAGTCACAAGAATCGACAGGCAGTTGGTTCTTATTGACTGAAGGCAAGAATTCCACCTTATTAGTCGCCTGCATGCAATATTGAATTCCACCTTATTAGTCGCCTGCATGCAATATTGACTAAAGATCTACTGTATTTTTTCCTCTGCATTATCATAAGTACAACACATAATTATGATTTTTACTTGAATTTTGTCCCCAAATCCATTGCCCTTTATGGACCGAAATTACTATCAACGGTGATAACACAATAATAACAAATATACATATTATTGTATCATATATTATATCGTGAGAGATACATCTATGGAGTGTACATATTCCTCTGAGGAAAAAAAAGGTATTTTATCCCAGCGTGAACCTATCCATATTTCTGAAAAATAGGAGTCTGTCTGAAATGCATCAAGGGCCATGGACACTTTATACATGGATATGAGCATATAAAAAAGGGTGACGAAGCCTGAACATACATACCTACTTTCGTACTTGAAAATTTACTTCCGTACTTGGCACCAACTACTGGTTTATCTGAAAGTCGGTGATTATCTCGCCAATAATGTGCTTGCTTCGGAAACGACCCATTTAGTAGTCAATAAATATGCTTTTACACTGGCATAAACCCTGAACGAGGACAGTTTATCCCTGAGCAGCAAAATCACAACAAAAAACCTTGCAACAAACTGATCCAGCTGTAAGGTTCAACCTCTTCCTTGTATAGTTGCCAGAGGAATCAGCACTTCTCCCAACGAGTCAATCATAGATTGCAGACCCTCGCCCCTATAGATTTAGTTACTGAAATTAAAGGTGATCACCCATACATTTTCGACCTGGGTGACAATCGGGTATTTTTGTCATACGACCATTTATCATACATCAAAATGGTGGGGAATTGGCAATAGAAAAATACAGAAATCATAGGAGAAATAATCAGTAATAAAAGTAAAAATCCTTTCGATTTTTCTATTCTGACCATAGTCTCCACCAACGCCTGAATTTTTTATACTGACCTCCCAAACTTGAAAGCTCTCTCAGATTTATACTGAATATTTTATAATCAATATTCTATTAAATATCGTCAGTGGTTTTGGAATTACTACCACTTGAAATATTACGATTCGGTGATTTCGACCTTGGGTGATAATGGGGAATTTTGTTCGTACGACCATCGGTCATATAGCAAATAATGGGGAATTGTCCACATAAAAATACAAAATTAATAGGAAAAATTAATCAAGAATATGAGCAAAGTTATTGCAATTTTTCGATTTTGACGTTTTCTGGGACCTTGACCTTGTTGTTCCATATTGAGCTGTAATATGTCATTTTTGTTTCTATTATCAAGTCACATTTCCTGAAAGAAAACGGTTAAACATATTCAAAAGTGCCTTACGATATAATCTTGAATTTCAGAACACTCAAAAGTCGTAAAATCATAACCCTCCAAATTTTTTACCTCAGGCGATAATGGGGAGTTTTGGTCTTATAACCATCGGTCGTACACCATACGATCGGAAATTGGGCAGAAAAAAAAAAAGTTGGAAAAATTAATATCGATTAGATATAGCCAATTATGTGATTTTCACTATTCGGTTGCCATGGCAACCACTTTGCGCGCGGACAGACAGACTCAAATGCAATACCCTCTCCCCCTATCGGGCCGAGGGTAATTACGTACGTTCACGAAAATTCCGTAACTGACAAGTGGTGGATATTCTGGTGTAAACGCAGGAGAATGCCAAAGTCTGGAATGTATTCTAGTTCAGTGAGAGTTGATTCATAACAAAAGCATAACGAATATCGGTGCAGATGAAATATAATTGCAAACACGTCAAACATAAAACACCAAAGTCTGGTGGCGTTTATTTAGCATGAAGTATGAAAATCTCGAATTGATTCATTCTGGGTTTTTCTATTTGATGTTCTAACATCTCTTGATCATAGTGATAATGTGACTACCTACACAAGAGCAACTTGTTAAAGTCCACTTCCAAGACTATCTGTGGCTTGTTAGTTCAATGGCACCGGTCACAACATTCCAGGGTTATATGGCCTGAGAGTACCTCAAATGTTCATTCCATCGGCTTGGTGCCCATTATTGGAGGGTATTCTATTGTAGAATCCACCTGGGAATCACCAGGCGTATGTAAGTATAAATCTGTTACCACCATGGCAAGTAATACAATAACACTAATGCAGGCAGAATTTCTACTTTTAAATAAAAATAAGATATTAGTTCAGCTATGATGGTGTATCGTGTGACATACGATACTGCAATTCTTTAGTTCTAATGTTAATCATGACATCTGCAGCTCTGTAATATTGTATGTGCTGGCGACATCAAACACACTTCAAACCCAGTAAATGCAAATTGGCAATCGGCACGTTCTCTCATATAATTGAGTCGATATGTGAAGGCCGAACTCTATTCAGTGGCTATACATGGCATAATGCAACTGTAGCATTATCTGAGACAATGCATTTGAAAGCCCTCGATAGAAGCAAGGATCCTATAACAAATTTGTAATATGATCCTTGATAGAAGTAACACGTTTTTACATGATTGACATTCCATACCAACTGGATCCGAACTGATGACCTGACTGAGGCCGAGTGTGTCATAGTGTTGGTGTGTGCCGAGTAGTAGACTCTGTTCCACGGATAGTTGCAGAACTAGTGAATTTCGTCAAGGTATTGGAATTCTTCATAAGGGTACTATTCTTCGATGTTGCAATCTCCATGCACTCATTTGATTTTCGACTTCAGTTTTGTTCGACAGACAATACTCCTTGCATACCCAAACACAATGTATCCACTGGCTTTAGGGAACTGAGTTAACTTCGATTCTGATCATCCGCACAATAATTTTTGGAGCAGGTGATATTCTATTAAGCCGATATCATATCCATATCGGTATGTAATTCAGTGGAACTTCGGACATCTAATCATCAAAGAGTATCTATAATCCATCCGATTTGTTTGTCAGATTGTCTCTGGTTTCCATACTTTTTGTTGCCCATTATCAAAATGCTGCTTTAGACGGTACTTGTACAGTCTACGAGGCCTCATGTGATGCTATTAGCTGGGATGCACAGGATGCATCAACAATCAACATGTGATGCCATTACCAGGATCACGACGATCGTGACATTGAAATAACTCAGGACATCGATTTTGTCAGTTGACAGCTAGAGCTGAAAAGTCAACACCACATTTCCATACAAACAGAAACAAAATGCCCTCTCGTGGTACGGTTATATTAACGTCTGAATGCTTGAATTTTGCAACGGTATGGGAGCGAACTCCAATTCCACATGTTGATGTTCTGTTCAGTATCACTCGCAAGAGTCGCCAGAAAGTTTTATATCGACATTTACCCAGGTCTAATTTGCTAACTGGGTGTATTTAGTTTATTGGATGCATTAATTGATCGATCGACTAATTCCATAACATTGCAGTACAATATGGGGGTTGGTGTTCAGCTGTTCAATATTATCCCCCAGAAACAACCCCAGCCTCACGTTGGTAAAAATTGCATTTATTTCACAAGAAGCAAGGACGAAGTGGAGTGAGGAGAAGTAGATATGTACTAAAGGAATTTGATGTAGATGTATAATGCATAGTATATATTCGAGTGGAGGATGGCCAGAGGCGAGGAAACCATGCGAGAACTCAATATCTGCTGAGCACATAATGATTATTGTGTTGCACCAAATAAAATGATATTCATGAACAACATATTGCAAACCAGCATGAATTCACCATAATTTGATATTCTTAGTCATAATTTCAGTAAGAGCCGGAAATTGGAACATATGCTACTTGGCGGTAAGTAGATTAGATTTGTTCAACTTGATAGTTTGAAAAACTTTTGTTGATTAATAGCCCCACATTGAATATCAGAACGACAACAGCAAAATGTAGAATTGCATTTTCCCACCTGAAAAACTGCAATTTGTACTTCAGTGGCTCGTTTTATCTTATACATGGAGCCCCATGTGGACAGGGATATAAAACACAGCTGCTTGAATCATAACAGGCTGCTAATTTATAGGTGCTATTAATCAAGATGCCTACAGAATTATTTATCTCATTTATTTCGTGAAGGGATACACAGAAAAACTGATTTTGATTTATTCTAGGCTTTTCTATCGAATGTATGAATAACTCAATGACATTATTGCTAACAGGGCGATTCTTACATGTCCTACTAATAGGGCGATGCCCTACTATACTGATTTTACATTTTTACGAACATGGAGTTATACGTTTGGATGAGACTTACAAGTCATGACCAGAGTCAATACCAATAATCGTCGGAGGGTCCAAAATTAATGTGAAAAGATTGACCAAGTTATGGTTTATACTGTATTATGCACCAGCCAGTGTATGGACATTACTGTATATATCTGCTTCGTATGATACTGGTTCATTTGTAAGTTTATATAGCATGAGATTTCAAGAAATGGAATGAATAACATGGACATCCTGCAACAGATGTTAAGTCGGTGACTGACCTAGTTCTTTTGTCTAGGGGTCAGGTCATGTTATTGTCACCGACTTGAGCTCAGAATTTATGGACAGAACATTGACACACGCTGAGAAAATGTCAATTTCTGCAATTTGATGAATATATATAGAGTATCTAAGAAGGTGATACGATGCCCGAGTTGTGTAATTTACAAATGTTAGTAGCGGTTGATATTCTCCAGAAATAAGGTTTCTTCTGCCGATAGTTACCCCAATTTTGACACGGTGAACACATTCGTCATTTTCAAAAACTTCCGGACATTGTATTTCAATAATCTCTACACGGGAGTTAAGATAATCATCTCATGTTTCATATATCCTATGCATATGCACAATTATATTGTAAATCATCAGTTATTCCTAAATTAATCCACATGCTCGGCCTGACACCGGTTTGAGTCAAGCGTCAATTTTTATTGCGGAGGGTCGAGGTTTTGTCCAAAAAATCTGAGCTCAAGTCGGTGACAATAACATGACCTGACCCCTAGACAAAAGAAATAGGTCGGTCACCGACTTAAGATATGTTGCAGGGTTTTGATAAATATTGTCGTGGAAGTATCTTGTTTAAAAATGACGAACAGAAGTGGTTTCAATTCGCTTCACATGTGATGGAAACATCACCCTTTGGTATCGTATTGTATCGTGATTGATACCCACATGTCCACAGTACTACTCTTGAAATTGATAGTATGATACTACTGGCAACGCAAGTAGAAAACTGCGATGGTTTATACTCATATTATTGATTCTGACAGACGGGTGGAGCTTTATCTGTTGTTCAGAATTACAGACCTTAACATAAATGATATAAACTTTGTATTGCTACCCTGGCATATCAAGCGATAAAAAACGTGGACATCCTGTGGAGGAGATGACTTTCTTAGTGATAACAACCCAAAGATATGGGTAAGAATATATCAAGTTTCTAGTAATGCTTAATTAATACTCATAATTCTTGTTCAGGAAATATGAACCAAGATGAGTATATGTTTCTAGAATACATGGTAATGAGAACGTACATGTGTTTACAATGATTCCACACGAATTTCTAAACTATGCACTGCAATTATAGAAGTCTTCCACTGTCTGTGTGTCCTAATTTTTGTTATGTGGGTGAACCAAACTTTGAATTTCCAATAGAGGTGATTGTTACATTACTTAGGGTGCATGTATCAAATTATTAACAGCTTATTCCACAGTTTACATAGTCAGTGGACTTCTTCAAGCAATTAAAATTCTTCACAGATGACAACAACAGTCGATTATGATTAGGATCTTCAACATTCAACATTCATTGAAGTTGATGCCTTTTTGACGACTCAAATGTGAGCCATATGGGTTTGAAATTCTCAATTTCACTCGGTGATGGGGCTACGGACAATGACCAAAATCACTTTAAACACCAACCTAAACGTTATTTCCTCAATAGATACATCCTTCTTACAAAATTTGATAGTAACACAAAAGAATGTTTGCCGAATTCCTTGCACTTACCACGGAGACGATACTCGTGTTTTGCAAACATAAAACGGATATTTGGAATGTCGGAGACAGGTAGCGATGAGGAATTCTCACTGAAGATTATTCAAAGACAATTATTATCAGCAGCATCAACTTAAGCGGGTGCGATTTTTCCCCTTTTCAAAACGACTGATTGTTCCGGGTATCGAAGACTATGTTCGTGAGAAACACACGGCCATGACATTCACCGTTCAAATACACGAAGCAAGATGAAACGGGGAAAATACTAATACTACCAGCTCAGTACAGTCGATGTATGAAGTAATATTTTTTACACCAACCTGCATAATTCAAGTAATTCACGTTCGTTATGTTTATTACCAGCCTACAAAAAACCATGCTGAGAAAATGACCAGCACACACTTCCATGCTGCAGCTAATAGCCAGAAAAGCATGACTGATTGGAATAAACGATTGTTTTACACGTAGAACAAAGTAATTAGTCTGAGACTTTTTCGCTGAGAACCCAATCTGAGACATGAAAAATTGTTTTAATACTCGCATTAACGTCGACGGATTTTGATTAATTAGCGCCTGCCATTAATTCGTGAACATAGACCCGGTATTTTTATGGTAGCAACATATACGTGGGAAAAACGTTGGAACTGGAACTACTGATGTAGAAACCAAGTTTTGTAAAACACAAAATATTAATAATTCACATGTAATATGTGGCAGTTTTTCGTTCAAAGTTTCATCTTGTGCTGGCAGACGAGTTCAGAAATTAATATACTCAAGATCTTCCCATCGATCAAATTCGCGTCCTCATCACTGAAGAGGGGTCACAAACACGCAGATTGTTATAACTACACATTTACATCGCAGTTGTCACACGTTACTCGGGTCAACTGTGCCTGAAGCAAGTTAACAGTGAAAAGACACCCAACTAATGACCTATTACACGTGATGGTGATATTCATCTGACACATAATAGATTGATACCTACATGTACCACCTATGAAACAATCGAAAAATGTATTCATCATAATACAGAATTCATAACTTCAAACATATTAAAATACGTTGAGAAATGATCGAGATGAAATGGATGAGGTATTGCAAACTCTACGACGGACTGAACTACTTGAATCCGGACGGGAATCAGGGTGTCATCCGGTGTGGGCATAAACGGGATGGACATTATATTCTGCTCTCAGATCTAGATCAATAACATAGGATATCACTCGATAGTAAATTGTTATGGAATGAACAATCTGCAATATAAACTCCCCGAGTCGACGTAGAGCGACATAGATTCGCATAGTGATGATTTGATCCCCCCCCCCCCCGATACTTGAACAGCCTTTGAGCCTCATTGGATGCTATTAGCTAACAGGATGCATCAATAATCAACGTATGATGCTATTCCCAGGATTATGACAATCGTGGCATTCTAATAACTCAGGACTTCGATTAGTTCAGATGACAGTCAGTGCTGAAAAGTCAACACCACACTTCATACAAACAGAAACAAAATGCCCTCTCGTGGTATGGTTATACTAATGTCTGAGGACTTGTGTTTTGCAACGGTATGGGAGCGAACTCCAATTCTACATGTTGCTGTTCTGTTCAGTATCACTCGCAAGAGTCGCCAGAAAGTTTTATATCGACATTTACCCAGGTCTAATTTGCTAACTCGGTGTATATAGTTTATTGGATGCATTAATTGATCGATCGACTAATTCCATAACATTGTAGTACATTATGGGGGCTGGTGTTCAGCTGTTGTTAAGTTTTTATCCCCCAGCAACAACCCTAACGTCACGTTGGTAAAAAGTGCATTTATTTTCTAAGAAGCAAGGAATAAGTGGAGTGAGGAGTAGATATCTGATGTAGATGTATGATGTATAGTATATATTCGAGTGGAGGATGACCAGAGGCAAGGAAACCACGTGAGAGCTCAACATCTGCTGAGCACATATTGATTATTGTGTTGTACCAAATAAAATGGTATTCATGAACAACATATTGCAAACCAGCATGAATTCACCATAATTTTATATTCTTAGTATTAATTGCGGTAAGGGCCGGACATTGGAACATACGCTACTTGACGGTAAATAGTTTAGATTTGTTTAAATTAAAAGTCTGATAAGTTTTATTGTTTAACAACCCCACATTGAATATCAGGACGACACCGAGAAAATATAGAATTACATTTTTCCACCTCAAAACTGCAATTTGTACTTCAGTGGCTCGTTTTATCTTATACATGAAGCCCCATGCGGATAGGGATATACAACACAGCTGCTTGAATCATAACAGGCTGCTGAGTTATAGTTGCTATTAATCAAGATGCCTACAGAATCATTTATCACATCTACTTCAAGAACGAATACACACAAAAAACGATTTTAAATTTATTCTAGGCTTTCTTATCGGATATATGAATAACTCAATGACAGTATTGCTAACAAGGGGTTTTTCACATGCCCTACTAACAGGGCTGTGCCTTACTATACTGGTATCACATTATTAGGAACATGGGGTTATACATTTGGATGAGACTTACAAGTCTTGACCAGAGTCAATCCCAATAATCGTCGGAGGGTCCAAAATTAATGTGAAAAGATTGATCGAGTTATGGTTCCCACTGTAATATACACCAGCCAGTGTATATACATTACTGTATACATCTGCTTCGTACGACACTGGTTTATTTGTAAGTTTATATAACATGAAATTTCAAGGAATGAAATGAATAGCATAAACAAACATTGTCGTGGAAATATCTGGTTCTGAATTGACAAACACAAATGGTTTCAATTCGTTTTACATGTGATGGAAACATCATCCCCATTGTTATTACATTGTATCTTCGTGGATACCCTCATGTACACAAGATACTCATGGAATTGGGTAGTATGATACTACTGGCAACGTAAGTTGAAAACTGCGATGGTTTATATCGCTATTATTCATTTATTGAGTCTGGGAGGCGGGTGGAGCTTTATCTGTTGGTCAGAATTACAGACCGTAACATAAATGATATTTTATGCTTTGTATTGGTACCCATGCATATCAAGCTCTAAAACATGTGGACTCCCTGTCGAGCAGCTGACTCTCTTTATGATAACAACTCCAAGATATGGGGAAAAAACCAAGTTTCTATTAATGCTTGATACTCGTAATTCTTGCTCAGCAAATATGAATCAAGATTATTATATGCTTCTAGATTACATTACTTGTACAACGTACATGTGTTTACATTGATTCCACACGAATTTCTCAACTATTCACTGCAATTATAGAAGTCTTCTATGCAATGGTCTGGAAAGCCAACAGTCCGTGTTTCCTGATTTTTAAAATGATAAAGGTGATTGTTACCCTGTTCGGTGCATGTATCAAAATATTTACAACCAACTTTACGAGATTAATGACAGTGGACATCGTTACGCTATTAAAATTATCCACACATGACACCAGCATTCGATCATGATTGAGATCTTCAACAGTCAACATTTATTGAAGTTGGTGTCTTTTTGACGACTCAAATGTGAGCCATATGGGTTTCAAATTCCCAATTCCACTCGGTGATGGGCTACAGACAATATCTGAAATAATCACTTTTAACACCAACCTAAACGTTATTACCTCAATAGATATATCCTTTGTACAAAATTTGACAGTAAGACGTAAGAAGGTTTGCCGAATTCCTTGCAGTTACAACGGAGAAGATACTCGTGTTTTGCAAACATAAAACGGATATTTGGACGTGATGTCAGAGACAGGTAACGATGAAGAATTCTCACCAAAGATTATTCAATGGCAATTATTGCCAGCAGCATCAACTTAAGAGGGTGTGATATTTTTTTTGTTTTTGAAAACGACTGATTGTTCCAAGTATCTAGGAGTATGTTCGTGAGAAACACACGGCCATGACATTCACCGTTCAGTTGCATGAACCAAGATAGACGGGGAAAATACTAATACTACCAGCTCAGTAGAGTCGATGTATGGAGTAATTTGTTTACACCAACCTGCATAATTCAAGTAATTCACGTTCGTTATGTTTATTACCAGCCTACAAAAAGCATGCTGAGAAAATAACAAGCACATATTTTTATACCACACTTCCATGCTGCCGCTAATAGCCAAAAAAGCATGACTGATTGGAATAAACGATTGTTTTATCCGTAGAACAAAGTAATTAGTCTGAGAGTCCTTCGCTGAGAACCCACTCTGAGACATGAAAAATTGTATTAAAACTCACAAAAACGTCGACGGATTTTGATTAATTAGCGCTTGTCATTAAATCGTGAACAGAGACCCAGTATTTTTATGGTAGCAACATATACGTGAAAAAAACGTTGGAACTGGAATTTTTGATGTAGAAACCAGGTGTTATGAAACACAAAATATTAATGATTCACATGTAATATGTTGCAGGTTTTCGATCACAGTTTCATCTTCTGCTGGCCGAATCCGACGAGTTCAGAACATGTATAATATATTCAAAATCTTCCCGACGACTAAATTCGGGTCCTCATCACTGAACAGGGTGACAGACACGCAGATTGTGCTAACTACACAGTTACAGCGCAATTGTCGCACGTTACTTAGGTCAACTGTGCCTAAAGCGAGTTAACAGTGAAAAGTTGCCCTACTAATAACCTTCATAATCATCTGACAAATGTACCACCAATGAAACAACCAAAAATTAATTCATCATAATACAGAATTCATAACTTCAAACATACTGAAATACGGCCAAAAGTGCGGTCTTTTGGGGATTTTTTCAGGACTTACGGGGAAAGTTAAGATAGGAAATTTAACATTGGGTCTGCCCGTAACGCCCATCCGTTCGCACGTCCGTGTGGACATAAACGAGATGGACATTTATATTTTGCTCTCGGATCTGGATCGATAACATACGATATCAACCTTCCACTCGACAGCAAATTGTCACAGAATGAACACTCAGCGAAATAAACTCCCTGAGCTGATGTAGAGCAACGTAGATTTGCATATTGATGATTTGATCATCTCGCCTTGTGATTCCTCTCCACTAGGAGTTGTTGAAGCATTTCATCATCTTTGTCAAGTCGATGAAATGTTTACATAGGCATGAACTCTACGTACATCAGAAGTGTCTGCTATCGATGGAGTCAGTAACTGTGACAGACGACGACTATCTATATGCGATGCATTATTTTTGTGTGGTAAAATAAGACTTGACCTCTGAGACAACCTTGGTACTATGCTGTCAGCGATTTCATATAGCTTGTGTGACTACGCAATCCAAGTTGTTCACAGACGATATCCAGGATGATATCCTGCTTCAAGCTACACATGATAATAATTCTTTAAATTCTGACCAAAATTGATGGAGAAAAATAAATGATTCACCACAAAATGCAACCAATTCCTGGTTTACTGAAATTAGCCCCGGGCAAGACGAGATTTATCTTCGGTTTGAACCACAATGATGGTAATCCAGAAGATAATATCGCTAGCGGCAGAGAAGTACCATATTACGCCTCAACTGAGTATGTGGGATCAACTCGAAGTTCATACAACTGCCACAAGATGAAATATGTCCTATAATAATAGATTTCATTACTTGTAGATTTCGGCAAGTAATAAAATTACGAACATATATCGCAGCTGAATAAAGTACATGTATGCATTGGCCTATCTTCCCTTTCATCGACATTTCACGCTCCAATGTGTCAAACAGAGCAGGTAGCTTTGGTAACATGATGAGTCCCTGTGTTGAGGGTGTGACATGCATGCTGTATGCATTTATTGATTTATTTATCACACAATTGCTTCACAATTAGACATACCAAACGTGTTCAGAAACAAAACAATTGGCAAGAGTTGCTGGGCAATCGTATCAAGTGCACTGCTTCATAAGAGTGCATAATGGAATGAATCAAATCAGCTTTCTGACATATACTTCAGCCTGACTTTTGATTGCATCTGAATCTATTGCTTCAATGACAGCAATGACTCCAGCTGCATACGTACCTGGTAATGACTTGATATTCTGTTTTCAATATCCCAAACTCTTCAGTGTTGACTCAGGTCACTATTCGAGTCCAGTGATATCCGCCAATCTACCACAAGCTTTTACCACTCTTACGTGGACCACAAGCGGCGAGTGAGGACTTGAGGAATCGTAACATATCAACGCTTTGCTTAGTTGTTACCCTACCACCAACACCACCAACAGCAAGCAGCGAACAACAGGCAGGGACCAAGGGAATGCGCTCGACGCCCGTCTGATAAGCTGTGGTGGGTATGAAAAGGTTTTGAGTCACTGGAGTCGCACTCAAGGGAACGGATCCAGAGAAGACACGGACGTAATATACACAGCACAATAGCTACTTTGTCATTTATTGGCTCTCATAACGCAAAAAAATACAAAAAAAGATTTATGATACCTTGGATTCTTGCTGTTCATGACACCCATTCGTATCAGGAACAGCAGATATATCGGGTCCCATCACCACTCGTGCGAGTCAAGCATGTGTATCGTATCGTTCCACCTAAAATAATTGCAAAGTGTACTGTAATGGCTCGTTCTCACACATCTCGTGTATAAGTCAGCACCACATAGGTGTTGATTTACAACACGGCTGCCTGAACCCCAGCAGACTGCTAATTTATAGTCGCTATTTATCAAGATGCCTATAGAATCACATTTCACAAAAATCTTAGAAATGAAACCAAATGTCCAGTATCTTCAGTGATGAGTGACGATAAGGATTGGCACTTGTGACCATAATCAGGTTACCACTCTGTATGACATTGGTATAGCTCCAACGATGACTTCATTTCATTCCTCATAAATGTGTGTGTGTGTGGGTGGGGGCTTGTCCAGCTGGAATCCAACGATGACTTCATTTTATTCCTCATAAATGTGTGTGTGTGGTCGGATATGGGGGGAGGGGGGGGGGGGGTTGTCCAGCTGGAATTATTGTTGCGCGCGAATTGGCACAGCCATGAAATCAATCATATTTATGGAACATTTATATTTATGCATAACGATGTTCAGTATTTAGTTTTTACCACATTTATCTTGTGAAATTTATTATTGCGGATATCTTTTTTTTTATCAAACTTAATTAACACCCATGTTAGACATAGATTATTCTGAATAGATTAGGCACTTTCTTCTCTAACAGGCTATTCACTAATCAGTAAACGTGATTTACATTGGCACAAACTGACGAAATCTTATTCATTGATTCATTCATATGAAAATATTGAACAAGGGAACGAGAAAAATAATCAATCAAATAGTTTTTTTTTCAAAGATTGATTCTGTGTACACACAAAATCACTGAATTTACAATGTTTAGATGATTTAATACCAGTGGACGAAAGGTGGTTCACTTCACATTGTGATACATCAATATCCCGTTGGGATTGTAGTAAACACAACGCCGAATTATGTATCCGTCATACTCATCGAATATGTTAGTAGATAAAAAAGAACAGTGGGACGGATTTATATATGTATGATTGATCCTGACAGACAGATGGATATCCATCTGCTAGTTGGATTATAGGCAATAAACGAAACGATATATAATTTGTATTGCTCCCCATTATAGCTAGCTGCTAAAGCACTCGGATTCTGTCAAGGACTCTCCTTGTTATAGTAACGTGGGGTATGGGAAGGAAAAGTAATGGAGTTGCTCACAAATCAGTTATTCCCAACTGGTGATTCTCAGAAGAGGTAACTGTCACAAAACTGGGTTATTTGAACGGGCAGTTCAGATTTAAACCGTCAACATATAGTGAAACTTAATGTCGTTTCGATGATTCAAATTTGAACCATATGAGTATTAAATATTCAATTTCACATAGAGACTGACTTACAGACATAAACCAATCACACTTACATCGGGTCTGATCGTTCAATAAAGTCCAACTTCAACTTTCTGCTCAACAAGAGATACACAATGAACCCACTGTAATATAATCTTGTTGAGACTGGTTCAAAATTCTATTTCGATGATTTGGTCATGTGAAGGTTTGATTTTCTGTGCATGAACTGCTGGGGCATGTGATCGTCCATCAGACTGATATCACATCCACGCCCATGGAAGATTCAGTGGTTTCACAAGTTCTTTGCCAGACACGGATGAATCCAGGAAGTGTGAGAAAATTCCAATGCAAGTAATGCTTGTTTTCGGTAAGTTGAAGGGATTCATGTACCATATATAGTTAATTCTTGTTACTCTACATTACTTAATCACCCTCTACGTTATTTATGGCTCTAGCACCTATAGCTATAACTACATATCCTAAATACGTGAACCCTTTTTATTCAATGTCATCTAGATCGTACAATGAGTCACGGTTTGCTCGTAGTTAGGAAAGTTAGGAGACAGAACTTTCGTATTTTATAAACCTGAACTATTATACTGAGCAATTGACAGGCACCAAATTGATATTTCACTCTCATGCTGCACTTAATTGGCATGAAATATCACTGATTGGAATAAATGCATGTCCATAAATGACGTAATTAGTCTGAGAGTTCTCTGCAAAGACCCCACTTTGAAACATGAATAACTGTGTCAATGTTCGTAATAACGTCGATGGATTCTGATTAATTAGTGTTTGTCATTAATTATTACCTTGATGTTTCTCAAGGTAGCGCACACACTTGGAAAAGCGATGAAACTATTCAAGGTGCTGTGTTAGTGTTAGAGTAATTTCAAAGGAACTTGACCTATGATACAGTACATACATAAAAAAAATATATCTTTAACAATTTACGGAGATTTTCCGAAATATGGCTCACCCGATTTATAGCCCATGGGCCATCTTTTGGGAAAAAATCTCAAAAGATGATCCACTGGTCATTTTTCGTTTATTTTTGGTGATGTAATTTTTGTTCTTATATTGTATTTCTACCAGGGAATCGTATTATCGAGCATCCAGATATTTCATCAAACTTGGGATGAGTTTTCACAATGCAGACTTGTCATAGGGGCGTCAAAATCACAACGGAGTGGCGATGGTGATGTATATTCTGTTACTCTTACCCCTATTGGCTTTGAATATGGGCGTCAAACTCACAAAGGGGTGACCATGAATGTGTATTAAAGTGGAATTGGGTCAACCTTTAAATGGATAGCAATTTTTCACAGAATGAACACTCAGCGAAATAAACTCCCCGAGCCGATGGAGAGCGATGCAGATTTGCATATTGATGATTTGATCATCTCGCCTTGACTTTCCTCCACTAGGAGTTCTTGAAGCATTTCATTATCTTTGTCAAGTCGATAAAATGTTTACATAGGCATGAACTCTACATACATCCGAAGTGGCAGCTATTGATGGAGTCAGTAACTGTGACAGATTATGATTATCTATATGCGATGAATTATTTTTTGTGCGGTAAGATAACGCTGAACATCTGAGACATCATTGTTAGTTCACTGTCAGCGATTTTATATAACTTGTGTGAATCTATGTTATTCATACATGCATCATACATTCATAGATGCCATCAGGACGATATCCTGTTTCCAGCTACACGTGATAGTACTTCTTTGATCAAGATTTGTGTACCTGCCTCTATAATCCTGCACTTATAATCCTGATACTACTGGCAGGAATATAATAGCGCAGTACATTGTATGTACCTCTCAATGTGTTGTGTACTAAAATACCCAGCAACTCTTTCCAATTGTTATGTTTCTGGACACGTTTGGCTTGTCTAATTGTGAAGCAATTGTGTGATAATCAAATCAATAAATGCATTCAACATGCATGTCACACCCTCAACATTGAACAATACTGCGACTCACCATGTTACCAAAGCTGCCTGCTCTGTTTGATACATTGGGGCTTGAAAAGTGGATGAAGGGACAATAATTGTGCCTCACTGAGTTGAAATTTTTGTGTACATTTTGATATAATTATCAGTCTATTTTGTACTAATGGGTGGTACTATTATTAATGTTGATGGTTGCACGCTCGTTGAAACATTCCAATACAGTAGATCTAGCTTGAGACCTGTCAATAAAATCGTTTTCTTCCGGAAACTCCAGATGAGCTAAATGATTTGATGTAATATTATACCATCAACTCAGTAGCCTTTTGGCTTGTGATTAGGTACTTATGTACTTGTCATTCATCTATTCCATGGGGTTTTGTTTCGGATTTCTAAATTATTTTCATAGGTTGTTGGGCAGTTGTAAACTAATTCCATCAGGTGTACAGTAGAAACAACTACATTCAACACACTGTCTGCCCCTGATGACACCAGTGTGTCTTTTGATAAGTTTTTTGTCGGGCTTTGTTCCTATTGCAAAATGTTGTATTTTACGTTTGGTATTGGAATCATCAAAATTTGGCTACATTGGTGGTAATAGATTGATACTTACATTAATCAGGCACTTGTGTACTCCTTCAAGATTATAGTGTACTACCTAACAGTGAATATCGTTTTAGGAAAAACAAACAAATATAAGCGGAATGATTTGACCATGTAATATTTATCAGACACTTATTTATTTAGTATTTAATATAACCTTTCCATCCCCTACGGGGAAGCGTGCTGCGTGAGAGCTTGAATATTTCATTAGCGTGTTCAGCAGAGCAAATGATGTTGGAATATACATTAGGATAATATATGGTGAACTGCTCCATAAAACATAAGATCAACCTACCAGTACATTCTGATATATACTTTAACCTGACAATTGATTTCACCTCAATCTATTCCTCCAACAGCAGCTAGATTGTTATGACATCCAACTGTTTACGCAAAATACCTACCTGGTAATGCCTTGATTTGTCCACTGACATTATATTTTTAATATTCCATACTTTTGTGTATTGACCCAGGTAATTATTCGAGTCTAGTGATATCCGCCAATCTACCACAAGCTTCTCGCACTCTTACGCGGACCACAAGCTGCGAGTGAAGACTTGAGGAATGGTAACATCCCAACGCTACAGCCGAGTTGTTACCCTGCCGCCAACATCACAAACAACAAGCAGTGAACAGCAGGCAGGGACCAAGGGAACGCGCTCGTCGCCCGTCTGAAAAGCTCCCCTGCGATGTGCTAAGTAAGTCCGCTATACGACCGTATCCTATATGCTGAGAGATGGTGGGGCAGAGAGGATTTCGGGTCAGTAAAGTCGCACTGAAGAGAACCACCAGGGCATTAGGAGCTAACTAATATAAACACCACAATAGCTAGTTTGAAATTTATCGGCTCACATTAGGCAAACGGAAATACAAACATTTATGATACCTTGGGTTATTGCACTTTCAAAATATTCATTCATATCACGAATAGCAGATATCTCAGGTCCCATCACCACTGGTGCAAGTCAAGCACGTGTATCAAATCGTACTATGAAATCTAATGCTATCAAATATCAATACACTGATACACACGTAGATATCAATCTGTGGACTTTATACACTGCAAGAGAATCACCAGCAGGTAAAGCAAAATAAAAATACAGTTGTGTGAAAATGATGATTTGACACTTTCAATGCCTCCACTCATTATTGCATTTACTGAATAACGACACTTTTGTCATACACTGACTGGGTAGATAAACATCTGCTATTTCATTTGATCCAAACTCCTAAAGAATTGATCCTAACTTTTCCACTCAATGACACTGACAAAATCAATGGATGAACGTATAAACGATAAAAGTGTAACCTAAAGAAGCCACTAAAAAATCATACTTATTAATTTTTGACGTGAAAACTGAATAGGTAGATCCAATTATTGGAACATTTGCTGCTTGAGTGACAGGCAATATGTAACAAAGTTTAAATCGAAGGTGAAATTCAGAAATGCATAATAAAATAAGTGCAACACTTTCACAACTTCAGGTGATTTGTACCATATATAGGTAATTTTTGCTACTCTAGCTATACCTACATATCCTAAATATGTGTACACTTTTTATCTAACTTCATCTAGATTGTACAATGAGTCACGGCTTGTTTGTAGTACAACAGAGACTGTCAATAAGGAATCATCCTCGTATTTTGTAAACCTGAAATATTATACTGAGGAATGAGGTTCCTTTTTACCCCCAGGATCGCCACCATGTAATGCAGGTATAGATAAACCAGAGCCGTCTAGTAAGATGAGATAAACCATAGAAACAGTCTACTGTGCCAAATAAATACAAAAACGTTATAATGTTACATTAACTGTTTGTCATGTTTGTTTCTGCAAAATGCAGACAATGGGCATGACGTTTGTTGTACTTTTTGGGCATAGAGCCCGAAAAGCACATGGCATCAGCAGGTACCCCACTGACAGGCACTCATTTTGATATTTCACTCTCATGCTGCATTTAATTGACATGAACGATCATGTATTGGAATAAATGCATGTCCATAAATGACGTAATTAGTCTGAGATTTCTTCGCAAAGACCCAACTTTGAAGCATGAATAACTGTGTTAATAATCACAATAACGTCGATGGATTCTGATTAATTAGTGTTTGTCATTAATTATTACCTTGATGTTTCTCAAGGTAGCGCACACACGTGGAAAAAGTGATGAAACTATTGAAGGTGCTCTGTTACAGTTATTTCAAAGGAACTTGACCTATGATACAGTACACACATCTAAAATATATCTTTAACAATTTACGGAGATTTTCCGTAATATGGCTCACCCGATTTATAGCCCATGGGCCATCTTTTGGGGGAAAATCTCGAAAGATGATCCACTTGTCATTTTTCGTTCATTTTTGGTGACGAGATCTTTGTTATTTCTACCAGGGAATCGTATTATCGAACATTCAGATATTTCATCAAACTTGGGATGAGTTTTTTTATGTACTAGTCATACATCTATTCCATGGGGTTTGTTTTCGGATTTCTAAAGTATTGTCATAGGTTGTTAGGCAGTTGTATACTAATTCCATGGGGTGTGCAGTAGAAACAACTACATTTAGCACACTGTCTGCCCCTGATGACGCCAGTGTGTCTTTTGATAAACTGTTTGGTCGGGCTTTGGTTTCTATTGCATAATGTATTTTACGTTTGTTATTGGAATCATCAAAATTTGGCTATATTGGTGGTAATAGATTGATACTTACTTTCGCAATGTAGACTTGTCATAGGGGCGTCAAAATCACAAGGGGTGGCGATGGTGATGTTTACTCTGTTACTCTTACCCATAAATTGGCTTTAAATATGGGCGTTAAATTCACAAAGGGGTGACCATGAATGTGTATTAAAGTGGAATAATCGGTTTTTGGTCAACCTTCCAATGGACAGCAATCTTTCACAGAATGAACACTGCGAAAGACACTTCCTGAGCTGATATAGAGCAACGGAGATTTGCATATTGATGAGTTGATCATCTCGCCTTGTGATTCCTCTCCACTAGGAGTTGTTGAAGCATTTCATCATCTCTGTCAAGTCGATAAAATGTTTACATAAGCATGACCTATAACCACATCTGAAGTGGGAGCATTATATTGATGGAGTCAGCAATTGTGACAGAATTATTTATGTGTCGTAAAATAACGCTGAACATCTGAGACATCATCGGTAGTTTACTGTCAGTGATCACATATAACTTGTGTGACTCTATGTTAGTCATACATGCCATCAGGACGATATCCTGCTTCCAGCTACTTGTGATAGTACTTCTTGGATTCAGATTTGTGTACCTGCCTCTATAATCCTGCAATCCTGCACTGCACTCTGATACGGCTGGCAGGAATATAATAGCGCAGTATGTAACTCTCCACGTGTTGTGTACTTAACTGGCCGACAATGCTTGCCAACTTGTATTGTTTCTGGACACGTTTGGCTCGTCTAATTGTGAAGCAATTGTGTGATAATTAAATCAATAAATGCATTCAGCATGCATGTCACACCCTTAACATTGAACAACTCGGGGACTCACCATGTTACCAAAGCTGACTGCTCTGTTTGACACATTGGGGCGTGACATGTGGATAAAGGGGAAGATAATTGTGCCTTACTCAGCTGAATTCTTTGCATATATATTTGATATAATTGTCAGCCTACTTTGTACTGACGGGTAATACTGTTGATGGTTGCACGATTGTTGAACCATTCCATTGCAGTAGATCTAGCTTGCGACCTGTCAGTAAATATCTTTTACGGAAACCCCAGATGAGTTGAATGATTTCATGTAATATTAATCAGACACCTTTATACTCTCAATCTTTACTGTATTCTATAAGGTCATATTTGCGACCTATCAGTGAATATCGTTTTTAGAAAAACAAACCCAAATGAGCTGAATGATTTGATCATGTGATATTCATCAGGCACTTCTTTACATTCATTATTTAATATAATATACTCCCTACGGGGAAGCCTGTCGTGCAAGAGTTAAATATTTCATCAGCATGTCCAGATGAGCAAATGATGTTGGAATATACATGAGGATATATATATACATTATGGTGCACTGCTCCATAAAAAATATAATCAATCAACTATTCCATTCTGACACGCGTTTTAACCTGCAGTTGATTTCATATCAACCTATTGCTTCAACTACAGCCAAGTACGTAACAGAACAAAACTTGATTGTGATGACATCCAACTGTTTACGCAAAATACCTACCTGGTAATGTCTTGGTTTGTATGTTATCAATATCCCAAACTATTCCCTGTTGACCCAGGTAATTATTCGAGTCTAGTGATATCCGCCAATCTACCACAAGCTTCTCCCACTCTTACGTGGACCACAAGCTGCGAGTGAAGACTTGAGGAATGGTATCATCCCAACGCTACAGCCGAGTTGATACCCTGCCGCCAACATCACAAACAGCAAGCAGTGAACAGCAGGCAGGGACCAAGGGAACGCGCTCGTCGCCCGTCTGAAAAGCTCCCCTGCAATGTGCTAAGTAACTCCGCTATACCAGCGTATCCTATGTGTTGAGAAATGGTGGGGCCGAGAGGATTTCGGGTCAGTAAAGTTGCACTGAAGAGAACCACCAGGGCATTAGGAGCTAACTAATATAAACACCACAATAGCTAGTTTGTCATTTATCGGCTCTAATTAGGCAAACGGAAATACAAACATTTATGATACCTTGGGTTATGCACTTTGAAAATATTCATTCATATCACGAATAGCAGATATCTCAGGTCTCATCACCACTGGTGCAAGTCAAGCCCGTGTATCAAATCGTAATATGAAATCTAATGTTATCAAATTTCGGCCCATGTAGCGCAGCTTTCTATTTCTTCTAAATTCAATGAAGATTAAAAATGTGCCAGACGGATTAAATATGGTATACATTCAGTGGGTGAGTAGTATTAACAGAGTAAGGTGCGCAAAATGAAAACACAGTTGTGTGAAAATGATGATTTGACATTTTCCATGCCTCCACTCATTACTGCATTTTACTACTTATTACATGTGGTTATCGCAACACCTGGTAGATTAGATGGTTTTGTTATTCCAGTTGGGTGGTGGGAGGATTTCTTATGTGAAAACTACGATGATCACACAAGAAGCAGAAAATACATAGCTGTATTATTTCCTTCCTCTCTGAAAGGGATTCATTATTAGCTTCACAAATACTGGAATTGAATCCAGTTTTAATGAATCCACACATTTTCTTGTCTGATCCACGCAGACAGACCAGTTTACTATACTGTTTACTATAGTAGGAAGTAAAATGCGGCACCGCTGAATAACGACACTTTTGTCATACACTGACTGGGTAGATAAACATCTGCTATTTCATTTGATCCAAACTCCTAAAGAATTGATCCTAACTTTTCCACTCAATGACACTGACCAAATCAATGGATGAACGTATAAACGATAAACGTGTAACCTATAAGCCGCTAACGAAATCATACTTAATAACTGACGTGTAAACTAAATGGGTAGATCCAATTATTGGACATTTGCTGCTTGAGTGACAGGCAATATGTAACAAAGTTTAAATCGAAGGTAATATTCAGAAATGCATAATACAATAAGTGCAACACTTTCACAACTCTATCTTAGGATAGGGATAAAATAACAGGAAATTGTACCATGATGGCTCGTTCTCAAACAACTCAGTGCCACATAGGTGGCGATTTATAACCCAGCTGCCTGAACAAACCCAAGTTGCTAATTTATAGTCGCTATTCATCAAGTTGCCTACAGAATCACATTGCACATCCATCTTAGAAATGAAACCAAAAACTGTGATGATCTGTATGCTCAGTTGTCACAAAATATTTGATATTTTTCGATTTAATTTAGTGACCATTAAAATACATTCAAGTTACCTTTCAATATATTTATGTATAACAATATTCAGTATTTAATTTAACACTATTACGTTTCTTGTGATATTGGTCTATGGTGGTTCATTTCAAAAGTTAAATAAACATAACCCTTTACTGTTGTACACACAACACTGAATTAGGGAACATACTTACAGCATGCTCACTGAACAGTTGAAACAGTATTACTTGACAACTCAAGTAGACAAGTACAGTGGGACGGATTATATCTGTATGATTGATTTTGACAGACAGATGTAAACCCATCTGCTAGTCAGGTTATAGGCCATTGCTGAAACGATAGATAATTTGTATTGCTACCCATCATAGCAAGCTGCTAAAGCACGTGAATTCTGTCAAGGACACTCCTTGTTATAGTAACGTGGGGGTATGGGAAGGAAAAGTAATGGAGTTGCTCAATTTTCTGTTAAACCCCAACTGATAATTCTCAAAAGAGGTGACTGTCACAAAATTGGATTTTGCACGGGCAGTTCGAT
This sequence comes from Terebella lapidaria, assembly GCA_949152475.1. Taxonomy (NCBI): domain Eukaryota; kingdom Metazoa; phylum Annelida; class Polychaeta; order Terebellida; family Terebellidae; genus Terebella; species Terebella lapidaria. The sequence continues at coordinate 6,048,510 of OX424562.1, forward strand.
CATGATTCAGATCTAAACGTCAATATATAGTGAAATTGATTGTCTTATCGATGACTCAAATTTGAACCATATGATTATCAAATTTTCAATTTCAAACAATGATTGACGTACAGACATAAACTGCAATATCCACCACACTTGAATCTGGTCTGATCGTTCAATAAAGTCCAATATTTCAGAATATTTTGATGACTTGGTCAGGTGAAGGTGCGGCGCTTTGTACAGGAATTGTTCGAGCACGTGACATTCCATCAGGCTGATATCACGTCCAAACATGAATATGATTCAGTGGGCTCAAAAGCTCTGTGTCAGACACTGATCTGCTGATGAATCCATGAACTGTGAAAAATTCGAATGCAAGAAATGCTTGTTTTCGGTTAGTTGAAGGGATTCATATACCATATATAGGTGATTCTTGCTACTCTATGTTACTTAATCACCGTTTAAGTTATTTCTGGCTGTAATACCTAGCTGTAACTATATATCCTAAATACTTGAACGCTTTTTAAAACTTTTTATTAAGATTGTAAGATGATTCACGGTTTGCTTGTAATACGACAGCGACGGCTCCGAGTCGGAGTATTTGCAAACATGAAAATATTACAGGAGTGTGGGAGACGCGACACCAGGAAGACTGAACTGTAAAGTATTATGTTGGTTCGAAATTTGTAGACGATTATTTGAAGGTTATCTCTAGTGACACATCTGTACTTCCTCCGAGATGTTTTCACAGCTCAAGTATGGACTAGAGGGTCTGTACGAGTCTGCATTTTTGTTCAGAATTCATCCAACATCTACAAAGAGGAGTACCAAAGAAGCAAACTAGTAGCTTTAATTTCACTTTCCGATACATAGATGATGTATTGTCACTAAATAATCCCAGGTTCGGTGATTATTTGGATGCTATATATCCTAAGGAACTTGAAATTGAAGATACTACAGATTCCTCTAATTTTTCCAACTATTTAGATGTAAGATTGGAGATTGATGAAAATTCTAACCTGTCAACTAGATTGTATGACAAACGTGATGATTTCAATTTTTTCATAGTCAATTTCCCCTTTCTATGCAGCAACATTCCTATGTCGCCAGCATTTGGCGTGTTTGTCTCACAGCTCATACGCTATCCAGAGCTAGTTGCAGATATGAGGACTTTGTTCACCGAAGTTCCCAGCTAGCCTCTAAACGGCTGCGACAAGGATATGTTTTACCAAGACTAATAGCTGCTTTCGAGAAACACTATCTTACATCTAGACAAAGTCCTCATATTTGCAACTAGCTCTGGAACAGCGTATAAGTTGAGAAACAAACACACCATATGCCGGTGACATAGGAATGTTGCTGCTTAGAGAAGGGAAATTGACTATGGAAAAATTGAAATCATCACGTTTGTCATATAATCTAGTTGACAGGTTAGAATCATTATCAATCTCCAACCTCAGGTCTAGATAGTTGGAAAAATTAGCGGAGTCTGTAGTATCCTTAATTGAGACTTCAATTTTTAAGCTGAGACTTCAGTTCAGAATGAGGTATAGTTGTGTGCAAAGTAGAGAAATCAAATGTTTTGATAGACGTTACTTTTGAAAGTGTGTGAGCATGTAGATATTCCAATAAAGATTTGGAATTTTTCAATATCCACATTTGGTTTATACCACTTCTAGAATAGATGGTTTCAGAGTACTTTTGGAGACCCTGTTTAATTTTAGACAATATAACAGTTAATATTTTAGAAAGGGCTTTGGTAGAACATGATGCTGAACCTGAAATATATCTTTGTTTGTGATATGCTCGCAATAATGTCGATAGATTTTTAAATAATTATTATTCTTTCATTAATTATAGACTCCATGTTTGTCAAGGTACACGTGAAAAAAGCAATGGAACTATTTAAGGTTATGTGTTAAATGTATCAACCTATTACTGCTTATAACACGATTTGGATGACAATAAAGTTATTTCAAAGGAACTCAAAGGAACATGACACATAAAGAATACATCTTCAACAATATACCGGGTTTTTTTGTTGTAACATGGCTCAACTAATCCAAACCAATCCATGGGAACTAATCCAAAAAGATGGCCCTTTGATCATATTTTGGAGTCATTTATTCTTCATTTTTAATTGATGTGATTTTTTTCATGTGATTATATCGTATTTCGATGAAAATGTAAACGGTTTATCAGATATATCACCAAACATGGGACGATTTTTCACATCACAGAATTGTCATAGGGGCGTCAAAATCACAACGTGATGGCCATGAGTATGTTTATTGATGAAAACACGTACATGTACCACCGAATCATGATCTCTTTCGTGTGAATATAATATTACACTGGAATAGCTGAAAACAGCATACCAAGGTATGTATATTTCCATAGTCTACATGTAGAGGCACCGATGCACAATGTTTCTTTGTCGCTAAGATTCTTTACTACTTTGCCTGACGTATCTCTGATAAAGGCATGTATTTCAAAACTAAACCTACATTATACACGTACTCAGTATTCTGGAGATGTATTGGTGAAAAAATGTTTATTACGTAAGATCGCCCATGGGCCATCGATTTTTGGGGTGAGATGCCAAATTTAGTACATATATACTAAATCAATTGCATCCAAAATATTCAACTTCAAGAAAGCACTCAAAGATCTAAGTGCTCATGACCTTAAATCAAAACCTCCGTCTTGTTCTTGTTCCACTTCTGCTCACATGTATGATCCTGTTGGGCATATCATCACAGGAGACCTAAACATTGTTGACAATGAAAAACTGAAACAATTGTTGTCTAAAGGGCCTAAATACAGGGAAGCCCAACATATCAACTGGAACCACAATTTCAAATTAATGATGGATTCTGTTGAGGATTATGCACGAAAGTGGGCCAAACGAGAGGAGGTTGAAGTTGATACTTTGTCCGAATGGGTAAAGACCATTCGGTCATTCATCTATCATCGTATAAAACGAATGAAGGGGTCAATGACCAGCAAACACCATTCAGTGTTGAGTGATCCCTCGGTCGCTAAATGTTTGTCAGATTTACATCAGAAATTCGTCATTGTTCCAGCTGACAAGGCTGCCAACAATATTGTATTAATATGTAAACAATATTATTATGAATGTCTGATTACAGAACTTGGTATTTTTAACACACAGGGGAATCCTACATATAGCCCCATCACACAATCAAAAAAGGAGGTTCTTGACAACCACATGTCAGTTCTTGCCTCATATGGCATTGTAACTACTCAGAAAGAACTTGACCTTCCTGCTCTGTACTGGACTCCGAAATTACACAAATGTCCTTACAAGCAACGCTATATTGCAGGGTCAGCTGTGTGCTCCACCAAACCATTATCAATATTGTTGACTAAATTATTATCTGCTGTAAAGGAAGGACTTCAGAAGTATTGTGATACTGCTTATTCCAGAAGTGGGATTAATCAGATGTGGATTTTGAAGAATTCAAAAGAGCTTGTTGAAAATCTCAAATCACGCTCATTTTCCACAATAACCAGTATCAAAACTTTTGACTTTTCTACCCTTTACACAACCATACCTCACTCTAAACTTAAAGAAAGATTGAAAAATCTCATATTACAATGTTTTTTCCATAAGAATGGGAAAAGACGTTATAAGTACCTGGTAGTTAATTATAAATCTGTTTATTTTGTTCAAGAACATTCAGCATCAGACACTAAATATACTGAAACCGATGTTGTTGGTATGCTGGAATTTCTAATCGACAACATTTTCGTAGAGTTTGGTGGTGAAATATTCCAACAAACTATTGGAATTCCAATGGGGACTAATTGTGCTCCATTGTTGGCAGATTTGTTTTTATATTCATACGAAGCAGAGTTCATACAATCGCTTCTGAAGAGAGGAGAAAAGAAACTAGCCAGTTCATTCAATTTTACATACAGATACATTGACGATGTATTGTCATTGAACAATCCAAAGTTCAGTGATTATTTACATCTCATATATCCTGATGAACTGGAAATTAAAGACACCACAGACTCCTCCAAGTCTGCAGCATATCTTGACCTATACCTCGAAATAGACAAAAATGACAATCTATGTACCAGATTATATGACAAACGTGATGACTTCAATTTTCCCATCGTAAATTTCCCAGTACTGAGTAGTAACATACCAGCAGCTCCTGCGTATGGCGTCTATGTGTCTCAACTCATTCGATATGCTAGAGCATGTTCAAATTACCAAGATTTTCTAGCCAGAGCCAAAATGCTAACTGATAAGTTATTAAAGCAGGGCTATTTGAGACCTAGATTGCAGTCGACCTTTAAGAAGTTTTATGGTCGTCATCAGGAATTAATAGACCATTTCGGTCTTTCTGTAACTCAGATGATGGGAGATATTATCACATCATGTTGATTGGTACTTGTAGAGTCGTTATTATAACCTAACTATGTCCTTCATCTCGATGGCATTTATTTTGGATATCACAGTGGGTGTCGCATGCGAGGCAAGAGAAGCTTACTCTTACTGGTACACCTGATCTCACATTTGGCTTCGCCGGATGTCTGTGATATTCAAATTGCTCGGACCTTGATCACCAATTTTGAATTTTTGTCCAACCTTAAAATACCGATTGTGTAAATTTTGTCCATGGATTTTGAGTTTAGTCTTGCGGATTGTTTGGTGTTTGGTATCATACTTGTCTTTTCCGCCCAGGGTCATATTATGGTACTTACACATAAAATAATATAGAACACAGCATGTTAACAGTGAATGGCAACCAACTAATGACACAGCGCAGCGCTGCCTCCGTGATTGTCTCATTCTATTGAATGTATCCCAATGAGAACCACCAAAGAATTGATTCAATATCAAACAAATTAATACATTTGAACATATTCAATCATTTTTGTTGAGAAACGATCGAGATGAAATGGATGAGGCCTTGCAAATTTTTACCACGAACTGAACAACTTGAATCCGGACGGGAATTACTATGTGAAACAATCTGGGCATAGACTAGATGGACACATATTTTTTTGCTATTTGATCTAGATCGAAATGTGGGATATCAGACCTCCACTCGACAGCAAATTGTTATAGAATGAACACTCAGCGAAATAAACTTCCCGAGCCGATGCAGATTTGCATATTGATGATTTGATCATCTCGCCTTGTGATTCCTCTCCACTAGGAGTTGCTGAAGCATTTCATCATCTGTGTCAAGTCGATAAAATGTTTACATAGGCATGAACTCTACATACATTCGAAGTGCCAGCTAGCGATGGAGTCAGTAACTGTGACAGAATACGACAATCTATATGGCGTAAAAATAACGCTGAACCTCTGAGACATCCTTGGTAGTTAGCTTACTCCCAGCGATTTCGCGTGACTCACGTTATTCATGCATGCCATCTAGGACAATATCCTGTTTCAAGCTATACCTGACAGTAAGTCTTTGAATTTTGTAGATAAAAAGAAAACAAATCATAGAGAAAAAAATAGCCCAAGGGCTAAGATAGGTTACCGGAGAATTTTGGCTTTAATCATTGCAAGTGACATACATTTGTATGACTTTGGGATTAACCAATCAAGGTCATCTTTGTGAACTGCAATATCATCATTAGGTATGCTGCATATGACTTCATATATGTTCATAATACAAACATTTAAGCTCCATCAACAGGTATTTTCTCTGAAGAGGCCAATTTACACATGTCAGGTCAGGCAAGGTTGTGAGATTTGGATTTCAAAGTCATATTTTAAATATAAAATTCAAAGTCTCCAAGAGATGTGCTATAAATACATGACTTCTTATAAGCTTATACACAATCCTAACCTGTATGTGCAAGTGTTTAAGCTTCGGTGGCTAATTTACACATTTCACATCGGATATTTAGCACTCAAGGTCATCTCAGGTCAAGGTCAAGGTCATCATCAGTTGTTCCATATATGACTTCCTATATGTTCATAATGCAAACTTAAGCTCTATCTACAAGCATTTCATCTGTAGAGGCAAATCTGGGCATTTTTTGACCCCAACATGGCTGTTTTGACCTTTCAAGGTCATCCAAAACAAAACTCAAAGTCACCACACAAGTCGCCATATATGACTTCCCATTTGAAAGTGCCAGTTTCTAAGCTCTATCTTCAAGCGTTCTAGGAGTACAGTTCTGGCAGCTCCCATTATGAAGGAAAAAAGTCCCGAAAGTCCAAAATTTTTTTCAAAAGGTGAAAAAAATTTTTTTGTCTAGAAATGGCCCAAAATGGATAGTAATGTCATTTGGGCCGAAAATTTTTTTTTCCGTCGACCCGTCGAAAATTCAAAATGGCCGCCATACGCAGATCGGCAATTCAAGGGCAACCAAACTTATACACATCACAGAGGTACATAACTAGAATCTTTTGAAACAAAAATCTCAAATCTGATCAAACAGTTTTTGAGAAAATGGCCGCCAAAGTTCAAAATCGACCGTTTTTCGACGAAAACGGCCGCCATTTTGAAAAAAATTAAAAAACTAAAAATTATTTTAAGACACCTTTTCCCAAATTTTCAGAGAGATTGGACCGTAAACTTTAAAGATAAAAATGTGGACGGACGACGACGACGACGCCGACGACGGACGGACGACGGACGCAACGCCACCTCAATAGGTTATCGGACCATAGGTCCGGTAACCTAAAAACTGATTCCCCACGAAATGTGAACGTGACCAAATCCTGGTTTACTGAGGTAGCCTTGTGCAAGACTTATATGACGGGACTTATCTTCGGTTTAAAACACATTGATGATAATCCACAAATACATTCGTTAGCAGAAAGAAGATCTGAGATTACGTTTCACCTCAATAGATACTCGTTCTTATCACGATTCATTTCACACTCACTGTCATGTCGTGTTGAATACAGCTGTACAGAATTGAATAATTGAAAGTTTATGGTTGATACCACTGTCACAAGATAAAATATGTCCTACGGTAATACGAGATATATAAAAATCGTACATTTCGGCAAGTAATAAAGTCATATATCACAGCTGAGTAAAGCACAATTCTTTTCCCCTTCATCGACATTTCCCGTCCCAATCTGTCAAACAGAGCAGGTAGCTTTGGCAAATATGGCGAGTCACCGTGTTATTTCGATACTAAGGTTGGGACATACATGCTGAATACATTTGTTGATTTAATGATCACACAATTGCTTCACAATTAGACAAGCCATATGTGTCCAGAAACAATACAAGTTGGGAAGCGTTGTCGGCCAGTTAAGTACACAACACGTGGAGAGTTACATACTGCGCTATTATATTCCTGCCAGTCGTATCAAGTGCAGGACTATAGAATCAGAATTTATGAATCGTTATTAGAAGTAATTATTTCTACTTTCCACACACAATTTGTTTGCATGATTCGTCACCTTGTAACATTTAGATGAACTGTTTGTGTAGATTTGGCTAAAATAGCTTATTTTGTACTGATGGAGGTGGCACTCTTATGGCCGCACGATCGTTGATCCAGTTCAAAACAGTAGGCTCAGATACAGATTGCGATACAGATTTAGCAAACATCGAATATGAAAACCCGAAATGAGCTGAATTCTTTGATGTAATATTGATCATACGTTTTTGTATTCTCACTATTTACTATGTCCTATAAGGCTATACATGTATAGTTTGAGAATTATCAGTGAATATCATTTTCGGAAACCGAAATGAGCTGAATGCGTTGATGTATTTGTAATCAGGCACTTCTGTATTTCCACTATTTATTACAAACTATGGCTCCCCTACGGTGCAGTGTGCGGCGGGTAAGAGCTGAAATATTACATCAGCATGTTCAGGATAACGAATGATGTGGAATATACATGAAGATTTTATACGGTGCATTGTTCAATAAAACTTTCATTCATAATGCAAGGAATCATATATTCCGTTCTGAAATATGATTGAACCTGACATTTGTTTTCCCATCAATCTTTTGATTCAATGACAGCCAGGTAGCAGCATAAACTGATTGTGATAACCTCCAACTGTTTACGCAAAATACCTACCTGGTAATGCCTTGATTTGTCCACTGCCAATATGTTATCAATATCCCAAACTATTCTGTGTTGAACAAAGTAACTATTCTAGTCTAGTAATATCCACCAAGCTTTTCCTACTGTTACGTGGCCCACAAGTGGCGAGTGAGGACTAGACGAATGGTAGCTTCCCAACTCCACAGCCGAGATGTTACCCTGCCACCAACAGCAAGCGAAGGGAACCATCAAGGGAACTCACTCGTCGCTCGTCTGATAAGCTGTCGTTTGATGTGCTTCTTAGGTCCGCTACACGAGAAAGTATCGTATAGGCACAGAGAGGTGGAGAATAGGGGGTTTTGAGTCTGTGGAGCAGCACTCGAGGGAACGAACAGAGAAGGCACGAATGTAATATATACACAATAATAGTCAATTTGTTATTTATCGAATGTCATTAGGCAATAATACAGACATGTATGATACCTAGGGTACTTACACATGTTGATACTCATTCGTTTCGTATCATGAACAGCAGATGTCTCAGGTTATATCACCAGTAGTGTTAATCAAGCACGTGTATCAAATCGTACTAGATCTATGAAATAGAATGGTATGAAATCTTCTACTTTCAATAAACTGATACACATATAAGTTTCAAGCTATGTAGTTCGAATAATATAAGAGGGACAGCAGCAAGTAAAGCAGTGGTGTGAAAACGATTATTCAACTCAATCGAATGCTCCATTGATTAATGCATTTTACTACTTATCACATGTGGTTGTCACAACACCTGATAGATCAGATTCGTTTCGGTCCTCCAGCTGTCTGGTGGAAACAATTCCACTTCAAGAATCATGGAGATCACACAAGCAGCAGAAGAGACGAAGTTGCATTGTATCCATTTTTTCTGAAAGGGTTCTATTATGAGCCTCATAAACACTGGATCTAAAGGGAGTCTATGAGTCGTGAATCCACATATCACTTTCGTTGAGAACTTCTGATGTTGTCTGATTGGGGGAAATGATCCAATTTATCACATTGTTTTGATCAAAGGAAGGAATAAAAGGTGCGCCACAGCTGAATAATCACATCTTTGTTATGCGCTGACTGGAAAGATAAATATCTGCCAACTTCTGCTGGTCCAGCCTCCTAATTCACTTAAATCAATGTCAACATTAATCCTCAATTTAACTGATCAAATTAAAGTTGAAAACATATTTATAACAATGATATCCAAAATCATAGTTATGTGTATTTAGATATTACTTAGATGCATGAACTAGTGTTTGCATTATAGCATTGATGGTACAGCAGTATTTGTTTGCGTCTCGAGATACAAAACATGATCTACTTTTTTCTATTCCAAGAAAAGTAAACCCTGAACATCAGCGTATATAAACATGAGCATATAATCCCACAGTGAAATAGGTCATAATACCTTGAAAACAGAAACTACCAGACCATCTTAACCACATTTGGAACAGTTTCAAGGCAAGCAAGCGATAAAGGCTTTGGTGATGTGCAAGGTCAAAAATTGGGAGTCCACACTGCTCGATTGGCAGGCGATCTTCAAAACAGGAACAACAATATGGTAGTCTGACAAGTTTGAACTGGCCCGCCAAAAACAGGTGCACATTCCTGCATTCACATGTTAATGACCTAGAATTATATCATATGGTCGGTTGGTTCTACTCCTTCTCATTGCTCATATTCATCACGAGTTCGAAAGATACTTTATAATCCATATGCGTGATGAGTTACAGCACTGTAGCTGGGTCACGCTGCATCACAACTCTGCTAATCTCAGCAGATGAACATTGAGCAGCCAAATAAAAAATTCATGTCCCAGGTTAAAAAGCCAACGAACAAATTGTACTCTAAGAACCTGAAATCTTTACCAAACGAGATGAAAACAACTTCTGAGCTTCACTTCGAGCTTCTCATGATACTAAAAATATTAGGAGATGTCAGGCGTCATTTACAGAGTCACGGCTAATCTTGCCATTACAATAGCTTGGATTTAAATCTTTTCAGTTGCAGATATGTCTTTATCAGCTTCTGAGCAACTTTATTACATCTCGTGGTCGAACCCATTCCATTTTTGGCCCGGTATGGGGAACAACTCCATTTCCATCCAGAAGCTCAGTGTCATTCACAAGGATCACAAAGGATATTTCTATCAATGTCGACAGGATGCTATCAAGCTAACCCTCCACGTGTTTGTTACCGATAGAGGAGTATCATGTCAGCCTGCTTTATGATGGAATCGAACATTATACAATGTAATAAACTATTGAATTAACCATTCACTTGATTCAATAATTCCATCGAACATTATACAATGTAAATAAACTATTGAATTAATCATTCACCTGATTCAATAACTCCATACCACTTGAATTTATTCGGTAGTTTACTTTTGCATTAAGTTGTGTTTTACGAGTCTTAATTTCATTGGTCCCATGCCCAAGGCTCAGATTGATGAAAGCTCTAGCACGAGAGCAGGAGAGAAGAAAGGAAGAACTTGATATAAATAAATGTACATTTTCGGAAAAAACATTCTTGTAGAAGGTATACGTGTATATGTATGAATCAGTGGAGAACTTCCAAGGGCAAGGATACTATGAGCGAGAACATTTGGATACATAGGTCGATATGTGTAGGGAACCATGGAAAGAAACAAAATCTCAGCTCTGTCATCTATATATTTTTGTATTCGAATATTGTATTGTCAGATAATTAAAGCAGAAATATTGTATTGTCGGATGGTTAAAGCATCTCAGGTTTAACAGAAAAATATTGTTTTGGATACTATTTTACGAACAATGCATTTTTTTTATCCAACAGGCCATTTACTATTCAATAGAAATGATTTGCACTGGCACAACCTGTGAAAATATCTCTGTTTGATTCATATGAAAATATTGAATGAAGGAATATTTCTCTACAATATTTTCTCTGTCATGCTTCACAATTTTGGATGCCCAGTAATGTTCAGTAAATGACGAGTGATGAATTCGTATCGGCATAAACTAAATGGTAATATCCGATGAATGGTGTATGCTTCTTGAGTGACAGGTAATACGCAGCAAAGCTAAAACCGAATGCCAGAATAACGACAGACAGCTTCAGAATGAAACGAACATGCCATCACTTTCACCGCTATCTTTAGGATGTGTCGTTTATCACATAAAATAACTGCAACCTGTGGTGTAATAGCTCGTTTCCACACATCTCGTGTATATGTTAGCACCACATAGTGTAAGGAATCACAGTCAGACAAAGTACGAAGTACAACATAAAACATCATAAAACAATGGAAATATTATGCATAGAAAAATGATATTCTAGAGAAAAATTGTTAATGAGGATTAGAATTTCATGGTGGACGTGATGTTGATCCACCCATTTAGTGACATGTCAGTACATTAATGTTTTATGATGTTTTATGTTGTACTTCGTACTTTGTCTGACTGTGATTCCTTACAATAGGTGGTGATTTACAACACAGCAGCCAGAATTACAACAGGCTGCTAATTTATAGTCGCAGAATCACATTTCACATCTATCTTAGAAGCGAAACAAAAAGCAATGATGCTCAGTATATCAGTATTTGCAGAACATTTGTACTCATATACCGAATTATTTTACCGACGACCAAATAGGGTTAATAATTCGGTAGTAACTTCAAATGATTTCATAGTTACGGTTAAAACGATGTCTGGAGTCCTCGCGTTTGGATGGGGGTATGAAAATTTGAAAGTACTGTGAAGTTTGGGGTGTATTGGTCCAACTATGGAATCCGCTAGATCTACTGAATGTATTTTTCAGTGTAGCATCCTGAATTGGAAATGAATAACCCTATTGCACATCGACTATACTCTGATTTTTCTAACTTGTTTACACTGATTTTTGACGATAATTTTGCGATGCTAAATGTTGTCGTTCTATAACTTCGCATACTTCACCCAGGAGTCAAATGGCAATTTTCTACCAAAATTCAGACTTCTTTCGCGAAAATTAGAGAAGGTGGCAATCTACACCAATGTTAAATTTCAGGCCAAAACGAGATCTTGAGAATATGAGCATTTTCGAGGGTTAAGTCCTGTTTACAACCACCAAGATTCGACGTATTCTTGTAATTTTGGACCAGATGACACATTGGGGTGTATTCTACACAAACATGTTGATTTCAAAAGATAGCACCACTACAAAACAGAGCAAATGCACACAATTGTGTGCGGACTCAGAAATTAATTGAAAGGCCTAAATTTAACATTGGGGTACATTGCCAACCTTTTCGATTTTCGACATAGAAGTCTGAAATTTGGTAGATGAGTGCCGTTGGACTCCCAGGTGAAGTATGCCAAGTTATAGAACGATAGCATTTAGCATCGCAAAAATATCAGCGAAAAACAGTGTAAACAAGTTAGAAAAATCAGAGTATAGTGTAAATATTTCACAGTGTACATAAAATCACTCAATATTCATCGTTCGGGAGATTTAATGTTGATATATGAATAACAATGATCGTTGTAATTTGTCATTTTGAATTGATACAATTGAGAGTGTTCAATTTGTTTCACATCTGAATAAACCATATCCGTTTCAATATTACCCACAACACTATCCAAAACGATGCATACTCACGAAATTGCTTGACACTGTATTACAGGCATCCCAAGTAGAAAAGAACAGTGGGATGGATTATATCCCTATTATTGGTCCCGACAGACGGACGGAATTCCATCTGCTATTCAGCATTATAGACCATAACACAAACGATATATAATTTGTGTTGGTACCCCATCATAGTAAGGTCGTAAAACATGTGGACAATGTCGAGGCTCTCTTGTGATACCAGGGTGGAGGTATGGCGAGGAAAAGTAACGAAATTCTTCACAATCCAGTTAGATGCCAACTATTGATTCTCAAAAGGTGTCTGTAACACTATTTGAGTATATGTACGCTCATTAACCTATGGTAAATTTGAATGTTTTTCCAATGACTCAAATTTGAACCATATGAGCATCAAGTTTCCAATATCCCCTAGTGAATGACTTACAGACATGAACTGAATGTTTGATCATTCAATAAATTCCAACTTCAACTTTCTGCTCGACAGCAAATACACAATGGATACTCAACTCTTTTAGCTTGGAAACTGGTTCAGAATTGTATTTCGTTAACTTGATCATCTGGAGGTTCGCCTCCTTGTACAAAAATTGTTGGAGCATGTGGTATTCCATCAGACTGATATCACGTCCACGTCGAGATATGATTAAGTGGTTTCACAAGTTCTTTGCTAGACGCTGATGAAACCAGAATCAGTGAACAAATTCGATTGCAAGTGATGATCGGTCTGGATCAGACAATTCAAGGATTTACCCAGATGGTTCGCGCAAGCCTGCATAATAGTGTACCACGTCAGCATAATTGGCTGAAGCCACAGCTTACGAAATATTATACTGAGCAAACGACGGGCACTCAATCTGATATCCCACTTTTATGCTGCACTTAATCGGCATGAAAACATCACCTTTTGGAATAAATGCATGTCCATAAACGACGTAATTAGTCTGAGAGTTTTTCTCAAAGACCCAACTTTGAAACATGAATAACTGTGTTAATGCACGCAATAACTGCATTGATTGGATTTTGATCAATTATTGTTTGTCATTAATTATAGATTCGGTGTTCATCAAGGTAGCAGCACACACGTGGAAAAAGCGATGAAACTATTCAAAGTGTTGTGTTACAGGTGCCGTTTTAAGTAAGATGACCTATAACAGAGTACCCACATCAAAAACTCCAACAATTACACTCAAATATAATTCAGTCTGATGCATCTTTGTCCCAGTACAACCTGATCTCGTGTTGGCGGAAACATAGCAATTCAGAACGTGGTCTAAATACTCTCGTCGATCCTTATCTCTAGGGGGTTTGACAAACATGCTGATTGCTACACAGTTACATAGCAGTTTCCGCTCGTTGATCGGGTCGGTCAAACTGCCCACAGCGGTTGCACAGTGAACTGCCCCGGCCCCATTGAAGAATTTGCGGAGCACAGCCGAATCGGCGCTGTCTCTGTGATCCTTCCATTCAATCGACAACTCTGATACCAACAGGTTATCATATATGAGTACGATAATATCATTCAAACCCTTATGTTCCATCCATTCAATTGGCAGTTATGAGACCAACAAGTTATCATATATACATACGATAATACCATTCAAACACTAACGATCCATCCATTCAATTAGCACGTTTGAGATCAACAGGTAATAGCATAATTATTATGACAATACCATTCGAAAACCTTTGCTCATAGACTGTGTAGATGAAACTTATGTCTCGGTATTGACCTTAATAGACTGACCTAGTACGGATTAATCACTTGAGGGCATGAACTGGAATTGCAATCAACTTATGAGTCATGATAATGTAAATCAAACACTCGACAACAAATACTCACATAATGAAAAATCTGACACAACTCTCTGAGCTAATGTAGATCGACGCTAATTTGCATGCTGAGGATTTTATCATCCCGCCTTTTGACATTTTCCCAGTAGAATTCGTAGAAGCATTCCATCAAATCTGCAGAGCCAATAAATGTTCACGTTTGCATTGTGTCTACTCATATCCATTTGCAGCATTCGACGAAGTAGCACCTGAGACATTTCAAGAACTTCTACATGCGATTAGTCATTTAATTACTTTAATTTTAACTAAGATCCTGTTTAAAATTACACACGATAAAAATTATCGAAATATTCTTTGCATTGATGTTGTAGGTAGAACACTAGAGACTAGACAAAAAGATATATAGAGACTAGAGCGGGAAAAAAGACTCAACTACCAAATGCGAACAATGTGGTCAACAGCGGCTTTACTGGTGCTAGCCTCCGGCAAGGCATATATATATTTTTTTCTGGTTTGAAGAAATATTGATGGTAGTTCAAACACAAATTATTTATCGAATATGAAAATACAATGTTGACATGCGCTTCCTTAATATCCACTCATCTCAACTCACTTGTGCCGAATACAGCTGAACAAAAGGAAGAAGGAACAAAAGCATACATTATTATTAAATGACGCTCTCATGTGTGATCGATAACTGTGAACATAAAGTCTACATTTATTACGGTATTTATTTTTCGGCCATACTCGAGAGAAGAGTAACTTACACAATATTTCCTTGAGTAGTACAAACATAATTCTGAGAGTGGTATATGGTTTGTTACCTTATATAGTTCAAAATAACTGCCACAATTTTATTTTAAATGAGGGGACTTTCTTCACCGGGATGATAAGGAATGAGAATATTATGGACGGCCACGAACTGGGGAGTATGCATATATTGAACACGAACAGCAATTGTGAAAATTAATAATATTGTCCAGAACCCGGTGTGCAATATCAATAGATGTATTGATGGACGCTTTGAAATCAGTGCCAGCGAATTCACCTACTGTTTTCGTCATTGACTGATCGAAGACGAACTTTGATTGATAACTGATGAATATTGACACATTAATAGGGATCGAACTCAAAGCTGAGTTCTGTGACATATATGATATTGTTGATATATATGTTACGATACACTAACATGGCTCACCATATTTAGATGTCAGAAAGATCAATACACCGAGCATTCAAGAACGTGGTTTCAATGGGCTGGTAATTGTATGAAAACTTAATGAAATTACACAAAGAAAATATGACCATAATATCAACTATTCGCAACTGTGTAAGGTTGCAATTATCTCCGACTCTATCGATATTTTATGTGTCGCACTGTACAGCAAACAATGCTAAGTCCCCATGCTGTCATGATGCAGAGGGTGTGACCTGCATGCTGGATGCATTTATTGATTCAGCTCCTTCATAATTGGACAAGCCAAACGTGTCCAGAAACAAAACGAGCTGTCAATCGTTGTCGGGCAGTCAGGTACAGAACACGTGAAGAGATACATACTTCTCTATCCTATGCCTACCAGTTGTATCAAGAATAGACTCACAAAAACCTGAAAAAGGTCCTTCGGTTAATTCACGATTTAATATAATCAATCAAACAATCAGTTTCATCACTTATGACGTATATAGGAAACTTTGAGATATTTCAGCATAATTATCATATTTTGTACTGATGGTGGCGGTGAGTAATAATTAATACTTTTTGTTCCATTTTTGACTATTTTCATCTTATGTTGCTGGCAGTGCCCCCGATATCAATATATTATAGCTTGTGACCGGGTAATGAATATCGTTCGCAAAAAAACACAGTGGCCCTAATGATTGTATGCTATATTGATCAGACTCTTTCGTATTTCTCTATTTACTGTCGCCTATAGTTCAACACGGGAGGGTGCGCTCCATAGAGCTTTAATATTTCATCAGCATGTTCAGAGGACGAAATGGGCCAGTGAAAATTGAAGAGGGTGATATACAATGATGTTGGAATTGCATGAGGATATTATACGACCCACTGCTCCGTAAAACATCTATAATGCAATGGATCAACTGACCCACTCGTAATAAAACGCATACTTTTTCCAAAAGAATCCAGCGTTGCAATAAAATGCCAGATGACCTCAGAAAATTTCAAAAAATGGCGGTAACTTTTATTCTACGATTTTTTCTACGATTTTCATTCTACAGTACCTACCTGTAATATTTTGGTTGATCTGGATAACCAAGTGTAGATATTATCTTCAATTTCGAAGCAATTCGATTCAATATCCATAAGTTGTCCGTGTTCACCAAAGGAACTATTCGCCTCCAGCAATATCCTCCAAACTACAACATCATTCCCCACTCTTACGCCAACCACGACCGGCAAGTGAGATCTTGACGACTGCTGGCGTCTCACCCCTTCGCCGAGCTGTTGCCACCAATAGCACGCAGCAGAGAGACACCCGGAAAACTCGTTCGCTGCTCTTCTGATAAGCTGTCGTTCGGCTTCTATACCCGAGCATGTGTAAAGGGAAAGTTCCGGGTCAATGGGA
Organism: Terebella lapidaria; assembly: GCA_949152475.1. NCBI lineage: Eukaryota > Metazoa > Annelida > Polychaeta > Terebellida > Terebellidae > Terebella > Terebella lapidaria. Next base: position 6,065,529 of record OX424562.1, read on the forward strand.
GCCGCACTTAAGGGAATGATCAGTGTAATGGGTGTCCATCCAAAGTCACGAATAGTTACAAGCGTAGTATATACAACATATCAGTTGGTTATCAGTCGGTTCTCATACGAAACATATAATACACATACCGTACATGCATGTATATACATATACTTTTGTTCTTTGCTCGTGAAGACAATTTTCGAAATGTATTGTCATTCAATAGTATTATGAACAATAGATACACGGAGTCTTACCATAACAGTCGTAGTATGCAATCCAATGCCAACTATTTTCTAGAACTATTTCCAATGCACTGATAACACTGACAACACTGATTTTATAACACTGATAACACGCACCATATCCCGAATTACATTACAATGTTCCCGGGTAGACATCCCAAACAAAAAGTAATACCACGCTGCAGGGACCCAGCATATACTCATTAGTGTATTCTACTATGTATTGCATGTGGTTAGCGCATCACTGTAGCATTACAAACGCGACATGTGAGAAACCCGAACATCACGTATGTCGCTTTTCTCACAGTCATATGCTTATTATCGCCCATGTCGCATTTTTCACGCCTGATGTGTTGCATAAGGAAATGTAAACAGACAGATACTTGGTGGCGATTTGTGTGTTTTGCCAATGACATGCTTCGAACTCGTACTGCACCACCGTCACCATTTGCACGACTTGAATGGAACGCAGCACATAATGCACCCGAAACATCGCTCGATGGTCAAATATCGCACCACAAAATTCTTTGTTGTGCTGTTCTGCCAGATCCCCCCACCCCCACCCGATTTCAGAGCTAAATCCTGATTAAATATTGAGTGGACGTCCATGAATTGGACGAAAATATGGACATGCATGTCGTGAATTTCACGAACAAAAGCCAGTTCAATAGCTCCGCAGTCAATGTCGGGTATTTCACGGGCATGTTGCTTTTTTCACACCGGAAACACCAACCGTGAAAAAAGCGACATGGTCGGATATTTCACGTGAAAAAAGCGACATGGTCACTTTTATCACATGAGAAAACCGACCATGTCGGGATTTTCACAATATTCGGTTTTATCATGCAGCATCACCTGGTAGATTAGATCGTTCCGTTTCTCCGGCTGTTTGGTGGACGGCATTCTCCTTTGGAAGCTACAGGGACCACACAGAAGCCGGGATACAGGGCTGCATTGTATACATCCCTTTCTCAAAGATTTCTATGTTTAGTTACATAAATAATGATAGAAAGTACCTGAATGATTACTCGCGTCGGGTTATGTTTAGAAATGTATCTCTTTTCTGATACAGAGAAACACCCCAAATCACCACTCTGTTTTGATAAAAGAAAAGGCATATAACAAAAACCAGTTGTGCCTGTTCCACAGCTGAACAATCACACCATTGTTATATACTGACTGGAGAAATAAATATCTGCCAAAATATGTTGTACATACCATCTAAATCACTTGAATCAACGTCAACTCCCATATCATCAATGGACACTATACATTTCTCCGGTTCAGGTCCTATTACGGGAAAAAAATCGTAACATCGATCTTTGTTAGTGCGTACTAGCAAGCTATAAGTCGTACTAAGTTATGTGGCTATTGACATCTGTGATGTTGTTCTTCCTCCTCATACAGAGGGGAATATCTGGAAAGAATAAACGAAGGTATTTACGATAGAGATTATAATCTCCTTGATCGACACAATCAAGTGATCTACAAACAACAAACGTATTCAGTGTGAGGAGATATCTGACAATAAGAATCCAGTTCCTGTGGCGACTGAGTTGCTATATTGTACTCTTCTTTATCATGCTCTGTTTTATTCCTTTGTGAAGAGTTTATTTCCTTCATAACTCACATATATTGTCTGCAATTTCTTATTCCTATGCACTGCATATGTATACAATGTGAACACACAACGGCGAGACCTCATTAAAATGTATGCAACTCATCATTCCTTGAATTTGGGGATTGTTTTGTAGGAATGTGAATCATTTTTGTTTAATACTTAGTATGAATGCACTCGTAGCAAGAACTGACTTCCAATAAGGGTTATGGTCCTTGGAAATCCCATCATGTCACTGTTCAATGGTTGAAGATAAATACTACACGACCATCCAGTATGCCATAGGTTTGGGTGATATCATGTTACATGTATATCACACATTCTATGATGTATGTGTTATCTGCTGCACAAAACCCATTCGATAAGTGACAGTATCAATCTTATTACCACCAATATAGTCAGATTTTGAATATGACAATAACAAACGTAAAATACAACATTTTGCAATAGAAACAAAGCCGGACCAAATAGTTTATCCAAAATCTATACTGGCGTCATCGGGGGCAGACAGTGTGTTAAATGTAGTGTTTCTACACACACTAACATTTCATAAACAGGGTAGCTATAGAAAATGGCGGAAGTCCACTTATATGACACCGACTTTCAGCGCTCAGTATGTGACCAGCAAGGTGATTGGTTCTATTGATTTACTTGTGTCACAGATGCCTTCCAAGTGGAAAAGCTCGTGTCATATGCGGTCTACAACTGCTATTGTTATCACATTTACTGATACTTCATTAAAATCCTTTGAAAAGTAGCAACCTGGCACTCAATATTAACGAATGTTGCTAAATGAGAAAATTAGCCCAAGGGCTAAGAAAGGTTACCGGACAATATATATTTTAGATATTAGTATTTTGTCCCGTGACCTTGGAAAAAAGGTCATTGGTCAATTCAAGAACACGATAATATTCGGCATATGTCATTTCTAGTATGTCCACAATTGATTCCTAAGCTGTAGAGTCAATAATAAGCGAGATATTAGCCATTATGTCCTGTGACCTTGAAAATGAGGTCAAAGGTCAAGTTCAAGGTCATGACAATGTTCAGAATGTATCATTTCCTAGATGTTCATAATTGATTCCTAAGTTGTAAAGTCGATAATAAGCTAGCTATTAGCCATTTTGTTGTGACCTTGAAAATTAGGTCAAAGTTGAAGTTCAAGGTCATGACAATGTTCAGAATATATCATTTTCTATATGTCCACAATTGATTGATAAGCTGTAAAGTCGATAAAAAGAGAGGTATTAAGCATTTCGTTCTCTGACCTTGAAAATGAGGTCAAAGGTCAAATTCAAGGTCATAGCAATATTCAGCATATATCATTTCCTATATGTTCATAATTGATGCCTAAGCTGTAAAGTCGATAATAAACAAGATATTAGCTATTTTGTCCTGCGACCTTGAAAATGAGGTCAAAGGTCAAGTTCAAAGTCATGACAATGTTCAGAATGTATCATTTTCTATATGTTTACAATTCATTGTTAAGCTGTAAAGTCGATAAAAAGCGAGATATTAGCCATTTTGTCCTGTGACCCTGAAAATGAGGTCGAAGGTCAAATTCAATGTCATGGCAATAATCTGCATATACCATTTCCTATATGTCCACAATTGATTCCTAAGCTGTAAAGTCAATAATAAGCAAGATATTAGCCATTTCGTGCTCTGACCTTGAAACTGAGGTCAGAGGTCAAATTCAAGGTCACGATAATATGCAGCATATTCAACGTCACCAGAATATTCGGCATATATCATTTCCTATATGTCCACAATTGATTCCTAAGCTGTAAAGTCGATGCTAAGCGCGATATTAGACATTTTGTGCTCTGACCTTGAAACCGAGGTCAGAGGTCAAATTCGAGGTCACGAGAATATTCAGCATATATCTTTTCCTTTATGTCCACAATTGATCCCTAAGCTGTAAAATCGATAATAAGTGAGATATTAACCATTTTGTACTGTGACCTTGAAAATGAGGTCAAAGGTCAAATTCAAGGTCATCAGAATATTCGGCATATATCATTTACTATACGTCCACAATTGATTCCTAAGCTGTAAAGTCGATAAAAAGCGAGATATTAGCCATTCTGTCCTGTGACCTAGAAAATCAGGTCAAATGTCAAATTCAAGGTCATCAGAATATTCGGCATATATTATTTCCTATACGTCCACAATTGATTCCTAAGCTGTAAAGTCAATAATAAGCAAGATATTAGCCATTTTGTGCTCTGACCTTGAAACTGAGGTCAGTGGTCAAATTCAAGGTCACGAGAATATTCAGGATATATCATTTCCTATATGTCCACAATTGATCCCTAAGCTGTAAGATCGATAATAAGTGAGATATTAACCATTTTGTCCTGTGACCTTGAAAATGAGGTCAAAGGTCAAATTCAAGGTATTCAGAATATTCGGCATATATCATTTCCTATATGTCCACAATTGATCCCTAAGATGTAAAGTCGATTATATGTGAGATGTTAGACATTTTGTCCTGTGACCTTGAAAATGAGGTCAAAGGTCAGATTCAAGGTCATCAGAATATTTGGCATATATCATTTCCTATACGTCCACAATTGATTCCTAAGCTGTAAAGTGAATAATAAGGGAGATAATAGACATTTTGTGCTCTGATCTTGAAACCGAGGTCAGAGGTCAAATTCAAGGGCACGATAATATTCAGCATATATCATTTCCTATATGTCCACAATTGATTCTCAGTCTCTTATCTCAATATTAAGTGAGATATTAGGCTTAATGTGTCCCATTATAAAGCTAAGGAGAATTTAACATGGGAAAGTCCCATTTGGGCCGAGTTTGGGCCCAAAATGGCCAACTTCGAGCTATTCAAGGACAACGAAATTTATACATGTCACAGGGGTACATATGAGGAGAGTTATGCATCAATAAGGAAAAAAGTTACTGAACAGATTTTGAGAAAACGATCGTCAAAATCCAAAATTGGCCATTTTTCGACGAAAACGGCCGTTCTGACCTTGAAACCGAGGTCAGGGTTCAAATTCAAGGTCACGAGAATATTCAGCATATATCATTTCCTATATGTCCACAATTGATTCCTAGTCTCTAATCTTAATATTAAGTGAGATATTAGGCTTAATGTGTCCCATTATAAAGCATAGGAGAGTTTAACATGGGAAAGTCCCATTTGGGCCGAGTTTGGGCCAAAATGGCCCACTTCGAGCGATTCAAGCGCAACGAAACTTATACACGTCATAGGAGTACATATGGGGAGTGTCATGTATCAAAAAGAAAAAAAAGTTACTGAACAGATTTTGAGAAAATGGCTGCCAAAGTCCAAAATCAGGCATTTTTTGTCGAAAACGACCGCCATTTTGAAAAAAAATCGAAAATCAGAAAACTAAAAAAAAACTTTTCTGCAAATATTTGTAAGTATTTTTGTGCAAAATTTCAGAAAGATTCGACCGTAAACTTTAAAGATAAAAATGTGAACGGACGACGGACGGACGGACGGACGAAAATCAGAAAACTAAAAAAACCTTTTCTGCAAATATTTTTAGGTATTTTTGTGCAAAATTTCAGAAAGATTCGACCGTAAACTTCAAAGATAAAAATGTGAACGGACGACGGACGGACGGACGGACGGACGGACGACGGACGACGGACGACGGACGCAACGCCACGGCAATAGGTTATCGGACCAAAGGTCCGGTAACCTAAAAAAAAGGTCCTGAAAATTTATGTGAATGCTAAACACAGAGAAATAAATATGGAACCAACCATACTAATGTATGAAATAATCCCGAACGAACAAAACCCTGTCCGTTACCCAATCTCAAAGTCCAGTGGCAGCCAAAGTCGAGAAACTGGCAACTAGCCTACCAGGGATGATCGGGGAGATGGCTAACAACCGGGGATATATGCAGCTTGACTTTGTTTCTGATCCGGCTGTATTCACAAAACTGTTCGATTACACCAAGTAGTGGTGGTGTTCGTTCATGGACAAAGATGGGAGGTAGTTGTGCAATTCCATTTCTAATGGATTACGGATCTATACCATCTACTTCTATCAGCACATCAAGCCACATTAGAGCACTACAACATTAAGCACTTACTCACCTATCGATGAGTAGCACTCACTTTGTTCTCTTCGTTGACTTTTTTAACCTAATGACAGTAACTCCATTAACAGCAACTTGCCCCCCATTTTAGTGTCAATGAAGACTTATCTGCTGATTTGCCAGATTACGCTTTTGTGAGAATAGAGTTCAATGTCCTCACTGAAGTAATGGAGTTTGTTGGCTGTGGAAGGCTCTGCAGCACATATCTTCCATTTGAGAAGCTACAAGGACACTCGAAAACGAGAGATGTAACAGATATCCTGTAGCCTAGGTGGACTTGGTTATGAAATAACTGAATACAAGTTAGGAAATAAGTGATGATAATATGCAGTGTTAGGTCAGTTGAACTTCAGACAGAATGGGTATGGCATGGTTCAAATGATCATAATGAATAATTAAATAATGGAAAACTACGTTTAACCTGATAAAAAGTATTCCGCATTTTATGTTTTCTTCAAATTGATTTCCTCACGCCAAAATCGCTCTGCAAGAGTCCTAGAGGTAAATAGTGTTCCTACATGATTCAAACCAATCATAAATGCATGATCACAGTAGCTGAAATAAAATATGTCATAAAATATTACTTGGTTTTGGACCCCGTCAACGGATTATCTGCATTTGTCAACCAGTGCTCTCAATTCATTTATAGAAGGTGAAGGCGATAAAGTGCTTTCACTGAGAACAAGTGGGTTGGCTGTAGGGCGAATACACTGCTCGCGACTTTTTTTTACTTTCCCCCTCCTTTTTCCCCTCCTTTTTCCCCTTGGCCCCCCTGAACCCGCCCCTGATTTCAATTAACAACATCCATTTCTCTGTTGCTCATGTGTTCGAGAGATTGGCGTGTTAGTACTCCACAAATGCGTTCGACGTGGACTAACAAACAAAACTCAGAGCGAAGGAGTGTCCATTAACATTTCGCCCCAAATACATCATGCAAAGTCGCCATTTTCTATATCGGCTTCAATAGTAATATATTTCCTAAATGCAAGTATCAGCCTATTACCATAACACAACAACATTTTGATGATGCCAATAGTAGACCCAAGATACATTTTTGAATGAAAACAAAGCCCGTCCAAATATTCTATCTGAAGGCACACTGGAGTCATCATGGGCAGACAGGCTGTTTTTTATGCTTATTATTTACACCTGATAGAATTATTATACGACTGCCTAACAACATACTAAAACAATTTAGAAATCCGAAACAAACCCAGTGAAATACGTATATCACAGTATCATAAGTACACACTATCTTACACGCAAAAAGATTTCATGTATTACGTATTCTTGGGACAGAGGGTTTGTGTTATGTATTCACATGATTAGCAGAATAACCGATCATTGAATTTTGTTCTTCAAGCATCAAATCATCTCACAGATATACACTAATCATCATTCATGTCATCAAAACGAATTGATATTGTGGCATGAAATCCATAGACTTAGCAAATCTATCAAATATCTGTGAAGCATGTTTCAGTAATGCCAATATTACAATTAATTCACACAATTCCTAGGATAATGGTCATATCTGAAGTGAACTTCAGACATTTTGAGAGAGGTGAAAGTACTTATTCTCCACAGCATTGCGCGGTGCGCAAAGTCGTGAAGTGCTCGATTCAATTGGCTCGCTCGTTTAGCAACTCTATCAGCAATTCAAAGTGGCAAAACTTCGAAGCTGTTAGAGATACAGCGTTGCTGTAGCGGTCAAAGTGACTTTACCCAACCCCAATCCTCCTGTGAGCTCTCCATGCCGAATGTAACCAATTCAGCAAATCATCTGCGGGTAGGACAGTCTAAAGGTCAACTCCCATTCCCAGGAGTAAACAGCAGTTTGACCTTTCGGTGTGAATTACATCAGTATAGTCTGTATGATATGTCATCTAACATGAACTATTCCGTACGTTAGCAAATAGCAAGACCCATTCAGAATCACATTCACACCATCCCTCAACTGAATTGAACCGTTGCCTGTTGTAACCGTAGGCTGCAAATAATAAAGACACTTTTTTCTGAGACAGGCCCTTCTTATTTTCTTATTAAATGCTATATTTTGAAAATGACGGCCATCTTCGACGAAGAACGCTTAATTTCGGACTTAGATGGCCATTTTCTCGATGGCTCAGTTTTGAGGGTTTTATTTGTTTCAAAACATGTTCATTGGGGCACGTTACATTTTGTAAGTTTTGAGGGTTTTTTTTTCAAAATATACTACTTGATATTGTCAATTAAAATGTGAAAATTGGCCTCTACAGTCAAAATGCTTATTAAAGTTTGCAAAAATGAAATTGATTAGTAAATCTCGAGGTGATATGTCACCTGCAATGCCTAAAACGAAAATTGTCGGTAACCTGTCTTAGCCATGGGGGCCAATTTTGACGAAAAATGATAAAATTTTGTCATTTGACGGCTATTTTCTCAAAAACTGTATGCGCAGTTTTGAGATATTTCTGTTTCAAATGATTTCCCGTATGTACCTTTGAGACAAGTTTTGTTGCTCTTGTATTGCCGGCCTGCACATGGCGGCCGTTTTGATTTTGTAGGGTCGGTCTTAAGATTATTTTGTATTATGAGCACATAGCCAGTCACAACAAGTCACATAGTCATTTTGGTGACGTTGAATTCGGCACTTGGTGAGTTTGATATGTCGAAGCAGCAATTTTACTTTCAAAAAAGGTTTATGCCTAACACTGTACATTTCTTCGGTAACCCTTCTTAGCCCATGGGCCAATTTTCAATTCCAACTAAATCTCCATATAATTTCCAGCAAGTCTTGATGCTGTAATATAAAATGCCCTCAAGATGTTACTCGTGTTTTTTTTTTGCCAACTACAGTATCAAGACATTTTCCCACAATTATCTATGAGTAAACAATCTGGATTGCTCCTATGTATGAAATTATCAGTTAGTATGACTGCCAGAGCCCAGACCCTGGCTTTCATATATGTCTGCGCAAATTTGACTTGAGACACAGTGCTCATCAACAGTTATCCCAACCAAGTACCTAAATTAAGAGAAATTATACCATTGTGTGCTGGGGTTCCAATATGGAAAATTTCTGCACCCACGGTGGCTAGGCGTTACGCGTTATTCAGGGAGTGCGTGTTACGTGAGTATTACGCGTTATTCGTGAGAAAATGACACAGGAAACGACATAGGTCCCCACTTCAAATGAGGAAAATCAATGAAAAAGTTCAGTTTCTTCCTAAAATTTTGTTTGCACGGAACATCCCAATGAGTGAACATTGCGTATGCTACTATGAACTACTTGTATACATCGTTATATTTACGAAAATGGACACACAGTTCGTGACAACACCCGCACGCTTGCGACTAGTTTGTGAAATATCATCGGCTATCAATTGAAACCAACAAAGCGCATGTTTGTGAATCATAGAATGCTCGGAGAAATCTTTCTGTATTGTTACACCATGCAACCAGTTGTTTTAATCGAGTATTTTATTAAATGAGAAGCTTTTTATGGTATACGCGTATCGGCCTGAGGGAGAAAATCTGCACACGCATTACAGCATGAGGAAACATGTGAGCGTTGTCGGGGATAGTAGAGCTGATAATGCTAATAAAGTATGATTTGAGGCTGCAGAATGTCCAGTACTGACGATACTTCTCACTTATCATTATACTCCATATGTTCCTCCCAATCTTCATAAATCTGAATTTGGCAATACTAAGAGCTTTTCGTGTCTTTTACACAGAAGCTCACCAAAGTGAAAACATTATCTTTTGAACTTGAATTTATTCCATCAATTAAGCAGTAAAACTGGAGAAAAATTCGCATTAAAAAACAGAAATATCCCAACCTCAACAAAATATTTACTCATGCACATACGCGTAATGCCCTCACGCAAATCGCGTAAAGTATAGCAACTAAACAAATGATACATTCAACCTAGATTCGTGCCGCTTGCGACCATTGTGAAACATTTTGAAGATAGGCACATGTGAAGCCCATACTTTCAATATCATATACCTGTCATTCTATCTACATTAATGCCGATACATAACATTTTCAACCCCAAAACCGGGGAGAGCGGCTGTCGAAGCAACATTGACAGATATTGTGCAGCCGAAGGTCTCGCTACACTGGCTTATTTCTTTGATTTAAATTCTCAACAACAATCATGAATATGTGTAATGTTCCGTGCAAACCCAAATCCGACATTTCAAAACGGTATAGTTAGCGAAATTGTATGTTTTTCCTGCTAGGGATCAACCACAGGCTGCCATTTCCTCACGAATAACGCGTAATACTCACGATTTTACGCGGCACTCCCTGAATAACGCGTAACGCCTAGCCACCGTGGCACCAGGAGACAGGAATTTGAATGCAGAATTCGTGTATCTCAATTGTGGCGCTTCCACGAATTCCGTTGAGTGAATGTTCGATTTTACAGATGGAGGATCTGGTTACAGCATTCTCCATATCACCCAGTCAATTCAGTGGGAGAATGTCAACGTCTAGAGAATTTGTTTCAGTATTTAGGATATTCACTATGGAGTTTCACACCAGTCATAAATGAAAACTATTTTTATAAAACAAATAAAATATGTAATGTCTGTCGGAATTTCAATGTCAAAGTTACATGAAATAGCTGAAAACCTGAGTGATTCTGGTACACACTTTATGAGCCTCCCGAATATGTTTTACAAACAACGAGTGCTAATAATTTTTTTAGTAGGAAACGTGAAATAATTATTTTCACATTACTGACTGACATGGAATGAATGTCTAAATACTGTCACCCAACCTGACAACCCTTTCACACCTGAACGACATTACAAGTCACTACTTCAATAAATAAAACCAAACATCGTCCATTGACAGAGGTTTATATATGGTACGCCTTTACAAGCAATGCTTTTCAGGGGTTCAAACCTGATGAATCGGATTCCTCTGGGTACCTAATTTTATTAACGAAGAATGAGGGTACAGTCCATTAAGAGCACCTCAGGTTGAGCCACACACAAGAAAACTATCAAAGCTAGTCTCTCTGCACGCAAATTACAACTATTCATACACAAATGGAAGTGTAACTGGAGCCCATAAGGAAAATGCAAATTTAATAAAAAAAAACTCAAACTAATTCTTAAGACTTCTTGAACATGACGAGACCAGAAATGCTATCAATCAACAAAATGACCTGCTGAATTCCCAATATAAAGTTGTTTTATTAACTGAACTATAATTATAGTCTGTGTGATTGAATCCCCATTCCACAAGGACTGTTCTCTTACAAGATTTACAATTTAAATGAAAACTTGTACTTTCGTTGCCAGCTCGATACTCACATACCTAAGTTACAATACCCACATTATCTTTAGAATTTTACAGAATCAGAGCTTTGAAGTCATTTCCCGAACTACTCATAGTGTGGTATATTACATCCAGGGCAGCTCCCACGCTGGATCGCCCTGGAGAGTTGTGAACAATCCGAAAGAAATGACTACTGACATCTCGACTCTTGAGAGTAGATGCTAAAAATAACAGGCAGCTCTTTGCTAGGGGTACCTAGAGGGAAGTAACAAACAGCCAAGGGAGATATGGGCGTTGGCATGCCACGCTAAGAAGGTTTGTGCCCTGTTATAAAGGTTTATGCCCTGATATAAAGGTTTGTTCCATGTTAAAAAAATGTCTGTGCCCTGTCATAAAGGTTCGCACCATGTTAAAAAGGTTTGTGCCGTGTTATAATGGTTCGTGCTGTGTTATGAAGGTTTATGCCGTGTTATAAAGATTTGTGCCGTGCTAAAAAGGTTTGCGCTTTGCTATAAAGGTTTACGCCCTGTTATAAAGGTTTGTGTGCTGTTTAAAAGGTTTGTGCCCTGTTATAAAGGTTTGCGCCATGCTAAAAAGGTTTGTGCCCTGTTATAAAGGTTTGCGCCCTGCTATAAAGGTTTGTGCCGTGCTATAAAGAATTGCGCCCTGATAAAAAGGTTTGTGCCCCGTTTTAAAGGTTTGTGCCATGTTAAAATAGATTGTGCCGTGTTATAAATGTTTATGCCCTGCTATAAAGGTTTGTGCCGTTTTAAAAAGGTTTGTGCCCTGCTAAAAAGGTTTGTGCCGTGTTAAAAAGGTTTGTTCCCTGTAATAAAGGTTTGTGCTATGATATAAAGGTTTGTGCCACGCTAAAAAGGTTTGTGCCCTGTTATAAAGGTTTATGCCCTGATATAAAGGTTTGTGCCATGTTAAAAAACGGTTTTTGCCCTGTTATAGAGGTTTGCGCCCTGTTAAAAAGGTTTGTGCCGTGTTATCAAGGTTTATGCCCTGCTATAAAGGTTTGTGCCATGTTAAAGAGGTTTGTGCCGTGTTATAAAGGCTTGCGCCATGATAAAAAGGATTTTGTTCCGTGTTATAAAGGTTTGTGCTGTTTTATATAGGTTTATGCCGTGTTATAAAGGTTTGCCCCATGCTAGAAAGGTTTGTACCTTGCTAAACGCGTTTGTGCCCTGCTAGAAAGATTTGTGCCGGGTGTAAAGGGTTTGTGCCTTGATAGAAACTAGTTTCATAACTGAAAATAAGTGTTAACTAACTACGAAACTGATTTCAAGACTACCGGTACTCTCAACTCAGGCATGAATAATGGCAGCATTGGGCCGCCGTATGCAAACTAGCCAGTTTCTATATTAACTTCAATAGTAATATCTTTCCTAAATATAAGTATCAGCCTATTACCATAACACAACAACATTTCGATGATGCCAAAAGAAAACCCAAAATACATTTTTGAAAAAGAAAAAAGCTCGTCGAAGTATTTTATCTGAAGGCACATTGGCGTCATCAGGGGAAGACAGTGTGTAAAATTTGGTTTGTTGTATCTGAGACGGCTGTATGCACAAAACTGTTCGATTACACCAAGTAGTGGTGGTGTTCGTTCATGGACAAAAACGGGAGGTAGTTGTCCAATTCAATTTCTAATGGATTACGGATCTATACCATCTACTTCTATCAGCACATCAAGCCACATTAGAGCACTACAACATTAGGCACTTACTCACCTATTGACAAGTAGCACTCACTTTGTTCTCTTCATTAACTTTTTTGAACCTAATGACATTGACTCCATTAACAACAACTTGCCCCCATTTTAATGTAAATGAAGACTTATCTGCTGATTTGTCAGATTACGCTTTTGTGAGAATAGTGTTCAAGGTGCTCAAGGAAGTAATGGCGTCTGTTGGCTATGGAAGGCTCTGCAGTACATATCACGCATTTGGGAAGCTACAAGGACACTTAAAAACAAGAGATGTAACAGATATCATGTAGCCTATCTGGACTTGGATATGAAATAACTGAATACAAGTTATGAAATGAGTGATTATAATATGCAGGGTTAGGTCAGTTAAACTTCAGACAGAATGAGTATGGCATGGTACAAATGATCATAATGAGTAAATAAATAATAGTAAACTATGTATAATTTAATGAAAAGTATTCCGCATTTTGTTTTCTTCAAATTGATTTCCTCACGCTGAAATCGCTCTGCAAGAGTCCTAGAGGTGAGTAGTGTTCCTACATGGTTCCAACCAATCATAAATGCATGATCACAGTAGCTGAAATAAAATATGTCATAATATATTACTTGGTTTTGGACCCCGTCAACGGATTATCTGCATTTGTCAACCAATGCTCTCAATTCATTTATAGAAGGTGAAGGCGATAAAGTGCTTTCACTGAGAACAAGTGGGTTGGCTGTAGGGCGAATACACTGCTCGCGACTTTTTTTTTCACCTTTTCCCTTCTTTTTCCCCTTGGCCCCCTGAACCCGCCCCTGATTTCATTTAACAACATCCATTTCTCTGTTGCTCATGTGTTCGAGAGATTGGCGTGTTAGTACTCCACAAATGCGTTCGACGTGGACTAACAAACAAAACTCAGAGCGAAGGAGTGTCCATTAACATTTCGCCCCAAATACATCATGCAAAGTCGCCAGTTTCTATATCGGCTTCAATAGTAATATATTTCCTAAATGCAAGTATCAGCCTATTACCATAACACAACAACATTTTGATGATGCCAATAGTAGACCCAAGATACATTTTTGAATGAAAACAAAGCCCGTCCAAATATTCTATCTGAAGGCACACTGGAGTCATCATGGGCAGACAGGCTGTAAAATATGGCTGCTTATTATTTACACATGATAGAATTATCATACGACTGCCCAACAACATACTAAAACAATTTAGAAATCCGAAACAAACCCAGCGAAATACGTATATCACAGTAACATATCACACGCAAAAAGATTTCATGTATTACGTATTCTTATGACAGGGTTTGTGTTATGTATTCACATGATTAGCAGAATAACCGATCATTGAACTTTGTTCTTCAAGCATTAAATCATCTCACAGATATACACTAATCATCATTCATGTCTCATCAAAACGAATTGATATTGTGGCATGAAATCCATAAATAGACTTAGCAAATCTATCAAATATATGTGAAGCATTTTTCAGGAACGCCAATATTACAATTAATTCACACAATTCCTAGGATAAATCATATCTGAAGTGAATTTCATACATTTTGAGAGAGGTAAAAGTACTTATTCTCCACAGCAGTGCGTAGTGCGCAAAGTCGTGAAGTGCTCGATTCAATTTGCTTGTTTAGCAACTCTATCAGCAATTCAAAGTGGCAAAACTTCGAAGCCGTTAGAGATACAGCGTTGCTGTAGCGGTCACATTGACTGTACCCAGGCCCAATCCTCCTGTGAGCTCTCCATGCCGAATGTAACCAAGTCAGCAAATCATCTGCGGGTAAGAAAGCCTAAAGGTCAAACTCCCATTCCCACGAGTGAACAGCAGTTTGACCTCTCGGTGTGAATTACATCAGTGTAGTCTGTATGATATGTCATCTAATATGAACTGCTCCGTACGTTAGCAAATAGCAAGACCCATTTAGAATCACATTCACACCATCCCTCAACTGAATTGAACCGTTAGGCTACAAATAATGAAGACATTTTTTTCTAAGACAGGCCTTTCTTATTTTTTTTTAATAATGCTATATTTTGAAAATGACGGGTCATCTTCGACGAAGAACGCTTAATTGGACTTTGACGGCCATTTTTGCGATGGCTCAGTTTTGAGTTTTTCTGTTTCGAAACATGTTAATTGGATCCGTTACAATTTGTAAGTTTTGAGGGTTTTTTTTTCAACATATACTACTTGATATTGTGAAAATTGGCCTCTACAGTCAAAATGTTTGTTAAAGTTTGCAAAAATGAATTTGATTAGTAAATCTCAAGGTCATAAATCACCTGCAACGCCTAAAACTAAAATTATCCGGTAACCTGTCTCATCCATGGCGGCCAATTTTGACGAAAAATGATAAATTTTGTCCTTTGACGGCCATTCTCTCAAAAACTGTATCAGCAGTTTTGAGATATTTCTGATTTCTTTATGTACCTTTGAGACAAGTTTCGTTGCCCTTGTATTGCTGGCCTGCACATGGCGGCCGTTTTGATTTTGTCGGGTCGGTCTTCCAACTAAATCTCCATATAATTTCCAGCAAGTATTGGTGCTGTAATTAAAAAGATGTTACTGGTGTTTTGTTTTATTTCCAACCACAAGATTAAGATATTTTTCCCACAATTATCTATGAGTAAACAAGCTGGAATGCTCCTATGTATGAAATTGTCAGCTAGTATGACTGCCAGACGCTCAAACCCTGGCTTTCATATATGTCTGCACAAATTCGACTTGAGACACAGTGCTCATCAACAGTGATCCCAACCAAATGCCTAAATTAAGAGAAATCATACCATTGTGTGCCCGGGTTCCAATATGGGAAATTTCCGCACCAGGAGACAGAAATTTGAATGCAGAATTCGTGTATCTCAATTGTGGCGCTTCCACGAATTCCGTTGAGTGAATGTTCGATGTTAAAGATGGGGGATCTGGTTACAGCATTCTCCATCTCAACCAGTCAATTCAGTGGGAGACTGTCAGCGTCTAGAGAATTTGTTTCAGTATTTAGGATATTCAGGATGGTCTTTCACACCAGTCATAATGGTTTATAAAACAAAACAAATATGTAATCTATGTCGGAATTTCAATGTCAAAGTTACGTAAGTTAGCTGAAAACCTGAGTGATTCTGGTACACACTTTATGAGCTCCCGAATATGTTTATGAGCTCCGAAACAACGAGTGTTAATAATTTTTTAGTAGGAAACATCAAATAATTATTTTCACGTTACTGACTGACATGGAATGAATGTCCAAATACTGTCATTCCAATCTGACACACGCGAGCGACATTTCAAGTCACTACTTCAATAAATAAAACCAAACATTGACAGAGGTTTTTATGTTGTACGCTTTACATGCAGGAGATCCTGCAGAGGGCCAGTGTGAGGGCTAAGGAGATGTACAGTAATGAGCCTACAACGTCCATGTGAACGTTGCTGGTGGGAATACCGATTCACAATTTAGGTTTGCAATAAAAAATAATAAAATACAGGCACTATTCATAACCAAACGGTCGCATTGCTTTTCATTTGTTCGACTTGATGAATTGGATTCCTCTGGGTACCTAGTAATAGTAATGACGAATGAGGTTTCAATCCATTAAGAGCACTCAAGGTTGCGCCACACACAAGAAAACTATCAAAGCTAGTTGCTCTGCACGCAAATTACAACTTGTAAGACACAAAGAATGGAAATGTTATTGGAACCCATAACGAAAATGCAAATTTAATGAAAAACTAAAAAAAAACTCTTCTTGAACACGACAAGACCAGGAATGTTATCAATCAACAAAATGACTTGCTGAATTCCCAATATAAAGTTGTGATATTAACTGAACTGTAGTTGATATTCTGTGTGATTGAATCTCCATTCCACAAGGACTGTTCTCTTACTAGATTCACAATTCAAATGAAAACTAGTACTTTCGTTGCCAGCTCGATACTCACATACCTAAGTTACAATACCCACATTATCTTTAGAATTTTACAGAATCAGAGCTTTGAGGTCATTTCCCGAACTATTCATAGTGTGGTATATTACATCCAGGGCAGATCCCACGGTGGATCGCCCTGGAGAGTTGTGAACAATCCGAAAGAAATGACTACTGACATCTCAATTCTTGAGAGTAGATGCTAAAAACAACAGGCAGCTCTCTGCTAGGGGTACCTAGAGGGAAATAACAATCAGCCGAGGGAGATATGGGCGTTGGCATGCCACGCTAAAAAGGTTTGTGCCCTGTTATAAAGGTTTATGCCCTGATATAAAGGTTTGTGCTATGTTAAAAAAATGTTTGTGGCCTGTTATAAAGGTTTGCACCATGTTAAAAATGTTTGTGCCGTGTTATAATGGTTCGTGCTGTGTTATGAAGGTTTATGCCGTGTTATAAAGATTTGTGCCGTGCTAAAAAGGTTTGCGCTTTGCTATAAAGGTTTACGCCCTGTTATAAAGGTTTGTGCGCTGTTTGAAAGGTTTGTGCCCTGTTATAAAGGTTTGCGCCATGCTAAAAAGGTTTGTGCCCTGTTATAAAGGTTTGCGCCCTGCTATAAAGGTTTGTGCCGTGCTATAAAGAATTGCGCCCTGATAAAAAGGTTTGTGCACCGTTTTAAAGGTTTGTGCCATGTGAAATAGATTGTGCCGTGTTATAAATGTTTATGCCCTGCTATAAAGGTTTGTGCCGTTTTAAAAAGGTTTGTGCCCTGCTAAAAAGGTTTGTGCCGTGTTAAAAAGGTTTGTTCCCTGTAATAAAGGTTTGTGCTATGATATAAAGGTTTGTGGCACGCTAAAAAGGTTTGTGCCCTGTTATAAAGGTTTATGCCCTGATATAAAGGTTTGTGCCATGTTAAAAAACGGTTTTTGCCCTGTAATAGAGGCTTGCGCCCTGTTAAAAAGGTTTGTGCCGTGTTATCAAGGTTTATGCCCTGCTATAAAGGTTTGTGCCATGTTAAAGAGGTTTGTGCCGTGTTATAAAGGCTTGCGCCATGTTAAAAAGGTTTGTGCTGTGTTATAAAGGTTTGTGCTGTTTTATATAGGTTTATGCCGTGTTATAAAGGTTTGCGCCATGCCAGAAAGGTTTGTACCTTGCTAAACGCGTTTGTGCCCTGCTAGAAAGGTTTGTGCCGGGTGTAAAGGGTTTGTGCCTTGCTAGAAACTAGTTTCATAACTGAAAATAAGTGTTAACTAACTACGAAACTGATTTCAAGACTACCGGTACTCTCAACTCAGGCATGAATAATGGCAGCATTGGGCCGCCGTATGCAAACTAGCCAGTTTCTATATTAACTTCAATAGTAATATCTTTCCTAAATATAAGTATCAGCCTATTACCATAACACAACAACATTTCGATGATGCCAAAAGAAAACCCAAAATACATTTTTGAAAAAGAAAAAGCTCGTCGAAGTATTTTATCTGAAGGCACATTGGCGTCATCAGGGGAAGACAGTGTGTAAAATTTGGTTTGTTGTATCTGAGACGGCTGTATGCACAAAACTGTTCGATTACACCAAGTAGTGGTGCTGTTCGTTCATGGACAAAAACGGGAGGTAGTTGTCCAATTCAATTTCTAATGGATTACGGATCTATACCATCTACTTCTATCAGCACATCAAGCCACATTAGAGCACTACAACATTAGGCACTTACTCACCTATTGACAAGTAGCACTCACTTTGTTCTCTTCATTAACTTTTTTGAACCTAATGACATTGACTCCATTAACAACAACTTGCCCCCATTTTAGTGTAAATGAAGACTTATCTGCTGATTTGTCAGATTACGTTTTTGTGAGAATAGTGTTCAAGGTGCTCAAGGAAGTAATGGCGTCTGTTGGCTTTGGAAGGCTCTGCAGTACATATCACGCATTTGGGAAGCTACAAGGACACTTAAAAACAAGAGATGTAACAGATATCATGTAGCCTATCTGGACTTGGATATGAAATAACTGAATACAAGTTATGAAATGAGTGATTATAATATGCAGGGTTAGGTCAGTTAAACTTCAGACAGAATGAGTATGGCATGGTACAAATGATCATAATGAGTAAATAAATAATAGTAAACTATGTATAATCTAATGAAAAGTATTCCGCATTTTGTTTTCTTCAAATTGATTTCCTCACGCTGAAATCGCTCTGCAAGAGTCCTAGAGGTGAGTAGTGTTCCTACATGGTTCCAACCAATCATAAATGCATGATCACAGTAGCTGAAATAAAATATGTCATAATATATTACTTGGTTTTGGACCCCGTCAACGGATTATCTGCATTTGTCAACCAATGCTCTCAATTCATTTATAGAAGGTGAAGGCGATAAAGTGCTTTCACTGAGAACAAGTGGGTTGGCTGTAGGGCGAATACACTGCTCGCGACTTTTTTTTTCACTTTTTCCCTTCTTTTTCCCCTTGGCCCCCCTGAACCCGCCCCACACCAGTCATAATGGTTTATAAAACAAAACAAATATGTAATCTATGTCGGAATTTCAATGTCAAAGTTACGTAAGTTAGCTGAAAACCTGAGTGATTCTGGTACACACTTTATGAGCTCCCGAATATGTTTATGAGCTCCGAAACAACGAGTGTTAATAATTTTTTAGTAGGAAACATCAAATAATTATTTTCACGTTACTGACTGACATGGAATGAATGTCCAAATACTGTCATTCCAATCTGACACACGCGAGCGACATTTCAAGTCACTACTTCAATAAATAAAACCAAACATTGACAGAGGTTTTTATGTTGTACGCTTTACATGCAGGAGATCCTGCAGAGGGCCAGTGTGAGGGCTAAGGAGATGTACAGTAATGAGCCTACAACGTCCATGTGAACGTTGCTGGTGGGAATACCGATTCACAATTTAGGTTTGCAATAAAAAATAATAAAATACAGGCACTATTCATAACCAAACGGTCGCATTGCTTTTCATTTGTTCGACTTGATGAATTGGATTCCTCTGGGTACCTAGTAATAGTAATGACGAATGAGGTTTCAATCCATTAAGAGCACTCAAGGTTGCGCCACACACAAGAAAACTATCAAAGCTAGTTGCTCTGCACGCAAATTACAACTTGTAAGACACAAAGAATGGAAATGTTATTGGAACCCATAACGAAAATGCAAATTTAATGAAAAACTAAAAAAAAACTCTTCTTGAACACGACAAGACCAGGAATGTTATCAATCAACAAAATGACTTGCTGAATTCCCAATATAAAGTTGTGATATTAACTGAACTGTAGTTGATATTCTGTGTGATTGAATCTCCATTCCACAAGGACTGTTCTCTTACTAGATTCACAATTCAAATGAAAACTAGTACTTTCGTTGCCAGCTCGATACTCACATACCTAAGTTACAATACCCACATTATCTTTAGAATTTTACAGAATCAGAGCTTTGAGGTCATTTCCCGAACTATTCATAGTGTGGTATATTACATCCAGGGCAGATCCCACGGTGGATCGCCCTGGAGAGTTGTGAACAATCCGAAAGACATGACTACTGACATCTCAATTCTTGAGAGTAGATGCTAAAAACAACAGGCAGCTCTCTGCTAGGGGTACCTAGAGGGAAATAACAATCAGCCGAGGGAGATATGGGCGTTGGCATGCCACGCTAAAAAGGTTTGTGCCCTGTTATAAAGGTTTATGCCCTGATATAAAGGTTTGTGCTATGTTAAAAAAATGTTTGTGGCCTGTTATAAAGGTTTGCACCATGTTAAAAATGTTTGTGCCGTGTTATAATGGTTCGTGCTGTGTTATGAAGGTTTATGCCGTGTTATAAAGATTTGTGCCGTGCTAAAAAGGTTTGCGCTTTGCTATAAAGGTTTACGCCCTGTTATAAAGGTTTGTGCGCTGTTTAAAAGGTTTGTGCCCTGTTATAAAGGTTTGCGCCATGCTAAAAAGGTTTGTGCCCTGTTATAAAGGTTTGCGCCCTGCTATAAAGGTTTGTGCCGTGCTATAAAGAATTGCGCCCTGATAAAAAGGTTTGTGCGCCGTTTTAAAGGTTTGTGCCATGTGAAATAGATTGTGCCGTGTTATAAATGTTTATGCCCTGCTATAAAGGTTTGTGCCGTTTTAAAAAGGTTTGTGCCCTGCTAAAAAGGTTTGTGCCGTGTTAAAAAGGTTTGTTCCCTGTAATAAAGGTTTGTGCTATGATATAAAGGTTTGTGGCACGCTAAAAAGGTTTGTGCCCTGTTATAAAGGTTTATGCCCTGATATAAAGGTTTGTGCCATGTTAAAAAACGGTTTTTGCCCTGTTATAGAGGCTTGCGCCCTGTTAAAAAGGTTTGTGCCGTGTTATCAAGGTTTATGCCCTGCTATAAAGGTTTGTGCCATGTTAAAGAGGTTTGTGCCGTGTTATAAAGGCTTGCGCCATGTTAAAAAGGTTTGTGCTGTGTTATAAAGGTTTGTGCTGTTTTATATAGGTTTATGCCGTGTTATAAAGGTTTGCGCCATGCCAGAAAGGTTTGTACCTTGCTAAACGCGTTTGTGCCCTGCTAGAAAGGTTTGTGCCGGGTGTAAAGGGTTTGTGCCTTGCTAGAAACTAGTTTCATAACTGAAAATAAGTGTTAACTAACTACGAAACTGATTTCAAGACTACCGGTACTCTCAACTCAGGCATGAATAATGGCAGCATTGGGCCGCCGTATGCAAACTAGCCAGTTTCTATATTAACTTCAATAGTAATATCTTTCCTAAATATAAGTATCAGCCTATTACCATAACACAACAACATTTCGATGATGCCAAAAGAAAACCCAAAATACATTTTTGAAAAAGAAAAAGCTCGTCGAAGTATTTTATCTGAAGGCACATTGGCGTCATCAGGGGAAGACAGTGTGTAAAATTTGGTTTGTTGTATCTGAGACGGCTGTATGCACAAAACTGTTCGATTACACCAAGTAGTGGTGCTGTTCGTTCATGGACAAAAACGGGAGGTAGTTGTCCAATTCAATTTCTAATGGATTACGGATCTATACCATCTACTTCTATCAGCACATCAAGCCACATTAGAGCACTACAACATTAGGCACTTACTCACCTATTGACAAGTAGCACTCACTTTGTTCTCTTCATTAACTTTTTTGAACCTAATGACATTGACTCCATTAACAACAACTTGCCCCCATTTTAGTGTAAATGAAGACTTATCTGCTGATTTGTCAGATTACGTTTTTGTGAGAATAGTGTTCAAGGTGCTCAAGGAAGTAATGGCGTCTGTTGGCTATGGAAGGCTCTGCAGTACATATCACGCATTTGGGAAGCTACAAGGACACTTAAAAACAAGAGATGTAACAGATATCATGTAGCCTATCTGGACTTGGATATGAAATAACTGAATACAAGTTATGAAATGAGTGATTATAATATGCAGGGTTAGGTCAGTTAAACTTCAGACAGAATGAGTATGGCATGGTACAAATGATCATAATGAGTAAATAAATAATAGTAAACTATGTATAATCTAATGAAAAGTATTCCGCATTTTGTTTTCTTCAAATTGATTTCCTCACGCTGAAATCGCTCTGCAAGAGTCCTAGAGGTGAGTAGTGTTCCTACATGGTTCCAACCAATCATAAATGCATGATCACAGTAGCTGAAATAAAATATGTCATAATATATTACTTGGTTTTGGACCCCGTCAACGGATTATCTGCATTTGTCAACCAATGCTCTCAATTCATTTATAGAAGGTGAAGGCGATAAATTGCTTTCACTGAGAACAAGTGGGTTGGCTGTAGGGCGAATACACTGCTCGCGACTTTTTTTTTCACTTTTTCCCTTCTTTTTCCCCTTGGCCCCCCTGAACCCGCCCCTGATTTCAATTAACAACATCCATTTCTCTGTTGCTCATGTGTTCGAGAGATTGGCGTGTTAGTACTCCACAAATGCGTTCAACGTGGACTAACAAACAAAACTCAGAGCGAAGGAGTGTCCATTAACATTTCGCCCCAAATACATCATGCAAAAGTCGCCAGTTTCAGCTAAAAAATAGTAATATATTTCCTAAATGCAAGTATCAGCCTATTACCATAACACAACTACATTTTGATGATGCCAATAGTAGACCCAAGATACATTTTTGAATGAAAACAAAGCCCGTCCAAATATTCTATCTGAAGGCACACTGGAGTCATCATGGGCAGACAGGCTGTAAAATTTTTATGCTTATTATTTACACCTGATAGAATTATTATACGACTGCCTAACAACATACTAAAGAATTTAGAAATCTGAAACAAACCCAGTGAAATACGTATATCACAGCAACATAAGTACATCTCACACGCAAAAAGATTTCATGTATTACGTATTCTTAGGACAGAGGGTTTGTGTTATGTATTCACATGATTAGCAGAATAACCGATCATTGAATTTTGTTCTTCAAGCATCACTCACTCTTTCCGGAACACCTGATTTCACCTCCTAATGGCCATTTACGGGGCTTCATGAGTTTCCCTGTCATTTTTGTTTCTCTCACTTCGTATGCCTGATATGACTTTCTGTCCCATGACTATGAGATTGGATAACGGACCCTGTTTTGTTTGCTCGGAATACTTAATACTGGGTATTGATTCCACGTCTATCAAATCATCTCACAGATATACACTAATCATCATTCATGTCTCATCAAAACGAATTGATATTGTGACATGAAATCCATAAATAGACTTAGCAAATCTATCAAATATCTGTGAAGCATTTTTCAGTAACGCCAATATTACAATTAATTCACACAATTCCTAGGATAAATCATATCTGAAGTGAATTTCTTACATTTTGAGAGACGTAAAAGTACTTATTCTTCACGGCATTGCGTAGTGCGCAAAGTCGTGAAGTGCTCGATTCAATTGGCTTGTTTAGCAACTCTATCAGCAATTCAAAGTGGCAAAACTTCGAAGCCGTTAGAGATACTGCGGTGCTGTAGCGGTCACAGTGACTGTACCCAGCCCCAATCCTTCTGTGAGCTCTCCATGCCAAATGTAACAGTTCAGCACATCATCTGCGGGTAAGACAGCCTAAAGGTCAAACTCCGATTCCCACGAGTGAACAGCAGTTTGACCTTTCGGTGTGAATTACATCAGTGTAGTCTGTATGATATGTCATTTAATATGAACTGTTCCGTACGTTAGCAATTAGCAAGACCCATTTAGAATCACATTCAATCATCCCTCAACTGAATTAAACCGTTACCTGCTGTAACCGTTAGGCTGCAATTAATAACGACATTATTTTTCTGAGACAGGCCTTCTTAGTTATTCTAAAAATGCTAATTTTTTTTAAAAATGACGGCCATGTGCGACGAAGAACGCTTAATTTCGGACTTTGACGGCCATTTTCTCGATGGCTCAGTTTTGATTTTTTTCTGTTTCAAAACATGTTAATTGGGGTCTGTTACATTTTTTAAGTGTTGAGGTTTTTTTTTTCAAAATATACTACTTGATATTGTCAATTGAAATGTGAACATAGCACCAAGGGTGCTGTAGCTTACCGGCAATCATGAGAAACGCAGAGTATTGATTTTCCAACATATAAATTGTTACACTGATCTTGAACTCTAAATGTCAAAACATGTTCGTAAATGTTGCTGGAAACACATTTTCTGCATGGACTATAATACGAAATCAAATAACACATCACAAAGGTAGATAAAGAGAATCATATACATTATTTTGAGAAAAACTGTCTGAATAGACTTTGACAAAATGGCCACCAAAGACAAAATTCATCGTTTTTGACCTTTCAAGGTCATTGAAGGTCAAATTCAAGGTCATCACTCAAACTGCAATATATGATTTCCCATTAGAATGTGCCAATACTGAGGCTCTATTTTGAAGTCTTCTATGAGTTTACTCCGCACAGCTCCCATTATGAAGGAAAAATTGGGCGAAATTTTCTAAGTCCAAAAATTTTTTCAATGGCCAAAAAAAAAAATTCGTTTTTTTTTTGCTGGAAATGGCTCAAAACGAATAGTGACTTGATTTTGGACCAAAAAAATTTTTTTTGCCGACCCGTCAAAAAATCAAAATGTCCGCCACACGCAGACAGGCAATTCAAGGGCAACGAAACTCATACACATCATAGAGGTACATGAGGGGAATGTTTTAAAACAAAAATCTCAAAACTAATCAGACAGTTTTTGAGAAAATAGCCATCAAAAATCCAAAATTGGCCATTTTTCGACAAAAAAGGTCGTTTTGACTTTTTAAGGTCATTGAAGGTCAAATCAAGGTCATCACTCAAACCGCAATATATGATTTCCCATTTGAATGTGCCAATACTTAGGCTCTATCTTCAAGTGTGCTATGAGTTTACTCTGCACAGCTCCCATTATGAAGGAAAATTGGGTGAAATTTTCTAAGTCCAAAAAATTTTCAATGGCCAAAAAAAAAATTTTTTTTTTTTCTGGAAATGGCTCAAAACGAATAGTGACTTGATTTGGGACAAAAAATTTTTTTTTTGCCGACTCGTCAAAAAATCAAAATGGCCGCCACAAGCAGGCCGGCGATTCAAGGGCAACGAAACTTATACACGTCATAAAGGTACATGAGTGGAATGTTTTGAAGCAAAAATCCCAAAACTGATCACACAGTTTTGGAGAAAATGGCCATAAAAAATCCAAAATTAGCCATTTTTCGACAAAAAACGTCGTTTTGACCTTCCAAGGTCATTGAAGGTCAAATTCAAGGTCATCACTCAAACCGCAATATATGATTTCCCATTTGAATGTGCCAATACTTAGGCTCTATCTTCAAGTGTTCTATGAGTTTACTCTGCACAGCTCCCATTATGAAGGAAAATTGGGTGAAATTTTCTAAGTCCAAAAAATTTTTCAATGGCCCAAAAAAAATTTTTTTTTTTTTTTGCTGGAAATGGCTCAAAACGAATAGTGACTTGATTTGGGACAAAAAAATTTTTTTTCGCCGACCCGTCAAAAAATCAAAATGGCCGCCACAAGCAGACCGGCGATTCAAGGGCAACGAAACTTATACACGTCATAAAGGTACATGAGAGGAGTGTTTTGAAACAAAAATCTCAAAACTGATCTGACAGTTTTTGAGAAAATGGCCTCCAAAGTCCAAAATTGGCAATTTTTCGTCAAAAATGGCCGCCAAATAGGCAAAAACGATTCAATCAAAAAAATTAAAAAAACGTCTTTAGATACTGGCCCAAGGTATGTTCTGACAAATTTATGGGGAAATTCATCATGTCAAAAAAAAGTTACAGACCCGGACGGACGACGGACGGACGACGGACGACGGACGAAATACCATGACAATAGCTTATCGGCCCAAAGGGCCGGTAAGCTAAAAATTGGCCTCTTTAGTCAAAATGCTCGTCAATGTTTGCAAAAATGAAATTGATTAGTAAATCTCAAGTTCATAAGTCACCTGCAATGCCTAAAACGAAAATTGTCGGTAACCTGTCTTAGCCCTGGGGGCCAATTTAGACGAAACATGATAAATTTTTGTCATTTGACTACCATTTCCTCAAAAACTGTATGAGCAGTTTTGAGATATTTTTGTTTTAAATGATTTCCTCTATGTACCTTTGAGACAAGTTTCGTTGCCCTTGTATTGCTGGCCTGCACATGGCGGCCGTTTTGATTTTGTCGGTTCGGTCTTAAGATTATTTTGTATTATAAACACATGGGCAGTCACATCAAGTCACACGGTTCTTTTGGTGACGTTGAATTCAGCATTTGGTGAGATGGATATGTCGAAGCAGCAATTTTACTTTTAAAAAAATATGCCTAACACTGTACATTTCTTCGGTAACCTTTCTTAGCCCATGGGCTAATTTTCAATTCCAGCTAAATCTCCATATAATTTCCAGCAAGTCTTGGTACTGTAGTATAAAATGCTCTCAAGATGTTACTGGTGTTTTGTTTTATTTCCAACTACAAGATTAAGATATTTTCCCACAATTATCTATGAGTAAACAAGCTGGATTACTCCTATGTACTAAATTGTCAGTTAGTATGACTGCCAGAGGCCCAGACCCTGGCTTTCGTATATGTCTGCACAAATTTGACTTGGGACACAGTGCTCATCAACAGTGATCCCAACCAAATGCCTAAATTAAGAGAAATCATACCATTGTGTGCTCGGGTTCCAATATGGGAAATTTCCGCACCAGGAGACAGAAATTTGAATGCAGAATTCGTGTATCTCAATTGTGGCGCTTCCACGTACTCCATTGAGTGAATGTTCGATTGTCAGCGTCTAGAGAATTTGTTTCAGTATTTAGGATATTCAGGATGGACTTTCACACCAGTCATAATGAAAACTCTCTTTATAAAACAAAACAAATATGTAATGTCTGTCGGAATTTCAATGTCAAAGTTACATGAAATAGCTGAAATCCTGAGTGATTATGGTACACACTTTATGAGCCTCCTGAATATGTTTTACAAACAACGAGTGTTGATAATTTTTCAGCAGGAAATGTGAAATAATTATTTTCACGTTACTGACTGACATGGAATGAATGTCTAAATACTGTCACCCATCCTGACAACTCTTTCACACCCGAGCGACATTACAAGTCACTACTTCAATAAATAAAACCAAACATCGTCCACTGACAGAGGTTTATATATGCTACGCCTTTACATGCAATGCTTTTCATAGGTTCAACCTGATGAATTGGATTCCTCTGGGTACCTAATAATATTAACGAAGAATGAGGTTACAGTCCATTAAGAGCACTCAAGGTTGAGCCACACACAACAAAACTATCAATGCTAGTTTCTCTGCATGTAAACTACAACTGTTCATACACAAATGGAAGTGTAACTGGAACCCATAACGAAGTTTAATGAAAAACTCAGAATAACTCTTCTTGAACATGACGAGACCAGGAATGCTATCAATCAACAAAATGACTTGCTGAATTCTCAATATAAAGTTGTGATATAAATGAACTATAGTTGATATTCTGTGTGATTGAATCCCCATTCCACAAGGACTGTTCCTTACTAGATTTACAATTTAAATGAAAACTGATACTTTCGTTGCCAGCTCGATTCTCACATACCTAAGTTACAATACCCACATAATCTTTAGAATTTTACAGAATCAGAGCTTTGAGTCATTTCCCGAACTATTCATTGTGTGGTATATAACATCCAGGGCAGATCCCACGGTGGATTGCCCTGGCGAGTTGTGAACAATCCGAAAGAAATGATTACTGACATCTCAATTCTTAAGAGTAGATGCTAAAAACAACAGGCAGCTCTCTGCCTGAAATAACAAACAGCCAAGGGAGATAGGGGCTTGGCATGTACCTGTGGTGTAACTGTTCGACTACACCATGTCGTGAGGGTGTCAGTCCATGGGCACAGATGGGAGGCAGGTATGTCAATAGCAATTGATCACTGATGTCCCATCTGCATTACGCTAGAGTAGAGCATTACGACTTTAGATACTTTCACATCTACTAATAAGCAGGCGTTCACTTTGTTCCCTTTGTTAATATTCTTGGACTTGATGACAATAGGTCCAATAACAAAAACTTGTACCAATGAGGTGCTCATGAAGAATTTTCATAACATGACTATAAAGGCTGCAGAATACGCATTGGAAATGGAATCTATTATGATGGACGAAGCCAGGTCATGCTAGGCTCGATGCAAAGAATAAGAAATCAACTCCTTTCTATGTATTTCTTTGAACTGTATACATAACCTAGAGAAACATAGCTGAAACAAAACATACAACAAGGCAGTAGCGATCTAGAACACATTTCAAAACCACTTCTTCCAGAGTACAAGATTCCATGGATATGGTGTAATAATAATGAAGCGAGCCATATTTTAGAACAAAGTCAACTCTCGGTGCTCAGCAGATGCGACTTGCGAGCTGATTGGTCCTATTGATTTTATAGGCTTACAGTTTTTTTAAAGTCTCTTGCAGCCTAGTAAATTTGCCCACTTGTTACATACTTCGAACCAATCATGGACACTTCACAGAAAGCCATGTTTGTTATATCAACAGCAACGTTCTCCTCTGTTCCAAATGTGACATTGTTCTCGAAGAACATGACGTCAAATGAAGTCGCTGACATGAGATTTCTTCACCAGGTTAAATTTATCAAATGATATAATTGGTAGTCATTGGATGGTAGCATTACTTCTGTGCTGCTGAGATCAAATATACTGCATAACGAGAGCCAGAACCAATTAGGGATACTTCATCTGAGCTCACATCTACATACATTAGTAGGCATGGTGCATGTGTGCATACATCTGGTCCCTTGAACCTATAATTTGAGGCACTGTCCCCATACAATCACTTGATTGAATCAGTATTGGCTGGTAATAGTATTGACATGCTGCTTTTGCCATATGCCGAAATAATTTATAATAATGTTGCTTGGTGTGCAAAACTCTTTCCAAATGATCAACCGATGTTAGTATCAATCTCTCAACCGAACCCGTTATCCAATCTCAAAGTCCAGTGTCAATTTAGCGAGAGTAAAATCATTTTGAACTGTTGCTTTTAATTCCAGAAATATCGGTCTGTTACTATACATGTTAATATCAGTCTGGTAATATCCCGACATTCCAAACGCAAAACTAAAACTTGTGAAGGAACGATCTTGTTCCGGTGTCAATGTAGCGAAAGTAAAAGCAATTTGAATTCGTCTTTAGAACTGTTGCTTTTAATTCCAGAAATATGTGTCTGTTAATATCGGTCTATTAATAACCGAATATTCCAATCGCACAACTAAAGTGTGTAAATCAACATTTTGCCCCCAATGCATCATATATAATGCCTGTTATGTTCATTTGCTTCAGATGGAATTTTTTTCCACGATATCGACAGAATGGATCTGTCGGGTAAGAATGTAGATAAAGTCACTTCTATGATACATCATCTAATATATAATATATATATTGCATTGCCAATAGAAAGTATCACGTCTTATTTGTAATTAGAATTGACACCAATCCAACTCGATCTCCCTAATTTCCAGCAATATGATTAGGCTCAGCTCCTCACGTATACATAACAACTTTACAAAATTAGCCCAAGGGCTGAGAAAGGTTACCGGTGGACAATATATTTTTACATATTAAAATTCAAGGTCACGAGAATATTCAACATTTATCACTTCCTATATGTCCACAATTGATTGCTAATCTGTAAATTCGATAAGGAGAGATATTAGCAATTTTTTTCCTGTGACCTTGAAAATGGAATCAAATAAAAAGTCATCGGGAAAGTATGTCCACAATTGATTGTCAAGTCAGTCATAAACGAGATATTAGTCATTTTGTCCTGTGACTTTCAACATGAGGTCACAGGTCAATATCATGGTCATGACAATATTCAGCATACACAATTCCCTATATGGTCACAATTGATTCCCAAGCTGTAGAGTCGACAATAAGCGAGATATTAGCCATTTTGTCCTATGACCTTGAAAATAAGGTCAAAGGTCAAATTCAAGGTCATGGCAATATTGAGCTTATATCATTCCCTGTGAGTTCACACATGATTTCTAAACTGTGAAGTCGAAAATAAACGAGAAATTAACCACCTTGAAAATAAGGTTAAAAGTCAAGTTGAAGCTCATGAAAATATTCAGCATATATCATTTCCTATACGGGTATGTGCATAATTGATTCCTAAGCTGTGTAGTCGATAAATATTTAGGTCAAAGTCAAGGTCATCAAAATATTCGGCATACATAATTTCCTATACGTCCACAATTCTTTCTCAAGCTGTAAAGTCGATAACAAGTGAGATGTGCTCTGATCAGGAAAATAGGGTCAAATTCAAGGTCATGACAATACTCAGAATATATAATAGAATATATTCTAAGTGTCCACATTTGATTCCTAAACTCGAATCTCAATATTAAATTAGA
This sequence comes from Terebella lapidaria, assembly GCA_949152475.1. Classification (NCBI taxonomy): domain Eukaryota; kingdom Metazoa; phylum Annelida; class Polychaeta; order Terebellida; family Terebellidae; genus Terebella; species Terebella lapidaria. The sequence goes on from OX424562.1 coordinate 6,096,345, forward strand.
TATTAGGCCTAATGTGTTCCATTTTAAAGCATAGGAGATTTTAACATGGGAAAGTCCCATTTGGGACCCGTCCACAAAACGAAAATGGTGGTTACATGCAGACCGACGATTCAAGGGCAAAGACACTCATACAAGTAACATATCAGAGGAATTTTTTGAAACAAAAATCTCAGAACCGTCTGAATAGTTTTTGAGAAAATGGCAACCGAAGCCAGATATTGACCATTTTTCGTCAAAAATGGCCGCCATTTTGAAAAAAACATGCGAAAGCGAAAAAAAAACTATAAAAAATACCGCCTTTAGGTATATTTTTAGGTATTTTTGCGCAAAATGTTATCGGAAACTTTAAAGATAAAAATGTGGACGACGAATGACAACGGACGGATGACGGACAACCAACACAATGCTAGCCACTTATCGGACCGTAGGTGTGGTAACCTAAAAAGTGAATAAACCACTGGATCTAGCCATTCCATGACAATTTTTCAACAAACGCATGAATATGATGTGAAGATAATGAAACGATCCAATATTTAGAACAGAGTCAACTTCGCCGCGCTCAAGAGGTGCGAATTGCGAGCTGATTAGTCCTATTGATTCCATTGGGTTGCAGTGGTACTGTCTGAGCGTGATAGAGGCCAGTGGTGTTGCCAACTTGTTACATGGTTGAACTAATCGGGGATGCTTCACAGAAAGCCATGTGCATGATAATAACGGAAGAAAATGTTCTAGCGGAAAATGACGTCAAATGAAGTAGCATACATGTTATTTTTTCACCAGGTCCATTTTATCAAGCGATAGAACAGGTGGTCACTGGATGGTGACATTACTTTGCTGCTCGTTCAATACGACCCTCTGAGCACAAAATTAAAATCTGTCTATTAACATTTGCCCGAATTATCATGTTGATTGGCTCCAAATGAAATATTTTTTTCTAGAATGTGGACAGAGTGAAAATATCGGCCTACAGCTTTCAAGTTTTTTCGATGAATTTATTGAGTTAGGGACATATAGATATCATAAATCAAACACACTTCATCATCGGGATCTCGTGTTAGGAATATTTCTGATGCCATACGAAATACGATAAAATTAGGAGGAAGGAGTAAATATATCAATTATTTATTAAGCATTTTCAGGACCGTTTATGTCACGTTCGAATCACATAATTCCAGTAAGTTATGATTATATGTCAAGTTATCCTCACATGTTCTGTGGAGAAAAAGTACTCATTCTTCATTGAGCATTGCATAGTGTAAAGTCATGCAGTGCTTATCTTAATTTTCTCGTTTAGCAATTCTGTCGGCAACTCAAAAGTGGCAAGTCATCCCACCAGGGAGTTTTCCATTCTACAGGTATCCACTCCACTAAAACATCTCCCAGTAAGACAACCTCAAGGTTAAACAACCATTCACAGAACAAACAACATTGGGTTTTAAACTCTTTGGATCAAATCATAAAATATATGCTACGACATCTGGGACATACACAAGTTATTTCCCAGTTTGAAGTCTCGGCTAAGAACGTCAATAATGTCATTTGTATAAAACATGATCTAATAATAAAATATATTGCCAATGCCGATAGAAAGTATCACGTCTTGTGATTAGAGTTGACACCAATCCAACTCGATCTCCATAATTTCCAGCAATATAAGTACATTATGTAGGTTCTGGGCATCACGTTTACATAACATCTTTATAAATGTGAATAAAGCGCTGGATCTGGTCACCCCACGACCCCCCACAAAATGGCATGAATATGGTGTGAAGATAATGAAGATAGCGAGGTGCGACTTGCGAGCTGATTAGTCCTATTGATTTCAATGGGTTGCAGTTATTTCTGAGTGTCCGAGATGCCAGTAGTGTTACCAACTTGTTACCTGCTTCAAACCGATTAGGAACACCTCACAGAAAGCCATGTGCCTGATACTAACAACACATTTACATCTGTGCCAAATGTGACATTATTCTGGCGGAAACAAATGACGTGAAATGAAGTAGCAGACATAGTAGTTTTTCACCAGATGCATTTCATAAGGTGATATCGCTGGTTGTCGCTGGATGGTAGCATTACTTCTGTGCTGCTGAGATGGAAATGTATTGCATAACGAGAGCCAGAACCAATTAAGGGTGCTTCATGTAAGCCACATAATCAGTGGATCGTTTTATGTGTGCATACACTTGAACACAAACACCATAATTTGAGACCTGGTCCCCAGACAAGCATTTGATTGCATAAGTACTGGCTGGAAATAGTAATGACGTGCTGCTGCTTCTAATTTCGATTGGTGTGTAGAATGATCGTCTCTCCAAGTGGACATTGAAATATTCAGAATGCATTTTTTGCCATCTCAGTTCCTAGGGACAGGCTCATAGTTTTGTTCTCAATCTGGGAGTCTGCATGTAGCGAGATTAACAGCAAATTGAAGTGATTTTTTGACATTAGAGCGTCCCTCTACATGTCTATGTGCTGACTTTTTCATGGAGGTTTCATGTCAACCTATCGACGCACGTTTTGGCATGTAAACGTTTAGATACCTACTTCAAATGAGGATTTTCTTCGTCCTTGACATAAAATCTCTCGAATTGATGGGAAACTTTGAGTATCCCACAGATATATCAGGCATGAATCGATGTGCTAGGTTTGAGAAAATTACGTAAATGTTCAAATTATCCAAAAACGTCCCAAAATGGCGGAGCCGATGGAAATTGACGTTCCCAGAATGCAAAGCAAATTTTACCACAATCACGCGTATTTTGGAACACAATTTCTGTTCAGCAATTCGTGCATGCATACATGCATGTGGACATCTGCGCGTGGACATTTTTGGCGTTATGAAGAAAACACAGCGATTCGTCTGCGATGCCACGGCTACATTTACCGTAATTTGACGTATTTTATAACATGAAAATTAAGCTGGTGTTCTGTGCTGGATAGCGAAGTCTTTTTATTCTTAACTAGTATTTAATTTGCCCAGTAAAGGCATGTGTTAGGCTATATCTGATGATATCAGATGCAGATATTCCTCATAATTTCCAATGTTTTGAGGATATTTTAATGAGGTAACATATCATTTTAGCAGGCGTATCTGTTCCATTGATCGATTTTAAAATAAATGTTTACTTATTAGTAATATGAATGAAGTAGGCCATGTTTTTCATCCTAGTATACGGAAATGAATTGGAATCACATAGGGGATGAAATTATGGCTTCATTTTTCTTTGGGGGGGGGGGGAGGGGGTTAACGTTGTGTAAGATATATTCAGCTGTCGCGGTGCCTGATGATGTGCTCAAGCTCTAATGTCGTCTTCCGCAGTTTGCTGCATTTTCTTGTTGCTGATGCTTTTGAATTCCAGAGATATCGGACTGTTAGTACCCCTCATGTGGACTGACATTCCGAACGGAAAATTGAAATGTGTCCATTACCATTTTGCACAATACATCTCGTAAAATGCTCAGTATGTGTTTGGAATGTAATATTTTTCTGGAATGTTGATAGAATGGAGCTGCCGATATATGGCTAACAAGCTTGTTGATCTTTTGTTTTGCATTTACAGATTTTTGATTATTTTCCAGAAACTGAGCTAGATAAATGTAGATATCTTACACCAATACATACTTCATTATTGAGAAGCCGTGCATGATATATTTTTCATTGTGATATGGACATGTGTCCGTGTTATGCTGAGTTCACACAGTTGCCTCAACTGTTCTGATGAAAATGTACTCACCCTCCGGAGCATTGCATATAGTGCGCGAAGTCGTGAAGTGCTTGTCCTAATTGGCTTGCTTAACATCTCGGTCTCCAACTCAAAGTGGCAGGCCACCCTTGCCGAAAGTAACGACTCTAGCAAATCAACTCCCAGTAAGACAGCCTCAAGGTTAAGCGCCCATGTACGCGACCAAACAACATTTAGATTGACCTTTCGGTATGGATTCATATGTGTACCTACGACATCTAGACCATAAACACGATATTTTTAACAGCAGTAAGTCGTAGCAAAGAATGTCGGCCATGTTGTTTGTTTGAACCACTATCTAATATTTGTTATTTCCTTGCCTCGCTAGTAGAACGTATAAAGTCTTACTTGGACTGATGATTAAAGTATCCTGCTTTTTGGTAGCGCCACAATTTGTAATTTTCGGATAATGTACACATGACTTTATTCCAATCCAAATTTCAATATTTTCCATCAATATACCTTGGGTCTGTTCCTCACGCCTGTCATTACAACACGGCAAAATTAGTAAACGGCTGGTGTCTTTGTCCGACAAATCACATCTGAATAGTCTCCCCAGTGTAAACAAAATGATTCATTCCTGTGCCTGTATCTATCAATCTATATCACAAAGCTTTTGCAGAAAGCTAAGCCAAAAAATGTTCCTAGCATATGAACACAAATGTCATGCCGTACTGTGCAGTAGATTGTATGGTATGGCTGAATCAAAATAGTCCCCATACGTATTAGTACCGACGTTTGTAAATCTATATATGTGGAACTCGTTAATAGTTGTCTCCGCGAACGGTCTCAATCTAGATAAATCAAACCATCATCTGCCTGTGCTCAACTGAAGATAATACCTGCACCGTCCGACATGCCCATGTATAAACGTGAATGTTCCTAATACCCCTTCATTCCAATTCGACAAACCCTCCCAAACATATGACACCTCTCTCACATCATTTCATCATCTGATGACAGAGGTTGTGATCAGTTGTTAGTAGGACACGTACATCCTTTTCGAACACCATTCTGCTGAACATGCGGATAGGGGGCGCATCCTGTGATATGCAACGACCGCCATGGGAGAACTTGCTTCAGAGCTAGAGACGTTGCTGGATAAATGGGCAGTGTTGAACCAACAATAATAGTTAAGATTGAGTATCGAGCACGATCCACGTAATTTCAATGGTTTCATACCACGTGCTATTTTGGTTCATATCTCGGCCGTTTCATAACAAACTTACCTGAAATTTGGAAAATATATTATGTATATATCTGTGAAGCTGATGTGAATAAGAGATTGAAGATTTCATTGATAAATTAGTATATAAATGGAGTTGAATGTTGCTTGAACAAATGTAACTTACGTTGCACACACGAAGCAGTACATGGTGTAGTTTCTTAACTGCACCATGTAAATTGTAAGTATCCCATCGATAATCATGTCAAATTGATGTGCAAATGTGTAGATCTATTGTGATCTCGCGAAAATGTCTTGTGCCGCTGGTCAGTGAAGCGCTAAGTACAGATCAGCGGATTATTCGTATGGCAAATACCGTCAATGCTCAGCTGTCGAGAACGTTCTACTCAGGAGTGAGATGTTGTTGTGATTTTGGTTCTATACTGCACTTAGAAAATATTAGAGTCGCTGAATTCTTGATGTAGTTTGCGGTTGAGTTTACAATGCCAACGAATATAGACGTTATTAATGCGACAATCAATTTCTCTTGCCCAGTGTATTTTCAATGCGGGTGATATATAACATGCTATTTTGATCATCAAACTCCCATCAAGTGTTTAGGAAAATCCCAAAACAGGCAGTAGGTTATTGTTCTATGATAGGTAATCTAACCATAGTCAAAAACTGTACCCTAAAATGCTGTCAGTTTTCTATGTGAGTTACATTTGATTGGCGGTGTATAACGTTCAGGATATGAATGAATATCGACTGGGTCTCGATATGGCCATTGGACAAGCATTGTAGTCGTGATTAGAACCTACACAACAATTTTCAGCGCAATCCATTACCAAACTGTAGAGTTATAGGCCAAACAAAACATACCAGAATTCTGCTGATAAGGCATGGATCCTGACTGATAAGCATCCTTAATATGCCAATAGGAATGACACCAGAAGAATATCAGGTACAAGCAATGTTAAAACGAAAAGGTCGTAATGCTCATTATGGCTTTGGTTTAGCTCCAATACCCAACTTATCTCTAAATTTCCATAGACTCTGAGAATCATTTCCTGAAATGTTGCTTATGAATTCCAGAGAATATGATCAACCATAGGAAGCTTGTCATAGCAATTTATTATCTCCATTCTTGAGTGTAGATGCCAAATCAACATGCAGCTGTTCAAGCACTTGATTCCCTTCAAATGAGTTATCAACAAGTCTTGATATCACATTGCAACACATTATGAAACATTAGAGTGCAAATAGCGACAGCTTGTTGATCTGTAGCATATCGTATTCACAGTATAAGAGTTCAAGAATTGGGAAAAATACAATGATATTTAGTGGCTTTGACTAGCTAGTCAATATCCATGTCTAGAAAATATTTCTCATATGAGAAGCTATAAAACCTCTCTCAACTATAACAAAACAAACGTAAGAAAGAAAAAATTCATCTCAAATGGGTATATTTAATATTAAACGAAAATTTTAAACAATATATCTTGTAAACATGATGCTTTTTGGTATCCCCAAAAAGCATAAAATGTAGTATTTTGTAGAACACGGTTGTGCGCGCTCAGGCGGTGACCTGCATGCTTATTGAATTGATCATAGTGATTCAATTATCACAATTGTCTTCCGAATGTCTTGTTTCCATGTGCGTCCAAATAATTAGAGGTGCTTCACAGGACTCATTTCCATGCATGATACTGACAGTAACGTTCTCATCTATGCCAAAATCACTCTGATGTCAAATGATGTGAAATGGAGTAACAGAAATGAGAATTCTTCATCAGATTTTTTTCAGCATTAGACACAAGTGGTATGTTGATATTATTATATAATGCTGGTATTATTCCTGTGCCGATTCAAGACAAATATACTGGACTGCAAACAACCGCAACCAAAATTTCATGTACACTTCATCTAAACCCCTCCAAGAAATCAAAACGAGTTCCCAGGTATGCACATGACTCAATCAATGGCATTGATAAGAACTCGCTGCTTCTCTTCAATATTATAGGGTTATTGCACAAATATGGGGTTTTATGCCCGAGGGTCAATTCTTTGAGAAGCCCGATGCGAAGCCTTCAAGAAACCCCCTGCTTTACGTCGTGCTTTTCAAGACTTGATCCTCGGGCATAAAACCCCATATAGTAGAATAACCCTATAATATTCTGTACCGATGATGACTAATTATCAGAAGCCTAAGGTAGCATCGACCATCTTCTGAACTGCTGCAACAGAAATGAGAATTCTTCATCAGATTTTTTTCAGCATTAGACACAAGTGGTATGTTGATATTATTATATAATGCTGGTATTATTCCTGTGCCGATTCAAGACAAATATACTGGACTGCAAACAACCGCAACCAAAATTTCATGTACACTTCATCTAAACCCCTCCAAGAAATCAAAACGAGTTCCCAGGTATGCACATGACTCAATCAATGGCATTGATAAGAACTCGCTGCTTCTCTTCAATATTATAGGGTTATTGCACAAATATGGGGTTTTATGCCCGAGGGTCAATTCTTTGAGAAGCCCGATGCGAAGCCTTCAAGAAACCCCCTGCTTTACGTCGTGCTTTTCAAGACTTGATCCTCGGGCATAAAACCCCATATAGTAGAATAACCCTATAATATTCTGTACCGATGATGACTAATTATCAGAAGCCTAAGGTAGCATCGACCATCTTCTGAACTGCTGCAACGAAGTTCCAGAAAGTTTGGTAAGCTTATCTCGCGAATCTTCATAACGTTCCTTGATCCAATGATCATTTTTTGTTAACGTCTTGTTAATGTATGTATGGATAATATTATGGTCTGGTATTGACACATTTTATTGAGCTGATATACCAGCAGTATAATGCCGAATTCAACGTGCACATTCACGAAAATTCATACTAAAGAGCATGGTAGAATATACAGGCATATGAGACAACGATGGCATAGGAATACACGCAGTAAATCCAAGCCTCGCAATTATCTCGACTCGCCATCAACACATCATAGTTATGGAATAACCATGTAATGTAAACGTCACGTTATTCATCGTGCTTTGCGACAACTGAATATTATTTCTTTACGATATAAGCCTCGTTATCTCAGGAAACGCAAGTGAGTCCGCAAGAAATATCGTGGCTTCCACTGGATGGGGGTAATCTCCATGTTGTGCCATTAGATCCCCAAGCAAAATATAAACAGGAACAAATCCAAGCAGCCTTTGAAGCACAATGAAATAAATATTTATTTATTTAAAAATATTTTTGTTGGGCGAACCCACTTGTGTGTATGTATGCTGTGCAACTTAATTATGGGGTGTGAGATATATTCACAACTGTGGAGTTCCATTCCGCATTGGGACTGCATGACAGGGCTACGTGAGACGCTTCCTAACATATCGTTCAATGACCAGGCATGGGAGTGTCCCTACCAGACCATGAATGTGAGTATCAATCTATTACTGCCAAATTTTGATGATTCCAATAACAAACATAAAATGCAACATTTTGCAATAGAAACAAAGCCCGACCAATTACTTTATCAAAAGACACACTGGCGTCATCAGGGGCAGACAGTGTGGTAAATGTAGTTGTTTCTACTGTACACCTGATGGAATTAGTATACAACTGCCCAACAACCTATGAAAATTTAGAAATCCGAAACAAACCCCATGGAATAGATATATGACAAGTACATAAGTACCTGATCACAAGCCAAAAGGCCAGAGTTGATGGTATCCTCGGGGACAGACTTAACGTCCACCAGCAGTGACACCGGCTCAGTTATATGATTGTGAGTATCAATCTATTACTGCCAAATTTTGATGATTCCAATAACAAACATAAAATGCAACATTTTGCAATAGAAACAAAGCCCGACCAATTACTTTATCAAAAGACACACTGGCGTCATCAGGGGCAGACAGTGTGGTAAATATAGTTGTTTCTACTGTACACCTGATGGAATTAGTATACAACTGCCCAACAACCTATGAAAATTTAGAAATCCGAAACAAACCCCATGGAATAGATATATGACAAGTACATAAGTACCTAATCACAAGCCAAAAGGCCACTGAGTTGATGGTATCTATCCTGGTGTCAACCAGGATCGGTAAGCATAGCACTTGCGGACCCTATATGGTGTAATCATCCTCCTTCCTGAGTCATACCACCAGAAAGTCCCTCAATATCGTACCCGTGAGCAGGTAACGCATGGCTGAGTGGTCAGCCTATCCATTGAGCCCACAGCACACCCATCCTGGGTGGGGATCGGCCATGATAAATCCCTCGGTCACCGATGGAATTTGAACTCATGACCTCCCGGCTTTGAATCCTGCAGCTTAACCACTGCGCTACAGGGACCGGAAATGAATGTTTATGTAATATCGATAATACGAGTAGCACTAGTATTATGGGATTATATTGAAAATGTGCGGAGGGTAAATGATAACCATTAGTTTTCATTGTATATGTTAGGATAATTACACCTTTTGAGTATTAAGCCTTCCAAAATAAACATCCCTAATCTGAATTGCACATTTGGCGATTATGTATGATTCTGGCGACGCCATGGTCTGGGTTTATACAGAGTGCGTGATTGGGCTAATCATTGGTCATTATCCTTATGCATGATGTGAACAATTGATATTATCAGTCCAACTCAATTGTCGTACTTCAGCAATTCTATTGAAATTCCGGTCCTCATGTCTGTCTACCAAAATCCTCTGTATCTACACGAAATTGATTACTCATGTGTCTGTATCTGTCAGTCTGTATGAATATAGCTCCTGTCCAAAGCTAAGCCAACATGTGTTCCTAGCACATGCCTCCAGCTGACGAGCCATCCACACTACAATATAATAGATTCTACAGTATGTCTGAGTTGAATAATTATTCCCATACGTAGCACTGTCTTTCGCATGGCTTTGCAAATGCGGGATACGACACCATAGCCATTTATAGTGGTCTCGACAACTAGATGAAGAGAAATGAGACCATTTTGTGACAGGGGTCAGCTATGGATAACTTCTGAAATAGGATACAGAAATCCCAGTTTGAAGGTCGTCCATCTTAATTGTGTAATGTCAAGTCAATTACGAACATCAAGAACGGGGTCACAAGATTCCCCAATTCATCATTCTACCACTCATGTAGGAGATTGCAAACATCTCATGAATGTATTCCGGTACTTTTCTGTATTCCATTGATTAATGATTATTTCAAGAACCCAAATTATACTGTTGTATGATTGTCTTGGATGTGTTTTAAGAACGCCGAAAAATGGCACGTTAAAGTGAACAGTAAACTATTGATTTCTTGTGTGTGACTGACATGAAATCAATGTAAGAATACTCCTCGACTCTCACTTGACAAGCCTTTTACACTCAGATGACATTACAAGTCAGCTCCCCCAATCACTGCAAGCACCAAACATCATCGAGTAACAGAGGACATTATCGGCTTGTGGGTTCACGGCTCCTGATAACCTATTTAATAAACTGGGGATGAATTTGTCATCAATACATCCATGGAAAAATAGTTCGACTGATACAGAACAGGAGAGTGAGTGATTGATGTATATAGTATAAAGTGGTATTAGGTGCATTGAACAAATATATTGTGCAGGTACCTGGAGTGGTATAGCTTACATCACTTGAGCGTATCGACGGGTTCTTGTAGTCTGGCAATGCCAAAGATATAATTAGACATACCTCATAAAACAATAATTGTGATATAAACCGACAGATCTAATGTATACTTCAGTGACATCCAGATTACTAATCGAGATTTGTGTAAAAGAGCAAATCGAGCATACTCGAAATTAACATCATAATTATATGTATCTATGAGTCTGACTAGTGTCACTGTAGCAAAAAAACACCGCCCAAATAAAGCCCGGCCAAATATTTACAGCCAACCATGATCATTATTCTCATCGAATTTCACATCGTGATCATATCACCGATGATGTGAAGAATAAGTATCTACACTTACAACATGATGCACAAAGTCTTTAATAGTGGTTATAATGGACCCTCGCATCACAAACACTATCATAGTCTACCAGAGGCGAATCTCACGACTTAATGCGATTCTAGACTGCTGAAATGGTCACCACAGAGATAATTCAGGCATAGTAACCTGGCTGATTTCCAGTTGTTCCGGGATAAATAAAAGAGAAGGTGGTTATCTATAACTCTTTAAGCGCCCCAGCAAACCATTTCCCAGTAAGACCTCAAGGTTAAGCACCCGTTCCTGCAGAGAAATAGCATTTAGTTTGACCTTTCGGTGTTTATTCATAAGTAGATGCCACGACATTCCGGCCATTAACCAGATTTTGAACCGCGAACTCACTGGCCTGTCTCAGCAGATGTCGATTACCCATCACAATGGTCAATTAGTAGAAACATGCACAAATCGTACGAACTAGGTGCGAACGGTGTGAGATACTTACTATCTATTCAGGTATTGGAGTAATTTTCTTACATTTGATTTATAGATATACTCATTTTACAGTCAATTTCGTTTCGTCCTGAATATATTTATTGTATTCCGATCACATACATATATGTACGGCGGCTGATTTTTGCCACGATTAATTTTTTTCCAGGATATCTTGTTCCCCATAGAAAAAAAATTAGGCCAAGGGCCAAAGATAGGTTACCGGACAATGTTTAATATTTTAGATGTTAGCCAGGTCACTGGTTGAATTCAAGGTCAAGAGAATATTCAGCATATATAACATTAAGCATATATCATGTCGACAGTTGATTGCTAAGCTGTAAATTCAATAATCAGCGAGATATTAGCAATTTTGTGCTGTGGCCTTGAAAATGAAGGGGCAAAGGTCAAATTCAAGGTCATCAAAATATTCAGTGTATATCATTTTCTATATCATGTCCGCAATTGATTCCCAAGCCATACAGTCAATAGAGGAGCAAGATATGAGCCAGTTTGTCCTTGGACCTTGAGAATGAGGTCAGAGGTCAAATTCAAGGTCCGAGAATATTCAGCATATATCATTTCCTACATGTCCACAATTGATTCCTAAGCTGTAAAATCGATAATAAGTGAGATATTAGCCATTTTGTCCTGTGACCTTGAAAACGAGGTGAAAGGTCAAATTCAAGGTCATGACAATAATCTGCATATATCATTTCCTATATGTTCATAACTGATTCCTAAGCTGTGAAGTCGATAACAAGCGAGATATTAGCCATTTTGTCCAATGACCTTGAAAATGCCATCAAAGGTCAAATTCAAGGTCATCAGAATATTCAGCATATATCATTTCCTATATGTCCACAATTGATTCCTAAGCTGTAGAGTCGATAATAAGTGAGATATTAGCCATTTTGTCCTGTGACCTTGAAAATGAGGTCAAAGGTCAAATTCAAGGTCATGACAATAATCTGCATATATCATTTCCTATATGTTGATAACTGATTCCTAAGCTAAAAAGTCGATAACAAGCGAGATATTATTCATTTTGTCCTATGACCTTGAAAATGGGGTCAAAGGTCAAATTCAAGGTCATCAGAATATTCAGCATATATCATTTCCTATATGTCCACAATTGATTCCTAAGCTGTAGAGTCGATAATAAGTGAGATATTAGCCATTTTGTCCTGTGACCTTGAAAATGAGGTCAAAGGTCAAATTCAAGGTCATGACAATAATCTGCATATATCATTTCCGATATGTTGATAACTGATTCCTAAGCTGTAAAGTCGATAACAAGCGAGATATTAGTCATTTTGTCCTATGACCTTGAAAATGGGGTCAAAGGTCAAATTCAAGGTCATCAGAATATCCAGCATATATCATTTCCTATATGTCCACAATTGATTCCTAAGCTGTAGAGTCGATAATAAGCGAGATATCAGCCATTTTGTGCTCTGACCTTGAAATTGAGGTCAGAGGTCAAATTCAAGGTCACGAGAATATTCAGCATATATCATTTCCTATATGTCCACAATTGATTCCTAGTCTCTAATCTCAATATTAAGTGAGATATTAGGCATAATGTGTCCCATTATAAAGCATAGGAGAATTTAACATGGGAAAGTCCCATTTGGGCCGAGTTTGGGCCAAAATGGTCCACTTCGAGCGATTCAAGCGCAACGAAATTTATAGTCATCATAGGAGTACATATCAGGAGTGTTATGTATCAAAAAGAAAAAAAGTTACTGAACAGATTTTGAGAAAATGGCCACCAAAGTCCCAAATCAGGCATTTTTCGTCGAAAACGGCCGCCATTTTGAAAAAAATGCGAAAATCAAAAAACTAAAAAATACCTCCTTCTTGAATTATTTTTAAGTATTTTTGTGCAAAATTTCAGAAGAATTCGCCGGTAAACAAAAAAGATAAAAATGTGGACGACGACGACGGACGACGTGGGAGGACGACGGACGACGGACGCAACGCCATGCCAATAGGTTATCGGACCATAGGTCCGGTAACCTAAAAATATGTAATACGATACACGACGAAAACTATTCTCGCCGCAATTTTTATATTCTCGTCACAACACTTATCATTCTCGCCATGAATTTTATGTTCTCGTCGCGACATTTATCATTATTGTTGCCAATTTTATATTTTCGCCGCAAAAATAACATTTTCGTTGTGACCTTATCATTCTCACCGTGGTGATAATATTCTCGTCGTGACACATCATTCTCACCACGAATTTTCTCGTCGCAACACTTTTCATTCTCGCCATGACTTTTTTATTCTCACCGTGGCAATAATATTCTTGATACAACACTAATCATTCATTTTCACCGTGGCTATAATATTCTCTTCGCAAATCTTATCATTCTCGCCATGAATTTTATATTCTTGCGTGGCGATAATATTCTCGTCGCAGAACTTATCATTCTCGCCACAAATTTTATATTTTCGCCGCTGCAATAATATTCACGTCGCGACACTTACTAAGTATCATTATCGCTGTCGCGATAACATTCGCGTCGTAACACTTATCGTAACACTTATCGTTCTTGCCGCGACTGAAAATTTTCAATTTCTTTAATTTTTAGTGATTTGAATTATCGGGGTCACGTGACCGTGCCCATGTCGTCGCGTGAAGCATCGAGATTTCGTCAAGATGTTGACATTTGAACAGGCAAGTGTGATTTCATGATTGTCTGCTTTAATGTCCGAGAATAAGGTGGATATCAACGTTCTTTTTCGCCAAGACACTCATAAATGATTCATCTTCCAGGTGTGTGACTTTTTGAGAGATTTGGCGCAGCTCGCACTATAGTGGACGCCGTCAAAGAAAATAACGTACGCTGGAATAATATACAATTGTTTTTGTTTGCCGATTGCAACTGTGGATACTTTGATATTGCGATCGTCTGAACAGCTACGTTCGAATCAATTTGAACGGTTCTGATAATTTTGATTGCAGATCTAGAACAAGAGATGTATTATTACGTAGGCTTAATGGTGGGCCAGACGTTTATCCATGGAGGCCGAACACCAAACGTTTTGTCTAGCACGACTCACGACATATCAGCAGATCGGGTCACACCCCGTGTGAAGGACTTTCCAGAAGAAGAATTGAGGGCAGAAATGGAAAAGGTAAGCAAAATAGCAAAATAAGGATTCCTATGAACCAAGTTTTCACTAGTAGACCAGGATAATATATGTTTTATATCTGATACCGCACCAACTAAATCATACATGTGTAGTTGATCCATGATGTTTTTTTTTTGTTCAAGATCATCAACTCGAAGGACGAACTGGAGTTTGCGACCGTCATGGAAAGTAAGAAACTGCTTATTGCCGTCGCTGGTTGTGAATGTTTCAGCCTATCTTTCCGACAGAAAGACGAGCTTATAGAGAAAATGTTGAGATTCTTGGTGTTTGGTCGTATTTGGGCCCCGATGTCACAGTTAGCCCCACCGAATTTCATGATTAGTATTACTTATTGACTCGAAATGATGGTAAAGAATAGTACAATTGTCAGACCATCCAGATAATTAACGTTATTTCCTTGTAAGATACTGAAAAAGTAATCTCAGATTCTCCTTGTTTGTGAACAAAAACACCCGCAAATTTAATTATTAGGCTGATGAAAAAAGGATTGGAGAAGTGTGGCCTCCTCATCGAAATACGAAGGGATCCAGTATTAAAGTGGCAATCCGTGTTCGTGGCTCCAGAATCCAGCCAACTGACCGCGACCTATTTGCAGGAGCTATTTCACGTTGAGTAATCATTCTTGCCAGCAACCGATATTGACAGGAGCTATATCCTGGCGGAGGGATCTACTGCTAGATTTGCAAGCTACAGAAGGATTGATTTCTTACACCGAAAAATATAAACCAATGACAAGGATCAGCTAATTTACCAGAACTTTCGTGTCATATGCTTGTCCACAGATGAGGAAGATTTCCACAGTCTTCACAACTGGAACATCGTCCGTACCAGCTGGCGGCTTCTCACCTAGACCAACACTCAGATTCCGACATCCGCAAGACAACGAGAATGACCCTAGTCTGGAATTTGTATAAGCAATTACATGTGCAAATTTCATAGCACTGCCAATACTGGCCACAAACCGAGTTTTGGCTTCGCTGTCAGTGAGGACTATTCACTGCTCGTTAAGGCTTCTGTTGAACAAAGTTTTGTGTTGTTGAATTTTTCGGGGTGCCCAGATCTATTTCCCCGATTGTTGTGTTTTTGTGCCCAAGTTTCGGACTCGGTTCAGGCTGTGAAATGATGAAGAATATTAGGTTAGGTTCCAAGAAATGGCTGACCAGTTTCTCCAATACGTGCTGTGCATAGGGAAAAATGTTTCTCAAATACACGTTGTCATCATGATGATTATGATCACCTAAGTGTCCAAAGTCAGATGCGGTAGAAACGCAGTGAGGGGACAAACGTATCAACCCCGGTCATCTCCATGGAAGGGATAATACCAAAGAATTGAGAGTTGTTCCTTACCAGTGACAAAAACAAGAAGAACCGGTACCTAGTCCGGTCCTATGCAAACTACTTCACAGAAATTTGCAGTGTTGATCATTGGTGGGTCAAAATTGCGTAGCACTTATCACCACGGAGACAACAGCTCAATGCCTGAGGTTTAGTTCAGTCATGAGGAAACTGACACTTGTCCTGTCCTGCCTGAATGCAGTGAAGAGAGGGGCAGACATGCTGGTGGTCGACAGTCGAGACACCGACGTTCTACCACAGAACCTCGATCACGGGAAAACAGATCTACTTCCTCACTGGTAGAGACGGAAAGCATACTAGACATACTACTGTCGGTTTAATTTTTTTTTAATTTAATATACACCATTTTAAAATATAAACAACTTCATCAGAAACACCTTCATAATAAATGCTAGAATTCTCACCTCCAAGCTCATCCATGCTGGAGGTAAATCGGATAGTCCGTGAGCATATGCCCACGCTTAAATCAACACATGTTTTCAGCATAATTATGCCTCAAATGGCGCGGTCATCCACACTGCACGCCTATGAGCATGCAAACGTGACAGCTACGACACCAAGGTCATTTGAAGTCGTCTTGACCATCTGTTTGAAGTACCGGAAATTAAACAGTTTTTGCACTTAGACCAATGTGGAAAATATTATGAGAAAGAAAACCTCGACTAGATACACATCTAATGGTGCGAAATTGTCCATGAATTCCGGCATATGTTCAACCCAATCTCCCAATTTATGACAAGATGACATGTAAGCTTGTACTTTGAAATTTCATTACGATTTCATATCAACAATGATAACATTATGTAGCCGACAACCCGAATGATACTACTAGATTTCACTACTGGTCATCCAGGACATATTTTCATAGCTATACTATTGATGAGTTGCATAAAGGAGCACACATAGAACTGTTGATTTATTGCTAGCGACTGACATATAATCAACGTCCTGATATCCCTTCAATTCCACTTGACAAACCTTTTACATCCAGATGTCACCTCCTGACATCACCTTAAACACAAAACATCTTCCAGTTTTAGAGGTCATTATTGGCTTGTTGCAGCAAGTCAAGTCAACATGTAGTTCGTTAAACTGGTGTGAATTATGTACAAATAATAATAGTAATTATGCACATAACATTTTGGTACACTCAAACATAAACTACTTTACATTTCACAAATCTATGATGAATATGTGATATCCGATTTTAATAACAATATCGAGCAATTTCGGCATTTGCAGATACAAATCTCGATTTTAAAAAACCATACATCACTTCAAGAGAAATGTAAAGTTTCCGGTGGTTCCGTGACTTATATTGTCGATTTCAATGATTGCGGTTATCACAACATCCATAACTCTCGATATATAGATGCAATATGAAAATAAATACCAGAGTTTACTTTGAGTTGTTTGTCAGAGGGGATTACTATTGTTCGCAATATTTTTCCGAGGTGTACGCTTCACAGAAAAGGTGTTCAACCGTGACAGTCGTAGGGTCAACTATCCTGCTCTTGCTATCAAATCAGCGAATGGGCGCAATAAAGTTGATGAGAATATACCATAACATTCTCAGAAAACAACGCTTACATAATTCGTAGTTAGTGGCTAGAACAGTATAAGCTCCAGGCATATGGGCCTACAAAAATTATCTGACATTGTTTATAGTAACACCAAATGTGTTTATATTACAGACGCTCGACACTAACACCACTAGACAAAACAATTCTTCGTTCGAAAGTAAACCATCCCTTCATTGTATAAAATAAACACTGGTTTTACCAGGCACGGCAAATCCAATCTGTCATACAGGTATCCCTCACACCGCTTTGTGGTGCATTACTCCAGGTCCGATTGCTTTTATTTATACGTGTATGTGTATGCGATAATTCGCACGCATTAGTTGGTTGGAACAGCATGTTATCACACCGAAACATGAAATATATGTAGGCAAACGATATGATACTCATTCACAAGATTAAAAGTATAAAGACACACAAAGTTGCGATTGCGTTTTTCACCCAGTACTAGTATAATGTTCTACAAAGTCTACACGATTCACATGTGTTCCGACAACTCATGACATGCAAAGGCAACTGATGTGTAACATCCATTTGGTAAATGTTTATAGCAATTTCAGCTTTAGATAGGATTACATACACATTTATTTTTTCTGTGTAAGCATGTAATGAATATGCATTATGTACATACAGCTTTAGTGCAGAATGGGCAAAACGGAAACAAGTGCTCATTAGATGCACATCACAACACATTTGTTGTCAGCAGAATGACACAATAATGAATTATTCAGGTCTGATGTGAAGCAGTATCGTTTGGAGGATTCTCTTCAATCTGACTCAGCAATATTCAAAGACACCAGGGACCTACTCCACAGGCTCTAATCCTTCAGCGAATTTATGTTGTATGAAGTTCTGACGTTCTTGTATTTTATCAAGTCATTGGTCATTTCTTTAAAATCTCAACAGTGCAATTTCGTGGGTCGATATGCTGTATTATACTGATGTATGAAGGCACCATTACGCCCAAAAGATGATACACTCAATGAGAACTCTTAATTAACTAGCCACTAGAGAAGCTGATCAAGGAGAAATAGAATAGACTAATCTGGTAGAGGAGAGGGCATCTAATGACAAATAATATGATGGTTGTACAGAGAGAAGATTTGGGCTTGAGTCTCTCGAAACCTGATACCGATCTGTTCGGGCGAACAGACGAGGGACAAAGAGTTGTTCAATTCTGTTTTATGTACACTGACTGTCCAATTCGATGAATGATTTCTACAGAGACCTCCATAATACATGGCAATATGAAGCCAATGAATTGTCCCCATGGAATTACAAAAAGGTCATTTCAAACAGTGAGATGTAAACAACAAAGCCCTTGCCAATGTTATGGCCTCCTTGGAACTCACTATCACAACCAATATCTCTTTACAGTGCGGAAACGCTTCTTCTCGATGTACCACGTGATAAGGTTCCTCACCCTGATAGACGGTACGAAAAAAATATACGTTAGATATACAGTACTAAGTATTTGCAGTATCTGCACGATATTCATACACTACTTCGTTCGAATTTTGTTCATCCTTCACCTGGAAAAAATCTAATTTCGATGTTTTCCATTTCAATAAACATTTGAGAATTATAAAAATTGAAACTGTCCCCACAGGGCCTCGAGGACGTATAGTGATCTCACAATTTACAGTATGAGATTTTGGAGCCCCAGTACTGTACAAATACACTGGGAAATGTCATCATTCGCCCGAGGAGAGACACTACGCCCTAATCTTTCATACATCGCACATAAATTGAGCAGCTCCACAGAGCTAAATGTATAACATTTTATGGTTCAGACGAGTCATGTGGAAATGTCTTTGTGACGTTTGGTAATGACTTGTTTTCGGTGTGGCCCAAAAAACCTGGTTTCTCTGATCGTATAGACTTTATGTAACTCCCGCTCGTTGTGATTCGAGAGCCGTCACTAAATTGGTGTCCCCCAACGCTGGTGTATCATCACTCCGTAGCTCACCGGCTTCACTTAGGCAAGAAGCAACTCAGATGTAAATAAATTGAAGATTTATATACATCAAATCAACTTACAATTGTATGGCTGGTCACCCACGTGACGTACAAATATGAAGTTCAGACATGGAGCACTGTATGATCACATTTCAAAAATAAATAGTGCACGAGGGCACAACTAAAAAGAGTTCTTAGCCGGCGGCGTCTCTCTGTCCCTTCCCGTTGAAGTTTCCCGTCCCGTTTAGTCGAATGGTTTCTCCAGGTAGTCGGTCTAATCCCGGTTGACTCTAAGGCCCTGAAGAAGGAGTCGTCCGCACGGAGTTCGTCGAGTCCCTTGGCTGTGGCGGTGACGATCTCCCCACGGTCGATGTCGCTGTTGCAGTGCTCTCAGAGCGGCCGTCCGCTCTCCCTTATATAGCCAGGGTGGCTGCGCGCGCATCTTCGTCCGCGAACGTATCTTCCGCACTCTTCTCCACGTGGTGAAGACTGCGTCCGCGAACGGTTCTTCCGCGAAGGCTCCTCTTCCGCGAACGGTGCTTCCGCGACTGATGCTTCCGCTGATGATGCTTCCGCAATCGTGCTTCCGCGAACGGTTCTTCCGCGAACGATGCTTCCGCTGATGATGCTTCCGCAATCGTGCTTCCGCCAACGGTTCTTCCGCGAACGGTGTCTTCGCAAGTGGACTTTGTAGATCACGTGACCGTTCCTAACGAACGTTTCAGCGCGGCAGTTGCATGGTTTTGTTACAACTCCACCCTTTCTGGAGATCAACGTCCCCGTTGATCCTTTCTCTCTCTTCTTTTCTCTTCTTCCTCCTTCTTCGTCTTTTCCTGCCTGTCTGATGTTTACAGGGCTCTCTCCCTCCACTTCACTGGCGATCCACCTCGCTTTCGGACGTTTCCGCCAGCCTGTCCCGAGTGTCTGTATATGCTCGGAGCTGTTCCCGGAGCAGCTTGGTCTCTCGGACGTGGGCTCGCAGCTCCTTCCGGTGGCTCTTCTCTCGTTGAGAGGCCTCCCCTCGCAGCTGCAGCACCTCGGCCTCGAGCTGTCTCTGCTCCTCCTTGGCTTGGAGCCGAGCCTCCGCTTGGGTGAGGTGGCGTCGTCCCATGGCTATCGTGGATGCCAGGTCCTCCAGGGCCTTCTCTCCGGCAGTGACCGCTCTGCCCAGGCCCTCCACATACGGTCGCAGTTGGTCCTCCTCCTCCGGAACGGGCTTGAGGTACCAACTCAGGTCTAGGGGCTTGTAGGTAGGGGCCGAGTCTCTGGGAACGGGGGGTCCGTCGTCCTCGGGGGTGGGGGCCTCCGGGGATTCCGCCTCTCTCCGCTCCTGCTGAGACTCCGGTTCCTCTTCGCTATTCGGGGGGTCGTCCTCGGGGTCTGGGGCGTCCTCTGACCTGGGGGCGTCCTCCCGGGGGCTTGACGGCGTGGAGCTGGTCGTCCCGCTGGCCGCAAAGCTGACAGTCTTCAGCTCAGGGGCAGACACAGTGGACGGACCATCCCGGGGGTCGGACACGGGCGTGTCGGTCGTTGTCCTCCTCCGTCCTGGCTTGAGGGTGTTGCCGCTGGCATGCGACGTCTCATGCCGATCTCTGTCAGCTCGGCGGGCGAATCGCTGGCTGCACATCTTGCAGAGGTGCCGCCCCTCCTTCTGCGTGTGTTTGGTCGCCACGTGTCGGCTAAAGTTGGATGCCGTCACGTGGATCCGGCAGGGGCTGCACCAGCGTCGCCCTCTCTCGGTGGACAACTTCCGGGCAGGGGACCGTCGACCTCCTCGGGGCTCCTCACGACGCTCCCGGCTCCTCGAGCGCTCCCGCTTTCGGTCAGGCTTGGTAGGTGGGTCGCTCATCTTGTCGACTTCAAGGGGCAGAAAGTCAGCCAAGTCGAAATCTGGAACGTCCCCGAAATCTTCGTCTGCAAATACGGGTATCTCAATGATCTGCAGAGTTGGTGTGTTCATGGTTGAAGTGATGACGGAATCGTAGGCCGGCCTGCTTATATAGAAAAGGCGCGGACCAGGGATCTGGGGGAAAAAACATTGTCGTGGAACGAAATAACGTTTTTCGCTTGCTTCCGCGAACGGTTCTTCCGCGAACGCTGCTTCCGCGAACGTGCTTCCGCGAACGGTACTTCCGCGAACGCTGCTTCCGCGAACGCTGCTTCCGCGAACGCTGCTTCCGCGAACGGTTCTTCCGCGAACGCTCCCGTCATCGTTTACATCGTTTGGACTGCATTCCCGCTATTTTCCACTCGTCCCTCGTCATCACTGGGGGTCCGGACTGGGGTCACATCGTCCGGATTGGGTATCCAGGCGTCGGTTTCAGGGGTGAACCAGCACCTTTTTATATTGTCAATGTGGACATCTTTAATCTTGCCACCGGGTCGATCTTGTATGGACACCATCCATCCGAGATGAGACTTCACAACGAGATAAGGTCCCGTCCACCCTAGTCCTAGTTTTGGTCTAGCCTTTGGAGGGTACCAATACATCACCCAGGTGCCCACCGGAAAATGTCGAGCGGCTGATTTTATGTCATGATGGCGCTTTTGTCGCACCGTAGCCGTCTTCAGGCACTCTCGGGCAGTCTCGTGAGCTTGTATGGTGGCTTCCTTCACCCATTCGACGTATTCGGACGCACACTCGGGGACTGGTCCTCCCAAATCGTCCGGTTTCGTCCGGTACCTCAGGTCCAATGGGGTGGTTGCCTCCCGTCCCATCATCATTCGAAATGGTGTACACCCGGTGCTTTCGTGTACTGATGTTCTATAAGTCGCCATCACGTAGGGCAGATGGTCGTCCCAGTCGTCATGGTTCTCGTCCACGACCACGGCCAGAAGGTTCAGCAGGGTCCGGTTGAATCGCTCGACCATCCCGTCTGATTTGGCGTGATAAGGGGTCGTCCGAGTCTTCTCCCCTCCTAGGATCTTGATCATCTCAAGGAAAAGCTTACTCTCGAACTCTCGTCCCTGGTCGGTGTGTATCTTGGCTGGCATTCCCAGGCGGCACACGAACTCAGTCACAAAGACGTCCGCCACCGTCTGAGCCTCATGGTTGGGTAGAGCGTAGGCCTCAGTCCACTTGGTGAAATAATCACCCACGACCAGTATATACCGGTTCCCAGAATTGGTGATCGTTCCAGGCTCCAAAATGTCCATGGCCACCCTTTCTAGCCGATCGCCTACCGGTAGATTTCCCATGGGGTGGTACTTGGGCCCCGGTCGCGGCTTTCTCCCACTACACTTCGGGCACTCCCGGCACCAACGCTCCACGTCCTTCGTCATACCCGGCCAGTACATTCTCGCTTTTAGTCGGTGGACTGTTTTGGTGATTCCCTGGTGGCTCATCAGCTTGCCGGTGTGGACCTCCTTCATGACGGCGCGTCTCAGGACCTGTGGAACGACCAGTTGATGGATTGGTGCGTTCTGGCAAGCCGCTTGGTACCGCCGGTACAGAAGCCCATCACGTAGCTCCAGCTGGTCCCACTGTTGCCACAGAGTCTTCATTTGCTGACTTTTTGTTCTGACTTCGGGCCATGCAGGTCTCTCAGTGAAAATATTCTTCCACCCGAGGATGCCTCCAACTTCAGGGTCGGCTCGTTGAAGGGTCACTAGGTCCTCCTGGGAATAACCATTCAGGACCTGGGCCTCCGGGGCTCCCTCCATCGGATTCCGGCGTCCTCCCGTAGCCATAGCCCGCGTGACAGCTAGCATTTGTTTGTCTGGATCTCGGAGCACAGGGTTGGGGCATGGGTCCAGGAAGGGCTCCTCTCGGCAGCGCATCCACACGTCGGCCGTCGCGCCGATCGCTGCTCCGGCCACAACCTCCGGTCCCAAACCATGCAGTGCGAGGAGCATCATCAGGAGAAACCAAACCCAGGCAGAGGGGCGGAGCTGATGCAGGGTTCTGCAGACGCTCCTGGCTCCTTCCTCCGTCTGTGGGGGGCTCCGGTCAGGCAGGCATTCCTCGGCCGGCTGGGTAGTCGTCCTCGGGTCCTCCTGGCAGCGCACCTCCCAGATCTGGAATATCCCGACTCCATCTCCGCAATAGTAGTCCTCCGTCCAGGGCTCCACAGGGACCTCCCGCAAGATGTTAACTTGAGGTCCTCCGGGGCTCCATCCTTCTCCGCTGATCGGTGGAAGCAGATCCTCGTCAGAGAGGTCCTCCAGGGGTAGGGGACACTCCTCCTGAGTCGGACAGGCCTCCTCTTCTCCTTCGGGTCTTGTGGTGTGGCGAGGGGCGGGACAATCCGGTCTCCGGCACTGTCGGCATCTGGACATCCCGTCTGCATTCCCGTGTTGTACTCCCGGTCGGACCTCACACCTGAAGGCGTAGCTGGCGATGCGAGCTGCCCATCTAGCGATCATTCCTTCCGCATCCCGAAAGTTCAGTAGCCACTTGAGAGAGGCGTGGTCGGTTCGTAGTAAGAACGCTCTCCCCCACAAGAAATGTCTGAAATGGTGTATCATACTGACGACGGCCAGGAGCTCCCGCTTGGTGGTGCAGTAATTCCGCTGGGTGTCCCTCAGGGTTCTGGAAGCATAGGCGATCACCCGCTCTCGTCCGTCCTGCACTTGGGATAAGACGCCTCCCACTCCGTAGCCGCTAGCATCAGTATCTAAAATAAATTCTTGGTCCATGTCAGGGTACACCAGCAGGGGGTGCTCGGTCAGGGGTTGACGCAGCGCCTCGAACGCCTGCTGATGAGCCTCGCTCCAATGGTAGTTGACTTCCTTCTTTAACAGGTGGTTGAGGGGTCCCGCTCGGGTGGCAAAGTCAGGGATGAATCTGCGGTAGTACCCCACGAACCCAAGGAAGCTCCTTAGTTCTGTCAAGGTGGTCGGAGGAACCATTTTTGTTACAGCTTCGACCTTGGCAGGGTCGCACTGGATGCCTCGGTCGGACACGACATGGCCCAGGAAGTTGACCTGTTGTCGAAACAGCTCACACTTGGCGGGTTTCAGCTTCAGCCCGGCAGCCTGCAGTCTCCGGAACACGTCCTCGAGGTTGTCCACGGCTTCTTGGAAAGTCTTTCCAAGACAGACGACATCGTCCAAATAAATTAGACAACGCTTCCATTGGAGTCCCCTCAGTGCCAGCTCCATTAGACGTTCAAAAGTAGCCGGGGCCGTCGCCAATCCAAACGGCATCACTTTAAATTGATAGAGTCCACTACGGGTAGTGAACGCCGTCTTCTCCTTGTCCCTGTCGTCCATCTCGACCTGCCAGTAACCACTAGCCAAGTCTAGCGTCGAAAAATATCGTCCTCCTGACAAGGTATCAAAACTCTCGTCGACTCGAGGCAGGGGGTACGCATCCTTCCGGGTGACATCATTTAGACGGCGGTAGTCGACGCAAAATCTCAGTGCACCATCCTTCTTTTTCACTAGCACGATGGGAGACGACCATGGACTGTCACTTGGCTCCACAACGTCAGCTTTCAACATCTTGTCGACCTCGTCCTCGATCAGCTCTTGTTGGTAGTACGGGGCTCTCCTCAGAGGCTGCTTGATCGGGGGGTGATCTCCCGTGTCGATGACGTGTTTCGCCAGGGACGTCCGGCCCAACCTCCCATCTGGTCCCATAAAGACCTGCTGGTGGCGTCGAAGGAGATCGCTGACGACCTCCACCTCCTTTTCCGTCAAGTTCGGATGCATTCCCTCCAGGAGCGGTTCTAAATGCTCCGGGCACTCTGGTGTCTTCGTTGACGATTCTGCGTGCATGGCGTGCACTCTGGTTTCGGGCTGCTCAGGCGTCCGGTTCCGCCACTTGGTGGAGTTTGGTGTAAGGGGCTCATGCTCCCTCCCGCTCTCCTCCCGGTACCACTGTTCCCTTTTAGGTTCATTCTGGGTTGTTTTCCCTCCATCGGGACGAAATCCCAGGTCGATCACGGCCTCTATTCCGTGAAGCTCGGCTAGGATGGTCCCCATCAGCACAGTGCAAGCTCCAGCGCCGGCGTTCAGAAGTACCACCGGTACCAGGCGTCCTCGGGGTCGTACCAGGGCTCGTCCCACTACGAGGGGGTCGTCCTCCAACGGCTCTCTTGCGGACTGCACGAGGCCGGCCTTCGGAACTCCTCCCTCACTTCCTGTCAGCTTGAGGTCCACCATCATCTCTGAAAAGGGTGGCAAGACGACCGTCTCCTCCGTCACCAGTGTGTAGACGGCGTCCTCGTGGCCCGAGCTCATCACTACGGTAGTGTCGCCCACCTGCCACTCGCCCTTACGCAGATCCAGCTGTCCCCCAATCTGTTGAAGTACATCAAGCCCCAACACTCCCGGGATCCCTAGTTTGGCTACCAGTACATCTGCCGACACGAGTCGTGTGCCCAGTAGAAGTTGAACTGTCATCTCTCCTTGAACCTGTAAGTAGTCTCCGGTTGCTGCCCGTAACCTTATTCTCGTCTGCCTTATCATTGCTTTATGTTCGTCATCCATTTGGTCGAAGAGACACTCGTCCAGAACGGTGGAAGAGGCACCCGTGTCCACCAACATACGAGTCGCCTTCCCCATAACGTGGCACGCCGCATACCACGCCAATGTGCCTCGGGCACCGGCTGACAGCGACACCACCTGGCCATTTCTGTCAATCTTAAGAGAGCTGCCACTCTCCTCAGGGACGCCGCCCTGGATAAGTACTGAGTCGTCCACCCACAGTGATGCACCACCCTGGTCCTCTCTGTCAGTCTTAAGGGAATCACTCCCCTCGGAACCGCCGCTCCGGATAAGTAATGAGTCGTCCACCAGCAATAGCTGCTGCGCTGGCCCCTTGGTCATTCCGCTCCACCGGCCCTCCGTCTCCTCTTTCACGGCCGCTTGTGGTTCAGTTGCATAGGGGGGTCCCTGCTGTTTCGCAGCCTCCAGCCTCAAGGTTGTAACCTGTTGGTTCTCCTTGCTGCTAGCAGAAACCTCGTTGATGTCTCCGTGGGTCCCCAGACGCTCCACGGCTCCATCGGTCTGCATTTCGTCGACGTCTCCGCGGGTCATTAGACGCTCCGCGGCTCCATCAGTTTGCTGTACATTGGCACTCCCGTCTGTGTTGACAGGCTTGCCCTCCATATAGTCGAGAATTCGATCCTCGAGCTCCTCCTGCGCCCATCCAGTTACTTCGGATGCACACCGGAAAAACCTATTAAAAATCTGTGAAACTAAAAATTCCCCCCTGGCAATGTGTTCTTCACGTCTTCGTCGAGCTTCTCGCCTGTGAAGCCGTGCACACACCTGCCAATGGCCCATACGGTTGGGGGCTGGTATGAGCCCTACTGGTTTTCCGACTCCTCGTCTGTCAAACTGTTCCGCTCACCAATCTCCTCGATTAGTCGACTCAAGCGCTCCTCCTTGGTCCGAGGTGGCGGCCGATCTGGACACTGGTACTTCCGATGACCCGGCTTCCCACAGTACCAACAGTCATCTGGTCCCGGCCTAGCGCTTGGTCCCTTGTTCTCAGCAGTGGCGGCCCTCGGCTTGATGGATAGCACCTGCTCACACAGCTCGATTAGTCGATCCAGCTTCCTGTCTTGGCTCTCAAAGAGCCCCTTGAAGTAGGGAAGTCTGGGTAGACCCGCTACGTTCGGCTGGTTGCTCTGCTGCCCACTGGTGGTAATCTCGCCTCCCTGCTGGTTCTTCAACAGCTGTAGGACCCGTCCTAGAGCTGGCTCGGAGTCCTCCGACTCTATGGACATCACCGGCTTCCCAGGCTTGGGTTTGACACATTCGTACTGGGTCACGAACGCTATGGCCTCCTCCATGGTCTTCATCTTCCTCATGAGCGCCATCACCTTCATGTCCCCATCTGGATGGCCCTTCCAGAAGTGGTCTAAGGCGATAGCCTCCTGAGCTGCGGAGTTCAGATCCGGATAACCACGGCCGGCCAGTCGCTGCAACTCATAGCCGTACTGCTGGGGTGTCTCTGCCTTCCTGCGGGTTCTCTGTCCCAAGGTCGCCTTGTAGGACTCCTCCTGACAGTCAGGGTCGAATCGTAGGGTCAGCTTGTCGGTCAGAACGTCGATGTCCCTCCGGTCTGCAGGACTCAGGCTGGTCAGCATTCGTCGCGCCTCTCCTGTCAAGCTCCCGGCTAAGTAGACGCCCTGTTCCCGCTTGCTCCATCCGTTGACCTCTGCGATGACGTCAAAGTGGGCCCGGTACACCGGCCACTCTATGGAAGTCCCATCGAACTTGTCAGGGGTCAGCATCTTCCGGTTCCTTCTGCCGTTCTGATTCCAGGCTGTGCTGTCCTCGGACGACGAGTCCTCCTGCCTCCGTCTCGGCCTAGGGCTTCGTCGGTGCAGCGGCGGTCCCCGCCTCGGTGGTCTCCTCCCCCGTCCTGGGTAACCATGGCTGCTGTCGGTCCCTCCATCAGATGAAGGCCCCTCATCGCCCGATGATGAGAAAGGGTGCTGTCTCCGGCCTCCCTGGGTGACTGAAATAGAAGCTGGATTTCTCCAGGAGGCTGGCTGTCTCGGTTGTCGACTGGGTGAAGACCTCTCTCTTCCGCGAACGCTGTCTTCCGCGAACCTTCCGCGAACACTGTCTTCCGCGAACCTTCCGCGAACGGACTCCTCCGCCAACAGCTCCCGAAGAAGTTCTTCCGCGAACAGGCCTCTTCCGCGAACGCCGTCTTCCGCGAGTCTTCCGCGAACGGGCTCGTCCGCCAAGATGTCTCGGAGACGTCCCTCCACAAAAGATGCACGTCCGCGAACGCCATCTTCCGCGAGTCTTCCGCGAACCGGCTCATCCGCGAATGGTCTTCCCCGTCTACTCTGAAAAACTGGAAAGGAAGATTGGTCGCCTGGATCACTCCTTTCGTCGAGCCGCCGTCTGGGTGAAGACTCCTCTCTTCCGCGAACACTCTCTTCCGCGAGTCGTCCTCGTCCGCGAACGTGGTCGTCCGCGAAGGGCCCTCCCCGGTCACAAGCGTCCTCGTCACCAAAGACTCCCCCTCGCCCACGAGCTCGTTCATCCACGAAGGATCCCCGGCTGCAAGCGTCCCTGTCGCCGAAGAATGCCTCTCGTCCGCGAATGTTCTCTTCCGCGAAAAGTCCTCTCCCTCTCGAGCTGCTCTCTTGGGTCGGAGCCCAAGTAACCCGTCCTCCAGTCACTCCCGTTTGTCGACTCGTCACACCAGACCGCTTCCCTGTTGCACCAGACTGCTGCTGGGACTGGTCCCAAAGCCGTCTCAATGCTGCATTCTCTGGAGGTGCCACACTTGGACTCTGCTCCGGTAGCTGTAGCCGATCCCTCCTCGCCCAGATTTCGCCGTCCTCCCCGTCCAGATTGACGTACTCCGGTCCCAGCACTCGTCGGAACTCGGGGCCCCTCCTAACGCTCTCAAGGTAGGTTGACCTCTCCCTGTCTCGATCGTGCTGCCACCCAGAGTCGTGTCTGAAAAGAAAACGGTTGTCGGGTGTCTGGCTCCGGGGTCTCTGTTGACTAGTCGACTGGCCCATGGAAGGTCTCGACCTCCCTGGTTGCTCCTCACTCGTCGAAACGTCCCGTCTACCCCTGGCTGTGAAGCTGCTCTTCCGCGAACGGTCGTCTTCCGCGAACGTTGTCTTCCGCGAACGGTCGTCGGCCTCTTCCGCCAAGGTCGTCTTCCGCGAACGGTGGTCGTCCGCGAACGTCTTCCGCGAACGGTCGTCTTCCGCGAACGTCTTCCGCGAACGGTCGTCTCCCTCTTCCGCAAAGGTCGGCTTCCGCGAACCGCTGTCTTCCTCGTCCGCAAGTGAGGCCGTCCGTGAAGAGTCTTCCTCTTCACCTCCTGTCTTCCCTGGGGCAGTTTCGTCGTTTTCGCCGGACATGAGTGATGCTGAGGTTCGTTCCCTGGCAGTAGACCCTCGGGGATCCTGGTCACGTGCGCCAAGTTGTGACGTTTGGTAATGACTTGTTTTCGGTGTGGCCCAAAAAACCTGGTTTCTCTGATCGTATAGACTTTATGTAACTCCCGCTCGTTGTGATTCGAGAGCCGTCACTAAATTGGTGTCCCCCAACGCTGGTGTATCATCACTCCGTAGCTCACCGGCTTCACTTAGGCAAGAAGCAACTCAGATGTAAATAAATTGAAGATTTATATACATCAAATCAACTTACAATTGTATGGCTGGTCACCCACGTGACGTACAAATATGAAGTTCAGACATGGAGCACTGTATGATCACATTTCAAAAATAAATAGTGCACGAGGGCACAACTAAAAAGAGTTCTTAGCCGGCGGCGTCTCTCTGTCCCTTCCCGTTGAAGTTTCCCGTCCCGTTTAGTCGAATGGTTTCTCCAGGTAGTCGGTCTAATCCCGGTTGACTCTAAGGCCCTGAAGAAGGAGTCGTCCGCACGGAGTTCGTCGAGTCCCTTGGCTGTGGCGGTGACGATCTCCCCACGGTCGATGTCGCTGTTGCAGTGCTCTCAGAGCGGCCGTCCGCTCTCCCTTATATAGCCAGGGTGGCTGCGCGCGCATCTTCGTCCGCGAACGTATCTTCCGCACTCTTCTCCACGTGGTGAAGACTGCGTCCGCGAACGGTTCTTCCGCGAAGGCTCCTCTTCCGCGAACGGTGCTTCCGCGACTGATGCTTCCGCTGATGATGCTTCCGCAATCGTGCTTCCGCGAACGGTTCTTCCGCGAACGATGCTTCCGCTGATGATGCTTCCGCAATCGTGCTTCCGCCAACGGTTCTTCCGCGAACGGTGTCTTCGCAAGTGGACTTTGTAGATCACGTGACCGTTCCTAACGAACGTTTCAGCGCGGCAGTTGCATGGTTTTGTTACATCTTTAAGCGCCATTTGCTACACATTCATTAGGAACGAGTAAGACTAAAATAATCGATATTTCAATAGTTTTTGCTACACTTTCTGGGTGGAGAAATAATTAATTTTGCAGCTATTGAAAAGTATCCCCGAAGACATACTTCGAGATATAAAGTATCCCCGAAAACATACAGCTAGATTGCATGGAAGGTTGACATTTTTTATCGTTCAGTTTTTTCTACTATATTCACCCTATCGGACTGACACATTTCTCATTTCAAGGCATTTTATTCAGTGAGTATTCTTTTTTCGCCTTCCAGTCACTTCCACCAAGACTCCCGCCCCCACCTGGATTGCCTTGATGTCGCCTTGTATTGTTTCCGTTCCAACGACGATATTCCTTAGCTTATGAAATTATGTTCCTGATGCCCCAGACATGAAACTAGCAATTTCGGGAATCAACTATGTCGAAAAAAATGAATATAGTTATCTGTGCTAAATGTTGTGTAAGATTAACGTGGAAACTGTCCACACATTCTGCACACATGGTAGTAGAGTATCTGAATTCGATTCGTTCCATCTTATTGATAACGCACTAGGGGAAGTACTCGTAACATTTCAGTATTTCCTCTAGTGCACTAATAATATTGACGGGAACTAATAATATTGGCAGGTCATACCTGATTTGCCCCTGGAAATTCTTTGCATTCATACATATTCCTTGGTAAGACAGCGAAACTGCAAGATATTTGTCAATATCCCCATTGATCTGAACCAATCGAACAAAGAAAAAAAAAGCGCAATCAAGATTCATTTATGGTAATTTGTTGACAGGAATGGAGTACTCAGGCGTGGAAGCTGGTGGAATTGATAATCGGCAACCACCATTTATTAAGCTATTCACTTGAGGCAGGGAGCATTATGTGCTCTCACGCGACGTCCTCGAAGCAACTAATTTTCATTGAATGCAGTTCATTGCGGATAACGGATAAGATATGATGAATGTTGAGACTCATTCATATGAGCTATTGCTTGTTTGGGAATCATTGAAAAAAGATTGACCAAAAAATATAACCAGGTTACTCATATATTCATTATCCATTATTATAGATAAACGCAACTAATTAAATTTTGGGTCACCATCTGCCGAAAATCCCAAAATCATGTGTCATTTATTGGGTGTTTGTACTCGGGTCTTACTGCATATGTGTCGCGCTATCTGTCACGAGCAATACCGTACTGTGTGTCGGGCTACATCGTGGTCATTATTATGGAATAGATACGAATAAACTTTTGAAGTCCACCACTGCAGTCGAGTTGATAAATACACCAAATCCATGACTGCCATGCAACTAGATCTATTTTCAAAGTAATTCTGGGGAATTCATGACGGGTGCAGGGGCAGGAAAGCTCACTCTTTCACCTGATCTCACCTCATAATTGCCATTTTCGGCGGTTCATGAGTTTCCCTGTCATTTTTGTTTTCTCTCACTTCGTATGCCTGATATGACTTGCTGTCCCCGGACTAGAGATTGGATAACGGACCTCGTTTTGTTTGTTTGGAATTCTTAATACTGGGTATTGATTCTACCTCTATTGGTATAAGTCGCATGAAGACGCAAACATAAAACTATTGATTTCTTGTTGGTGACTGACATACAATAAATTTTCTAATAATCCTTCACTTCCACTTGACAGGCCCTCTACACCCAGATGACATTACAAGACCATCACACCACCCAGTGTGAGCCATACACCAGGCCACGAGAAATATCAGCCTAACGGCGATTCCATGCCATATGTGACTTCATCATTCTGATGACGGCCACAACACGCACCCTTGATATGAAATCGGCAAATGTAGTCATGTGCACAACAGGGGCGAGTTTAGGGGGGTGGGGGCCGAGGGGGCCTTGCCCCCCCCCCCCCCCAAAAAAAAAAAAAAAAAACGGGAAGTAGCTTTAACTTCTGGGTCCCCATGTCGCGAGCAGTGTATTCACTCTATAGCGAACCTACCTGTTTTCATTGAGAGCATTTTGTTTATGCCCTTCAACTTCTATAATGATTTGAGAGCATTTAATGGCCAAATGCACTTAATCCATTGATGGGGTCCAAAACCAAGTGATATTTTAAAAATATGTGATATTTTGTTTCAACTACAGTGATCCTGCATTTATGGGAGTTAAGTAATGCTCAATAGTTAGACCCACGAGAGCTCTGGGATGCTGTATTAGGCACGCGAATACCGCCAGCTTCTGGGTCCCGCTCAAGGGCCCCAGACCCCCGGCCGACAGGGGCTTGCTCCAACTTGCTTAACGACATTTAGGAACTAGGCCTTCCCTCAAAATCCTACATTTGCCTGAACCAGCCATGCAAACACTCTTTAGTGGAAATGGAAATGGACCAAAGGAACCCTAAGAAACACACCACTGCATATCCCCTTCAGCTTCTGGGGCCCTCAAGCGGGTCCCAGACCCTCGGTCTGCACCACCTCGCTTCGCAACATTTCACATCTTGGCACTCCTTCATAACCCTGGATTCACCCAAGATCAGGTATTCATGAACTTTCCAAGGCCATGGATATTGGACCAAGGAGAACCCTAGAACAGGTCATTGGGGATGCATAAACCTTGCGCAGGCCCTAGCCCCCTGGCCGACATGGGCTTGCTTCACGTGGCTTAGTAACATTTCACACATGGGCTTCATATCCCAGATCTGCTCCGAATTAGCCATGCAAATACTCTTAGGGGAATGGGAATGGACCAAAGGAAACCTATAAAAAAACACCACTGGGCATGCATATCCTTTCAGCTTCTGGGCCCCAGACCCTCGGCCTTCGCCAACTCACTTCGCGACATTTCACATCTTGGCCCTCTTTCAGATCCCCGATACGCCCCAGATCAAACATTCATAAACTCTCCAAGGCCATGAAATCGGTCCAAGGAGAGCGCTAGAACACACCATTGGGGATGCATAAACCTTCAGCGTCTGGGGCACACCTAAAGTTCAAACATGTCTTTCGACGAGGAAATTCCAGGATAGGGCTAAAATTTACATCGAGGTATACAATCAATCTCTGAAATCTGATAGAAAATCGCCGCTAGAATTTTGGATGAAGTCGGCTAAGCTATATTGGTTATCGTAACACCAAGTGTGTATTTTTTATGGAATCTCGAGATTCCAACACTCGACAAAACAATTTTTCATTTGAAAGTAAAAATCCTTCGTTGTACACAGTGAACAATAGTATCAGAGAAAGCAAACCCAGTCGGTCAAAGACGTATATCCTGTTTTATCACATGACACGAGTGTTATCCATTAAAAGAATGCAATATAATATCGTTGTAATATTATAGTAAATGACACTCAATATACGTGAGTTGATGTAAACTTACCAGTATGAAATACTCTGGATTTACCATATGTTTTCACAACTCATTACATACGTCTGACGTGAATGATCCATATAGTAAATGGAATAGCTTCGAAATGTGCTTCGAATGGGACTACATCGTTTACTTATGTAAATTGTGTTTGTGTGCATGAAATGTACATGTATTATGTAAATGCTGCTTAAGTGCGGAATGGGCAAACCGGAAACAAAGTGCCCAATAGATGCACATCACAACACATTTGTTGTCAGCAGAATGACACAATAATGAATTATTCACTACTAATGTGAAACCATAACGTGTGAAGGATTATCTCCATCAGACACTATTATACACAAAGTAACCAAGAAGCTATTCCGCAAAAAAGTGTAATCCTTCATTGAATCTAGGATTTAACGTGTGAAATTACTGACATTCTAATACATAACTGGTTTTACTAAAGCTGCAAATTCTATGGACGTCATCATGATCTGGTTGATAAATACACCAAATCTATGACTGCCATGCAACTAGATATATTTCTACGTTAATTTTGGGGAATTCATGACGGTTGTCACTTGTGGGGCAGGAAATCTTTCCGGAACACCTGATTTCACCTCCTAATGGCCATTCTTGTGGGTTCATGAGTTTCCCTGTCATTTGTTTTCTCTCACTTCGTGTGCCTGTTTTGACTTTCTGTCCCTGGATTATAGATTGGATAACGGACCCTGTTTTGTTCGCTCAGAATACTTAATATTGGGTTTTGATTCTACGTCTATCTGCTAGTTACATCTGCGTCGACCGTTTTTGTATTTTGTCAGGTTATTGGTTAATTTAAAACTCAAAAGAACAAATTTGTTGTCATATATCTGCCGAACGTGTGCCAAACTATGAAAGCTTCCCAAACATGTTTTTACCTTCTAGTCTGATTGAAAGCAAGAGATAAATATTGTTGAGGGCAGCTATTACTATATATGTGAATATCGTGGTTTACAGTAGCCCTATAATCAAATAATTTATTTTACTTACATACAAACAATGTGGACGACGATTTTTCACCGCACATGTCTACATTTTCACTCAGGTCACGGTGGGTAGGCAGACAGTAGTTTAGCATGATTTCCTAACTCTAACTTTTGCACTGAGAACTCTGACTTTATGACTGCTGCGGAAGAGGTACCTCATCATAGATACGTATATGTGATATGAAAAGAAATACCCATAATTCTAATATCCTGCTTTCGCTATCAAATCAGGTCAAGTACGGATAAAGCAAGTATGTGATGAACTTTAGTTTATCGGGCATCCATGAATTTTCAATTTACTATCGGGCTTCGTAGCATTGTGGTTCGTACTTACACGCTGGATGATACAGAATGATAGGCCTATATATATATTCT
Organism: Terebella lapidaria; assembly: GCA_949152475.1. Classification (NCBI taxonomy): domain Eukaryota; kingdom Metazoa; phylum Annelida; class Polychaeta; order Terebellida; family Terebellidae; genus Terebella; species Terebella lapidaria. Next base: position 6,131,267 of record OX424562.1, read on the forward strand.
CAGATTGAAAGAAAAAAACCCTACATAATCCGTAGTTAGTGGCTAGATGAGTATAAGCTCCGGGCATATGGGCCTGCAAAAAGTTATCTGCCATTGTTTATAGTAACACCAAGTGTGTTCATATTACAGACGTTCGACACTCACAACACTAGACAAAACAATTCTTCGGTTGAAAGTAAACGATCCCTTTATTGTGTGAAATAAACACTGATTTTACCCGGCACGGCAAATGCAATCTGTCCCACATACATGTATATCCCGCACATCGATCTGTGGTACATTTCTCCAGGTCCGATTGTTTTTATTTACGTACAAGTATGCGATTGCGATAATTCGTACGCATTCATTGTTTGGAGCAGCAATTTATCACACTTAAAAGTATTAAGTCTTGAAAGTATTATATACACACAAAATTGCGATTGCGTTTTTTTACCTAGTACTACATGTAGTATAAATGTTCCACAAAGTCTACACGATTCACCTGAGTGTGTTCCGACAACTGATGCAACTGAGGCATCTTATATGCAACATCCATTTTGTAAATGGATAACAGCAATTTCAGCTTTAGATAGGATTACATACACATTTATTTTCACTGTGTGTACATGTAATGAACATGCATTATGTACATACAGATTTAGTGCACAATGGGCAAAACGGAAACGAGTGCTTATTAGATGCACATCACAGCACATTTGTTATCAGCAGAATGACACAATAATGAATTATTCACGTCTGATGTGAAGTAATATCGCTTGGAGGATTATCTTCGATCTGACTCAGCAATATTCATAGTGACTAGGGACCTACTCCACAGGCTCTAAGCCTTCAGCGAGTCTATGTTGTATGAAGTTCTGACGTTCTTGTATTTTGTCAAGTCATTGGGCATTTCTTTAGAAACTCAACAGTGCAATTTTGTGGGTCGATCTGCTGTACTATGCTGATGTATGAAGGCACCATTACGCCCAAAAGATGATACACTCAAAAGAGAACTCTTAATTAACTAGCCACTAGAGAAGCTGATAAAGGAGAAATAGAATAGACTAATCTGGTAGATGTAATGGCATCGATTGACAAATAATAACATGGTTGTACAGGAAACAAAGGGAAGATTTGGGCTTGAGTCCCCCAAAACCTGATACCGATATGTTAGGGCAAACAGACAAACGAACCAGAGTTCTTCAAACCCTGTTTTATGCACAATGACTGTCCAATTCGATGAATGATTTCTACAGAGACCTCCATAGTACATGTCAATAAGAAGCCAATGAATAGTCCCCATGGAATTGCAAAAAGGTCATTTCAAACAGTGAGATGTAAACAACAAAGCCCTTGCCAATGTTATGGCCTCCATGGGACTCACTATCACAACCAATATCACTTTACAGTGCGAAAACGCTTCTTTTCGATGTGCCACGTGATAAGGTTCCTTCACCCTGATAGACGGTACGATAAAATATCCTTCAGATATACAGTATTTAAGTATATGCAGTATCTGCATGATATTCATACACTACTTCATTCGAATTTTGTTCATCTTTCACCTGGGAGCCAAAGTAAGTTTCGTGGAAGCACAGTTTTTCACCAAAAAGCACAGTTTTTCATCTGATTTCGATGTTTTCCCTTTTTATATACATATGAAAATTAAAAAAATTGAAACTGTCCCCACAGGCCCTCAAGGACGTATAGTGATCTCTCAATTTACAGTATGAGATTTTGGAGCCCCAGCACAGTACAAATACACTGGGAAATGTCATCATTCGCCCGAGGAGAGACGCTACGCCCTAATCTTTCATACATCGCACATAAATTGAGCAGCTCCACAGAGCTATATGTATAACATTTTATGGTTCAGACGAGTCATGTGGAAATGTCTTTAAGCGCCATTTGCTACACATTCATTAGGAACGACTAAGACTAAAATAATCGATATTTCAATAGTTTTCGCTACACTTTCTGGGTGGAGAAATAATTAATTTTGCAGCTATTGAAAAGTATCCCCGAAGACATACTTCGAGATATAAAGTATCCCCGAAAACATACAACTAGAATGCATGGAAGGTTGACATTTTTTATCGTTCAGTCTTTTTCTACTATATTCACCCTATCGGACTGACACATTTCTCATTTCAATGCATTTTATTCAGTGAGTATTCTTTTTTCGCCTTCCAGTCACTTCCACCAAGACTCTCGCCCCCACCTGGATTGCCTTGATGTCGCCTTGTATTGTTTCCGTTCCAACGACGATATTCCTTAGCTTATGAAATTATGTTCCTGATGCCCCAGACATGAAACTAGCAATTTCGGGAATCAACTATGTCGAAAAAAATGAATATAGTTATCTGTGCTAAATGTTGTGTAAGATTAACGTGGAAACTGTCCACACATTCTGCACACAAGGTCGTAGAGTATCTGAATTCGATTCGTTCCATCTTATTGATAACGCACTAGGGGAAGTACTCGTAACATTTCAGTATTTCTTCTAGTGCACTAATAATATTGACGGGAACCAATAATATTGGCAGGTCATACCTGGTTTGCCCCTGGAAATTCTTTGCATTCATACATATTCCTTGGTAAGACAGCGAAATTGCAAGATATTTGTCAATATCCCCATTGATCTGAACCAATCGAACAAAGAAAAAAAAAGCGCAATCAAGATTCATTTATGGTAATTTGTTGACAGGAATGGAGTACTCAGGCGTGGAAGCTGGTGGAATTGATAATCGGCAACCACAATTTATTAAGCTATTCACTTGAGGCAGGGAGCATTATGTGCTCTCACGCGACGTCCTCGAAGCAACTAATTTTCATTGAATGCAGTTTATTGCGGATAACGGATAAGATATGATGAATGTTGAGACTCATTCATATGAGCTATTGCTTGTTTGGGAATCATTGAAAAAAGATTGACCAAAAAATATAGCCAGGTTACTCATATATTCATTATCCATTATTATAGATAAACGCAACTAATTAAATTTTGGGTCACCATTTGCCGAAAATCCCAAAATCATGTGTCATCTATTGGGTGTTTGTACTCGGGTCTTACTGCATATCTGTCGCGCTATCTGTCACGAGCAATACCGTACTGTGTGTCGGGCTACATCGTGGTCATTATTATGGAATAGATAGGAATAAACTTTTGAAGTCCACCACTGCAGTCGAGTTGATAAATACACCAAATCCATGACTGCCATGCAACTAGAACTATTTTCAAGGTAATTCTGGGGAATTCATGACGGGTGCCACTAGTGGGCAGGAAAGCTCACTATTTCTGGAACACCTGATTTCACCTCTTAATGGCCATTTTCGGCGGTTCTTGAGTTTCCCTGTTATTTTTGTTTTCTCTCACTTCGTATGCCTGATATGACTTGCTGTCCCTGGACTAGGAGATTGGATAACGGACCTTGTTTTGTTTGTTTGGAATTCTTAATACTGGGTATTGATTCTACCTCTATTGGTATAAGTCGCATGAAGAAGCAAACATAAAACTATTGATTTCTTGTTAGTGACTGACATACAATCAGTTTTCTAATGATCCGTCACTTCCACTTGACAGGCCCTCTACACCCAGATGACATTACAAGACCATCACACCACCCAGTGTGAGCCATACACCAGGCCACGAGAAATATCAGCCTAACGGCGATTCCATGCCATATGTGACTTCATCATTCTGATGACGGCCACAACACGCACCCTTGATATTAAATCGGCAAATGTAGTCATGTGCACAACAGGGGCGAGTTTAGGGGGGTGGGGGCCGAGGGGGCCTTGCCCCCCCCCCCAAAAAAAAAAACCGGAAGTAGCTTTAACTTCTGGGTCCCCATGTCGCGAGCAGTGTATTCACTCTATAGCGAACCCACCTGTTCTCATTGAAAGCATTTTGTTTATGCCCTTCAACTTCTATAATGATTTGAGAGCATTTAATGGCCATATGCACTTAATCCATTGATGGGGTCCAAAACCAAGTGATATTTTATGTGATATTTTGTTTCAACTACAGTGATCCTGCATTTATGGGTGTTAAGTAATGCTTAATAGTTAGACCCACGAGAGCTCTGGGATGCTGTATTAAGCACGCGAATACCGCCAGCTTCTGGGTCCCGCTCAAGGGCCCCAGACCCCTGGCCGACAGGGGCTTGCTTCAACTTGCTTAACGACATTTCAGAACTAGGCCTTCCCTCAAAATCCTACATTTGCCTGAACCAGCCATGCAAACACTCTTTAGTGGAAATGGAAATGGACCAAAGGAACCCTAAGAAACACACCACTGCATATCCCTTCAGCTTCTGGGGCCCTCAAGCGGGTCCCAGACCCTCGGTCTGCACCACCTCGCTTTGCAACATTTCACATCTTGGCACTCCTTCAGAACCCTGGATTCACCCAAGATCAGGTATTCATGAACTCTCCAAGGCCATGGATATTGGACCAAGGAGAACCCTAGAACAGATCATTGGGGATGCATAAACCTTGCGCAGGCCCTAGCCACCTGGCCGACATGGGCTTGCTTCACGTGGCTTAGTAACATTTCACACATGGGCCTTAAAAATCCCAGATCTGCTCCGAGTTAGCCATGCAAAAACTCTTAGGGGAATGGGAATGGACCAAAGGAAACCTATAAAAAAACACCACTGGGCATGCATATCCTTTCAGCTTCTGGACCCCAGACCCTCGGCCTTCGCCAACTCACTTCGCGACATTTCACATCTTGGCCCTCCTTCAGATCCCCGATACACCCCAGATCAAACATTCATAAACTCTCCAAGGCCATGAAATCGGACCAAGGAGAGCGCTAGAACACACCATTGGGGATGCATAAACCTTCAGCGTCTGGGGCACACCTAAAGTTCAAACATGTCTTTCGACGAGGAAATTCCAGGATAGGGCTAAATTTTACATCGAGGTATACAATCAATCTCTAAAATCTGATAGAAAATCGCCGCTAGAATTTTGGATGAAGTCGGCTAAGCTATATTGGTTAACGTAACACCAAGTGTGTATTTGTTACGGAATCTCGAGATTCCAACACTCGACAAAACAATTTTTCATTTGATAGTAAAAATCCTTCGTTGTACACAGTGAACAATAGTATCAGAGAAAGCAAACCCAGTCGGTCAAAGACGTATATCCTGTTTTATCACATGACACGAGTGTTATCCATTAAAAGAATGCAATATAATATCGTTGTAATATTATAGTAAATGACACTCAAAATACGTGAGTTGATGTAAACTTACCAGTATGAAATACTCTGGATTTACCATATGTTTTCACAACTCATTACATACGTCTGACGTGAATGATCCATATAGTAAATGGAATAGCTTCGAAATGTGCTTCGAATGGGACTACATCGTTTACTTATGTAAATTGTGTTTGTGTGCATGAAATGTACATGTATTATGTAAATGCTGCTTAAGTGCGGAATGGGCAAACCGGAAACAAAGTGCCCAATAGATGCACATCACAACACATTTGTTGTCAGCAGAATGACACAATAATGAATTATTCACTACTAATGTGAAACCATAACGTGTGAAGGATTATCTCCATCAGACACTATTATACACAAAGTAACCAAGGACCTATTCCGCAAAAAAGTGTAATCCTCCTTTGAATCCAGGATTTAACGTGTGAAATTACTGACATACTAATACATAACTGGTTTTAGTAAAGGTGCAAATTCTATGGACGTCATCATGATCTGGTTGATAAATACACCAGATCCATGACTGCCATGCAACTAGATCTATTTTCTTGTTAATTTTGGGGAATTCATGACGGGTGCCACTTGTGGGGAAGGAAATGCTCACTCTTTCCGGAACACCTGATTTCACCTCCTAATGGCCATTCTTGGGGGTTCATGAGTTTCCCTGTCATTTGTTTTCTCTCACTTCGTATGCCTGATATGACTTTCTCTCCCCGGACTATAGATTGGATAACGGACCCTGTTTTGTTCGCTCGGAACAATTAATACTGGGTATTGATTCTATACATGCTGCATGCGTTTTTGTATTTTGTCAGGTTATTGGTTAAATTAAAACTCATATATATATATATATATATATATATATATATATATCATGGCCTCCATGGGACACGCTACCTCAGCTAGTACCTCCTTCCCATGCGGGGACCCTCTTTTGTACGATAAATTCTAAAATCGAAAAAGAATATTACTACTAATTGTAGCGTTATGACGTGGTGGCTACCTAGTAGTGACACCACGGTTATAGCGTGAACGTGCGGACAGGTTTATAAGACATTCGGCGACACTCCAGTAATGGGGTATACCCTTTTATCATGGGGTCGCCGAACCCTACATTGGTGCCGTACCTTTCGAACCACTGGGTTCTCTCGGCGTCGTTCCTGGGGTCAGCCCCTCACTGAGATTCACATCGCAGCCAAGTATGTGTACATAATCAGGCAGCTGCGGCGCCCTTGATCTTCAGTGCTGTGATGTGACTGGGCAGTGGGATAAAACTGACATCGGGGACGAGGTCTCTCCGAAAGGGGAAAGCACTGTAGCGTTATGACGTGGTGGCTACCTAGTAGTGACACCACAGTTATAGCGTGAACGTGCGGACAGGTTTATAAGACATTCGGCGACACCCCAGTAATGGGGTATACCTCTTTATCGTGGGGTCGCCGATCCCTACATAATGTTTTGTTGGGTTCTGGTGATGCAAAATAAAAAAGTATGTTTATTTTTTTGTGAATTTTAACCTACATTCCATAGAGAATATGACACATGTCAGCACTAAAGTCTTATTATTCTGCTTGTCAGTACAATGTTATATCTACTACGACTGAAGTTGACATAATCAATAAACTTTTGGCAAACACAAATACCCTTCTACATTATCATTAATAATCGATTGATTTAGTTTTGTAATGGTACAGCCTGATATAGATGATTCACGTAAGTAGCAATCTTTAACCACTAATACAGTCAGATTTTGATGATGTCAATTACAAACGTGAAATACAATATTTTGCAATAGAAACTAAGGTGACCAAATACTTTATCCAAAGAAACACTGGCGTCATCAGGAGCAGACAGTGTGTGAAATGTATTTGTTTCTACTGTACAGCTGATGGAACCAGTACACAACTGCCCAACAACTCATGAAAATTTATCTGAAACAAACCCATGGAATAGATATATGACAAGTACATAAGTACCTAATCACAAGCCAGTACGCTACTGAGTTGATGGTATATTATAAATAATCTCTAATCTCCAAAGTGGCACTCGCGTGTTGTCATTGCGATTTTACAAACTCAAACATGATATACATCCTGTTAACACACGCGTAATGGGCTTTTGTTTTCACGATCATCAGTGTTATTATTGCGGTGTTTTGGTTCAATCATGGTAACAAGATCCGATAATGCATTGAAGTCCATACCTTTGACTTATCGTAAAAGCAAATCACAGCTAATTTTGATCAACAATTGTTTTGTATACAAGGGCATTGCACCAAAAGATGAACATTTGTGACGTATTGAAACTTGATACAAAACATCTGAGCTAGGTTTTGGAATTATGTTTGACATAAATAGTAGTATTTGATATAACTTGAATTCTGAGTGGAAAATATCAGCGAATCTGACACAAAAGGGTATTGTGAAATTGCGAATACCTAATTTGCTGGCTTCTGATAGTGCCTGATGATGTTACGGATTGATTCCTTCGCATAATTGCAGTGAATAATTCATGTACTTCCCTGGGATCGTCACCTTTATTTTAAGTGCACGTATATCCGCATCTCACCCTTTCGCACTTAACCAGTATATATATGACGTTTGTGTATTTGCATGTAGGCCTACGTGCGAAGAAACCGTTATTTGGCCGCTTATTAAAGATATTTTTCTGATTTCATTTTTGCGATTCATGCTTTGCAACTGAACTGTTGGATACATATGTTTAGTTATCGGTTATATGATCTATTAGTTCTCAAGTGAACTGGCAATATAATTATTTGTATTTGTGCATACATTTCATTCTCCCATTTGTTTCTATTCCAAAATGTTGTATTTTACGTTTGCTATTGTCATAACCAAAATCTAGTTGTATTGGTGGTAATTGGTTGATACTTACATTTATATGTTCAATCACGTGCTATACTCCATGGAATCAACACCCGTACCTAAATGTGGTGCATGTTTTCATAATGTCTTGAGTGCCTCAACAAACAGAATATCAACAGCTTAAATCAAATCAGACAAGTTCCAAAACTGCCTTACTAAGTGCATAGACAGATTGATTGACAGGTTAACAGAGAACACAGTGACTTGCTTGTCATAATCGTGACAGCGATGATACAAATTCACATGAATTGTATGTTGCAACTTAGAAGAAAAGACGGTAACAATACCCTTTTTTATGTGCATATAACACCGATCCATGATATATCGCCATGATGAATCGCCCGGGCAGATGATATTATATTCTTTCTTGGTGAAAATACTATGAGACAACAAATTGTATTTGCACCTGTAATTTTATTTGTCCATTTATGTACACGTGTTAATTTACACGTGCACATGTATCCATCATTTCCTGTGGGGTAATAGCATTTCCTGTGGGGGCAATGTCAAATAATGACGAAAATAGATATGCGTTTATCATCACAATAAAACCTGGAAATGTGTCCGCTATTCTGTGAAAAAAATTAAATGAAAACATTGTACTGGCATGCAGTCACATTCAGACATAAACACCCACATGTCACAAACAGCGCTCCGTGGCGAGAACATATTCTAAAAAAAAAAACAGAATGAAGGGTGGAATATTCCTTTATTTCATTTTTATTCTCTTGCATTCAGAGAAATATTGCTAGATATGCTAATAATCAACACTAAGGGACGCAAAAATTAAGAGAAATAGTATTATATTGCTCTCCACGGCGATGGAAACGAGGATACCTGGAAGAAGATGTAATTGCTAGGGGCATAACTGACAGCAGCAACGGAAAAATATCTTAACGTTTCATATTCTAAAGGATTCAAACAAATAAGCCAAGTTCTTGCAAGCATTATAAAGGCAAAAATTTATATCAGTCAAATGTTTCATCTTTCACTCATTGTTGTTATTTGTATTAGCTAAGATTGATATCAGTCGAATATTTCATCACTTTTTCCATATACGAGATCACATTGGAACAAATACTGGGAGTTTCAGTCCTTGAAGTAGTCGATTTGATTCTTGAGACATGCCTATGTGTAATTGCCATTTCGGATTCTGGTAATAAGCTGCACGAATCCATTATCAAATTGTGTTCGTTGCTCGTAATAATGAAGGAGATGTGAGCAATGGTAAGATAAAGTGGAGCGCAGTTTACAACAGCCCTGCCGTTGACAATGAACTGGAATTCTCCTGTTTCTGTGTCTGTCAGTTTACTATGACATCAAAAAACAACCACCGATGAGTCGCACAAAAACACTAACGGTGATGTATTGATCTTTGTGAATGGCTGATATGGAATCAATATGCTTATAGTTGTTCACTTCCACTTGACAATCCCTCTACTCCCACATGCCATAACATGTCAGCTCTCCTTATCCCAAGCTTGATGCTCATCTCAAGCACCAAACATCATCCAGTGACAGAGGTAAATATCGGTTTGCAGAAACACATCTCCACGCTTGACAGCCTACACATCAAATCGGGGATGAGGTTGTCATCAAGTGATGTGCAAGGAATATCCTGGGAGAATAGTTGATGATAAATTACCATCACATACAGAAGCCAAGTGCATATTGTTATGGGAATTTGTGCGAGTTGTCAAATACCAGGCGATTTTATGCACTACTACTTCGGTTATAAATACATGTATATAATTTCAGTAATATGCTTGTCAAGCCGGTGGTATTTATGTCGTTGTTTTGTTTAGATCCACTCATATATATAAATGTACGATAATTTCAGAACACGCAGATTAGACATATTGCTCTCAGTACGCAGAGGTTGGAGATAGATGATACATTGCAGTCCACCTGACTGATTTAGATAGTCGTACTGAAAATGAGATAATATGCTTCATTGATACAATCGAAACTGGCAAACTACTTTCAACGCAACTGCGATCTCCGCATCGGCAGACAGAATCTCAAGTTTTGGAAGCCATACAAATATCAAGTTTCAAATGATTTCATGTCATGTAGTGGAGATTTTGATAACCAAGAACACCACAACTCATTCACTCTGCTTATATATAGATAACATAACATATCTAATTTGAATCAAATAATGAAACAAAAGTTAACTATCAAAAGTTAACTAAAGTTAACTAAAAGTTAACTTAAATTTCTTTCGTTTAGTAAGTATTGTTATTGCAATTTGATATACCTGTTTGAAATGATGTTTAGGAATGACACATTCCTCATATTTGATAAACTCTTCCCTGGTGAGGCCATTAAAGCTAGCTTGTAGAACACGCAGATTGCAATTTCTAGATCCAATTCGATCTTGCCAGATCCAGCAAAGTGACTATAACATGGTGTCAGAAACAACTGCTTTCATTTTGTCTGGCGATATGTAGACCACAAAACAGCAAGTGGGTGAACAAGTGGACAAACAAATGTTTGCTCAGGTGTCTGTATATTTCATTTTGTGTTTTATTCACGCTAAACCAATTTTTTATTTTTTTTGGCTTCTACAGCGAATGGAGCAGTGTCTCCACAATAAATTCTATGGTATGTCCGAGTGAACACAAAGCTTCCCCGTACGTAGCACTAACGTCATTTTACATATACCACACCATGATCATTAAAAAATGTCCTCGACCAGCCCTCTAAAGTGAAATAAATTGGATAATTTGCCGCAAACTATACACAATCTTCACACCAGGCGACAAATATCTTGGGACCATGCATCAAATGAGTAAATGTCAAATCTTCGTGAGTTCCGTCGCTTGGAGGATTTGATCAAAGCTGCAAATCATTACATCCTAATTCATCACTCTGCCGCTTCTGTGGGAGAACACAAGGCGTCAGGGGGAATTTCTACCAGAATTTAGGAGGTGAAAATCTGTTTTTTCATTGGAATTTTCATGACACCAAAAATAACGAAACAGCCAAATGGCACTACTGGTTATCCTGTACATATTCGCAGGGTGATAATATTGGTTAAATCACATTCAAAAGCTAACATGAAACTATTGATTTATTGGTAGTGACTGACATATGATAATCAATGTCCTGATACTCCTTGACTCCCACTTGACAAGCCCTTTACACCCAGATACCTCCTGATATGATCACAAGCAAGACACATCATCCAACTACATAGGCCATTATTGGTTTCTTACAGCTGATACGTCTGTATACCAAGTGCAGATGTAATTTGTCAAGCAGATGTGGATGAGGTTCAAATAAAAATAAAAATAATAAAAATAATAAAGTTATACTAACTAAATCTAAATTGTATTTTAGTTATACTAATTGAAATACGTGTTTATGTACACTCGAATGCAAACCGCATTACATGTACATATGACATTCTACCTGAAAGCGTATGAATATATGATACAAATTATGATACATATGTGATATCTGGTTTCAATAATAATATCAGTATACGCTCTGATTATTCCGAGTAATTTCCGCGTTTTGGAAGTTGTACATCACATCAAAGAAATGTAAAAATTTCCGGTGGTTTCGTGACATGTAGTATAGATTTCTATGACCAAGGCTATCACGACACCCACGTCTCTTGATATATGGTTGTCACAATTCAAGAGCAAAACCCGGTATTCTAATATCCTATTCTTGCTACGAATTCAACAAACCTGGTCATTCTTTTGCGAAATAAATTAAGCTCCATGAATAACAGAGAAAGCGAGAGCTGATACTCCACATTTTATACAGTGCATTAATATTTTATCAATTTTACCACGTATTGGACTATTGAACTCACATCACGTGAATAAATGTTCTTGTAATATTCTTTTATATTACATGACATATGCATTCAAAAGTTTAGTTGCGAAGCAATCATAAATGAAGCTTACATTGCCTGCAGCAGTAATAATGGTTTCTCCGTGCGCACATGCAAATACACATATTACATCACGTACACACTGGGTAAGTGCGAAAGGGTGAGCTGCGCATATTACATGCACTTAAAACGATTGTGATGGTCCCAGAAAGGTACATTGGTGAATTATTCACGGCCTCTGTGTGAAGGACTGAATCTGTAATATCACCAGACGCCTACAAAGCCAGCAAATCGCACAAAATTAATACCCTTCTGTTCCAGACTGTCTGATATATTCTACTGTCAGGAATATAAACGCAGAAGTGCAAGGTCATGTTGATCATGTATTTGCATTTCCTAGGTTCGTTGTTACTGTGTTTTACCACCAACATCACCGATGGTTTATATTTGTGCGCTGGACAATTACCACCGCAACCTAAACAGTTCTTAAAATCGAAATGAACCCATATTTGTTTTTAGATTGAGTGATAGCTATGTGCATCGCGTCAATGCAATATCAAGATTGAATAAAAACGTTGAACTGAAGACACTACTGGTCCAAATGACAAAGGCACAGTTTCCTGTTAAGACTGTATATGCCGTCGAGTTTATAAAATTGCAATGACAACACGCCAGTGGTAATTTGCAGTATATTGTATGATTACATTATTATACTAGTGGTCCATAAAAATGAGTTGAAATTTTTGTTTGCGCTCTGCATTTGCGAATATTGTTGGAATATGTCCACTCGTACCCACCAAACTACGATGGCGTTGTTTTTACAGGGTTGACATTTAATATTGAATATTTTTTTTTACTTTTTTTTTCATCAATTTTTTCTTTCAGTTTTTATTTGCAAGAGATTTGTCTTGCCTGGCGTTCATAAGAATCTAACCTCATACATAGTGCATTCATCTTGTATTTTCCATCTGGTAAACACTGTGATGCAGAACGAAAATTAGCCCAAGGGCTAAGGCAGGTTACCGGACAATATATGCTTTATATTTTAGATTTTAGCCATTTTATCCAGTTAATCTTCGAAATAAGGTCACTGGTCAAATTCGAGATCACTAGAATATTCAGCATATATCATTTCTTATATGTCCACAATTTATTCCTAAGCTGTTAGGTTGATAATAAGCCAGATATTAGCCATTTTGTGCTATGACCTTGAAAATAAGGTCAAATGTCAAATTCAAAGTCACAAGAATATTCAGGGTATATCATTTCTTATATTTCCGAAATTGATTTCTAAGCTGTAAAGTCAATAATAAGCGAGATCTTAGTCATTTTGTGGTATGACCTTGAAAATGTGGTCAAAGGTCAAATACAAGGTCATCAGAATATTCGGCATATATCATTTTGTATATGTCCACAATTGATTCCTAAGCTGTAAAGTCGAAAATAAGCGAGATATTAGCCATTTTGTGCTCTGACCTTGAAAACGAGGTCAGAGGTCAAATTCAAGGTCACGAAAATATTAAGCCTATATCATTTCCTATATGTTAACAATTGATTTCTAAGCTGTAAATTCGATAACAAGCGAGATATTAGCCAATTTGTGGTATGACCTTGGAAATAAGGTCAAAGGTCAAATTCAAGGTTATCAGAATATTCAGTGTATATCATTTCCTATATGTTCATAATTGATTCCTAAGCTGTACCTTCGAAAATAAGCGAGATATTGGCCATTTTGTGCTCTGACCTTGAAACCGAGGTTAAAGGTCAAATTCAAGGTCACGAGAATATTCAGCATATATCATTTCCTATATGTCCACAATTGATTACTAGCCTTAATCTCAATATTAAGTGATATATTAGGCATAATGTTTCCCATAATAAAGCGTGGGAGTTTTTAACATGGGAAAGTCCCATTTAGGCCGAGTTTGGCCCACTCAGAGCAATTCAAGGGCAACGAAACTTATACACATCACAGGGGTATATATGAGGAGTGTTATGCATCAATGAGAAAAAAAAGTTAGTGAACAGATTTTGAGAAAACGGCCATCAAAGTCCAAAATTGAAATTTTGAAATAATTGCGAAAATAAAAAAAATAAAAAATACCTCCTTCTTGAAATATTCTTAGGCATTTTTGTGCAAAATTTCAGGAAGATTCGATCGTAAACTTTAAAGATAAAAATGTAGACGGACGACGGACACAACGCCACGCCAATAGGTTATCGGACCAAAGGTCCGGTAACCCAACAACCCAACGCCAAGTTGTGCCAACAATAGATTTATAATTTATATTTTCAAATTTAATATCTCAACAACACGCAACAGCAGATACATGAAACTTTACAATATTGAGCGTCATTGTGCGATCTAGCACCAACACTGTTCAGTATCGCGTGTGACTTCCCCTGGCTGCTTGTAGCGCTATCACACGGCGGGGCAGACAGGGTCCTCAGGGTGTTCAGGGGTATATTGGCCCATGCGTCCATCACAGCCTGTCACAATTCATCCACACCGATTGGTTGTCGAACCAGGTTGTTGATCAGACGGATTACTTCAGCCCATAGGTTCTCTATGGGGTTCATATATGGTGAACACGCTGGCCATGGCAAGTGCTCAACCCTCTGATCCTGAAGGAAAGGGGCCACTGTACGAGCCCTGTGTGCAGGAGCATTGTCATCCTGGTACACAAAATTGTCCTGGAAGGCCCTTCGAGCAAATGGCAACATTGTTTGGTCGAGGATGCGTATGTACTGGTGTTGATCCAGATCTTTTTCCACCTGCTTGGAAAGATCTCCATATGGTTATCCCACCGCCTGCAGCCTGCACCCAGGGTAGTATGCCTCGTCACTAAATATGACCTGATTCCAGTGATGTGTTCCCAAATGGAGGTGATCCCTGGCCCACTGCAGACGTCGCTCGTGATGTCTTTGACTCAGCAGGGGTTTCCGTAGCATTCTCCTGGCACGATACCCAGCTGAAACCAATCGGTTGTTCACTAGTGTTCTGGATATGCGTACACCTATGGCGTTCTGCCACTATACTCTCAATGCCCTGGCTGGCATGTTCTAGGAGTAGGCACACCTGTCTCGGCATTCCTCTTCAGCAACTTGCCGACCTCCAACTGTCTGATGTTGTTTTGCCTCGCTATCTCACTCTTTTTTAGCCCATTACGTCGCAGGGCAACCACTCCTTGACAAACTGCCTCACTCAATTGACGCACAATTAGTTCAGGAATCTGTGTTTAAAATTTCGTAGCTCCAAGTCGAGGAGATCCTCGGATATGCACACAAATTTGACCAGCCCACATAATTATAGCAGAACTAAAATCACCCCATATCGCAGTGGTCAGTTATTTCGTAACTCCATGTGCACGCCAGTGGTGTTAGTTGGCACGATGATCGCCTGATCGGCAGGTGACATGCTTGGCGGAACATAAGATGGTGCTTATCAATTTGAATCTATGACATAATGTTTCATCAGTTTACCCACCCAACCGATATAGTCCATAATAAATGTCAACCCTGTAGCCACTTCACACAGAAGTTCATCGATGGCAGATCAGGATACACAAAAGTACGATGGCGTTGTTTTTAGCTACTTCACACAGAAGTTCATCGATGGCAGATCAGGACACATTGTCGTCATGTTCTTGCTGACCATTGTGTGCAATTCCGTCAATTATTTTCTTTACAAATCGGAACCGTCATTTATTTCTCACTGGTTTTAGGGCTTTGTGAAGTTATTTTTTATCACATAATATTAATGCTGCCCATTTTCCAATCTCACCTTCTAGAAAGCTTTCTGTGTGACCATACACATTTTGAAAGAATAACAGCTTACAAGAAATGTTTTCTCAAAACAATTTGATTTGAACACTGAAACACTGTGATTGTACAGCTCCCAAATTATTTTCATAGGTTGTTGGGCAGGGCAGTTGTATACTAATTCCATCAGGTGTACAGTAGAAACAACTACATTTAATACACTGTCTGCCCCTGATGACGCCAGTGTGTCTTTGTATAAACCATTTGGTCGGGCTTTGTTTCTATTGCAAAATGTTGTATTTTACGTTTGTTTTTGGCATTATTAAAATCTGATTGTATTGGTGGTAATAGATTGATACTTACATTCATACCACTGAGTCGGTGTCACTGCTGGCGGACGTTAAATCTGTCCCCGAGGATACCTTCAACTCAGTAGCCTTCTGGCTTGTGATTAGGTACTTGTGTACTTGTCATATATCTATTACATTGGGTTTGTTTCAGATTTCAAAAATTATTTTCATAGGTTGTTGGGCAGGGCAGTTGTATACTAATTCCATCAGGTGTACAGTAGAAACAACTACATTTAATACACTGTCTGCCCCTGATGACGCCAGTGTGTCTTTGTATAAACCATTTGGTCGGGCTTTGTTTCTACTGCAAAATGTTGTATTTTACGTTTGTTGATGGCATTATCAAAATCCTATTGTATTGGTGGTAATAGATTGATACTTACATCCCAAACTGATATCATGGAACGATCTACATATATGTGCTAATGGAAGAACCATCACGAGGTTATTCTGCTATTCGCCGCATTATCACGATTTATGATTATTTCACAATATTATCAGCATATCCCATTAAAATTCAGATGTTTAAGGAACACTTTTGCACACAAAATTCCCTGTTTTCCTACACTGTGAAGGGAACCATGCAATTATATGACTATTGGAATAACTATATAGGCCTACAGTTTTCCAACCACCGATATACACACATTTTGAATACACGGCCACCAGCGACAACATAAATATTTATAACAAGGCGCTAACCAAGCAACACCAAAGCCCTTACAGTCAAGACCAATCCAAACAGGAGATATAGGCGGGTCGTGACACTGCACTGAGCTTTGTCCTTGTAGATCTATGTTTGAAATGACCTTTGGAATTCCACGGGGGCAATTTATTGGCATCATAATGTCATGTACGGTAAATGCCAGTTGTGGATCATTCATCACTGGGTTTTGATTAGCCCTGTTACAGGGTTGGACAACTCTTGTTCCTTTTGTCAGTTTGCCCTAAATCCCTAGGGCAGATTAGGCAGTTTTCCATCCTGTCGATACGTTTTGTGGATAGGTATCCAAACTCGTATGAGGCACATCTGACGGAATGGACAGTTTTCAGTTCCTATCAGTTAGCGATGTACATTTAGTCACCAGCCTGGTGATCAGCCTTTTTCCTGAACAGTTTTCGTCGCGAATTTAAATACCGACCGAAATCATCAAATCCGCGACCAAAATGTTCTCGTTGCGGCGAAAATATTCTCGCCGCGAATTAAATACTTTTAGCTGTGGCAAAATCATTATCGTCGTGGCGAAAATCATTTTCGCCGCAGCGAAATTGTTCTCGTCGTGATTTGAATACTTATAGCCGCAACCAAAACATTCTCGCTGCAGCGAAAATGATTTTCGCCACGGCGAGAATGGCCATACTTGTTAGAACGTTTTTCGCTGCGACGAGAATGTTTTGGTCGCGGCGTGAATGTTTTCACTGCACGTTTTGGTCGCTACAAATAAATTCGCGATGAAAACTATTTAGGCCATGTTGAAAGAACTCATTAGGCCATGTTGTGTTTTTTCTTTGTTTCCCGTCAACTTTTTTTTCGATATGTACCAGCCAGCCAGGAAAAAAAAAACAGAAAAAAACACACAGACGTTTATCACGACAATACCATCTTTCTTCACAAAGTAACTCATGCCAAAAATGCAAAATAAATGACATTTGACTATCTGCTAAGCTATTAAATACTTTATTGGTAATAACAGAGAGGGAAACAGCAAAATGTAAACCATTTACTATCCTTCACGAAGTTCTGTGTTTTTGGGGCCAGAAAAACATCTTTTTTGAGGGGAAAAAAGACCAAAACGTTTGTGTTTTTTTCTCAAAATAATTGCAATTTTCACCCGCCCGCTGACGGGAAATAAAACAAAAACAAAAACACAGCCTTATGGCAGATATCAGCCACTCTAATAGTAGGTCTTAACTTTCTATTCAGTGTCCACACTAGTGCGCTCCCGGTTGCGGCCATCAGAGCGGGCAGATGTGCACAAACAACTGCTTTGAAAGGCTAGTCACGTGCGGTCAAATATCAAATGCTACGAATGAGTGGCACTGTATCTTTAACATAATCAGAACCACAGTAAACCTACTAAAAACCATGGAATGCATAATCAATATCATTATCAAAACATGATAATAGCCGTCGTCCACAATATCTCTTCATATTTTCTATCCTAACCAGGATGTAAATATATCAATTATTGAACAATATGTGGTGCCTTCACATCTAGGCACAGGTTCGGCTAATCTAATTTCAAAGTTGTATATACTCTTGTGTTCAATTATAACTGATTACCTGACAAAATACGAAACCATCAAAAATTGATCCAACAAGTAATGGATGCTTTTTGATGGCCTGTGACCACTTCATCAATTGCCCCTGCATGATGCTGGTTTGATTGTACCCTCACTGAAACCATCCATGTTCAGGATTTTCAATGTTCAGTATTTTGATGAATCCAGGATTCATAGGAGGATTAGATTCTCTGTTGAACAGGTCCCTGATCACTTTGCATATTGCTTTTTCTGATAAGAAAAATCCTCCAGACAATGGTTTCGCATTTCTAGTGAATAATTCATCATTGTACCATTCTGCTGACAACAAATGTTTTGTTATGTGCATTTTGCCCATTCCGCACTTGAACTGTATTTACATAATACATGTGCTCTACATGCACGCAGATAGAAATTAAATGAGAATGTAATCGCATCTAAATCTGAAAGTGTTATTCCTATTCACCATATGTATTTTCCACATTAGATAACTTTAATTATCGTAACTTTTACGATAACCTATTGCCGTGGCGTTGCGTCCGTCTTCGTCGGTCAACAATCTTATATTTAAACTTTACGGTGGAATCTTCCTGAATTCTTGCACAAAAATATGAAAAGAGGGGCGTATTTCTCAGTTTTTGACGAACTTCCCAGGAACCACTATATAACCTAAATGTAGCGTTCACGCCAATATACTCGTGCAAAAATTGAAGAACAAAGTCGCACAACGAGGACGACTTTTCAGAGCTCATTGTTGGCACCTTGGTTAAACAACTGCCATGGATGCCCAGACACCATTCAGCCTGAGAGCTCAGACCTGCCAAACTTCCCCGGCTTTACTCGACGGACATCTGCGCACATCGAAGAATGAAAAACGCATGAAACACTTATGAATTACGTATATCGCGCATGTATCACGAATGGTCAAAATTTCATACGTGTAATATGCACAAATTCTACGTAGTGGCTGTGTGACATAGCCTTAAAGTTATGGATTTTGGATCAATCCGTCATTTATACGCGATTCATTCGTTCTTTACGTGAATGTTATGCAATTCATTCGTGGTTTTCAGTGTTTCATGCGTGGTGATTTCAGCCGGTTTTTGGCCAGTTTTGGCTTTTTCGTACATTTACGTGTTCTTTGCGTGGTTTATTCGTACACCTTCCGTGGTTTCAACGTGGTTAATTCGTGATACATCTGTCAAAATTCCAAGTGAAACCCCCCAATTTTCCACGTATATCTACGTATGACCAATTTTCATACGTGTAATATCCGCAAATTGTACGTAGTGGCTGTGTGACATAGGCTTTAAGAACGTCTGAGGCGAGTGAAAAGAAGGTTATTATACTAATCTAATCGCTATTAAACTGCATTTAGTCCTCAGAGGCCAATTTGTCTATTTCAGCACACACATTTCAGGGCCTACATTTTGCACCCTGCGAGAGATCCACAATCTTTATACACATTTCAAAGAGTATGCTGCAACAAAATATGAAAAGTTCCCAAATGGATTTTGAGAAAAATACCTTCATAGTTCAAAATAGTGTTAAATTGGCTATTTTCGGCAAATTGCTACCAAATGCCAAATTCGTTTATTATAGTAGAAATTGAACAAAGGCTCCAGCTATTGGCCCGAGGAAAATTCAAGCAAATTGATAGGATTGTATTACAGACTACTGTTATTGTCACCTGTTTTACCCACGTTTTCTCTGTATATTCTAATGTATGCGCACAAACCTGTCATCAGAAATGCTAATCTTTCCCTCAAGGGTCAAATATTCAGTTTTGGAATAAACAGAAAGACAGTGGCGTAATCAGGAGCATACCGTGAGTAAAATGTAGCTGTGTTCATACCCTACACATGCTGGAATTAGTATACAACTGCCCAGCATCCATTAAACAATATATAATCCAAAACAAACCCAAGGGAATGGATATATGATAAGAACATATGCACCTAATCATAAACCAAAAGGCTGATGAGTTTTTGGTATCATCAAGGACAGATTTAACGTCCACCAGCAATGACACGGGCTTATCATGAAAGCAATTATCAACCTATTACCACCATACAAACATATGATGGCAATGGCAAACCTAAACTAGAAAATTTTGGTATGGAAAATAATAATGTGTTCACACTCGCACACATGATTTTTGAATTGTGGCCTCCATATTTTGCGACACGTGGGTGATGTGATAGCCCTAAAGTTTGAGAACGAAATAATTTGGAAACTTGACATTTCTAGTTATGTATGGATTCCAAACTTCAGCTCTCTGTGGGGCTCAGCGGAAATTACTGCATGTAATTCGAATGTCCACTGATATTGTTATTGAAACTGGATATCACATATTTGTCATAGATGTGTGAGATTTATGCATCTTTTATTCGAATGCACAAAATACATGTAATTCAGTAAACATTTATTATTATTGTTTGTCACACCTGCTTGCGTATTAATATTAACTTGATATACACAGCTGCAGCAAACCGACAATGACCTTTGTAACTGGATGGTGTGTCGTGCTTGTGATCATGTCAGGAGGTGATTTGTAATGTCTTCTTGGTGCAAAAGACTCGTTAGTGGGATCGAAGGACTATCAGGGTATTGATTCACTAAAAAGTCAGTCACTGACAGTAGATTTGTGTTTGCACTTTTATATGGCATACAAATGTTATTAATTGCCATGATAAATGTTTTGGATGACCAGTAGTGCTACTTAGCAGATATTATTTACAATATCATTGACATTATAGTGGAAATCCAGACTTAACCACCTTTCGAAAACCGAGAAATTCCCCTGATGTTTGGTTTTCTTCTACGGTAGCAGCGGAAGGATGGATTGACAATCCAATCATTGTCGGAATGCTTCGCTGTTTGACGGAATTCATGGTAACTCACCAATCCCTAATGAGTGAACTTTTGCATTGAAGTTTTTTTGTCTCCCGGTGCAATGGTTGTCCATAGTTGGCCCAAGCACAGATTTGACCAGTTTATCTTACTTTAGACAGTTGGACGAGGACACTTAAATAGCCCTAGGGTCGTAGCGTTCACTTGTATATGCAGCTAACTCCAATGGGAATACTTACATTCACTTGGACACCCCACGCTAGACTGACAGATACAGACATAAACTAGCTTTGATGACATCACCAGGGAAGAGTTTAATCAATGTGAGAAATGAGTACTCCTGTACATCATTCAAAGTAGGAATATCAAATCGCAATAACAATATCATTTTAGAGAAAAACCTTTTTGAAAAATTCAGATATTCTCAATGTCAACCTTATTGCTCATATCTCCCCATACAAATCTGATGGAAAACTGGTTTCTGACCTAGAATTCTTAGCATATACTCCTAAATTCACACTGAAAGGTCAACGAAATGCTATTTTCAGCTAAGTCATCCATCTATCAACAGACACTAGTGAGATTCACTATCCTTCAATATAGGACTTGTCCACGCATGGCTTCCGAACTTGAGATTTCTGTCTGTCGATGCGGAAATTACGTTTTTTTTAGTCCTTTGCGAATCCTGATCATATCAATGAAGTTTGTCATTATATTTCTGTAAGGAGGCTCCAGATAAGTAAGTCAGGTTAACTGCATTGCATCATCCATCTCCAACATCTACATATAGAAGCGATTGTACCTCTATATAATATTTCCCTCTCGATATTAATATACACCTATCTACACGAGTAATCTACGTGCGCTAAGGACACATAAACCTTGATAGAGGTATTCTTGACATCTAATATCTGGTATGTATGAATTTATGACCGGAATAAATCCGTAGTACACAAATAACAGTGGTAGTGCATGTAATCGTCTCATTATTAAATATGCAAATGGTTTCTGCATGTGATGAAAACCTCTCATCGACGATGCTTCCTGGATATTTCTTGCATACCAATTACCACATGATGACCCCTCATCCCTGGTTTAGTGGAAGTGACAAGCGTGGGATATGCTCCTGCAAACTGGTAATGACTTCTGTCACTGGATGATGTTTAGTACTTGTGATGACGTGGAAAACCTGACTTGTAATGTTATCTTGGTGTTAAGAGGTTGTCAAGTGGGAGTGACGAACTACGAGTACGGTAATGTCATATTAGTCACGAACAAAAATTAATACGTCACTGTGTGGTTCTTGTTCAACTTTTATCAGTGTCTTCTTCTTGAAAATATATTCAAGAGAATTAATCGATCTGGTATCATCTAGTAATTTGGTCTGGTATCCTTATGGTATGATAATTATTTAAATAGGAATAAAACATATTCTCAATATGTCTGAAATCATCAGCAGAGGTGACAGAATGATGAATTGAGGAATCTTGTGACCGAACCCATGATATTCGGATTTAAACAATTGCCCTATGGAATTCAACGGAAACTCGACATTTACCAGTTCAGATGTATGACTTCTAAATTGAGATTTCTGTCTCTTGGTGCGGAAATTGCCCATAGTTGACACAAGGCACAAAATGGTCTCATTTCTCTTAATTTAGTGGTCGAGACCACTATCAATGGGTATATACCCTAACTCAGATTTACAAATGTAATGGACAGTGTCAGTGCTATGTGGAGATTAATTTGGTTACTTATTTATTCTTTCGGATTTACTCCGTGGAATCATTGTGTGAATTTTGGTTCCATATGTGATATATTCTGAAAAACCTAGCTGTGAGCAGTTCTAGTCATAGACACTAACAAATACGGGTATATAAGCAATCTAGTTCTTTCTAAGCAGGAAGACGAAATATACTGTGAACGTTTTACCAGTTGATCTTACCAGCGCGCACACATCATGTAATGTTTGGAGCAACAGACAATCTAAATTGATAACCGATCCTCAAAGCTTCGAGTTCATAGGACGGTACGTTAGAACGACTTGTATCCAAAAATCCAGAGATCCAAATTGACATAAGCTTGACTCAAAAAATGAATATACATGTTCAGTATTTACCGTTCTGATAAATGAAATAATTTTTTTTCATCTTCAAGAATAACCATCCAGTTTTATCATGGAGCTTTAAGCTCCCGATATTTCTTCTCTGGTGAACTGCGGACCCGGCTTACCATCTAGCCGGTAAGCTACATGGTCCCTTGGGCCTATGTTTTACAGAATGGGAGGCATTTAGATATATCTTTTTATATGCCTTTTTGAGTCTATATATTGGCATATTATTACATTTTCGTTCCCAAACCTGGTAGTAGCAATAGATTATAGTGCCCCTCCCCCGTCTCCTGATCTTAGCCCGAGCGACAGAATTCACCTCTCCCGTCCTGTGTTACTTATGCATCACTTGTATTTCAGAAGTTCAAAATGGATAATTTTTCAGTTGTATTTGTAAATTTTATTTATATGATTTAATCAATAGATTAATATATGAGTATATAGGTTGAGTAATATTGAGAAATACCAGTTACTAAGTTTTGTATTAAATATATCTTGTGCACATTACAGGCCAGAATTTGCTTACATCAAGTGCATCGGGAGAAAGATGAAGCATACGGCTGACATTAGCTGATAGTTTTGTGTTCATAATCCATGGGTGGAACGGACAATATTTGTTTGACTCCGTCTCCATTTTACCACTGCTACACTGCTGTCTCGAGTAGTTTTTCTATTCTCGTCCTGAGCAATGAAATCACGGAAGAAGTGTCGTGAGTTGTTTTCTTCAACTGGTATTTAAAAAGCTTCTGTGCCCGAGTAATCCCTTCCCGTTGACCACGAAATTAACACAAATAAACCTCGCTTGCACATTTTCTCTGGCTGGCTCAGATAAATAGGAAAACCGACAAAAATTCAGATTTCGAGCCAGGAAAGTGTATGAATTCAGGTACCTTCCAGGTGTAAATCCGGCATGTTCAGCCAATATCATAATCCCCTTAATACTATTAGTGCCCTAGAGTGAACCTTGAGATGTCACGAGTAATTTCACTAATGCACTATCAATAAGATCAAACGAAACGAAAGTTACAACAGTTGACTTCATTTGTTAACGTGAAGGAGGAATTCTGACACCTTGAATCTTTGTATACAGACTCCGATAGGGGCAATGGTATTGCTATTGGGTCTATCTGCTTTTCAATAAACAATGTTTGTTTGTACGTATCATAGCGTGTTTGACTGCGAGAATATGGGAATTCGTTTATGGTGGATCCGTTGGTGACCTTGAACGTCGCCTCAGCCTACCTTCAGTTTCAAAGCTCGAAAGTGCGTTTGATCTGAGTCTGCCGGTAAGCTACAACACCCTTGGTGCTATGTTTTACCGTTGACAGTGTTCCAACGACGAGCTATATAGATCGTATATTATGGTTGACTAACAAACGCATTTACATGTTTACCATGGTTGAGAAGTTGCTTTTAAAATGTCATGTCGGTAGGTGTATGGAATTTCGTTTGATCTTATTGATACTCATTTGCGATAATACCTTTGTAACAGTTCAGAATTAACTCAGGTGCACTATTTAAACTGATGGGAACTAATAACATTCATGGGTTATCTCTGAGTTGTCATCGTAAAATCTCATGCATAAAACATTATTCGATAGAACGCGAATTTACAAGGGATGTGTTTAGAACAATTTTTTTCTCTTTGTATTGTATTTAACTCAGCCAATTTAGCCAACATACAATCGGGGTTCAATTGTGAAAATTCGGTGCTAAGAAGGAGGTACTCCTGATGGAATTGACTTATTCCTTTTGTATGTATAGTTTGACAGAATGCGAAGTCACGATATGAAAAATTTCAACAAATAAAATGTTGTCCATTTTGACTAGTAAATACTACACTTGCTCTGAGACAAGCGCAGGGTTAGTAATTGATCAATTAAATGCGATTTTGGTGGCATTCTTCAATTGTGTTTGTTTGTTGAAAATATTGCGATATTTTCAATAAATTGTATGTATAACTCTGTTTGTCCATAGTCTGTACTTTCAGACACAAAATTAGATAGCTAGCCAATATAAACTTATTACACTTGTGGAATGTCTGTAAAGATTCACGTTATTATTTTTTACAGGTTCGAACACCATCTTTACTCTGATTTTTCTAACTCGTTTACACTGTTTTTCGCTAATATTTTTGTGATGCTAAATGTTATCGTTCTATAACTTGGCATACTTCACCTGGGAGTCAAACGGCAATTTTCTACCAAATTTCAGACAGCTAACGTGAAAATTGAAAAAGTTGGCAATCTACCTCAATGTTAAATTTCACCCCAAAACGGGATCTCGAGAATCTGAGCATATTCGAGGAATTGGTCCTGTTTACATCCATCAGGGTTCGAAATATTCTTGTAACTTTGAACCAGAAGATACACTGGGGGTGTATTCTACACAGAAATGTTGATTTTGGATCATTGCTCCGCTACAAAACCGAGCAAATGTACAAAATTGTGTTCGGGCCCAGAAATTAAATAATAGGGCTAAATTTAACATTGGGATAGATTGCCAACGTGTTCAATTTTCACGTTAGATGTCTGAAATGTGAAGTATGCGAAGTTATAGAACGATAGCGTTTAGCATCACAAAAATATTAGCGAAAAACAGTGTAAACGAGTTAGAAAAATCAGAGTATACGTGCAGAGCATGCAACACATACTTGGATGATGGATTCAAGTTCTGCTAAGAGTGTGAAGCGAACCAAGTTGCCCAGTGTAATCAGTGCATAACTCTTGTGCCTCAGAACATAAGTTTCGTACAGAATGCGGGTATTCACTTACCAATTCTAAGCCAATGCAAGCTAGTTTACCTCCGACATATTACGTCCGACACATCATTTCATGAGTATACGGAACAGTGTTACAGATAACTCGGGGCGTTAAATTGAATTTTGTCAAAACTCGTTTTGTGAACTACAATACATGTAGAAATATAGATATGATCATCAGATGGATGGATGTCATAATATGTGGCCTTCTTGTCAGCTCCTGCTGAAACACCTGAGTTGAAGTACAGCGAAGGTGGGAAAGCGAAGACCAATTGTGAAAGTAAATTGAGCAAAGAATAGCAGTGATAGGAAACATCAAATTTCAAGTGTCAACTAAACGACCAACTGAAATATTTCGTTATGACCTAAATTTACACATAAATAATTTCAGAGCTACACCAAAAAGAACAAGAAGCCCAGATCCGAGTTAAACATTTGAATCGGCTGGCAACATAGGAAGAATGGAGTGTTGTCTGGTGAGATCAGGGAGAGGCGGGGTACTATGTTGAGAGATTCGTCATACCTCGTCCACTGGAAGCTAGGGGATGTTTCAACTGGATTTTGTCCAAACAACACTGACTAATTTCAGAGATTCCTTTTTGAAGCCAGAAGAGTTCAAACTCTAAGGTTTCACACAAATGGCAGTCAGAACATAAACTTTTGCATAATTGTGGCGATCCCTGAGCCCGATCAGGAATCTGTGGAATCTCTACTCCAAAAATTATCCCCACCCTAGGCAATAGTAGCCCCGCTAAAGACAATGGCAATCCCACCACCGGTAGTAGTTACTCAACCCCAGACAACAGTAGCCACACTTCACACAAAGGCCGCCCACCCCAAGAAGTAGTTACTCCATCCCAGGCAGCAGTAGCCACACTTCACACAGAGACCGCCCCACCCCAAGATTAGTTACTCCACCCCGGGCAGTAGTAGGCACACTTCACACAGAGACCGCCCCACCCCAAGAATAGTCAATCCATCCCCGGCAGCAGTAGCCACACTTCACACAGAGACCGCCCCACCCCAAGATTAGTTACTCCATCCCCGGCAGCAGTAGCCACACTTCACACAGAGACCGCCCCACCCCAAGTATAGTTACTCCATCGCCGACAGCAGTAGCCACACTTCACACAGAGACCGCCCCACCCCAAGATTAGTTACTCCACCCCGGGCAGTAGTAGGCACACTTCACACAGCGACCGCCCCACCCCAAGAACAATTACTCCATCCCCGGCAGCAGTAGCCACACTTCACACAGAGACCGCCCCACCCCAAGATTAGTTACTCCACCCCGGGCAGTAGTAGGCACACTTCACACAGAGACCGCCCCACCCCAAGAATAGTTAATCCATCCCCGGCAGCAGTAGCCACACTTCACACAGAGACCGCCCCACCCCAAGATTAGTTACTCCACCCCGGGCAGTAGTAGGCACACTTCACACAGCGACCGCCCCACCCCAAGAACAATTACTCCATCCCCGGCAGCAGTAGCCACACTTCACACAGAGACCGCCCCACCCCAAGATTAGTTACTCCACCCCGGGCAGTAGTAGGCACACTTCACACAGAGACCGCCCCACCCCAAGAACAGTTACTCCATCCCCGGCAGCAGTAGCCACACTTCACACAGAGACCGCCCCACCCCAAGATTAGTTACTCCACCCCGGGCAGTAGTAGGCACACTTCACACAGAGACCGCCCCACCCCAAGATTAGTTACTCCACCCCAGGCAGTAGTAGGCACACTTCACACAGAGACTGTCCCATTCCAAGATTAGTTACTCCACCCCAGGCAGTAGTAGGCACACTTCACACAGAGACCGCCCCACCCCAAGAATAGTTAATCCATCCCCGGCAGCAGTAGCCACACTTCACACAGAGACCGCCCCACCCCAAGATTAGTTACTCCACCCCGGGCAGTAGTAGGCACACTTCACACAGCGACCGCCCCACCCCAAGAACAATTACTCCATCCCCGGCAGCAGTAGCCACACTTCACACAGAGACCGCCCCACCCCAAGATTAGTTACTCCACCCCGGGCAGTAGTAGGCACACTTCACACAGAGACCGCCCCACCCCAAGAACAGTTACTCCATCCCCGGCAGCAGTAGCCACACTTCACACAGAGACCGCCCCACCCCAAGATTAGTTACTCCACCCCGGGCAGTAGTAGGCACACTTCACACAGAGACCGCCCCACCCCAAGAATAGTTACTCCACATCAGACAGCAGTAGCCACACTTCGCACAGAGACCGCCCCACCCCAAGAAGTAGTTATTCCATCCCCATGCATCATGAACCCATCCTAAAACGATCTTCGCCGTTGGTTCACTCAGTGATATCAAACAATATTATCGATATGAAATAACTCGGCAGGGGCAGCATCGACACCCTCCAGAAGTGCAAAAAAATGCTGCAGGTATAACTTTTGTATTCAAACGACATAAGTCGCATTGCATGAGTGATATTTTTGACACGAATCATCGACAGTTTGTTATCATTCCCCAGGTTGTTATAATATACCATTTTGATGCACTTAAAAATGGTCTTGATTGGTATGACAATGTATGAAGATTTAGATTTTACAGATTTGTACAGACAGTGGAGGGACAGGCTTATGGCTTCACTTGATATTATATAGCAATTCTTTATCAAGATATGTTATTTGTTTACTTGATTGTTGCAAGGCTATGATGTTCCAGTCTGCTTCATTTTTTCTCTATTGTGCCTGTTTGTTTTATATCTGCTCAATTATATATTGTGAACATTTCCTATTCTATTTTTTACAAACAAGCTAGGTGAAATAAGCAAATAAAAATAAAAACCCGTTATATATCTACATGTCTATAGATATATATATTGCCTTGTACGGCAATAAAAACGAGAATGGAATAATTGCCCGAGACACCACGATGGAAATATATATTTAAGTTCCATAATCAAAGGAGTCGAACCAGAATTCTCGGCTGTTGTCTCAACAACAACACAAAACTAATCGACAGCAAAACAAAACTAGAAAATTTATATCAACTGAATGGTTCATATTCCAAATGATGATTTATGCTTGATGTAAGAGGAATATTTGCCTTCATCTGTGTTTTAAAGTGTGTTAAATGAAACTGACAGTAACTCCACCTAAAAATTCCACCTAGACATCGTAGTGGTAATTTATTAAGTTGAAAAATTCAATTTAAGCCAAAGAATCTAGATGATTATTGAAGATCATCTGACGTAATATCCTACAATAGTATCTAGGTCAGTAAGGATTTTCATCAGATTATCCGACCCCGAAGGTCATGTATGAATATCGTTTCTAACTGCATTTACTCTCGTAAATTAAACTCTATCGATTACCAAATGGGTTATTTGTTCGAGGATTTACCTTGCCATGGAATCGTTAATGATTACTGAATCTATTAAAATAGCGACACATCCATAATACCCAGCCTTTGACCTTGAAAAATGTCACTCTTTGTGTATGGAAACACAGTGCATCTAGAGTTCTCATAAACTTTTGTAAAATGTTGCATGTAGACGCATATTCATATTTGGCAATCATTGTCTATCAAATCATAAGTTCGTTACCGTTTTCAGTACGTATGAAAAAGTTTGGGTGTTTTGGCATGCTGCTTAACGACATTTGATGCGGTGTATCTCACAATTTAATCTCTACTGTGAATATTATCAGCAGTGATTAGGTTATGTAGGCGTAGGCTGGGATATTGTAAAATTATGAGTGCGACAAGGTCTGAAGACACGTCGCAATATAACGTGTAGTACTAGGAGATAGTCACCTAACCATCTTTGCACGATGCACAAGAATCCAAGTCGGTGTCACTGCTGGCGGACGTTAAATCTGTCCCCGAGGATACCATCAACTCAGTAGCCTTCGGGCTTGTGATTAGGTACTTATGTACTTATGTACTTGAGCAGTTGTATACTAATTCCATCAGGTGTACAGTAGAAACAACTACATTTAACACACTGTCTGCCCCTGATGACGCCAGTGTGTCTTTGGATAAACTATTTGGTCGGGCTTTGTTTCTGTTGCAAAATGTTGTATTTTACGTTTGTTATTGGCATCATCAAAATCTGACTGTATTGGTGGTAACAGATTGTTACTTACATCCACACCAAACAACTGGAGCAAATGTATACCCTGAATCATTCATGTAATGGCAAAAAGACCCATAACAGAGCCCAAAGGGAAAAACATTGGTCGTCCTTGTCCGATATTGCTCGAAATACAAATACATATTCCTATGTCAGTCGTTCCGACAAGTTTACTAGCATCAGTCACGAAATAAAAACATTCATCAACCGAGTACTATCTACAGATGTCACTCTCTTGTAAGGAGCCAATTTCACAACACGAGATTTTCCTTTGTGTACCTTATTTGCTTGATTCACGGGAACCAAGCAAGTACCTTATTTACATTAATCCAGACACGATATAACTGTCTGGGAGGTCTGATCATTCCTCAAACAACTTCTTACTATTATATCCAACATACTGGGTGCTCTCAAGTGTTTTTATTATTCAGAAAATCTTATTAACTAGTGTTAGACTTAATAAAGTATATATTGAAGTGGTCAACTTGGTAGACATTCAACGTATCCGACTTATAACGCTGACATGGCTTGGGATAAGAACTGAAAAGTAGGACTGAAATACCCCTGGTCCTCTATTCCGCACAAGTGCTAGGGGGAACATGCATTTGGTCACAATAATCATTTATCACAAAAGTTTGTGTCTACATAATATACCTACTTTTCTTATCGGTTTGGTGTTATTGATACAAACATTAGTATTGGTAGTTACTTCTCCCAAATTAGTTCCACACCATAGTGGTCATGAGTAGAATACATGCATCTGAACACCCATACCAATTTATCAGCTTTGTTCTAATATAGAGGAATGTGCAATAATGGCAATATTACTGAAAACCATTAACAAAATATTATTCAAACAGAACAGCTGAATTATTATTTTGAATGCACTCTCATTGCATATAGGATTACCATCAGATTACGAGGGTATGTCCCGCTATAATGCTCGAGGGTTTATAGGATATGGCTGAAATAAAATATGTCGCTGAAGAGTGGTTGTGATATGAAGAAACGTCCAAACAACTCATGAGACGTTGCTGTTTTTCACACCGGTCCCTAAAATGTCCGAATCATATATGCCCTTCTATCAATTTTGGCAGTGAACTGAATACTTGTGTCGTCCACCATTTAAACAATCACCATAGAAAATATTCCAGGTTCACATTTTCATATCGTATATTGTTGTCGTCGATCAGTAAGTATCAATCTATTACCATCAATAAAACTAGATTTTGATGATGCCAATAGCAAACGTTAACTACAATAGTTTGGAATAGAAATAGAGCTCGACCAGTTAGCTTATCCGAAGACACCCTGACGTCATCAGGGACAGACAGCGTGTGAAATGTCGTTGTTGCTACTGTACAGTACATTTGATGGAATTAACATACAACTGCCCAAAAACCCATGATGTCAAACGATGTTGAAGAACACATTGTCAAACTGAGAACTTAAACAATGTTAAAGGTATAATCACTTTTAGAATTGAACAAAAAATATTTATTCTGTGGTAGCTTCATATTGTCTATAGAATGAGAAATCGTACAAATTTGGGTCTGAAAATGTGTATTACGTGCCTAAACTGAGTTGCCAAACCAAGATTCAAATTCGGACCAGTGTATTTCGCATCTATTTTTTTTCTTCAAAACGGCCCGCCTTGCGAGTGAGTTCTACACACATGCTCATGACGTCATTGGTATTTGTCTAGATACTGTGGCAACCGGCGATGTAGGCAGGCCGGTCATTCTCTATCCACTGTTTTTATGCACGATTAACGGCAATTTTCTAAGTATCTGTTGTATTTCCTATATATTTCCGACCATCTTGAGATGTACTTTCAAGTTTGCGTGTCAAACAAAAATGCTAAATTTGGCTGATTTTAAAAATTGATTCCAACTTTAATATGGGCTGAATCAAGACTTGGAGTGGGTTCATGGTCGGCAAGCAAGAGAACATATTTTTTCTCGCAATAGTTTCTCCTTCCATATGTATTGCAACAGATCTTGGAAGAATTGATCAGAAAATTGTCATCCATATTTCGTAATTTAAAAAAATTGACATATTGCATAGATTGCTTTAGCAAGTTGTTTAAAATGTTTATCTTGGAATACTAATTGTAATTGTTGTAATAGGTCGATGTATACATTTTGAGAAATCGTATGAAATCAGAGGGAGGAAATCTTTTAATTAGCTGGATTTATTGTCATATCAAAGTCTTCAGTACAACAAAATTTATCCTACATGCTCTCCATAATTGATAGTCCCTGAATTTCACTTCCGGATAGTTGCCAAGGTCACCAGTATTGATATAAGGCAAACCAACATAACCAAACATAGGCATAACCAGGGTTGCTATGGCCCAAATCCACAGTTATATCGATCAACAAACAAAAGGTGAAAATGGATTTACTCTACATGCATAATCAATATACAATAACTAAAATCTGCCAAAACCCCTATTTCTGGTAGTTAGGACTCATAGCAACCAATGATTGCTAGGGACTCCAGCAGGTGATATAGTAACCATGGCAAACAGCAAAACTTTGAACAACACTGATTATTGACCATGCCTATCATTGTGTAGAGTTTAAGTTCACACTAATTCTGATCAGAATAATTATATTAAAACTCAATTTTGCCTAATTAAAAACATTACCCTTCTACGTGACGAATAACTCATTTGCATACTAATTAGCTTCTCGAAACATACAGAGTGTTCAATCCAGCATATGTTATAATCTGCTAAAACGTGACATTCAAATCGCATTAGTACTTTAAAACTATGCCCGATCAAACCATAGGCTCTTTTTGGCTTTTGATTGGCTACTCATGAATCTGCCATGCATCTATGCATGTGGTTTGTTTCGGATAAAGGATGTGATATAAACACCATTCTATTTCTTGTTGTATTGGTGGTAATCAAGTATTCATTACACTATCATCATTAATGATAATTAATAATTTTACTCCATTACTTGGAATAGACGTGATTACTAGACATTAATGCAGGTAAATGAAATCAAGTCTTAATTGATTCTAATATCAATATATCACCATCAAACCCGAAAAGGGAGACCACAGGCACATGTCACAAGGACGTCACGAATGTCACATATTAGGTATCCCGAGCAAACAACCACGAGTCTGTTACCCAATTTCTAAGCTCCAGTCTCAGGCAAACCAGACACGTATGACATACACTTCACCTGAAACATGCAGGTTCGCACTGATGAATTATTCATCAAAATGATATGAATTAAGCTACATCTTGCGAAGAACCAAGGGTAGATATAGAACCATAGAGGTAATTCTTCGTTTACTGGAACTGCTTATCAACCAGCGTAATTACTATGTCATGTATTAATACGTATTTATACTAACTTCGCAATGTTTATATTTGAGCCCGCGAATTTAAGTGAGTTGTTTAACATGTTACATTTCGGGAAGGTCAAGTATAACAGTAAAAATTCGTGCGTGTAATATCAATTCGTGCATGTAATTTATAGTACATGTATCCTGATGAATAAAATATCACAGTAGGTCGTACAAAGATGTGACAACAAATCACTCTATCGACTTCAGTACAATATGTCTCTCACTAATATAGAACATGGACGAGCATTTTCTGGTCGGTCGATATTTCAAGGACTATCACAAATTTTGTGTGAACAAAATTACTGCGGGAAAAGACCAAATGCTCCAGTACTCGTCCCTCCTGAACTCACTTCAACACAGCACTCCAAAACAAGTTCTCGTGTTCTGGCATTACTTCGGGTTTGAAGTACATTTTATATTGCAGAGCCACAGTTTCACTTTCAAAGGTCTCATTTTGTCGAAAAAATGGTTGGTGAACATGGCGACTAACTGCGTTATACCAACCTCACGATCTACTAATAAAACTCGTTAGTATGCTCAACGATCTTTGCCTATTTCCTGTAGGCAGCTGCTGCATTCATTGATATCCCTAAGCACATCCACTTTGTAATATAATTGTTTTCGGATGAATATTCGCAAAATAGAACTATGAACGAAGATAAAAGTTTTTGGTTTTTACGTACCTAACCATTTCAGGTAGTATTATCCAATTTAGTACTTATCCTCATATTCATAAATGCCCCTGATTCTAATCATGGCAAAAGTTCCAAGTCATATATCGATATAGCATATGGAGAAAGTATTTTGGATATGCCATCACACACATTTTGGTTGCATATCAGTAGATTCTTGTGATTTTTGAAATCTTGAAACTTATTGATATAATTGTCAATTATACGGTACAGACCAAAAGATACCATGTGTGTACGTATATAAGACAACACTTGGGCGTTGACTCGTGTCGGATAGTTAGATACCAGCAATGAAATACAAACTGATTTTAGATTGATAAATGATGCAATGCTGTGACTTGCAGTAATAAACCTTTATTAGTCACACACCTATCTATCTACGGTAACGATCTCCTTGGGACTTCACTGCATCATAGCCAATATCAGACTTGGATGGGAAACGTTCTTCATCTTCAAAGGATGTTTCATGTCCTCCATGTCTGTTTTTTTTTCAATTAGACGCATGTTTAATTTGGGACTACGTATGCTCCTACCGAATAGTGTTTAGTCTCATAGATATAGAAGAGAGATGGACTGCCAACTCCGATATCACTCTCGCTGTTTCTAGCCATTGAGCTTGAGGTCACAAAAGGTCAGAGGAAGATGGTAGTTACACTTCCTTTATCATCATATAACGTCGTATGTTCAATCTCGACGATCCTTGTTGACTTCACTTACGGTATTCGACGTATTTTGACAATTCGATTTTCCAATGAAACTTCAAACCGGAAATGAAGTACCCATCGTCCTCTGGACACAAGGTCAAGGTCACTGAGGTCGAGTTCGCAGTCAATCTATCTTCTATGTCTATGCTATGTCTATCATTGTTGTTGTTTGTTCTGATCCCGCATGCATCCTTAGTTATGAAAATTATCACGCATGGTATAAATTATTCTATTGGTCAGTACGGAGGTATTGGCCGAATAACAAGGTTCTTCATCTCGAACTGTCACCGAAATGTCCAGTCTTGAACTTTTCACAGTACTTGATACGGTCATGAGCATGGTTAATACGATATCATTCAATTGGAGCCAGTGAAAAAATAGGATAGGAAATAATAATGAGAACATGCTACAGAGCTTTACTGCAAATGTTTCCACCTTTATTTACAAACTTACATGAACATGGAAATGGATGTACCATTATGACGTAATGGGGCTACATGAATATTAACACCACGATTATGGGCCACATATGTTGGCGGATTCATAAGACATTCAGCGACACTCCAGTGAAGGGGGTGTACCCTTTACGTAGGGTCGCCAACTTTATACTAGTGCCGTAACTTTCGACATCACTGAGGGTCTGTCTTGACTTCGGTCCTTTGTTGGCTCCGACTGTTGACTCACATCGCTTGTAAATATGGGGTTCCTGCCCACGACCACAGTCATGTGATGCTTGTCTGGGGCACCAATATGGGTGATCAACTTGATCAGACCAGACCTCGGGTATGGGGTCTCTTCAAAAGAGGGAAACACTGTAGCATTATGACGTATGGGACTACACGAACAGCACAGATGCTGGCAGACTTATAAGACATTTAGTGACCCACCGGTAATGGGGTTTACCTCTTCATCGTGCGGCCGCCAAACTTTACACGGGCAAACACTAAATCCCTGTTTCTGTTCATATATTAACACAATTGATAACCAAAACGTGTGTCAAAACATGTACAATTATTGTGTTTCTGTGGTGTTCACAACATGAATTCTATATGAACATCACAGTCTCATAGACGTCCAGATTTCTTCAGTACGTGCTGACATATCTCTCCCAGCATGTCCTTGGCAGATACACATGTTTCCACACTCTGGAGTGAAGGAGGTGTGCCAGTAATGTGGTAGACGTATGCGTCTCTTTTCCAGTCCACAATACTATTCGTGCTTTCGTGGTGAATGTGACGAAAGTGGAACCCTTTAACCCAGGTCGGATGGCAATATCCCTCCTCAAAGGCACACATCACTTGCAGATGAGGGTTAATGAAGGCCAAGTGTGGATGACGTTCAAGGACTTTGTACGGTTGGTACACACAGTTCCAGTGGAAGCTGTCCTCATGCAGCCATTTGAACGTCTCAAGAAACCTTCGGAAGAATTCTGCATTCTTCTTGCCGAGCATGACTCCATTGTTGATGTAGTTGGGCCATGGAGGGCGACCAGGGAAGTCCAGAGACACAACAGCATCATATGACCTGATGACGTCATCGAGAGGCTTTACAATTATTGTGTCCACGTCCATGTAGAGACCTCCATACTTGATGAGGATATCCAGTCTGAGAACATCTGACCAGTGCTGAATGGCCTTGATGTCTTTGTCATAAACCTTTCCACTGTTGGGGTGCCGATAAAGTAAGACAATTTTTGGTTCTTGTTTGATCTTATTCCAAAATTCTCCCGACAGTGGGGATTCTGAATGGATGTAGACGTGCTCCACTTCAGCCACATATATCAGACTTAACACAGACAAGTAGAAAAGGAAATCAATTGGTTTCCCTCCCATCCACACAAGGTGGGCAATATTGGGTGCTAATGTATCAGTTGACTGTCGAGGAATGATTGTTTCTGTAGTTCTGTAATAAACTCGTCGAACCAGTTCTGAGAATAAATCAGGTGCTGTCCAGAACTGTTCTGGGAAGATTTTCTTATCCATGGTGACACACAAACTATCTGGGGTGAGCTGTTCTTTGGTTACACAGGGTAGACATTCCTGGAAGCCAGATCCACGATCTGATACCAGTATATTTTTACTCAAGTCACAAACTGTTTCACTGTTTCGCGTTGGTGGCTGCCGCAGTTGATCAGCATGCGTATTCAGTATTACATTCTCATGAATGTATATTCCACCTGAGCTTTTCATTATCTCTAGAACGAAGTCACCTGT
This sequence comes from Terebella lapidaria, assembly GCA_949152475.1. Taxonomy (NCBI): domain Eukaryota; kingdom Metazoa; phylum Annelida; class Polychaeta; order Terebellida; family Terebellidae; genus Terebella; species Terebella lapidaria. Next base: position 6,168,409 of record OX424562.1, read on the forward strand.
GGTAACATTGCCTGCGCATACCAGGTTGGTTGGTTGTTTGATCGGGACTGTAACGAGGTGCGGATACAGGTCTTGTAGCTCCTCAAACCAGGTGTGGTACAGGTTCTTGTCCGTTTGTGGCAGGCGCTCGTAGTAGAAGAATATGTTGTCTGGTTGTAAGAAACGAATAACACTCAGCACACTGAGAAAATTGGCAAAGTCAAATTGCCTCGTGCCACACCACGCATAGAAAACAATGTTTGGCACGAGTGTTGAATCTAAGTTTGATGCAACTGGAGGTACTTCGTCTCCAAAAACAGTCATACCATACACGGCGTCTAACATGAGTCCTTTAGGAACACGTGCTTCCAGTTGTGTTGTGGTCTGCACTGTCGCAGGTTTAGTATCAGGTTCACTGACAGTAGACATTGGTTCTTTGACCAAGTTATCAGCATTGCTGGTACTATGCTCGTCCTTGTCTTTCATCCTGTACAGTAATATGCCGTGGTAGATCACAATTGTAATTGTTATTAGGAAGTACTTACAGCTAGTTTTTCGCTTCATTGTTACAATTTTGCACATCGTGTTTTTTTTCAAGCTGAATAATTTTGTAGTATACGATCCCAGATGTACTAGATGTGTTTATGACATGATATTGATGTTTACATTTTGTACAATAAACTCTCACCTGTTCACAGACCAATATTATTGCCTTTTTTTGCAATAATTACAATGCGGTGACATTTCGGAATGTGTTTTAGTGTCTATTACAGCCTTAGTGTTGGCAATCAATATAGTCAGTAGACATGGCCCTGATACTGTCAGTATCCGATATGCAGAACATCATGCAGTTATCTGAAACAAATTGAAAATGTTCGTACATGAAATAAAATAAAGGTTGAAAATCGTTAATTTCCATGTGGATGTATGCTACGATTTGAAAAAAATTTCGTAGATCTCTGAATAGGGAACACATTGAATATTGCCTAACCGATAGAATTTCTTTGTACACCTAATCATCGATACCAGGTTGTGTTGAAATACAAAGAATGACATTGGAGATATTTAGTCCTTGTGGCCAGAGGCGACAGACAATACACATGTACATATGAACTTTTTCCATTACATGTTATGTATTGAAATGTTATATTGAGATTATTGGGCGCTGAGTCGTCTGTATGTCTAATTCCTTCAAATATTTGGAGAACTCCTCATGAGACTTTTTTCCTCATGTAAAAATTACGATACATTATGATTGAATATATTCATTAGGAAAGAAAGGATCAATGCCCATGCAAACGAAGCATACTACATTCGCATTTCAGAAAGAGCAGCGAATATATACAGTAACATTGCTTGTCACGCCAACCAGCTATCAGTCCATTATACATGAAATTCTACTGTCACAGTGATGTCCAGCTGAAATTAGCTGTGCTCGTCAAATATTGGCGATTACTTGTGAGAAACAGGAAAGACTTTAGGACGAGCATGTTACATGACATCAGTCGACTCGGGTATATACGTGATTGCACCATTCGTGACACGAAAAGGGACATGTGATATTGGCATCAATCTAGTTTCGAGTCTGTTATAAACTAGTTTGATACTGGTTAGTTGGGTGAAACTATGTGTGGAATCAACTTTATGATATGAAATTATATCCAAATTCACGACTGAAGCTTATATCTGTAATATCTGTTTCATGGACTTTGTCCAAATCAACTCATTATCTGTTTTGAGCCATTTCCAGCGAAAAAAATTCTTCGCCTTAGAAATTATTCCACCTAATTTTTCCTTCATAATAGGAGCTGTGTGGAGTAAACTCTACAACACCTCATGATAGAGCTTAAATGTAAGTATCACTCTGTTACCACCAATACAGCCAAATTTTGATGATTCCAATAACAAACGTGTAATACAACATTTTGCAATAGAAACAAAGCCCACTCTGTTACCACCAATACAGCCAAATTTTGATGATTCCAATAACAAACGTGTAATACAACATTTTGCAATAGGAACAAAGCCCAACCAAATACTTTATCAAAAGACACACTGGTGTCATAAGGGGCAGACAGTGTGGTTAATGTAGTTGTTTCTACTGTACACCTGATGGAATTGCCCAACAACCTATGAAAATAATTTAGAAATCTGAAACAAACCCCATGGAATAGATATATGACCAGTACATAAGTACCTAATAACAAGCCAAAAGGCTACTGAGTTGATATATTGGCACATTCAGATGGGAAGTCACATGTCTTCTGTGGTGATCTTGTATTTGACCTTCACTCACCTTGAAAGGTCAGAATGGCATTTTTTATGAAATCAAAATATGACAAGGCAATCAAAGATTGCAGACCGTCGCCCCACTGATTCAGTCACTTTACAGATTGAATACCTTTTTAACGCAGCATTCTATTGAGTGTTCGCAGACTGACCGAAAATACGAATAGAAAAACATTGATCATTTATAGGTGGCACAAGTTTCAATGAGTACATGCATTTTTGTATGTTCTGGAAATTTTATGTATATGACGTCATTGTGATGTCAGTCTATGTTGTAGCGCCAAACAAGAGATATATCCGAAATCTGAGGCTCAAGACACTCCTCATAATATAAAACTCAACAGGTTTTCAAAAGATTTGAAAATTCGACCTTGGCACCATGACAACTTGACCCCAATTATCTCACCAACTCCAGATCGTATGGAAACTTGTGATTGTAAATTACTTTTCTGCATGTTATGGTGCAGCCGCATCTCTGTATCTCGCTTTGACACGGGAGTTATTAATGAAAATGTGTTTTACGGGTTCTCAGTAACATAGATCTGACCTTGTTAGGTCTTATTGAGTTCCTGGCCTGTAAGATGCATTTCAAGTAGCGATTTCATGCCATCTTAACAAAGTTATGGCATTTTCAAATATCGGGAAATCAGTGTTTATGACGTCATTGTAACATCACTTGACGCCGTATTGCCAAGAATAAGGTATACCTGGAATAGTGGGCTCAAGATATTTGGAACGATATACTACTCGACATAGTGTGCAGAGATTTGCAAATGACCTTGACATTGATACCTGGCGAATAATCCCAAGTTTGAAGTCTCTACAATGATTTGTTCAGAAGTTATGGCCAAATTATGGAATGAGTACATGCATTTTTGACGAAGTTGTGACGTTTGGAAATTCTTGAAATTTTATGTATATGACGTCATTGTGATGTCGAAATCGAGGAGGATCGAACCACGGTGCTACCAATTCATCCCTTCAATTTCCAAGTCGATAAGACCTTTCCTCTCCGAGTTACATGCCAATACAAACATACGTACATACATGGCTCAACACTAAATTTCTGAATTTTGGTAACCTTGTTTAGCCTTTAGGACAAGTTCTAAACTTGTACATTTTTGTTTGCCGGTGCCGTATCGTCTGAGCTTCTCGGAAATAATTCTTTGCATTGAGTATTGGTGCTGGTTCTCTCAAAAGCGTACGAACGCAACATTTGACAAGAACACAACATTTGATAGTGTGCCACGTTTTGTCTACTGCCAACAGAAGCATCTCCATTGTGCATAACTTAGATCTAATAATATTCCAGACAAAATAGTGTATTGACAATTTTTTTACCCATCGAAATTGTTCTGGGACATCCATTATATTTTGTTGCCCTTGTTTGTTTTCAGGCTAGTTTCATTAGTTGTATAAAAGAATCATCCTGCAGTGAATACTATCTGTAGATATAATTCTTATATTTGAAAGATCCGAAACTGACTTTCTTCTGCTTTACTCCTTCATATATAGTTAGCAGTAATTTGATAGATTCACATGAGTTTTTCACTGAGAAATGTTATCTGTAAATTGAGCTGTATTGAATTCAGTGTAGATGTCATGAATTGTGGAATTACATTTCACTCGATTTCATCATGAATAATTTCAATGACGCTAAAGTTAATTAGAGTGACTCAATATCCTCGAGTTTCGTTGATTCATGGTACCGGTATGCAAAATAATGCCTTTAAAGTAAAAACTTTTAAAATAAAACTTTTCCACACTAGGCATGTTGGAATTTCTGTTCCGGTGTGTCAACATGCCTTTAAAGTTATTAAAATAACACTTCTATCTCGGCAGTTCCTATGCTTCATTCTGGCCTATTAGTGAAGTTTTGTCTTCGCACGAGATCGATCTATCTGTGATGCGAGTGAGCAGTTACTATGTGTAATAAATAATGAGTAATTACTATGTGGGTGCTCGAGATCTTTATCAATTCCATCAGCTTCGTCCCTCTAATACCTCTTTCATGTCACCGAATTATCACATAAGAACCTCTATTGCGAGAATTCTTTGAATAGGAGTGGCTCAGTTAATTGGCAACATCAGCAAAAACCTCACAAATTCGCTTTGTAACCGCAGTTTTTGTCTGAAGGCCTTGGTGTCCTTTCTGGGAGAATACAGAGGGGTTATAATCGACGAATGAGGTGTGAGCTGTAGTGGGCAAAAAAAATCAATATCAATATAATTAGTGCATTGGAGTGAGACCTGGCGTTTTAGCAAGACGTATTGATAATGCCAAATCAAACAGTAATCATATAAAAGAGTTCAACAATTCACTAGGTGTTTGCCATGAATGATGAAGCTACGAAAGACACTACAGTGTTAGGACGAGTTTAATTATTGCGAAGAATTTGTTGTACAAAACCCACGAGTATTTGGACATACTTAGTTGCAAAGAGTATTCGCTAAAGGAAATATTCACTCAAAATGTTATACTTCATATTAGTGATTTTTTTCAATGTGATGTGTAACCCGAGATACAGACTGTATCACAAAGCAACTGCATATATTTCCATATGGTATTCATCTTAAACCACGACATTGATATTTTCCCTGTATTTGTACTTGTAACTGTACTTATGATTGATGTAATCCCCTTATATACCCAAGTTCGCTCAATTTAGAAATCCGAAACAAACGCCATGGAATAGATACAAGACAAGTACATAGGTGCCCAATCACAAGCCAAAAAGACACTGAGCGTATGGTATCCTCGGGGACAGATTTAACGTCCACCAGCAGCGACACCGGCTCAGTAGTATGGATGCAAGGATAAATCCATTACAACCAAGACAACTCAATTTTGATTATGACAGTAGCAAACGTAAAATACAACATTTTGCAATAAAAACAAAGCCCGAGCAATTAGCTTACCCGAAGACACACTGGTGTCATCAGGGACAGAAAGGGTGTGAAATGTAGTTGTTTCTATTGTACACCTGCTGGCATTAGCATACAACTGCCAAACAAGATATGAAACTAATTTGGAAATCCGAACAAACCGCATGGAATAGATACAAGACAAGTATATAGGTACCCAATCACACTTTTAAAAAATTAGTTAATATTATTTCGTCCTCATAGTGGTGATCTGTTTGTCAGAACCTGAAAATTCATTTCGCAGATAAACTCTTCCAAAACAACCATCCCAGCGTTTCAAGCTGTGCTCCTTGAGGTCGTGTTCAATGTTTTACATCACGAAGTATATCCTCAAGGACACTGGAGCAACATTCAGTGAGAGTTCTCACGTGGTAAGTGCTGCAAAATTTGGTATTTTCCCATACAGGAAACACTATTGCACTATCGTTTCAACAGAGTTCATTTGATTACAAAGAATGCTTAGCAAACGGAGCTCAGATTTCCGTTTTTGCATAGGACGTATGAAGATCGTGCTTTCGTGTCATATCGGCTCTGTAATACATGCTCTATCGTAAATGCAACTCAGATACATATTTTAGGTGTAGACTGTCTGTTTACCAATGAATGAGTTTTTCGTCTAGTATACGTACATGTTCTGGGATGCCAATATTATTGTAATATGCATTTCACGAAAACACCAAAGCATGGTCGTGTAAGATACCATCAACTCAGTAGCCTTTTGGCTTGTGATTAGGTACTTACGTACTTATCATATATCTATTCCATGGAGTTTGTTTCGGATTTCTAAAATATTTTCATAGGTTGTTGGGCAGTTGTATACTAACTCCATCAGGTGTACAGTAGAAACAACTACATTTAGCACACTGTCTGCCCCTGATGACGCCAGTGTGTCTTTTGATAAACTGTTTGGTCGGGCTTTGTTTCCATTGCAAAATGTATTTTACGTTTGTTATTGGAATCATCAAAATTTGGCTATATTGGTGGTAATAGATTGATACTAACATACAAACGTAATTACTGATAACCCTTGACAATTACAGGTTATGGAACGGTATCGATTTTACTTATACAGTCAAAACGGAGCATGAAGGTACTATATTTTTTAAAAATCACAGTTTCTGCTCGAATTGCACAGGTAATGGTGTAGAAAGGCTCTTTTTTATAGTTTGTATGCTTGCAGGACAACCATTTCCCTTCCTAAATGTGAGTTTCCAAGATGCAATAGGCTTTCACTGGGCCGAAGCACAACTGAGTAAATCGGCTTACTTTATCGTTTGTTTCTCGAGGTATTCGCCAGATGTCAGTCAAGTGCTTATAGTGAACGATATATCCCTACAACTTATGCTGATTTTCTAATACTTTAGAAGTCATACAAGGCGTTCACACGTTAAATTTATTCGGAGATTGAAAATATTTTACCAAGTATTTTCCAGCAAAACATTACAATGGGATTGTATGTGATTCTTAAAAGTGTAAAGTGACTTACATGCGTTGAATGCAGCACACACTTGCGCATCTTCGTCATACCTTGATGCTGTCTCGAGGGGCCTCTAGCCACAAGTTTGGATCTGATATGGTATTACACCTGCATCAACATCGGGCCGAGGTGCACTTGTAGTTATTTCTGAGTGCATTTTATATGGCTTTGAAGTGTGGCGAGAATTGAGAATCTTTGAGCGTTTGAAGTACGTAATAGAACACCGTATGGGCGCAATTAGGATGATCATGATGAGGTGGTCATGAACGGAGACAATCCATTTAGCATGCAAGTGCATTATTGGATGAACACATCACAAATGGTAATAATAGATCAACCACGTTTGAGCAAAGATTGTATTTTATGTAACAAATTATACCTCACAATGACCCATTTCAAGATGATGTGTGCTCTTAGTAGGCAAGATTTCATGATGCGTCTTTTTCAACTACATTTTTAGTTTCTGTGTCCAATTCTATACAGGTACAACAATGACGATCAATCAACCACAGTGCAAAATAGCTGTTTCACATTGTTTCGTAAATGTATTTAAGCTAACAACAAAATATTTGGTTCCAATTATATTACAAGCCCAATATTTGTCAGTGCAAATGAATGTACTATGATAGTAGCGAAATATATACTGTTTCATAAAAATATAAGATGAAATGACATACAGCAGTAAATGGTCATGGAATATGTGTGAAATAATACACTGTTACTGAGGCGTTATACACGATATCATGCCGAGCGTCAGCGAGGCGTGATGATCGTGTATATCGCCGAGGGGTGACAGTGTATTATTTGTCATACATACCGAGTAAAACCGATTGTTTTTAATACCGAAAACGACCAGAACCTCCCCAAATAATGTGAAATGGTCCTCATATCGCCCCTAGAGCAGGATATGAACAATGGACTCGCCCGTCGCGCTTCACTTCAGCAAGGCCTTTACATGTGAGACGTACGTCTGCTCCACACGTAAGAGCAATACATAACCTAACCTAGGTGGCGCCAGTGTTACCTGGTATCGACACCATTTTTATGAGAATTTCGTTTGTTGACACAACTCCTAGTAATGCCATACAAGGCTATAAACGTTAAATTTGTCGTGCGCCTTCTACATGCAAATGATAGATTGAAAACCTCTTAGACTGATCATTGATTGGTCATTCCAGTCATACATCCGTATCACTGATGGTTATACTTTATCCCCAAACCTCCTGTTTGGTCGCTGCTTTGACACCTATCGTCAAATGGATATGGGTTCAGTATGAACACCACAAACATATTGCAACATGACATCTATATAATTCTGCCTCGACCCACAGTGTGTGCCGTCAACCGAATTAACTTTCGGCAATAATGACAATGACTCAAACAAACACGTGTTGTTGTTGTTTTGGCATACACAGTTTGTACACTTGTAGTTGTTGTTGGCTAGTTCCACGCAAGGAGGCGCAATATCGCCTCGTGGGATTTTTCATATAACACACTCTCTCTAGGTATGTATCGGTAAACAATTGGCATTCTCTGTAAGTTTAATTATGCCTGGTGACATACAAAAATCTATCTTCTCCAGGTGTGGAAAATGGCTCTGCCGTGTTGGACTCTGGCTGCTCTGGTCTCTATCCCGATGTTCTTTATGTACCGAGTGACCTTCATGGAGGATCCAGATAGTCAAGTTTCCAACAAACCCACATAATGGACCAGACATTAATTGCATTGCAACACAGGGTTTTAGCTATGGATTGGTGTGCTATTGTGAACTCAACTAGATTTTTGTACAGTATTTTGAGCAAGTGTAAATGCAACCAACTTTTTGAATAAAACAAGTGTGCTACCAAATAAGGTATTTCAATTAGAGTCGACGTCATTTCACTGGAAATGTATTATATCATTTGCAATAAATACAAAACAACACGAACTTTTGTGAGATAAATAAGAACGCATCGATGTCCAGATGACAAAATGAGATAATTGTCAAATGTGAATCTATGTGACATAGTCTGAGTTTTCTTTCCTGTCATATACATGAATTCAATTAACTATTATATCATCTCACCAATCACTATTTGTAAGTGGAAGATAAAATACATGCTTTGCACGCATGAATGGAGAAACATGAGACTTCTGTCGGTGTTAAACAAATTGTAATTGTACCTTCCAAACCACGTTCTTCGTTGAAATAGGATAAACCGTGTGAGGCAAATTATTGCATATTTATATCTGAAACATTAAATGATTGGTCTGGGATTCTACCGGGTTAATTTTGACAGGTGAATCATCCCAAGATAACTATTTTATGCTGTACTTTTTTGCATGTAAGTATGGAACGTAGATACGAACTACAAAATTGACTGAACAATTTGGGTCCACCCATCCAACTAAATATCCTGAACTATTTCATTGTACTTGTCTTTTCGAACATGGCCTTTCTACATCATTTATCTGCATTTTGTATATCAGTGGATATGGTAATAGTATTTTTGATGAGGTCGATGCGTTTTGTTTTCAAAATGGATTAAGGCCACATTGAGAAGCGAGAGTCGTCATCTTGAACAAATAAACTATAACGAATTTCACTCACGGTGTGGGTTGAATATGCTTTGCTAAATTTCCATCCAGCATTTTTATCTTGTGTGTGGAATTCTAAGTATATTGGAGTGCATAAAATGGTTGGAAAAATAACGTGAAAGTGGACGTTTGGAGCTAGCTACATCTATTTCCCTAGGAATACAATGATGACCATACAAAACACAAGTACTTTTCTGAGTTAAATGGGAATCAGTTATACACAAGATAACAGGTATCTGATCGTCGCGTTTCAAAGTCTGTTGCTGCAAATACTCGCTATGTTAAACCTACCGTACCGAAAACTTAAGTTGACCCCTATACATGTACTGAGTTCCTGCTACACGCAGGGTTTAGCGATACATCTATTTCCCTAGGAATACAATGATGACCATACAAAACACAAGTACTTTTCTGAGTTAAATGGGAATCAGTTATACACAAGATAACAGGTATCTGATCGTCGCGTTTCAAAGTCTGTTGCTGCAAATACTCGCTATGTTAAACCTACCGTACCGAAAACTTAAGTTGACCCCTATACATGTACTGAGTTCCTGCTACACGCAGGGTTTAGCGATAGAAATAAAAAAGAAATCGGAACACCTCACAAATGTGCAGAGTACAACAATTATAAATGAGGAAGACAGATTCATTGTTATGGCATTCCTTGTTGAAAATTGCTCATTAACCTGGTCTACCACAACCAAGTGAGCAGTTTTCCCACAACATTTTTCCCCAATCCACCAGTCATGCATTGCTATATATTTCCCACCTATTTTGGCATAAGTAACTATTTGCACCATGACTATACATAACTACTTGTTTTTGTGCGTTGTAAGGAAGTAGCCTCGTTTCGAGGTCACAGGACAAAATGGCTAGTATCTCGCTTATTATCGACTTTACAGCTTAGGTATTAATTGTGAACATATAGGGAATGATATATGCTGAGTATTGTCATGATCTTGAACTTGGTCATTGATTTTATTCTCAAGGTCAGAGCACAAAATAGCTAATCTCTCATTTATTATCAACTTTAAATCTTAAAAGTCCATAGTGGACATATAGGAAATGATATATGCTGAATATTGTGATGACCTTGAATTTGACCTTTGACCTCATTTTCAAGGTCAGAGATCAAAATGGCTAATATCTCGCTTATTTTCAACATTATAACTTAGGAATCCATGGTGAACATATAGGAAATGTTATATGCTGAATATTGTGGTGACCTTGAATCTGACCTTGGCATCATTTTCGAAGTCAGAGAACAAAATGGCCAATATCTCGATTATTATCGACTTTGTAGCTTAGGAGTCAATTGTGAACATATAGAAAATGATATATGTTGAATATTCTCTTGAACTTGACATTTGGCCTTATTTTCAAGGTCAGAGGACAACATGGCTAATATCTTGCTGATTAAATCAACGTTACAGCCTAGGAATCAATTGTGGACATATAGGCAACGATATACGCTGAAAATACTCATCATCTTGAAGTTGACTTTTGACATTTTCTGGGTCACGGTACGATATAGCTAATATCTAAAATATTAATACCAGAATACATAGAACAGGTGATGGGCTATTATTTATTTAACATACATACATTTGACATTTACCGTATACATAAATATATATGAACCATATAAACGCCCCCAGGACATACAAACACCAGGCTTGAAGGGTAACAAACAAATATTACTGGGGTATAATTACGGGTGGGTGGGGTTGAAACATTTAACAAGACTGATACAACTGGACAGAGCGCTCAGTCGCCCGTGTAGAACAAAGTACAACAACATGAGCAATAAGGTTACAGGCACAGTGAGAAAGAGTAATAGGAATGTATACTACATTAACAATTGTTACCCTCGCCTAGGATAACAAATATTTAATACCAGAATACATAGAACAGGTGATGGGCTATTATTTATTTAACATACATACATTTGACATTTACCGTATACATAAATATATATGAACCATATAAACGCCCATGACGCCCAGTCTAGTTAGAGTTTGTGGAAACACAGGTATATGGATTGAGATAATTGAATAGTGATGACAAATTAGTACGTCTTGATATGCGTGCTGAAAAAGATGCAAGCAGCGGGGCTGGAGATCGGATGTATCGCTGGTAAGCGTTGCTGCTCCACCGTCCCAGGAGCTGGATCTCCCAATCCGCCAAACCAGAAGCCGCAGCACTCGTAGCTGATCCGGATCGGTAGCTGTGACCAGAGTATTCACGGCTGTCGAACCCGAGCATCGACAGCGCCAACCGGGTGTGATAGACGAAGACTTGCTTAGAAAGAACAGCCTTCGAATCAAACAGAAACAAGGCCTCCTCAGGCCCTGCATTGGGACGTGACTGCATCATAACTTGTATAGCGCAGTAGGCACACACTCGAGTACGGGTACAACCGACATATACCAGTACACCCCGGCTGCACTTGTCTGTTTTTGAATGTTTGATCATAACCGATAATTGTTTTTTGGCAATATCCACTGTTAGGTCCCCGACGCACAGTTGACTGCGAGGATCAATTACTGCACTGCTCATTATCGTCAGTTCACCAGCCCGTAGACACCCGAAAAAGGCTAGCGTCATCGCTGCCCAGATGACGGCACCGTCACGAAACTGTAGCACCTTCGACTGCATTCTCTCCAGGATGTCGTAGGTGATTGGTAGTTTTTGCGTAACTACCCCTCGGGATGCGTGGAATGCCTTGAGAGCCTGTTTTAGACGCAATAGGCCAGCCAATGGATTCTGGTGACCTTCCATGATATGTAGCGACCTCACGGCTGCCAAGTAAACACGGACGCTGGAAAACTTCAGGCCTTCACTGTACAAATAAGCGACGTATAGCAGCAGGGTATCTTCAGTGGCAGGCAGAGGAGGTAATTGATGACGGGCGCGTGAAGTCGTATTTTGTGTCGTTTTGCGTCTATGTGTGGTCTACATCATGTCTGACCAGGAATTGGAGGACAGGGTTACAGAAGAGTCCATGGACTCGCAAAACACATCTGCAAAGTCCTCTGAAATGGCGGATGTGAAACAAAAACTGTGTACCAATTGCAAACAACCTGTTCGTGGCCATATCGGCCCGACCGGTAAGAAATGCGCAGTTACGGACGGTGCACACAACACGGCTGAAGTTTATGGTCTCGACACGGGTGACAGTACCGCTGCTGTGAAACTTGACCCAACCCAACGGCTCTTGGAACAGCTAGCAGCGAATATGGCCGAACTGAGCGTCGGGATGTCAGCTATGCAACAAACTAACGTAAGAATACTGGATACACTTCGCAGATCGACCCTTCTTCAGTCGTCAACTGCCACGCTTGCCCCGCCACCGACCTCCGTGCCTACTTCGCCAACGCCGAATAATGAAACAAAGCAGATCCCTCTTCCGTTGGGTGGTGCCGCTTCGGACCGCATCGTCAGAAATGTAAAAGCTGGTGAGTTTGTCAACCTTGCCGACTTTTTGCCCGCTCAACAAGATATTAGTATATCGGGTGAACTTGAGTCGTACGTTGATGATAATGGATCTGTACAGTTTCGTCAAAAGCGCAGCAAGCGGGTCGTTGATAGTCTATCATCCTGGCTGTCCGCTTGGAGTAATTATGAAGCGGTTTTGGTAACTGCTTTTCCGGATCTGTACAAGAAACTGTCCCCTTATCGCGCATTCATCCAAGCTTGTGATCGCAAATATCTATGGCACGCAGTGTATGCCTATGACTGCCGTTTTCGTGCCAAATTGTCTGCAGCGAAATCGTGGGACTACGAAAAAACTGACACTGATCTGTACGTAACCATCTTTGACACCACTGCTGTGAAGCGCGGGATCAAGCAGTGTCATCGCTGCAAGTCTCTGGACCACATGGTATCAGAGTGTCCATTTCCAGCGACAGCCTCGATGGAGGAGAAGAAGAAAGCGTCGCCAGGTTCTGGAGGCCGCTGGGCGTCTCGCGAGAAATGGCTCCACCAAGGACGCGAAGGATGTCACAACTACCAGACTGGAAAGTGTACAGACACAGGCTGCAAACGAGCCCATGTCTGTAAGTCGTGCAGGGGTCCTGAACCCTTCCACAGGTGTCCAAATTGTCATTGAGGCGAGGCCAGTGCTGCACTATGAGGCCCTATGTGACAGCTTGTCATCCCATCCAGATAAATCCTTTGTCAATCGTCTTGTGAATAGCTGCAGATATGGAGTAAATGTCGGTTTTCGGGGTGTACGTAGAACTGTTATAAGTGATAACTGGCCTTCGGCTTCTAAGTTCAACACCAAAGTATTAGAGACAATAGATCAAGACGTCAAGCTCGGCAGGAAAGTCGGTCCTTTTCCTATCCCACCTTTCGAAAACTTTGTCGGTTCGCCGATGGGCGCATTTCAGAAAAAGCGCTCGAAGAAAGTCCGTGTCATTCATGATCTGTCTTGGCCTCCGGGACAATCTGTTAATGACGGAATATCACGTGAGGAGTTCACGCTCCAGTACATGACAATGGATGATCTCACACAGCGGGTAAAGGTCTACGGACCAGGAACTCTCTTAGCAAAGCTAGATTTAGCTGATGCTTTCAAACATATAATGGTAAGACCGGAAGATTGGGATCTATTAGGAACATCTGTCAAGCGACTTGTCAATGGTGTTCCCACCACCCAGTATTACGTAGATGTTGTGTTACCATTCGGTCTACGTAGTTCACCAAAACTTTTCAATGACTTTGCTAATGCTCTGGAATTTATAATGCTCGCTAATGGTGCCTCCGAATGCCAACATTATATGGATGATTTTGTCACGATGGGGCCTCGTGCTACGTCTCAGTGTGCTTCAAATTTGGACATAATGACCCGTTCGTGTAATCTGATTAACTTCGCTATCAACCCTAGTAAAATTGTTCCACCAACTGACGTGATTGAATTTATTGGTTTCATTGTTGACACCAATAAAATGGAACTTCGTATCTCTGAGGAACGTCTTCAACTGATCAAGTCAGATCTCATCAAGTGGCAAAGCAAAAAGGTGTGCTCAAAGCGTCAGCTGTTGTCATTGATCGGCAAGTTGATATTCGTGTCGAAAGTCGTCCGATCGGGTAGGACCTTCGTAAGACGGCTCATAGATCTCTCCAGAAGCGTCCTCCACCTCCACCATCGCATCACCCTGAACTCGAGTGCTCGCGCTGACATCAAGTGGTGGCAAATTTTTCTACCTGCTTGGAATGGCATCAGCTTATTCTACGACGATCGATGGACAACTAGCGTCGATTTGAAGCTCTACACTGACGCCAGTGATATTGCTGTAGGAGCTTATTTCAATGGGAAGTGGATGTTTAAGCTCTTGACTTTTGTCGAAAAATCACACAGCATTAACTGGCGTGAACTGTACGCAGTTGTGTTAGCCATTGCCACTTGGGGAAAATATCTCAAATCGAAACGGATTATGCTATTTTGTGAAAATATGTCTGTATGCCATATGATAAGAAGTGGTACTTCTAAGAATGATAAAATCATGTCCTTAGTTCGAACAATGTTCTACCTGTGTGCTTGTTATGAAATTGAATGTTCGTCGTCATATGTCAGTTCTCTCGACAATAGCATTGCTGATAGCCTGAGTAGATTACAGTTCAAACGGTTTCGTGAGTTGGCTCCGTTGTCAGACGAGCACTTAACTAATCCTGTGAATATCGATCTTGCTATTCGTTATATGTAATATGTCTCTAGTATGTCGTGTATATTTGTATCCGTATTTTGATGTGTGTATGTGTGTTTGTGACCTGGCTGTCCGTTCATTTTCAGACTATTTGTCCAAAACAGACTTGAGTGCTATTGCCGAGGATCTAATACGAAATAGTCTTCGGGCCAATACCAAGAGGACGTACAATTCTGCCCAGAAGCGTTTCTTTCATCTATTATCCGGTAACCTTTCTTAGCCCTTGGACTAATTTTATATATCTCTTCAAGAACGTTTATATTAGTGAACAATTTATGAAATTTCAACTCTCAGACCTAAAGAGTAGACCCGTTTTAGTATTGCACTTGTGCATGTCGTGTATGTGTTTTGGGAACTCCCATGAATTTAGTAATTACCTTTATTCATAATCTCAGTGTGTAAATAAACTTTTTTCTAGATGATTATCAGCTCAGCAATAAAGTAAAAATGGTTTAAAGCAAATGCCTTCGGAAATAGTCAAAATTTCCTTGAAAACTATATTTCATAGTAAACATGTGAAATTAACTGAATGAGACATACTGACATCAAATGTTATGATTCCAACCGTCCTTTTGAGAAATTTTAGTCATTTGGACAGGTAATTCCCGCGTAAATACAGGAACCGTATGCATCACACGCAGATGTAAACAAAGCATAAAAGTACGAGATGAATTGACAATTTCACGCACATCTCGGTATAACACTGATCATTCTCTCATATTAACTACAGTTTTTATTCAGATACAACTGGGTACTCGATGTGGATTTTTGAGGGCAATGTGGGATTGGCACACTTCGATTCTTCATATACAAAACTGGCATAAAATGTGTGTTATAACAGATGGAAAGACAACGGATTGTGATCGTAAAAATCATTGTGCTCGTGTTTTAGTATCTTGTATTAGATGTGTTGCACCAAAATTTAGTTTTGAAATAAACATTGCATACACTCGATATTTGCTTCAAAGCCCAGTGTTAAGGTTTTGTGGCTGGGCAATTTCATGCCATGGTGTGACAACTTATCCTCACGCACCATTATGCCCGTACGTACTATCCTGTGGCAGAGCCTCAGCGCAGATTATTTGCTCATTCAAGAGAGCAATGCCGAAAACGAGAGCAACATTGTTGCCTTCATGCCAGTATACGACACCCAGCAGTATGTTTCACACTCCATATGCATGAGCTTCCACTTTCCCTAGTAATGTAATTCATTGCTTTGTCATATTTCGATGGACATCCCTCGAATGTCCCATAAAGGAACGATATATGACTTAGTAATGAGATAACCACAGATAGAATAACCAGGAGAATATACACTGTCTTGTTATTGCAGGGATGGTACACCAGTAAATGCCAGTATTCGGGAAATGAATTGGGAACTAAATTGTGTATTTGCTGTAGAAACTCACGCAAATGATTGTCGTTGGAATGACGAAAGTATATATATATATTGACCTATAGCTGACTAGACAAAAGGAAATACTAATTCCATTGGCAAATTTAAACAAAATACACGATGCCATGGAAAACATCATCACACTGTGAAACACACTTCCAATGCACGACCGAAACACTTGTTCTCTACTCAGTTTACTTTGGTTATGGTTTTAGTTTTAGATTTTTTTTTCTTTTTCTTCTTCCGTCGTTTTCGTTTCTAGACGATAACGGACGTTATTTTCGGACTCCCGCCCTAGACAAATATGTGTAAGCGGTATCAGGCAAATATGTCTAAGGGGTATTAGGAATGACCTCGACTTCAACTTTTTTCGCTGAGTTGGATTTTATTTCGTCGATATCTCGGAAACGATGCGTCGTAGAGCGAAACGGACGTTATTTTCAGACTCGTCGCCCTAGACAAACATGTCTGAAGGGTATTATGGATGACCTTTGACCTTGACCTTGAATTCTTTGCTGAGTCGTCATTTTTCGTTTTCCTCGATATCTCGGTACCGTGCGTCGTAGAGAGAGACGGACATTTTTTTAGCTCGTCGTTTGAGATAAATATGTTTGAGGGTTATTAGGGATTATTTCGTCGTGGGCTTTTCATATCATCGGATGACGCTTATGTTGTGTGGAATTTGTATGTGAAATAATTTGTTGAAAGCGAACATGAAGTTCCTTGGAATCGATGCTCCAACGCCAGGTATAAATGTCTACATGAAAAAAGGAACACGAAGCGAGAGGCAGGTGCAGGCGAGGATTCGATACTAGGACTGACGTGTAGCTCTCCCAAACGCCACCGTCAATTTTCCAGGTTGGAGGGGGTCACCGCTGGGGCTAATATGATTACACATTCACGATGCCCGTACTGGGTGATTAAAGGTGAGATGCTGAAGGAAGGGTATAGATATGCACCTAAAAACAGAGGTGATGGTTCCTGGGAGGTGTAATACCTAATTACGCATTGCAATGATGTGAATAGAGTTGAATCGTGCGAAGAATGAAGGGTTAAGATTAAGCAATCTTTATTTATATTATGACCATTACTTTCGTTATTCAAAACAAGATATTGTTTGAGATACAGTATAGATATTATATATCCGAGTTGTCATTGACTTGATCTGCTCAATACCAAGATCCACTGTTATGTATCAATATTTTTACTATCACATTGAATTTATTTTTGATCTCGCGACATTTACCACTGTATAAACAGTTCTTTATGTAGAAATGAACATGGAACTTATTCGATAATAACTGGTATTTGATAAATACAATTGAAGGAAAATACAAATACCAAAGTTTTGAATAATAAATCTCTTGTAGTGAAATATAAGCAAAAATTCATCTTATTCCTTCATCGTAATACAACTCAAGATTGGTTCAAAATCAATACCACTAAGTAACAGAAGTAATATTTCTTTTGTGCTATCGCAAAATGATAAAACCCCGGAGTCTGCAATCATCGCTTGCATTGTCCACTATACCAGGATGAAGGCCCTGGTATGGGGTCAATTGGAGAGTTCTCATATTTCACATTCTGTAATGCCAGACACAATTTCTACAAACATTTATTTTACGTTGTTGATGTGTTCTATATAACGATCTGGTATATATATTGCGATGTTGTGTATGGTAATTATTTTTGATGTGTCATCATCTATGTATCAACCTATTACCACCAATATAACAATAATATGTTTTTAAAGGGCGTAGTGATTATTTACGGCCCAGCACAGATTATCATCATCAGCCCATTGTCCACACACCGTTGTTCTTGTTTTGGCACGCTTCACAACAGTACCATTCGTCTGGAAAACGGGATACAATCAGATCGAATGATGACATACATAGGCCTACAGACTTGTGAGACTTTTATCTAGACTGAAATTTTGCTTGCCAGGTAGGTCATCAGCAGAAACACCAAGGCAGCTTGGATGATACCACTCCTGTTGAGTGCATTCATCCTCCAACTGACACTGCACCACCTGTTGGTCCTCTGCGTCCCTGTGCTGTTTACATTTACAAGAATTGCTTTCTTGACACGCGGGCGAAGAGTACCAGTCATCGTCGTCCCTACAGTCATGGTTGCTGCCCAAGAACTGATGTGGAATGAAACAGCTTCACAATTTCGGCACCAAATTGTATCAGAGGATGAAACTAAGAAGATGGAGATACAGCATATGGAAACCGGACAATAACATTCACAAACGTGTACGATATATTGGTGATTTCGTATTTGAATATGTATGCCTATACACCTGCTCCGTTGCAAGTACAGGTTGTATCAACTGGCTTTGCCTTGTCGTCGGCTTTGTAACCAGCAGAAATCAGCCGCATGTCATCGGTACTTGGCCCATGGAAAACTACGTCTGCGATCCGACCAGCCAACTTATCTAACCATGGTTCCTGCTGTTCCTTCTCATCGGGGAAGTCGTCTGGGACAGTGCCTGGGTCGTCTGTGCCACACAGTTGCGTGGCTAGTAATGTCACCAGCCCGTGGCCTGTCATCTATTAGAAATTATTTGTATTTTAAACCTGTAAGTATAGCTATTCTAAAATGCTTTTGTGTATTTTTGTATTTGTTTGTATTTGTATTTGTTGTATTACTTCAATCAGGTTCCAAACATGAGCAAAGTTATCCAGTACTTTCGGCTTCAGGCCGTCCTGACCCATGTACTCTTTCACATTATACAACGTGCCCGGGATTATGGTTGCAGAATTGAGTTGATCCATGGTGATCTGTAAGTAACGTATTGTATGTTGTACATAAAGTACTATACATACAGTATACATGTATAAACCATATATTGAAAAGTTAATTTTCATCATGTTTTACTCGGAGGTGCAGTGCCTCATGATGGAATTCACGAGGGGCGATCTGCAATCTATCGAGTCTGGCCTTCGGTGTGTGTGTTCGACAGCGGGAGTTCTCGGCAGTGCGCATCCTGTCAACACTCAGGCCATCGCCGTTCACTAGAACCGTTTTGACCTGGTCACCACGTGAAGGGACATACTCATGCAGCATTTCCATGACACACAACGTACCTTCATTGGTGGAAGGGTTAGCATTGAGGACCCCTAGGCTGACAACATGAGACTTCGATCCCATTTGTGCCGAGTTTGCATGCTCAACATGCTTCGGAACAGGGACATCCCTACACCAGACCAGATGCATGATCAGAAGCCGTTTGATGATGACCATTTCTCTAAGTCTGAGGATTTCACTGGACATTTCACTGGAGTTCATATCTCATCAATTCTGCTGGAAAACACATATTTCCATCGTACATTTTGTTCAAGGTGTATAATAATGAGGAGAGATTGAAGCAGCCAAAAAAGATGAAACTATTCAACTGATCATTAGTTGTGTCTTGACGTAATGTTGTGCCTTGACGTATCTTCACTGTGTCAGTAATTGATGTGCCTTGTCCTATTGACATTTGATACAAATACCGTGAAATTGATTTAATATTTCAATTGGACGTCATTACCATGATTACGTAAATATGTAATAAAATATTATGTCTTGTAATATTTACGTAAATGTAAATGTTCTGATATTGTGATATGCTCTACCAGCTGCTAACAGAAACACTCAGTCATTTTTCTTGGATGGCACTATATTACCATACTAACTGTTTAAAAAGTATTTCCATTGTGTATTTGAGTGTGTGTGTGTTTTTCTTTTGTCTTTTACAATAAACACCTTCCATGACACTGTAGCAGTGGGAGGCTGCCTTTCTAACTCTACGGGTAGGCTGGTTGCAAAGAGATTCTTGACAATACCGCTCTTCTGTGAAACTGGGGTGTCTTTTATGTCAGGTTTCTTGCTTGAGGGGTGAATGCCAAATCTGCAGCCCGCTTCTTGCATGAGTCGAACATGCGATACCTACAATCTTTTCCTCGCCTGGGAAACTTCTTGACGTTTTTTTTGCACATTCATGGCATACAAATACGTTGGGACATGTCAATCCTGGGAATACAGTTCTTGCTGTTATTGGGGTAGCGATTTTCAGAAGACTAAATCTATTGTATGATTTTTTGGATTTTGTCGTGGTGTCTCGGCCACACGTGTGACACCTTGACTTGTTCATGCTAGCAGTGCTATGTGACAGTAATTTAAAATCACCTGTTTCCAGTCGGGTGTCAATTTTGATCAATTGCACAAAATATTTTTCCACTAGTCCTATAGGGAAAAACACAAAAACACTTGGTTAATATATCATATTTCTTTCAAGCCTGAAGGAATTACAACTTTCTCTTCAAATACCTAATACTTGTGACTATTTTCAAAAATATTTCCACTATAAGGCATTTGTTCGGAGGACTTCCACAGAACAACTTTTTCGTATCGCGTGGTCTCGCGAGACTCTCGTTACTTAGAAAAAGGGTCAAAATGGCGGAGAAAACTTGCAAAAATGATAAATTCCACAGGATACAGTCAGGCTGTGAAGGTGCCGTACGGTAGATAATAATCAACTGTATCTAATAATGGTAGCTAGTAGTTGCCACACACAACCAGTAGTTGCCATACACCATGATATAGTGCCGCACGCTCATTAAGCTTTTCAACTCAAGGGTGTCACGTGGCCAAACAGTCGATAGACTGACCTATTTGTCCACGGTGGGGGCTAGTTTCAATTCTGCTTGGTGTGCCTACATTCCGTCGTGGACTTTTCATATCGCCGGATGACGCTTTTGTTGTGTGAAATTTGTGTGATATAATTTGTTAAAAACGAACATGAAGTTCCTTCGAATCGATGCTCTAACACCAGGTATAAATGTCTACACCAGAAAAGGAACACGAAGCAAGTGCTGTCGTGGATTTGAAATTAGGACTGACGTATGACTCTCCCAAACGCCACCGTCAATTTCCCAGCTTGGAGGGGGTCATCGCTGGGGCTAATATGATTACACATTCACGATGCACGTACTGGGTGATTAAAGGTGAGATGCGGAAGGAAGGGTATACACCTGAAAACAGATGTGATGGTTCGTATTTGTATTTTCCTTCAATTTTATTTATCAAATGATTTTCGAATAAGTCCATGTTCATTTCTGAATGAAGTACTGTTTTGTCTACAGTGGAAAAAGTCGCGAGAGGTCACTTAGGCCTAGATCTATACCATTTCATCCATGGCATCTTCGTCAAGCACACTTGTCTGACTTCACTGACTGAACATATCTGCAAACTCTTTTCCACTTCCCAGATCTCGAACCAAACAGTTTACAGTAGATAAATCCAGATTATGTGCCAGAAAAGAACCTCGTCTGTGTGCATGCCTAACTTGTGTACGTTAAACACAAAACGTCATGTGAATGAAATGTCACGTCGTGATAGCTGGGCGGTAAATAATTAATTACGTCAAAACACTGGGCCGTTATTCAATTTGCGGCTCAATAATTTCTCTTAATGCTATACCCGTCAGAAATTTTTGCCTCGATAATCAGGGAGATTCTTATAGTTAATATCAAATTTACTGGTAGCAATATAAGATTTTGACGATGTCATATTAAGCCTAAATGATGTACAACACTTTTATAAGAAGTCAGCTGTGTAGAAGATCACATTTCGAGATAGAAAATATCAATACTCATTTTGTGCATTTAATTTCCATTATAGGTATACAGTGATGAAAAATAATCTCAAAGCAGGTCAAACTAATATGTGACAACATATCACTGAATCAAGATTTGTAAAATATGTCCATATTTCAAATTGTCGATATTTCAAGAACGATCACAAAAATACTGCGGGAAAAGACCGAGTGCTCCAGTATTTGTCCCACCTGAACTCAATCCAATACCACACTCGAGGACAATTTTTCGGGTTCCTGCAATATTTCGGGTTTGGAGTACAATTTATATTGCAAAACCACATTTTCAGGTTCAACAGTCTCATTTTGTCTAAACTTAAGGCATGAACATGACGACCAACCCCGTTATTTACCACACGATTCACCAATAAAACTCTGCAATATGTTTCGTTTTTTAAAAGAAGTATCTTTGTCTTTTTACTACGGGCAGCAAATATTTATGGATTTAATGATATCCCGAAGCACATCCACTTCGCAATATAATTGCTTTCAGATGAATATACTGAAAATAGAACTATAAATGAAGATAAAAGAACTTGTTTATTGCATCACATCGATTTCAAGTAATGTATCCAATTTGGTAGTTATGGCCATATTCATGGATGTCCTCATTCCGACCATGGCATATTCCGAATCGTATATCGATATAGCAATTGAAATAATTACCCGTATTTTTTTCAACTTCTTTCAAGGTCTCTTTTTCAGCCCACAATATTATTCGTGCTTTCGTGGTGAATGTGACGAAAGTGGAACCCTTTAACCCAGGTCGGATGACAATACCCCTCCTCAAAGGCACACATCACTTGCAGATGAGGGTTGATGAATGCCAAGTAGGGATGACGTTCAAGGACTTTGTACGGTTGATACACACAATTCCAATGGAAGCTGTCCTCATGCAGCCATTTGAACGTGTCAAGAAACCTTCGGAATAATTCTGCATTCATCTTGCCGAGCATGACTCTATTGTTGATGTAGTTGGGCCATGCAGGGCGACCAGGAAAGTCCAGAGACACAACAGCATCATATGACTTGATGACGTAATCGACAGGTTTTACGATTATTGTGTCCACGTCCATGTAGAGACCCCCATACTTGATGAGGATGTCCAGTCTGAGAACATCTGACCAGTGCTGAATGGCATTGATGTCTTTGTCATAAACCCTTCGACTGTTGGGGTGCCGATAAAGTAAGACAATGTTTGGTTGTTGTTTGATGTTATCCCAAAATTCTCCCGACATTGGGGATTCTGAATGGATTTAGACGTGCTCCACTAAAGCCACATATATCAGACTTAACACAGACAAGTAGAAAAGGACATCAATTGGTTTCCCACCACAAGGTGGGCGATATTGGGTGACGATGTATCTGTTGACTGTCACGGAATGATTGTCTCCGTAGTTTTATAGTAAACTCGTCGCACCAGTTTTGAGGATAGATCAGGTGCTGTCCAGAACTGTTCTGAGGAGATTTTCTTATTCATGGTGACACACAAACTATCTTGAGGTGAGCTGTTCTTCGGTTACACAGGGTAGATATTCCCCGAAGTCGGATCCACGAACTGATACCAGTATATTTTTACTCATGTCACAAACTGTTTCGCTGTTTCGCGTTGTTGGCTGCCGCAGTTGATTATGTATGTATGTATGTATGTATCAACTAATTACCGCATATTACCAGATTTTGATGATGCCAACAAAAAACCTAATATCAAACACTTTCGGAATAGGAACGAAGTCCGACCAAGCATTTATACCTGATGTCACACTGGTGTCATCAGGGGCAGACAGTGTGTAAATATAGTTGTTTCTACTGTACACCAGATGGAATCAGCGCAGAACCGCCCAACAACTTATTAAAACAATTCAGAAATCCGAAACAAACCCCGTGAAATAGGTGTATGACAAGTACATAAGTACCTAATCACAAGCCAACCTATGCTGTTCGTTATCTCTAGAACGAAGTCACTTGTGGTTACATTGTTTGTGCATACCAGGTTGATTGGTTGTTTGTTTGATCGGGACTGTAACGAGGTGCGAATACATGTGAAGCTCATCAAACTAGGTGTGGTACAGGTTCTTGTCCGTTTGTGACAGGTGCTCGTAGTATGAGAATATGGTGTCTGGTTGTAAGAAACGAATAACACTTAGCACACTGAGAAAATTTGCAAAGTCAAAACGCCTCGTGCCACACCACTCATAGACAACAATGTTTGGCAGTGTCGAATCTCATTTGGATGCAACTGGTGGTATTTCGTCTCCAATGACAGTCATACTGTACACGGCGTCTAACATGAGACCTTTAGGAACACGTGCATCAAGTTGTGGTGTGGTCTGCACTGTCACAGGTTTAGTATCGGGTTCAGTGACAGTAGTTCTTTGACCACTTATCACTGTTACTGGCACATTCCTCGTCCTTGTCTTTCATTGTCCGAGCTGGCGCCCGGTAGGTTACTACTATATTCGTCGTAAGTTTAACTATTTCCATTTGCCAGGTCTCCGTAGTGACGATCAGCGACCGATTCCACGGTGGACATACGTTGCGCGCTATTGTGGGGCTTCGACTGGTTTACTTAGTATTTTGTGAATTGTAGTTTACAATGTCTCGTGTCAGACGTCAGGGACGTTTGTACGTGTGATACAGTGGGTGTCGCAAA
Organism: Terebella lapidaria; assembly: GCA_949152475.1. NCBI lineage: Eukaryota > Metazoa > Annelida > Polychaeta > Terebellida > Terebellidae > Terebella > Terebella lapidaria. The sequence continues at coordinate 6,193,060 of OX424562.1, forward strand.
TGCGGTCTGTCCATCTGCCCAGGCCAGTGAATATTTGAACGGGCTGATGTAACAGAATAGCAACATTCATTGGTTTAGGAAGGTCCAAAAAATACAGCTAGACAATTTGGGTATCGTTAGATAGGGCATCACCTTAAGTGCGCGATTTGGATGGATGTGTTATTCGGCATTTGAACCTTTTGCCAGAGACGCATGCACACTCGATGTATGTGTTAATCACCTTATTCCTTCTGACTGAATACATATAAATGCAAATAATGTAATATAAAACACCATGTTATGGCGATGAGTTAAGTAATTATCATTTGGCTTTAAACAACGTATTCAAAATATTTGCTCCATGGCATGTTGAACAAATGTTTCCCGGACATATTCTTACGCTTTCCATTCCTACTATCCTGTTACTTGTCTTGTATAGTAATATTCCGTGGTAGATCACATTGTAATTGTTATTAGCAAATACTTACAGCCCAGTTCTCCGCTTCATTTGCACAATTTTGCATGTTTTGTTTTTTTAAGTTGAATGATTTTGGAGTATATGATCCAAGCTGTACCTATGACATGATATTGATATTTTCATTTTGTACAATAAACCGCCACCTGTTCACGGACCAATATTATTGTCTTTTTGCAATAATTACAATGCGATGACATTTCGGAATGTGTTCCATTGTCTTTACAGCCTCAGTGTTGGCAAGCAATCAATATAGTTAGTAGACGCGGCCCTCATACTGTAAGTGCGGACTACGAAGAACACCGTGCAGTTATCCGAAACAAATTGAAAATGTTCGTACATGAATATATAATATTCGTATATAATTAAATTGAACATCGTTAATGTTCATGTGGTTGTATGCTATTGTTTGAAAGCAATCCATGTCGTAGATCTCCTTATAGAGAACACATTGAATTTTGCATAACTAATAGTATTTCTTTGTACACCTAATCATCGATATCAGGTTGTGTTCAACTACAAAGAATGACATTGCAGATGTTCAGTCCTTGTGGCCAGAGGCGGCAGACAATACACATGTACATATGAACTTTTTCCATTACATGTCATGTTTTGAAATGTGGTGCTATGTTGTGTTTATTTGACACCGAGTTGTCTGTATGTCTGGTTCCTTCAGATATTTGATAAACTCATATTATGTGCAATTACGATTCGATATTCGCATTACACGAAAACTGTTCGTCACGCCATCCAGCTATCAGTCAGTTATACATACAACTGTACTGTGAGGTCTAGCTGAAATTTAATGTGTAAGGCAAGTTATTGGCTGTTACTTCTGAGAAAGAGTAAAGGCTGAGAGGAGCGTGTTACACGACATCAGTCGATTCGGATATATATGCGATTACGCCATTCGTGACACAAAGGGGGCATGTGAGATAGGCATAAATCAAGTTTTGCGTCTGTGATAAACTAGTTTTGGTACTCTTCCCAAATTCATGATAGAAGCATATGATAATTGGATCTGTAATATCTGATTGAATAGATGATATATATGTATCAATGATGTCGATTTTTTTTGTAACAAGTGTGCATTCCACAATAACTGCACAATTTATTCACAATAACTGTGGAGGAATTACCACTGTTTATGTTTTTGTCTAGCAACAAATACCTGTTTGTCCAAGATTTGTTGAAGCATTGATTTTATATGTATTTTTCACACCGCTTTTGGCAAAAATTGCAAATAGAGACACGAGTGAACAGTTACAAAAACAGCCCTGTAGGTGCCGAAGAGGTTTATCAATTCCATCAGCTTCTACCCTCTAGCACCTCCTTCCTGTCATCGAATTATCACAAATGAACCTCTGATGCGAGAATTTTTCTGTAGACGAGTGGCTCGGCTAATTGGCAATTTTAACTGAACCACGGAATCTGTATGAAGGACTGGATGCCTTTGTTGGAAGAATACAAAGTTCTAACCGATGAATTAGAGCTGAGTTTAGTGGGAAATCGGTTTAATGTCAATATAATTAGTACAATGGAGTGAGACCTAACGTTTTGGTAAGACGTCATTGATAATGCCAAATCAAACAATAATTATTAAGAGTTCAACAATTCACTAGGTTTTGTACCGTGAATGGTAAAGTTACGATTAAGACCGGATAACCTACTCAAAAAGTGTCCAAACAATGGAAAAAATGACTTTTTCCAAGATGGCCGCCACGTCCGATCAAAAAGTTAGTTTTTGTTTTTTCTCTGCTTCTAGACAAGCTAGAAGTATAAACTTGGTGTCTTTTCTTAGGTTTTGAAGGTTGAGGAATCCAATGGAATGCATTTCACGAACATTTGTGCATAATTTCAATTGAAAAACTACACTTTAACTGGTATTTGAACGTCAGAAATAGCGATTTGCGGAGGAAGTCTGTTTTAAATGTAGCTGCGCTATTCATTACCAGGTATTACCGTTTTGAACAAAACAATTCCATGAATAAATCATCAACATATCAGTTTATGCACATCCAAATTTTTATATGAAGAAAACTGGAACAATGGCCATATAGGTCATATGCTATCTACTTGCTGAACATTCGTTTCTAAGGTTGTCTTGTTTTTTTTTCTACCTCATATTTAATACTGTACCGGGTATATGTGAAACAAATAAACTTGGCAATTGTTGTACAACATATATAACACATGCGGTTGAGTTCGATCATAGTCAACTTTCTCTCTAGATGTGTCTGCAACAATTTCATCCGAATGTGTGATTCGTCAAGAAACCTCGAAATCAAGCCGAGAGTTGATCTTTGAGTCGGCCCAGCCGACTCCGTGGTCAGGTACACAGATGGAATGAAACCGAACTTAGATAATTTCAAGAAGTAAAGTCAACCAAAATTGAACGTAGAATTGATTGGAAGACCAGTCGGGTAAAATGAAGCTGATAACGTCTGAGACAGCTCAGAACCCAAGCTATCAACTGAACAACCAGACGAAGAGGAAGAGGTCGATGAGGAAAGCGAACTAAAACCCAAATGATTGGCAATTGGCTACCACCCGAGACGACCTGCAGCCAGGGAACCGACGTCACCCGAAACAACCCAAAGCCAGAGTGCCGAAGTCATTCGAGACAAACTGCAGCCGGAGTACCAAAGTCTCACGAAACACCACTACAGCAGGAAAACAAGAGTCTGCCGAATGAGCATTCCAGCTGGAGAATCAGAGTCAGACGAGTGAGCATTCCACCTGGAGAACCAGAGTCAGCCAAGCGACCCCAACCCCCAGAGAACCAGAGTCGGCCAAGTGACCATTCCAGATGGAGAACCAGAGTCAGCCGAGTGACCCCTGCACCCGGAGAACCAGAGTCAGCCAAGCAAACCCTGCATCTGGAAAACTATAGTCAGCCGAGCAACCATTCCAGCCGGAGAACCAGAGTCAGCCGTCCAGATATTCTAGCCGGAGAACCAGAGTAAGCCGAAGGCCCCTTGCAGCCAGAGAACAAGAGTCAGCGGAGTAACAATTCCAGCCGGAGAACCAGAGTCAGCCGACCTGCCACTCCAGCCGGAGAACCAGAGTAAGCTGAACGACCCCTGCAGCCAGAGAACAAGAGTCAGCTGAGTAACAATTCCAGCCGGAGAACCAGAGTCAGCCAACCGGCCATTCCAGCCTGAGAACCAGAGTTAGCTGAACGACCCCTGCAGCCCGAGAACAAGAGTCACCTGAGTGGCCATTTCAGACGGAGAACCAGAGTCAGTTGAGCGGCCGAATGAACTTTGCACCCGAAGAACCAAAGTCAGCCGAGCGGCCATTCTAGCCGGAGAACCAGAGTCAAATGAACGACCCCTGCAGTCGGAAAACCAGAGTCAGCCGAGTGACTATTCCAGAAGGAGAATCAGAGTCAGCCAAGCGGCCATTCCAGCCAGAGAACCAGAGTCAACCGAGCGACCCCTGCAGTCTGAGACGAGGCAAAGAGCCAAACTCATAGGCATCCGGTCAGCTAAGCAAGGCTGGGGAGCGAACCTCAACCCAACGAACATATGTTACTACTATATCAATCCTAGAACCGTTACAATATATGTATTTGATGTTCATAAACTAGACGCTTTCCGGTCGCCTACGACCACATGGGTGTATCCCCGTGATGCCCTGTCATCTCTGTTGCCCAAAATATATTATGTTAATTCAGACAAAATATCTTATATCAAAATAGCACTGCTGCCCCAATGTCTTCCATCAATGTCAGCAATAAAAGTTCCAAGCCATAGCTAATTTTATGCCATGCAGTAATACTTTCAACTACTGAAATATTCACCAAATTATTTCTTACCAAATATCTTAGCATATCCAATTCCCAACAATACAAGTGATTTCTTTATCTACATTCACTGATAATGAATATGATTCAACTGTTGTAATAAGTTGGTGATATTAACTAATTAATATTAGTACTGCAGATATAAAATATATGCCTGACAAAAGACTTACTATGTTTAGTCATATAATGAAATGTTCTCATCTTCACTATTTTTATTGTGGGCAATAATAGACTTAACTGATGAAAGTCAAATTAATGTATTCGATAATACAACACTGTAGTATATATTTAATTTGAACAAATCCATCAGCTTTATACTTGTACACACATTCAGTGTGATATGTTTCCTAATTGCAACCAAAAGGAATGATCGCTGACCTCGAGCTGGATATTAACTTTCTTTTCATTAACTATAATTATAATTATTTAATATTTCTGTGTCTGGTCACTGACCAATATGCCTCTCCAATATCCTAGTGATACCTGTAAAAGTACCACCCCTGGAGCCTTCACAAGCCATGTGTCAAAACAGATCATTTTGTCACGAAATGTGTCGCCATGGCAACCAAAATCGATAGGTTTTGGGATGTTACTATAAGTAGAAACCCATAAGAGGATCTCTTATGGGTTTCTGCTATAAGGCATATCCATATGGAATATTGTCAGAAACAGTTCAGATTTGCACCTTGTGGAGCGTTCACAAGGAAGTCTGTACGGTACTTGTAGCGGCACGACAATCGCAAATCCATAGTATCTTAACTTTGTTCAGGGGACACAATAAACTCTTAATGATGTATTCATGGGATTGTTTGGTCCAAAATGGTAATACGTGGTAATGAATAGCGCAACTACATTTGAAAACATATTTTCTTCGCAAATAGCTATTTCTGACGTTCAAATACCAGTTGAATTGCATTTTTACAATTGAACTAATGCATAATTTTTATTGGAAGGTGTTTGATTGGATTCCTCAACCCTCAAAACCTAAGAAAGGACACCAAGATTACACTTCTAGCACGTTTAGAAGCAGAGAAAAAACAAAAACAAACTTTTTGATCGGACTCGGCGGCCATCTTGGAAAAAGTCATTTTTTCCATTGTTTGGACACTTTTAGAGGAGGTTACCCGGTCTAATATTTTTCCTGACATAAAAACCTACAAAATGACACCAAGAAACCTAATATGCCCGATTTGGCGACGAAATTTTTTTTTTTCAGAATGGCCCACAGACTACGAATAGTAATTGCTGAAGAAATATCTACTCAAAAATGTCATAGTTCATATTGGTTATTTTTAGTGTGATGAGATACAGACTGTATCAGAAACCAGTGATATATATCCATATAGTCTTCATCATATCCCACGACATTGATACATTTTCTGTATTTGTACTAGTAACAGTAACAGTACTTTGTAACAGTACTTATGATTGATGTAATCATGATATATACCCAAGTTCTTTCACCACTTCCAATTCCATTCCTGCAAAATATTTCGATATGTCTGTAAACGGGTGGGATAATCAATACATATATCGTCCTCATATGGTGATTTGTTGTCAGAATCTGGAAAAATCGTTTCGAATAGAAACTCTTCCAAAACAACCATCCAAGCGTTTCAAGCTTTGCTCATTCAGCTCGTGTTCAATGTTTTTTACGTCACGAAGTATATCCTCAAGGACACTGGAGCAACATTCACTGAGAGTTCTCACGTGGTAAGTGCTGCAAAATTTGGTATTTTCTCATACAGGATAGACTATTGAACTATCGTTTCAACAAAGTTCATTTGTTTTCAAACAATGCCTAGCAAACGGAGCTCAGGTTTGATTTTTTGCATAGGTTTTAGTATCGTCGGCTCTGTGATACATGCTTCTATCGTAAATGCCAAAATTTTTGTAATATGCATTTTATGAAAAAATAAAAATATGCTCATGTAAGATAACATGTGAATACTGATAGCACTTGACAATGGCATGCGCTGAATTCAACACATACATAAACGCATCTTCGACATGCTTTGATGCTGTCTCGAGGGGCCTCTAGCCACACGTGTGTGTCTGCTATAGCATTACACCTGCATAAATATAGTACGGCGGAGCACTTGTGGTTGATTTCATTCACATTCAAATTATTTTGAGAGCATTTTTTACTTAGTGACTTTTGGCATGGCCTGGCTGTTGACTACAGTTTATATCACTCTAAAGTGTGGCGAGAATTGAGAGCGGGGAGAAACTCAATTACTGTATCGTGGCTGTTCGGATGATCATGTTGAAACGGCGATACTCAATTTAGGAGGCAAGTGTTTTTCCATTATTTATGCATTTTTTATGAACATAACACGAACACTAATGATAGGTCAACCACGTTTGAGTGAAGATTGTATTTCATGCAATACGTATGCTAACGCTGACCCATTTCAACATGATGCGTCATAGTTTTCCACCTATTTTTTTTTAGTTTTCGTGGCCAACATTATAGTTCTCGTTCAAGCCCAAGAAAGCTGACTGTAGCTCAGACCAGCTGATGTACTTCTTCGGAAATCCACTGAACATTAGTAGAAATTTACGGAAGCACAGAAGGGACACCCAGGAATTTTTTTTTTAATTCCCGCCTTAGTAACTCGATAATATCGACGTAGCATCTCGAAAATACCGACTTAGTATCTCGATAATATAGACTTAAGGTTGGATCAGGCACAGGAAGAAGATTTATTTTTTTCAAATACCAGAGTTAGTAACTCGATAATATCGACTTAGTATCTCGATAATATCGAGTTAGTAACTTGATAATATCGACTTAGTAACTCGATAATATCAAGTTAGTATCTCGATAATATTGACTTAAACGGAGGAAGATTTATTTTTTTCAAATTCTCGACTTAGTAACTCGATGATATCGACATAGTCACTCGATAATTTGGACTTAGTAACTTGACTTAAATCACAGCACATGATGTATAGCCTGCATGTGCATATACATAATGAGAAAACAAACAAACAAAAATTACTGATTTATATGAGGTTGAAAATACTGTTAGAACTCTAATATGTAATTAGTGTAAATGATATTTACATTTGATGGGAAAGTTTTCATTTTAGATATCGTTTTTTTTTCAATGTTCACACGTGGACATTTTACGCCAATTGATACAGTCGTTATTGGTTACCTACGTACATTAAACATACATGTACACATGGGCTGGACAATACTGATATATTAAGTTGATATTATCGAGTTAATGGGTCGATATTATCGAGATACTTACTTGTTATTAAGTTATAAGTCGATATTATCGATTTACTGAGTCGGGAATTCAAAAAAAATCCTGGGTGGCCCTTCTACGCTTCCGTACACATTCCTTTCTATTTGATATTTTCTTTTTCAGATATATTCTCAACCATACAAATGGATCCACATAGTGTATACGTGAATTCATCGATGCTGTATGATCTGGACAACAACACTTATGACATCGCCAACGCCAAGTGGAATAGAGAGACGAGGATAATCGTTCTCTGGTTGGAGATAATTATTGGGACACTAGGGGGCACCACGGTCTGTATGTGGCTCTGGTGTAACCGCGGCCGTAAGTCTCGCGTGAACGTGATCATGCTGCACGTGACGTTATCTGATCTGCTGGTGATGGTCGCCACTCTGATACAAGTTGTCTGGGAGATGGCTGACCGCTGGTGGCTGGCAGGTGGCGCCATGTGTCGGATCGTCAAGTTCTACCAGAGTTTCTCTATGATGTCCAGCTCCAATATGCTGGTTCTCCTCAGCATCGACCGACACCAGGCCATTAGGTCACCACTGGCGAGCCCAGTATCTGTGAGTTCGAATGAATGTACCACATGTTAGTAGCCAATCGTATATTGTTGCCTAAAAATAACAGATGAAATGACATATAGCAGTCAATGTAGGTATCAATCTATTACAACCAATACAGTCAGATTTTGATGATAATGGTAAAATGGTCGTGGATGATAATGTTGATGATATAATAATATTAATTTTAATGATAATGTTAATGATATAATGGTAATGATGATAATGTTAATGGTGGATGACCATGATGATAATGGACGAGGAATATCAACGGATTGCCACAACTGGCTCTATTTGTAAATGGTATTATCCCTGATGACTATACATGACTCTTATCTTCTCCAGGTGTGGAAAATGGCTCTGCCGTGTTGGACTCTGGCTGCCCTGGTCTCTACCCCGATGTTCTTCATGTACCGAGTGACCTTCATGGAGGATCCAGATAGTCAATTCTTCAACATGACAATCTGTGAATCCATTCTACGAGTTAAACCTCCAATACACAGAAAAGTCTTTACCACATCGATGGGAGTCATCCATATATTCGTCCCGTGTATCATAATAGCTATCTGCCACATACGAATGTTCATCAGGATAAAAGAAACGGCAGGGATCAGAAGCGGGTCGTCTTCAGGAAGACTACCACTGAAGAGTACCAAATCAGTCACACTGTCAAAAGCAAAAGTCAAAACGTTGAAAATGACTGTTGTGATTGTATCTCTGTTCCTGATCTGTGGACTTCCATATCACATTCTGGAGTTGTTTTATAATTTCTGGACATACACAAAGATACCCACCCAAGTATCAGCCATTCTTGGCGCCCTGCCGGTTCTTAATTCTGTAGTTAATCCATATATTTTCATGATATTCAGTGCAAGAGTGTTTTGTCCTCAGCGAAATAAGCACGTGAACAGCTTCAAAGACTCGACGGTCATGGAGACGCCCCTTAATGGAGCTAGGAACAGCTCTCTCCGAAACAGTGGGATATCACAAAAGCGAAGTCGATATGCTCCCGTGAAGACCACCTAATATGTTGAAATTGAGCAGACATTAATTACATCACAACAAAGGGTTATAGCGATGGATTTAGATGTTATTGTAAACGAGACTGTTTTTTTTTTTTACAGAATTTTGAGCATGTATAGATATAAACATTTTTTTTCCGACTCCCGAACGTGTGTTATTCATTGAGGTGTTCTGATTAGGGTAGACGAGTCATTAAAAAATGATGCCGGTTACTGGCTTGTATCAAGAACATGAAACAACACAAACTTTTCTGAGATGAATAAGAACACATGTATTATGTGCAGATGACAAAAATAAGTTAGCTTTGAAGTATGACACTACCCGATATATTCTGATTTTTTTGTCATATACATGAAAATACAATTTCCTATATTCTTCCAATCACTATTTGTAACCGGGAGACACAGTGTACGCGTTGCATACCTGAATGGGAAATACGAGACTTCTGGCATGTTAAATAAATTGTAATTGTACGTTTCAAACCAGGTTCTCGTTGAAATAGGATAACCGTGTGTTGCGAAGTATGGCATATTCATATCTGAAACATAAAATGATTGGTCTGGGATGCTACCAGGTTAATTTTAACACATCCTGAACAGATTACTCTGAAAGCTTTTTCGAGTTAATAGTAAATCATCCCAAGATAATTCGTTGCATTATGCTGAAATACATTATGTTGTATCTGAGCATAGTGGGTAGAAACGGACCACGAAATTGATAGGAATAATTAGGATTTATCCATCCACGTGTGAACTATCGTGAGTGGACTTTATTGTACTTCAAATATGGCCTTCCTACATAATTCATGTTTGTTTTGTGTACAGTCCGATACAGTAATGGCCCTGCTAGCACTCGGAAGTTGGTACATTTTACGAAGTCGATATATCCCGTTTTCGAAACGAATTTGGAAAGTGAGAGTCATAATCTTGAACAAACTAATCGTAACAATTTCATATTAGTCCAGTTGCCAAATGACTATTTTCTTGTGAAGCATGTTTTGGCGTCATCATGAACTTTTTTTGTTGATTCATCATCTCTGAGCATTCCTGAGTCAGAATCAGCCGGGTGCCACCTTGGCACCCTTGGGGAATTTTTTTCAGAGCCGAAAAACAAGATGGCAGCCACCAAATACCGCTGAATTTACTTTTTTCGACAATATCTCCGCTTCTAGGCCACTTAGAAGCACAAACTTGGTGTCTACTACTAGGTTTTCATGGTCAAGGAATCCAAATATAATACTGCCAAACTTGTATATATAACAGCTTATCCGGTTTTTGAGATTAACGAACCCGATTCTTAAAAACATTTGGTTCTGTTCAAGTCATATGCATTTTCCACTTTAATCAACAATCTTGGTGTTCACTACTGGGTTAGTGAATCTTTAGTACTGACCCAACAAAAGCTGTATGATTTTAACTCATCAACTGTTACATGTGACGACATTGTGGGTCATTTACAGATCATAACTTGATCCGTCATCAATCATTATCGCCTTACCGAACAGGATCTTCTTTGTATATTCGTTGCAACAATCTTGGCTTAAAATACAGCCACGGAACATTGAACAGCACATCTGTTGTTGAGCCCTGGATTTCCACAAAACTTGCATTCGAGCATGGTGTACATGCTGGGCAAAGGCATTTTGTGATGGGGCAATACCTTCAGTTTTGCAGCTGATGTGATCTTCGAGTGTGCCATCTTCACCTTCCGTACAAATGTCGGTGAACAGACATTGATCACTTCTGTTTGGAACAATAACAGGCAGCAATAAAGGCAGTCGTTGCTTCTTCTGCTCCTAGTTAACCAAGTTAGTTGAGGCGATGTCCTCCCATATGGGACTTCAATGGTGAGGCATTCACAAACAGATATCAAGGTACAAAATTGCACAGTATGGCCAGCAAAATATCCGTTTGGGGTGCTGTGAGGTTTACGTAATCTTTTATAGATACAGACCAACACAACGCAAATGACAATATCTTGCAAGACGGTAAAAAATGAAATAAAAATAAAAAAAAACATCAGCTCATTCTATACACGATACTATTTCTGCAAAAATTGGTTCACAAAGTAACCTACAACAATCATGATGACATCTATGAAGAGTAGAAACAGCAGGTACTATACATTCAGAGGCCAGATTTCCATCCACGTGGATCTTTTGGATTCTCTGATCCTTAAATGAATCAATCCATAGAAGATGTTTGTCTCTGATTCCATAATAGTCCAGTTAAGCTATTTAGTCTGGAGTGTACGACCCGATCATGTGTCTTGCTGAAGTCTAGTATGGCCATATGTACTTGTTTGCACCTGTTTGGGGAAGTCAGGTTGTGAATCGCAATGATGAGTTGGGACTCATATGGACGTTAAGCTCGGAATATGTGTTGGTTAGATATTGTGTTCGTCAAAATGGTTCATTATAATGCTCACCAGAATATGTTCCATCACTTTGCAAATCACGGTAGTGCCGCTTCATCTTTATCACATCCACACTGGGACCACATTAGCTTCCCTCCAGCATTCGTCAAACTGCTCGAACATACCGAAGCATAGCAAAATATATGCCAGGTGTACATGGAGGTGGGTGTGACACTGTGTACCACAGTATCTTTCTGACATTGGAAAGGCCACAGCATTGAAGACACCCAAGAGGGGAAATCACCTAATCTCACTTGGTCAACCAGAAGCAGATGAAACAAACCTGATGCCAGAAACGACTGCTTCTTTCGCTGCCTATCATGGTTTCAAACTTATTTGATGATAGTTTGTTCACCACCATCCTGTGAAGAACACATTAGCCTCGAAACTGAACGTATTGCCCCTATCACAAGATGACTTTGTTCAGCATCTACATCGTACTCAATTACAATTCTTATGTATAAATCCACTGCTCAATCAGATCCTCCACACTTTGACCCGACCCGATATGGTCGGAATGTAGGTATCAATCTATTACCACAAACACTACAGATTCCAACTGGTATATACACTGTACCTGTCGCCATTCTACAAACAGTCGAATGTGGATGCTCCACCAGCCGGCCATGTTCCACTGGGAGATGTAGCTGTGGAGTGCCACAGATGTCTTGTTCAAAGTTCTGTACCTGTTATTCTAGACCAGATTGTTGCCATGAACATACCAAGGAAGAACCTGTTTAGAAAGATGATGATGATGTCGGTTCAAGTTACGAAGAATTGCCAATGACTCGTAATGTTTCCACATGTAACACCTGAATTAATAGTGAAAACATATTGTCACATTTATTGTCATTGATTTATTGAGCCTGAATACATAGTATTGGACAGCAATAAATGTTGTACTGGGTGGCAAATGCATGAGCATTTAATCACTTGACCAAAACCAGATTTTTCAAATATCTGGGTGGTTTTTCTCGAAAATCGGATGAGCTGTTATATATACAAGATTGGCATTATTATAAATGGATTCCTTGACCATGAAAACCTAGTAGTAGACACCAAGTTTGTGCTTCTAAGTGACCTAGAAGCGGAGATATTGTTGAAGAAGTAAATTTAGCGGTATTCAGTGGCAGCCATTTTGTTTTTCGGCTCAGGAAAAAATTCCCCAAGGGTGCCAAGGTGGCACCCGGCTGATTCTGACTTAGGAATGCTCAGAGATGATGAATCAGCAAAAAAAGTTCATAATGACGCCAGAACATGCTTTTCCGCAGTTCTGCTGGACTATATGTCACTTAACGACGTGGCTTGAATAAGCTTTGACACTTTCCTATCCAGTATATTTGTTTTGTGCGTGGAGTTCCAAGTCGGTACGATTTCACAAAATAGTATAATGCCAAAACACGACAATGGTAATCTGTTAAAATCCTTACTCTTTGGGAGAGTCAACGTTCGGTTTCAGATAATCTATTCCGTCCCGAAACTTTTTGGTTGAGTGAAAATATCCGTCCGTTTACACATGATAACAGATATCCTATCATTGTGTTTCAGAATTGCTGCACATACTCGCAATCTTCAATCTACCTTACCAAAAAACTTACGTTGACCCTTATACTACCTTCCCTGCTACGTGTGGAGCTTACAGATAAAAAAAATGAACCTATAATATGTACGGGGAAATTTACATGGATTCGAAAGATTCAACTCTCTGGTACACATTGTTGACAACTCATTACAGTGATCAACCACATGAACAGTTTTCTTAAGAAACTTTCCAGAATGCTGTGTGAGATTTTCACTAACAATGCACTCTCAAATCTGCCAGTCATGCATTGCACACGTGACAATACAGAACTATTTTTCTTTGTGCTTATGTGAAGTAACCTTGTTTTACGGTCTTATGTCCTTTACTATGCTCTCGCTAGTCTGCTCCTCGCAGCTCATCGGCTAAAAAATCATATTTGTAATATACAGAAATATCTCTGGTTCGTTGTGATTTGGCCCGTGGTATTTTGATCTGCTGGCGACTTAGTCTTATCTTGTGGCCGAAGCCGCACACATCAAGGAATCACGAAGGACACACGGATTTGGTCATGACGTCATACGTCACTTGTAGATATCATATTCTTGTGTTGATTATTCTTGGTGTCTCTTTAGATCTCTTCAAGAAGGTCCCATAGGTGACCTATTTTTGTAGTTTTAACTCTCAGATCTAAAGAGTAGATCCAATTTAGTTTTGATGAATGTCATGTATGTGTTTTGGGAACTCCCAGAAATTTAGTGAATACCTTCACCATGATTTCACAGTGTTAAAATACTTTTTTTTTCGTGATGGTTACCAGCTCAGCATCAAACTAAAAATGGTTAAAAGCTCAGTGTTAAGGTTGCCCTTTGAAGCTGGTAAATTTCGTGCCGCGGTGTGACAACTTATCCCCACTCACCATTATACCCGTATGTTTGCCTATGCAAAGTATAGTTATATATACATGTACGTACTATCCTGTGGCAGAGCTGCAGTGCAGACCATTTCTCATTCAACAGAGCAATGCCGTATTGGAGAGCAGTATTGTTGACTTCGTGCCTGTATTATGTGTATACGACACCCAGCAGTATATTTTCACATTCCATATGCATGAGGTTCCACTTTCCACCGTAATGTAATTCATTGTTTTGTTGTATCCTTTGAATGGCCCGCGAAGGAACGATGTATTAGTGATATGGATAATCTCTGATATGGTGACCAGGAGAATATACACTTGTTATCATTGCAGCGATGATAGACCAGTAAACGTCAGTGTTTGGGGAATGTACTGGGAACTAACTTGTTCATCTGAGTTTAGACTCATACGCGTCATTGGAATGACGAAAGACGAAACGAAAGTTTATATATTTACCGACAGCTGACTAGGTAAGAGAAAATAAAAGCACAATTGGATACCGACATCCAAGGACGAAGTTTACAAGTGGTCGAATCCGAGGGATACTATCAGTATCATACTCAGAGCCATGTGAATATCACACGCATCCAGCCAGCTGAGAATGAGATCAGGTTCTCCGGAAAAGTGAGCATCTCCTGCCTCGCATGACACTCGCTGTGATAGCCACCCTGGCAAATCGGAATGCAAATACTATTGCTCCAGACAGGAAAATCGTACACAGTTTTGTCTTTAAGGTAAATTTCAAGGTAAACTTCAAGATAAGAAGCTGGGGATCCCAACCGTTTGTTGGAAAGTAACACCAAACAACAAATATGTTGTCAATGAGAAATTCCAGCATGCTAACAATATCATGTTTATTATATTTACTAACACGTTCATTGTGCTCTTTAAAGAAATGCACTGAGTTACGATTAAGCATAAGACATTTATAACGTCTTCTGCCATTTTTGTGCAAAAATTATTGTTGAATAATGAGCTTTATTATTGCTTTTAGTTCATTATCATGAATCGTTGTGTACAGTGTTTAATAATCAAACATGTGAATACTATTGACAGTGGAAAAAGAACTAGATTTCAGGTTATGCATTAACTCTTTAGAGTTCTTCAATATCCACATTTAATTTACACCACTTCTGGCATAAGCCATGTCACAGTACTTCTGAAGACCTTCCTTTACTGCAAATAACAGTTTAGTTGGAAGTGATGAAAGGGGCTTTGTGGAACACAAAGAAAAACCTGCAATATATCGGTGTTTGTATGGACATTTATGTAATTTTTGTATGGACATTTATGTAACTTTGTAAATCCAATACAAAATTCCATTTCTTTCTGACTGATGTCGATATCATAAGACAACAGGACAGATTTATGATTGTCAAGCACTTCCTATCCAGTATTATCCCTAAATAGTTTCTGTATAATCATTCTATTGGCGAATTAAAAATTGTTTCCTATCTAGTATATTCGTTCCATTAGCAAAATAAAAAATTAGGCTAATGGCTAGATGGGTTACCGGACAATTTCGATTTTGAGCATTGCAGGTGACATTTACCAATCAAGGTCATCTTTTTTAACTTCAATGTCACCATTAGATGTGTTGCATAGTTTTTTTTTCTATATGTTCATAATACAAACATATAAGCTCTCTCAGAAAGTATTGTGTCTGTAGTGGCAACTTCTTATAAGCTTCTAATACAACCCTAACCTCTAAGTGCAAGCGTTTGAACCTCACAGGCCAACTTACACATTCCACGTCAGACAGCACTCAACGTCATCCGAGGTCAAGCTCAAGGTAATCATTAGTTGTTCCATATACAACTTCAGATATGTTCAACTTCATATAAGTTCAATTTTAAGGTCACCACACAAATTGCCATATATGACTCCTTTTTGAAAGTACCAATATCCAAGCTCTATTTTCAGGCGTTCTATGAGTACAGTGCTTTCAGCTAACATTAGGAGGATAAGTTTACCGAAAATTTTCAAAGTTCAACATTTTTCTCAAGTAGTGAGTAGTTTTTTTGCCTAAAAATGGCCCAAAGTGGATAGTAATGCCATTCGGGGCCAAAAAAAATTTTTCTCAACGATCCCTCAAAATATCAAAATGGCCGTCACGCGCAGACCGGCGAGTGATACACACCACAGAAGTACATAAGGGGAATTTTTTTCAACAAAAACATCAAAACTGTCTGAATAGTTTTTGATGAAATCGCCGTCATAGTCCAAAATTGGGCAGTTTTCATAAAAATGGCTGCCATTTGGAAACAAATGCGGAAATCAAAAAGCTAAAAAAAACTTGCCTGGAATACTTTTAGGTATTTTTATGCAAAACGAAAATTCAGGAAAGATTCGACTGTGAACTTTAAAGATAAAAATGTGGACGGACGATGGACAGACGTACGGACGAACGCCGTACGCAACGCCATGCCAATAGTGTATCGGACCAAAGGTCCGACCGGGACACTCGTTTTCTATCCAATTCACTTTGACACCCTGACATTAATATTCATTGCATCCGATCAGGAGATATGCCTAAGACAGAACTGCTTTTTGATACAGGAGAAACAGATTTATCTGGGCAATGGCTGACCTTGGAAGCACCATCGCAGGGAGGTTTGTACCACAGTGTATACGTGCGATATATGGCCTTGGATTCTGCACCAGCTATTCGTCTAGACATGTGGGCAAAGGGCCGTGAGGATTAATAATATTTATGCGAATACATTCTGCACAGTCTATCCATGTGTACTTTCGTATCACATGAAATAGCAATGGCTATAATCAGACACCCAATAAAACATCAAGCATTGTTTTTGCTTCAAATTGTCCATGTTAGTTTCAATCTGACAAGTTCATATTCCATAACTACATACAATTCGATATAGGCATGAAGATCCGCCTTTCAGATATCACTACATGCCTTTTTTCTGCCATGAAGTACAAACGTGAATTCATACATCTACTGGTCTCTATATGTCTTTTAATGCTAACAACTGTCAAGACCAGTGTCCAGTCATAACGCACACAGATATCTCAAACTCAGGAAGATTAACGATGTCTTTTAATGCTAACAACTGTCAAGACCAGTGTCCAGTCATAACGCACACAGATATCTCAAACTCAGGAAGATTAACGATGTCTTTTAATGCTAACAACTGTCAAGACCAGTGTCCAGTCATAACGCACACAGATATCTCAAACTCAGGAAGATTACCGGTGTTATGTCTGCAACTCTTTCCGCTCTGCCTGTATTTATGTGCATCCTCCAGCTCGAATGAACAATGATCACTCTCCATTGAACACTTGGAAATAATCAAGAACATTTCCACTCACAAATCAAGGAAATAATGATATAGTGCACTGTTATGAGGATAAATATATACCAAAAGTCGTTTTGTTTTTGTTGTTGCAAATACTACGTGTTTCAGCATTTCAGATCAGTTTGAACATAAGCGTCATGTGTCATTTTCTTGATGAAGGTCTTTTTTAATTCAACTACGGATTCTAAAGTCTTATGAATATTACTGTGGGCACAGGAGATTGACTAACACGTTTCAAGTCGGACTGATTTTCCAACAAGGATGGTTGTATGCAGCGAGACCAATGTGTGTTTGTGTGACTTGCTGAAAGTGCAGTGCTCCATATATTAAATAAGAATATTGTGCTTGTCCTGATTGTCTGGACGCGTATATTAGTTACATAAAATTGTATTGAAGAATTATGATTAGGTGATAACAGGTTGATACTTACATTTCACACCCAGTTATCGTGTTTCATTGCTCGGCAAACAAAAACCGAGTATACAAAAATAAAAACAACGAAAATTTTGTGGATGACGTTACCGCAATAGGCTGACTGTGACGAATCAGTCTTTCAGACTCGCATCCGATCACTAAGCATTATGCACTTCTCACAGAAATGAGACATGTACACGACATGAATAATTCACCAGCTTCAGAATCACACGAGGATAATAACCTTGTTCCGTGTTATGTTTATAACAATAACACTCGAATGCTTTGCTTGGCCTAAGATTAGCAACCCATGGGATTTTACAACTCGGTGTCCAATTCGAACTGACAAATGCTAATGGATAAATACCATCGAGTTAACCGACTTAAATGTAACTCCCGCTGGCAGCACTTCTCTTATTCAACAGCTGTAGCACCCCGTTTGGAACTTGCTTGTGGCAGGTGCTTTTTAATACCCACGAGGAGAACAGCACGAAATCTGTTACGCTTCTGGTATTGTGCCAGCAAACCAGTGTGGTAGCATCTGTGACAGCATTGATTTCAACTGGGAATGAGGTGAATAACGAGTCATGGATGAGTTTGGGCAATTCATTTGGAATGGTGACGGCGTGTTTGACTGACTATGACCTCGAGAACATAAATTGAATGATCTCGAAACAGGGAAAGCCTTCATACTGTGTATGGATTCCTCCTACCAAATACGTTGGCAAGTTGGTGATGCAAGAGCTTACAGCTTGACGAGGCACCCAGCTATGAGGTCGATGACACTCAATGATACAGCACTTTGATCACGTATTGACGAGAAAGATCTCTCTGTAGAAAATATTGAAAATATTGTAGAAGTAAACGAAATGTTATATCAGTTCCATTGGGCGGAATAATTCAGCCTTACTTTGAGATGCATGCTAAATTGAAAATCATATGCTGCAAGAGATCAATATGAAATGGTGAGTGAATTACATGTCTTCGGACAATTGTCTCACACTCGTTTCAGTCTATCATGATGTTTACCCCGTCAGAAGTATTTAAGTACATTTATATTGTAGAATATTTATGACTGTTATGGCCCGAAACCCGCCCCTGACACATTCTCCCACTCGACATACACGGCACAGATTCATCACATGACTTCATACTTACTTACCTTACGTCACCGGGCACGCACCGTCCTCGCACCACATCTACATGTAAACAACACTGCTCACGTTAACACTTCCTACAATCCCACCAATCACCACATTCCCAGACACATGACTCCGCCCACACAGACATGACATCACTTTCCCGCCATTTCACATGAACACCTGCCACATTACGCGGGAAAACCCATACACATCATAGACTTAGCCCCGCGCTTTCCCACGGACAAGTAGTTGTGTAAAATCTGTTGAAGAGAGAAGTTGAATTGAGAGGTACTACGCCAAATATTGTGATTAGAAGATATCAAACTCATATTAGACTATTGTGGGGATTACGATTGAATGTGAGAGTGATCGTACATCGGACTAGGATCATCCAAATAAACTCGGATATTATTGAAACTTACGTCGGACTTCCTGTTGGTGTGTCAACGCACAACATACATCGAACTATTCGATCAGTGGGCGTAATAGCCGCCCGAAGAACTCCGCTATTCCGTCACATTGGTGCCGTGACCAGGATAGCGAAGGCTAGTTCTCGGCTTACGAACTATCCCGACGTACGAACTTTTGATGAATACCCGATCTACGACTCGGAACCCGATCGGACCAAGCCCGGAAGATGAGGTGACGATGAATCCGGTCCCATCGAACCAGCGAACTGCACAACCAAGGTCAGTGGCGATGAGCGATACTATTACGCTATCGCAAGTACAACCGCCAAACGAACTATACGAACTATCGTCGGCGGCATCCGTAGAGTACATGCCGGACTGGATGCGAGCCGATAGCAACCTCGAAGAACTGTTGGACGGAGACCCGTACCAGCCGTCGTGCACGGTGACGGAAATCCTTGACGCGCATGCGCGGTCATACCACGCGACACCTGCCGGACCGCCAAGGTCGCGACCAAGTGACAGAAGTGAAACGGACTATGCGCGAAAGCGCCAACCAAATACCGACCCGCTACCCAAGTTGGTGAGTGTACGCCCAACGAACTATGACAATTCAATGTTAACGCACCCGCCGAGTCGGTCGCGTGTCCAACAATGGTCGTATGAATCGGATGCGCGTGCTGAACTGTATCCGCAACACGACAATGTAATGTCGCGCCCATCAGTGACGATCCATACAATGACGCGACCAGACCGAACCCCGCCGGTGTACTCCAGAGTACCGGCCGACCCAGTCGTCACGGGAGAGCTGCCGGATGTCCACCTGCCGAACCGGAGAAGAGCCGCCACCGAGAGTACCCCCGCGGCCGACCCCCGGTTCAACGCCGCCCGGACGAACGACCCGCCGACACGATTCCACGCACCCGCGCCGAGATCGGAGGTCCGATACGCCAGCGACACCATCGATCGCCGACCGCGCAACATCGGAGTACCGATCTCCGACACCAGCGAGAACACGCACCCTGCGCATCTACCACCACCGGTAGTCAACATCGGACCATCGAACGGCGAACCGTCGCTACCAGCGGAACATTCCGCCTCACACGGCTACGTGCCCAACCATGGAAATGCGGTGCCCATGCACAACCATGGGGGAGTAGCAGTATCGAACTCTGGAAATGCGGTGCCCATGCACAATTATGGGGGAATAGCAGTACCCAATCATGGGGGAGTAGCTGTACCAAAACATGGAGTACCAGCGTACGGTGTCGCCGCGTACAATCATGGAATAGTGCCCAATCTGGGAATTGTGCCACAAAACCCTGGAGTAGCAGTTCCAAATGTGTACGCTCCTGGTTCGGGATATCAGTTCCCACAAATGTCGCACCCAATTCCGTCATACGGAATGCCGGAAATGTCGCCGCCATACGGACCGGTCTCCCAAACCGCGCCGTTGTCAAATCACGCTGGCTATCCGCCCGCACCCGACGCCACGCCATGCGTCGTACCGGTCACCACGACCACTGCCGCACCGACCACGGAGGTCGCGCCGCCAACCCCCGCCGTTTCTACGACGACTGCCAGCGCTACGATAGCGGCATCACAAGCGCCCATCATCCCGACGCTAGCGCTGAGCACTGCCAAACCAGCACAGTGGCGAGCCACGTTTAAGGAGGGTAATCTGAATCAGTACCTCCGCAGCTTCGAACAGTTTACGGCTGCATTCACGTACACGGACCTGAACAAAACTACGACATTCCGTAATACGTTACGCGGACGAGCGGAAGCAATCGCTCTGAACATTCCATTCAACACGCCTTGGGATGAATTCAGGCGTCGTCTCCTGGAAGGATGGGAACCCGCCGCCCGCCGACAGTCGAAACGTGACGACTTTCCGTTCTTGAAGCGTGAACGGAAAGAGGATGCCGAACATTTCCTTGAACGGTTACAAGCCATAGCAGAACAGGTGTTTGATGACGTCACGCCTGAGTTTCTCCAACGAACTGTTATTTCGCAATTTGTCAATGGTCAGCCTGACCATATTGCGGATAGACTTTGTGTAATGACCTTTACTTCGTACAGCGACGCACTCACGGCTGTACTGAAAGCGGAGAGTCGCCAGCAGCGGACCAAGAGAGATCGGCCCCACGGTACCCGCCGAGCGGACGCTACCTCCCACGGGTATGCTGACGACACGGAAGCGAACGATGAACTTTCATGTGCGATCGGACAGTTGAACCATTGGGATACACCAACTCCCGATCAGATCGCTGCATACTACGACCCTGCAGATAGCGACACGACCGGACTGCAAGGGTGTGAAGAACATTCCGTCCCTTCCTGCTCCCGCGAATGGGTCGCGGAAGCGTTCCAGTGTGTTGTTAGTGATGAGTGCGGACAATACGGTGAGGACGCACTATACTCTGTTCTACGAGCTATCGCTCAGGCTCGTGGCGACCGTCCTACGCCTCAAGGTCGAACTGAAATATGTTTCTTCTGCAAGAAACCGGGACACAGGTGGATACGGTGTTTCCGGTTGAAGGACATATTGGTACGAAACGGAATGAAACCGTTCCCGCCACGCTCTGGCGCAAATCGGAATAATGGACAGATCGGTTTACCGAACTCAAACTCTCAGCCAATGGCTACGACACCACCGGCTCAGCCACCACCACAGGCCAGGCCGTCAAACTAAGGGAGGAAGGAACTGTGGAGCAAGAACCTTCCGTTAAACCGAGCTACGCTCAAAGCTCCAAACCAGTGGTTGTGTCCACAGCTACGAACACGACGCCACCCAAGCTGGCGCCGACACCACGGGCCCTTCCGCTCCGCGAAGGGGTGTGCGCCAAGTGTGCTTCGTCGACTTCAGGTACGGAATCCCTCCACGAAGGGGTGTCGGAACCATTGCCACGCAGGCCATTACGGACTAATCATCACGAAGGGGTGTCGACACGCACCAACGGCGATACAGGAACGGACTCTATGTCTGAAATCGAATGGGTGTCGGATGATGGAGGCTTTTACGCTTTCCCATCGGGACCTGAAACTAAGCCGGGAAGACTGAAACTGCCACTCCTACTGCCTGAGGAGGACCTCGATGGACCGATTGTTATCAGTCGAAGTCTGGCCGCCCATGAGTGCTGGAAATTGCCAGTGCATGTTGGGGAACGAACCTTTAAAGCAGTAATGGACTCAGGAGCACAGGTTTCCCTGCTCCGAAAGGACATGATACGACACGTGCCTGTCGAACAGTGCACTCTACGCCCGACCATGGCGACCATTCGGGATGTCAACGGAGACTCCAGCCCGATCGACGGACTTCTAGACCTTACGATCAAAGTCGGAACAAAAGAAATGACAGTAACCTTTTGTGTAGCAGCGATTCATGACGAAATGATTTTGGGCATGAATTTCTTCCGACAAACGAAAGCCATCGTTAATTACGGTGATGGAACTGTCGAAATTAACAAGGAAATCCTGTTTGCATACAAGGACTTCGAAGCTAATGTCGTACGCATGGCCGTACGTCGAGCCGTTACGGTACCGCCACGCAGCGAGGCCGTAGTCGAACTTGTACCGACCTCAAAGGTCAGGGTGCGCCAACACCCTCGGCTCATTCAGCCCATGACGAACTTTCCGGAGGAAACGGACTTGATTATGGGTCGTACATTGACCTCATTGAACCGGAAGTGTGTTAAAGTGACTGTGGTGAACCCCGCGGATACGGGCGTAACTCTGACTCGCTCAGATCCAATAGCCATAGCGAGCCCCGTTGACAGTATTGTGGGCGCTCTGCCGAAGTCAGGAGAGGAACCGGAAGTTCCCCACACGAACGTTAACCATTACGAAGACCTCCCGCCACACCTACGGGAGATGGTGGACCGTGCCGGACTAGCATCTGAACAGCAACGGTGCTGTGCCAATTTGGTATATCGGTACAGAGACACTTTCATGTGCCCCGAAGGACAGCTCGGACAGACGCATGTAGTGCAACATCGGATCGACACGGGTACAAGCGCCCCAATTCGTCAGCGACAACGTCGCGTACCCCAAGCGCAACAACACATCATAGATGAGGAAGTTGACAAAATGTTGCGACTTGGATGTATCGAACCTTCGGAATCACCATGGAGTCATAAAGGCCCCCAAGCTCGCCCATCCGTCACAAGATGCGGACGATTATTTCATTCTTGATACCGACGCCAGCGGTTACGCCATCGGAGGAGCGCTTTCACAGCGTGTCAATGGAAAGGAAATCCCGATTGGCTTTGCAAGCAAAACGCTGTCCCGCACACAACAGAATTATTGTACGACGTATAGAGAACTGTTGGCTGTTGTTGAGATGATTCAGCATTACTGACATTATTTGTGGGGACGCAGATTCCTGTTACGAACTGACCATAGCTCTCTGCGATGGTTAAAGAACTACAACGATGCGGACGGTATGTTGGCTCGCTGGTTAGCCAAACTGCAGCAATATGACTTTCGTATTGAACATCGTCCTGGAAAGTTCCACGGAAATGCTGACGGACTTTCCCGTTGCCAGAGTTGCAAACATTCGGACTGCCCTGGACGCTTAGTCGTTCCACCCACGGACCCCGAAACAAGTTCTGGAGAACTTCCCGTCAGACGGTTTAAGGTGGTTCCTGTCGGACCCGAGAAAGACCTCCTGGACAGTGATACTATGACATCACCGGTCTTATCTCAGATGATCTCAATACGCCAAGCTGCACGTGTGCGAGCATTGGATGTGAAATTGAACGGACAAAAATGGTTGTCGGACTATTCCACAGCGGACATTGTTGCCGCTCAGCAAGTCGACCCGAGTGTCGGAGTCGTACGACAGTGGGTATTGAACGGAACGAAACCCACGTCAAAGGAAGTCGCCCGCTACGGTGAGGAAGTGAAAACTTTGGTTTCACGATGGACTTTGTTAGCGCTACAGGATGGAGTCCTCATACGAACTACCAAGCCGGACCCAGCTGGTCGGACTGTCGTACAAACTGTGTTACCAGCGGCATTACGAACGGTGGTTCTACACCAACTCCACGACCTCAAGGTCGTAGGCCACCTCGGAATACAACGGACTGTTGAGAGAGTAAAGCGCCGGTTTTACTGGCCAGGTCTCGCCTTGGATGTTGCCCGCTGGTGCGCCCGCTGCCCGCAGTGTGTGTCACGGAAAGGAAAACCAGCGCCCAAGAAATCGCCTCTAACGCAACTACCAACTGGGGCGCCATTTGATCGTATTGCCATGGATATCTTAGATACCCATAAAGTTACCGGACGTGGAAACAGGTACATTCTTGTCATATCAGACTACTTTTCAAAGTACACGGACGCATTCCCGCTCCGCCGCCATACGGCCAAAAATGTCGCAGATGTTCTGGTGAATCGTTGGATCGTGTACCACGGGGTACTGAAAGCCATACACAGCGACCAAGGAACGGAATTTGAGTCGTCGTTATTTCGGAGCGTTGTACGCCTTCTGGGCGCCAAGAAAATTCGGACCACGCCCTACCGCCCACAAAGTGACGGTCAAGTCGAACGATTCAATCGGACTTTGTTGAATATGTTGAGTGCATTCGTCAGTGATCGTGGAAATGACTGGGATTTGCACTTACCATATGTACTCATGGCGTACCGCACCTCAGTGCATTCTTCTACTGGGTGTACACCACACCTGATGGTATACGGACATGAATGCAATTTGCCTGTTGACTTGATGTTTCCTACGTATGACCCAGAACCGCTACCTCCATGCGGACCCGAATACGTCGAGTATCTCCGAACTGCTATCAGAGCTGCCCATGGGTTTGCGCAAGATCATCTGCAAAAAGCTGCAACCCGCCAGAAAATGGGGTATGACGCACATGCGAAATCTCGCCCTCAGTTCCAGCCGGGAGAGTTAGTACGGTACTACTACCTGCCCCTTACACAGAACAACAAATTCGCCCGACCCTGGACCGGACCCTGGAGAGTCCTGGAACGCGTTACTGAGGTAGACTATCGAATTGCTCTAGTCTCCAATCCACGAAATACTAGAGTCGTCCATCTGGACGTCATTAAACCATACGAAGGCGACGCACAGTTGCTGAACCTTCAACCTCAAGTCGGATCGCCACCTGAGTCGTCAAGCAGCACAGACTCCAAGACCGAACGATCCCCTGGAGCTCCTCAAGGAATTCCTCTATCCTTGGGACGTCACCGTACAAGACAAATCGTCAGGCACAGATCGGACTACCGAGACTGATACTTCGTCATCACCCGCCAGTCGGAGAAGCCATACATCCGGACCGCGACGCCGTCGCCAGAAGCGAAAATCGCGCAAGTCGAACTCTAGCGCTTCACAGCGAGCGCCAAAACCCCGCGGACCCAAACCCGCGATTGCTACGGACTCATCAACAAGCGAGGCTACGCCCCAGCCTGCTCCGTACAATCGACCCAGACGCACGATTCGCCGCCCAGCCCGGTTCAGATAGCCACGGCTGTGCCAAGGGACTGATCTCTATGATGATGAATAAATGCCTGTCTATTGGACTATGATGTCATATCACCCCAAAATATATTTATAATATAATAATATTATGTACATATTCATTTCAATAACCATTTTTATGTACTGATGTCAGTGAGGCAATTTTCATATATAATATGGATATGACGTTATAATATTGATGCTGGTTACGATGCTATAATGTGGTATATGAGTGTTATGCATTGCATATAACTTCGTACTTCTCCATACCATCTCGCGCCTGTTGCGCACTACCTAAATATTGCATGACTAACAATTCCACCCATGTGTCAGCCGTCATGTCCTGCCGTGAGTAAGATCACTTTGTCGCGGACGAGGTGAGAGGATAGCCGTCTCCCGAGCAAGCGTCTGATAAGAGCCTCTGCTCCCCCTACGCACAATTCAGGGGAATGCCCTCAGGAGCAGGATTCAGTTATAAACAAACCTCTGCATTCCAACGCGCGATCTGTCATCACATTCATTGAAAATTATGCAACGCACCACGGCAGGGCCGCCCAGATCACTCCATCACCCCTCATGATAATATCAGCGGTTCCATTATCTACGGCACTAGATGAAAATGAACGGACTGAGCAAACTTCTGTGAGCTTGGTATTTATACCTCAGAATATGTACGGACAGTGATCATCTGTTATAAACAAGTTGGTCAAAAGTTTATTGTGTGCTAATTGTGCAGATAAGGAACGGACTAATTGTAAGAGTTCACACGGAAAAGCATGAAGCACAAGTAAACACTGAAGCCGCCCGCGGCACCCCCATAAACTTTCCCAGCTAATACAATAGAGAGTGGAAGCACGCAAAAGGTGCAGTAATTTCGGCTGTATGCTAGACGGACAGTGAAATGATTGGATTGCGTTATCCAGAAGTTTGTGTCGGACTATGGGAAAATAGAGCAGCTGTGTGCTAACCTACTGCCCCGCTTGACTGGTGTGATGAACCAGAGCTTTGATGTACCCGCGTTGCCTAGGTGATGGACCGCCCCCCTCTTCGCACGACTGAGAGCCGAGATGGATCAAGCGAACGTAAAAAGACGTATAAGACAATAGACAGAGCGCACCCCCTGATTGTGGAAAACCGCAAAAGACACTGTCAGCACTTTGTGTTTGTACGGATTGCCAGATAAGCAGGAATGTTTTAGAAGCGGATCATTCTGGCTGCGGACACTGGAGAGTGAACATCTCTCCTTCGCCTGCTTCAGCCAAACCGGCCAAGCCCGTACGACCTCTCGCGTTGCTCCCGCACGCGACGACATCGCGAGGATATTCCTCGGCATATACAGACTTATTCCGGACTCAGGGAAATCATGAGTCGCGGGATTTACGACAACGGACATATCGCCGTCAAGTTGACGAGTTGATGGAGCTCGTACCTCGTCCCCCCACACCCCACGGGACGAGTCCGATCGACTGGAACGCGGTTCCACTCTACGACCGGAACCGACAAGCGGGATATGGACACGTCCATGATTTCTCCGTACCGTCGACACTGACAGAGAGTCAGTACTTGACTCTTATGCCGCTACGCCTCGAAACAGGAGGATTCGACTGCCCCTTCTGTACAAGCGAGGAGGAGTCAGAACACGAACGGACCTGGCCCACGGTGCCTCGCCGGGCCCCACTTCGGACCCCACAGGAGCTGGATGCTCATGTTCTGGCGTACCATATGCCATTTGTACGTTTCTTTGTGTGCCCCGCACGGGACGGGTACATGACCCTGACGCTTTCGGACATGATACAGCATATCTCGACGCCCACGGCGAGTCACGCGGACCAGTTCCCAATTTTCCAGCAGGGATCACTAATGGCCACAGAGAACATGGTTACTCGTTTCGCCAAGCGATGTGGGGTTGACATGCAACCCAACCCGAACTACCGGCCACCACGCGTACCAGCGCACGTGCCCATCTTCCGACGGACGCCGGACTCAGTACTCACTTTCGGCATCTAGGCGATGGCGCCCGCGGTGATGTCACAGTACCCGCCGAACACCGCACCGGAGGTCCAACTGGTACTGGACCGTATCAAGTTCGCCCAACTGAAAACCAGGGCCGACGAAGCGAAAGTCGAACGGATGGTACGGGACATCCAGCTGATCAACCGTCACGTCCGCTACCGAAAGCCGGGAGCTTTCTATTTCGACCGTCCTGTCGTATACCGGACCTCGGCCATGAAGGCCGCCGAATCTCGGACCTCGGCTTCGCCAGCCACAGGAGTTTCAACTCCCGCACGGAGTTCGCCCACGGGGGCGATACCCAAGAGTCGGACTGTTGAGAGGCCTACAGCGCCTAATGTTACGGACTATAGAGTTCGGGAGGGACTTATCCACCCCCGGACGAATATCCGCCCCTGCCGAGTCGACCCACGGTCGAGACAGACGCGGCTGAATCTTCGGACTCAGTTAAAACTTCAGACCCAGCCGAACCCATGGAAACGGCTAAGATTACGGACTCTGTGGATAGGGAGCCTTCCCCAAGGACGGCTTTTCAAGCCCCAACCACGGACACTGAGTCGCCAATGGAGTGCGATCAGCCGCCACCACTTCGGACGATCGAGGATGAGCCAGAGCCTCGACAACGTCGAACACCCGACAGCAGGCCGGGCTCTCCCATGGAGCCGTCCCGCGGCTTAATCAACTTCGGACCACCTCCTCCGTACCTGGATTACGAGGAGTTGTTGCCCCCAACGACCACCTTGGTCACTCGAGCCAATGACCCGGACAGGCCTCGGTTAAGAATGGAGGTCCTGGAGGACCAGGATCCATTACCTCGCGACCTGGAGGTCAACTTCGGACTTCACGGATCTGGTGAGTTCGGTGCGGACTACCAGCTACTTCGCCAGCACGGGCAAAGGTTGCTCGAACGGACTCTACCCGGACTACAAGTCCTCCCCGGAATTAACCCGGACTTCGCCGAACTTTACCAGGACGACAACACACGTGGTCTTCCCGCCGGACTTGGACCGCATCAGTCCTACTGGATGGATCAAATCACCCAGGCTGCGACGGACACGGACCCTTTGCTGCTAGCGGAGGACGCCGAACATCACCTCCCGTCGTTGGCACTGGCCAGCGCGGACGACCTGGCGCTACAACATCTGCGAGCCATCCGCCGCGGGTACGTACTTGCCATGGACGCACATATCCGCCAGGCGGAGTATAATGCCATGTCCCTCGGATTCGGGATCGGGTCGCTCCACGAGCGACAGACCCCTACGGCTCCGCACCCTCTCCTGGAGGAGAATCGTCGGCTCCGAGAGGAACTCCGTACGGCGGAGCGAAATAATTCGGACTTACGGGAGGAAAATCAGGAGCTTCGAGCCCGCCTTTCCGCTACCCCGTCGTCACCACCAGAGGCTTCCGGAATTCCGGATGAATTGTGGACGACCATCGTGTCCGTGTTGCCGCACCTACCGGCCGACGACCAAAGGCGGCTGATGCAACAGGCATCGCCAGCCGCCCGGCCTCCCGCGTCACGGAGACGCGACCGTCAGTCGGACTAGATTTCGTACCCCAGGGCACAGCACCAGGATAGCTGTGTCCTGTACATTTCGTACTAATCATACCATATGATATATATGTGTGTATCTCGAACTAATTAATCCTGGTCAATTTCAGGTGTTTCGGACTTTAAAATGTTTCCGTTCCGCTAGGGAACGTAGAGGAGTATTTTTATCATTCCAATAATATATTTGTGATTCTTTTAACTGTGATTTATGTCTTGATTTATGTGTTTCATCGTCATCTGTCGTTGTATTAAATGTATTTGTCAAATGTGTTCATATCATCTTAGTGACTGTTGACTGACTGACTAATGACTTTATTTTGACAGTTAGAAATTTTTATTGTACTCATTGCTTTACCATTGTCTCGCGCGGTGAATGTGTTTTCCCTTTAGGACTTTTAGCTTATCATGTTTAGATTTTTGGACAGTTAGGTTTCGGGGAGGGTAAATTCCCAGGGGGTAATTTGACGAAGGGGTGTTTTGTAGAATATTTATGACTGTTATGGCCCGAAACCCGCCCCTGACACATTCTCCCACTCGACATACACGGCACAGATTCATCACATGACTTCATACTTACTTACCTTACGTCACCGGGCACGCACGCACCGTCCTCGCACCACATCTACATGTAAACAACACTGCTCACGTTAACACTTCCTACAATCCCACCAATCACCACATTCCCAGACACATGACTCCGCCCACACAGACATGACATCACTTTCCCGCCATTTCACATGAACACCTGCCACATTACGCGGGAAAACCCATACACATCATAGACTTAGCCCCGCGCTTTCCCACGGACAAGAAGTTGTGTAAAATCTGTTGAAGAGAGAAGTTGAATTGAGAGGTACTACGCCAAATATTGTGATTAGAAGATATCAAACTCATATTAGACTATTAATACTTCGGACTATTGTGGGGATTACGATTGAATGTGAGAGTGATCGTACATCGGACTAGGATCATCCAAATAAACTCGGATATTATTGAAACTTACGTCGGACTTCCTGTTGGTGTGTCAACGCACAACATACATCGAACTATTCGATCAGTGGGCGTAATAGCCGCCCGAAGAACTCCGCTATTCCGTCACAATATGTACACATAACAAAAGCTGACAATCACATTGACAATGAACAGGTTCCAGACGCAGCCAATGACACCAACAAATAACAGGTTCCAGACGTAGCCTAGAGGTGATTATAACGACACTGTTGAGGCCATCGTATTCACACGTCAGTAGCTTCCACTGCACACTTTTTTAATCAGATCACATCTTCACTGGTCACCTTCAATCCGGTGACCCACAAATGACGTTCAAACGTGTGGATTGCAGACCTGTTGCTCCAATTTCTGGCACTATACCTGTCTTATGCAGTGATGTCAGTAAGCTCGACAATAGAAGTTCACTTCACTGAATATTACACATCTGTACAACAAGAATCGTACAGGATTATTGCAGATGTTTGATGTTTTACATCACATGTAAAACTAGCGATAGAGAGAGAGAAAGAGATCATAATTGCCCCGATGAAGAGTTTGACGACAATATGGAATAAACGTCAACACAGGCATATACCTCATATCAATTATGAGCTAGTCATTCATTTAAATGATGTAAATCGCAAATAATATCAATATCATAATATAATATTTCAAAATGTCGTATCCTAAGTCTGGTTGCATTGGTTTTAACGGTTCGATACCTAGATTATAAAATGGATATCGTAGATATATCGGATATACTTTTATATAAATTTGTTCTGAGCAACATGGTATGTTCACAGGAATTTCCACGCTTATATCTTTCACTTTACAAGGTTTTCTTCCCAAAGCTGGAAGATAAGTACACGTATATATATTATTTCAAAAATAAGCGGTAAAAATATAATTCAGCACGCGACTAACAATCGAGGGGAATTTGTACCAGTACAACGCTGCAAATGCATGATATCACAGATCATACTTGCGAAGGTCGGTTTTACACAAATCGATTTGAAAATTCAATTACATTATGCAGACTATCGTTTTCAGTGACTAACTTGATATTTTAGCTAGTTTATGGCTAACTATTCCTCTGAAAACATCATCATATCGCGATCTAGATGCTGTGATGACAACAAGGCGCGCCATGACCGAACACACAAGCTGAAACACACTAGGTTTTTTTTACAATATAGATTGTATAATATATAATTCATAATATAGTTTTACCAGATTAGGTGCAATAAATGATGTTATTTGCAATGACATGTGGTTTGAAATCATGGCAATGTGACCATGTTAAATGATGTGGTAGTCAGATCGGGCAAGCGTTCTTATTATCATCTCTGGGTTCTATTTTTGTTTTAGTATCAAGGCCGCATATTTCACTCTTGCAACACTGAAAGCCATGTTGTTAAGAATATTGTTGACAAAACACGACTATACACTGATTTATCATGAGAAATTACTTTGAAATCAGTTATTTGTAAGACTGCTGTAAGCTATTGATATACCACACCGAAATAACAATTTATAACACCAGCCATCAGTATCTAGAACGCAAATCAACGGATTAAATTGTAGTTGGGTGTTGGTTTAATGTTTACTCGATTGTCTGATTTGGAATGCTTATGCTAAGGGGTTCCCTTTATCATAGATATAGTTTCGGGTGCGACACTGTACTACACTGCACTACTCGATTGCACTCGCCGGGAATAACTTACTACCTCGGTTCGCAGAGGAATGACATTCGTTGTCCCATCGTATTCCGTTTTCATGATACCACCTGAATGCTTTGCGGTGCCTCAGATTAAGAACCCATGAGATTTCACAGATCGGTGTCTGGTCCAAATTGACAAATGCTAGCGGATGACACTATCGAGTTAACTGCCTTAGATGTAACTCCCGTTGACAACACTTCTCCTGTTTAGGAATGAACCATTGAGCATCTATTCATTGCGTGTAGCAGGTGTTATTGAATACCCACGAGGTCCACAGCATGTTATTTGTTGCAAATCAATTGCATTTCACAAAGCTATATGGTAGTTTCTGCAGATGAATTTTTGGTGAGTAGTAACTTGCTTAGTGTGGTCAGTTAGTAACGGCTCTTTATTAGGATAAATATAAAAAGAGACGAAACAAAAACAAGGCTCTTAGATGCTTTTGAATAGTTTTAGTGTGGTTGACTGATTTTGATATTTAGAGAAGATATTGAATGACCTTGGAAGTATGAAGCCGTCAGTTACGAATCCCATGTACCGCGAAGCAGTGATTCGTACCAGACGCAATCGTGAAAAAATCACACCGGGTGGAACAATTGTCTCAGGCACGTTTCCATCTACCATGATTTGTATCCTATTAGGAGTAGCTGAGTACTTCTATACAAACTGTGTCATAGAATCTCCAGACATGAGCCAGTTCCTGACGTATAACGAGCTCTTTTGAGTATAACGAAATCTCTAAGGTCATCCTTCCCACCTAGGGATCTTTATATACACACTTCATTATTCAGATCACACCTTAGGGGCACTTAAATCGGATGCGCCACAAATGCCGTTCAAACATGTGGTTTGCAGAGCGTGGTGAGTGGTACCCTTCATAAGAAATTAGTCCAATTTTTGACATGTCTGTTCTATGTGGTGAGGACACTGACCTCTTCAATGGAATATCAGACTTGAGTAAACATGATTTTTTCTACATATTTTATATGATATACGTCTGAATATTAGCTTCGATAATGAACTTTACGCAAATCCCCAACAACCATAGAATAAGGTTCCCCATTTGAACCAGATCGAGATTATTCGACCTGCGGATCTGCCTAATGTCAATAGAAACTATACCCTAACTTGATTCGATAAGAGTACGCATTCTGGTGAGCTATTCTGAGACATGATGGTAAGCTTATAACACCCAAACAGGTAAGTATCTTCCATATCAGTATTAACCAGCAAGCTATTTGTATGATGCACTCCCAAAACGATATGAAACATATATCTGAATTGAATTACTTTGTGGTAAGATACATTTCCCCCATAAATAACACACAAGAAGCAAAAGGTGCAATGTTTGCCTTAGGTTTTATCCACTTTTTGAGGAAAGATGATATCTGACATTTAATATCTTCGGCCTGTCCATTAGATATGAAATCCGATCGTCTGGGTGGCAAGTGACAAGGTCATGGTGAATTATGTGGAAATTTAATTTTGAGAGACCAATTTATTTGGGATGTCGTGTAGTTCCATGGTGCAGCTTTTTATGTTACCATGCCTTTGGTTTGTTGTCGTCCGTATACATTTTCATCTTTAGACTTTACAGTCGAATCTTTCTGAAAATTCGCACAAAAATGCCTAAAAATATTTCAAGAGGGACGTATTTTTTAGTTTTTCACTTTCGACTTTTTTTAAAAAAAAAAATGTCTGCCATTTTTGACAAAAAAAGGTAATTTCTTTACTTATTATCGACTTTACATCTGAGAATTTCATACTGAACATATAGGAAATGATATATACCGAATATTCTCGTGACCTTTAATTTGACCTCTGACCTCACTTTCAAGGTCAGAGAACAAAGTGGCTAATATCTCACTTATTATCGACTTTACAGCTTAAGAATCAATTGTGAACATATAGGAAATTATATATTCTGAATATTGTCATGACTTGAATTTAACCTTTGACCTCATTTTCAAATCACTGGTTACCTTGACAACAACAGAAAAAGTGGAAACACTGATTATTCATATTGAAAACTGTGTGGAATAAGTTTTGATGAATAAGCATAACATTAAATGAATGAATGATACATATCAAAGTACCTAATTGAAACAGCTTCCCTTGATGACGTCATGAATATCTCATTTGCAAACTAATGAGCTACATTGTTTTGAAAAAGCAAATTTGGGGAATTCAGTCTTTAAAGTGCTGTAGCTTTTGAACGGATTGTGATATTTACGTGCCGTAAAGACCATTTTGCTCAGATCCATGAGATCTTTCATATAAGCTCACATCATATTTGCACTATACCAGTACTTTGCTTTGACCTTTGGTTTCATTATCAAGATGACAGGACAAAATTCCTAATGTCTCTCTTTTAATTGGATATACAGTTTAGTACGGAAGACCGTTAGTGCCAGATGTGAAAATATATTTAAGTGGCGGCCGCCACTTAGTGCCAGGTGTGGAAATATATTTAAGTGGTGGCTGCCACATAATTATCTGGCGGCCGCCACTAAAATATGTGGCGCTAGTATGTGGCGGCTGCCAGATAATTATGCCAGATAAATATATTTTCACACCTTGCAGTATCTGACCTCAACGGGCTTCCGTATTGGAAGACCGTTAGTGCCAGGTGTGAAAATATATTTAAGTGGAGGCCACCACTTTCAGATCACTTAAATATCTGGTGGCCGCCAGATAATCATGTGGCGGCCGCTAGATAAATATATTTTCACACCTTGCAATATCTTTCCACAACGTGCTTCCGTAATTTAGCAATTAATTGTGGGCACATAAGAAATGATATATGCTGGATATACTCGTGACCTCGAATTTGTCCAACAACCTTATTTTCGAGATCGTGGGACAAAATCTTGTAATATTAAAAATATAAAACACATATCGCCTGGTAACTTTTCTTAGCCTTCGGGCTATTCTTTTTGTATTACGACACCTATAGCAGTGCAATCAGTGCATCTAACAAACGTTTCTATCAAATAATCGTTATAGGCTGTTGGTGCTCTAATGCCAAAGTAATGGCTAGTTCGTTACTATGATTGAAATTTGGCTGTGTTGCTATTCAGTTCATAACAAACTAGTGTGGCAGTAATGAGTTGGTATGTAAACATGACAGATATACCATAAATCACAACATAAAGATTGTACCAGAATAATTCCAAACTAAGGCTGATACGGTCTATCATAACATTGATCTCGGGAAAATTTTAGGCCCTATTTGAAAAAAATAAGCCTGAGGGCTAAGAGAAGTACCGGACAATTTTGATTTGACCTTGAGATCTATCAGTAAAAATCCAGAGCAGATGATGACCATTCAAGGTCTTCTGAGACCAACTAACTTCAAGCTTACCAAAAGATCCACAATACATGTATCTGATTTCCTATATGCTCATAATTCGAATATATCTCCGTTTTGTATGCAGAGTGCAATCTAAACAACTTAGGTCGAACATGACCTTCTGATTTACCACACAAGATCATTTCAGATCAAATTCTAGACTACCAAATCACCCACAATGTATGACGTTATTTAACTTCATAATATATGCCTAGCACAATCTACAACTGTGTTGTATGCAGAATCCAATTTACACATTTCAGGATATGACCTTCTAATTTTCCACTCAAGGTCTGATGATTTAAAATTCAAGACCACCAAAAGATCTGCAATATATATGACTGATGTTCATAATACAAACTGAAGCCTTATCCACAGCCGTTCTTTATGCAAAGTTCAAATTACACATTTTAGGGCAGATGTGGCCTTCAGATTGATCACTCAAAGTCATCTGAGGTCAACTTTCAGACTACCAAAAGATCCACAGCATATGTCGTTCATATAATTATGTTCCTGAGTTCATAAGTCAAATCGAAGTTCTATCTGCAGCCGTGACCTCAAGTATGCAGAGGTAAAATACACATTTCAGTTTGAACTTGACCTTGAGATTGACCATTCAATGTCATGTGAGGTCAAATTAAAGGCCATCAAATAATCCGCTATATATGACTTCCTATATGTCCATAGTAAATGCCCAAAGTGTATCTACAAATATTTGTCTACAGAGGCCAATCTGTGCATTTCATGCTTTTTTTTTGGCCATTTGACTTATATTATGGGCTTTTGAAGAATGTCAAACATTCCATCTCGATACACAAATAAACAAAACCTTGTCATGAATATGTGAAATTAAAGAGGAAGTCACTAGATAGGTGACTTCCTCTTTTTTGCCATTTTGGGCCTTAATGGTTTACAATTTCGGGCCTTTTTCGAGCCTATTTCTTCTCACACAAGCTATATAGTCCTAAATGTTATCAATGTGTGAATTCAAGAGAAAGTTACTGAACCGATTTGGAGCAAATTGGCAAATGGTGAATTTTTTACCTTTTAGGGCCTTTTGGTCACGCATTTTGAGCCTTTCGAGCAAGGTTGTCCATACGCAGGCTAAGCAGTCCTGAATGCAATCCACATGTGAGTGACAAAAAGTGAAACTCGGTCAGTATTGGCTACTTTGGGTCCATAGTTCGGGCCTTTGGAGCAATTCAAGGCCTACCAACTAAATACACAAGCTAAAGCTAAACTTCAAAGATAAAAACGGCGACGACAGACGACGGATGCAACGCCATGCCAATAGGACGCGAAGATACAGACCGATTGTATCCTGTTTGTGACATATGTATGGGCCGTCGTAGATGCATACAGAATTAAGCCAATAAATAACCACTCGACTAAATATGATGAGATACATCCATTTGTGGAAGATAGATTCTATGATATTATTTAACAGATATTATTTAACAGATGTTTTTTCAACCAAAATTGCTCCATCGATACATGTGAGTGGGTTTTATGTGACAAGTATGATATAGAAGTTAAAGACACCGAACCGCTGCACTCAGACTATAAGCTAGCTGGATATTTATTGGCAAAGCTTCATCAACTGCGAGTAAATGAGTATTAAGTTTCACAGTTGTCCCACAACATTATTGAGTCACAGCATGTGCTGGAGTGCTAACTCGATTTGTAAGATCCAGGGTTGTGAAACTAATTTCACAGTTAAAACCATTCAACTACCACAGTAACTTTTTTAGATCCTCTCAAGAATTTAAATCTGGATACTTTACCTTTATTAATTACTTTATATATTAATTCATCATTCCAGTTCATCATTCCACATGATTTCAACTTAGGAAATTGTATTTAGTAATATCTGATTGCTCAGAAATATGTTATCTTAAAAGGACAATTTTTTTGCAAGTGGAAGTATAAGAGCGCCATATGGAATTTATGGGGATCTAACGTACTCATTGTAGTTAAATAATTAAAGAGAGTTGAAGGAAAGTGAGGTAAGAGCAATTCAAACAGAATATTTCACTTCGAACTTTTCATCAATTTCAGATATTCACCTTTTTGATCTCACAATTTTGCAACTCAAGGTATACGTCGTCGCGGGACAATTTCCACGCAGGCATCACATCTGTAGCCTCGTTCAATCGCGGAAGCATAAAGTCCAAGTTAGCATTACGTTCTATCCATTGGGCTCAATATGAATTTCGACATGTGCTATCCTCAGTCAATTAGATTTGGAATCCCATCGTCTGGCTGATATAGGGCAAGTCATGGCAATATATGGTGGTGGGAAAATTTGACGTGGAAATTACTTGATATCGTATTATGTTGTCTATATTATGGCAGAACCTATATTTTGGACTGAAATAATTGAATGCGAACAAAAGCATTGGGTGCATCTGATATGGTCTCCGTTGTGAGGTTCTATAGGTGATTTATTAGACGAGCCATCTTTGGATTCTTTTCTTCATGGCGTGCAGGGTATGTACATTTTGGAACATAATGTACATACCATTGGTGATCAACATTCTAAGATTAGTCGGCTTCCGCTTTGTGTAAGTCACACCCCGTCCAAATTTGGCTAATTTATGTGATGTCAAATAACCAGAGAGCTCGTTTGGACACACGTTGCATTGTATGAGAACCAAAAGCTGGTGAGTGACATTGCCAAGTAAATACCCAAAGTCTGCGCCTTTATTTGGTTATATATTCCTTACTATGTTGCATCTTCCCATGTTCTGTGCATTTTAAACACTTAGTATGGTAATCATAAATCACTATATTATTTATCGTAAAATGGTAACGTAATGTTATTATCATCTCCATATGTCAGATATTCATCCGTAATTAGAAAATTATGATATTCTCACATTCTTTCAATTGTAACACAATTATCATGAATAATATTGTGCACACGACAAACATTTTTCCCAGTTTAGTTTGTTTTGAGTGTTTGAACCATTTTACTTATTTTCGGGAAAAAAATGTTTTTGGTACCTCCTAAATGGGAGAGATAAATGGGTCAATACCATCGCGTTAACCGACATTTATCCAATTGCAGAGCATAGCAAGGTCACTGTACTATCTCAGCAGCTTATACCAAGTAGCATTTAATACCCCTAGGACAGACATCTTGACGTTTACCTCAGTATCTGTTTACTGTCAGCAAGATAATGCAGGTATCACATTTCTTAACCACAGTGAGAAGCCACTGTCTGTGATTAGTTTCTCCAGCAGGATTCCTTGTGGAATTCGCGATTCATTCGAATTAAAGATAAATATTTACATTGTCAGCCCTTAATACAATTATTTGTGAAATTTGCATGTAATTCAATATACAAGATTACACAGTTCTACAAATCAGCTACTCTGGAAACTCTCTTCCAACACAGTATGCTGTCTCCATCACTAAATGAGATATAATAGAACTGGTAATACTCTACAAGAGCTCATACACGGGTGTTGATCGGATGCAGTAACACTTGTTACCGCATCCCGCCACGGTGACCACACCAAACGCCGGTATTTACAATGTGGTTGGTTTTTGCCTGTTTTAGGCAGAAATCTTTATGTCGGTATTAGTGAGTGTCGGTATTAGTGGAGTGAGTGGCGCAGTGGATAAGGCGTCGGACTCGTAATCCAAAGATCATGGGTTCGAGTCTCGAGCTGGACTGCTGTGCCATTTCACTAGTGTCCTTAGGCAAGGCATTTACCACTAATGTGTCTATCTTCACCCAGGATTAAATGGGTACCGGTTGATAATGGGTGCTGTATAGAGCGCTTTGAGTGTAGCAGCTCCAAGTACAATCACTCAGACTGGGGTTAAAGTGTAAAGCGCCTTTGAAAGCGGATTTAGTTCGGCTGAAAAGAGCGCTATATCAAATCTGATAACTTTAACTCTATTAAATTAAATCGTTTAGCATCATACATGATCATATTGACACTTGCCATGTCTATTTCCCACTGATAAATGTGTTTTTATGAATACTTGAAGATGCAGTTACAGTTGACGAATGCCTGTTCAGGGTGCAGTAAAAATCTTTCTAAGATGCAGTAACATTTGTTTTTCAACACTAACACTAAATCAGACTTTTTTTAAAGTACATATACCTTTAATATCATGGATATAATGAAAATAACTTGTGCAGTTATATACACACACTGGAAATAAGAAGTGTCACCCCAGTCATTTTCGCGAACTAGACGGACAACGAAACATAGTAACTAAACAATGAAGAACGTTTTCAATGATATTAAACGCTTCTCAGATATTGTTTTGTCAACAGCAAGAGCGAGATACTTATTTTATACTCTGATTTTTTCTAACTCGTTTACAGCGATTTTTGCTAATATTTTTACGATGCTGAATGGTATCCCTCTATAACTTTGCATACTTCACATGGGAGCCAAATTTCAGACATTTATCGCAAAAATTGAAAGGTGAAATATATAAAATATTTCCTGACCAGTTTGGTCATTAAAGTTGGTTTTTATGCAAGTCATACCGTCAATAATCACATATACTCTGGAGTAATTTTGGGACAGAGATGGCAGATGGTTCACTCAGACTGGGGAAATTGGCCGCTGTAGCAGATCAAGTGCAATATATGATGCCTCAGGATTGAATTCTTGATGCGAGATGATATTTGACATGTAATATCTTTAGCCAGTCCATTAGATACACAATCACATCGTCTGGGTGGCATGTGACAAGGTCATGGGAAATTATGTGGAAATTTAATTTTGACGGGGAAAAATATCTGGGATGGTGGGTATTTCCAGATTGGAGTGTGTTTTATTTTTGTTTAATGGGACATGAACAATTTCTTATAATTGGTATCCTCAGTGTATGTACTTTACAACATTTTTTTCCATATGAAAAGATGAAAATTTGCTTTGTAATTTACTGATACAACCACGTTTGAAATTTGCATGCAGAGTCCATCAGGACATAAAAATGAATGTACATGTAGTTTCACAAACGGTGTACTGTAACAGCCCTCTGCCCACACAGGAGCTTTCGGTCGCTTTCCGTATTAGATGAAGACCGCATATATACCACAAGCCATACATGGGTATAGATACACGACTTACTGTATCCTGTTTGTGACGTATAGGTCGCCAGAGTGGAGTTGAAGATGCCCATTGGATTTTTTCCCCAGTAAATCATGACTCGAGTATTATACAATATAAAAGATAGATATAGATGAGTTGGAAAATAAATGCTACACTGTTACTCTATATCAACAGATGTTTTTGTTTCAAAACAGAAAATGTTTCATCTGTACTACGAGTGGGTTTGATGTGACGAGTATGATATCGGAGTTGAAGACTTCGAACCGCTGTAATCAGAATGTAAACTAGATAGTTTAACTTCCTGCAAAACTTCATCAACTGCAAAATGGGATGCGCATAAACAGTTGTCTGACAACATTAGTGGTGTTGAGGCACCACAAAGGTGTGCTCATACAACTTGGACGATCCAGAGATGTGAAACTAAATTCACAGTTACTGATAGTTAAAAGAATATTTTACTACAAATATTTTTCACAATCTCAGAGTTCCACATTCGTTCTCTCACAATTTCGGAATGCAAGGAAAATATTGTGTCAGACATTTTCCATACATCTGTAGCCTCCTTCAAACGCAAGCAAAAAGGCCATGTTTACGTAATACGGTGGCTTGAAGGGACCTGTGTGTGAAAAAAATATAATCTCGAGCGCTTGACATATTATCACGAACGCTCGAAATAACAAAGCAAGCGCTCGAGATATTATATCGAGCACTCAAACATACTCATATAGAGCGCTCGACTTAACTAACTCGAGTGCTCAACATAATATAGCGAGTGCTGTACATAACAAAGCAAGCGCTCAACTTCTCGAGATAATATGTCGGGCGCTCGAAATATATTTTTTTCCAAACACAGTTCCCTTCAGAACCACCGTAACATTACGCTCTATCCAGAATGGATTCAAAATGATGTTTGGTATGTGTTATCCTCAGTCCATTAGATTTGGAATCCCATCGTCTAGCAAGGTCATGGCAATCAATGGAGGTGGATAAATTTAACGTGGACAGTGATTGAATATGGTGTTTGTGTTGCCTATATAGCATAGCATGATATATATTTGGTTCCACAATAATAATGGAACGCTAACAAAAACATTCTGCACGTCTGGTATTTTCTCCGTCATGGAGATCTAGAATTGAATTATATCACAAGAGTATCCATGGATTCTCTCTTTCCAGGCATGTAGGGTATTGGACTATTTCTGTTATTAACATCAAATGACTATTATGTTTTTGTACAAGTCACACCCGTCCAAATTTGGCTAGTTTATGTGATCTCAAAGAACGAGAGAGCTCGTTTGAATACACGTCGTATTGTATTAGAACTAAATGCTGGTGAATGAATGCAGCGCTGACCTTACCAACTAACTACCAAAAGTGTGTGCCTTTATTCACATATAGCAACGCGAGATGCACATTCTTACGAAGTCGAATCTGCCCATGTTCCATGCATTTTCAAATAGATAACATGTTAATCATACATCGTTATAATAATGGTCGCCAAACTGATAACATGGGTGATATCACAATGTTATCATTCCCACGTGTCAGGCATTCATCAGTAATCAGAAAAATCCGGATTTCGTCATATGTTTCTTATGGTGGCAGAGTTGACATGTATAATATAGTGCACACGTCACACAATTCAATCACAGGCAACTTCGTTCAAAGGTTTTGACCCATAACTTAAACTTATATAACCTATAGCAAGGTGACTGTACTATCTCAGCAGCTTCAGCTAGGTTTCACGATGTCTTTCTTTTCATTTGTTTGCTGTCAGCAAGAGAAGGCAGGTATCACATTGTCTGAGACAATTGACTGTAACTGTTTTCTTCCGTTAGATTCCTTGTTCACAATCCATTTGAATTAAAGTGCAATAATTGGTTTCTGAAATTCGTTATCAATC
Organism: Terebella lapidaria; assembly: GCA_949152475.1. NCBI lineage: Eukaryota > Metazoa > Annelida > Polychaeta > Terebellida > Terebellidae > Terebella > Terebella lapidaria. The sequence goes on from OX424562.1 coordinate 6,235,392, forward strand.
AATTGGCTGGCATATGTTGCATGATATAACACCGTTACAATCCCCAACATAGGTCCGGATGACCCTGCAGTGGAGTTTGAACATACCGTAAGAGCACACGATGTACATGTACATCTGCACTAACATAAACAAAGACATGAATTTCCCTATATTGTCGTTATTTGCAACACAAAAGAATCAAACGGAATATTTGGGGTTCCATCACTAGAATATACAATACATATAAGACTTTCAAGTGACAGGACTGTGTATTTTTCTATATTGTCAGCTGTTTTTGTTAATTTTGCATCACTGCATGGGTACCGTTCCGTGCGAATTTCGATGTCAAAATTAGTTCGTGTTCGCATTGAAATTTTTGCACTGTACAACTGCTCTGGGAACAGCTGTTGATCACTTTCAATAGAAAATCAAAAACCGATTATTCCACTTTAAAGACTAATGTTTACATTATCAACCATCCATATTTGTGTTGCATGTAATTCAATACAAGTATGTGAGACAAGCTTACATAGTTCTACATACAATGTTCTCTAACGGCTTTCGCCAGCACAGTAAAATGTCTCTTGATCTAGATGAGATACAAGTAAGCGTCAGGAAATGTAGTAAAAGACATGTGTCGCCTCTTAGCAGTACGTAGCTCGATTTTTCTGCGTAGCATTGTGCACCCTGTCGTACTGAGTAGAAAATCAAAATAGACTGTGTCATATCAACATAATTCAGTAAGAGTTGTGTAGACTTGAAGAGATTCCAATAAATACAAATGTCATATTTTCAAGCTTTTGTTAAATTGCTACAAAATAAAGTGTCCATTTCATCGTATTCAAAACTTCATGCCCACAAGTACATTTGGGACGTTGATTGATACGAAGGGATCCGTTAAATGCGAAAAATCCCCACCCCCGTGTGCACCTCATGTGAATTGTTTCAGGAGAACTATTGGGATTGTGGCGTTGAACAGTATACCAAAATCGTTATCGTTATATGTAAGTATCGATCTATTACCACCAATACAGCCAAATTTTGATGATTCCAATAACAAACATACAACATTTTGCAATAGAAACAAAGCCCGACCAATTACTTTATCAAAAGACACACTGGCGTCATCAGGGGCAGACAGTGTGGTAAATGTAGTTGTTTCTACTGTACACCTGATGGAATTAGTATACAACTGCCCAACAACCTATGAAAATAATTTAGAAATCCGAAACAAACCCCATGGAATAGATATATGACAAGCACATAAGTACCTAATCACAAGCTAAAAGGGGACTATATATCACGTTACCAGGTAACCTTTCAATATGTACATATTTCGTTACGTATCTGCTGGTTTTTATCGTTGATGTATGTAGCGTCACTTCAAATATTGCTGTTAACGACTTTTACATGCCACCCCGCCGACTTTTGCGAACCTCCTCGACCATTTACGACCCCCTAAATACCCCCCTCCCCCCGTGGTGTATTGTAGTGGGTGTCTGTTGCATATTGTTTCTGGCATAAGCAGGGCGGCAATTAAAGGTGTCTATCGGAGTGATGTCTGGAATACTCATGATACTGTGATAGCAATATATTGACTCATGACCTCAGTAAGTATTATATGCCCACACGAGGCAAATATCTACATAGATGTTACGGGGTAATCCATTTTTACACACTGTCTGTCCCTGATGACGTCAATGTTTTTTAGGTAAAATTATTTGGTCGGGCCTTGTTTCTCATAAAAAAAAGATTTTATTTCAGGTTCTTCATTTTTCACTGTCCAAATCTCCTGTAATTTGTTATTTCTTACTTCAAATATTTTGTGATATTAAAATCATTCGAAAACAAATCGTAATCTCAAATTTTCTTCAAAAATTTGGCAATTCGATGGAGTTCGTGTTACATCTGCGATGCGTAGGCGAAACGTTCATGCTTCTAGTTTCGACGAAAGACGATGTTTGACATGTTATATCCTCGGTCAGTCTATCAGATTTGGAATCCCATCGTCTGGCCGATATCAGGGCAAGGTCATGGCAAATCATGATAGTGGATAAATATAACATGGGAATTGTCTTGTAATGGTGTTTGTGCTGTATGTATGGCTGATCTTTTGTACTGCAATAACAGCACACGGACATTGCCATCAGCGGTTCTGGTGTTGTACTCTATTATTAGGTTTGAAGAAGGTGTCTAGGCATCTCTCTTAGCAAGTAGTGTAATTGTCAGTGATACAAAATTGACCAAGTCGGCTTCCATTTTTGTGTAAGTCACATCCCATAAAAATTTGACTAATTTATGTGGTCTCAAAAACGAAAAGGCTCTTTCAGTCACGCATCGCATTGTATCAGAACTGTTGGTTGAACATAACGTCGACCTTGTCGAATGAATACCTGAAATGTGTACCTTTATTTGGAGTCAGCCACACGGGATGCTAAAGAAAATCCACTCTTTGCAAAGTCAAAATTTAACATGGATATCACAGGATAACAGGGTTCGAGCCGAAGAGCCACATGTTTTCTCCACAAGATTTTTCGCACTTTATTCTGTTCTATGTTTGCCTGAACGATTATACATAAAATAACAGACACGAAACAAAACAATACACATTTCAACACGCGATTACTTGTCCTAGCATGATGCAATTTTGGAGGCAATTGAGAACGATTTTAATAATATTTTATATGGATATGTTTCATTGCATTTGGTTGCCATAGCGACCAAGATGGCCGATAGGTGACACATTCTATGACAAAATCAGCTGTTTCGACACACATGGGTTGTGAACACTCTAGGGGTGTTAATTTTACACACATCCCTGTAGTATTGAATACAACAGTTAAACATATTCATTATCAGTGAATATAGTTTTAGAAATCACTAGTAAAGTTCGGGTTTGGGTTTCCTATTCCAATCATGCGACCAGCTTTTGTGAAAAATATAAGAAATAAGTTAATGAATATTTGAGTATTACTGCATGGAATAAAATAATTAAGACTTGGAACTTTTTCTACTGACATTGATGAAAGTCTCTGGCCCAACAGTAATGATATTTTGTCTGAATCAACATATTTTGGACAACAGTGATGATAGAGCACCAGGGGGATATACCCACGCGGTCGTAGGCGACCGGAAAGCGTCTAGTTCCCCCATGAATTCAAATATTGAATTACCACATCCAGACTATCGCTTTCATTTACGTAGTTTGGTGTCTTACTTCGATTTTGGGTCATTATTTCTCCTAAAATTTATCATGTTTCCACTTCGTGCCGATGTGATAAATGACATCTTGATCGCGACTTGGTTGCAAGCAGAAGCTAAAACCGAACACCGATTTGATTATTCCAGTTGGCTATACTGGAATTTGATGGCCTTGTGCAAGTGTCATATCATCAGAATATATTCACATACCCCGGAATATTCTTGCAATAAAAATGGCAGGTGATTCCGTCAGACTGGAGAATTGGTAGCATTACCAGATCAGGGGAAATACATGATGCGGTTTGCAGTGATAATTGGGAATGCGACGGATGTTCAATTTATATTGTTCTCTATTAACAATATGGGAATGAAATATTTTAGTTATGTGACTACGTCCAGACAAACCACAGCGCTATTCTTGTTTCGAATATATTGTAATGAATTTTGTCAGAATTTGAATGTTAAACTCGTGAAATTAACTAAATCAGACGTACTCACATCAAATGTTATGAATACAATAGTCCTTTGGGGGGGGGGGGGGGATTTTGCTCATTCGTACAGGGGGCTCACGCGTAAATACAGAAACTGTATGCATCAAACGCAGATTTGAGCAAACGCTAAAAGTACAAAATGTACTACACACACACACACACCGTATATCACTGATTGTTTTCTCATATCCACACTTTATATGCAGATACAAACTGAAAAATGTACTCTATGTGGAGGTTGAAGAGCATTTGCTTACATTGGGGGTATGATGGATACACGTTGGTTTATATAAAAAAACTGGCATAATATGTGTGTTAAAACGGAAGGAAAGACAAATCGGACAGACTGTATTCGCCAAAATAAATGTGCACGTGTTTTGTTATCTTGTATTAGATGAGTTGAAGTAAAATTTAATTTGATAAAATAGTGCGCACATTCGAAGGCAGCTGCTTTAAACACAGTTGAGTTTACTTTGGCTCAGGCCAGCGAAGGTCTGCGTTTACTTTGGCTGAGGCCAGTGAGGTTTTTCTGAGATATGGCACTTCAGAGCCAGTGCTACAGCAGTTGAACGTGCTGGCAGAGTGAAACAGACAGAATAGCTCAGCTCTCACTTGTTACTTAGGCATTTATATTTCCGTTAACCATTTTCTACTCTGTTATTTTACTTTTCACTATTGAATGCTAGTTTGTGTTGTTCTATAATAAACTGTTGTGTTGAATGTGCACTTGATTTACTCTGTTCTCTCCGACCTCTGAAATAAGAGCTGGAAACAATACGAGTTCTGGTAGAATTATTTACAGTATAATAATAAAGTCATGTATCAGTGGAGTACCCTTATTGGCCGTAGTTTTGCTTCGGATCATCAGATCAACCTGGATCTTTGTGTATTGCTTTGAGTATCAAGCCGTATTTTTTCACCAAATTTCATAATTGTATCTCTTAAAATGAAATAGTTGGGAACAATTGGTTGCCTGTCATTTTTGTTAACCATGACAGTTTCCCTGTCATTTTTGTTTTCTCTCACTTCGTATGCCTGATATGACTTTCTGTCCCCGGACTATGAGATTGGTTAACGGACCCTGTTTTGTTTGCTCGGAATACTTAATACTGGGTATTGATTCCACGTCTATAGTTGGGAATCTACACTAACTGATTGTAATTAATTTTTTTGATAGAATTTCCCGGCATTGTTCTCTTGATAAACCACTGACCCCACATTCCGAAAAAAGTCCAGTCGATATGCCTAATATATATTTTTGTGTTTTGTTCACAAAAGTGGGTTTCATCAGGGTAATACTCTCGCTGTACCAGTTGTGAATGGAATGTTTTGTCTACGGAGGCCACCAAATCATGAACACCGTGCACCAAAGCCATCAAATTGTAAACAAAGTCCACGCATTGGTTACACTTCAATTTTTCTAACTTGTTTACATCGTTTTGTGCTGATATTTCTGCGATGATAAATGATATCGTAGTATTACTTGGCATACTTCACCAAATTTCAGACTTCCATCGCGAAAATTGAAAAAGTTGGCAATCTACCCCAATGTTAAATTTAGCCCAATCATTGAATTTGGGGGTCCGTACATGATTTTGTGAATTTGTCTACTTTTCTTTCTAAATCTACACATTTGTGCAGAATACACCCATAATGTGTCTTCTGGTCCGAAATCACAACAATACTTCACATCCTTATGGTTGAATATCGTCAAGACCTAGAATTTGACCTTTGACCTCATTTTCAATGTCAGAGCATAAAATGGCCAATATCTCACTTATAAGCGACTTTACAGCTTAGGAAACAATTCTGGACATATAGGAAATGATATATACTGAATATTGTCATGACCTTGAGTTTGACCTTTGACTTCATTTTCAAGGTCTCACAGGACAAAATGGCTATTATCTTGTTTTTTATCAACTTTGCAGCTTGGGGTTCCATTGTGGACATAATTATGCCGATTGATGCCGAATATTCTGTAGACCTTTAATTTGACTTTTGATTTCATTTTCACGGGTAATAATGACTAATATCTCTCTTATTTTTGAAATTATAGCTAAGTTATCAATTGTGAGCAAATAGGAAATCATAGATGCTTAATACTGACTCTGCTATACTCTGCTATACTCTATACTCTGTTGGTTCCTATTGTGATGACAGTTGTCTGTTGCAAAATTCATTAACTGCAGTGTAGGGTTTATATCGACATCACATACATCCCGTGATGACGAACACATTATAATCAAGCTCTACTGCATCATGGATGAAGTTACTTGAATAGTTTTTTAAACAGAAGAGAAATGTCATGAACGTTCCTCTTGCAAATATGTTTTATGTATAATGGTATTGTGGTAAATAATCCTGTCCGATGGTCTGATAATCGCATGAAATAGCGTTCCAGATACGACATTGCACGAAATGAAGATGAGCTTTTGTTATGGCACCCTAAAAAGAGCGTGCGTTGCCTGCATGCACATGTTCATGCCAGTGTTGATGCAGATCTGTATGCTATAAATGTCCTGTCGGTAATGTGGGTGCTGGGTAGGTTTTCCCACTGGTAATTTATTATGATTATATTGCACGATAATGTAAATGAATTTGCATTATACAACATTTATTGACATAAATCCACACACGAAACGCCATGCTAATCGTTTGGCATTGACATTTCGAACAACAGTCACATATGAGTATAGCAGGTGCGAGAATATTCCTCACGGTTTCATGCACTACATAAGAGGACATTGTACCTCACAGTGCTGGTCTGCTGCTCTGTTGGTAAATTATTTCGAAAATAAATCCATGAAATTTCTTGGCAGCTCGACGCTGCTGTAATAATTGGACACCATTCTCTAGGGTTGTTTTCATGGCAACGAAGACGTCAGCTCGAGTCACTCCAATCAGCAGTTTACTACGCTGTACTCGTTGTGACAAGAGATATCCATCATGGGCAGGTAGAGGTTCCTCTGTTGTCTGCCCAGGCCGCCGCCACGTTGCCCGCGACTGGGAAGAGCTTCCAAGTCTCTCACCGAGGACGTTAGCGTGGTCGACTTGGTATTCTCGGCGTTCGTGTTGTAGCTGTGTTCCGACTTGGATCCAGTGTAAGCTCGCTGTCCATTCGGACGAACCACGCGCTTGGCACAGTGGCAAGTGGTGCTGAACACCAGAAATATGTACGGGTTCACGACTGCGTTGAGCACTGGTAGAGCACCCAGTATGGCAGAGACCACGTCCGGCAACTTGCGGTAGTCTCCAAAGTTGTATATAAGCTCGAGAAGATGATAAGGTAGGCCACAGATGAGGAATACTGATACGATCACGACAGCCATCTTGAGGCTCTTGATCTTCGCTCTGGGTAGGGATGAAGATTTCGTGCTTTGTAGGTGGATTTTCCCAGGTTTGGGTTGGCGATGATGGTTCGATTTTGAAGTTGTGGCTTTCTCTGATATTTTGAGGAAAATCCTCACATAGCAGACTGCGATGATGAGACAAGGTATGAAGATATGTATGACGAACATCGATGACGTGAATACCGTGCGGTTTATTGAAGGTTGGAGGTATAGTATCGACTCACAAATAGTCATATTGTAGAACTGACTCGTTGGATCATCCTTGAATGTCACTTGATACATGAAGAACATCGGAGTTGAGAAGAGGGCGGCGAGAGACCAACATGGTAGAGCCATCTTCCAAACCTGAATGTGAAATTGAGATTCTTAGCTCGAAAACAAATGAATGAATATAGTTTAATTGGCCTCGAAAATGCCATTTCAGTACCAAACCAGAATATAACAATACAATAAAGAATGTTAAGATCTAACGTTTTGTATTCGAATGTAAAACTTGTATTAGCCTGCAGTGTACGAAGTTAAACTACTGGTTTCAGCGAATCATATGTCACGGTATGGGTTGTACTCTGGCCCATACCATCCATCAATACTATCAGAATACTGGTTACACTGGTTCTTTGTATGTGGTTGGATTCTGGACGCAATTGGTAGCAATTGTCATTGTCTACGTATATTTTAATTCATACTTTCATTTTTGTTCTTCCAGTCTTCCATGTACTCAGTTAGGGAAATATTATATATTTTCATTGACAACATAGCCTCTGTTCGACGTCTGAGGTATAATTCAAGGTAGATGTTCTAGTGACCTTGAAACTCAGGTAACCTTGAGACATCTCAAGCCTAACTGTGCAATATTGCAGAAGAGAAACCAAAAAATAATTGTTATTACATTTCAGTCTAAATTGTTGGTACACAAAACATAAAAAAAATATACGTCACGCATGTGATACTGAAATGTGCAGTTAATACTTGTAAAAAAATCTAACGACGAGAACTCTCTTTTTATAAATCTATTCTAATTTATTCAGTTTGTCTAATGAGGATTTCGTCCTCAATTTTGTCCATGGTAAAATTGACATTAAAACCGCCAGACTCATTACCGAGCTTTTAATTTGCTACAAGACTGTTGTATCGTTTTTCGCTATCGCAGTTCTATTCAGTACAACATGATTTCAATTTGCCAGTTGCTTCGACAGAATAGCGTGTATTATTATTCATGGATACTCATTAAATGAAACTTTCTGTCAGAAAGTAGAATTCCTCACATGGCTGAGTGAGGTTGGTAAACATATACAACGGAATACATTACAAAAACCCAAATACAAATAGAGGAAAACACATTTCCAGTCAAAACGTATCAGGTATTAAACAGGTGTGGAACGATTTCTAAATAGATTATATTCATATCCAATTAGATGTGTTCAAAATAGTATATAGTTTCAGTACAAGAACTTACCGCCACCTGGTTACCAAGTGGGGATCTAATGGCCTGGTGTCGGTCGATGCTGAGGAGAACCAGCATATTGGAGCTGGACATCATAGAAAAACTCTGGTAGAACTTGACGATCCGACACATGGCGCCACCTGCCAGCCACCAGCGGTCAACCATCTCCCAGACAACTTGTATTAGAGTGGCGACCATCACCAGCAGGTCAGATAACGTCACGTGCAGCATGATCACGTTCACACGAGACTTGCGCACGCGGTTACAGAGCAACCACATGCAAACCACGAGACCTCCCACTGTCCCAATGATAAGCTCCAGCCACAACACTAAAATTCTTGTGTTTTTATCCCATCCAGCATTGGTGAGGTCGAGGCGTCTGTCTTCCTCTTGCACGCGAGACAGCGTGTAATTGGACAAATTGCTGGCTAGGGTAAGCATGAAGGGATAGCTCTCGGAACTTGTATTCCAAATTGACTCCATGTTGTTCTTGGAGAGGTAAGTTTTGTAAGTGATAATCAGCGACCACCAGTGAATATCCTTCTTCCAGGGTGACGGAACTCATGTATTTCTGGAATACAGAGTATTTGTGCAATGTAGCAAACTGTAGTCAATGAATATGTCACTAAGAATTAGATAGACAGCTAAACTAGCAGCGGTTTTACCAATACTTTGTGCATCGAATACGACATATTTGTTCAGTTATTTGTTTTCCCTTCGAATCGACCACAGACCATTCGACAGGATTTCTTATACATATTTATGCGTTGTAGTTTGAATTTACCGATAAGGTGATTACATATCCAGTCAAGTAATATTAGTACAGTTTTAAATGAAAATCATTTCCCGTCATTTTTCAACTGTATCGAATACAGTAAAGCGCTGTAAAATTGAATCCGACTGTATCCTAAATTTTCCAAGAAGCGCATATTAACATGAATAATATATATTTCTGGTCCCTACGGAAATTCACAACTCGATAGAATAAAACAGAAACAACAACAGGGATTGGAAAAAACAAAAAGATTATTCAATCAAATGCAAACAATACAGTACTAATATTTATACACATAGGTTTTTCTCTACTTGAATTGTACATCTACACGATCTTTTAATGTGTAACAGCTCCCCGCCCCTGTACCAGAGTTGTACTATTACTTATATTATTAACTACTAAACAATCACTCTTATGTTGGCCAATGACCAACATTTACTGAACTTCATTTAATTTTTTTCTGAGGGACGTTTTAAGTGAATGTGGACCGTTAGAAGTTATGGTACTCACCAGCAAACTGTGAAGAACGTTACTACATAGAAATAACCATATCCAGCCAGATACAAGTGGAAAAGATAACGCCTCGTGCGACCAGAAGTCAAGTCCTGATTCCGCACCAATTCGTTCACTTCTAACCGCACGACCAACTGACAAGTGCCAGACACGAGGGCATCATGCTTCTCCAGCATTCCCTCCCGCACACACCGAGGGGTATGCACGGACGTCACCAGCCAATCAGCCGGGACGGGGTTTGGGGGGGGGGAGGATTAGTGGTGGGTGTGAGCAGACTGTGGTGTTCGGGATGGACGAGCGTAGACAATTAAGGACATCCCGTGCCTACCTGTATGCCTTTGTTCGCTATTTCTAGGGTATATTTTTTCAAAACTGTTTTTTTTTTCTAAAATATGATTCTGGACCTGTTTGTTCACAATATGTGGCTCATGAAAGACACCTTATACATTTCTATATGACCGTTATCTGCTCAATTGTAAACCTAATGTCATGGTCAAATCAGCACAGGTCCCTAGCTCGTAGTGGGTGGGAAAATCAATATACACTTTACATTTCAAAAACGTGATACAATTGTATTGCTTCGGCAAAGGTTTACTTTCAACAGTAGCGGGTAAACTTATGCAGTTACTACAGAGATTTCGTATTGATTTCAAATTATATGAACCATATATCAATCGAATTTGTGAGATTGTACAGAAATATATAAACCCCAATTTTCACTGTTTGGTTTCTGTTATAGTTTCCCTAATTATCTTTCGTTTAAATGTTATTTAATGTATACTTCGCTGAATATGTGGTACTTAGGTGCTTAATAGCGATATAATTAATAACGTGATTCATGATAATTATGTGAACAAGTGAAGAACAAACTCTTGTGTATTTATTGTATAGTAAATCATTATCTCCAAATGTTCGCCATCATAAATGAATACTGAAAACGCCATGATTTTATACACTTCCAATGCAAGTAGTCAGAATCGGAGCGATACATTTGTTTTCAAATGTATCGCAATGAATGCAATAAATGCGAAAACAATATGTTCATGTTGTGGGAACCTGGATATCTTAACGAATATGCATTCACCATTGTGCATATATGAATATTGTATACGCCACTTACCGTTATTCCCAGAACCCCCATGCTGACCACGTTGGTACGTCGATCACGTCCAGTAAATTTGACAGAGGTCGAGGTGCCTCGTTCTCGTGCCAAGGCTGGTGCATAACTTCCCATGAGGTTGTCCAAGGCCTGGACGTATCTCCTCATTCATACGAAAGTGATCGCCTGCCAAAATGGGCACCATAACTCTCCCATCGTAATTTGCAAATGCACGCATTATATCATAGATAAAAGCTGATATAGAATCTTAAGTATTTTAGCAGGGACGACGTGGGTCCAATCACAAATCATGATCACCATGGGGACATGTTTACTTTGCAGGGTTATTGTATTCACGATAACACATTCTAATTTTAGGAAGAGGGGCTGTTATAGCACAGAGTATATTGGGGGTTTGTGTTTCCAGCAATAACGCGACCAAAAACAATGTCGGTATTTGATATACATTGGATACCCATCTGCCTTCAACATGCCACAGTCTATTTTCTTTGAGCCAGAACCTTTCTGTACGACAGAAAATCATGTATTATTATGTATCGTCCTCTATCATCTTCACCGTTTACAGTTTTCACTTTGTAGCAACAGCACCAAGTTAAAACTTGACAATCAAATAATCATGTACTGATCTGTTAGAAAATCAGTCAAATTCCTGTCCAACACACGTAGCTATTGAACGATGAAGCTCGTTCAAGAACTGGTATGCAAGAATAGGTTATATACATAATGGAGCCGGTGTAAACAATCAAATGTTAACAAAGCTATTATTCAAACAATAATAACACAGGAAATGTTTCTGGTCTATGGATTTTGGCCTTGGAATATAATTCTTCTATTTCCAGGTGTGTTCTTGGTCCTCAAAGTTATTTTCAGATTTTGTTTTCTTATTGTATGGCTTCTACTTGGTTCCATCGTCGGAGCCATCCTTTACTTGTCTCCACTACTTCCAACAATTATTCGTGTTCTTACATCTTTCTTACATTCATATAACATTCACATATTGTTCACTGGACTGGTGGCTCTTGAAGCAACGAAGCTCAGAGGCGGTAGGTGACGCGGGTTCGATCCCCGTCAACGGCACAAAGTAGGTGGAGTTTTCATCCTGACACTGCAAAGGTTTCTCCATTCGAATGTGCTTTCCAAATTCAAAATTGTCACTCGACGGGGGATGGGGAAGACAGGCAGTATTGCCTATCATCATGGACCGTCGTTAAATAAATCTGATTATTATTATTATTATTATTATTATTATTACTTCTATTCAACCAACGACAAAGTCAATCAGAATGTCGTTTCCATCCACAGGCAGTTTAGTACATTCGTGTAACATGTCCAGTTCCGATAGTTAAAGTCATAGTAGCAAGGTACCATTATATAGTTTTATTCCTGTTCAGATAAAGGCATTATGGACATTTGGTGATAAAAATATGTTCGCGTTAATTGGTAATTAATAACAGCGACATGTTATCGAGTAGATTGAGCCAGTATTACAATCGCCTTCTCCAGCCGATGAAAAAAATACCTTCGGCAATTTCCGTAATCGTGACGTCAGTTGAGGCAAAATTTGCTTTGATGGCTCGCCAAAAACGTAAAATACGTAATTTGTTGGCCATCTCAAAGATGGAAAAACACTCCAAAATGCATACGATTCGAAAGAAAACACGTTAAAACTAGCAAATACTGGACATCTTGCAGTTCAACAAAAATCCATTCTTGGAGAATAAATAGTACTGATTCTAAATATCAAGACAAGAATTCCCATCATCTCACCCGTTCACTTGAATTGTCAAACATACGCAACACGAATGAATACTAGAGTATGTGACATGCAGTTTACCTTGCTGGCTACATGTACTTTCAGTTCTGCCTCAACTGACGTCACCAACTACGTGACCCAATCTTCGGCAATTTACGGAAGGAGTGCCTATTTGATTCAATATCTCGAAACCCATTGATTGTTTTTGTAAAATTCGTTCGAATAACTATTCATATTGGACTAAATGAAAAGCACTTTCATCGGCATGCTACTAGGTCTTTAACAAGCATGGCTGCTTAGGCAAACGATATAAATCCACGTGGCATGTGGCACACAGGAAGTCTCACCCACCATTAGACTCAATTGTTTTCTAGGTGTTCCAGTGGAGTGGAAAATCCACTGTTCTTCATTTATATGCAGTTCACGTTTAGCAGTCTTGAAACCTTATTTTCTAGCAAGCGCTTTTCCTCTGTTTGTTCTCGGTCTGTTCAGCTCATCCAGACAGCTTACCATGCTGCTCCTGTTGACACAAGACTCGGTATATCCACTTGGCCAGAAGAGAAAACAGTCTAGCGGTGTCATTATCGCTGGGCGTTGTACAAGGCATGAAGTTAATGAACACGAAGAAGATGGATGCACAAATATCGCAAATATACATGATACACCTCTCTGCCATTCTGGTCTGAGTCTATCGTGTCGAGATATGGATGACCCCGAGCTGGTTTATATGTCTGAATATATGCCACTGCACTGTCAATTACCATTGGTTTACATGCTTGGCAAGGTGTGTTCCGTATAATGTTTTGCGTCCCATAAAACACTACGGTGATACTCCGGAAGTGTAGGAGATTAAGTGTTATGCACAAAGTGGTAATCGATATCCCAAATTTTCATCCGATAATCAACGTCATTGTATCAATATCGTTTTTTTTCTAAATAAGACTACTTCACTACTATCAATGATGGAATAATCCTGGCTATCAAAACAAAATCGGTAATTCAAACTCAGTATTACGAACTAAACTTGGCTTGTATGTTGAGAAATTTGTTATGATTGGTTCAAAAAATGACATCTGGATGCATTTGTATATTTCACATTTTTATGTAAACATATCACCAGTACAACGGTCAAGTCTTTAAATAACTTTTGAAAGAGAATTGAAACCTCAAATATATGTGCCCAAGAAGAGATTCAAAAACCAATACATGCTCTTTACAATTTGCAGTTTTCATGTCAATATTACGATGTTTTAGTTGAGTTGTCAATAGTTCGTCCCTTAAACTATAGCTGAGACATCTCATCTCATCCAACAAATTGATAAGTATCGTCGTTAATTTATATGTGATGCCCACACTGATATCAGGACTAATCAGATTAACTCCAAGTATGTTTCCATTTAGGCGACATGAGCACATACCTCAATACGGTTAGACGAAATCTAAAGTTGGTGTGGTTATTGTAATTCCAAGAACGAATATCAAAACAATAATCAATGTCGCAGAAGTTGTAACATTGAGACGAATGCATGTTCAAACTGCATGTCATATGTAAGTAATGCATAAAAGATAAACCGTTGGTGTACCAGTCTTGGATTCCAACTGGAATAAACTGCTATCTGTTTATTCAACTGTACTCTATTCCATTGCGAGTGTCACACAATTGCTATCTTATGAATGAAAGTTATATGAAGATTCTGAGTTAGGTTCGTATGCTGGTCCCAAACTTTGGCGAAAGGTTTATTAGGGTTCATTAAGTATATACTCTTCAGAGTTTGAGTTGGTATGCTCATGGGTGTTTGGGCTAATACATTTCTGCAATACTCTTTTGGCTAAAATCCTACTTTCCTATATATCCCTGTAACTGTTTATCCAAGATTTAGACTGATTAGTAATATCACAATCCATTCAAAATAGCCGAAGTCTGCTTTAGTTAAACCTATAGCACTATATGAACAAGCAATATTCCTGACATTTGTTTATTGAAAATTGTGCATATTCTCGAAGTAGTAAGTGACTTATCAATGTAAGCGATATTATTGTCCACAATCTTTTCATGTTGGTGGTGTAGCTCACAGTGATACATTGGAACACGCCACACCGAAATTAGATCGTACGCGAGTGCAACACTCAAGAAACCTGCAAAAAAACTCAATAATGCTTTGAGGTGTCGTGTCTGTTGCCTATTTCTGACAATTCGATTATTCTGATGTTTAATTGAATTTGTCAATGCCCTGCACAATATGAGATCCTGTCTCAAATATGTCAAAGGATTGACAAGGAGATTGACTCAGTTTGTCAAGTCGTCCAGTGGAACAGACATGCAATGCTTATTTGATCAAAGTGGCGAACTCAGTATTGTAGACCATATTTTGATGAAATGGTCTGTCCTGTATATCATGTTACAAAACTTAATTATTACGTCAATGCGGGTGTCAGGACAGCCGTATGCACGTGCCTGGTAAGATTGTTCCTAGAACAATGGTTGCTCCACATAGAAGACAACTGTGTTGTTTGGATTGAGATCCAGTAATTGTAATTTTTCTTCACCTTCGCGTCAATTGTAATTATCTGCTTCCCAACACACTTTGTCAAATTGTATTTACGAAGACACATTGAATCTGTCTCTAATTTTCCACGGATCCCTTTCTACTCATACATACACTACGCTCACGTGTGTGATGATGTTTGATTAATTCACATCTAGGGAAATTTTGTAACACTGGCCTTACAATATCTATGTGGCTCATATGTGTATCTCGAATATAATCGTAATAATCTCTCTCCCATTGGCATATATTGATATTCTCATAACGAGATCCATCATTTTACCTAAACAAAATCCCAAATAGTTCCAAGTCGTTATGATATAGTTCCAAAAATTGCAAATTGCAAAGGTAAATTGATTCATGCATAAACTAAGGCATATGCAGCAAGTGGTACGTTATATAATAAGGGGATATAAGTATCCTGCCCCGGCACAGCCTCTCGGGACGATGTTGTGCACCAGACATGGCCATAGAGTATGAAGGCACCTAGACCTCTCAAATTACTTGGACGTTGTCAGCGTGTGAGATTCGTTAGCGCGGAGAGTTTAGGGAAGAGGATTAACATCTTTAGTGAATACTGAAGCGCCATCGCAAATTCATCCTAAAAAGTTTCATTCATAAAATGTATATGCAATTAGTCATAATTTCAGCAATGTATTTGTTTTCAAAGTCGAATCCACTTGAATATCAGAGGAAACACGCAAAAATGTGTTCACCATTGCGTATATCTGAATATTGTATACATCACTTATGATATGTTTACCGTTATTCCCAGACCCCCCCCCCCATACCGACCACGTTGGTACGTCTTTCACGTACAGTAAATTTGACAGAGGTCGAGGTGCCGCGGATCATGACTGGTGCATATCTTCCCATGAGGTTGCCCCAGGCCTGGAAGTATCTCCTCATTCACACGAAAGTGACCTCCTGCCAAATGGGCATCATAACTTTCTCATCGCAATTTGCAAATGCATGCATTATATCACAGATAAAAGCTGATATAGAACTTAGTTTAACAGGGATGACGTTGGTGTGGACATGTTTACTTTGCAGCGTTATAATGTCACGATCCATTATGTATATACAGTATGAATGGGGCTTGTGTTTCCCGGGATAGCAGACCAATGTCAGTTTTTGATATACATTGGATAGCGATCAGTAATTGAGAATGCCACAATCTATTTTCTTTGAGCTAGAACCTTCCTGTAGATCAAAAAGGCATGTATTAATATGTATCGTGCTCTATAATCATAAAGTCATTTTTTACAGTTTTCACTTTGTAGCAACAGCACCAAGTCAACATTTGAGAATCAAATAATCAAGTACTGATATGTTGGAAAATCAGTCCAATTCATGACAAATACACGTAGCTATTGAACGATGAAGTTCATGAACTGGTGAACAAAATGATGTACACAATATTCATATAATATTGATTTCCTGTTGCTTGGCTTCTACGCGGTTCCGTTGTCGGAGCGATGCTTTACTTGTCTTCATCACTTCCAACAACCACCTGTGTTTTGTACATATTTGGAGTTTCATGTGATATTCTTATATTGTTCGCTTCTTCTATTCACTCAATGACAAGGTCAATCGGAATCACTTTCCAGCAAGCGGTTTTCCTCAGTCTGCTCTTGGTCTGTTCAGCTCATCCAGACAGCTTACCATGCTCCTCCTGTTGACACAAGACCCTGGTAGATCCAGTTGGCCAGAAGCGAAAACAGTCTAGCGGTGTAATCACCAGATTCAGCTCGCCTCGCATCAACTGCTGTATATCGACATTCTTCATAATTTCACCTTGTGGCAAATGGCTATTTTAGTATATCAAGGAAAATCTTTTTGTTATGCCAGTTACATACAGATTCCATTATCACTGGACGTTTTACAAGCTCGAAATTTAATGATCATGAAAACTCTTGCACAAAAATCGTACACAATACAGAATATTTATAATACCTCCCACCATTCTGGTCTGAGTCTACTCTGTCGGGGTGTGGATGAGCTCGAGGTGGCTTATATGTCCGAATATATGCCACTGCACTGTCAATTACCGTTGGTTTACATGCTTGGAAATATGTGTTCCATATATGTTCTCTGTCCTTTTCTTGCGTCCCATAAAATCATTCCACTTGTTATGATTGACACATACAACATCACCCGGAAGTATAGGAGACCAATAATTATGCACAAATTACTCATGGATTTCCCAAATCACTGGTCGACGGCCTATACTTAGACACGAGAAAGATTTAGAACATAGCACGAGCAGAATATTGTTGATTGTTTTCATCAGGTCATTAACGTCAGTGCATCGCCACTGCATGTAATTCCTAGAACATAAATCAGAACAGTCAATGTCCCACATAGAGTTGCAGATTCGAAGTGGCTTCGAGAGTCTTCGTCAAGGTTGATACCAGTATGTAATATTCAGACACAAGCACGTTCAATCTGCATGTTAATTCACGTACATATAAAGATTTACTACGTTTGAGTCCAACTGGAATAATGCCAATATTTCCGCGTACAGCCTGTACAAAACGGTGGTGATGAAAATATATCAGGTAAAAACTATGTCATAAGATACATGACAAAAAGAATAAAATAAACTACCATCTAAACCTTGGTATTACTGGAAGCCTCGTGAGACAAACTATTTTGTCAGTCGGCTCATTCACTTTACCTGTCAATTTGGCATATTGCAGACAGAGTTCAATTTTTTGCTATCAGTACTCCTAATCGATAATTCATGCTAGTAATACATATATATGAAGATTCTGAGTTAGCCTTCAACTTTTACATTTTCTCTCCAATTGTTGAAATTTACACAGTTTATTAATTATTACAAGCAGCTTATTTCGAATTATTTCCCGGAAATAACATGAAATAAATTCACTTCCGGGAGCCATAAAACCCCATGAAATGGAATATACTATTGTCGGGTAAATTTTGTGAGTTTTTGTGTGACAAACATTGTCAATTTATGACAGCGGTATTAACATCATAATAGCATTCACAACAAAAGAGGCCTGATTCACAACTTGTTTGTGGGCGCGAATGTGGCATCCCTTTCAAGATAAGCCTAAAAAATGCCCCCACTGTGGTTCCTGAGCCATGATTGTCCACCGAAAAGTGTGTTACATGTATAGACTTCTCGAAATGTAAAGCTGGGGTTGATGGGAATAAAACGCTAATGGCGTTTCTATGAAAACTATTATACGCGTATGGAGGCGGTCACTGGATAAGTGTAATTTATGTTATGTACCTAATTGGTCTAACACGGTTTCCTTTCACGGCTGGATTTATTGGTATATGTAAGTAGTATTTATAACAGCCCCGAATGGCAGGTATTACATTATTTCAAAGCATGTTTTATGACCTCCGTTCATAAGCTTTGTAAATCTTGGAATGCATTCTTGGAATACGAACAACGAACGGCATCTGATAAGGAGTAATTGATGTTTCAATGCCAAAACTGCATTTACGATTACATACATTACCGAAAATACCAGGCTCAACTTAACAAACTACATCTTAATGTCCAAATATGGCGGGGAAAAAAATCTGCACCTTAATGTCTAAATATTGGCATTTTCCTGTGCATGGTGTAGTTCATACGGATCATCAGTAGCACGCTGATAGAAGTAAGGTAGTGTATGTCAGATTATGATTTCAAACCTTTGTTGTTAATGCCCACTCAACAGCAAAATGTTCAAACTTACATGTCCGATAGAGAAGATTTTATGTCTAATTATGAAAATGGTGAACAAAATATTCAAACAATACTAATATTTCAAGCTTCCATGTACCCCTGGCAAAGGAGCCTGTAACTGACTCCGTCCTCTCCTCATTAGTGAGTGAGGTATCAATGTTAGCGATATTCACGTTCACATCCTTCCCATGGTGGTGATATCCCGCACGATTCGATGATACATTACACACATCCCAAACAGAAACAGGAAACGAGTAGAATATTAGAAAAGAAGTTCGACTTTGAAACACCCAACAGTGTTATTAAGTGAGGTGCCAAAGAGATTGGCGTGTGCTGTCTACTTTTGATAGCTGAATTATTCTCATGTTTAATTGAATCATTCCTTCTCCTATACAATATGAAATTATGACGAAGAATTGACAGGGTTAATAGGTTTTTCATGATATCCAGTGGAACTGAAATGCATTGCTTTTGATCAAAATGGCGAACTCAGTATTGTATTGTAGGACTTTGATCTATTTGTCTGTCTCGTATATCGTGTTACAAAGCTGAATTAGCACGTCAATGCAGGTGTCAGAATAATTGTATTTGCTCGTGTCAACTAAGCCGCAAATACCTGAAAAAAAAACAATTTTTCTTAGAACAATGTTTGCTCCACATAGATGACCATTGTACTGTTTGGTTCGAGATTAAATTTGTTCTTGTTATGCAACTCTTGTGACAAATTATTACGCAGGATGTGGTAAATGCATGAAATGCAGATATTGTTACACACTTGAAATAAATGGTAAGACGGGTCTGAAGATGGGTCTGATAACCGAAATATTTTGGACTCATGTGAAAGATATGAGTTACTTATACATATCCATACATATATATTTGCAAACACTAGAAATGGAAACTGTGCACAATGTGGCTTGGGGGGACGGAGAATTTTAGGCAGAAAGGTCGTTAATGTACACTTCATATGTGGCCTGTGCTTTCAGGGATAGCATGGCAAATCTCAGCATTTGGTATTAATTGGATATCGCGCAGCCTTATTTTCTTCGAACTAGAACTTTTCTGTCGATCAGAAAATCATGTATTAATATTCTCATGCTCCATCATCATATAGACTTCCCTTTTTGCAGTTTAGGCGTGAAAAAACCAACAGTACCAAATCACCACTCGAGAATCGAATAATCATTTTACCAATCTAAAAATCAAATTAATTCATGACAAACACACTTAACTACCGAACGATGAAGCTCGTTCAGGAACTGGTGTAAAGAATACCGTATATACACAAAGGAGCCGCTGTTATATTAACAAAATTATTATTGTGGTGAGAAACACCGAAAATGTTTCGGACACCGGTCACCGAAAATTGACTGGTATGGTATATCGAGACAAAACTAACTTTTGTTATGCCAGTTACATACAGATTCCATTATCTTTGTGCGTTTTACAAGTGCTGAAGGTAATGAACGTGAAAACCCCATGGGCAAATATATGATATACCTCTCCACTATTCTGGCGTGAGTCTATCGTGTCGAGATATGGATGACCCCGAGGTAGTTTTATGTCTGAACATATGCCACAGCACTGTCAATTACCGTTGGTTAACATGCTTGGAAAAATGTGTTACATATAAGCGTCCCATAAGACACTCCGGTGGTTGATACATCATCCGGAAGTGTATGAGACTAATCACTATGCACAAATTGCTCATGGATTTCCCAAATAACTGGTCGACGGACTATACTTAGACACGAGAAAGATTTAGAACGTAACACGAGCAGAATATTGTTGATTGTTCCCATACAATCATTAACGCCAGTGCATAATTATCACTTTTATCTAAAAAAAAAAGACCACTTCTCCACTATCAATAATGGAATAATGCAGGCTATCAAAACAAAATCGGTAAATTCAAAATCAGTATTACAAATTGAATTTGGTTTGTATGTTGTGAAATTAAAAATCTGGACAATTCTAAGAGAAATAAACAATTCATGAAAGATAAATAATTCACTTATGTATGCTTGAGAACCGATTTGAAGTGATCATATGCTCATTACAATCTGACAGTTTTCATGTCAATGCCATTGTTTTTTTGACTGCCAATACTCATAACTGGTGACTCGTGGTAATGTCTTTACCATTTGAGGTGCTGAAGTTATATGAAGATTCTGAATTAGGTTCGTATGCTGGTCCCAAACTTTGGCGCAAGATAACTTTTGATTTTAATAGGATTCCTAGAATATATACTCTTCAGAGTTTGAGTTTGAGACACAGCTTATGACAGTGGTATTAACATCATAGTAAGATTACCAACACTGCTTTTAACCAACATGCTTGATTCATACATGTATCTTGTTTTTCGGAGCACCTTAAACACTCTTTTCACAATAACTCTGTGTATTCTGAGGCATGATTGTTCCACCGAAAAGTGGATGGTATTCTTCGCGGAATATAGAGTCAGGATTGAGGGGGATAAAGCACAAAAATCATTTCCATGGAGGCTATATTATGGAGGCAATCACTGGACTAGTGGAATCTATGTTATGTACCTCATTTTTATGACGCTATAATGGTACACTAAATGGTAGGGTAAGTAAAATTTATGACAACTCCCAGTGGTAGGCATTACCCTATTTCACAGTGTGATTTATGAGCTCCGTTCATAAGCTCTTTCAATCTAAACATTCTTGGAAGAGACACAATGACATGCATGTGACGTGAATTATTTGATGTATTGATATATCTATGCCGTATCAAGCCAAAAACTGCATTTCCCACTACATTCGATCTCGGTTTGGTCTTGCATGATCCGTGGTATCATGATTTTGGTAACACATCTTCAATCGATGATCATAGAAATAACAACTGAAATCTTTGCAAGAAATTTTTCACTATTTAATGATATGGATACTCTTTATTTCAGTGGAATGGGAATATTCATGCAATGTGGTTTGTATTCTTCATGTGCCTGAGTGTTATGGTGGATGATTTGTAATTACAGGTAACGAGGTTTCAATCCTGTTTGCAGAGCAAAATTATCTAAGCAAATAACAATTACCATCAAAAAGGGAAAAGTAATGTTATCGCAAACTCATTGCGAAAATCTCCACAACTGGCAGATGTCTCATCAAGGAAAGTGTCTGGAATGAACATTAATTGATCAAATTCACTTTGCCTCATGAAGATGGTTTTCCCGATGTTGCGCCATCAGCACATAATAGGTTATGGTACAATTGCTTATTATGTTAAGTGTCCATGTGCCAGAATATTCAGTTAGCCTATTACCAACATGATATGGTATGAAACGTATAAGGATGTATGACCAATAATGGAATAATCATGTTTTGGAAAACTGCATAAATGTGGCCGCAACCCATGTAATATATATTCTGACAGTAAATGAAACTTATTTCGGGTTTGTTTTAAATTAATCTTTGATTGAATGGTTTATGTTCAACGTGTACCTGCATAATTTATAATTGCTACGTCTTTTCAAAGTTGGTTTAACAATATCAAGTATATTAATATGCATTAATCTCATAAGCATACTTTAATACGTCTAGGAGAAAGGACGAAAAAGTGTGGATTCTTTGAATTGAATGCTCGAGGCCGCGAAGCGGCCGAGAGCATTGAAATCAAAGAATCCACATCTTTTGAGTCTTTTCTCCGACTTAAAACATGTGTAAGCTTAGTCATGTGTAGATACAATATAATAGTATTACAAACGTGAGTTGTGTCATGTATGCTTTGCGCGTCATGCATACAGACTGAAAGTGTGGATTCTTTGAATCACTGAACCATTGCGAGTGACATGATATAAATACAATTGCGCGAAACCCAGAAAATCACTCGACTTGACACTGACAGAATGCAGGCGCTAGTAAGCGACCATGACGATATCTTCATCACACAGAGCAAAATCAGTTTGGATTCGAATGCATCTGTAGATAGCAATCAAGCGTTCTATGCAGCACAGATGCTCGGAAATATTGGTGACAAAACACTCCGAATTGGATATCGGACTACGAGTGGCGAAACAGTATGTATGGACTATTCGAAGTTGCTGTATATCTGATTAAATGTTTCAATGATGATACTTTGTGGTAACTGGTATAATACCTAACAGTAATTATGATTCATGCTTTAAGGCCTAATATTCCATCTCTTCCATTCTGACATCTCAGACGACGAACTCGTGTCAACATGCCAGAAAATCGAGGCTTCGTTGGATAGCGCATTTCAGAGTGGAATGCCGACATTTAAACAGAACAGCTGAGATTACTTTGCATAATGGACATAAACGACAATGTCAGCAAATTCATGTAAAAATTTGAAAAATTACCATATCTGGTAAAGTAATAACGAGAGAATGAGTTGATGAAAACTGTCTCACGTCTCTATAAGGACGCTGGATTAAATGGATATCGAACAAATCATTCCTTACTAGCCTGTGACAGCCACTTCGCGTATGTTTGAACAAGATATGGACGAGCAGCTGATATGTGGAACTACTGGTCATCGTTCTCTGGCTGTCCGTCTGTACAAGCGCGAAAAGATAAGTGCAGCAATCTCAAGCACAGGTAGCGCTACGGAGGATCCACGCTCTGAATGTCCCATAAGAAAAAAAGACCAGTTGCCAATCAACATGACTCTGAACTTGAAATATGCTGTTATGTAATATGTAATATCACATATACTGGTTATGTACACGAAATTATCCAATAATATTATGTGGGAGCTCTGCAAATAAACATGTACCGTGACTAACCGTTGATTCTTTTCAAAGTGTTGGAAATTGTGCGTTAAGAATCCCCGGCTTCTAGTTGATTCCTAAAAAATAATCCACACTTCACACAATCGTGTGACGTCATCATAATGTTTTAAAGTCGGAGATGCATTTGGTATCTGTAACATGAAATGCCACAGAGTAGCGATAGCATGTTTGTGTACAGGAATTGAAAAATAAGCTATGCAATATGAAATATTTCAATTTGTTTCAAAATGAACATGACTTTCATTTCGTCTCGTCATTAAATGTTTTTTGTTTCTTGAAGCAAAATTCGACATTAAATGCTTTCGTCATTAAAAGTTTTTTTGTATTATGACTCTTGAAGCAAAATTCTCATTTTGTGCTGGAGTCTTTTCTTCTGAGGCGAAACTATATTCCAAATTTCCAGAATATATACGTCCTGATGCACTGCATGAATCAACGCCATTATGAAGATGGTACCCAGAGACAGATTGGATTACTGACTTGATTTGGAAGATTGGATTACTTGAATTTCCATTTTGGTACCATATTTCTAATCCACTTCAAATGATACTGAAAACATTTTGGTTCGTCGAACCAAATAAAAATTTCCCCACAGTAATATGTTGACGTTTTCTTCATGCGTCTGTGAACACCTGCATCTATATCACTGGGTGGGAGCTTGCCCATGATTCTTAACGAGTCAACTCGGTAAAAATCTTTCCTCGGAAGGGCATTGCTCGGCAAAAAAAATTTATAATCACAGGGGCATCTGAAAGCCCATGCGACAGAAGATTTTTGCCGAGCAAAGCCCCTGCGAGGAAATATTTTTACCGAGTTGACTCGTCAAGAATCATGGGCAAGCTCCCACTCAGTGTATATGAAGCATGGGCAAAGTACATACACCTCCTACATTTAAACACATGTATATTGTACCAAATTATATCAAATTTCAAATTATATATATTTATATCTATACTTTATTTGTTATCAGTTATTATAAAACCCTGCTGTTTCGGTGACACATATCATACGGAATCGTTTTGATAGTCCTACCTCGTTCAACAAAAATACCAGGCTCAACTTAACAAACTACATCTCAATGTCCAAATATGGCGGAAAAAAATCTGCACATTAATGTCCAAATATTGACATTTCCCTGTGCATGATGTAGTTCACACGGATCATCAGTAGCACGCTGATAGAAGTAAGGTAGTGCAAGTCAGATTGGAATTTCATATGCTAATTTCATATGATAATCGAAGATTTCAGTTCGAGATTGTTACCAGTCATGGTCCCGAGCATGGTAATGTGATATACCGCCACGTATTACTGTATGATCCAGAAAAAAAATGTTACTTACTTGACCTGATATGAACGCTAAGGGTGAATACAGTAATGAATCATTCTAGTATTGTATATATTTCTCAATCATTCTGAATTAATGGATCTCGGTTTGACAAATATCACCATGATTATGTCTGTATACGAACCATAATATTGAGACATTCATTTTTTATATTACAATAATCATTTGTAATTATTTCACATCCATATCCATTCAGTTCCGAATGGAAATATACCATGTGTATATAATTTTGTAAATACGTTCATTGTGTACATATGTTCGTATCGTTGTATTGTCATTGCACACGTATATACACAGCAGAGACCTTAATATAGGGCTTTGCCCTTTTGGGCACACCACGGATGTTAATGCCCACTCGACAGCAAAATGACGAATCTTATAATATTTAAATAAACACTTTTACCTCCAATTAAAATGATTAATGAGTATTGTATTGAGAACAAATTGTTCAAAACCAATAGTTATATTCTAAACGTACCGTCCCTGTACACCTGGCAAAGGAGCCTGTAGTTAACTCCGTCCTCTCCTCATTAGTGAGTGACATATCAGTGTTAGCGATATTCACGTTCACATCCTTCACATGAGGATGTCCCGCACATTTCAGTGATACATTACACACATCCCAAACAGAAACAAGATACGACTAGAATAATAGAATAATAGTAGCAAACACTCAACATTGTTACTGAGTGAGGTGCCATAGAGTTTCGCATGTGCTGTCTACTTTTGAAAGTTGATTTATTCTCATGTTTAATTGAAGCATTCCTTCTCATATAAAATATGAAATTATGACGAAGAATTGACAGGGATAATAGGTTTTCATGATATCCAGTGGAACTGAAATGCAATGCTAATTTGAGCAAAGTGGCGAACTCAGTATTACAGTCAGTAGTACTTTGATTAGTTTGTCTGTCCTGTATAACATGTTACAAAACTGAATTATTACGTCAATGCAGGTGTCAGAATAAACGTATTCGCACGTGTCTCGCCAGCGGCATCTATCCAAGGATCCTCTATATAGATCCTCTATATAGAGGATCCTTGATCTATCTGGGAACACGGATTGTTCCTAGAATATTTGTTGCTCCACAAGGATGACAACTGTACTGTTTGGTTCGAGATCAAATTGTTTCTTGTTATTCAACTCTTGTGACAAATTATTACGCACGTTGTGCATGCATTGTTTCACTTGAAATTAATGGTGAGACAAAGATGATGTGTCTGCAAGACAAGAGTTACATACACATATTGGGAAGACATGAGTTACATTCATAATTATCATATACTAGATATAGTCACCTGATAAACAAACGACACAATTTTAGTAATAGCTGTATGTGTGAAATGTAGTTGGATGTAGTGGGAGTGCGGCTAGTCTTCAGGAGCAGACAGTGCATTTTCGACTGCAAAGAAACCGATCAAAAAATTTGAAATCCGAGAAAAACACGGAATATGTACAGTTGTCCATGTCAGTAATCGTACTTTAATCCAGTCTGTATGAAATTTATTGCATTCGACAATGAAAATGATTTGAGTTTTGAGAGGAGAAAACAACAGAATTATGTAACGTCCTCCGGGAACCAGATATTCACTAGCAATTCGGGCCTATAATGTGATTAAGACTGTCAAGCCAGGGTTTAACTTTCCCTAATAACACTTGACGGCTTTTGAGTGCACCAACGAACGTTTGCATTCAAATTTGAATGTTGCGCAGTTTTTGTTCATTAACATTCAACCAAAGGAACAAGTATAGTAGTTACGTGGTATTTCCAGTAATTGTGATGACTATGTTCTTCATTTTTGCATCAATTGGAATTACCTGCTTTGCAAACCTGTCAAATCGAATTTACTCTCAAATATTATTGTGACAGTCTCTCCCTCATTGAGTAATACAATACATTGATAATCCCATTTCGATATCAACCATTAGGCCTAATGAAACTAACTTTCTGTTTCTCGTCCCCTCTGTGTTCAAAAGCAGCCTCCAGAATTTGCGATTCTCAAATAAAAAAATAAAAAGTGTTCCCGCCTCTATTTTGAAGAGAATGAATGATCGAATCACAGAATGCAACTTAGGCATATATTTAACTACCTCCTTGTTTTCACTCACTGCCAAATGAGACAAATATATGAAATCAATAAAATAATAAGTTACACATGATTTCAATTCCAAAGTCTTGATTTATTTGGGCTTGAATGTGCTTGAGTAAATCAAGCCTTTAGAAATTAAATCATTTAAGTAATGTGTTAAAGATGATTTCACTTCTTTATTTGGACTTGAATGCCCTTATGCGTGAGTCTATGTGTGAAATGTCGTCTCGCCTAGGTCTATGTGTGAAATGTCGTCTCGCCAAAAATAAAAAAAAAATAAAAAGTTTCTCATGAGCTGAGAACGGTATTTTTTTGCAAAATGAAAAAATGGCCCTCCCTACCCAATTTTGAAAAATTAGGAGGACGAGAAACAGAAAATCAATTTGTATAGGCCTCACATTTCAAAACTTTTCAGGAATTGTTTCATGTCGCTTTGATATATATCCAGGAATTGCAACTTGTGATGATAAACCGATGAGGCATATGCAGCAAGTGGTACGTTATAGAATGAGGGGATATAAACATTCTGCCCCGGCACAGCCTCTCGGGACGATGTTGTGCACCAGACATGGCCATAGAGTATGAAGGCGCCTAGACCTCTCAAAATTACTTGGGCGTGGTCAGCATGAGCGATTCGTGAGCATGGAGAGCTTAGGGAAAACCATATCTAGTGTAGATAGTTTTAATCATGTTCACGTTATAAAAATGTTTGGATGGGTCATATGTTTTCCAATAATTATGTTGGATGTATATATTTGTTTGCGCGTGTAGATCTGACATGCGTAAAATATCTCAAATAATATTTTGATGGAATGTTTTGTGTCCAACTGCATCGAGTTTATCTATGTCAGGCTCAGCTGATGCATTAAAGTTTTCTTTGATTGTGTTAATAATCTCAAAACACAGTACAATAAACACTAAAACTGAAATGTAATTATTTGGAAATTATGGAATTTGGACATGGTAATAACTCGTTTGCAGGGAACAGGCCTTAAACCATATACAAAATGGCCAGAGGCATTGTTTATTAAGTACACAATGAGTATGAAAACCCTGAAGCTAGTGCAAAGTTACTGATATCTAAATGCCAAACCAACAAACTTGGTACATCCTGAACACATGCGACAAATCAGACCGATGCATCATATATGTGGTGCAAACCATTGAATATAGGGACCTTCTCTTAACATGGCTTAATGGTGGATGCCAACGCCTGATCCTGCTTAAGTACTATTTATGGTATACTGCCATTATGATAAACCCTGACAGACCCCGTGGACACTCAACCTGCTCCCAGTGGGCATTCAGTGGGCATTCTCCGATAAGTGAAGTAAATCATTTCACGAAAACCACAATATGTTGTTGGTTCACAGTGGAATCGTTATAATTACTCGCTTACGATAACGCCAGTGTTTCTTTGGATAAACTATTTGGTCGGGCTTTGTTTCTATTGCAAAATGTACTTTACGTTTGTTATTAACATCATCAAAATCTGGATGTATTGGTGGTAATAGATTGATACTTACATTCATACCACTGAGTCGGTGTCACTGCTGGCGGACGTTAAATCTGTCCCCGAGGATACCATCAACTCAGTAGCCTATTGGCTTGTGATTAGGTACTTATGTACTTGTCATATATCTATTGCATGGGGTTCGTATTGGATTTAAATATTTTTTGTCATAGGTTGTTGGGCAGTTGTATACTAATTCCATCAGGTGTACAGTAGAAACAACTACATTTAACACACTGTCTGCCCCTGATGACGCCAGTGTGTCTTTGGATAAACTATTTGGTCGGGCTTTGTTTCTATTGCAAAATGTACTTTACGTTTGTTATTAACATCATCAAAATCTGGATGTATTGGTGGTAATAGATTGATACTTACATTACGCAATCATGCACCAAGTGCATTTCAATTCCATTTTGCCATAGAATATGTGGGACTTTCTTTATTTAAATATTTTGTTCATTCAGGTAGGCTAGTGGCCATATACATGTGAAAACAATATAGGTTGCTGCGATGACCACACACAAACTGTGTGACATAATATAGTGGATTATGTTTTATGCTCATACATAATAGCTTCGACCTCCTTGAAGCATGACTATTCATTCATACTTGTCTATGTGTTAAGTATAGATATATGTGTTCGAAGGGCAATATGTACCATGCTCTGAACACACACGTTTTGTGTGGTACATGAATATTCTCCCCATGTTTTTGCTCATTATTTCCAATATTTGGTTGATCGTAACCGGCAGAGGAATTCTTTATCAGTTTATGACGATAGTGGCAATATCTTACTCTAAATCACTTGTAGTGTAACAATTCTAAATCACTTGTAGTGTGACAATTTAACTCCAAATCACTTACAGTTCATTAAAACATCATGTATTCCATTTTCATGCGAAATCGTGAGATTTTCTGAATGATAGTCTTCTATGTCAATTATCCTGGCTGACGAGACAAAGGAGCTTGCACCAATGGATCGGCGTATGATTCCAAGAAGACGGCATGAACTGGTTTAGTTGGAGGAAATATTATTATCATAACTGAATAAGACATCAGATTTGGCGTTTTCAATTAATATTTCATGAGTGTTTTGTCGTGTTTTAGACTGTTCGTTTCCGCAGTTATGGAGATGATTGAGTCAACACAGAAAAGTGTTATCTAGTGAATCTGACATTTTAATTATTTTCGAGATTGTTGCAGTTTTTACCTGTTTATTTATTCAGCATTTACATCGCAAAAACTAAAAGTAATTGAGAGAAATAGCGAGTTTCCTTTTTGTTAATACGTTCGTCATAATATCCTGTGGGTTTGGAAATGCAATACTTTTTCATCAATATGGCGAGCCCAATATTGTAGTTAGTACATTGATGAATTTGTCTGTCTTGAATATCATGTTACAAAACCGAAATATAATGCAAATACAAGTGAATATTCATACTTGCATGTGTCTGGTAACTGGCAAAGCCTGGTAGTTCCTAGAATATCGTAAATGTATTCATAAACAAAGGATTTCTTTTTTCGAAACTCGGCTAGGATGACAATCATATTGTTTGCTGTTATATCATTTCAACGATTTATATGATATTATTGTGTGACAAAGGAATAACGCACGGTGTATTGATATGCAGATATCACCATATGTTCAAACGACGATGCCACTATGGCGACCTCCAGACCCGAGATATGCGGACTTAAGTAAGGAACGCACACTTCCAATTAATCACATTTGCATTTTGGGGCCAGGAACCCAGTAGATATGACAACTATACATGGCATAGATCAGGTGCACTTGAACTGAGTCTATGCAAATATAGGTTTCAATATACATTTGCTCATACGAAACTTAGTAGTCACGGAAGGTCGTATGCAGGCATGGCCAGATGTGGGTATGTGAACGTTTCAGTTATTCTAGCAATTATGTGAAAATTTTAGTAAGTGTGATGGCCACGTTCTTCTGTTCTCCTTTTGCATCAATACAAATCAATATATTTCCAGGAAACATTATACTCATGAGAGGACGACATGGACCAGACATGGAAATGGAGTATGACGTCACCTGGACCTCTCAAATTACTTGGACGTGGTCAGCATGGGAGATTTGTTAGCATGGATAGTTTATAGAAAACGATTATCATCTTTAGTGAGTAGCACTCGTGTTCAAAAGACAAAAATTGAGTTTACGTTTTTCGCATCTTCTCAATAATAATGTTGGGTGCACGCAGTTTGTTGCATAATTATGTAGATCTGACGTTGGAAAAATGGCGCAACTATTAATCGTTGGCCCTAACCCTATTCCATAGTATTGTCACGTTTTAGATTGCATGTTGGCTGCAGTTACGGATATCATTAATATATCACCAAATTACCATTAGCCGATGTGGTTCACATGCAAATGACTGTTAACTCAAGTGAAAAAAGTTTCGTCTATAGCCCACAAAAGCTGATATCATAATAAATACCGAGTGAGCTGATACAAAAATGTTTTCAGAAATGAAAAATATACCAAACTATATTGTTCAAATAACCTTTCATTTTTTTTTGCTTTCCATTTATTTTAGCTTTTTTTAATGCTATTTCCTTGTTTAATCCATTCTATATTCAGCATTTCGAAAAAACGAAACATTATAACAATGTCTTGAAACGTGGAGGAAACCCTGACCGATGTTGACAGGGATTGATTCATTCAAGGTGATCAGTGAATTGGATCGCTTTTTACATCCCATTGTTAACAAGGATTCTCATTAATAATGGTTGAATATGAATAAGTTGGGCGAAGATGAATAACTAAAAGATGATACCTATAGCTCGAGACATTCACATAGACACCACAATTGATCGATGTCCGGGCACAATATCACATTTTATGCATATTATCACCCAAGGATTTGCAAGTTGTGAACATGTTATCGGTTTTTGTGTGTTTGTGTTAACATCCACTAGAATGATGATATATTGTTCTCGTCATAAATCTTTTGCACTTGCCCAAGAGCGCGATATTACGGTCATTCCACATATTGCTGTTTTTCAATGCTACAACAGGATGAGAAGTTACACGATTTCCAATATACTCCAAACTTTGTTTCATAACATGACAAACTACTGTATTTTGTCTAAAATAGCAATTTTACGTGCATATCAGTTGATCTTTTATTTCTGAATTATGTAGACATAATAGTAGATATTGTGTTAGACAACTCACAACAGCTCACGACACACACAGACACCCGTAATAAATATATTAAAATGTAAACTCTTCAGTATTCCGTGTTGTAAATATAGACTACATATCATTCAAAAACTCGTGTTCAATCATTTGAGCAATAAGATGATACTTATGATTTTCAACCATTAGTTGATTAGCTAGTCCCTGTGGATAACGATCAGTACTAGAAGATTGAGGTCGCTGTCAGCCATTTCGTTATTCTTGACAGTTAATATTTGTTATTGAACAACCGATGGTCAGGAATATCTTTCCCCAATATATTTGATTATCTATACCTTTTTTTCGATAGAACACTTTCGATTATATTCAAGGAAAAGGTGTTGATGTTGTCATAATAAAAATGAAATATTTGAATCATCGAAAACTGACATATCAGCACACAGATTGCACCATATTGTGGACTTATATTCACGGGAGAGATGCAAAATGACTTACAATCGCCTAGACAATCCTACTCTGAGGATCTCCTATTATACTAGTTTATGAACAGAAGACTGAAGTCTTTCATATTTGCTAAAACAATGTTATGGCAATGTGTGTCTGCAGTAATGATATTGATGTGAGAGGCCAATCTGATGGAGAATGCAAACTAAAATAAATCATATCACTAAAAACACATATATATTCTTGATATCACAGTGAACTCGTTTTATTAATTGGTTATATGATAATGATCTCATCTCATTTCAATCTCATAATGCTCGTTGAATCTGTTAAACTTTTTGATTCACATATTCATGTAGGCTACTGTCCATTTACATGTATCAACAATATCAGTTGCTGCGATAATCAAACACAAATTGTTTGACACAATAAACATGATGAAGTTAAAGTAAACATGTCAAGCAAAAATAACATATATCTCATACATAGTAGTTTTGACCTCCTTAAAATAACTATTTATTCATACTTATCTTTTTGTTGTAACATCACTCAGAATTAACAGCATTTATGTCATGGCCTCATATGTTTCATGATTTCACGAAATTCATAATCGCTCAACGATTTCTTGCCACTTGAGAAAAAGTAGATTCAAACAAACTTGCTTACTTTTGTGTGTGGTACATGACTATTCCTCCAATGTTTTTGCAAATTATTTCCAATGTATGGTTGTTCTTAATTGGTTAAGGAATTGTTTATGACGAAAGTGGTACGCAACCTGGTGAAAACTTAACTGTAAATCATACTCGCAGTTTCATTAGAACATTACGTATTCCACGTCCCTGTGAGATCGTGAGACTTCCCGGATGATAGGGTTCCAATTATCCTGGCTGACGAGACATGGAAGCCTGCACCAATGGATCAGCGTATGATTCCAAGAAAATAGCATCACTGGTTTAATTGGGGAAAATGTTCTTATCAAAATAACTGAATAAGAGACATCAGATCTGGCGTTTTCAATAGATATTTCAAAATTGTTTTGTCGTGTTTTGAGTTGTTCTTTTCTGCAGATGGAGATAAGTATTAGATTACCACAGATGAAAATTATATATTCCTGACATCTTAATTCGTTTCGAGATTAATTTAGTATTTACCTGTTAAATTATATACTATTTATAATTGTGAGGAATAGCAAGATTTTTTTCATGTTTGTTAATATGTTCGTTTTGATCTAGAGGATCTTAAAATGCAATACTTTTTTTTGATGAGGCGAGCCAAGGATTGTAGTTAATACCTCGATGAGTTTTTCTGTCATGGATATCATGTTACAAATCTGAAATATTACATAAACACATGTGAATATGCTTGCGTCTGGTAAATGCAAACACCTGGTAGTTCCTGAATATTGATTGCTGTAAATGTATTCATAAACCAAGAATCCCATTATCACTAACTCAGATAGGATGACATTCGGTCTGTTTGCTTTCAGATCTTTTCAACAATTAATATGAGTTGATATTCAACTCGTGTGACAAAGCGATAACACACATTGTGTTGATGCGTGATATGCAGTATTCCCATATGTTCAAAAGACGTGGCATCATTATGACGGAGATGGCGGTCTGCAGGGTGGAGATATGCGAACGTTTGTAGGAGACTCACACTTCCAAGTCATCACATTTACATTTTGAGATCAGAACCCCATAGGGATGACAATTGTACGTGTTATGGATCAGGTGTATTAAACTTCGTCAATGCAAATGTAGGTCATAGTAGACTTTGCTGATTCAGGACTTGATAGTCAGGGAAGGTAGTATGCCGGCATGATCAGATGTGGGTGAGGGAACATTTCAAATATTCTAGCAGTTATGTGAAATTTTCAGTAATTGTGATGGTTCTATTCGATATAATCGATATAATTCCAGGAATTGCAAATTGGGCTGGTAAATTGATCAGACCCATATAGCAAGTGATAAGTCTATGTACAATGTAAGTAAGGAGATATAAACATCCTGCCTCATGAGCTGACGCCATGAACCAGGCATGTCGAGGGAGTATGAAGGCAGCTTGACCTCTCAAATTACTTGGACGTGGTCAGCATGTGAGATTCGTGAGCATGGATAGTTTATAGAAAACGATTATCATTTTAGTGAATATAGTAGCATTCTTGTTCAAAAAGAATTATGGAATGACTTCAATGGAGTTTAGGTTTGTCACATCTCTCAATACTTATTTCAGATGCACCTGATTCACATGCAAATCTACTTCCTTGTTTACTTCAATCCATAGTCATCATTTTGGGGGGAAACATTAGGAAAGTGTCTCGAAACGTGAAACCCTGACCGAAGTTGACAGGGATTGATTCATTCGAGGTGATCAGTGGGAATCCGATCACTTTCTCTATTCCATCATTCCCAAGGATCCTCATTATTATTGGTTGAATGTGAATAAATTGGGTGAAAATGGATGGATAAAAGATGATACCTATGGCTGAAGACATTCACATAGACACGAAAATTGATAGGTGTTCAGGAACAATATCATATTTTATGCATGTTATCAGCCAAGCATTTGCAAGTCGTGAATATGCTATCGAGACTTATGTGTGTTTCGTGGGAACGTCCACACTATCGTTGATAATGTGATTATTGTAAGTATCAATCTATTACCACCAATACAGGCATATTTTGATGATGACAATAACAAAAGTAAAATACAACGTTTTGCAGTAGAAACAAAGCCCGACCAAATAGTTTATCCAGACACACTGGTGTTATCAGGGACAAGACAGTGTGTTAAATGTAGTTGCTTCTACTGTACACCTGATGGAATTAGTATATATCGTTCTTGTCATAAATCTTGTCATTATTCAATGTTCCTTGTAAATTGGGCCAGTAATGAAGCATAGGACTGTCAAACCACAGAGTTAAACATTCCATTCCCTAATGGCACTGGACGGATACTAAGTGAACTGGTGAACGTGTGCAAAAATAATCAATCTATTACCACCAATACAGTCAGATTTTGATGATGCCAATAACAAACGTAAAATACAACATTTGCAATAAAAACGAAGCCGACCAAATAGTTTATTCAAAGACACACTGGCGTCATCAGGGGCAGAGAGTGTGTTAAATGTAGTTGTTTCTACTGTACACATTGTGGAATTAGTATACAACTGCCCAACAATCCATGAAAAAAATGTAGAAATCTGAAACAAACCCCATGGAATAGATATACGACAAGTACATAAGTACCTAATCACAAGCCAGAAGGCTACTGAGTTGATGGTATCCTCGGGGACAGGTTTAACGTCCGCCAGCAGTGACACCGACTCAGTGGTGTGAATGTAAGT
The DNA here is from genome assembly GCA_949152475.1 of Terebella lapidaria. NCBI lineage: Eukaryota > Metazoa > Annelida > Polychaeta > Terebellida > Terebellidae > Terebella > Terebella lapidaria. The sequence goes on from OX424562.1 coordinate 6,270,964, forward strand.
ATCAATCTATCACCACCAATACAGTCAGACTTTGATGATGCCAATAACAAACGTAAAATACGATATTTTGCAATAGTAACAACAAATGAACAAAGCCCGACCAAATAGTTTATCCAGTGTCAGTATACGGTTCGACTAAGGGAACAATTCTTGTAGCCAGGTGATGATTACAATATTTTGATAAAGTAATTTGATCTTCTAGTTGACATCAGCAAATTCAAACACGAAGGACTTAAATTCACCACGACGATCGATATCCGATAACCGGTTTCTGCCTGTTGTTCAATCAAATATTTTAATCAAGTGAATATTACATCTCAAAATATTAATGGAAATCAATTTACACAATACTGGCTTCCGAAACACTACATGTTTTTTAAAAACAAACGTCTGAAAGGTTTTAATCCCTAAACCGCGTCCATATGCAAATCGTCCAGGCAGAATCATACTTCATATACTCAACTAAAAAGTATTCGTTAACATGCAGATTTGACAAGTTCTGAGCAAAAGATTATGATTGAAGTGATCATTGACTTTCCCAGTTTATGAGAAGCAATGTTTCTCTGCAGTAATGATATCGATGTGAGAGGCCAATGGTATTATAATCTGATATAGATTGTTGTTATCACAAGGAACTCGCTTTATTAAATGGTTATCTTAGAATGATAAAATGTATTTTAATTTTATCATGCTCGTTACATCTTTTTGATTTACTCATTCATGTAGGTATTGTCCATGTATCAACAAGATGAGTTCCTGCGATGATCACACATATTGTTCGACATAGTAGACTGAACACGTCAAGCAAAAAAGACATATATCTCATAACGGTTCCGACATCCCTGAAATGACTAGTTATTCATACTTATCTTTGTGTTCTAACTTCACTTAGAATTCAAAGCATTAGTAGTATGGTCACATATATTTCATGATTTCATGAAATTCATAAATGTTCAATGATTTCTCGCCACTCGAGGAAAAATAAATTCACACAAACTTGCATCATACTATTTTGTGTCATAAGTGATTATTCCTCCAATGATTTTCACATTATTTCTAATATATGGTTGTTTTAACTGGCAGAGGAATTTCTTCTTCATTAGACAAATGCAGCACGTACTTAAGAACCGGCGGTAACCTGGTGAAGAATCAACTCTAAATCATACTGGCAGTTTCAATGAAACATCACGTGCTCCACTTTCATGAGAAATCGTGAGACTTCTCGAATTATAAGAATATTCTTTCATTTCAATTATTCTGGCTGACGTGACAAAAACACTCGCAGCAATGGACCAGCATATGATTCCAAGAAGAAAGGATGCACTGGTTCAATTGGAGGAAATATCATCATCATAACTGAATAAGACATCAGATTTGGCGTTTTCAATTAATATGTGTTAATAGGTGTTTTGTCGTGTTTTAGATTGTTCGTTTCTGCAGTTATGGAGATGATTAAGTTAACACAGATAAGTGTTATCTAGTGAACATGACATTTCAATTATTATCGAGTTTAGTTTAGTGTTTACCTGTTAATTGATTCAGCATTTACATCTCAAATAGTTGAGAGAAATAGCAAGATTTTTTTTACATATTTGTTAATACGTTTGTCATAATATCTTGTGGGTTTGGAAATGCAATACTTTTTCAATCAATATGGCGAGCCCAATAATGTAATTAGTACATTGATGAATTTGTCTGTCCTGAATATCATGTTATAAAATCGAAATATTAAGCAAATACAGGTGAATGATCATACTTGCATGTGTCTGCTGAGCGGAAAAAAGAAAGTTCATACAATAGTGGTTGCGCTAAATGTATTCACAAACAGAGGATTCCTTTATTCCTAATTCGGTTAGGATGATAGTCGGTCTGTTTGCTTTTAGATTTTTCCAACAATTGATATAAGTTGATATTTAACTCGTGTAATGACAACGCATGGTGTATTGATGCGTGATATGCAGATATTGCCATATGTTCAAAATACGTGGCACCATTATGACGGAGTTGGTGGTCTCCAGGGCGAAGATATGCGGACGTTTGTAAGAGACTCACACTTTCAAGTTATCACTATTACATTTTGAGATCAGAACCCCATAGGGATGACAATTGTAATTGTTATGGATCAGGTGCACGGAAACTTAGTCAATGCAAATGTAGGTCTCAGACAGTAGACTCTGCTTATTCAGGACTTGATAGTCAGGGAAGATGGTATGCCGGCATGAACAGATGTGGGTGAGGGCACATTTCAATTATTCTAGCAGTTATGTGAAATTGTCAGTAATTGTGATGGTTCTGTTCGATATTGTCGATATAATTCCAGGAATTGCAAATTTGGTTGGTGAATTGATCAGACCCATATAGCAAGTGATACGTCTAGGTACAATGTAAGTAAGGAGATATAAACATCCTGCCTCGTGAGCTGACGGCATGAACCAGGCATGTCCAGGGAGAATGAAGGCACCTGGACCTCCCAAATTACTTGGACGTGGTCAGCATGTGAGATTCGTGAGCATGGATGGTTTATAGAAAACGATCATCATCTTTAGTGAATATAGTAGCTCTCGTGTTCAAAAAGATAGAAATAACATTAAGGTTTGTCGCATCCTTTCAATACTCATTTCAGATGCACGTGATTCACATGCAAATGACCGTTAATTCGAGTGGAGTATATCGTTTATAGCCCATGAATATAGCTGATATTTTAATAACCACCGAGCGAGCTGAAATAAATATATATCCCCAGGGTCAGAAGTGGCGTACATACCAGATCATAATGTTCATATAACCTCTTTATTTTTTTTTTCGTTTCTATTTTTTAAGAAGATTGAGGAAAGTGTCTTTAAACGTGGAATCCTGACCGGGGTTGACAGGGATTGATTCATTCAAGGTGATCAGTGAAGATTGGATCACTTTTTACATTCCATCATTCACAGGGATTCTCATTATTATTGGCTGAACATGAATAAATTGGGGAAAATGGATAACTAAAAGATAACACCTATGGCTAGGGACATTCACATAGACACTATAATTAATAGGTTACCGAGCGCAATATCACATTTTATGCATGATATCAGCCGAAGATTTGCAAGTCGTGAATTGCTATCGTTGCTTAAGTCGTGTTTTGTGGTAACGTCCACTCTAGCTTTGATAATATGGTGATATATCGTTCTCGTCATGAATCTTTTGCACTTGCCCTAGGGTGCGATATTACGGCCATTCCACAAATTGTTGTTCCTCCATGCTTCAACAGGCTGACATGTTATATGACTTTCAAGTTGTTCCGAACATTATTCCATTACATGATGAACTACTATACTTTATGTGAATGAACAATTTCTTGTGAATATCGAGTGACTATTGACTTCTAAATTATGTAGGATTAATTGTGTGAGACACCATACAGACACCGGCTAAAAGCATTACAATTATATAGTGATGAGCAGCTTTTCCATCTGCAGAACTCCATGTTGTGTATATAGACTACTTATCATTCACAATCTTAGCAAGCAATTATGCTATAGAATTACAATGACCCTAGTCCTGATTAGCTATTCCCTGTGGGTAGAGCTCAGTACTAGAAGATTCAAGTCGCTGTCAGTTGATCAGTTATTGTCGACAGTTCATATTTTTTAATGAACAATACTTGCTAACAGATGGCTGGAACTATATTTTCATAGAAAACATGTCTATAATTTTTATTATTGATGCACAACATCTTAAATTGAGGATAATGCCTTGAAAATCAATATCAATATATGCTAATATCAATTAAGTATTTGAATCATCGAAAAACCGTCATATCACCTCACAGATTGCACCATACCATGGACTAATATTCACGTGAGAATTGTGGAATGACTTTTACAATCGCCCAGCCGTCCCCACACTGAGGATATATAATACGAATCAAACAACTAATGGGCTTTTGAGCTCTTTTTAAAGGGATCTGCTACAAATGGTTTCCAGAATTACTGTCCATGAGAAATTGGCCCTTTCTGATCCCGGCTACTTTCGGATACACATAAACCCAGATGACAGATTCAAACATAAAAGCAATGATGCAAATTGTGCTATTTACCAAAAACAAAACATTCTTGAGAGCATTCTTGTTCAACTTCATTATAATAAATGCTTATTTTGACATTTATAGTTTAGTCATAGACGTAAACAACGGAAATGCAACAAATTAGAAATGAACATTTGACAGTTATATGCAAATGTGTGATATTTATAGAAATATATGAGAAATACCGACTAAAATACCACCAAAAATTTTTCATCGCTGGTTCCATGCAACAGAACATCACAAGGATTTCATGATGACGTCCATTAGCCCTCATACTTGAATGACAATTTTGCGGTTATATTCATAACTGGAACGAGGAGATAATGATAATGAAAATGATATCATGGAGATTTGTCTGCAGTACCGACATGAAACCTCAAAACTACTTATCATGATCCGTTCTCCGCATATGAACCCAGACGTTCATGTTCCTTTTATCATATTACTTTGCAAATGAAACATTCGAGATTATTATTTTGCCCTGCACTCAGTTGTACGTGCTATTTATGGAATCTACATCGGTTTAGAATTTGCGATGTTAACTGTGTCTGACAAATATAATGGCTTGGATTGTCAAAGAAAAAAAGCAACAACATCGTACGCTATTTAATGTTGTCTGTAAACACGATAATCACCAGGAACTTGAGCCAGTAATGCGGATAAGACTGTCAAACCAGTGTTAAACTTTCTCCAATGACACTACTAAGTGCACTGGTGAACGTGTGTTTAAGCCTGTTTATTACCTCTCAATCAACAGAACGAAGAAGTCAGGCGACATTTCGATTAATTCTCCAAATCAAAAGTCATTTGTTCTTCATGTTTAAATCAATTGCATCGATTTTGTCTGTGATGGTTTTCATGGTTTCCAGATTCAAATTTGAACACGAGGGACATAAAATTAACCATGATCGACGACTGGTTTCGCTTTCGGTTCAGTCGAATATCTTCCGCCAAACCATTCAACTGAGTAATACATGTCAAGATACGAGTCGAAATTAATTTACACTAACCTGGCAAGACAGAAATGAGCAAATTGGCCCCTGGAGGCATTGCTGATGCAGCTTGCATATGTATCGTGAGCACATAGGAAGTCTTATATAGTGCATATTTTGTAAACCTTGAACTTGACCTCAAATGACCTTGAAGAGTGAATTACAGGGTCGCGACCAAACTCAAATTCGAAAATTCACCTCCACATTCGAAACAATTACAGATAGAGCTTCGGTTTGTATTATAAGCATACGGGAAATCATATGGTGGATTTTTTAGGTGGTCTTGAAGTTGACCTGCCAGAAACAATTGCTTGGGGTTTATAAAATGTTTTCAGGAGGTTTCTGAATAGTTAGTTATACGCCAATTGCATCAGGTGTACAGTAGAAAGAACTGTCTACACACTGTCTGCAGCTGAGAAGGCTAATGTGACTCAAGCTGTAAATATTTGGTTGGGTTTTGCTTCTCATTCCACAAATGTTGTATTTTAGGTTATGTTTCTGTCACCATTAAAATTCGGTTGTATTTGTGATGATATTTTGATACATAGGAAAAGTCTTGCCTGGTACAGCCTAATGGGATGATGTTATGAACCAGCCATATTAGGTCACCCGGAACTCCCAGATTACTTGGCCTTTAATACCCAGCATGTGAAAAAAACTTAAGAATTGGTGAGTTTGCGGGATTCACGTGTTCCAACTGCAGTGAAGATATTATTTTTGTATTACATTCTATTTTGTGTAACGGTATATACTGCTACACACACTGGACATGCAGTACAAACTCATGCATTATGAGCGAATCGCAGTGCTATTAAACGCATCCGATTGGGGTCTAAACATTATACCTGAAATGTGTATTTTTCTGTGCATATATATGAAACAATATCTGCTATCGACATTTCCTCATATAACATAGCTGAAATTATACAACATATTATAATGTGTTGAACCTTGTAAAAACAACCATTATTGTAACGGCTGTAAATATCGCAGTATATGGCAAGTGCAAGAAAGTTATTGTTAATTCGGTAATACATCATCGCTTCATAAATGCTAGCCTAGAAACACAACGATGACATGCTCATGACTCGCAAATTCCTGGGTGATAGCATGCATTAAACGTGATAGTGTGCTCTTAAATCTATTGATTTTCACCCGACTTATGGAATAAATAAAAGAAGCGTCCAACGTTATACTTTGAAAAAATGAATGGGAGAAAAAATATAAGAGGTTATCCACAAAATAGTGGGTACCTTTAGACTTTTATTGCAGTATGTCATGACTACGGGCCCAACTCAGATAAACTTCACATTCCCCACACTGGAATCGAGCTATGCACTGCTAGGAGGCGACACGTGTCTTTTACTACATTTCCTGACGCTATTTCCAGTTGCAGCAGTTCATCTTGGAAACATATGTTAGTCCATTTAGGCGAGCTTTTTGTTCTCGTAAACACGGATAGTTGATGCACCTGGCATCATTTGAGAAGTCTCATGATTTCGCATAAACTTGTATCACATGTCGTAATAGTGAAATAACTTACCATCCGCAAAATATCCTAATAAATAGTTGTTTCTGATGTCAATTATGCAAGTTGGTATATCAGTGAGGATACCAAGTCTTCCTCATTATGTGTCACTAATTTCATGAATACTTTCTCTTCGATTAAGATGAACTATATATCATGCCATTCGGCCTAATACATAAGTGAATTATTATTGTACCACACCAAACAATTATGTATAATGCATGATACAATGTGGACAATGGTTATATTATGCTCATGTAATTATAAATTAAAACGAATTGACCATTGAACCGACAATATATCCGATATCATTATATTGCTTCATTTTGCAATTATCCGAGAATACTGAGGGCATAGTGAATGTCCAACCGAGACTTTATCCACATAATTATTTAGAACCCTTCTTCATAAATCCGCGGGATATTTTGGAGTCTGTCAATATGGCAAAATATCATAATAGTACTTAAGTAGCATCGAGCTACATTAAGCCGCGTTAAGGGAAAGTCCATATATTCAAAACCCTCCCACGTCAATGGCGCATTGAAACAGCTTTGGCACAAGAGCCTATAGAATGGTCAAAGTTCACTAGTTTTGGGCTTCTATCTTTTTTAATACTATTTTTAACATATACACTAATTGGATTTGGCAATATATGTAGACGAATAAGGCTAAGTGTTTCCTGGAAAAGAGCCATTGCCATTTCCAGATTCCATAAATCCAAACGGGAATTGCCAGTTACACTTAACATCTAATGTTTATAGATCAACCCTTTCAAAAATAAGTTGCGGAATACCGCGAGGTTCCATTTTGGGTCCGATCCGGTCTCAATTTATTATCATTTGCCGACGACACAACCTTATTTATGGAACAAATGATAAAGCGGTATCTAACTTTGTAAACATAGAATCAGAATGAATTCATGAATGGTTATCCGCAAATAGATTAAAACTGAACAACTCTAAAACGAAATACAGTGTTCAGTCCTAATGGTGTTCACATGAATTTCGATGATTGTCCAATAAATATTCAAAAAGATTCAAACAGCTATACTCTTCTTCCATTTCTGTTCTTTGTATTTACATTATCGTGTGTTTGTTTCTTGTTGTAAACATTTTATTATAATACATGTAGCTGTCCCAAATAAATTGAACTTGACTTGAGATGGGTTTTTGAGATTATTGGCACCAGTAACACCTACACAACTAATCAACCCAAGAGCTCCTATCACTGATATGAATGCGACAACCCACATCCATGGATGCATATAGCAGAAATGAATGTATTAACGATCGTGTTATCGATATTTGAACACTTGTCAAGTGCATTCCTTCTAGAGATCAGCAACAGTACGTCAGATCTACATGCGCGAACCAACTTTGTGCATCCAACATATTTATTGAAAACGTGCGATAAAACCTCTTTTTCTCTCGCTATGGATTATATTACATACCGAAGATGTTTTTCGCGATTCCACAAACTCCCCTCACTTACGATTTCTGATCACGTTCAAGTAATTTCAGACCCTTTCAGGTGTCTCTATATTCATATATTCTACGAACATCACACTCGATACCCCTACAACCGTAACGCGCGATACGGTTGTAGTTCAAGATGGGTGCAGGGTAATACCTTCAATGAGTTTCTCTGTGATTTCACTGTATATAATGTCGGATGCATCGTGTCAACGGTCATTATTCTTTGTTTTTACCTTACTGAACCAGCAATATACATTCTAGGCATTATAAATCATTCGCTGATTTGTAATTCGCCTCGAAAGAATTAACCAGTACAACCATAACGTGACCAGGCATACAACCGTAACGTCACTATGGTACAACCGTAACGTCAGTCAAGGCTGTCGAGTATTCACTGATTGATCGGTGCTTTTGGCAAGAAGCAGAAGGTAATTCAACAAGAAAACATGAATCAGTAATATTCCAGCGGCATATTTCACATTTAATTTATCAAGATGGCCACACCAAGAGAGAAAGACTATGAAGATGATGAGGTGAGCATCATGATACACGTTGGGTTTTCAGGAAAAACATCGCCAGCAGAACGATGGTAAGTTGTATGGACATTAAATGGCAGTTGCATTAAATTTAAAAATCAGGCCTAACTCTGCCATTTAATCACACATATAATTAAAAATTGAAGGGATGAATAGAACAAATGTGGATTAGTTTGACATTTATGACAATAAAAACAAAACCAATATTGTTTGTTCAACACAGCACATGTAACTAAAGTGAAACAAACAGAGAATAATATCACGATATTAAAACTGCTAAAATGGCGACACGATGGAATGAATAATGAAATATATCTCGAGATGCAAGGCTCCTGGACAATGTTCATGTAGCGATTGCGACATTATTGTTGTAAACCTGTAATCATGTCAAGGTGACACGGCACGTGCAAAACATGATGTAAATAAAGAACGTTTATTTGTTGGAATTGTATATCTCTACGAATAGCTTGTATTTGTACTTAACAATGGATTAGTTGATATATTCCAGCGCCAAGTCCAGCGCCCAAACGACAAAAAGGTAAAACCAAAATGTTGTCTTTGACTTGGAGTACATCATAAATTTATATCTAGTCGGATTTTAGTCGACATATACAGTGTAATATAATTGTGCCCTGGGTGTCGCATTTTACAATGTAAACCGAAGTCACATTCATTTATGGCCATGTATCTGGACATCGGCCCATTTTGAAACCCATCAATCTAACTACAATACCGGCATATCGAATGCTATCTATTTCATCGGACAGTATGTGTTACGTGTACTTTGAAATAACGACGGATGATAAAATTACTAAAAACAAATCTAGGGTTTTGCTCACACACTCGTGTGACATATGTATGGTTCAAGTGAAAGGGTGGGTGTCAACTTGAAGGCTCATTCAGGTGACCCGTGGTTGTGGAAAATATCAATATGATTTCATTGAATTGAATTGGTGAACCAGCGAATAGCAACTGAATAAAAAGTCGTTGCCAAGCTATACAGGATACCATTACAGTGACTAGATTAGCCCATCCGTTAGTATTGGATACTGACACAATATTTGCTGAAGGTGTATTGATTCATTTTTTTATAAACTGTCGAAACTCGTAAGTGCCATAACGAGCTAAATTTGGTTGTTCTAAGTATTCCGTACATTGGGGTTCAAAAGACCCCAATATATTTGCACAATGACCAGTTGTCGCTTTCGTTATTATTTTTAATACACATAGAAACATTGTCAGCTTCCTTTGGGTTCGTTGATTGTCTATAGTGTGTGGTATAAAATGATAACAATTCTTCCTGGGAAGGAACTGGTGTTTATAATCAAAATATCGCTCGAAATGTCAGTATCTTTTGTGCAACTGAAGTTGCGATATCTTCCTTGATTGAAAGCCAATGAGACAGAAAGCGGAGCCACAATATATGTTTTATTACACTATTATACAAAACTTCAACCATTCCTTTCCAACGTAGACGATAAGGCAATATACATTATACAAGTATTGGATGTTGAGGAGTCCAATATACAGTTTGCGGGATACGAAATGTCATATTGGCCGAGGCGTCAGCCGAGGTCAATATGACATTTCTGAATCCCATAAACTATACATTGGATGACTCTCAACATCCAACATTTGCTATATTATTCACGGAGTCAAAACGAACACAAGCCACGTTCTTTTTTGTTGGGAGAAACCCAGATAAGAGTGGGGTAAACCCACATGTCACACGCGCTCTCAATGGCTTATAAGCACAACATCGTCCAATAATACATTTTTGCCGTCCAATATAGACTTTCGCCGTCCAATATAGCGTATGTAGGATTGTCACGTGGTACAAATCGTCTAATCAGGTGTGTCCTTACAATGAGAATACCACCAAGTGAATAATATTGAACAGTGTAAATAAGATTCAAGAAATATTCATACAAGGTTAATACAGAATATCAAGACTGTCAGGTCTAATAATTTCCAGTCACAAATTGCTAGAGATAATGCATATATAGTAAACAAACAACTGTAGAAGAACAATAACAATTTTTTCAATTATTAGCCATTGTATGACTTGATTTCTTTTTCGTGATTAGGAAATGGTTTTGCTCGTTTTTTAATCTTCTTTTCTGTTTGTTTATTTCCCTTTCTCTTTTTATAACTATATGGGTATGGTGTGAATTTATGCTTCCAGAATGGACTCAGAGTTCCGTACAAATCGTGATACATATTCACTGCATTTTCCGCTTCTTTGTCGTACTGAAAAAAGTGCAGATTGCATTCTGTCTAGTGAATTCATTTTGTTATATATTTTATATAATAATAATGACGAAAGATCCACAAATAATGAACGTCAAATAAGAAATGATTTTTGAATTTGGAATTACATGTACATCTTCACAAAATGAAGACAATTTTTCAGAAAACTAGACGTATCCGTCGTAGACGATCACGTGGGTGTATCCATCTGACGCCCTTTCATCCATGTTGCCAACATATACGGGCAAAGTATTGCAACTGCTCACCTAGTAATAAATGTTTCTTGACAAGTATTTTCCTTTTCGTGCAGTGAAAATTCATCACTGTACAAGTTTCTGAAAGTTTGTCTAATATAATTCGAAGAACACATAATGATAGTTATTTAGTCCTATAAAGTGGCATATGGTTAAAAAAAAATCGCTACAAGGAATTCAACATATTTTCGGATAGAGATCAAATGGTACGTTGAAAAACACATAAATGCAAGGGAAATACACACTGAAATTCCAAAGCCCGCTTTTTCACTTGTAGGTTTCAGTTTAGGATTGAATGTCACGAAAAATTCATTAGCCCGGAGAAGGCGAATCCATAGCATCAATATCATACGAATTTTGCTGGAGGATACAAAAGAATGGTCACTCACCCTATCTTGTTCAACATCGAATAATATGTGTGTATAGAGTCGCCACTTCGATATGGATCTGACAGTATACCTCATAGTGTTCAACCCATCCAACTTTGTTCGGTATTCGGATACACGCAACTTCTTGAATCTGTACAAAATTGAAATAGACCATATATACCAATTTCAAACTTCCACCGTCAAGTGATCCTCCGGTAACCTAATTTTAACCGAATACAGAAGTCGCGTGCGATTTGCCAAATTTCATACTATGTCACTAATACAACGTCAATGGGGCGTGGGCAAAGCTCATTCGATAGGTGGCAGCATTGTAATAGTTGTAAATTTGGCGCCAAATCACTAGGGAATGTCGTCTGTTGTGAACCATGCACGTGGCATTTGGCGCGAAAATTCCGTATGTTTGGAGTAATACCATGGTATCCTGATAATAAATAACGTTATGAAGTCATTTTACCACTAAAACAGTGCTGCCAGCTGGCGAATAGGCGTTTTTCTGCTCATGCCCCATTCGTGTTGTGATATGTAGAGATCACACGGTTATAAGAGACTTTTCAAAGCAGGACCTGATTGCTGCAGGCCTATCTGTTAAACAACATTTATTTCAAACCCATTATTCGTATCCCTAGGAACATCATCAGCGTGATCCCGGTGTGGGGAGCCATAGTATCTCCCGATCTTGTCAGGATAGCGATAGGGACGCATTCCCTTGGCAACGATTCTGTGAAAAGGCAAAATGGGAGAAAATGACCGTTTGGTGTTTTATGTAAAATATGTCGTGAAACTGAACAGACATCAGTAGAAATATTGAAAACGAGATATTATTGCAATACATCGGTAGATGTAAGATTTAGTATTGATATTTCGATGGAAATATTCATGAAGTGTATTTTTTATATAAAGAACAGGTCGCTGACGACCGCGTGGGTATATTCCTTCGGAGCCCTATCTAAATGAAGTTATATTTTCAAGGGTCAGCCATACTGCAGTGCCTTTAGCAGTGAATGTTTCAGAGCTTGATTTTTTTTCCATATTGGTATCAAATCAATAGGATAAAGACATAAAAGCTTACGCGAATTAGCATTTAACTAACGAATATTAACATAGGAATATTATATTAGGCCTACTAAGAAAATTATCGTTATTTACTAAGACCAAAAAATATCCTTGCGACATGTGTTCATACTTTAGCCCAATATTAGAGTGATATTAGCAGTAAGTTATGGATTTTTCCATATCTTTCTGATCGAACGAGGAAAACATACCAGTTATATATCTGCACTTGTTTGCCCAAACAGACGCCCCTTTCTAATGGATTTCATTGCGAGTTTCTGGTGGTGATATTTTGAGTTTGTTTACATTACCGCCATTCTCGGTGCTTTGTACCGACGCAGTATCCTGTGACGCAGTGCGATTCCAGCTTACTCGTGTATGTTCGAGCCAATCGAGCGTGAACTAGGTTAAGCCAGAGGTAATTCTGAGTGGTGCACAAAACAAAAGAAAAGCGGCTGCTAGTACTGTCAAATGCTTGATTTATCCATCTGATCAAGCAAAGTTTGTTTTGTAACCTATTTTTCTGAGAACACAGGCATGTATGTAATTTATTTGAAAAAGATAGTTTTCCTGCCAATATCACTTTAAAAGTTTTTCACTCGATGATAAATATGCACCCTATCCCAATGATGCATCGTATGTTGTCATGACGATAATGTTAATTCTTTTCTTCTACTTCTCTTCATGTTTTATTTGATATGGAAACTTTAGTAGGTTACCATAAGAATTGATAGTTCAATGAGGTGACATCTTCTATGCTTACAGTATAGTCTTAAGCTAGATATTTTCACGAGCATGTAATTCTAGGCCGGTTGTATATATAAAGACATACAAATTTGCTCGTAAAAGGATCCTGGCGGCAGAACGCATGTGAAGAGAACATGAGTTTGTATTGTGAACATATACATGTAGGTTATAGATGGTACATCATTTGGTGATCTCGAACTTCACCTCACGTTATAAGACACAAGGTCACGTCTGACCAGAAATGTATATTTGGCCTCTGCAGATAGTATTAATGTGGATAGAACTAAATATGTACATGTAATACGAACATAAAGGAATTGAGGAGGAAGGAATTTGAAGTTGACCCGAGATGAACAACGTGTTTACAAACAGAGTTGAAGGTTGTATAATGCATAGATATGCTCTTATCTGTGTCTATGGTATAATGGTCATCGCGATAAGTCAAATATAGTGGATCATTCGAATGAATTCCAAATGAATTCGACCTCAGACGACCTTTTGTGTTGGACCCCAAGGTCACGTTTGTGTATCACGCGAACAATTTCTTGATGTTCAAACGATCCTTCAGCATCCATGGGTGAACAAATACATAGTGCTGCCAGCTATCGAGTGCAGCCCATAAGCCCAGTAAGGTTTTTTTTTTTTAATCTGACAAAAGCATAATTTGTCGAAATGGCCTAGATGAATATGTGAAATAATACAAATATTGTATGAACCTTTTGTGCAAATCATCGTCCTCTGCGCCCCAGCCGAAGTAGATATTTGAGTATCCGTTGACTGACCGGAACTGGTCATTCCTGAAGGAGACCACACCTCCGAACAGTGCGTACGAATTGTTGTACAACGGCCTGTATGATACAATTCGTTCGAAATGTATGTATCAACATAACACCATACAAATGGTATCGTATTATAACTTGGTATACCCTACCTGATACTGATATACTCCTACCCCAATGTTGAATTTAGGTACATCATTGAAATTTTGGATCCGCATAAGATTCCGTGAATTTGCAAATTGGAGTGGTGCAACTTTCCGAAATCAACAGATTTCTGTAAAATACACTCGGATTTGAATTCTGATCCAAAATTACAACGATACTTCGAATGCCGATGGATGTAAATCTGACTAAATCTCCGAATATGCTCAGATTTCCGAGTTCCCATTTTGGGCTGAAATTTAACAGTGGAGTAGATTGTCAATTTTTTTGCAATCTTTGCAGTAGAAGTCTGAAATTCAGTAGAAAAATGCCGTTTGACTATCAGGTTTATTATGCAAAATACAATACGATACCATTCATCATCGCGAAAATATCAGCAGTGTAAACGAGTTAGATAAATCAGAGTTTACATTGTCCAAAACTGACATTTATTTTGCTATGCATGGATGATTTCCCCAGATAAGGGCGTGGAAAGCATATCGGGTCTACTGATCGACTCCAAAGAAGTTGCAATAATCTCCGGTACAACTACTATTCTCCCCACCAGAACACAGTGCATCATGTATTTTCATGAACGTAATAATCTATCGTTACCTCAATAGAATAACAAACAACTTGACACATCTACACCACTCACATGAAGTTGAGGATGTAGTTGGTAGCCACACACATATGTCTGGGGTGGTCCGGGCAGTAGTACAAGTTCCGGTCATCCATGGGTAGTAAGTCCACATCGTGGAATATCGTACAATCGTAGTTACCCAGCTTGTTGGCCTCGACAAATCCCACGTTACGGACTAAGCCACGGTTGAACACATGTCCGGGAGCCTGGCAGGTTTTTAAAGTAACCTTTATTAACGTATCCTGCAACTTGCAAATTCATATTATGTATACATGTACATGTAAACATTATACCGCTTATTTGTTGTGTTGTTTTCCGGATGTTTGTTTTCAGTACAACGAAAATAATACCTGGAATGGTTAAAGTTAGGGATGCCTTGTCAATGATGCACCTCTCAAACAATTCTCATAATATTTTGTCGGGGAAATTCATGCGTTCGTCTGCTAGTATACATTGGTGGCTTCATAAGTCATTTGCCCATCACATTTCTTCTTTCCTCTGTAAACACCCTGCAGCTAGCCGCCGAACGTTATCTGACCCAATTCTTTTGTGTTGGGGTCAGGTCATGTTTATGTTAACGTTCTGTTGTCTTCAAAAGTCCGACACATGATGTAAACAGGTGAAAAATAACAATTTCCAAGTAAGTACACTTTTATAATCCATTCGATTCCATGTCCGAGGATGTTATGTAGAGTTGTGCATTAAGATTGCTACACTGGGACTAACAGTTTGGATGAAAAGTGTCTTGCACTGCGACGATGTAACACTAAAGTCCGGGATGGATGTAAACTTTTCTCATTTTGGAGCATGAAAAGTTAGTATTTTCGAAAGAAAATTAGCATACATGTACAAAGGTTGTTCAGTTTGAAGTTTATATACAATACATTGTTGTATCTGTCCGATATTTTGTGTTGTCAATAGTCCTTGATATGTTAACGTTCTGAGGCTCGGGTAAACGTTCTGTTGATGCTTGAAATGTAATCATGGATTTCTACTCTCGCCATATGGAAGCAACATTTATGAGGTTGAGATTCTCGAGCTTTTATGTTCATTGTTCGGTACATTGTATAGGACGAACGAAACTGAACAGCACTCACATATATTAAATCCTGACTATAATTCGATCCACAGAACGTTAATCACGGTAGAAGAACGTCATTTCAACAACAAAACAATTATCACTCGTGTATTACACCTATTCATGCCCTGTTTTCACATACTATCCAATATGTACATTCAATGTTACATATGACATTTCGTAATATTGTTTTAGGACTAAAATTAGGTACAAAAATACATTGAATAGTGAACGATGTTCGTGGAAATGAGCAAAGTGTCAACATTATATGACACTTTTCTCAATAATGGGCTATAAAATTAAGACTCATAGCAATGCATACAATTCTAGGGTATTCGGGACATGGAATCCACATGTAGTCGATGCACAAGTCCAACAATATGATGAGGAAAAATATATTTTGTTCCCGTATATCTTCATATATGGTGCAATAGAACGTGAACATAAACATGACCTGACTCCAACACAATAGAATTGGGTCAGTTAACGTTCGGCGGCTAGCTGTAGGGTGTAAACAACATATAATTATTATATCACCTGTTCAGCCACAAAGATCGTGTACTCAATCTTCTGTTTCTTGAGGAAGGGGTGTATGTGCTGTAGGAAGAGTAGCAGGTTGGTCTCACGACTGCGGTACGGAACGACTATAGCCACTCTGTGTCTGGCGATACAGTCCTGGGGAGCCCAGTGACCGCCCGTTATCAAGTCGGGGTTCTGGTCTCTGAGGTGTTCCCACAGGGGCCGCGTCTGGTTCACGTATACTTGACCCTCTGCTCAAGAGCGAGAAATATGGAATGAGTGTTAATTTTGTAAAGCTACAAAAACACTGGATGTGAAATGATTGCATAATTACACTACTATATAGTTACTAGGTACTACATACCTAGTCCCTTAGGATATGCTGGACAAAGAGGCAACTCCTCGCAGTCCTTTCTAACAAAGTGGTTTTCATTCGTGCGTGCCTTTATCAAGACGTATGACTTTTTCAACGTCATGTACCCATAGAGGGTGATGATAATGCTGAGCAGTGCCATCTTCCTCATCTGATGCCCGACAAAACAGAGCATCGTCTTTTGGCAGAAGCTCTGTTGCTCATAACGCCAGCGTCCCAGGTAGGCCATGACGAGTCGTTTTAGGGAGAGGTCTGGCGTGGACGGGTAGGTGGTCTTCGTCGTAGGACAAGCAGTCAAAGCATGATCCGAACCAGCTTAAAACAATGCAGCTGACGCCCACAGATACCCGAGACTTGCTATTGTTTACTTTATCGAGATGACGTTGTTCCTCTCTGTTGATATACACCAAGTCATACACTATAGCTAACGGGAACTTTACGTGCATTCGTGTATCACTACAATTGATATGTGGATCCCGACTAATTACAGTTGCTGAGCAATACCGTGTAACCTCGCTGTAGAAGCTGACCTGAATTTTGAACCCATACTTTGTGCTCAGTTTTCACTAAATTATCGCTTGTCCATTGCCTCTCAATTCATGACTGATTGTTCAATATCCCTGAGATGATTATACTTTCCAGGATGAGTACACCAGTTAATGATCTTCAATATTCCCAACTGTTTATATCACCGAAAGTGTTGGTACTGTCAGCAATAGCCGCAGATGCGTCCTCGAGCTGTACAACACATCAATCGTCCAGTGATTAGAAGATGACGACCGACGTCGTGCAGAGTAAAGCACTGGCACAAGCCTGCGACTGTCACTGGGAGTAAAGATAAACACCACCCGAGACATCTGCATGGGTATGGATTAGCCAAGAGCGGCACCCCACATGACTCCCAGGAGTGAGTTTGTTCTGTACTTCTTACACTCAACGGTGATGGACACCTACGCTATGAGGAAGAGTTGCTGTACACCAGCATCTGATCAACGTGAATACCCTTTTGAATCGAGAATGCCAACGCAACGAGGCTGGACAGCCAGTTGACCTGCCGAGCATGTCGGCAAGTTGGTTCAGCAACAATGACCCCATGAACGAGAAATCAAAACATTTTCAACAATACATCACAAACACCTGCTGGCGGCAATGCTAGAGCGAACATGATTGTCTACCATATGAAGAAGCTGAGCAGAAGGAGTAGGGACCTTCTGTGGATAACATCGATGAGAACAAAGCAAGCGCCATGTCGACGTGCGACCATGTTGCTGACCCAGTTGAAACGTCGGAAGTGTCCAGTGAAACAACGTCGTCGCCAGCTGGCACTCTAATATAAGTAGATCTCCATAAGCTAAGGACCCCTCGCCAAATGATAGGATCGACACAGGGATGGTGCTCTAAGTTAAGCAACTACAAGACCGCATGCTGCAGTCACAACAGCATTTCAACTATGGGGAGCTTGATAAGATGACATGCCATTCAAGACGTTTGCCTCTGCCATCCCGCAGATCTCTGTGTGTCTGAATGATAAACATCTGGATGGCGAAACATTGGTTGAAGCTCAATGACGCCAAAACAGAACTGCTGTTCTTCATGTCAAAGCATCACCAGAAACTACACGAAATATGTTCACTCCCAGTCAGAGACGCTGAAGTGGAACTGTCTAGTCGTGTCAAAAACCTTGGGGGCCTGCTGGATCGTGAACTGTCTATGTCAGATCACATCACTTATACGTGTGCCGCCTGCAACTACCACATGTATCGGCTATCATGATCAATTCGCCAATTTCTGACCAAAAATGCAACCAGAAATGCAGTCGAATCACTCATTACCTCTTGCCTGAATTACTGCAATTCACTGCTGATTGGCTTGCCAGCATTGAAGACTGATAGACTCCAGAAGATTCAAAACCAGGCAGCTCACCTCGTCACACAAGTAACACAAACAAATCACGCCTGTCCGCAAGCAGTTGCCTGTCGTCTCACGCATACAGTACAAGATGCCACTTTTGACGTTGAAGTGTCTGCACGGCCAAGCATTGCCCTACCTCACCTGTCTCCTGGCTCCACATCAGAGGGACTCCATATTTTGCGACAAACCAGGAGTCATGCTTCACCAACCTCTGGCCTCGAAACGCATTGGAGACCAGTGGTTTGCAGTTGCTGCTACTCGCCTATGGAATCACCTTCCACCTACAGTTCGTGCCAGAGAGACTCTGTATGTCTATGTTTTTAAGAAACAGTGAAAACCCACCTGGACATTTTCTCACATCTTACGTACAGTTTTACAATCTAAGTTTTAACACCTTCTTGTGGGGGTATGTATGGCAGCGCTAGATGACAGTGTACTACCCAGATGACATCATCGTCTATGGAAACATGTAGGGCCCAGACGAGTCGATGGGTAATTCGGGGCGGGTCACAGAACTACCTGGGCCGGAAATTTGTTAACCGTACCTGAGAACGAATAAGGATATAGTTTTTGGCTTGATGATTTGCGATAAACACTGGTAAAATCACAAGAATGACAAAAAAATAATCGGGAAAAATCGAAGGAATTTCATGAGTTCTTGTGATCTCTTTCAAACTTGAAAATAAACACCGACGAAACAAAAAATATGTGTCAAAGATCGATGTCTGGCGTTTATGAGTTACAAATTGCTCCCGTGAGTATCGTTCAAATTTTCATACATATTTGGATGGGTTGCCCAGGGCGGGTCGGGTCATATCACACAGGTACCAGGGTCAGAAATTTTCGACTCGTCCGGGCCCTAGAAACATGTCCACATGTCATACGTGTCGACCCATCCATCCATGGCCAATTCCGAGAATGACTGATATTTGTAGGCTTTGGGAACATAATTGAATTGAATCAAGGGATATTATTGAACCCCTCATAGACCACGCCAGGTACAATTTCATGACCAAACAATGAACCAGCACAATGGAAGATCGACGACCCTCCATGCTGTCACTCAAGCAAGAACAAGAATTGCCATAACAGTATCGGAAAGCAGAACAGGGATACTCCAAGTTTGACAAGTAAGTATCAATGAGAACTTATATGAATCAACTTATAGGAACCAACATTCGTAATGAAAAGTGTCCTGACACACTACGACCCTCGACATTGACACCGTGGTGATGGACTACATTGTACATGGAGATGACTAAACTCTGAGCTCGAGGCTCAACAAGAACCATTTGATTAAACGACATTTGATTAAACGGGAACAGAAAATCAAGACCATGTTAAATAAGTTCGCTCAATACAGTGAGATTCATGAACCCTATTCCCACTATAGAAAATGTGTCCATCAAGAACTGAATGGTTGTTTGGTCGGAATTGACAGCTCAAATCATACACGTTAAATCTGTAACCGATGACAACATAAGCTCCGTGGCTGATTGGTTTATGATTGAGTACTTGTGTAATTTTCATACATCGATTCCATGGAGTTTGGTTAGGATTTCTAAATTGTTTTGATAGGTTGCTGTGCTAATTCCATAAGGTGTACAGTGTGTGACAACTACTTGTCACACACTGTCTGCCCCTGCTGACGCCAGTGTGTCTTTAGATAAACTATTCAATTGGGCTTTGTTTCTATTCCAAAATGTTGTATATTAGGTTTGCTATTGGTATCATCAAAATCTCGTTGTATTGGTGGTAATAGGTTGATACTTATTGCACCAATCAGACAGTTTCTGAGAGACGTCTGTCCGTCTAGCATCAGCTCGGAATACAACACACGATCACACATATTGAAGTGGCTATAGACATAGCTCTATGGTATGCAAGATGCACCCAATCTGGGACGCAAAAATGGAAAGCTTTGGAACCTCATGTAACTGTCAACATCTACTACATGCAATTGAATCACCCTAGACACTTTAGAAATGCAAGAAGTAACCGTGTGCAGCTATAGCTGGATGCATACCCACTGCAAGGACACCACTGCAACTGCAACCAACACCAAAGTATAAAGGTCGACTTCAGGCAGCGATTGATCACGCCCTGAGCTACCTAGACGTGAGGTCTGCCCGTTGGGTTTCGATAACCCTAGCATGAACGACTCACCTAATGTCGATAGATAATTACCGTGACACACTTCTGCACATCCACAAAATTCAAACTGTAAATTCAGGGCATCACAGTAAGACAGCCATCGGCTATGTGGTGACCGACAGCATCATCTACTTGTGTGTGTTCCAATGCTGACAAAATAAATTAGATTTGATTTGGTTTGATTATTTGTCTGTCCATCGCCGCCCTAAAACTGCTAATGTAACTCTCAGAACTATTTTTATTTGATCGGAATGAAAACTTATAATATTTATAACTACTGTGAACAAGTGCTACATAGTATTTTATATGAATGCTATATGAGTTAATCTTTATGGTACTAGAACTTGATTCACGAGTTTCAATTATAAATGTGTTATCCATGTCAACTGAAGATGACAAATTTTTTCAGTGCATCAGGGACAGCATTACACAACAACCACACTATGTTCGACCGAATCCATGCATTTGTATCATCAATCAGTGTGAAGTGATCATCTGACCAAACCCTCATCTTGTTCCTCGAGTTTTCATCTCACAAAGTGCTATCTTGTCGACACGTGGCTAAGATGACAGCAGAGCTCGTCTCATACCACAGGTATATGACTTGCAGATCCATACCACTCTCCTGACACCTCAATCATAAGACTCACAATCAGAAGTTCCACTTGCCTCAAATCTCCTCCAAAAGGCAGACAACCACTAGCTCCTTGCCATTTGTATTAAACATATTTCTTCATATCAGGCTACCAGGAGCAATCATCAGGTGGCATACATAAAACACACAAAAACCTATTATGCTTGAAGTTTTTTGCCACTGAAATATGTCATATAACCATATATACATGTTAGAAAATGTAAAAAAAAATTCATGTTAGTAAATTATGCCATATATATTCAACAATTTGCTATATTTTTAACTGACATGTGTATTTCAGCACAGTAATTTGGGATTCATGGCTACGTAATAATAAACATTGGTATTTAGCATGTAAAACATGTTTCATAATTGCTTATTTCCATAATTTTATCGTCCCTATAACTACGTGTAGATATTTTCATCGAGGTTAGAATGGCAGAGTGGATACAAATTACTTAATTGTTATGTCTCCATCATGTCCACGTAAATGCTTGCAAATTATGATCAATTCATATACCCTTTATTTATGCTGAATGACTACAGCAAGCAGAACTCTTGTCTCTGTCCTGCATATGTACTGGTTATATGATTCGATGCACATAGCTGAATAGTTACACGACTTTTCCTGTTAACTGTTGATAGTTTCTCATGTGTTTAACGTCGTGTTTAAGTGAATCATAATGTCAGTTGGTGGGAAATTGATTAATCTGTTTTTCTTAATTTATATTATTTTGTATATATTATAGAATATATATTATTTTGTAAAACAAATAGTTTGGGGGTAGTTTTCCTTGAATAGATTGGTTTAATGTGGAATATTGATATGAGGTGCTGGGTTAAATAATAGAATGAGAACAATGGTAAATCATAAAATGAGAACGTTATAGTGTATGGATAGAAAGACATCATTCGCTGAAGGTGGATTTGTTTCCAGATTTTCTTATAAATTATCGATGATCATGATGATATTCATAACGGTCAAAATTTTGGTCGCCTCAGTCTATGTCTAATCTGGCTTTAAAGATTGATAAACAGTAACATATACAAATATAGAGCTTCTAAAAATAGGTCGATGGGCCTACATCAGAACGACGTGACTAGCCTCTGCCTTTGTTCAAATCACTCAGGTTTACTTTATTATCGCAGTCCAGTTCAGTGTAAATTAAAGAACTTGTATCTATAAACAAAATACCACTTTTGATATTAGTATCGTATGCATAATTGAGTTGAAATTGAAATATTTTCCTGAGTTACTGAATGAAAACTGAATGAAAAAATATAGCATCATTATACATGTATATATGCTTTATTACACATTTATACAAAGCTTTTCCAAATGTGGACGATACATTAAATAATGTAAATAAGACTCTCACAAACATTCTAACAACGATAATACACAATAACAAGACTTTCAGATCTAATATTTCCAGTCACAAATCACAAGGAACATGCATATACATGTATAGTGAACAAACAATTCTATACGAACAACGGCAAACTCCATTTAGTAACCGGTACATATTTTAATAGTATGTCACAAATGACTTGCGCATTTGTATTCAAACACGATTCCAATGTCAATCTAATATTACCCAAATATACATGATTTGAGACGTAAACAACAAAATACAATAACAAACTTGATTCTTATCATGATTCGAAAGTGGATTTACTCGTTATTTATTCTTGTTTTCTATTTGTTTGTCTTCTTTTTTCTTTTTGTACCAATAGGGGTATGGCGTGAAGTCTAGATGCTTCCAAAAGGGGCTCAGATTTCCAAACAAATCGTGATACATATTCACTGCGTTTTTCGCTTCATTGTCGTACTGAAAAATGAAATTTATTTCGTAAT
Organism: Terebella lapidaria; assembly: GCA_949152475.1. Lineage (NCBI taxonomy): Eukaryota > Metazoa > Annelida > Polychaeta > Terebellida > Terebellidae > Terebella > Terebella lapidaria. Next base: position 6,294,344 of record OX424562.1, read on the forward strand.
AAATGAGGAAAGCTATGAAAATTTTCATCTAAAAGGCAAATATTTTGAAATGTTGAAATTTGGATACGTTTTCGAAATATTGAATAACATCTCAACAAACGGAAAAGGAAATGTTTATAAAACTCACCCATTCCTGTTCAACATCAAAGAATATTCGTGTATAAAGTCGCCGTTTCGATATGGATCTGACAGTATACCTCATAGTATTCAAACCATCCAAGTTTATTCGGTATTTTGATATACGTAACATTTTGAACCTGCAAGAAATGGGAAAAATATTATTACAACATTCAAGTATTGGACCGGTGTAATTCAAATTAATGTAATATTATCTATACTTGTTACCGACCTATCCTGTTCGTTGTCAAGAAATTCTTGGAGAACAGCCTCGTCTTGATGAGGGGAGCCAAAGTATCTCCCGATCTTATCAGGATAACGATAGGGCGGCATTCCCATGGCAACAATTCTGTGGCAGTGTCGAAAATATTGTGTTTTCAGGTAAATTATGTCATGAAGTTTTGAATCGAAAATATTTGAAACGTTAAATTTTTATAGATGGTTAGATACAGATTTAAAAATCGGCATATAGGCCCTATATAGAGGTTCTATGTCTTACTATATGGATATTGTCATAACGTGGCAAATTAGTACCAAAAAGATTGCAATACTAAACTAAAAAAAAATATAAATACATTCACGAATACATATGGTGTGCGAATAATTATTTTTGAAAACATGTTTGGATTAATACAAAAATCTTTCTAAACCTGTTGTGCAAATCATCGTCCTCTGCACCCCAGCCGAAGTAGATATTTGAGTATCCGTTGACTGACCGGAACTGGTCATTCCTGAAGGAGACCACACCTCCAAACAGCGCGTACGAATTGTTGTACAACGGCCTGTATGATACAATCTTGCTCAATTACTCCAAAATTCAAATGCTAAGTATGCATTTGAACCACTAAGCTTTAGAATATGCACATTCTACGGAAGAGTACTCCTGTTAACACTCAAATGGGGACGTTTGTAACACTCACATGAAGTTGAAGATGTAGTTGGTAGCCACACACATATGTCTGGGGTGGTCTGGGCAGTAGTACAAGTTCCGGTCATCCATGGGTAATAAGTCGACATCGTGGAATATCGTACAATCGTAGTTACCCAGCTTGTTAGCCTCGACAAATCCCACGTTACGGACTAAGCCGCGGTTGAACACATGTCCGGGAGCCTGGCAGGTTTTTAAAATACGCTTTTATTAAGTTGTGAATTCATACACTATACATATGTTGTGAGCCATACAACGAAAAAACAACAACAACTGGAAATGGATCAACCACAAGGATGCAGGTCTCAAACAACTATTATAATTTTTTGTCAAGGAAAATGCATGCAATTGTCTCCTAGGTTTTAATTCATAAATTGAAATCTTCAGAAATGCTTTTCCCGTCAAAGTTTGCCTTCCCTCTATAAACAACATATCACCTGTTCAGCCACAAAGATCGTGTACTCAATCTTCTGTTTCTTGAGGAAGGGGTGTATATGCTGCAGAAAGAGTAGCAGGTTGGTCTCACGACTGCGGTAGGGGACAACTATAGCCACTCTGTGTCTGGCGATACAGTCCTGGGGAGCCCAGTGACCGCCCGTCATCAAGTCGGGGTTCTGGTCTCTCAGGTGTTCCCACAGGGGCCGCGTCTGGTTCACGTATACTTGACCCTCTGCTCAGGAACAGAAAATATAGTATACATGTATTGAGGTTGTTTGGGTGTTTAATAATGCATGTGCCTTTGCTCGAGAGCCAGACCAACCGACCTGAAGAAGGTATTGAAATGCCATATTTTGTGGGGTTACAGAGAAGTGAACTTGATGATGTGTATTTGATAACTGAACTGGATTACCTCGCATGGTTCAAACTCAGCCGTACATACCTAGTCCCTCAGGGTAGGCCGGACAGAGAGGCAACTCCTTGCCGTCCCGCCTCACGAAATGGTCGTCCCTCGCCGGTGCCTTGACGAACGCCACCCCAGGTTCGTCCTCGAGCAAGACGTGCGAGTTGATCACCGTCACGTACCCGTAGAGGGCGATGATGAGGCACAGCAGTGCCAGCATCTTTCTCATCTGACGCCCGACGAGACAGAGCATCGTCTTTCGGCAGAGGCTCTGCTGCTCGTAGCGTCCTGGTCCCGGGTAGGCCATGACGCGCAGTCTCACCGGGAGGTCCGGCGTGGTCGGGTAGGCGTCCTGGTGGTCATCGCGACAGGACGAGCAGTCGAAGCAGGACCCGAGGCAGCTCAAACCACCACAGGTGATGCCCGCCGAGAGCTGCGACTTGCTGTTGTTGTTATTGTTGTTCTCCGCGTCGAAGCGACGTTGTTCCTCGCTGTTGAGGCGAGCCACGCCGTGTACTTTAGCTAGCGGGGTGGTCACGAGGCCTGCCTTGGGCTTAGGGCGTGGTCCCCGCTCCGGAGCTCTCTCCTGTCCCTTCCGCATCGCTCTCTCTCCTATCCTCTCGCGTCGTGGGAAATGTGGATCAGGAACCGTCACGAAGTCATGGCGTTATCCACCAACTGTGTTAAAAAAAAAGATGATATATATCACAAATACAGTACAATATCGTCACTACGGCCAATGAGTAGACTTTGCTCGCATTTAGGAAATCTGCCATTATTTTGGATCAGATCAAGGAAATGACTCCAGGCTTTTAAAGTTCTGCTACAATCTTCCAAGCTATCATTCGTTCAAACAACTAACCAGAAATCTGGGTCTATGCTAATGGATTCCAGATACTGAAAGTGGACGACGGCGGCGAACTGGAAGAATAATAATCAACTATTCAGTTATTTGAGTAGTAAGCGTCTTTATGTATAAACCGCATTTTGAACGATACTAGTTATATACAAGGATGACAGACTTGAAACGGATCATTATGTATTCTGGGTTTTTTAATCATGGGGAGCGATATAACGCTATTTAGCTCAGCTGATTCGTGACCCCCGGCCAATAACTAAAACTAATTATTCTTGCTAATGACACTTGACATAACACAGGTCTTTGCGGAATGTGCAAATTTTCTACACTTGACTAAGGTTAGCTTTGAATGTTAAAATTAGCTGTAAAATTACTTGTACACTTTCAAGAAAGACCTCACCATTTTTAACATGTGTACATTGGAGCTGAAATGTAACGAGGTGGGTTTTGGAAAAAAACACACAGAAAAAACATGTGATTCTACAACGTAAAATCTGATAAAGCTAAAGGGGTTTGTTCAACTATGATTCATGACATTAGAAGACGTTTACGGGGCAGATTCGACACACCCAGATATACTCAAAACCACAGACGAGGTCAACATTGAATCTGCATATGAAAGTCTTTATATAGGATATTTTTACAGTATATGCAGAGAGTTACAATGGTTTTTCTTCCCGAAATGTGAAGCATAAACGGATGGCATAGAAACGTTTAGCTCCTCTGAAGGTCTATGGACCTTTATTTCACAACTATAGAGAGACCTTCCGAGTTTTCTGGTGTATATACAATACTGACAAATGGCAATACACCTGTTACATTTATAGGACCGCTTTGTTCGTTACCACGATATACACAAAGGTATACAAATCTATGCCATAAAAATGACAACTCTGTAGTAGAGTATTTATGGGTAATGTTTGTATGCATGTATATGGCCGTTTTTTGCAACGAGCTACTATTCTATCTTCAATATTCGCAAAGTTTAATTTTCAACCGAGCCAAACATAGGCCTACGTATTGCAAGCACATTCAACGCAACTAAGGTACCCCCCCCCCCCCCATTTCAGAGCTATAAAGAGCCTAAGGAAACTTATGATAATAGTCGCTGGTATAATATAGCGCTCCCTTTGTCTGAGCAATGTGCAGTAGGGACATTGAAATACGGTATCGCATGTACTAGTATATATTGATTCTCATTTAATAGCATTACTGCTAAAGGATACGACTATTGGGGGAATGCAGAGTATTATAGAGTATACATACTTAACAGTATATTATATAGATTGCGAATCTTTTGGCAACATTTAGCATTATCGTAATGTTCATCATAGGTCTCAAGTCTTACCGGCATGTTATGAACACATCCTCTTTCAACGCCCAGGAATTCAACGAGTTGCTCAATTCAAAACATTATCCGCAATGAGATTGTCACAGTAATTCAATACGTGAAAATGTTCATGATATTTTGTGCAGTCGACCGTGACGGTCTAAGTTCAAGCCCTTTTGAATGAATATATCCTCAGTGTATATGCCTACTTCCGCACGAACTCACAAATCTATAGATATATTCAACGCTTTGAACAGATAATTGTGGATAGATATATATATATGCTGTATATCCGTTATTTGTATCATCCGAAATGATCCACGTTTTGTCATACACTCAAAACTGATATACCGTCTCAACCTCACAACATGCGAAAATACGAATTTAAGTCATGTTCAGGCGAAGGTATACCTATTATAAAAGAGGGCTGTACCCGCTTCAGTTATTGACAAATGTCAAGGGGGTATAGTTATGTCACGCTTGGCTGACCATGTGAAAATACCATGAAAATAAGTAACGCGCCGGGTTAAGAGATAGGCGTGCTCATTAATTCTGTCCCTGCCATAACACGTAGATACGTTGCACTGATGTACGTTAAAATCGCCTCCGACTAAAGTATTCGATTATAATAAATTGCATACATGTGTCGAGGTTCTTCCTGGTTTTTATAGTGAACATCCATTGTTGATTTTCAATACTCAGCGGCTAATATACCGTATTGGTTCTAACAGTAGCACGGCGTGCCAAAGCAATACCTCCTGCAGTAGCGCGCGCAAAAATGACGTGAAATTTGAGGTCAAATTAAAGAAAATCACTGAATAATATACATACAGCTTTCAATCCAATTTCTTATGATTCAAATAACATAAATGTGAACACCCCAAGAGTTCATTTTTGGAAAAAAAAGAGGGAGGTGGGGGGGGGGGCGTGCTACTATCAGGGCACGTGCTACTATTAGGACCAATGCAGTATATGAATACGTGTAAAGATGTAGAAAATTGGCGATTTCAGTAGCGAATTAGCTTAGTGAAAATCTACGTGAACATAAAGAAACATCCAGTTACCAGTTAATGAAAGATGAAATGGAGTTGTGATGGAAAAGAGTAATTAAATGTCGAAGTAAGGTACCACGATTCATTTCAAAACACTGATCATTATGGTTTTTATGGCGTGTCGTTATCTCTATGAGTTTCAATGTTATGATTCAATTTAAATTTCCACGATAATCGGCATCTAATCATGTATTATAATAGGCATTCATGACGTCAAAACAAATAAACAAATTAATTAGTTTCATTAATTTCTTAATATCAAACATTCAAGTAGAATTGTCAGTTTAAACTAATAATTGTAATGTGCATCAAGAAATAAAAGCAATATCTAAGTACCTAACAGAAAACAAAATCTCAGAAAAAAAATCGTCTTTTAGTGGCGGATCCAGAATATTTTTGAGAGGAAAAGATTCCTAGATAGATTTGTTTGATCTATGCGTTTGTCGGGGCCCCGGTCACTCTGATAACTTTATTTTGTAAATTTGATATTTGACGCATTTTGTATGATTGATGGAAACACGGAATTTATTTTGATGGTTGATGGAAACAAGGAATTTCGAGTTGAAATCTGAAGCAAAGATACCTGAAAACGAAAACGTTGGATAATTCCATGTTTTTGACTTTACAAGGTTTGTCCATTAAAAAAGATGTAAATCTAGCTTGAACATTAAACTTTAAACCTATGATCCAGCTTCTGATCAGCACCAGAGTCAGATAAACACTCGTTCGTGATTTGCTATAAATGAATGTCACGATCGGCCAATACCGTAATTATATGAATCGTCAATATGGATAGATGCTCTAACCTGTCTCCGAATCGTTATTTGTGTGTGTTTCTGTTATAAAAATAACTAACCGACTGGGATTTGACCTTGGTTTATTTAAAAATATAATTATTTAAATTATAAAATACAAACATAATGAAGTTGAGGTAGTTACAATAAAATTAGTAACAATGAGAAATAAGACATAATTATTGGAAATGGGTTATGACTAACAATTACCATGATATGTGGGTAAATAACACAAATATGAACAATTGAAAGATTGAAAAGAAAACAAACCTCGAGGAGCTCCTAGTCGAAAAGAGAGAATGTCATTGGTTGAATAATCAGATAACGTTGTCAAGGGATACCAATTCTACATATAATGCGGACTGTAGAAATTAGAAGAACGGATAAAAAGGCGGGAATGATAACCTTGGGGATAGACTACCGGCGTTTTTTGCCCAATAAAAGTTGGTAATATATAGCTATTATCCATATAGCTATTTCTGTTTTCAAGTGCACAATTTGTCAATTTGATGATTGTTTAAAAGTCTTGAAACAATCAATAAATTCCACAGTTAACCTCTAAGTGGGTCCCTCACATATTCCAGGTTTAGCAGATTTTTGTCTTCTTTTCAAGCTTTCAAGTTTCGGTTTCCAGTTTTGTTATTTTCACAATTTTTTTTTCTCAAAATCTGTTCATTAATTGTTTTTCTTATTGATGCATTACTTTCTTCACATGTACCCCTCTGTATAGGTTTCGTCGCCCTTGAATCCTTCGAATTGGGCCATTTTGGCCCAAACTCGGACCAAATGGGACTTTCCCATGTTAAATACTCCCATGTTTTATAATGAGGCACATTATGCCTAATGTCTCACTCGATATTCAGATTAGAGATTAAGAATCAATTGTGGACATATAGCAAATGATATATGCTGAATAGTCTCTTGACCTTGAATTTGACCTCTGACCTCATTTTCAAAGTCAGAACACAAATGGCTAATATCTCGCTTATTATCGACTTTACAGCTTAGGAATCAATTGTGAACATATAGGAGATGTACCCGAATATTCTGATGACCTTGAATTTGACTTTTTAACTTATTTCCAAGGTCATAGCACAAAATGGCCAATATCTCGCATCATCGACTTTACATGTACAGCATAGGGATCAATTGTGAACACACAATTACATGTACGCCTAAACATGAATTTCATTTCAAGTTCGCTGAGAGATCCAGAACGACCCTAGAATATCACCTTACATTATTCTGTAATTTCACATTGAATTTTTCCGTGGTCAAACGCGGCAGGAGTTGGACCACACTTGGTTAAATCCATGACCAATCTGGACCTATATATCCCTGACTTGTGGATATTCAAGCGTAAAATACATTTGAGGATGACATTCTATAATCTACGGAAGAGGATTAGGGCCAAGCAACTGAATTATTTTCTTCGATTTGTCGACTTACATATCTCGATAAATCGACTTATTATCTCGATAAATCGAGATATTATCTCGATAAATCAGCTTATTTATCTCGATAATTGTTGATTTTCAATACTCAGCGGCTAATATATGAATACGTGCAAAGATGTAGAAAATTGGCGATTTCAGTAGCGAATTAGCTTAGTGAGAATCTACATGACCACGAAAACCCATTTAGTTACCACTTGATAAACATGATAAAAGTTAAAATGGAGTTGTGATGGGGAAAAAATAATTAAATGTCGAAGTAAGGTATCACGACTGTTCGTAAAACACTGATCATTATGATTCTTATGGCATGTCGTTATCTCTATGAGTTCCAATGTTATGATTCAATTTGAATTTCCACGAAAATCGACATCTAATTATGTATTATAATAGGCATTCATGACGTTCATGACAACAAATAAATGAATTAATTAGTTTCATTAATACCTTAATATCAAACATTCAAGTAGAATTGTCGGTTTAAACTAATAATTGTAATGTGCATCAAGAAATAAAAGCAATATCTAAGTACCTAACAGAAAACAAAATCTCAGAAAAAAAATCGTCTTTTAGTGGCGGATCCAGAATATTTTTGAGAGGAAAAGATTCCTAGATAGATTTGTTTGATCTATGCGTTTGTCGGGGCCCCGGTCACTCTGATAACTTTATTTTGTAAATTTGATATTTGACGCATTTTGTATGATTGATGGAAACACGGAATTTATTTTGATGGTTGATGGAAACAAGGAATTTCGAGTTGAAATCTGAAGCAAAGATACCTGAAAACGAAAACGTTGGATAATTCCATGTTTTTGACTTTACAAGGTTTGTCCATTAAAAAAGATGTAAATCTAGCTTGAACATTAAACTTTAAACCTATGATCCAGCTTCTGATCAGCACCAGAGTCAGATAAACACTCGTTCGTGATTTGCTATAAATGAATGTCACGATCGGCCAATACCATAATTATATGAATCGTCAATATGGATAGATGCTCTAACCTGTCTCCGAATCGTTATTTGTGTGTGTTTCTGTTATAAAAATAACTAACCGACTGGGATTTGACCTTGGTTTATTTAAAAATATAATTATTTAAATTATAAAATACAAACATAATGAAGTTGAGGTAGTTACAATAAAATTAGTAACAATGAGAAATAAGACATAATTATTGGAAATGGGTTATGACTAACAATTACCATGATATGTGGGTAAATAACACAAATATGAACAATTGAAAGATTGAAAAGAAAACAAACCTCGAGGAGCTCCTAGTCGAAAAGAGAGAATGTCATTGGTTGAATAATCAGATAACGTTGTCAAGGGATACCAATTCTACATATAATGCGGACTGTAGAAATTAGAAGAACGGATTAAAAGGCGGGAATGATAACCTTGGGGATAGACTTACGGCGTTTTTTGCCCAATAAAAGTTGGTAATATATAGCTATTATCCATATAGCTATTTCTGTTTTCAAGTGCACAATTTGTCAATTTGATGATTGTTTAAAAGTCTTGAAACAATCAATAAATTCCACAGTTAACCTCTAAGTGGGTCCTTCACATATTCCAGGTTTAGCAAATTTTTGTCTTCTTTGCAAGCTTTCAAGTTTCGGTTTCCAGTTTTGTTATTTTCACAATTTTTTTTCCAAATGACGACCATTTTTGACGAAAAATGGCCAATTTTGGACTTCGACGGTCGTCTTCTCAAAATTTGTTCATTAATTGTTTTTCTTATTGATGCATTACTTTCTTCACATGTACCCCTCTGTATAGGTTTCGTCGCCCTTGAATCCCTCGAATTGGGCCATTTTGGCCCAAACTCGGACCAAATGGGACTTTCCCATGTTAAATACTCCCATGTTTTATAATGAGGCACATTATGCCTAATGTCTCACTCGATATTCAGATTAGAGATTAAGAATCAATTGTGGACATATAGGAAATGATACATGCTGAATAGTCTCTTGACCTTGAATTTGACCTCTGACCTCATTTTCAAAGTCAGAGCACAAATGGCTAATATCTCGCTTATTATCGACTTTACAGCTTAGGAATCAATTGTGAACATATAGGAGATGTACCCGAATATTCTGATGACCTTGAATTTGACTTTTTAACTTATTTCCAAGGTCAGAGCACAAAATGGCCAATATCTCGCATCATCGACTTTACATGTACAGCATAGGGATCAATTGTGAACACACAATTACATGTACGCCTAAACATGAATTTCATTTCAAGTTCGCTGAGAGATCCAGAACGACCCTAGAATATCACCTTACATTATTCTGTAATTTCACATTGAATTTTTCCGTGGTCAAACGCGACAGGAATTGGACCACACTTGGTTAAATCCATGATCAATCTGGACCTATATATCCCTGACTTGTGGATATTCAAGCGTAAAATACATTTGAGGATGACATTCTATAATCTACGGAAGAGGATTAGGGCCAAGCAACTGAATTATTTTCTTCGATTTGTCGACTTACGTATCTCGATAAATCGACTTATTATCTCGATAAATCGAGATATTATCTAGATAAATCAGCTTATTTATCTCGATAAATCGACTTATTTATCTCGATAAATCGAGTTAATTATCTCGATAATCGACTTAATGATCTCGATAAATCAACCTAATTATCTCGCTAAATCGACTTAATATCTCGCTAAATCGAGATACTATCTCGCTAAATCGACTGATTATCTCGATAAAAATCGAGATATTTATCTTGATAAATCGAGGTAATTATCTCGATAAATCGACTAAATTATCTCGATAAATCGACTAACTAACAATGAATCGAGTTAGTTATCTCGATGAATCGAGTTAGTTATCTCGATAAATCGACTTATGTCTGAAGCACTTTAAGTTCAAGTAAACTGGAAATATGCTTAGAGTCACATTATTTATATTGAACACTATATTGAGTAGGCTTATATGATCGACCCTTATGACGTTAAATATCGAATAATACAGAACAAACTACCGAAATAATAACTATACTGAAGTTGTTATATCATATCTATTCAAACAATGCAACATGCTCATGAATGAAATTGGTATAATTTTTTTTTTTTAATTATTTAGCTATTAAACATGGAATGATGTATATTCGTAACGTTATCTGGAACGGCTTCTTCAATTGGATAGTTTGGTATTATATCAGTGATTAGTGTAATGACTGTTTAACTCCAAATAATTTCCAATATGAGTAATCAGTATATATTCTTTATCCTATCGTTTCCAAGGTAACCAATGAAATGGTACATGGCTTGCCTATATTACGGTCGATGTATATTCATTTTACTTGTACTTTAGATGTCTGAGCCATAAGTTGAATCATCGAGATACCTACGTCGATTTATCGAGATACGTAAGTCTATATATAGAGTTACGTAAGTCGACAAGACTTAATTTGGTGGCCCTAATCCTTTTCCGTAATAATCAGAGGGCTGAAATTATAACCAGAATTTGGTTTTATCCAAAGATAATTTTTGCATTTCGTGATATAGATCTGAAACACGAGGATTTTCATACAATTTGAAGCCATTTATTTGGTGGGATAACGAAACAAATATAAAACAATACAATAACAGAAAAAAAAACCATTTTGAATTGAATGATAGCATGAATAATTTCAATTTAATCATATACATGTATAACAATTTACTGTTTAAGTATGTATACATGTACAAGAATAAATGGACATTAACACATTTTTTAAATATATATATTTTGACATGTACATGTGATATTTTCCTTCCGACTAGCTGTTTTAATACGTTCTGAATTTTTATGTATCGCAAATGAAGTACGATTTAACGATATGTTAAAAGCTTCAAGAACATCATCCATCACACGCAGAATTTTTCTGTGATAAAACAAAAGTGAATTTTGATGATTAAATCAAACAAAAATAAAATTACCAGGAAGCTTGTAGACTAGTTAAATGAGATGAAAACTGCTACATTGCTAAATGAAGCAAACTTGATGATAAATAATAACTAAATAACATAACATATATAACAAATACATAGAACATATTAGTTGGCTCTTGCGAGGCAAGAGAAGCTTACTCTTACTGGTACACCTGATCTCACATTTGGCTTCGCCGGATGTCTGTGATATTCAAATTGCTCGGACCTTGATCACCAATTTTGAATTTTTGTCCAACCTTAAAATACCGATTGTGTAAATTTTGTCCATGGATTTTGAGTTTAGTCTTGCGGATTGTTTGGTGTTTGGTATCATACTTGTCTTAACAGATGAGTAAAGCAAAATATGATCAAGTGATACACACTAGAATGATAATTTAACTACCATTCAACAATATGAGACCTATATCTAACATTAAGACAATGCATTCAATACCTTGAGGCCCAATAATGGGTAAATGAATGGGGGATGGGGAGAAGCTCTTTTAGTAGGTAAGCGTTTCTGTTAAGACCAATACATTACACATGTGGAATCCAAAACAGAGTCGCATTCACAATCAAAATATACAGACATACTGAAAACTGAAGCTACACGACTTAATGGATATGAAGCAATTATCTGACGGATATGCAACAGTCACGATACAAAGAGGTATCCTAATTCATAACTGTAAATTTCGGAATACTTCTGTGTGAAAAATGGTTACCTCACCTATTTTTTACTGAACTTTTCACATGCAAATTGAGACCAAGTTGAACAATATACAAATGTATGTAAATTATTGTGCCATGCTAATATTATTTTAATATGAAATGCTTCCAACATTATGGAAGTAGCACTGTGAACATATTCAGTTAGGCATTCTCGAGGTTTGGCACCAGCACAATATACTTTATATTTACTCATCACTTTGCAAAATTGTATCACTTGATTATTCAGTGTAACATTTTATGTGTTTTTGAGGAGTTGAAAGAGCTGCTCGGAGATTTTGCAATTATTCACCAAATATTCAGTAATTATCCACATGATAAAACATCACATTGAATATTAATGATAATGTATATCATCAGTGAAATTGATGTAGCTGCGCGAACAAAGGTAAGCAATCCAATATGGATCAAGTATACACAATATTTTTGTTCCTAATCAAGACAAAATTTGCACTGCAATTAGCATAATGGTGTATTTAAATAGATTAATGTAACATATTTATAAATATTGTGCCAGATTCCAATGTGGAACGAAATACGCACATATATTCATCACCTCATTGAGGCTGATAATATCAAATATAATTTTTCACCCTGGAACGTAACCTATATATTATTCTGAAACAGACATTTACAATGAACATATCAACAACAAACAAACCAAAACCGGCATAACAGCATCTGAATAGCATCAGAAAAAGAAAGGGTTAACACACATATATTAGTTATCAAATTCCAATATGGAACAAAATACAAACATGAATTCATCACCTCCTTGAAGCTATGGTAGTAAAAAACTTCAATCCTTTTATGAAAGTATACATAAACCATAAACCATGAATAATTCAAAATATATTGCTAATCCCTGTACTCAATTCTTTCTTGATTTAGAATGACCCTGTTCAATTCTCTACACTCGGTCTATCTTTTACTGTGGGGTCGTTTCGTTGCTGCAATTTGAAGGTTCTACGAATATGGAACCAGATATTTTTTCTGTAGCCTTCGCTTCCATCGAACTCACACTCCCAAACTCGGTCTCGCAGTTCTGGCTGTTTCAACAACATCTTGTAGAGAACTAAAATATACGAGAAATTATCAATTTTAGTTATATCAAATTTTGCTTTGTAAACAGATTCTTCAAATGTTATTACATATTGAAGTGAAAGTTTTGAATAATATATGAATATCTCAACGAAATCTCAATTGCTGATTCTTCTTCGTAATTTTTTATATTCACACAAAGCATTATTTTAATTGAAAGTTTACATTGTACCGTAGAGCAGTACATACCTTTGTACAGAGACATCGACACTGGCGAACTAAAGCCGATGTTCTGACTTGGATAACGTGTAACAAAGTCTTCCAGCAGTTTGGTACCAAGACCTTGTAATCGAAACTCGCTCCTCACGTACATTGTATCTAGCATAGGAAGCTGGTAAACTTCCGGTCCTTCGTCATACAGGGGTGAACCTGGGCGAAATGAAATATTGTTCTCACACAATGAACACGGTTCTGAAAATAAAATTTCGGTTTGAGTATTTGGTTCAGAAACACTCTAATTTCCAGCACTTCTGAACAAACAAAGTTTTTGCTATAAGCCTATCAAGAAAATTAGCCCATGGGCTAAGATAGGTTACCAACAATTTTGGTTGACCAGTTGCAAATTTGGGCATCTTTCGATCCAAAAATGGATGTTTTGTCCTTTCAAGGTCATCCAAGGTCAAATTCAAAATCACCACACAAGTCGCCATATATGACTTCCCATTTGAAAGTGCCAATTTTTAAGCTCTATCTCCAGGCATTCTATGAGTACAGTTCTGGCAGCTCACAGCTCACATTATCAGCCTAGAAATTACCCAAATTGGATAGTAATGCGATTTGGGGCAAAAAAAGTGTTATTCGCCGAACCGTCAAAAATTCAAAATGGCCGTCACACCGAGATCGGTGATAAAAGGGCAACAAAACTAACTTATACACATCATAAAGGTACATAAGGGAAACTTTTGAAACAAAAATCTCAAAACTTTCCAAAATTCCAAAATTGGCCAATTTTCGTCAAAAATGGTCGCCATTTTGGGAAAAATGCAAAAATCTCTAAACTAAAAAATAACCCAATGTTGAAATATTTTTAGGCATTTTTGTGCAAAATTTCAGAAGAATCCGCCTGTCAACTTTAAAGATAAAAATGTGGACGGATGGACAGAGGACGGACGCAATGCCACGGCAATAGGTTATCGGACCATAAGTCCAGTAAACTAAAACGTAAGTACATAGTTGTATAGAAGCACCTGTTTCTTTCACCGTGTAGAATCCAACTGCCTCCCCATCAATCCAAATTATATGGGAAACTTCATCCTCGGTAAACTTGCTGAATGGGCTTTGAAAGTTGTCGTTGTCAAGGTCATATTGGTTATAGCAGACCTGGCTCAGTAGGAATAGGATCCGTCGATCAGAGACAGACTGCACCTATATCAAGATTGAGAAGTTGGATAACAGTTGAAACAGCAAATATTCTGAGGTACATGTAATTTCACACAGTTAGATTCATAAACATGATAAATGACAATCGGTTATATGGTAGAAAAGTCCCTATTACATATTATGTCACATTATAGTTATTTTTTGCGCTTTTGAAACAAGCAACTACCTGTTTTATTCCTGTGAATGCCGCAGATCCCTGTAGGTGATCAGAAACACTGAGCCAGTAATCTTTGTGGCAAACAGCAACATCTGTGAAAAAAATACCCAGCAAATAAAATATGAAGAATATATCTAGGTACAATCATCATTATTATATGATCTTTTTGAGGGTGATTGATTCATTGAGTATTGTTCAGTAGGAGCGCAAATGTATGGGCACAATAGAAGCTGACAATAATTCTTTTTGTTATTGTGAACTATCCCATCAGAAATATTGACCTTTATCACAGTTTGGACATTGCAGGAGTTCCACAGTGATGTTTGTTTGTTGTTTCAGATGTCTTTTGAACACAGATTCCACTCTCGTTGTGTTTTCATCAGAGACCTGTCAATGAGTGAAATTTATGACAGTTATACAGCAACTCTGTGGAAACGTGTCATTGTAACTAGTGTTTTGAATTGAAATGTACAGAAAAATTTGATGATTGAAACATATTTTCAATCAATCATTGATTAATAATTGACATAATATAAGGCAAAACCCATAAAATATGACCCCATATATGACGTAAATTTTTTACGTAACCATATAAATGAACTGTGCAATTAGGACAAATCAAACTTTTCATTGTAAAATTATATTATTCTTTATATTTTGTCTGCTATTCTTCTTTCCCATCAGTTTTCCGTCAAGTTGCAATCACACTTTGCAATTTTGCAGTGGTACAATAACTCCAGTAATGGATTATCTTAGATATTGTAGGGAAATGCAAAAAATAATCATACAATAGGAAACCATGATCAAACGTTTGACTGAACAATTTTTCATTCAATCATCGATTATAATCGATGATTTTTCCAACACTAGTTGTAACATAGCCAGGTCCAGACTATTCCACTAAGGTCGCGGAGTCCTTCCTAGAATCTGAGAACAATGAATTGTCCATATAAGTATAATGTCCATATAATGTTTTACGAGCAATGAATCAAAGCATTGGGTCAAGTCCATGTGGATCAGAATCAGTGCAGCCATTATACATGTAGTTCTGGGATTTTGGCCAAAGAGCAAAATAGTGTCAACTTTGCACGGTAAATGTGCAACACTTACTTGGATAATGGGAAGGATTCAAGACTCAGACGCAATAGAAGAAATGCAAGATACTCATTTTGCAGTGAGCCTATATTTTTGAGATCAATATTTTTGTGATACCTGATGCAGGATGTATATACTATATATCTACCAGAAAATATTATTATTTTCATATTTTGCCAATAACGATATGAATGTTTTATCTCTAACAAATTACGCATGTTTCTACACAGCATTTGAAGTATCAGATACTAAATGTATATGTTTCTGATGTGATTTCACGATGACGACCATGCTAATACTTTGCAATTCACAAATACACTTCGTTTTGGGACATTTCAGATGGTAAAATCCAACGAATTTTCGATGTTGATGCGAGTTTTTTTGCAATAAACAAAGTGTTTGTATCTTTTCGTTATGATTATAAAGGGAAAGATACACAGAAGCAATTATCGATTTCCAAATTGTGTGATCGATTACACACTGTAATCTTGTCGTTGTAGATTAATCCAATGGGGTTCCTGCTTGCCACCAGGATCGCCACCATGTAATTCGGGTATAGACAAACCATAGAAACAGTCTACTTGCCAAATTCATACAAAAACGTGATAATGTTACATCAAATTTTTGTCATGTTTGTTTTTGCATGATACAAACAATGGACATGACGTTTTTTGTACTTCTTGGGCATAATAGACTGTTTTAGAGCCCCAAAAGCACATGGCACCAGCAGGTACCCCATGGCATTGACCCATCCCAAATCCACTTGTCCGAGTCTTTTTACGTCATTTTCAACATATTCAGCTAAAGGTTATTAGATCTATTGGCCAAAGAGAAGTTTGATGACGAAATTTGTGAAACTCGGACAATTTTTGGGGGAATTTGGAATAGGTCAACCATAGGTAGATCTAGTTTAGATGTCTATGACCATGTCTATATGACAGTATCATGGGCGATATTGGGAGCAAGATCAAATGTGATCTGTGATTAAAAATTACTTGTTTGTTGCAGAACTGGCAGATATAGACAGAGTCCGGTTCGTTGCATCTGGTGTATGCCTGCGAATTTCTGCATTCTCTGAGAATGTTTTTAGTCAACGATATTTCCATTTTTTCATCTTTTTGCGTTGACACTTGACAACCACAACTTCCACAGTTTGCCGACAGATGGAGCTGTGAGTCACTCAGGAGTTACCGCGTAAATACCGACCTCTTACTTTGTCTGCTACTCTTATTTCCCATTGATTTGATTTTCAGATGGGGTCACGCAAAAAGAAAGACCATCCATATATCGTCGCCGACATCGTTTGTCTCATTAAATTAAACACTCTGCCAGAATCCCGTGAGAATGTACAGTGGCGGCATGTATATAGCAAATACAAACAAGACTGTATTATTATTATTATTATTTTCATCAATATATTACTCAGTTTATTGTAGGGCCTATGCTATGTTTGTACCTAGACCCAGGTGTCCCACTCTCTGGAACGCCGAGGCGACTCACGCCTCCGGCGTTCGAGAGAGTGGGACAGGGTCTAGTTTGTACCCTGTACGAATGCGCCAATAAAATTGATTTATCGATTGATTATGTAATATTGCTTCAAGAAATTTGCTCATGTTATACCATTTAGTCCGTGTAGTAGGGCCTACCGGTAGGCCTATATAGTATTCACCATACAAGCTGTGTACATGTCGTGTGTACATGTACTGAAACACCTGGTGGGACGAGTTGCATCCGTTAACTCTCTGGGGGCGTTGCTGCCCCCGCAGCCTCGCGGCACAGTCCTTGCCAGCACCAATCCAAGAAGTTAGTACATTGGATAAGCCGATAGGTTACATATGGTTAGTACTGCACACATCCTGTTGCCTGTTGCGCCCAAGCGCGAGGCCAAGTGCCACGGGGGAGGCACCCTTTGAAAGGACACGGCGGTATGTTAGCGCGTCCACCCTCACCGACGGTTCCACAAACGGAGATAAAACTCCGAGTAAGCAGAGCCTATCCGCACACCACACCATCAGGGGCATGTGATCTATGCAAACATATTCACAGCTTCAGCATCCCCTGACCCCGAATATATGCGTCCCACCAGTTCGTCCTCCACTCAGAAGGGAAAGGATAATATAATATACACTACTGGTAGGCCTACAGACATGTGTGTTCATCTGTAGACACTCGTTTCCTTGTTTCATTCAATTATATACATTGTAGGCCTACGCACCTTGTTCAGGAAAACACACCGAAAGTTGCCAAACAGAATGAAATGAAGACTATGAATATGATCGTGTTTTTTTAAGTCTGGTCCCGAAAACAACACGTACCTCGTTGGAAGATATTGTTTCCCAATCCACAGTGTATTGGGTGTGTTGTAGATTTGGATCGTGACGAGAGCCGCTCAAATATACATCAGGCGGAAGCTTTTTCATTTGTTTTATACAAGCAAGTCTGCACCACATGAAGGGTGAAGTCTACAAAATGGTGAACTCATCAGTTCAAATCTGTCGACTTTTTTCGTTCACTAGTCAAGTTTTCGAGGTTCTCAATGTGCAAAATTAAGAACACAACACAAGTCAGGACAAAAACAAAAGTCAGTACCTTTATACACCTACTAAACACTGTACCTATGATATTGTTTCGGCGGTGGCCAAACTCTGACCCTGATCCCAAGATTCTGGCCTTTTTTTCCTCAGGATTGTCGCGCACAGAAAGTAATGTTGCTTGTGCGCAACATGATGACATATTCATAATGATCATTACTACTGAATACTAAATAGGTAACCAAAGCCTCACAAAATTCAAATAATTCAAAATTTAGAGCTTTCTTTCCTTCAACAATAAGGCTATTACTAAAGTACCCTCGCATGTCTCCATACTCCTATCATTCAACACTAATTAACATAATGACCTAATTATTCTCACCAAAATCCATAACACTATGAGTAAGCGGATTCTCTAATTGTTCCCTTCATGCGAGAATCCTTTTAGTATAGTTTAGTTTTAGTGTAGTTATTATTTTTATCAGCAGATATAGTTCGTGTACACACTAAAAAAAAGAAGTGAGAGGAACAACCTAACCACACTCGGTTGTCTTCCCGTTGCTCCCATCTGAACTATGTACATAACATATTGAACTCAAAGGAAACAAATATAACTCCAGCGAAGTGATTGCCAGAAAGGTGTTGTCCACAACGTGCATATGCGTACAGGAACCGGTACAGATGAGAGGGGAATGAGGTACACGACTCATCAAAAGATGTAGAAGGGTCAAAATGCATACATAGCCTTTTTGTGTATAATTTTTTTTCATGATATTTGTAAATGCGGTGGCATTCATGTTTCATCCTTCCCCACAAAAATTAGATTCGTGCTCGTGATTTCACCATGCAACAATACGTCTAGGGATATTACGTCACTCAAAACGGAATCCTCAATGCGTGATGCTCCCCCAAGTCTATTCCTGGCTCCAACCTTTTCCCGCGGAAGGTCTGATCCCAGGGACCTGGCCTGACCCCAAATAATTGAATCCCAGGGACACGTTAGCGCTATTCACTGAACAGGCTGCTCCAGACGCCCTGGTCGCGTACGTGGTAAGCTAAGAACTGATGTGAGGCGTACGTACTATTACAACACGCCTCAGGAGAGATAACGGCCGACCCCAAGGGAAAGCGTGCTCAGAACTTCAGAAGGTCAAGCAGCAAAAGCACGGAAATCTCTGTTGAACTCCTCCTTTTTTTCCTTTTTTTGAATTGTTAGAAAATATCGTCGGTGTTTATTCGTGTATTACGATGGCCGACACGGCTCGGTTGATTTTGTTTTTGAAGAAATCCCGCTGAATTATTGAACATGTTCCTATTATCGAGCATACTTTCCCCTTGTTTTGAAGATAAATTCACATATAGATTCAACATGCATATAAAAGTACGTTCCACATGAGTGTGCTTGTAACTTAGGTGGCACTGCAGTTTAGTGTCCGTGGGATTTCCCGAAATCTGAAAGCAAAACAAAGTTCGAAATTCCCGCCCAGCACCTCCTAATACTCAGAGCAAATCAGTAATCGATCAGTGGGAATTTGAGCTAAACTGTTGATTGATCTGGCCCTAGAACAGTGAAAGCTAAACTGTAGTGTCATTTATTATTAACAATATTAGTGTAAATCTTGGGGGCCTATTCTTCAGCAAGGTTTGAACCAGAGCACCCCCAGGAAAGTCGTCATAATCGATTGTACAAATTCTGTTTCAAAATGAATGCAGATACAGTGCAATCACTTGCATAAAGAAATGCTTGCACCAAAAACTTATCACTGACAATAAGATCTTAGGGATGCACAGGTATGGACCCTGCTCGGTAATAGGCCCCTCACCTGTACTGCACCTGTGTATACATCTGTCTGTCCAAGCAACTGGAGATGATGTGCAGACCAGAAGGGTCATTGTCATGTGCAGGCCAACCAAATAATTTACAAGTCCCTGTGGTGATGTGGTATTACACTAGTATACAAGTAATAAGCCAGTTTGGAAATGTTTCTAGGTCAGGTCAAGTGGTATAAACAAAGCGTTTGTACGCACCAAACGTGAGTGAAGGGGGGGGGGGGGGGGAACTCAAAGTAAACAAAGTATTTAGTATTGTTAGGGTGAAATCGAGTAGTGTGTTGGTGAGATTGACTTGACAATGGTAGCGTGACAGAATGGGTTGGCTATGTTTATACCACTTGACCCTGACCCACTTCCATTGACCTGACCTGAAAACATTTCCGAACTCACATATAGTGAAGTGAATCTTTGCAATTGCAAACACAATACATTCCACCAGTCTGTTGCACTATTGGTTATTCTTAGTATCATTTTTGGTATATGTTATCGAAACGAAAGTGGTGGACTAATGAAATAGTGTTAGCAGCCGCAAACCTGATGAATGTTGGGGGAATATCAGCCTCAGAAACCTGCAAACCCTGTGGAACCTTCCTTATTGAGTGTTAATTCATGGTGAAATATGATTGCGGCATACTAGTAATACAGATAATCGCAGGATAAAATTGCTGAGAGTTTCAATAGAATCAATTTGTATCTACACAGTATGGCTGCTCGCAAATAAAGGCCACACAAAAGCCTTGATTGAAGGTAAATACACTGTATATACCATGCACTGTTTTGTTGTCGACAGATGGCGTAGCTATGGAGGACACAGAACATATTAATGAAGAACACAAGAAACGCCCTCGGAAAAATCCTACACCACGGAAATGTTTCCCGCAAGCCGTGCTGCTGACAGAAGCTGAAATTAAGAAAGAGCCTTTAGATTATGATGAGTCATATAGTTTACCATATAATGGGCCCTCCTCGGATAAGTCATCTGCAGCCCTTCAGCTAGATACAAGCAGAGAAGCAAAACCCAGTAAACGAAAGAAACGCAAGAAAGGGGAAAAAGATGACCGAGATGATAGCAGCAAAAAGGATAAGAAGACAAAGTCTCATCCACGGACTCGTAAGCGACGGAAGAAGGAAGTATGCGAGGTGGAAGTAAAGGAAGAACCAGCAGATGATGGTTACTATGGCAACGAGCCAGTTGCTGATGCTGGTGCTACGGGACTAGGACAAGCTGAAGTGAAGGTCACAAGAAGGAGGTCACCAAGAAAAGGAAAAGCTGAAAAGAAAGGTAAAGAAAAAAAGGAGGAGAACAAATCTGCGAAAAAAAAGGACAAAGCTGACAAATTGTCAAAGAAAGAAAAAACAGAAAAGAAAGCAAATAAAAAGTTGTCAAAGGAAGAAAAGGCAGCGAAGAAAGCTTCCAAAAGTTTATCCAAGGAAAAAAAAGCAGCAGAGAAAGCTGCCAAAAATTTATCGAAGGAAGAAAAGGCAGCGAAGAAAGCTCCCAAAAGTTTGTCGAAGGAAGAAAAGGCAGCGAAGAAAGCTTCCAAAAGTTTGTCAAAAGAAGAAAAGGCAGCGGGAAAAGCTTCCAAAAGTTTGTCAAAAGAAGAAAAGGCAACGGAGAAAGCTGCCAAAAGTTTGTCAAAAGAAGAAAAGGCAGCGGAGAAAGCTGCCAACAAGCTGTCAAAGGAACAGAGGAAGAAGGAAAAGAAAGACAAGAAGATGGAGTCGAAGAAGAAAGGCACTAGTAAAATTGAAAAGAGTGTTGACTCTTCAAGGAAGTGTGTCAAGCGAAAACTGGCCATGACGCCTGACGATTCTGAGCCACCATCCAAAAAAGTCATTCTGACTGGAATGCGGATAGATGCCAAAGTTGGAGTCATGAAGGAAGAAGTTAGTGCTCAACAAACTGAGCAAACTGGTGTGTTTTCTGTTCATGGAAAAACTGAAAAACTGTCGGAAAAATCATGTGGCAGTGTTATGTCTCCACCCAAAATAGAAAGCAAAACTATTGCAAGGCAAAGCGGGAGAAGACAGAGTAGAAGGCGAACAGTTTCTCAAAGTAGTGCATCTGCAAATGCTGATACTCTGAAAGAAAGCGACAATTTCAGTGGCAGAACTAGGTCATCTTCGAAGTTATCCTCAAAAAAGTCACAGACACGTTCAAAGGAAGTGAAATCTTCATCTGTCGGTGAAGCAATATCACCAACATCAAAGCGCACTCGTTCTGGTCGCAACAAAGTAACTTTTACAGACTCTGAAAAGAAACCAGATGATACATTGCCAGACCAGGTCTGTCCCGAATCTGACCCACTAGAAGAATCAACTACAGATGTCGAAACAACTCCTACAAATATGAAGGATTCTCCACAGTCGAAAGCCGAAAAAGCTGGGTCAAATTTGGAATCGGAGAACCCACTATGCCCCTTTTCCCCATCCACAACTTCGACCACCGGCATCCAAGGCTTGGAGGATATCAGACTTCTCACGGAACAACTCGGCTGTTTAAATAGAGATTCTGACCACTTGAACACAGTCATTCATCGCAAACCAACACCGCGCAAACGGAAGAGACGATCGCTGGAAATTTCCAAGCGATGTTTGCAGTCGACCCCCGTGCGGGCGAAGAATAAAACTCCACATAAATCCCCCTGGAGGGCTTTGAACATGCGGAAAACCCCATTGCGAATGACGTTAGTGAAGACTCCTGGATTGTCTCCACTGTCGAATCGATCGTCTGCCGTTAAGACTCCTTCTACTGGTAGCCGTGACAACCCATCCCCACCCAGACCGAGACGGACACCATCAAAAGCTACTATCAAGCGCCGTCTCTATGCTGGAATGGTGTCACCTCCAGAGGAGAGTACAACTCCTGATAAGCAAGGGTATGTTGTTCTGTTGTTTGTACATATAAACATGTATAATGGGGCATCTTGGAACCATCATTCAATAGGGGCAGAATTGTTATTGGGGTCAAAAACAGTGCTGCCAGCTGGCAACTGAATATATATTCCTGAACATGCCCCATTGTACAAAACAAATTATGCACTGTATTCATTCTATTTATTACACCCTCTTTTCACTTCCCCCAACTACAGTACAACATCCAGTAATGCTGCTGACTACGACACGCCCAACAAGACCCTCGTCATGGCCCCAGAGGACATCTATTCGCCTAGTCTCGGGGACCGTCTCAACATCGCCTCGGACGACGAGTGGGAGGACGTCACAGAGCAGGACTCCATGGACAACAAGCTCGAGGAAAAGTCGCAGAAAATCCATCTCACTGCTAAAAACGTCCGCAGCATTATACACGTGAGTTGCGCTACTGAGTAGGTGACGGTTTGTATGATCACAGAAATTTGATGGTTGTTACAAATGCAAGAATAATGTGTGGCTATCGCATGATAGAATTCGGTGAATATTTCATCATTTGAATTTGATGCATCACAAAACATTTATTTGAAAATAGGATGTGTAATATACTTGGCTCAAATCCCAAAGAAAAATAATATACAATGTTCAAATACCTAATCAGTGGTGTCCTTGAGAACAGTTACTGAGCTGTACACACACTAAAACCAATCAACTTATCATCTCCACCAACAGCAAGTGATAACGAATGAGCATGTGCTGGACATGGTACGGAACACGCTACAGGAAGATGGGCTTGAGTCGCAACTAAAGGAAGCCATCTTTGAGCCCTGCATGACCAGGTCGAAGGTCAAGGAAGCCATGGAGAAAGGCAACGTGAGTCACCTTCTCATAATACAACTATAATAGTCCACCATTCATCAAGTGAATTTATGGGTGCTTTTATCGCATTGTCTCAATTCATATCGTCAGACTTACACTTTTGAAGAGTATTTCAAGATTTAATGCTTTTAATACGTGGAATTTGGTACTGGAGTAAACCCAAGATTCCACACCAGTTGCACATAACTTCCCATATCATTTAGTAGTAAATACATGTACCTATTTCTACATAACTATTCTTCACCCCCCCCCCAGGTGCCGTTGCCATGGACACTGTCCCCAATCAAGGGTCTGGGAAAGCCGGCGAAATCCACCCCTCAGCAGTTCATGGAAATGACGTTCTCGGACAATGAGGATCAGGACGATGAATATAAACCAACTCCCGATGAACTAGAGGTCCGTATAGTCTCACATTGAGATTAATTTTCAGGGTAAACAGGGTCAGGGGGATTTAGTCTTGATTTTAAAAGTATGATGACAGGATTCATCATGTTTATTCTGTAGGTTATCTATGTTTTAATAGTGCTCAATGTGTTGAAAAGCTAGGAAAATATAAATGTATGTTTCCCATACACTTGTATGTTCATTATTAGGTTACCGGACCTATGGTCCGATAACCTATTGCCATGGCGTTGCGTCCGGCGTCCGGCCGTCCGCCGTCGTTGTCGTCATCGTCGTCGTTCGTTTAACTTTAATTCCTGTCCTGTTACCTGTAGCATGCCACGGATGACGAGGAGAGTGTCTGTTCCCAGCTTAGTGAGTTTGGATCCCCGAAGCCACCGAACACCCTGAGTTTGTCATCTGTGGCTTCTCCATGCCTCAGTACAATATCTGACAAAACAGATGCACCGCTGGTCAGTTTCTATTTGTAGCAAATTCAGTTTGTTTTTGGAAATCTTTTGAGTTTTTGTGCACTGTTGATATGATTCAGGACAAGTGATGATATTACTGAAGTTATTTTGCTAAATGTCACGAATATGATAGATTGATTGTCACATACATGTAGTCTGTTATCCAAGTATTTACGAAGCTGTTGGTTATGGCTGTTACATTTTGTTGCTGTTACATGTGTTGTGCAGACTCCCTCTTCAATGGGTCCACCATCCACCGTGACACTACCTGCGAGACATCGACGAAATCTAACAGAGGCATTGGAAAAATCTAAAGTATGTACTAATAGCAACGACTTTCACAATAAGTTTGCATCTTCAACTGAGAAATAACTTCTGTTGAATAGTGTATTCAATTTCACTGCTTAATTGAATATTCATCAAAAATCTAATCAAATTCATTATGATTAGTCATGTAAGTGTTTGTGGAAGAATGAAAATAACTCAGTCAAGTTAGTCTATTCAAACTGAGAAAAAGCTAAAGGACACATCTAACACAGAGAGAAATCTGTTCCCTTTATCAGCAGACAGAGGAAGAAAGGACCATTGCACTGCGGACTCGTTCTAAACTCCCGCTGACCGACACCCCACTGGAAGTCCTCGAGTCCAACTTTGTAGCGCCGGACATCACGCCCGACATGTACGACACTGAGTGTGACAACGATGAGTGGAAAGAGTTCCTCGCAACTCTCACAACTGGTAAACTGGCGATTGAATCTATGGCGTTTAAATGTGAAAGAGTAGGGTTGACTTTACTGATAGTAGTCCTGGTTCGTTTGAGAGAAGAATAGCTGAAATCATTGATGTTATTGATTGGTTAATGGTGTAATTATGATGTTTCCGCTCTCCAGTTGATATCACTGATATATATAATGTAGAAACTGAAGGTGTTTGTGGTACTTTCATGGCACCCAATTTGTTATACATAAAACACTTATTGTATAAGTGTGCTGCAGAAATTATGATCATGTTGTTGCTCTCCAATTTACAACAATGTCTGACGAATTCTGACTATGTCTGCTAGCTGCTCCGTCGGAGCTGAATGACACCACGGAGGAAGGAGAAGATCCGGAGTATAACTTCCTCTCGGAGCCAGAAAATGATGACGAAGAGGACTTCAGGAACGACAAGGCGGTCAAGATCCCCAGTAAGTCTCTCAGAAAACTATATGTATCGGCACGAATGGTTACGGGCCTGATAGATATGGTTCCATCCACATTTGTAAATTCCCTGCACTTGTTGAAATGAGATTCTTGAATTTCCACGTTGTTCATAAACTTGCACTCCTGCTGTGATGTTCATGCACTCTGCCATCCTTTCTTTTAACAGAGAAGGAGTTAGATGAACTGATCAGCGAGCTGTTTGAGGCATACGGTGGGGGGTTGGATGGCGAGGGGGAGGAGGACACACAGGAGAGCTTGCCTGTGGTCCCCAAGGATCCCCACGGCACCCCTAGTGATATCCCGGCCCCTGAGACCCCCCATGCTGCTGGATCAGACAGTGGAGAGGACACTGAGGGAAAGGAATCCTACCCTGTACAGGTCCCTCCGCTCAAGTAAGTACACACATCTTTTGAATGAAACTTCCTTATTATGACCACAGGGTGTAACTTTCTTACATTGTGTTCTGTATTTACCCACTTCATATCAATCAATGGGGTACCTGTTGATGCCATGTGCTTTTGGGGCTCTAAAACAGTCTATTGTGCCCAAAAAGTATAAAAACATCATGTCTTTTGTCTGCATTATGCAAAAACAAGCATGACAACAATTTGATGTAACATTATTACGTTTCTGTATGTATTTGGCACAGTAGACTGTTTCTATGGTTTATCTATACCTGAGTTACATGGTGGTGATCCTGGTGACCAACAGGAACCCCATTATAAAGTGTATAGACTCTATCTATTAGAGTGGTGAAAATGTTTTTTGAATACTTCTCCCCTGCATAAATCCTTGTTTCCTTAATATTGGAACCTAAGAAATCAAACAAAAGTTATCTTCACTCCACAACTCCCATGCAGTTTTGACCCCCAACTGGCGAGCATTGTGGCCTCCGACATCATGCGGATCAAGAAGGGCGAGTCCCCGGAACCAACTGCAGGTGGCGCTGTGTCGGAGACGCCGTCGCAAGCCGCAGACGACTCGGCACCAGGAAGTCTCACTGGGCTTTCCATACCTCAACTCACGGAACTTGAGCGAGTCCAACTTCAGGACCAGATGCGCAAGGTATTGTGAAGATTTCCGTTGATAAACTTTAGATTTGTGGTGGATTCTTCATCTATTGACGACCTTTGACAAAGCTGGTGTTGATTATGTAGTTCCACAGTTGTGAACTTCCTATTATACAGATTTATGCATTGCATTTGAGTTTTGAATGACATTTTTTTTTTTCAGCACGTACAGCTACTTGCCCAGACATTCGTGCAAGCTGCAGCTGATGATCATCTTCTGCTAAAAGAAACTCAACACAACACTAAACTTTTACTGGTAAGCTTGGAAACATGTATGGAAACAAATGTTTGGAAATGATTTCATGACCATTCTCAGCATTTGAGTTGTTGAAACAGCAATATTTCACAGTTAAAAAAAACAATATTGATTCCTTTCGTTTCCTCTATGGAAAGAAACTCACTTTATAATAAAAATGTCTCTTCATTCTGCAAATTCCATTGCAATAGGTTGTCGTGACTTCAAA
Source organism: Terebella lapidaria (assembly GCA_949152475.1). Lineage (NCBI taxonomy): Eukaryota > Metazoa > Annelida > Polychaeta > Terebellida > Terebellidae > Terebella > Terebella lapidaria. Next base: position 6,321,810 of record OX424562.1, read on the forward strand.
ATTCACCACATTGCAGCTCTATACCTTTGAATACTCTAAAGTAATATACTGCAGAAATGTAACCACTTGATACATTACCATGTTAATCAAAGATAAAATACATGTATACCCTTTTCCCCACTCATCCAGACTGAGTTGAAGTGTATGGGAGACAAGGCTAAACTCACACAGTCGACCACTTACCTCCATCCCCCGAACCTGGAGGGAGCGCTCGCGTTGACAAGCTGTGAGCGCCTGCCGGACACCGACATAAACACAAAACAAGTCCTAGAACGGCACATTCGACAAAACGTCATGACTAAGAAAGGTTGGTCCTTCACTGGGTATGTGGTTATAACCTGAATGTTCAAAATGACACTGTTGGACATGAAGAAAACAACAATATTGAACATGAGATTAGTATATTTTATACTGAGAAATATAATACATTCTCTGCATGTCAGTCAATCGCAGAGCAAATTATGAGCTAAAGTCTCAAATTTGCCAAATTTATTTGTCAATTTTACGTCAAAACCTTGCTGAATGTGTCATATGAAACTCTACTTGTGTGAATTTTGCAGCGTTCCACCAGTACTGTCTCACGTACGAGCAGATGGAGATCTTCGCGAACAGTGAAGTGTTTCTCGTTCCCCAGATGTTGCCGGAGTACATGTTAGTTGGGGCGCCTGAGAGGAAAACCAGAGTCGCTTTCACTGATGCTGAGGACAAGTAAGTTCTTGCCCAATCCGATAAGCTGATAGCAGAAGTGTTTCAATTTCATGAGTTGTTCTCATTAAAGTTTGGAAGTTTCACCATTCATGTAACAAAAGTTCCGTAATACTACTCGTCTACTGAAAACATACCATTTAATCCATCTTGCACTTTTTCAATCGTCATTGACAATAGAAGAACAAGCAGCATTTGTTACTTTGACCAAAATATTTATTGTAATCATGTGATATAGTAATTATATTAAAATAGACGTTCACTCTGCTGTTATTTTTGTTAAGGTATACTGTTATCAGAAAATTATGATCACTTGTGCCATTACGCAATACCTTTCATCTCTTTGTCATGTTTTGACATATGATCTTTGTCAAATGCAGCCTGCTGGCGATGGGTATGGAGCAGTTCCATCACATAGAGAAGAAGTACATCTTTATCCACAAGTTCTTGCTGCCGAGCAAACAACGAGAACAGATCCGCTTCCGACACAAGAACCTCAAAGCTCGCACGCAGAACTCCAATGCCGTCAGCGTATGTAGACCATGCAGTTTATCAGTGGTAAAAGACACCAACATGAGATACTTTAGCTGCCGCATTCGTCAATTCTGCCTTATTCCTAGTTTTCTGTTCTATGCTAAGTAGACTACTTTGCTAACCATTCTGTTTTCATCAGCACCCTAAATAACACCATTAGAAACAACATGATTAACATAAATGATCTGTCCATCGCAGTTCTGGTACAAGGAAGGAAAGTTGCCCGACTTTCCACGTTACACGGAACTCGAACCCGAGAGCAACATCCAAGCCCCAAAATATCGGGACAGGGAACTTCTGCCATCCTGGTTCAATGCTTACATTCAAACTAAGAAGGAGATTGATGTAAGTATGGAAATGAGTTTGACTTCTGCGGCATTCCAGTGGACCTGGGGATTAAAGTGTTCACCATGCAGTTCACCAGTCGTAAAAGCATTCCAGTTGTTTTTGAAGAGAGAATTTTCAGTCACGGCTAGGGTTCTATTTCATGAATTGAATATAATGTGGAACTTCCCACGGACTGTCGGGAAAACTAAAAAAAACAATGATCTGGAACATGATAATCTCCAACCAACTGGAACGTTGCTTTATGGGCATTGGTCCAGGTTGAAATTATTAGATTTTTAGAGCATCGTAACGTCCAAAACCAATCCATGTTCATTAACTAAGCCATGAACAATTGTTAATTCAGGAGGTGAAAGGAACCCTAATGGATCCGACGTTACTCGGAGCGCCTAGCACCCCAACTGCAACTCCTGCCAGATCTTACACCCCCACCTCCGACTTCAAGCGGCGAACTTCCAACTCTCTGTACAAGAAAGCTGCTAAACCCAAGAGACTGGATGAGGAGTAAGTTGTTTGTAACTGTTCGAATATTGTAATGTTTGATTTGACAGATTATCGAACCCCCCAGGTCTGTGCACTCCATATAATGTTCATGTTGAGTTGCTCTTCGATATGTGATGACTTGCCATCTGCAATCTTCACAGTTGGGTTTCTCGCTGGTCTTGCCTTGCACCCTCTCTCAAACTCTTGCCTGAGGAATAACCTGTACATGTCGCTCACGTTGCAGTCCACAAGCCATCGCACCCAAGTTGACTATGACTCCGATTCCATCGCCGATGGGTGTCCTAGGTCAAGATCTGTACATCAGCAGTCCAGTGGAGATACAGTCATGTCCGAGCACACCGGCCGTCACATCTTACACGTCCAACGCCGATATGGAACAGCAGGTCAGGTTTCTCACCACTACGTTGATCAGTAACAATTCCGTTGACTATAATCCTGGAAATAACCCCTTTACCCTTAAAACTCATCTGTGATATTCTTCACTTTACAGGTAATGGACAAGCTGATGTCAGCTATAGAGATGCCACTCCCAGTGTCTAGTCCTGCCCCTGTCCAAGACATCCCACTCCTTGTGGACTCTGTCGGCATGTCTAGTAGTACCGAGGGTGGACAGGAACCTGTAGTTATGCTCACTGCCTCCCAGCTAAAACACCTGGGCATCAACATAGACCTGATGAGTCCAGTCCAGCCACAGACGCCCACTTACCAAGTCACCACCGCAGGCGATGTGACTACCGTGTGCGAGCAAAGTTTTGACGCTGGTTCGATGATGACCAGCCCTTGTACTCCGTCAACACATGGCGGGACATCAACCACACCGACCAGCGGCAAGAAAAGTCTTATCAGTCACGCTTTCTCGGAAGCAACGGGAATCCCTTTAGATGACCTTGAGAACATGACCGACGTTTCAGAAGCGTTAGAGCAACCACAGCCACCACCAATTGTTGTTGACATCGTGGATAAGGATGTCATGGATACATCGGAGATAGAAGTGCCACTGTTACAAACAGTTGAAGAAGACCAAGGAAGGACATCAACTTGGCCTACAACAGCTGAAAATCCAACAGTATCAGACATTGCTGAGCAACAATCTCCGCTCCAAAAAGAAGTAAGTGATGCACAGCAGAGTCCACCTCAGACATTCACAGAAAAGTTGGTGCGCGAGGGACTCGACAGCCTCATAGAGGCACAAATGGAAAGTCCAGACACTGAAGTGGCAGCCATAACTGAGGCAGCTTCCACATCTTTGGAGGAAGTCACAGAAAAGCCGGAAGAACATCCTGAGGAAAGCACTCCTGAACCAACAGAGGGTCATACAGAGAAGTCACCAGTTCAGTCCATAGAAACTGCGGTCCCAGAAGAAAGACCGAACACTCCACCAAATTTCCCAGAGGTGTACCTCCAAGATGTCCCTCAATCCCCCCTCTCACTCACTGATGAGTCGCCCACCAAATCTGCGATAAGAGTGATGGCCGAACTTGCACAGCTTATAACCCCACCAGAGAAGCTATCGCCACTGAAGTGGCCCCACCAGGGACGAGCAGGCTTCAAGGGTTGGTCGCCTGTGAAGTCTCCATCCAAAACAAAGTCCCCACTGCGACCACTGAGACCTCTGGGGTCAGTCCCAAGCTCTCCAGTGAAAGTGGAACTTCCAAAGACTTCAGGACGCCGCTCAAAGAACCAATCTAGTCCAAGGCGGCAAACCTTGAATCAACATGCACGTGCAATAGCCCCAAAGGGTCTCGTGCTGCAAACTTTTGTGTCCCCTGTGAAAATGGCAGCAGCATCGATATCGGCCAAAGCGAGGCGCAAGAACGTGTCGAAATCAGGAGCCGTGCGGAAACTGCGAACACTTCTTCCGAAAGAGGCCAAAGATTCCGAGGAGCCAGAGGAGATGGAGGAGAACCCTCTGGGCCCACAGAAAGCTGACAGTGTGGCCCCCACACAGGCGAAGGAGGTCATTGTCGAATGTCCAGAACCAAGCGAGAACCAGCCAAATAAAGCACCGGCCACAGATGAGGAACGCATCGCAGCGCTTATGGCTGCCAGTACCACAGTCAGGTATGGTCATCTAGAAGCACTCGTGCAATACCCTGCAGATTTATTCTGAAGTGGGTCGATGCCTGACGATGAATTATTTTGAGTTTTGAGCACTGTTCTTTCCCAAATTGTGATGTTCGTCTTTACTATTTGCAGGGGAGCACAGAAGAAAAAACCATCAAGTGCTGGCCCTAAGAAGGGTCGGGCGATCCAAAAACGAGAGATCATGATGGAAATGTTGTCAGCTGATCTCGTAGAGAATGATCCAAAGGTAGGGAAAGATGTATTGATACCACACTGGTATTGCCTTACTTTCCAAAACATGAATAATCACTGCATGGAAAGTTATCATTCAATAGCTTCAAAAACTATTCCCCTGAATTATCTCACCCCGACAGCGAGACGAGAGAGACACGATGTTTGCGCAAGCGTATGTCGGTCGTGTGCGAGATGCTCTAGTGGAGTCCGACAAATACGAGGCATTCCTCAAACTACTGTACGACTTCGGGTCCAGCGAACAAACCCCAGTCGAGGTCAGTGCTGATAAACAACTAACAAGATAGGTACTGAAATCATCAGAATAAAAAGCAGGGTCTACATGCATTGCTACTTTATTATACATCAGAGAATATGATCAACCAGAAACTTTGAGTTGTCCTTGCACAGAAATATGTAAAAAAAAAAATTGAATTATATCTGATTGGATACTGCAGTTGTACCGAGACATCACATCACTGCTAGAGGGACATCCAGACCTGGTGTCAGACTTCGCGGGCTTTCTCCTCCCAGACCAGGCTAAAGTCTGTGGCTGTCTCATGGAAAACCTTGGATATCAGCGAGCTCGAGAGTTCTTCAGAAAACTTGAGGTCAGTTGGCTTTTGTATTTGCCTCTACCAATGCATACTCAACATGCTAAACGAACAATAACAACAAAACATGAATAAACCATAAATGGTTCGAGATATTTAATCATGTCCCCTTGCGCCACTCCCAGGTGTACTTTCACAGACAACCGCAGCACTTGCAGAAGATCATGAAGGTTTTCTCTCAGTGGCAATCCAAGCCGGACCCGACAGCGCTCCTCACTACAGTCAAACCTCTCCTGAAGGGCCAACAGCACCTCATCGACGAGTTCGGGCGCTTCTTTGAGGATGAACGGCCGCCAGACAGGTTTGTGGCTTGGTGTTGTAGGGTTTTGTGTCTCATTCACAATGGGAGTGTTTCCATGGTAAAATTACCTAATCAATTCACCATTGTGAACGTTTCATGCATGAAATTCACCTCAAATATCTCCCCCATTTTCATCAAGTCTAAGAACGGACTTTGAAGAAATCACGCTAGGTGATAGTGGTGATGAAACCTTTGACGGCTTTGAAGTGATTGACTTTCCTGACAATGAGGATGATGACGATCTCTACGGGACTCGACTCTGTCCATGTCCGTGCCACAAGAAAACCTTGGGCAACAGGGACTCTAGACCACCAGGGAACAAGAAAGTGATACACTGTCGAGAGTGTGCTGTCAGGGTGAGAGTCATCATAGGGTAATATAGTATTCCAATGAATACTTTAATAATGAATAATCATACAAATTTATTAGCAGTCATATATTGGTCATTATATCCTACCAACTAATTCTGAAAGTCTAGTTGTGAATCAGACTGTCATGATGTTTTGCGCAGTTATCCCCAAATGCAGTGCAGAAAATGTGAACACTTCTGATGAAGTCTACTTATTGCAGGTAGTGAAAGGACAAGTTTACATGCAGCTAAATGAGAAAGACTACCTGTTGTTACCTCAGCCCTCATCAGCCGATGGGGAAGGAGAAAGCGGTAAAGCCATGGACGACAAGGAGGCAAGGGAAAACATTCCACCGCTGTCAAAATCAAAATCTAAAAACCCAAAGAAATCAAGGAAGACAGATCCCAATGTGAGTTGATGACATTTGTTAATACCGTGAATTTATCAGCATGTTTTTTCAGTTCAACACATTGAAGTCATTTGAGTAGATTGGTGTTGACGGGATGATGATCTTGGTATCACCCTGTCAATGACCTAGTTGCCATTTCATGTCATCAACTGAAATGGATCTTCCATTCTTGCGCAGCATAAAGCAATCAAAAAGCAGTCGACGAAACCAAGCAGTAACACTGACAAGCCCACCGCTCAGAATAAACTATCCATCAAGGTCCTAGGCCGCTCCAACCTGTCCCGCGTCCAGCCACGATCTTCCATGAGCAGCGCCCGAAGCCGGATCATCCGAGAAGACCGCGGTCTCACCAGCGTCTCCCCACATGTCCTCGCGGGCGAAGAGGCTCTTCTCTCCCCAGAACCCCTCGATGGTTCGGCTTCGGCTCCCTCGCAGGACATCCAAGTGACAGGCCCCACGGACTTTAGCGGACTCCGCCGGGCGATCCAGCTCCCGACAAGTGAGCCAGAAGTGGTGGCGTCTAGCAGCGAGGTGGATAAACTGAGTAGCATTGATGGAAGCTCAGTTCCGGCGGTGGGGGATGTGTCTGAGTCAGACACAGAGATAAACGACGTGTCAGTCAGTCCCGTGCCACCGCCAAGCGAGGATGAACAGTCAGGCGAAGAGGAGGAGGATGAGGATTCTGATACTGAAGAGGAGGAAATTCAAACAGTTCAGTGGACCAGGTGATCTATTTTTTCACAAATTTTCAAAACTGAATTGAAACTTCGAGTTAGACTTTGACATTTGGGGGAAAAGAGCAGTAGATTGGGACAGTCTTCTCTGGTTTTGTAACATCATTTGATATAAATGATATTATTGTGTCTTGACTGGTACATTAATTGCAGAGATGAGGATCGCTATATTCTGGAGACCTGTCAGAGGGAGGGTACCGGAACAGCTACTTTTCAACAAATCGCCAGTCACTTCGGAAACAGGACTGTAACACAGGTTGGTTGTAAGCAGGAGCAATGTTTTCGTATGCAAATAGCATTCATGACATATTATGTCCCGTATCGAAGTGATATTACAAATGTGTATACACGAATAAATAAATGAGGAAGAACCATCGTGTACACACAGAAGATTTTTTATCAGAGTCTCGAGAGATCTATCACATAAATTAACATGTGATTATGTACCCCCTCCCTCAAAAAAGTTATTTTAAAGGATAATGAACTAATTTTCCATTCAAAGGTGACGAGACGGTTTGTCGAGATGATGCGTCTGATGACAGAAGACGAGGATGCTACGGAAGACAGTAATCATGGCGACGAAGAATAAGATGTTATCTTGATACGATTGTTGCATTTTGATCAGATGTGATGACTTGAGTGGTTTCATCATACAGCTTGTTCTGGTTTGGAATGGATTTTGCATTGGACATTTCTGGTAGATTTCATGCTTCCAAAGACATTTCATAACTGGAAGTGTACAGAAAATATACTGATCAGTTTTATTATGTGATCTCACGTAACCATTCCTTCTCCCAGAATCAAATGCTTCGACATTGATCAGACTGATATACAAGCTTCCGAACCAATTCATCTCGAGTGTTCATGGTTGACTGTTTATGCCTGTTGAGCAGACAGACTGTATTGTTTATTATATAAAGATATTTACTGAATGAAGGACCTATTTTATTTGCTGAGTAGTAGATAGTTTTGTTCATTTCACAAAAACATATGGTTAGCGTTTGCCTGACTTTATCATTTACGAATGTGGTTTTCGCTTATTGTGTTCAGTTATGTATACTTCCGTGATCATGTAAATAATATATATGATTCATGTATATGTTGATGTATAATAATCGTAGTTGTGTGCAAGGTAGTACCCTAAATTATATATTGGCAAGATCCAAACTTGCCTGAGGCACGAAAATTAAGAAACTTTCCTTATAGGTCTTTTTCTTTTTTTAACTTTTTTGGACAGTCTTAAAAAAACATAATGGAAATAAATTTCTAAGAATTATTATCTCAATATTTTTAAGATTTAACTTTTCGTGCATTATTTTCTAATTACCGGTACCAATTTTCTTTCTATTCTTAATTCTTTAAATATGTAAGGAAACTTCTTGATATATTGTGGCCTACAATGATTGTGTTATGCATATTTGTTGAGTAAATAAAACCCTGTTGCAATGCTCAAAGACAAATGTTCTTTTCCACTGGGTAAATGACATTTACATTTATTTTAAAAAAACATTTCATAAACATACAAATCACGCGACACACAAAATTCATTCATCAGTACACAGCCCAAATCCAATCCACCTACAATTTTTTCACTTTTATACACGTTTTATCCATGAACGATCTTCATCTTGCTTACACATAACATCATGCATGAGATGTAGAACGAGAATTAGGTGTCCAACATTTCCGCCGAGATCACCATCGGGAACTAATGCGGTACATTTCAGCGGGGTTTCTGCTGCTCAAGAACAGAATCTCGCGTTTCCCTTCCTCGGTCAAACCTGGAAGAAGAAATCCAAATTATCCAGTAATTTGATCAAATTACCTGGCACTATTATATATATGATCTGATCATAATAGTCGATCCTGCAATACTTATCAACCCTCTAGCTGACAACTTTAGCGAAACATAATTCTATCAAATGTGTACGTTTTTCTCACAAATAGCAATCAATACAGATATTCATGAAAATGTAGGCTCATTCAAGCTGCAAATGTTGTGTGATATTATGACTAGAACACCATACCTTCAGGTCGTTGGATCCAACGTCTCTCTATGAAATACTGAAGACAACTCGCAGATTCCTTCTCATTGTAATTCTCGACGTGTATGGGGATATGAGGCTCCAAGGTATCCAAAGCCTGATGAAAATGGCAGAGACAATCCTCCATAACATCTAAAGACTATTCATACACTTAGATATGTAAGGTAGAAATATTGGCATACAGGATTCTTATTGATTTCAATAGTAATCTATACCAATTGAGCATGAAAGAATATGCAATGGTCCGTGTAACAGGAAATTTATCGAAGTAATGACCTGTTTCGGAAGTATGTATCGTGGTAGATATGATGCCTTCTGGTCCTTTGGGGCACACTGGATGTCAACAATGGCTACCACTGCTCCACCAGTCTACAACATGAGAATTGCATGAGAACTTGTACAAAACCAATCATTCTATGCACGTGAATTCACACATGAATATATTTACGAAGAAAATCACAATCGTACCCAGTCGTTCTTCATGAGTTTCAATATGCTTCGTGTAGCGTTTAGTTCCTCAGTTGTGTACTGAAATAAACAAAACAAAACAGTTGACAAGACAGAAATATTAAATTAAATGACTTAGATGGTTTAAAAGATTAAATGGTTTGATTAAAATCGTTAATACATAATAAATTAAAATTAAAATCATTAAATCATTAAAATCATTATACATATATATGTACTCTTCAAGACCAACCAGAAATCAAACCTGTATAGTACACACCATAGCTTTGCATAGCTACACTATGTGCTGGGAGGACTTGGGAGTTGAGTTGGTGTTAACTTTTTACCCAATATACTATAATCAGTCACTATCAATACCTACCTTTTTGGCACGGTTGTCCAGCCTCTTGATTGTTGACGGATGCCACAAGGAATTCGCACCATCAACAGCTACCAAAGTTTTCACTCTAAAAAATCAGCAAGACCGTTATGTTCTCGGCATGAATCATGAACACAGCACAAGACAACGATGACTGGGATAATTTCACCGAAATTCACTGCAATGACACATACCTTCCTGCCGAGGACTGAGCCTTTACTTCCTTGAGAACAGCGCCCATGACATCCCCTGCATACTTCCCCCGTGTAAGGCCCTGTATAGAAAATATTCATGACCATGCGGCATTCTTTTCTGGAAATTAGATTTTTCTTTGGCGTCAAAAGCTACCAATTTCATTATGGTAAGTAAATGAGCAGGAATATTGAAGGTTGCTAGTATGGTCATATGCTTTTAACTGCATAAGTATAGATAGAAAACTACTGAATACTTACAAAGTTGATGAGTTTGGGGAGCGGAGTACCTTCCTCTGTTACTTCTCGTTTACTCCATGTGTACTTGTACATGGTTTTCATCTGAAAAAAAATCACATTTTCAAGCAACGAAAAGAGGAAACTCGCATCAACAAATGTTTCCGAGCTTATTCACTTACATCTCCAAGAATATGTTGGTTCATGGTCTGAAAGTAATTAAGCCAGTTTGCACTTTCCACCGGAGTGTCGCCTCTCTCAGAGTTGTGAGGTGATGTCTGTACTTCTTTTGGGTAGTTCACAAAGAGTCGCACTGCACCACGAAAAGTTGGACGTTTGTGTCATAAATAATTTTGCATCAGTACTTGATAAGCATGTACTACAGGTACATGTACTTAAGGTTACATATATTTTGTTTAATTCTCCATAAAACATTATCATAAAACTGCAAGTTTATAGTCATCATTATATTGCGTTGTTAGCTCACATTCCCAGATTAAATCCTGGTTGAGTTACATGCATGTACTGGTATCTATAATATAGCAATCATATCACTATGAATATCACTGCTCACCCCATGGTATATGGACCACAAGCCAGCCCTGTCTCCCGCAGTACTGCATGACATGTGACATCGTTATTGTCTTGCCCGCTCCATTTCGGCCATCTGGTAAAACCAGTCAGGGAAAGTAACCATGCAATAATCGCATATTTGACATAATCCTTGGGAACTCAACCCTAGTTCAACATAATTTCTTGGAAAAAATTTTCAGAATGCATCTGAGAAGTTTTTGTGCATTGATTTGTTTGCAAGGATACACAAGACGTATCGAATCGCTGGCAATGACAAATTAGACGCCTGCATGCACTGGAATATTTCAAGGGCTGGTCGTCTCACCATGATGCAACGCTCATTGAATGCTTTGCACTGCAAAACAACAGGTTTTTCAGCTCAAATGGAGATCTTTCAAGGTTGACAATCTAAACCACAAAAATATTCCGACAACTCATTCAACATGTTCAACAAGGGGCAGACTTACAATTTCATGATATTTGGGATGCACTCCGCCGGTCATGTATCGTTGGTAGTCCTCATCCTCAACAGTGTAATATAGACCTTCATGCAAACTTGTGTGATTCACCTGGAAGTTTTGCAAGATAACTAGGCCTATCCAATACACATGGGTATTCATGTCTATTAGAATACAATTACATGTGTGCAGATAACGTTCAATATGAAATAATATGACCATGAAAGGCATGATATTATTACCACATCTCTACTGAAGAAACCACATGATAAATATTACACGATACTCACCGGATTTGATTCTAGCATCCTGAAAGATGATCTGTGTGTGGGTGCTTTGCGCTGACTCGCCTGCTTGAATGCATTTGCCATCGATGATTTTGGTTCAACATCTTCAGAAGTTGTTGCTGACATACACCGGCAGGTCGCATGCCCAGAATCTGATATATTATACACACAACAAACATGTGTATGCATGCAGACAAGGGAATGTCGTCAGATATCATCTTCATCTCAAGAATCCTCTGGGGTAAAATGACGAATCTCGTGGGCAATTTTATTCCCAGTTGAATTACCATATATATACATGTATGTAGACAAACAATATCGTCTTCTCTGAGGGGTGAAGCCCCGAAGATGAAATTCAGATGAAATTCACCTAAATTATCGACAAAACAAATTCAGAACTTTGAGTCTGCTCTAACTGGTTCAAAATCAGAAATGGTACTCACATTCCTGGTCAGACACAGCTCACAATGTCAATACTTCCTAAATCCAATGCAAAGTCCAATGTACTGTGAGTGCACGCATACACGTGCGTGCACTCACACGGATTCCCATGTCATTTTTCGAGGGGATTACCTCAAGTGCACGTCCATGTGACATCACTTGGCAGGCAAAGATTTCACGAAATTTGTTTGAAAAAGTACTCCGGCCGGCTTCAGAACAGTGAATTGTGAGGTAAAACACGATCATAGGATTTAAGAAGTATTGACATATTTTTTTTTTTTTTTTTTATTTATTTCGTATCAAAAACACGATACAAATGAAACACATATAAAACATAGTAAGACATTTGTAAAAATCGATTTGATACAGAGGATAAAAACCCAAGAAAGTCCGGACAGAGGACTTATTTCCGTTGGGTCCTATGTACAAGATCGAGTTGAGACAAACGGAGAATTATTTACACAGACTAGCGTATCACAAGAAAACTGATGATTAGATTACATTACAGGTATACAAAATCATGACGTTCCCTGTGGTTCAGAACATCAAACAAATGCACCTTGAGTAGTTTTTTGAAACCATTGACTGTTGTGATTGCCCTGACATTGGAAGGAAGAGTATTCCATTCCTTGATAGCAGAGTACTGAAATGAATCACATCCTATTTTGGTTTTAAACCTAGGAACCTCCAGACAAGAGGACTCCCTTTGACGGGTACCCTGAGATATGTTAGAACAGTTGAACCCTTCTGACAAATATGAAGGAGCAACACCAGATAAGATTTTCATAACCTGACACATTTTTAACTGGATTACACGTTCAGGCACAGGAAGCCAGTTTAACGAGCGAAAATGTTCAACCCTTAGATGAGTTTGGTAAGGTAATTTAAGGACAGTTCTGACCATTTTATTCTGGCAAGTTTGTAATTTACTTTTTAACCTTGCAGTTAAACCTTGATACCATGATGGACTACAATAGTCCAAATGGCACTGAATAAGAGCCGAAGCCAGGAGTTTACTAGTGTGAACATCGAGATATCTTGCATTTCTATTTAGAAACTTGACCCGAGAAGTAACCTTATTGATAACACGCAATGCCATGTTAGACCCACTGAGTGATTGATCCAACTCAGCGCCTAGATATTTTACACTTGTCTGGGACTTAATATCGATTTCCTTACATTTAATATTTAATGCTGAACATTTCCTTAGCATATGCTTACTACCAAATATAATGGACTCAGTTTTACCTAAGTGGATTGACAATTTGTTGTCTACTAACCAAGTACAAAGTGATTCAAGTTCTCTACTAAGAGAGTTTTCAATCATCTGAACACTACGTCCGGACACTAATAAGGCTGAATCGTCCGCGTATAACATTAATTTACATGTGACGGATGACTCCATGTCGTTAACATATATTGAAAACAGCAATGGCCCCAAAATGGACCCCTGGGGAACACCACAATTTATGGACATTTGATTAGATTTAGTACCATTTACATCTACAATCTGGCTCCTGCCTTCTAAATAGGATGCCATCCACTTGACACAGGTGTTGTTTAGGCCTATTGCTTCCAATTTTGACAGAAGAATACTATGGTTAACGGTGTCAAATGCCTTTTGCAGGTCTATCATGACCATACCACAGTACATGCCCTGATCAATTACCTTTCTAATACAGTCAGATAGGTAAATTAGAGTAGAATCAGTTGAATGGTTTTTCCTAAATCCTGATTGAAACTGGTACAACAGTTTATTATGGCTTAAGTACATTTGCAACTAGTCATACACTGTTCGTTCTAAAATTTTAGAAAGGATACACAATACAGACACAGGTCTATAGTTGCCACAATCAGTTTTTGATGATTTTTTATACAGAGGTATGACTCGAGCTACTTTCCAATCATTGGGTACAATCCCTTGATTGAGTGAGAGATTTATTATATGTGTTATTGGATGTGATATAACATCTGCTGCATCCCGAATAAATCGTGCTGGGATATTGTCCAAACCCGTGGCCTTAGATTTGTTTACCAAGTGAAGAGATTTTTTAACAGTGTCAACAGTGACATTACAGAAACTTGGTAATAGCTGATCACATGTCTTATGCCATACAATCCACATGGATTTGGTAGTTTATCAAGCAGAGTGTTAGCCACACTAGTGAAATAACTATTGAATTGGTCAGCTACCTTGTCCCCCTCAAATGTCAGGTTGTCATTTATCATGATACCAATATTTCTAGCTTTGGCTTTGGATCCTTTACCAGACCCAAGATTTTTCAAGGTTTGCCACAATTTCTTGGAACACTGTTTATGTTCATCAATTTGGTCCTTATAATATGACCGTTTGGCTTGATCGACAAGCTTTTGCACCTTGTTTCTTAGCTGTTTATACAATGAAAATTCTTTCACTGTGAGACAATTTGAATGATTTCAACATGTCATCCCGGTTCTTAATGGCATCTATAATAGTGTCAGAGAGCCATTTTTCTGAACTTTGTTTCAACCGTACAGTTTTCTCTGGTGCAACAGAGTCCAATATGACCATGAACATGGTTTTAAAGTTATTCCATGCCACATTAACATCAGTACAATGTAATACCGGAGCCCAGCTTACATCAGACAATCTGTTCTGGAACTCCAGCTCGTTATAATGTTTTAACGACCTAAATTTGACAGTGTTATGACCGTTATGTTTAAGACGATTGACTTTGCGAGTACAGAAGATTGCATGATGATCACTCATACCAATTGTTTGAACACCACTATGACTTATTTTATCTGGGTCAGACACAAGTATCAGATCTATTAATGTTTTGCTATTATTGGTTACTCTAGTATGATCCTTGATCAACTGTTTACAATCAAATGAACGACAAAACTTATTTAACGACATCAGTAAAGTATTGTCAGGATTTTTGTTTACAGCGTTTGTGTTAAAGTCCCCCATTAGGATTGTAACCAACTTGCAAGGATGAACTACTATTTTTTTGTCGGAAATTCAGCTGAATTTTGAAAGGAACATTTCGTCTTCAGGGCTTCGCTCCTCAGAGAAGACAATGATGTTTGTCTAATATATATGCCAGAAAATTCATTTCATGAAAATAAGAATTTACCATCTTCATCATATCCATCATCTTTTTGTATATCAGTGATTATTAGCTGATTATCACATTTGAACAAAATTGAATGTGATTCGACGAGTGCTCCATTAGATATGTTAAATTAGATGATCTAGATCTAATTGGTTTTATTAAGTAGATAATTATCGAGGGGAATTCTTTTATTGACTCGCTGTGGCCGCCATGACATGACATTGAGAGGCACACGAGTACAGGATGATGTCTGGTGGAATACACAACCAGTGAAGTGGGCGATATTAAGGTAATTACACAAACATGAGTCTAATTCACTATTAGTCCCACTTTAGCTATGGCAAACGTATTATCACACGATCAATAATGACTGATTCCATACATTACCTGTTGCTACTCGTGTTACTGGTGGAATTACTCGTTGTAAAGTAGAATATATTCTTGACAGCTGAAAAACCGATCGGTACATGGAGGTCGCCATTTTAAAAATATTGGTAAAATACGAACTTACGAGTGTAAAGTCCGTGTCATGGTAACGGTGTGTAAACTTCTACAATACAGTGACAAAATTATAGTAAATAGTCGAACTTATCCTGCACCTAGATGTTTGCGCTGACAGCCATAAACAAATTATCAAATAACTTCGTTACAATTGCTGATGGATTGCTGGTGATGCTCTGCTGCCTCTCCGTTAGGCATGTTACAGGACCTTTGCATTGCCCGCCTAGTCTCAAATCTGGTTCACAACTCTAGGTGCACGAAATTGCTACTGAAGACCACCTTTCAGCTTCTGCGTACATCATAATTAAGGACGCCTTAATCCCAGATTATGTTGTTCACACCTTCTTCAAATGTATGACTGCCGTTTTGCTAGGAATCTAACACAGTTAAAGACCCGATTCTGACTGCTCTGCCATACCCCTAAAGCTGGTATCTCACCAGACGACGACCACATAGCGACTGTGACGACTGCATTTTAATACGACTACTAAGACGAATTTGGAATTATTTTTGGCGAATGTGATTCATAAATAATTTCAACATTGCAGCGACAAGTTTAGTTTAAACATATTTATTTCACCTGGATTACCCAATAGCTTGAAATAGCTAATCGAGGGGATTTCCAGACATGTAACACAGACACGTGAGACAAGACAGTACATACATAAAACACAGTAACATGAACATTCAGTAAAGGCGTGTTATACTAGTAGTCGAAGAAACAAACATGCATAGACACAAGACAACATACATCACAGTACACATAGGACAACACACATCACAGTACACACAGGACATAACATTATATACATTATGTACAATATGGTGTGAACTATAGATTATGTTTCTGCAAGAGTTATCAATGAACATTACGTATGTTCATACATGTAACATGTATATTTACGACGATAAACCAATTATATCAGCATTTAATATTCGACAAGCTGTCTTTTTGACCGTATTTTTCATCTTCTCATTGAGAATCTGCCAGTCTCAATAATGTAAGTTAGAGTAGCATGTAGCAGTCTGGCGTTATCATCGCAACCGAGATCACGAGTTCCGTGTGATATAAGATTGACGTAATACTTGTTGTCAATAGCGGGAAGGGTGAGGGGATGCACATTTGGCGCCAATATATCCCGAATGCTTTTCAGTAATTTTGGCCTATATGGAAGATATAGAGGACAATACAAAAAATAGTGTTCATAATCTTCTGTATGATAGCCGCAGAGGCATGCAGGACTGTCAACCCTGTTAGATCTGAATAGATCGATATTAAGCTGGGTGTTTTTCATTCGAAATCTGGCGAGCCAGACATTAGGGACACGTTTGCCACAATTGAACCAGATTGGGGGTTTCGTTTTACGATATAGTCGTTTCATTGTGTTTTTGAACATACTTATTGTTGGAGCGGACTTAACATCATCATTTAGAGTATTCCACAGTTTGATGGATGAAGGTACAAACGATCGTCTGAACCGTTCAGTCTTGCAGCGTGGGATGGGCACATTTGAATTTCGTAATTTATACCTGTCCGTGGCAGGATCGGGAGACAATAACTCACCTATATATCCGGGTGATAGATTATGTTGTGCTTTATATACGTGAGTTACTTTCTGAGCTTCACGTCTATCAGATAGGGTGTTCCACCCAAGCTCGGATAGCAGTAATTTGCGATTTGTATTAAACAAGGCCCCTGTGCAGATCAGCGCCGCTTGGTTTTGGATATTCTCCAGTCTATTATTGTTCGAAATAGTTTGATCGCAAAATACAGGACTAGCATATTCTAATATCGGTCTTATGTAATACACATATAGGAGCTCGGTTGATTTGCGATTCAACTTGAATGCTAGTTTTCGCAGTATATTTATACGCGTCCCAGCCGACTTACAAATATCGTCAACATGCCTATTCCAGGACATATCAGAGGAAATTGTTAGACCCAGGTGCTTATGTGTAGATACTTCCCTCAACGATGTTCCGTCTAACACGATATCTGAGTAGATATATTTTCGTGTTTTGGTAGATATGGTCATTACTTCAGATTTTTCAGCATTCAGGGTCATCATCCAGGTAGCCGCCCAACTTGACACTCGCTCTAAGTCATCGTTTAATTTGCGAACTGAATACACCGGGTCATCGACTATTTCCCATAATATACTGTCGTCCGCAAAGAGATTGATATTGCAATTTACGCATGATGGAAGGTCGTTGATATAAATCAGAAAAAGTAATGGCCCTAGTATAGAGCCTTGTGGTACTCCAGCCCTGATAGGCAGTGAGTCCGATGTTTCACCATCTATAACAACTCTCTGATGACGATCAGACAGATAACTAGTGAGCAATCCCAACAGTTTACCATTGATACCCATGTTTCTCATTTTATAAATCAACCCTTGGTGCCATACCTTATCAAAGGCTTTACTAAAGTCGAGAAAAATAAGTTTAATATCATTGCGATTCTCAAGCCCAAGATATATGTTATGAATCAGGTAGATCAATTGGTTTATCGTACTATCTCCTTTTTTGAATCCCGAGTTCTTTGGGGTGAGGAGTTTGTTATCAGTAAGATACTCAAACAGCTCATTGTATATTAGGCGTTCGAAGACCTTGCTGACATTACTCAGAAGTGATATAGGTCGGTAATTACCGACAAGGTTTTTTTGTTTTTTCTTATGTATTGGTACGACATTGCTCATCTTCCAAGAGGAAGGAAATTCCTCATGTTCAAGACTGATTCTGAATATTTCACATAGTGGTTGAGATAAAGCCACGGCGCAGTTATGTAATACCCTATTACCTATAGCGTCAGGGCCTGTGGCCTTTGCTGGATTAAGGGATAGAAGTATTTTGTACACATCCACCACATCGAAATTTAGGTCGTGGATATCGTGATGAGATACGACGTCGTTTTGAGGCAGGGTCGGTGGTTCAGCTTGAGGAGGGATTTGACACTGTTTTGCAAAATGTTCATTGAATACATTCGCTTTATCTTTTGGATCATATAATATCTCATTTTCATGAGTGATGGGAGGTATGGCTACATTGGATTTGTCCCCTAGTATTGATTTTGCCAGGTGCCAGAACTGTTTAGAGTTCTCCTGGGGGTTTGCGAGAATTTCTTCGACATGCGTAGAAAATCGTAATTTACATTTCCTGCACTCGCGTAGAGCCTCATTACGAAGACTACGATATGTATCGTAATGATGAGGTAGTTTCGTTCGTTTGCGACTCGTTGATAATAATTAACGATTTAGAATATCACTTGGCATCTTGTAACAGATTTGCGTAAGAATTTCAACAGTGATGCGACCTTGATGCGAATGAAGAATACCCAGCAAATAATTTCATACTTGTTTACAACTAACAGCAATCTACTAACGATTGTGCAGCGACTATGAGCAACTCTTAGATGAACTAGTCAGATTGTAGTCTACTGTTCTTCTGATGCTGTAATTGATCGCCAACTATTTGCCATGCATTCGCCTAAAATCTTCATGAGACGATTAGATTAAATACGAATACAGACAAATTAGCGGTGGAAAAAATCGCTTTTCATTTGCCGAGAATTTTTTAATATGTTCAAAATTTGGTGGCGAGTGAAAAGAGGTGAGCGACTGGTTGGCGAATTAGATCTATGACAGACAAAGTTGCGATTAAAAGCCGAATCAGATGAATTGGCATTTACCCGAGTCGCTTCTCGGTCTCAAGTCTGGTGAGAGAGGCCTTCATATTTATACTTTTCAAGGGTCACTAGAAGAGAATTGTATAACATTTTTCGGTGAAAATTTTAGGACACAATCCTATTGGATATGACTCACGAGTAATTCAGTCAAACTTGACTTGAGGTCACAACTCAAATCACCTGTGAACAGTTTAGCTATTCAAGCTTCCTCAAAGTGATGCGTCAAACTCCTGAAGTGTTCTGAATCAAAAGTCATACTGGACTTCGTCTTTCCTGCTGCGGAAATTTCAACATTTTTAGTCATCAGTAGGTGTTTTTTGTTGCATGGCCCATTTATTCTTCCATTTCATATGTCATGGCTCTTCCCAAAGCCCAACGGACCAGCTGCAAAGACTACGCGAACATTTCACCATGTCACATCTGGATAATCCATATAATCTGGATCACAACGTCATCACAAAATCAATGTTATTATCATAATTTGAAAATTAAATGTATTGCTTTTGTAGCTCAAATAACACTGACATCATTCCCTTAGTATTGTACTTTTAGAGCATACACAGTAAAAGCCATTGATTCAAAAGAAAAGTTATTGTAAGACAGCTAGACGAAAATACAGGACTGGAAAGGACTGGGCTAGAGGTAATGAGAGGTAGTTGGTAAATAAGAATGTCTTTAGCCTCGACTTGAAAGTGACGTCAGCTGGTAGACAGTCCCAGGTACGAGGGGCATTGACACTCAAGCTATGACCATACCATAATTTCGTTTGGAATCATTGACAGGCAAAATATCTTTAGTAGGATGAAGGGATAGAACATGTGTAGCTCGTACGGACGATAATCGTGGACAGCTTTGTGAGTGATTGAGGCCAACTTGAACATGATTCTGTCTCTGATGGGGAGCCAACGGGGAGCAAGGTCTTAATCAGCGATTTCAAATAGCAGCCTGTTAAAAAAGACAAATCTGCTTGTATCGAATGCATGAACTAGTCTTTCGGTGGTTGATTATTCAAGATATATAGTTTTTAATATTGCTGATTCCTGATCTCAAAAGACACTGCGGATGAGATGCTCTGAACTCGAGCATACATGGAAAACTTGTCCAAGATAACCCTAAATTAGGTACTTTGGTCGAGAAAGATGCAGGTTGGGATCCGATGGTCATAATGTCAGTGTCAGGATCCTTTGGAAACGTGATGAAAAGATAGTTATCTTGGTCTCATCCCGGTTCTCCTTCAGCTTATTTTTGCATATCCATGTGCTGATACTAGTCACACATCACTCCGCGATTGCTACAGTCATTTGCTATTCGTCGTAAAACACCAGGTACATCAGAGTGTCATTGGCGTACACCATAAAGATGACACGGTTTTCAGTCATTGTGTCACCAAGTGGGCCACATGGACGAGCAAGTGCCCAAACATGTACTCCTACAGTACTCCATACTCCAGGAGATGAGGGCCGGAGATAGTGGAGTGCACCATCACAGACTGTGACGTGTTGGTCAGGTGGGATGTAAGCCTGTTGACTGTTCTGCCTTCGATACCAAATCGTTCTATTTTGCATGAGATGGTGCATGGTGTTGAAGACAGCACTGAGGTCGAACATGATCAGTTTGACCTGAAGCTTGGAGTCCAAAGCCTGAATCACGTCATTGTGTATATGAACCATCGCTGTCTTAGTGGGCTGAATGAATGAATGAATGAATGAATGAATGAATAACGTTTATTTTACATCGCATGAAATCAAATCACATATACAGTGCAATATTATATAAGTATGTATAGTGACATAAGCTTTATGAGCTCCTGTGCGATGATATTAAAATTTCAACAACAATCTTTGTTGTTGAAATATTCATGCATGCATGACATAAAATTCTGGTTAAAACAGTTCAGTTTTGAGGAATTGTACATTTTTATGAGTCGGCCATTCTTTAATATTTACCTTGAAATGAGACAGCGAGTTTGTTCTTTACATTATACTTTAATGGGTTCTAGAGTTTAAAAGCCAGATAGCGAAGAGAATGATAACTAAATGTCTTAGACTTATATTTATGAATGACGAATTGACTGATGAATGCTTTCCATAGCTATGTATGGATAGTGGGATTGCCTAGATTGTTGCCTACACATTGCATACGGTCGTCGAAGTTGTTGTGTGCATTTGTGTGAAGGCCTCATGTTCCACACCTTGGATGGGAACGGAAGGTTCAATATCAGTCCAAAGTTCTTCAGTGTTTCCTGGCTTCTTGATTAACAGGTGAAAATCATGTTTTTGAAGTTGTCTGGGAAAGTCCCTTGTGCAAATTTTTCTCTCGATTTTTCCCTACACCGTACATACTTTTTTCCGATTTTGGTTAATTTTGCTAAAAACTTTTCATCATCATCATGGAATAATTTGACACATAAATTTGTTTTGATTGTAATGAAAAACTCATTCAATTCATAACACATGTACTATTTCAGCAATTACAACAATTATTAATTCGATTTCAATTTTGATAGAAAATGACATATAGTAGTATACGATTTCGTAGTGCACAGTTACGAATGAACCTGTAAGATCACCGAAACAAGAAAATGCAGCAAACTGCGGAAGACGACATTAGAGCTTAGGCACATCATCAGCACCACGACAGCTGGATGTATCTTACACAACGTTACCCCCCCCCCCCCCCCCCAAAAAAAAAAAAGAAGCCATAATTTTATCACCTACATGATTCCAATTCATTTCCGTATACTAGGATGAAACACATGTCCTACTGCATTCATATTGCTAATAAGTAAACATTCATTTTAAATTACTTGATGAAACTGATATGCCTGCTAAAATGATATGGAACCTCATTACAATATCTTCAAAACGTTGGAAATTATGAGGAATATCTGCATCTGATATCATCAGATATAGCCTAACACCTGCCTTTACTGGGCAAATTAAAATACCAGTTAATTAAAAAGACTTCGCAATCCAGCACAGAACACCAGCTTAATTGTCATTTTATAAAATACGTCAAATTACGGTAAATGTAGCGATGGCATCGCAGACGAATCGATGTGTTTACTTCATAGCGCCAAAAATGTCCACACACAGATGCCCACATGCATGTATGCATGCACGAATTGCTGAACAGAAATTGTGTTCCAAAATACGCGTGATTGTGGTAAAATTTGCTTTGCATTCTGGGAACGTAAATTTCCATCGGCTCCGCCATTTTGGAAGGTTTTTAGATAATTTGAACATTTTACGTAATCTTCTCAAACCTAGCACATCGATTCATGTCTGATATACCTGTGGAATAGTCAAAGTTTCCCATCAATTCGAGAGATTTTATGTCAAGGACGAAGAAAATCCTCATTTGAAGTAGGTATCTAAACGTTTACATGCCAAAACGTGCGTCGATAGGTTGGCATGAAACCTCCATGAAAAAGTCAGCACATAGACATGTAGAGGGTTGGGGGCTTCGCCCCCAACACCACTGTAGGAACCCCCGATCGAAGCGATTACCGTAACGCGCGTTACGGTAATCAAAAACATGGCGGAAGGTGAGTCGGTTCGAATATAAACTGCGTTATTTGCGGGGTATCTCGGGTATATTATTGGAGTCACAGTGATACATATATATCAGACGTTGTGGTAAACAGATCGGTACTGTTTCTGAAACGTTTTGTATAGTTTGATGCGAGTAAGGAGAGATTTTAAAATTTGTTAAAGATTACCGT
The DNA here is from genome assembly GCA_949152475.1 of Terebella lapidaria. Classification (NCBI taxonomy): domain Eukaryota; kingdom Metazoa; phylum Annelida; class Polychaeta; order Terebellida; family Terebellidae; genus Terebella; species Terebella lapidaria. The sequence continues at coordinate 6,344,667 of OX424562.1, forward strand.
AACTTCTAGGCTTGATTACCGTAACGTTGGACGGCACAGTGAGGCAGATTACCGTAACGTGTTGTATTACAACGGGGCTGAGTTCAAAAACTCCCTTCTACCTGCACTCTACAAGGAGTGGAACAAAGATGTTACGTTCGTGCAGGTATGGGAAAAGAATATCTCTGAACCAATAGCATCAATATCTCTGAACTAATAGCATCAATCATTAAAGGAACATATGTAACTCATGACATTGTTTTTTCATACAGGGCCGTGCTCGGCATTCCCAGTCCCAGGGTTTGGTCGAGAGAGGGAATAGGACGATCCAGAAAAAACTGGCCGCCATCAAAGAAGACCTCAATCTACAGCCGGATGACCCGTTCCACTGGAGCCGCTACCTGTCCAAAGTGATGTGGGCCATGAACACCGAGGTCTGTGAAACAACGGGGACATCAACTTATAAACTTGTCTTTGGACAAGATCCCCTTGGCGCCATCGTTCCAGGATGTGGGGAGAGAATTATTACCGAAGAGCAACTTGACGCCATAACATGTGGAGATCCGGTATGTATGACTCCAGATAATTTTATGAAGCGCATATGGTACAAAGATATACTTTAATTGTTATATGTTGGTCGTGTGTTAAATATCAGGCGTATGCTCCGTTTTCAGCTCTCCCCCAGTTCAGAACCAGCAGAGCCACTACCAGACGAGATTGGGGCTGCAGACCCAGATGTACTGGATGACATCACTGGCTCCGTGGACCCGCATGATCTGCAACCAGGCCTTGAAGTAGATTCTGCACCTGTGGAACCATCGGTAATTATCATTATCATGGCTGCCTAATTACAAGTGGCATTTATTTGGTCAATGTTATAACATTTAACTGTGATTGTTCACTTACTTTACCAGGACTCTCCGCGACCAGCAGATACACAACCAGGGGAGATGATCCCTGTTCTCCCTCCGGTGCCTGCCCCGAGACGTAATAAATTGGCGCTCAGTAAACAGAACAAACACACACCCCAGGATGACCAGCCGGGGGATGAGGTAGGCATGTCGGGGAATGACAACGGTAATATTGATTTTGAGACTTGTTGAGGCAAAACTATAACTACATATTTATTTCGCAGGAACCAACCCCAGATGCAGGCGATGTCGAGGTACCCCAGGAACTGAACCGTCATCAACGGCTCCGGAAACGGGCCCACGAAGAAACCGTCAAGCAGGTGGAGCGGATGTCTCGTAATTACAACACTCGGAAACGCCATAAAACAGCGGTACGTGATTTTTTACATTACATTTAATGTAAAAAACATTTAAAAAATTACATTTCAGACTTTCATGATTATTGCACTTTGTCGTAAGCCGATCATCAGTTAGCCTATATCTCTTTTTACTACAGGACTTTGATGTGGACAACACAGTAACCGTTAGTGTGCCCCAAATCGATCGCACAGCCACCGATATGCGGCGACTACCAGCTGTCATAACCAAAGTTTCTGGCGAGAAGGTCAAGACTTACCAACTTACTACTGCTTATGGTGTCCTTTCCTCCCAGTTCCGTGGCGGGGACCTACACAAATACGTGGGCGACGTCACACCCAACAATGACAGCTATGTACATGTGCAGACAAGTCCCTCGCTATTATTTAATTATTACAACATTTCCACAACTATAAAAATATTAACAATATGTCCCCCGTCACCCCTTCCAGAACCATCTCACTCAGGGAGGCTGTTCGTCAACACAATAGCAACAACCGGTACACGCGGAAAAGTTGCAGATGTTCTACTTCTTGTGAAACTCGGAGATGCCCCTGCAGAATGAAAAAGATTGCATGTTCCACCCACTGTCATCCCTCTCATTCCTGCAGCAACAACACCCCCTCCGATACTCCGACTTCTCCTCCATCCAGTCCACTCCCCTCCAATCCTCTACGCCAACTGGGATCGGAGAGCGTTGACATCCTACGCAATAATGGTTGGCTCTCTGATCTCCATTTGACCGCGTTTTCGGCCTACATGAGAAGTACTTTCCCCGCCATTGGCGGGCTACAGGACACGGTGCTGCAGCAAGACCTGTCGTGGCCCAGTGCTGGGAGCGGTACCGAATACGTGCAGGTCAGTATTTTTCACTTTTGAAATGCACAATCGTAATTAGTAAAATCAACAAGTCGTTTATATTTCTAACTCTTTTCATGATATATTTCGTAGATCTTCCATGTTGATGGAGACCACTGGGTGCTCGCATCCAACATCGGGACCCAGACTCCGGATGAAGTAAACATCTTTGACTCCGCCATGGGAAATCCATCAGAGAGTACACTCAATCTACTCGCCAGATATCATCGCGCAGCAGGGCCTGTCCTGAAAGTCAACATAATGAACGTCCAACGGCAACCAAACTCCCATGACTGTGGGGTGTACTCTGTCGCTTCGGCTGCCACGTTACTTCAAGGACATGATCCCACCCAAGTGGACTATCTCGAACCCCGTGCACACATGCTCCGCTGTGTCGATGAAGGGGAGCTGACCCCTTTCCCCTCTGTGCCCAACTTCAGATCTCGTCGGGTGTGGAGATCGACATCTGTCCATGTGTACTGCATCTACCGGGGCACTGACGACGGTCAAATCATGGTACAATGTGACGATTGCCAGGAATGGTTCCATGTTCGTTGTGTCATGGGGGAGAGTGCTTCAGCTCCGGAGGGGGACTGGTTTTGTCACTCATGTTTCCCGTAGGCTCAAGTCGGACTGCACTTGTTAATTTTTTTCAAGAACTGTGTTTCTAGACTAGTGAATGTGTTTACATGCCCGTCGGATAGATTATTAGTGAAATTTCACAATATAAAATGTATGATTTTGTTGTTAGAGCTATATTACTTGTGTACTTCGACTGTATGCTACGTGATATCGTTGTTGCTGTCTTGATTCACTGATCGTGTATGATGAGCTCGATGCCTGGAAAATAAATCACATTTAAATATTCACTTGGGTTAACACATTAACACATCGCTTATAAAGTAACAATTCTCCAATTCCCATCCAAAGATCACACATCCCACCCAACCATTAAGATTACAATACTAGTAAAATAAAAAATATCACCGTTAGTGTTATTTTCAAGCAATACGCATCGGTTTATTTGCTTCGTATTTATGCCATGAGTTGCTGTAGCATTTTCAAATCGCGCGCTCGATTTCGAAATCGCGCTGCGCGATTTGTGAATAGTTCGCAGTTGCCATTGACAAAACGCGCAATGCCAGTCATTTTCAAATCGCGCGCCGATTTCGAAATCGTCGCGCGATTTGAAAATTTGCAAAACGCGCAGCGCGATTTCGAAATCGTGCCAATTGGCAAATCGCGCACAACATTACTACCCTGAAATCACTGGGTTTTCTCGCATATACCGTCTCAAATTAGCAGGAAAATACATGTATCCACATCAATAATGGTCGCCGAATGCATAAAATACAACTGATGTTGATAATATATTTGACATAAATTTCCCCAATTTAGATTCGCAATGCAGTGTCCTACAACAGCCGTTTGAAGCTGTGTTATCATTTTTGGTCAAACACGGAATACAGCACCACAGTGGGTCCAACAATGCATTGACTATCAGACGAAAATGCCTTAATCAACCAACCGGTGCCTTATCTGGTGTGCGTGCCAGTACAACATAAATTCTGGCTGAACTTCGATTCAGTAACGAAACAGAAATTAAATGTGTATCCCTCCCCCTCTTCTCTCTCAATTATGGACAATATACCATTCATTTTCAGTACATTTAAAGAATGTGCGTTGAAAATAAGATTTCATTAACTAACATCTCACAATGAGCAGTAGCGACAACCTTGATAGTACGACCTTGTATTTCCGTGTTTGTGTGTTCTTGTATTTCTTTGCTATTTTACAGCGACGATTATTTATATGAAACATAACCATGACCACATATTGGGTATTTAGGACAAAATGATAAAAACAACCTACCTCCACTTCTCCCTTCACAGAATATATACATTTTTTTTTATTAATTGTTATTGTATTCATATTATCAATGACTATTAACTACTACTTGTCTTACCGATAAAGTAAGTACTCAGGTCACGTCTTCGTCAGATCGCCATTTCTCGTCCACCTATCACTATTTTATTTATACGTGTATTTATTGTATATGTTGTATTTTTGTAGGCTTGAAAATAATGGTTTAAATTGAAAGTTACTATTGAATTGAATTCTTCCCGGGCATGTTTGCTGTAAAATAGATAATGTGCTGTTATAAGAATGATCAAGTGTTTGTGCGTCCTTTGGCCTTTGGGTACTTTCCCTGGCTGTGCACATTCACGTAAAATATGATTTTACATAAATAAGTTATCTCAACAGCCTAGGTTCCATCCTGACCAAGATTATTCTAAATTATGAGTCATATGCACTGGAGGAGGCAGCACACACTACTTTTACACTTGAGGTAGTCCGCTCCAAACATTGAGGGGAGGGGGTCAAAGAGTTTTTTTTAAATCAATAACTGTATCAACATAATCTAGCGCTTCAAAATGACTCATTGTATAGATTAACTGATCAGCATCCAAAAACTGAAGAGAAAATAGGGGGTCACCATATCTGTTCGCAGGGAAAACAAGATGCAAGATGTGAATATGGACACAAAAATGTGCAAAAATGACATATTTTATGTAATTTTAGGTAAATATTTGTGATTTTGATGGAATATGTCGAAAAAACCAGCACTGTTACCCCTACATTCTTTTCAATATTAGGATCTGATCAGTTACTCTATAAAATAGGTCAATCTGAAGAAATAATATTCATGAAAAAGCTTTTAAATTGTGACTCTTCGTTACCTCACTGTTTGTAGCGGACTACGTTAAATCACTTGAAATATGTATTTTGACATCTCCCGTTACCGTAATCAGTCCTAAACGTTACGGTAATCATAGCTGTCAAGCTTGAAGACGTTACGGTAATCCAGTGACATTTTTTCGCAGGCAAAATAAACGTACATACAGTAAGTTGAGACAATCGTCCAACTCACTGAATGTTAAACAATGTCCAAACTCCCATATGAAGGCTGCACGTTTATAAAACAAATCGTGATTTCTTTGGGAATGGACATGGACGATACGAAGCGACTGGCCTTCCGCCATGTTTTTGATTACCGTAACGCGCGTTACGGTAATCGTTTCGACTGGGGGTTCCTACAGTGAACACTCTAATGTCAAAAAACAATGATAGGCGAAGGTAATACATGAATTCGTGACCATGTGCATTCGCCTGCCCTGCTGTATGCTGCCTACCAAAACAGTATGATTGGGCACCGGCTAAAGACAGGGATGACAATGTGTCTGAACAATTCCTCTGCACCAAACAATTGTTGCATATAGAGCTGCATGCCATCCCATATTTACATTTTGTGATAACGCGCACACCTATTACAGACAATATCAATATTCAGTCAGATTTTGAATAAACAAACATTCTCTCTCCCTTCCCCGCAGGATGGTCCGTGGAGGTCTGTGTTGTCACTGATGGGTCTGGGACATTACTATCGTGACAGTCCGGGGTTGTATGTGCTGGTATTCTGGCCAGGGAATTCTATTTGGTTCGGGTTGATCCACAATCGGGAACCCTCGCTTTCTTGTGTGATTTCGACAGTTCATATTTTACAAAACCTAAAATAGACACATGTTAAAGTTTGATTTCACTTAATTTGTGTTTGTATTATCATACTTATTCATGAATAATAGAGTTTAGCAAGTTAACTCTTGATTTCCATGCACTTTATGAATAAATTTATGAAGGTGTTTTCATAAAATAACTTGTGACCTGTTGGGGGGTTCGGAAATCGCTCTGTCCTGCCAGTTGAATATGATTTTATCAGTTTATGTCGTGTTTCTTTGTGTTTTTTTCATTGAAAATAATAGGACTTATCTTTATTGATAACATCGTGCTACTTCTTTTACTCGCATGAAAATCAAATGCATTCTGTGTGATTCAAATTCAGACAAGTCCAACTTCCGGACGAGCATCGCCATCGGAAACCGCCATTTTGATCTCCTTGTTATGATATTTTGAGATTTGATCGTTTGTGATTTCCCTAAAATACTCGCCGTTGTTTTGAGGTAACTACGTTTACACATCATGTGCATGTCAAATAAAGGTGTATGAGTATATTTAAATAATTCAGGGTGTGATTTGTAATCGTAATTCGCTAAAAGAGACGACCGTCGGGCACTGAGTCTGACTCGCTCGACTTCCCATCTTCTGAATCTGAAAGTGAAACATCATCGTTCACACACCTGCACACAGCTGCAATCGCTCCGTCCATCTGTTCATTTCGGATATCGCTGTTTGCAATCATGACAGCAAATAAGTGTGAACATGCACGGACACTGTGACAGCAGCTGGGGAAAAGGAGCCCTAATTTGAAAGTTGTCAAGTCACTGTCCAGTCCTCAAATTTGATCACCAACAAGACACGTTGAACGTTCTCATGTCGTGAGTGACAAGACTCATGAGCATGATTCTATGTAGACAAACAATATCGTCTTCTCTGAGGGCCAAAGGCCTACGGCCCTCAGAGAAGACGATATTGTTTGTCTAGATTCTATGTGATAATGTCATAGCCTGCCCTATGGATTGGACTGGAGGCCCAGACGTATACGTGAGTTCGGAAATGTTTTCAGGTCAGGTCAGTGGAATTGGGTCAGGGTCGAGTGGTATAAACACAGCCAAACCATGCTGTCACGCTATCATTGTCGAGTCACTGTCACCAACACATTACTCGATTTCGCCTGTACAATACTAACCTCTTTGTGTACTTCGAGTTCACCGCGTCACTCACGTTTGAGCATGGTGTGTACGAATGTTTTGTTTATATATTGGCCATTTGACCTGACCTAGAAACATTTCCGAACTGGCTTATTGTACTAGTCTACTCTAGACATGACTCTAGATCTGTGCGACTTTGTCTTAGACGTAGAATAAAGTGGTCACTTTGGCTGACAGTTTGGGAGCACATGTAGGATTAAGTGCCACTCCGGGCAAATGTGGGCACGACCAATCAGCGGCATGCTATCTGCACTATGTGACCAGTTTTGAACCAATCAGAACCTCAGATTGCCTACGTTATTGTACATGCAACCCGCAGTTTGTTTTATAATATTGGTGTGGTGTGCCTGATTGGGAATAGCCCCAAAAGTGGCTCTCCAACCTAATTTTCGATATGGGGGGGGCCATCAACCGCCAATACCGATCACCAGGTTGAAGAGCTACTTTTGGGGCTACTGTGAACCCATTTAAGTTCGCTCCCATTAATGTTCGCATTTTTGAAAAAGCGACTGTTCGCTAACCATTTAAGTTTGCATTTTGTTCCTTTTATGTCAGTTTCAATGCAATTTTTAATGTTCGCATCCATTAAAGTTTGCGGTTTTGTTCAAAGAGCGAAATCAGCAAACTTGAACGGTAGCGACTAGCGAACATTAACGGGTTTACAGTATATTGGGAATGAATACATTATGATTTGGCTATGTTATAACATGTTTGTATCCTACCTGTGCCTCAGATCTATCATCAGCCTATGGTAGCAATTATAACTTTTTGCCAGTATTTGTTTTGTCAGTTACTATTTTTCAACTAGATATATCATGTATATCTGCATACATGTATATCTGTTCTTGACTCACTTGAATGCCTGGCAAGTTGCTTTTCAAAATATAGTTTCTCAATATTGCTCCATTTGGACCATATATGTTATTAGCAGGCGCGTAGCCAGGCATACGCTAATACGCTATAGCGTACAAAAATTTTAGCGTATATATCGTAAATAAATGAGACAGTAGCGTCTTCGTGTACATCTAAATTGAAGAAAAAAATGTCACGAATTTTCCGGATGATGAAATAATGCAAAACAACGTGACATTTTGAATATCGCTTCCGTGTTTCATTCCTCCATAGGTATTCATGGCCAGTTTCAAACAACTGTCTAAATAAACCAGATTGAAGTATTTCAGACCAACATGTACGGTCCACGAAATATAGAATGCTTCTAGGAGAAGGCAAATTCAAAAATTTTGTTGGGAGGCTTACAGTGCCCCCCCCCCCCCCCATTTCAATACTTATTTAGCATATGCTAGTGATCATCGACTCTAGTCGAAAGTCAGTCATTTGCTATGAAAATTCAAGCGCTCGATTATATATTTAGAGCTCGATTTTCATCAATGCGCTGAAGTACGGTAGTTGCTTTCCGATATCGTACCCATCTGCCCCGGTGCTGTGCATTTCGTACCATCAATTATTTGGATCCACGCATGTACTTAACGAAGGGCGAGCGTTATGATTTGGATCAAATTTAATGGAGTGCGAAGTGTTTGGTTGTGAGCACTGGGTGGGTACGATTAGTTAACTGGAAAAAAGATGGCAGAGAGCGTGAACTAAACTACAAAATATATTAGGTTACCGGACCTATGGTCTGATAACCTATTGGCATGGCGTTGCGTCCGTCGTCGTCCGTCGTCGTCCACATTTTAGGTTACCGGACCTATGGTCCGATAACCTATTGCCGTGGCGTTGCGTCCGTCGTCCGTCCGTCCGTCGTCGTCGTCGTCGTCGTCGTCTGTCCACATTTGTTATGCTAAGCGATACTTACCTCTGACTATGGGGGTCGTGTAAGTGGCGAGCCCTCATTCGCCAACCACACATGAAATATGGGTGAAAACTAAAACGAAGTTAGCTGGTCTGTTTAGACCCTGCTCTAGTAATGGTAGTTACCTGAGCAGTTCACCCTCCGTGTGGTAGCATGATCGTGCCGGTCCACTGCCTCCCAGTTCACTTTTGTTTTTGGCGAGCTCCTGTCAACACCTACTCTGCCGTCGCTCGCGTTTTTGTTTCTGAAGTTTCAAGTTGGATCTTTGGAAGTTTCTTCGCTGTGATGGAGGAGTTTTCTGTTTGGAATTGGACAAGAGTTTCTGCTGCACGAATCGTTTTCTTGCAAGCGCTCTGTCTGTTCGTCTCCTCGGCGCCGCGGATTTTGTGAATCTTGGACTGAGGAGTTTGTCTGTCTTCCGGACAAGCGTCGTTAGACAGGAGGGAGAAGCAAGCGTTCCGTGGATTCGCTGTCTTCTTCTCGTTGGATTCACTGGGAATTACGTCGGGAATTTGCAGGCCTCCATTGCCGCGATGTCTGCTATGCTGTCATCTTTAGTTGGGGGGGAGAAGTGCGGCTCCGTCTTCCCTACGCGCGCTGAGATGCCTGTCCCGTTCGTCTCCAGAGTGATTCGATTTGTCGACGGATGCTTCCTCGGTGGATTTCCGTTCCCAGGCTGCTGGGCCCGTCCAACGGGCCCGGACGCACGGCCTGCGGAAGGCAGGAGCCCCGTGGTTCGTTCTTAGACTGGACCGTCGTGTTCACGCAACCGTTCAGCTACCGTACGGCCAGTGGATTTCTACATGGTTAATGAGGCAGTTAACTACAGCCGCGGCAAGCCTCGGCACAGCCGTTTGTCCGTGACTCTACCGCCCGGTCTGATCTGCATGGGGAGTTGCCGGTGGCTTCTCCCTGCGACTCCTACAGGCTAGCTGCTCACCAGTCCATGACGTCGTTAAGCCGTGGCAGCCTAGGAGGTTTTCTACGACCGTGCGGCTGTCTACCATCTGTCTGCTTTTGCCAGCCGTGTTCTGCTCTGTGTCTCTACAGTCCTGTTGCAGCCTCGCGGGGTTTCTACTACCGGCCGTCCGTGGGTCCGTCCGTGGGTGATCGCCGGCACTGTGACCCCCCCCCCCCCCCGCCAGCGCTGCTGCAGGGGTTCTTCTGTTCGTCCGTCGGCGTTGCTAGCTGCTGGGAGCTACTGCACTGTTTATCTGATTTGCCGGCCGCTATATGCACAGTGTCTTACCAGCGCAGCTACAGTCCAGGGGTTTTCTACTGACCGGCTGTCGGCCGTCCGTCCGTACGCGCGTCTTCGTCGGCTCCATGACCCCCCACCAGCGCTGCTGCAGGGTGTCTTCTGTCCGTCCGTCCATCGTTCGTCTGCTGGTGTTACCAGCCGCTGGGAGCTACTGTTTCCAGTGCTTATGGGTTTCCTCGATGGATGTGCACCGTGTTAGATGGCCTCTCGCTCACGCCGTTCCTGCCTGTGGTGCTGCCATGTGATTGCTACCGTGGGCTGGGTGTTTGCTACACGTTCTTCCTCCTGAACCACAGGTGTGTTTCAGCGGTGGATTCCCGTTCTCGGGCTGCCGGGACCGGCGGGTCGGTCTTGGGCTAACAGTCTGTTGAAGGCAGGGGCCCCGTTGGTCGCGCTAAGTCTGGCCCCCGACTACTCCACCGTGCAGCTCCCCGACGGCGCTGTTGATGTACTTATTGTGGACAAGTCTCCAAGACCCGGGCCGTGTTCAGCACCGTGACGACTCCACTGCCCAGGTTTCTTCTCCGGCCGCTGCTGCCTCTCGCAGGTGTTCAACCGACCGTGAAAGTGATCAGCAGCCAGCGGTGGCCAGCTCGCGGGTCTCTCAGCCCAGTGTTCCACCCCGCGATCAGCCACCGGCCGACCGTCAGTCTGCGGGCGGTACTTCATCGGCTTCCAGCTCGAGTTCTCACCGCGGGTCATCTACCACGGCGGCTAGTGTTCTCCCGGCGGTGAGCCGCCCGTCCTCTCAGGCCGGTGTTCTACCCTGCGTCCAGCCACCGGCCGACCGTCAGTCTGCGGACCGTGGTTCGTCTGCGGGTTCTCACCATGGGGCATCTGCCACGGCGGCTAGTATTCTACCGGCGGTGAGCCGCCCGTCCTCTCAGGCCGGTGTTCTACCCCGCATCCAGCCTCCGGCTCGATGTCAGCCCGGGCCGTGTTCAGCATCGTGGCGCCTCTCCAGCCCAGGCTACCGCTCTTTCCAGCGGCGGCAGTGCTTCGCGGTTTTTTCACCTGACTGTGACCGTCAACTATAGCCAGCGGTGCCTAGCTCGTGGATCTCCCGGCCCAGTGGTTTTTCCTGCGGCCAGTCTCCGGCCGTCCGTCAGTCTGTGGACCGTTCGTCTGTCCCCAGCTCTGGTTTTCTCCGCGGTTCTACAGCCACGGCTGCTGGTGTTCCACTGGTGGTGGACCGCCGGCCTCGCCTGACCGCTGTCTCCATCCAGTTCGGCCTGCGGACCTACTCCGTTCTGAGGATTGGGACCGTCCGTCCGCCAGACGTGCGGATCGTTTCCGAGGTTGGGTTTTTGATCAGCGTCATGATTTTCACTTGGGGACCATGCGGGCCACGGGGACTACTTCTTTAGGGATTTGCGTGGCGGCCGCAGGGACCAGGTCTCGCACGTGGGCTTCAACCGTGGGCGGGCATCCACATGTTCCCTGCCTCTAGATGGAACAGGGGCATCTTTTCTGCGTGACTACCCCCGTCTTTTTCCCGGAGCCTCCAGTCCTGCTTCCTCCTTTTGTGGACCAGGAGTCGGATGAACCTCCGGTCTAGAAGCCCCGGGTCTCCAGTCCAGCCAGGTCGGCGGATACCTCTGTTACGGCTTCTACCTCCAAGCCAGTGTGCGTCTGGCTCTTTCCAGCTCGAGTGGTCGGCGCTGGGTTCGTCCTGGCTGCAAGCCACGGAGCAAGTGACTCAGAGTTCTCCGGGCTTCTTCAGTCGGCTGTTTGTCATCCCCATGCTCGCGCATGGCTGGTGACCGATTATCGACCTCAGTCCTTTAGACAAGTTCGTCCCCAAGGGGAGCTTCTCCATGGAGTGCTCGCGGACCGTCCTCCTGTTTCTCCGCAGCGGGGACTGGGTGACTTCCTTAGATCTGAAGGATGTGCCTTTTCACGTCCCGATTCATCCCTCGTCGCGGCCCTACCCTCGTTTCCAGTGGAGCAACGTGGTTCCGCGCTCTGTGTTTCAGCCTCTCCACCGCCCCTTTCCTGTTCACCAGGGGTTTTCAGTCGGTGTCGGCGTGGGCTCACCGCAGGGTCATTCGTCTCACGAGGTACCTGGACGATTGGCTAATTGCAGCCGCGGATCGGCAGACGGTGGCCTCTCACACGGACCTGGTCGTTCAGCTTTGTCAGCGGGTCGGTCTCTTCATCAATTTCAAGAAGTCCGACTTGGTTCCTTCCCAGCGTGTCACCTACCGCGGGACGGAAATCGACATGCAGTCCTTCCTGACCAGTCCGACGGTGGATCGTATTCAGCCTTTGAACGGTGTTCTACGGTTTTTTTTTCTCCTTCGGGGTTCCGGGCGCGGCGGTAGTCTTCCTCCGGCTCCTGGGCCATATGGTGTCGCTGGAGAAGATCGTCCTTGGAGCGCGGCTCCACATGCGGACGATCCAGTTTCATCTCAGGGATCACTGGGATTCCGAGCGGGACCTGTCGACTCTGGTTCCAGTGGTGGCAGCACTTCAACCAGATCTCCGTTGGTGGTCCGACCCTATCAACCTGCTGCAGGGTCACCCTATCCACGGGCTGGAGCCCGACTTTCTCCGGTTCTCCGACGCCTCTCACCTCGGTTGGGGTGCTCACCTCGGCGAGGATCAGGTCTCCGGTCTCTGGTCGGCAGCAGATCTTCGTCATCTTTCCAACTGGTTAGAGCTCAGGGCCGTTTGGTTGGGCCTGCGCCATTTCTAACGGACGGTTGCCGGGCCCACGGTCTTGGCCATGACGGACAACACGACGGTCGTCGGCTATATCAAAGACCAGGGGGGGACACGGTCAAGGGAGTTGAGCAACTTGACTCGGAAGATTTTGGAGTGGGTGGAGTCGCAGGGTGTCAGCCTTCTGGCCCGTCACATCCCAGGCTCCATGAACACCATCGCCGACGCCCTGTCTCGGAGGGGTCCGATCTCCTCGAACTGGTCTCTGAACCCCCAGGTTTGCAGTCACCTGTGGCGTCTTTGGGGTCAACCTCACTTGGGCCTGTTCGCCACATTCCAGAACAATCGTCTGCCTCTCTTTGTGTCCCCGTTCCCGGACCCTCATGCTTGGGCGGTCGACGCCTTCGCTCAGGACTGGTCCACCCTTTGGGCGTACGCTTTTCCACCGGTCTCACTGGTTCCCGTGGCTCTGCAGGGGATTCGATCAAGCACCGCTCAGATCGTCCTAGTGGCTCCCAATTGGCCCGCCAAGGCGTGGTTCCCGGAGCTTCTGGAGTTGCTGGTGGATCTGCCTCGGGTTCTGCCACGGATCCCCAGCCTTCTTCGTCAGGGTCGTCAGTTCCATGAGATTATCAGGCGTTCATTCAGAAATGCTGGATTTTCGAAGAACGCTGCCAGACGGATGTCCAGGACAGTTAGGTCATCCTCAGAGTGCCTGTATCAAGCCAGGTGGAGAGTCTTCTCTTCTTGGTGTAGTCGACGGCAAGTTGATTCATGCCGTCCCCCTCGCCCTACGGTAGCGGATTTCTTTGTCTGGTTGAGGGGCAAGCGCAAGCGTGCTCTCACTACTGTGAAGGGATACCGTGCGGCGTTGACCAATGTGTTGGCTTCTCACGGTTTGGATATCTCTTCTTCGCGGGAGATTTCGGCCCTGTTCAAATCCTTCGCTCAGGATTTGCCTCCGGTCTTCCTCGCACCAAAATGGGACTTATCTTTGGTCCTTTGAAGTCTCAATGAATCTCCGTATGAACCTCTCGAGGAAGCGGAGCTTCGTTTTCTCACCCATAAGACTGTGTTCCTGTTGGCCCTTGCTTCCGCGAAGCGGGTCAGTTGGCTTAAGGGACTGTCTGCGGAGGTGTTACACCCGGAAGGTTGGTTTTCTGTTACCCTTCAGTACTATCTGGGGTTTCTGGCCAAGACCGAAACTCCTTCTGGCCTGGCGGCCGGGATGCGAACGTTCTCCGTCCCTGCCTTGTCTCAATTGGCGTATGACTGTGGGGAAATGTCCCTGTGTCCGGTGCGTGTTCTACGTCTGTGCCTGTAGAGGACTTGGCCTTCACGACCAAGCGACTCAGGTCTCTTCCTCCCACTTTCAGCGTCGCATGGTCAAGTTTCCAAGAATACGATTTCTCTTTGGATCAAGGCTGTTGTCACGCGTGCCTATCGTCGGGATCGCCACGACCGCCATCAGCTTTACGGTCGTACAGCTCAAGAGGTCCGCGACATCTCTACGCTGTGGTCTTGTCGCCCACAACATGTCTCTTCCTGATCTCTTGAAGGCAACCACTTGGAGGTCGCACTCTACGTTCTTCTCGTTCTACCTGCGGGATGTGTCTCTCCTCGCTGATGATCTGTATCTTCTGGATCCCATCGTCGCGGCTCAAGTCTTCGTGCGTCCCACTGCTTCTTCTGCCAAGAGTCCAGGGGGGGAGCGCCGTGTCTACACCTAGCTACGGCTCATCGCCTCTCAAGGGACTCGTCGTTAGAGATGTAATCTCAGATTCTTCTGGATTACAATATATCTCTGAGTATACTTTTAACCTCCGAGCTACTCTGTGGTTATTAGTATAATAATTACTATAGGAAAGGAGCAGGTTCCTTTTCTTTATACAGTAATTATTGTCACTGGTATTTTGCATAGTTCTCATCCTTCTACTTTTAGGGGATGATCTTGTGCAAAGCGTACTTTCTCTCTGAGGGGGCCCACCACCGGCAGGCCATTCCCCATAGTCAGAGGTAAGTATCGCTTAGCATAACAAATCAAAAGTTTTAAATTAACTTTTATTTTTATACTATGCATACTTACCTCTGACACAGGATGGTCCCACCCTCCTCCCCACTGATTATCTTCTTCTCTTTTCGGAAGATAAACCTTCAGTGATCAAGTTCTACTACTCAACAAAAGTGAACTGGGAGGCAGTGGACCGGCACGATCATGCTACCACACGGAGGGTGAACTGCTCAGGTAACTACCATTACTAGAGCAGGGTCTAAACAGACCAGCTAACTTCGTTTTAGTTTTCACCCATATTTCATGTGTGGTTGGCGAATGAGGGCTCGCCACTTACACGACCCCCATAGTCAGAGGTAAGTATGCATAGTATAAAAATAAAAGTTAATTTAAAACTTTTGATTTTTATCTTTAAAGTTTACAGACCAATCTTTCTGAAAATTTGGGAAAAGATACCTTGGAATGATTTGAGAAGGAGGTATTTTTTAGTTTTTTGATTTTTTAATTTTTTTCAAAATGGCGGCCGTTTTCAGCGAAAAACGGTCTATTTTGAACTTTGGCGGCCATTTTCTCGAAAACTGTCTGATCAGTTTTGAGATTTTTGTTTAAAAAGATTCCTCTTATATACCTCTGTGACGTGTATAAATTTTGTTGCCCTTGAATCGTCGATCTCCGTGTGGCGGCCATTTTGAATTTTTGACGAGTCGGCGAAAAAAAAATTTTTCGCCCCAAATCGCATTACTATCCATTTTGGGCCATTTCTAGGCAAAAAAAAATTTTCACCCTTTGAAAAAAATTTTGGACTTAGAAAATTTTCGGCACTTTTTTCCTTCATAATGACAGCTGTCAGGACTGTACTCGTAGAACACTTGAAGATAGAGCTTAGAAATTGGCACTTTCAAATGGGAAGTCATATATGGCGATTTGTGTGGTGACCTTGAATTTGACCTTGGATGACCTTGAAAGGTCAAAACAGCCATTTTGGGGTCAAAAAATGCCCAAATTTGCCTCTATAGATGAAATGCTTTAGAGCTTATGTTTGCATTATGAACATATAGGAAGACATATATGGCACAACTAATGATGACCTTGAACTTGATGTCAGATGACCTTGAGTGCCAAATGTCTATATATCATGAACATATAGAATATCAAATGCCGCACACATACATGTAATGGTGACAACGAAGTTCACATGGATGACCTTGATTGGTAAATCTCAAGGTCATATGTTCACACTGCGAAACTTGATTGGTAAATCTCAAGGTCTGTTACCTGCCAATGCTGCCATGGCCAAACAAAAATTGTCCGGTAACCTGTCTTAGCCTTTGGGCTAATTTTTTATCTTTTTTGTTTACGGGCGAATTTTTCTGAAATTTTGCACAAAAATACATAAAAATAATTCAAGAAGGAGGTATTTTTTAGTTTTTTGATTTTCGCATTTTTTTCAAAATGGCGACCGTTTTCGACGAAAAATGCCTGATTTTGGACTTTGGCGGCCATTTTCTCAAAATCTGTTCAGTAACTTTTTTTCTTTTTGATACATAAGACTCCTCGTATGTACTCCTATGATGTCTATAAATTTCGTTGCGCTTGAATCGCTCGAAGTGGGCCATTTTGGCCCAAACTCGGCCCAAATGGGACTTTCCCATGTTAAATTCTCCTATGCTTTATAATGGGACACATTATGCCTAATATCTCACTTGATATTGAGATTAGAGACTAGGAATCAATTGTGGACATATAGGAAATGATATATGCTGAATATTCTCGTGACCTTGAATTTGACCCCTGACCTCAGTTTCAAGGTCAGAGCACAAAATGGCTTATATCTCGCTTATTATCGACTCTACAGCTTAGGAATCAATTGTGGACATATAGGAAATGATATATGCTGAATATTCTGATGACCTTGAATTTGACCTTCGACCTCATTTTCAAGGTCACAGGACAAAATGGCTAATATCTCGCTTGTTATCGACTTTACAGCTTAGGAATCAATTATGAACATATAGGAAATGATATATGCAGATTATTGTCATGACCTTGAATTTGACCTTTGACCTCATTTTCAAGGTCACAGGACAAAATGGCTAATATCTCACTTATTATCCATTTTACAGCTTAGGAATCAATTGTGGATATATAGGAAATGATATATGCTGAATATTCTCGTGACCTTGAATTTCACCTCTGACCTCATTTTCAAGGTCCCAGGAGAAAATGGCTCATATCTTGCTCCTCTATTGACTATATGGCTTGGGAATCAATTGTGGACACATAAAATGATATGCACTGAATATTTTGATGACCTTTGACCTTTGCTTTCATTTTCAAGGCCACATCAAAAAATTGCTAATATCTCTCTGATTATTGAATTTACAGCTTATCAATCAACTGTGGACATGATATATGCTTAATATTATATATGCTGAATATTCTTTTGACCTTGAATTTAACCATTGACCTGGCTAACATCTAAAATATTAAACATTGTCCGGTAACCTATCTTTGGCCCTCGGCCTAATTTTCATATTAGTAAAAACTGATTGACATTATCTAAACCGATTATTAATCGATCATCGGTTACTTTCATCAAACCGATGATCGATTATGAAATCCAAACCGACTCCCATCACTAGCATATGTGATTTCAAACCCTGGCTATGCGCCTGACTAGTATTTTATATAGTTTGAATGATAACATATCCAAACATCTAGGCTAAGTAGGTATCCGTGTATTTTAATTAAACACATGTTTCCATTCATCAATTTGATTTTGGCATACTAGTATAAGTCTTTCAACAATTAGCAACATGGTTTGAATCACTAGCTGATATCATTTACAATTGTGAGCCTTGCATGACTGAAATTGTAGGGTGCAAACTGTTTAATAGACTCTATTAATGTTTTTGGTGGGGTTAAATACATGCAGAATTACCAACTGACATTTCTCAAAGCGACATGCATTTAAAACTATAAATGCTTCAATATTCCAAAATCCTTCACCACCAGTGGGATTCACAATGTGTATTAGAATAGAATGTGGATGTCACTGTGATCATTCTCTCTACAAGTTTTATGCTTGTTTGGTTGCAATACATGAAATTACCATTATTAATATTCTGTGGTTTGTCATCGTGTATATATCTAAATTTAGATTTTATTAGATTTAAATTTGCAGCTTTAGTAACAAAATCCTACCAAGTCGTGATCAGTGTGACGTGTCATTTGATACACTGCATTCATTCATGAATCATGAGATACATTAGTACAAAATTAATGTCAAATGGAACTGGTAACGTAATATTGAGCACTGTTTAACATGTATTGTACATGTTGAGTTGTTGACAGATATGATTCATTTCTATCCTTCCAATATATTCACATTGTCATTTCAGTCTTCACAGTCACAGAATGATGAAGTCACTCAAGCCAAGCTCCAAGTAGAGAGACAATGTCCGATCAGGAGAGATCACCCATGCCGGACCTAGGTGCTAGCCTGTGTGTGGAGGATAGGGCTTCACACCTGGAGGCCGGGAGCATGGCTGACACCAGTGATCAGGTCAGTTTAAAATAAACATGATGTGGGCCAGTTGTGTATTGAAATTTTTTGCTGTTTTGCGAATTTGTGGTGGGATTTTCCCATGACACTTGTTCTCCCCAGTTTGTCTATTTGAAATGTAATTGAGTAGCCAGGAAGTAGGTTGATTCACCCAAACTGCCCAGTTGGTTGATCATTTGACTATTTGGGGGGGAATTCCACAATATTCTAAAAGTATTGGTGACAGGAAGTGTAAGAAAAATACATGCGGGAAAAATTCCAGTAATCATGCTACACATGTGCAACATTGTTTGAAAGACTGACATGTTATGTTACTATAACTATATATGTTTGTTTTCCACTCCTGATTTCACAAAGTATCTATATTTCCGAACCTGTTTCTTGTTTCCTAAATAGCTGTCTCAGCTGGCAAATGGCCCTCGACAGTTTACTTGTTCGTGGCTGATGTGGTCATGTCCGTGGTTTTTGCATGTCTATGCGCTTCTTCGGAGGGGAAATCACGAATGAAGGTTAAACAGAGTAAATATAAATCTTGTGGTTTGCGACAAGGGGAAACACACATGAAAGGATCTATTCATGAAAAGAGCAACTTTGGTTTCAGAGAGTAACCCAAACCCGTCAAATGTTAATGTTGTGTATAATTTCCACATTTGAGAAAGCCCGATGAAAGAAGGCTGTTTTCCACGTCTGATGACCCTGAAGTTATACAAAGACGTCCTAATTTGCATACAGCTTTCAGCAGCTCATTGTTCAGAGGGACTCAATAGGGTATAAAGGTGTTTAGATTGTTGGTGAATCAGTCCAATTTACAACAAGGAATTTCTTCTATGGCTACGTGTGAAAGTGACAAAAGGACAGAACGTGTATGATTCGTGATCTTTCCATGAAGCTGTTTACTGATTTTCCTGGGAGCATTTATTTCAATCTAAATACTTACAAGTAAGAAAAAAAATGCCCACCGTTTTGCATTGATAATAAATACCTAAATACAGACAGGCTATTCAAAATGAACATGTGTGTTTTATGCAGCAATTTGGTGGAAACAAAAATCTCTTTTTTTTTCTCACACATGAAATTTGATCTAGAACGCCATGGATACAACTGAACAACAAAGCAGGAATTTCTTTTTTCCCATGATAGGGACAATAGTTTGGCCACCGTGATATTGCTCGGTGCCCGCGTTTGCCACAAAGTGAGCAGATGGGAGTTACGCCGGGGTCCCGCCATAGTTTCTGTCGATTCACGCAGAAGCCAGCTGTCAGCTCCCTCGAAATTCCTTGTTCAAATATTAGCCGACAAGTATGGAAAGCTAACAGGGATCATTTTGGGTGAGTGCCCCTTTGAGTGGTCGATTGGCGAAGGCTTACATGTTTAAATGAAGTATTAGTCCTTGCCTGCGCCTTTGTTGAGCGCTGTTCGGTAGCCCTTGTGTTGGTTTGCGTGTTGTAATATCTTCTATGACGCCCTGCTTGCACAGATATTTTGGGGGCATTAGGGCCTGGGGTTTACAAGTGGGATGGGGGTAGTCTTATAGTGGTAGTGTTGAGTTTGTGGTGACAAGGGGAGGGGGGAAGGGGGAGGGTCTTATGTAAGGAGGTACACAAACAGTATGAACTGGGCTTTCGAGGCAGAGTGATTTCTATTGAGATGATTTTACTGATTAAGTTGAATTGATCACGTTGACAAATAGTTTTTGTGGATGATTGTTTGCATATAAGATGTCTTTGTGGCAGTTACAAGAAGTAATACTAGTAAATTGACACATGCATGCAGTTTGCACCTGACAACTAGTGACAAGGTGGATTAAAAAGTTATTATGAAACAAAGAAAAATAGCAGGGATGAATGTTTTGCCACGGTCAAAAATTTATTAGGTAAAACTTTTGTAGTATTTTGAATAGCTAACCAAGTGCACATAGAAATTATGCTGAGCAGTCTTCCGAGACAGAAAATTCTCCAGTCATCGAGACTTTCTCATGGTGGTAGAGCAAGTGGTTTTTTTCCATCTCAGATTTTGGAAAACTCCCCAAGTCTATGGCAGAACATGTGTGTGTACACTCCACAACCTGAAAAAGATTTTTTCCCCAAGTTTCTCCACTGATTTCTCTTTAGCGTTCACACAAAGTTTGACTTTCTTTCGACTACACAACATTACAGAAAGCAGGTTCCCAACACGCCTTCGACTTGTTTTATGACCCTGTGTGACTTTAATAGGGTCGCTGTCATAAATGTCTGCCTCTAGCGTAACTCTAAGCTTGGTAGAACGATTCGGGTTTTGTACTTAGGTCTATAGGTGGGTGGGCTACACCTTCAGGCCCATTATACCCCTCCCCCCTCCACCCTACCCCCAGTCCCTTTAATTTTTCTTGCACACAATTCAACATGCATCCTTCACTGTACATTCACTGTAGAGTTAGGTCTACACTCTACAGATCTATCAGGTACCTTGTGGTCCAACATTAGCCTCGGGCTTGAACTGACTTGTACCTTTGAGTTCAACTGGCCGCCTTGTTTGTCACGAGATACCAAATCACAGACAGTGATTACCGGTAGTCGGAGGAATTTCATAGCAGCAAAATCAGCAGGCTTTCCGCAGCAGAAAAAACAAACGGGCGGTCAAGACTGGTCAGGAAGACGATACCACTGACGATACACATCGCCACGGTAACCAACCTGCTGAGATAGCTCACGTGTCCAATGTCCATCCTAGACAGCCGAGAACAGAGAACGGATCAGATCAGACCCCCAGCCTGCCCCCTATCTCAAGTTCTCATCAACCAGGGTCATCAAGGACATTCTCTCTCGTCTGAGTCTGAAATTCCCTACGCGAAAACATCTCGGATGTAACAGAAACGCCAGACAGGCCACCACCGTGCGCATGTGATGTTTTCTTCTAGAACTTCAACCGGGTCTTTTGGACTATGATATCCATAAAACTGGCGATGTGAATGAACAAAAATACGGATTAAAATTTTGTGAATGGAAAAACTAGGATTCAAACGGAGAAAGGCAGAGTGTATTGTCATATGATCAGCATAAGTTGGATATATTTTCATGAAAGGTGATATATTTGTGCTCTGCCAGATTTGAAACTCAGAAATTAGATACAGTTACTTAACATGCTTAAAGTGAAAGTTGACCCCTTGCCGAGTGAATTACTAAGTACAGGGGTCTACTGTGCCTGTTTTAATATATGAGCATATGTTCTGAAATGTGTGTCGAGTTGCTGCTGTGCTGAAAAATTACCTCTCTATACTCTGATTTTTCTAACTTGTTTACACCGGCTTTTGACGATATCTTTGCGACGTTAAATGGTATCGTTTTATAACTTGGCATACCTCACCTCGGAGACAAACGGCAATGTTCTACCAAATTTCAGACCTCTATCACAATAATTGAAAAAGTTGGCAATCTACCCCAATGTTAAATTTCACCCAAAAACGGGATCTCGAGAATCTGAGCTTATTTGAGGATTTGATCCTGTTTACATCCACCAGGATTCGAAGTATTGTTGTAATTTTAGACCAGATGATACATTGGGGTGTATCCTACACAAACATGTTGATTTTGAAAGATTGCACTACTACAAATCGAGCAAATGCACGAAATTGTGTGCGGACCCAGAAGTCAAATGACAAGGCTAAATTTAACGTTGGGGTAGATTGCCAACTTTTTCAATTTTCGTGATAGAAATCTGAAGTTCGGTAAATGATTGCCGTTTGACTCCCAGGTGAAGTATGTCAAGTTATAGAACGATAGCATTTAGCATCGCAAAAATATCAGCGAAAAACTGTGTAAACGAGTTAGAAAAATCAGAGTATAGATGATGTTTTGTGTGTTTTGCATGTATGTACCAGTGCATGTATTACCCGTATTATTACCGAATACATGCTTACTGATAAACATTCAACATCAAATGATAATCTTACAATGGATCACACATATATGTATAAATATAGCCGATATTATTGTATAAAAGGCATTTGTACAGTACTTC
This sequence comes from Terebella lapidaria, assembly GCA_949152475.1. Lineage (NCBI taxonomy): Eukaryota > Metazoa > Annelida > Polychaeta > Terebellida > Terebellidae > Terebella > Terebella lapidaria. The sequence continues at coordinate 6,366,809 of OX424562.1, forward strand.
ATGTACGTAGGTACTTGCAGATATTATTGTATAAAAGGCATTTGTACAGTACTTCATGTACGTAGGTACTTGTAGGTACTTGCGTAAATGTAAATGTTATGATACTGTAAAGCCACAAATTATTCGCGACCTTTTATTTTTGCGAATTAAAGAAATCGCAAAATTAAATGGACGCGAAACATTTCTGATGACAAACCCACATTGTTATGAAGAAATTGTTCAAGACGACCAAACCGCGAAATTAAACGGCCGCAAACATGGCCTGATCGCAAAAACGCGAAATTTTGTGGCAGCGAACTTAAATGGCTCTACAGTATCTCCAAAAAAGATATATTTCTTTCTTTATCAAAAACAAAAGTGATGGAGTCTATTTCAACATCAGATCGTGAGTGTATGTATTGACCCAGTCGTTTTAAGTGCTCTGATACTTCAGGTGGTTGCTCAACATGTATATTGCTGTGAAAGGCCTTCACCAGTCTGCAAGTTTATCTGTACACCTTTCACTGTTTTATGAGAATGTTGAGCCCAGGAAAATAGTCATGCTAATCAAGTGCAGACATTCAGATGAAACCAGTCTGATATATCTTGATTAACAAGCAGTCAGCCAGGGTCCCACCTCTGATGATTCGGCCAGTGCCCAGGCAATATAACTGTTTACTGAGTGTAGGCAAGAGAGAAGTGTCATCATGGTCATCCAGTCTGGTGATAATGTCTTGTTTTCCCCAGTCGTCTTACTTGAGTCGTAAAAATGACACTAGGAGATCTCGGAGACATTGCACCCTGGTTCCAACGTCCCCACCCCGATTCCACCCACCTCCCAGGCCCACATTTTCCTCCCACAACCCCCCCCCCCCCCCCCCCCTTCCTCCCAAAGTTATTTTTACTTCCAGGTTTCAATCAGAATTGCCCATGCCACGCCATTCATCCAAGCACAGACTGCAACAGACTGGGTCCTGGACAAGTGTTGGCCGTTTTATATCCTTCCTCCTTCCATGTTTCCCACAGCCATTGATGCTTGGGGACGGACGGGAGCAGCACTTTATGCAACCCATAAAGTCTCGGACATGTCCAGGGCTGACTTGCAATAGTCTCGGCTTGTCTGACTAGCTGATATCCGTGGAAGAAATGGTCTCAGGGAAAACGTCTTTGCCTTGCCACGTGTAGTGTCAGAATGCTGCTGTAAAATTAATGTTGGAAGAGTGGGGGGAGGGGGGGTGGGTCTATACAAGAATGGAACTGGGAATAAATCAAGGTGGATGATACAGTGATAGCTTTGCTTGCCAACTGCTCCCTGGGTTTTGTTCGCAGTCAGTCCCTGGCTGAAGTAACTAGGAAGGCTCCCACAGCACTTGTTCCAGGGTAACTCGATGGAAGGAGTAACTGAATCAGTAGATTAGCCCCTGTAACAACATTGTCCCGAGTGCTGGTATTCATAGATCCTTATGCCCTTGTTGGCAGCGCAAGAGCCTCAGCAATTGGGATATATGGGATTGTAGCCACTGCCCTTGATTCCATCAGCTTTTCCACCAGAGGTTCCTTCCCCATTTCCCATCTTGCCATCTATCCATAGATACTGGTTTCCACCCAGCTGAAGTGATCCAGTTTATGCCCTGCACCAGGGCCTGGCAATACCCATCTCACACATGGAAACACGTGCTTGGATTGCTATAATCTTTCCATGTTGTAGCAGCCGAGCTTTCTTGTATCTGCAGAGACCGAGCAATTCTTTGGGTAACTTAGAACAGACAGGAAAGGAGATGGATTCAGGAGTCTTGATCTTCTAGGCAATTTTATGAACCTGCTGTCCGTCAGCCGCTTTCGCCATTACCCGCGTAGCAATCCCGGCTTTTGTAAAAACTCCTCACCACAAATTTCGCACCCAAAAGCCCACGGCCACCGGCCAAAGTGCTTGATCTTTAATTGGCGCCCTCACAGCGTTCCACCATCACCGTGGAACCATAATCTTGCGGGTGCGAATTCATAACCGGTCATTATCGGAATTGTTACGTGCCGATGGCGGATAACAATGTTGCCCGCGAGAAGCTTTTGTAGTTAACCATTCTCCGCCGAGATATTTTTGGCAGCGATTACAACCCCTGCCATGCACAAGTGCCTTGTAGTCCAAGCAAGCAACGTTCTATAGGGGGGAGGAAAAAAAAAAACGGGAGAAAAACTATAGCCTCCCGCGTTGGGAACCCAGACATGCCACCGATCTATCGCTCGCTCTCGCTCACTTGGGCAGCAGCCCCCATAGATGCAAGGCGATTTTGTTGACATTTCACTGGTTAGATACTGACCTGAGGCAGCCACCCCCCACAAACCCGACAGCCCCCACCCATAGACATGCTGTGGGGTAGGAGGTAGGCAGGTGGCCCATCAGCTCAGCTAGAGGAGTTCCCAGCCCAGCCAGTGAGAAATCTGCCCCCACTTAGGGACAGAGCAACCATGTAGAGGCCTGTCAGTATGTTATGGAGAGAAACTCAGCGTCAATTAGCTTGAATGAATGTCTTCATTTATGATACCTGGATGGTGAAATACCGCTGGACATGGGATAATGTTCGTGTAGGATTCTTTCAGGGGATTACGCCAGTCAATTAAGGGAATAAAAACATTGCACATAATTTGTTCATCTATGGAATTGAAAGGACCTGGATATGTTGGATATTTTCGTAAGTATCATATGTTGCCTCATCTACTGCAAGTAAGGAGTGTACACGCCGGGTAGCAAATGTCCAGGGTTAACTTGGAGGTTCCTATATTTACCTGATCTATGTCCACCAGTGAGTGATCCCCACCCACTGTGAATACTGGTAGGCAAAGGCCTCGTTACAGGGTGATGTCCTGGACTTCAAGGCCACATAATTAGCATTTCATTAAGTGTATCAACCCATCCTTGCCCATGCCCAATTGAGCAGCTACAATGCTAGGAAGATATTGAATGTGTGGACGTGATCTTTTTGAGAGTTCGTGAATTTAGGTTTTCAAAGAGTGTGCAACGTTGAAGGTCATTGGTCAAATTAGATATTCGAGCTTCAAATAGCTTGCCATGAATAGGAAGTGCCATTTTGATCCACAAGTTCTTGTGTTGTTGTGATTAACAACAAGCTCAAATAAAAAAAGGTTTGTTGTGAAAGCAAATGGTGCATACATGTACAATGTAGCCAAGGAAGAATAAGTGAAAGGAACACCGCTCTTAGGGCAGGATCTGGGTTGATAGCATCTCCGAGCTCCTTCCGTGTTTCAGTTCCGTGATTGTAAACAGGACTGCCAAGGAGGTGTAATGTACTTCGTCTGGTGCCAACGCATTAACCTCCCTGCAAATCTGTTGTTACTCAGTCAGACCTTACACATCTTCATCTTCACTGCCTTCTTTTCCCACAGGCTGCCATCGTGCGGCTTTCAGTTTTCCCCATAACTAGTGGATTCAATGTAAGCACACATTGATTCCATCCCGTCGCATAAAAAACGGAACCAATCCCAAAGATCACTGGAGCCTGTCACGGCAGATTTGATGTCATTACAACGGAGAGACGCTGCCAGGCTGAAAATCACCAGTTACTAGCAATCAATATTATAAGGACTTGTGAGCCAATATCATCGAGCAGGGAGGGGATAGTGTATGTATAGACCCCTGGAAGTCACTTGGAGGCCGTCCCCCACCTATAAAGCCACTACAGGCCTAGGACATGACGATGATGATGATGAAGTAGGCGTCCATTCCCATGTTTACATTGTAAAGGTATCAGCTGTAAGCCATTCAATGTCACTTTGAGGTCACTGATTGATTGGAATACAGAGGCGATCTCTGGCGCCTTATTGTGCGGGAATCTTCCAAGTGATCTCCATGGCAACGTGACATGATAGTGTTCATTATCCACAGTGATCATGATTACATTGTCGCACGTCCTATCATGTGACACCCATTGCGTGCTACAGCATGTACATAATAAAGGAAGGACTTGATTTGTGGCTGAAGCAAGTCGACTGCATGTAGCAGTCTATACTCACTGGGCTACCATTAGGGCAATATCACACAATCAATAGTGGTACCGGCATGTCACCCTCTAGATCATATGGGCGACGCGTGTTAAGGCATTACGTACACACTCCCAACAGTGGCTCTACATTTAATGTGCCGCCGCCTGATCACAGTTCATCGTGAGACATGGACCAGTTAGTATCAAGGATTTAACCATGATTTATAGTCGCGGCTCTTACGCGTGCCGTCTGAGTCACTGGAGTGCAGACGTAATGGCTGCGGAAGTCTCGGGTTTTGGACTGAGTCACTGACTGCTAGTGATGACTACAATCACGATCGCAGTTCCTTCTGCATGTGGTCCTGACTGATGAGCGGTCAAGTGCGGGATTTATTTCAGAGCAGACGGGGTGATAAACGTTAAGATTTATCGCTGTGCCTCAGCGGATGATGCCTACAGTGGATTTATGTTTGCCACCAATGATGTCAATGTGGGCAGCAATAACTGGATGCCTACTGGATATTTTCTAATTTACTGACTTTCCATATTGACTTTTCATTGTTCTGATGATTTGCCATTTATTTCGACAGGTGAACACCAAGAGCCCAGCAAAGGACACTACACCTCCAGAGTGTGACCAGAGGCTCTCTCCGAAATCGCCTGACCGCGATGCCGACATTTCCAGAGAAAAAATGGGTAACGTGGAGTCCGCAAGCCAGGAGTTGATGATTGACGAGCACTTGAACAGTGTAGCCAGACGCAAACTAGCCCAACGAGTGGCTGATGGTGACCATGGATCTCACATCGAGTTACTAGACGACCAAGACGTTCCGGACCTTGGGGACTGCCTGACACTCGTCAAGGATTCGAGTAGTGGCGATAGTCCACCAGAGGGCACCGGCTCACACGACAGTCTCCAGGAGCTTGACCAGGATGACTTGGCTGCCTTGCTGCCAGATGTCCCGAGTTCTCCGGCCCTCCCCGAGGTCTCGCCGTCCCCTGACGACAACGAGGGTCACCCCAGCCTCCTGGACGATGTGGGCTCAGATGCTGGGTCAGATGGCAATCAGGATGGAGGCCAGGTTAGTGAGAATGTCTAACATTGAAAGTGATCTCAAGTGGCAAAATGTAAACGGCCACAAAAAGTAATTCTATTTGACAAAGGCTCTATGCTTAACAAAACTTTCACACTTTAGTTGGACAGCTTATTCTCGAATTAAAATGTGATTATTGCTGGTTTTGTTCCTGTAGAGCCTTCGTTCAGCGTCATCACCAGACCTGTCGTCATCTTCTCAGTCGTCACCTGAACCTCGTGAGGAGCTCCCATTGCACAGGGATGACAGTCAGCAATGCCAGGATGTAGATGATATCCTCCTAGACCATGTGGATACTCGTGAAGTAGTGTCTAATGGTCCACATCTGGAGACGGTCGACAAACAGGCCAGCATTAGCGGAGGTTCTCATAGCTCACATGCTCAGTCCAGTTCACAGATCGGAAAGCCTGGTGGTCATAATGGTGGTAGTTCAGGAAAAATGGATAAAAGCACAAGTCATCAACGCCCCTCATCAAAACCTTCCACATCATCATCAGACTCGAGGGGTCTGGAGCATGCCAAAAAGTCGAAAGCAAAGGCAGTTGAACAGCCAGGGCTCCAAGGTGCTGCACCCATCAAAAGAAAACGTGGGCGGCCTCCAAAGAAAAAAGAGCCATCAATCGCTGTTGATCCTTGTACCTTGAAGAAAAGTGCCAAGAAAAAGTCAAACCCTCACCACTCGCAGCATTACGTCGTTCCAGAATCTCTCAGTCGTAACTTGGACATCTTGCCAAATGTGTCCCCTGACAGCGGTATACAATCAAACAGTGGCTCCCCAGCTAACTTTGGAGCTGAGACGACAAGCCCACGACAAGTCCCTGGCTCGTTCGACCCTGATCCTGGTCCCCCTGTACTTGAAAACATGAATGACCTCAGTCCTGAGCTTCGTGAAGGTCATGAGCACAGTGAACACCCTGTACTAGTGCCTGTACATGACCAGGTTTGGGCCACAGGCAAAGACACACAGTCGCCGCTAGCGAGATCCAGTGGTGCTTCAACTGTTGTAAAGAACAGACCGTGCTCAAGTAAAAGTCCAAGTCAATCAAAAGTTAAAAGGGCGGGCCCACAGAAACGTGGACCAGGGCGGCCAAGGACTAAAGGACTGGTGGGTAGGCCTCTGAAAAATGGAATAAGTGCCAAAATAGGTTCAGGAAGTGGGAAAACTGGTGTTAAGAGAGGACCTGGTCGACCCAAGGGTTCTCTCAACAAAAAAACTTACTACCAAATGGCCCTGGATAATAATGTTACCAGTAAACCGAAGCCATTCGAAGTGACTGCAGCACAACTGCTTAGGCAGACTAAGTTGAAAAAGAACAAATCTGGTGATCCAGTTTGCACCAAAAAGTCAGGCAAGACGGAAAGTGTGTTCTTCTGGACTCGACCCGGTGCTAAGTCTGGTAACAAGTCATCATCGAAAGTGCGCTCTTCCCCGTCCCAAGCCTTTCTTTCAGGAGTGCCATCTAGCAGTAGTGTGCCACCAGAGAAGAGACCCAGGGGCCGTCCACGAAAAAACCCTCCTGCAATCTCCACTAGTGTTCCAATAGCATCATCCTCATCTTCATCCAAGTGCCAAGCTAGTCTGACTTCTCCACCAACCCTCAAATCCATGGATATTATCAAGACCATGCCAGTGTTGGTACCCCCGCCATCTGGTGGCAAGCAGTCATTCAGTTTTGGACCACCAGATCTCTCACTAGAGGACAGCACTAGTCCACAAGAGATGCCACATGCTGTTGAGGCGTCAGAACTCGATTCAATCATCAAAAGTGTTCATGATGCTGTAAGTCAATTCTCAAGAGAAGGCCATGAACAGGCTCGCAACTGGGCACAAAGTGGGCAAGATCTTGAATCAACTGTGTCAAACTCCGCACATGCTAGTAGGTTCATTCCAAGAATTCGAGAATCACGTCTTCAGGTAGATCGCAAAAAACCGAGAAATCGTAGTCGAGGCAAAGAATCAGAAAGTTTTGAGGATACAAACTGTGTGTCTGAAGTTGGTTTCACTTTGCCTCCATCTGGTTACTACGACCTGGAAACTCTTGCGAGTTCAAACTACTCTCTCCCACATCCATTCTTCTCGCCTGCTGGGGTGTCAACGCTGACCAAACACTCCCCAGACGTTGACTATCTAAGTAGAGTGACTTCAGCAGGCCTTGACTCCCTCCAGGAGATGCTCTCGTCATCCGCACGACAAAGTCCAGGCTCTCTGCACTCCCCATCAACAAGACTCAGCATTGACTCAAGGTCAGACGAGCAGTCCACCGGCCGGCGTAAACACAAGAAACACAAGAAACACTTCAAGAGCAAGCATAGGAACATTGTCGATCCCGTCTTTGTCGCCGAGGTTGACAACCTTAGCTCTGACCTTTCTCAGCTCAGTATAGTTGATGTATCCGACTCCAAATCAAACTCTGCAAGTTCAAAGCCTCCTGTGATTACTTCACCCAAAACCACGAACTCTAACTCGTTGCTTCCAAGTGCGTTCCGTGTGGACCCCTCACCGCCATTGATAGAACACACACAACTGGAGTCAGTAAAAACCAAGAAACATCTGGACAATAAACAACTCATAGTTGCCACTAAAGAGAAGGGTCGAAGGGGAAAGAAAAAGAAGGTCATCGTTGACGAAGATCTTCTACGCGAAGCGGGTGATGATTTAGATGTGCTTCCACTCAAGAAGCGACACAAACTGTTCTCGCCCTCCGCTGTCCCGGGCAAAGAGAAGCGGAAAGTTGGCCGCCCTCGCAAACATCCACTGCCGATTACAACCTCAGCCGGTAGGTATCGAGACTGACGATACTGCTGCTTGGTAATATGGATGTATTCTAAGTAACATACGTAGCATGGAGGTGGAAAAAACAAGTTCGCATTTCTTCAATTTTGTGACATTATACATGTCATACTATGACTGAACATATATCTCTTACATTTAGAGCATTTGTAGTGGAAGAACTGATACAGATTGTTTGATGGATGATAACAATAATATGTCTGTGCAGGTGACTAGAAATGTTTCTGTGGGTCAGAACCATGACCTTGTCCATTTTGATTAGAGAAAATTAGGGGCACTTGTTCTGTAGATAATTTCAGGGGAGAGCAGTATATCACGGTGATCTTGGTGGCAATATGACAAGCTTTTTGTCCTCGCCGTGATGCACAAATTATGCAGGCTTTTCCTTTGCTTTTAACGTGTTTAACATTGCCCTGACATGGACACAAAGGCCGCTGAATTATGTCGACACAAATGACCTGCTATGACTTGCATCGATGTTTCATCGGCAGAGTTCACGAATTGTCCTTATCCAACACCACTACCAGATTTCTCGTCAATTGATATTCATTGATATGTTGTCGCGGGCAATTCAGCGGTGCGTTCAGTCGATGCCTTCCCTTCTCTCCTCCCTCTTTCCCCTTGTGTTCTATTCATCGAAGTCACTGACGCGAAACATCACCATTCTCAATCACTTAGTGGCAAGCCGTTTCCTCTGGTGTCAAGTTCTACAGGCTACCAAAACAACTTGCCCTTCTATGTGCCATACTAGTACTTGTGCCCATGAATGCATTTCTTCTCAATGTTATGAGCAGTTGTATTTTTTAAAGGATTGTTTAAGGTATTTTTGAGGATCACATTCTAGTCAATTAGTGAGTAGGTTTGACTCGAGTAGACACTGGACTTGATTCATGATGTAATTCTAACCGCAGTTTGTGGATGTTAGGAGTTGATCCTTCTTGATATTGTTAGCGATTTTCTTGAGGAAAACAGATTTTCCAAGTGCTTCCTGCTTTGTCTGAGATCTATGTGGGTAGCATCCTGCTAGAGTTTAAGCTTGCGAAACAGCATAACTGACAGTGCAGGTGGTGGGGGGGGGGAAATTTAATCTTTTCAAGCATGTGAAATATTCAGTTTTGACATCTAAGGTCCTTGACATGCAGTTTCACCAGTTTACCACGAGAAGGTTGCAAAAGTATTTTTATTTCCTGGCCAAGTACTTTCAAATCACCACAGTTAAATACTCCAAGCTTTGCATAGTGTTGGAATATCTGTAGTACTCATAACTCCACCATGTGTAGTGCATACATTTTCATGAGTGAACTGGAGGATATTGAGGTAAAGATACTTATTTCGTATGAAGAGTGACAGGTGGTGTATCTAATGAAAGAAGGGCAACCTTCCTCCGACACTTCTATCATAAATATATACTTGTATGGGCAAGTTTCTTTGGAGTGTTTGGTATTTTAGAAAAGGTTTCGCTCAGAAGTAAGTTTTCATGGTCATACATTCTCATGTGAAGATGCAGCGCATGCAGTTCTAGTAGTTTTTTGACTCAGTAGTCATGGTAGTATGAAAGTATGTTTACTTTTAATTTACTTAAATAGTAATCCACATTCATCTGCTGATGACCGCGGGAATCTGGTGTTGCATATAGATTACAATATTGATGGTAGTTTTCTATGATACTGGTATGTATCGTGACAGGTGTGCTGAAAGCTGCCGTGTATCACCACGTGGAAGGATTCTTTTGTTGGCGCGGCTCTATCTTGTCATAACCAGCTGCCGGCTAGACAAAACATTTGAAATGTTCAACATGGATTAATTATTGTAGCTATATTTAAGGCTAACGAAAAAACATTCCCTGTTGTCACTCAGGGCATTGAACTGGTTGTCAAAAGTCATTTGAAAGCAACTGAAAAGGAACATTGTTCTGTTTATCATGTTCATGACAGGTGTTCACTGCGGTTCAGCAGGGTTTGAGAAGCAAAAAAATGTTTGTTGCTGATTTCAAATTGTAGGGATTAATCATGAATTCTGAAAGTATTTGAAATCAAGATGATGATTATCCAGATAATGGTGTTCGCTTTCCACAGGTACTTTACGTTATATATGTTATAAACTGACAAATACTCAATTTCTTTCCAGACTCAACTGACATGCTGGCAATGGTTGCTCTGGCCGACAAACCTTCAAAGTCGAGCAGTCGAAGCCTTGAGAAGTCTGATCTTGTGAGTCCTACGTCCAAGCCAAACTGGGACACCAAACCTCGCCTCGAATCAGAGGTCTCAAATAGTGTCAGTTCTGTCACAGACGTCACGCAGGCATCGAATGCTACAAATGACACAGACGAGCGGCAAATTGACGCCGCTCACAGTGACATGACAGTGACGTCATCCACCGGAACGCTATCCCCAAGCGGAGAAAATCTCTCGCCAAACATCTCCCCTAAGACGTCCAATCGGCTTTCAGGTGAAGGTCGACTTGGGTCACCTGGGAAATCCGGCAGCAGCAAGAAATCAGGGAAAACTCACGACGTGTCGCCGCAGAGTCCAGACGCTGAGTGTGACAGGGACACAAACGATGAGTCCGTCCGAGTGAGAAAACAACACGCCACTTCCAGCACGGAGACGACAGATGCTGACGTTCGAGTCTCCCGGGAGGCAGGTACCATCACTGAGGCCTCCTCACCATTGACATCACCAAAAGACAAGGCTATCCAAGCCGAGGCCGAGATCCAAGTCAATCTCGAACCTGAGGAGAAGAAGACCGTCAAAAAGAAGGCTGTGGATGTCGGCGTACAAGTGACTCCCGAAGAGGCATTAGCACTGATGACTGGGGGTGAGCTACCCGCGATGAGTGGGGGCAGTCGACAGTTGGAGGTTGGAGTCCAGGCCACACAGACAGATCAGGGGGTGGACCCCATGGTCCCACTGCAGATACAGGTAGACTTCGAGCCGAATCCACTCCTCGCCAGGAATACTTTCAAAAGTGGAACTTCAGTGGGTACCTCCCAGTTCAGCAACTTGAAGTCATCCGTGAATAGGGCAAAGTGTACAGGCTCATTGTTGAAAGTGTCATCACCCAGAATGTCATCGGGAAAGCTTACTCATAGGACTATATCTTCCAAAATGGGAAGGTCACTCAGCAAGTTTAGGAATAAGTCAAATAGTGGTGAAAAATCACAAAAGAAATCTCATGTCAAACTAAATGCTCAACGGATAAAACGAAGTAAGAAGTCTGAAAAAGCCAGTGCAGACAGTGATAATCAACATGATAAAGCAGATACCAGTGCACCAAATACCATTGACTCGCTGGAGACACATAGTGCAGACAATCCTGATAATAACGACAATAATCAGGATCATGCAGGTGCAGCTATGAACACAGGTTCACCAACAAACTCTAGTCCGGTACATCAAAGCAGATTTCCCATGGAATCACCTAAAAAGCTTGAGTCAACAAGTACATCTCCAATCCCCGAGGATGTTACTGTTGAGTCTGGGTCAACAAATACCCAAGTGGAAACACTACAGTCATCAGTTGAGAAAGATGAGACTAGTGACATTGAACCTGTTGATAGCTTCCCATCGGACACAGAAGACGCACAAGATAATCATGAACTTGCAGAACAGGATATCATACAAGGTAAGGATATTCGAATTAATGAACCCTGCTCAAGGAATGAAGAGGGTCACACAGAAAATGTTGACCCTTTGGATACTGAAGCAGACCCAGTCACGATGCATGGTGGGATGGCAGCCTCCACGGAGACCGTGTCAAGACTGGATGACGTTTCAGAGCGCGCTGCCAGGATACATCACATCAGGGAGTGTCAAGTAGTGATATCGGAAAAAGTTCTCATGAACAGTGACGGTGCCTCCAAAAGGTGTATACCTGCAGTGGACTGTGCTGTTCCATCAATATCATCAGCCTGTGATAACCGCATGGATGTGCCACACAAACATAGACAGTCAACTTCTCCCAAGTTCCAGTGTGAATTTGAGCAGTTCCTTCAGTCAGGAACCAGCCAGGAGAATAACAATCACAAAACCTGGCATTCAAGCAGTCAGAAATCCAGTAACAGTTTGGATGCTCCAACAGTAGAAAACAGCCCACCAGCAGAAACATCTACAATGTTCAACACTGCAGAAGCTACATCGCCAATGGCGCCAGATACGAGGCAAGACCCCACCGATGCAGAGGACTCCAAGTCCCCAGTTTACGTGATCGTGGACTCCGATAAAGATGTCATTGTCATCGATGAAGACGAAGATGACTTCCACGATGATGATCATCCTTCCACCGACGGTTGTGGCCAGTGTGCAGAACTTCAAAGGGACCACAATAGCTTCCAGCGGAAGGGACGCCGTGGACGACCTAAAAAATCCAAGCGGAGTATTCCTCTACTTCCCACGACTCCGCCCGACTACACCGACGAGAGTCAGTGGCGACGACGATCTCCCGGGCGGCCACCGAGTAAAAAGTCTCACCATGACCGCCATCACCATCAGTCGTCAGCGACACGAGAGAATGAGTTCCGATTGCCACCGAGTCGCCCCAGCGATATAGTCCCACTTAGTAAGGACTGCGAGGGAATGATCTTCAAGACTCCATCTCTACAGGGGCTGGGTTCATCAAGTCACAAATCCATGAGGCTCTCGGAATATGCACCGCTGCCACAGCCTAAGAAAAAGAAGCGAAGAGTAGAAGACGACATGGGCTACTCGAAACCAAGACGGAAACGCAGGAAGAAGAAACGTCACCTGTTGTCATCGACTGAGGAGTCTTCAGCAACAGATGACCTCGCTGAACACAGGTCAGTAACCATGGTAACTAACAGGTCAAACTAAACAGTACTGAAGTACACCTGATGTCTTTTCTCAAGTTGCTTATCCTGTACGTGCATCAAATCTACTGTCAACCATTATGGATTTCTCTTACTTGTATTGGATGGATTGGACTTAGGTAATAATCTTGTAGTCATTCAATGGAGGTTCGTTGATCGATCTAATATACAGAACACCTGGTCATTTCCATGACTCCTTGACCAGTGGATCTATAGATATTAATTTGAACCGCTCATTCAGCATGATGTGTTTCCATCCACCTCCCAGCAGCTGTGCGAGTGTGTGTCGGGACAGCGAGGCCACCTGCTCCACCGCCGACGAGAGCGAGCGTACAGCGAGCGATGTGGGCGGGTGTGACACGCCGATCCGCTCAGGCACTGCCACGCCACCTATTGCCAGTCGCAAGCCGCGGGATACCCCTCAGCCACCGAAGAAGCGTTTCCAACGAGCCGGACTCTTCTCGGCAACATATAAGGAAGATGAGTGAGTGTAAAGTAAAGTGCTGATGGTTGATCATGTTGATATTGTAACATGGCTCATAGGTTCAGAATTCAGGTCGTGTTTTCATGACACAACGCTTATTCACAGATAACTCTTCAACTACATATGTATATATATATTTGGACTTTCATGGATCATATAAATAACCTCTGGTTATAAAATCTATTGCCATACAACTGATTATATTCAAAAGAATGACAATGTACAACTTTTGTTTTTCAACTCCAAGGCCTATCCATTTGTTCAATTCACTCTTCGGCAGGCCGCCCGTGCGTAAGAAGATCGACCGTAAGACTCTGATGTATGAGCCCAGTGAACATGAACACGGACTTCTGCCGGCCCCGATCCACGTCGGCCGATATCTGCGCGAGGATCGGAGTGACTTCACACTGCCGTTTGATATCTGGTGGTTACACGACCATAACCTGGTGTGTATCTGTATCTGTTCAGTGATTCATATAGTCTTTTGATCTCATGGCCAGAAACGTAGATTGAACAAAAATTGGTTCTACGGTTTCAGTATTTTAGAAAAAATATCGCCATATATAAGTGAGAAGATTTTTAGTATGCACAACAATAAGAATTGAATGTGTCAATGATCACTGTTTTGAATCGGAAAAAAGCATCCAAATCATTTGTTGCTCAATACTTTTTACAGCTGCAGGCTCAGCAGATAGTTCCCAAGTACAAGAAGATCAGAAACAGTAAGTAAATTTTCAAATTTATTACATTTCCAAAAGAAAATTCATGAACCCCATCAGTATAAACACTATACTGTTTCATCTCATTTCTAGATGTGTACGTTGATGCAAAGCCGATCTGTCGCACGTACGAGCCCCATCCTTGTAACTGCAAACAGCCGAACGACACTGCGGAAAGGGGCTGTGGAGACTCCTGCCTCAATCGGTAAGTCATCTCATTAACATATTCATGTATCGTTTGCTTCGCCACACAGGTTAGCCCCGTTTCATGAAATTTAGAATTTATTTCTGCTGATCGCATGTTATTCATTTCAAGTTCATTTCATGCATTTAACTTAATTCATGATTCCCATTTGAGTGGAACGTTAAAATAATATATCCCTAAAAATTTATCAGAGTAAGTAGATGCTATACAGTAACCACAGGACTGGGTAATTTTACATAAATAACTCATAGATATGCCATTAGTTGGGAATTATGTAGCAAACTGATTATCATAAATACGACTTTCGCCCCTCCAGGATGGTGTTTACAGAGTGTCATCCAAACACATGTCCTTGTGGTGACCGATGTAGCAACCAGCGCATACAACTACACGAGACGGCAGAAGGAATCCAGAAATTCCCCACGGTTGACCGAGGGATGGGGGTCCGGGCCACACAGTCCATCTACGCGGGTATATACCTTCGCTAGTGGTCCATTCGTGGAAAATTAACTTGTATATTGATTTGAGTGATGTGTTTGATGAAATTCGCTTATAGCAATGTTCATTAGAATGTATAATGTTGAAGCATTTGATTACTGATTTGACGTGAAACTATGTTGAGCCAATTGGATAAAAGTCAATACTGAGTTGAATAATGATACAAAAAAAAATGATACAACACGAAAATTGTGACACAAATTCGTTAATGCTTTCGTGTCTGAAAACTCCATCTTTTATCCCGTCCAGGTCAGTTTATCGTGGAGTACATAGGGGAAGTCATCAGTGAACACGAGTTCCGTAGACGAATGACGGAGGAATACCAGAACGACCGACATCACTACTGTCTGAACCTGGACAGTGGCATGGTCATTGACGGCTATCGGATGGGAAACCTCTCGCGATTTATCAACCATGCCTGCCAGCCCAACTGTGAGATGCAGAAATGGTAGGTCGTGCAAGGAGTAGTCGAGCAATTTAGGACCTCACTTCCAAGTAACGAAATAGAGAAACCCTGAGGAACAGGGGGTTATTCAGCATGGATGAGGGCGGCAGTCCGAGACTATGTTGAATATACCCCCGATACTCCAAGAATTTCTCTCTTAAATCATACAGAAAACTACCCGGCCGTTATCGGCTGTTATTCAACCAACATACCGCATTGATTAAACCCCTGCGTGCACAATGTAAGTGTCATTTAATGTGTTGGTAATATGTATTTGTACGTTTTGCAGGAATGTCAATGGAGTATACCGCATTGCGTTGTTTGCTCTGCGGGATATCAAACCCGGTGAAGAGCTGTCCTACGACTACAACTTTCACTCTTACAACATGGAAACACAGGTACAGCTTTACTTCTATCATACATCTATTTTGTAGTTTCATGCAAAGTACCTCTGTTGAGATCAATATCTGGTCAACTTGAGAAAAACATCCTTTATTTTAACCTGGTTCATCTTACATATTCTACAGTACATGTATAATGAAATAGCGATGGCGATATTGCTACCAAGATAAGACTATTAAATACTCCTTTGAATACATTATACATGCATACACTTCACTAAGGGAATGTAATTGCTTTGTTGTCTACTACTTGCAGCAAGAATGTAAGTGTGGGAGTGCTAACTGTCGGGGTGTGATGGGCGGCCGAGGCCAGCGTGTGAACGGGCCCCCGCGGGAGAAAGGCCTCAAGACTGGCAAACCATCCAAGGACCTGCCCAAACGCAAGGGCAAACACAGGCTCAAACACAAGGTATGTACGCAAGCAGCTATTACAATAATGGCTATACATGTATATATAGGCTCAATAAGTGGGGGGAGAAACTAGTGAGGAAATTTCAGATGTTGAGTGTGATTTGACAGTTGGTGAGAGTGTTTCAGTTGTGAGCAGTTGGAAATTGTGAAAAAATAATCCTCATTCTTCCACCCAGAAGTGCCATCAGGATGCCAAGGCACAACAAAACACCCCGGTCAAGCCCATGTCACTGCGAGAACAGAGGTTCGCTCAGCGTCACGCCATCTTCCTCCTGCGAAACATCAAGAAAGTCAGACAGATGCGCATACAGAGCAACACCCCCGAACAGAAACCAGTCGAGGAGGAGGAACCGCAAGTCACCAAAAATGGTGGGTGTGTCTTTGAGTGTCTCAGTTCTATGAGGATGCAGAGAGAACAATGTTAGTGGTGTCAGTCTTGATACGTAGACAATATGCTTCTATGTTTTTATGTTGGGTCTTTGCAGATGTTTTCTTGACACAGTACACAGCCATCAAGACTTCCAGATCTGTGAGAACAAGGTATGTTGGATGATTCACTCAACCATTGATTTGTTTCACCCTGATGTGTATAAATGAGCGACCTGTTCATTGCATGTGACTTGCATGTCATATGATGATTTATTCTCACTCATAGACGCCTTGCCATGGCTGACAGGAATGAGGAGATGACGAAAACAGCACGACTGGCACAGATCTTCAAGAACATTTATAGCATTGTCGCCAACTACAAAGGTATATTACAATGAAATTTTCTCCAATGGGTGGACTGGGAGGTGTATGATTTGCAGTTAACAGGTTCTCACGATGAATATCTATGTTGCAGATGATGAAGGAATTCTGTTGTCGACTCCGCTGAAACATGTTCCGTCAAGACGAAAGTAAGTAGATCATTATGAGGCTTACTTCTTTCAAACGTCTAGGTTGTTATGACTGCTCATAAAACTGGTTATATTTACCCTCCAAAGTCGAAAGATAGATAAATCATATATTGACATCTCTATGTGTTCTGCTTACAGACATCCTGAGTATTACCGACTGATCGAAGAACCGATCGACTTGAAAGACATCGAGTCTAACATCATTACGGGGCATTACAAGACTGTAGAGGCATTTGATGCGGATTTCTGCCGACTTTTCAACAACGTACAGGTCAGAATCATTCCTGTCAATTCAAGCTTGAAAATCTTGTACATACATGAGTTTGGGATTTGCCTCGAGTCGCACATTATGTAGAGCAATTGTACCAGAGAAGAATTATTTGCAATCTCTTGGCAATCGAGTATGTGCCAATTTATCAGTCAGTTCATCAGTGCAGTGTGTCGATTTCAATGTAATTCCTTCGATCCTTATGTACTTTCATGAGACTTTTCATTACTTATGTTGTCTGTTCTTCCTCACAGAAGTACTGCGGTGCCACTTCGGAGATCGGGAAAGTCGTGGAACAGCTGCGGAAAGTTTACCAGGACGCGAAGGGCGAGGCAGCTGAACAGCTGGACATCATCCTCGGAGACAGCTGGGCGCTGCGAAGCAATGCCAGTGAGGGCGGCTACTCCACCGATAATAATGAAGGTATGGAGAGTGTGTGTGTGCATTATGGAGTTTGAAATGGGAAGGTTAGCTTCAATAAAAAATGATGTCAACATTGATTAAAGCTAAAATGTTTTAAAAAATCAAAAGAATTGTTGGAGGTAACTTATATGTGATGTATTTTTCCTGCTGTAGACAACAAATCCCAGGATGGAGAGGATGATGGAGACATTATCCGCTGTATCTGTAACATCTATAAGGACGAGGGGCTGATGGTACAGTGTGACAAATGTCAGGTTAGTACTTCCATAGTCACATGTCTCTTTGGGCTTTTCATATCTGTGAACAAAAATGAACCAGCGGTTTAGAGATTTTGATCTACTGCTTGACGCAGTTATGTTAAGAAAAAGTTTCCAATTAGAGTCGAGCCAGTATATGTGAAAGTGAAGTGAGATAACGAAACCTTTGTATTAACTTAGATGTGGCAACACTGCGACTGTATGGGTGTGCAAGGCAACGAGAAACATTACATGTGTGAGGAGTGCGACCCTCGACCCGTCAGCAAGGTAATACACAGGAAAACTACACATGTTAGTACCGGGTATACAAGATTGAAGAATAACTGTTGTATCACTGGATAAAAGGAACGAGTAATTAATAATCAATGATTTATTTTATGGGGTCATGCCTTTATTTTATGCATTCAATAGTGAATAAATTCATATATAGGTATTATATTCACAGAGTTATTGCTTGAATGATGTACTGTATACCATTGAAAACAGAACTTCACAATCTTTTGCTTCTTTCCTCTAGGAGGTAAGAATGGTTCCCCAACCATCAGATGCGATGCCCGGATGTACCTACTTCATGACCTTGCTTCGAGATGACCTCCAGATCCGAATCGGCGAGTGTGTTTACCTGCTGCGAGAGGGTGCCACTGAGGGCTCCGACGGTGGCCGTGACATGCTCTCCTCGTACCGACAGCTACAGAGCACGTCACCCAACAAACTCTACATCTTCCGCATCGAACGGCTCTGGAAAGATGAAAAGTAAGCTGCTAGGGCAAGGGTCATTGTTCTTTGAGTATGAGTATTTAAACTGCTTTGAGACAGTGGAATTGCTATCCGAGACTGCTGTCCAACAAGGGAATGGTTGTGAAAACATGAAAGTTGCAGTGTTATTGGTCCCATACCTCAAAACGAATTCAAATTTTATACCAATAATCATAATATTCTTATTCTTGCATCAATGATAACCATCCTCTGTCCACCACCTCCCCCCACCCCCAGTGAAGACAAGTTCGCCCTTGGCCACTACTATCTTCGCCCTGAGGAGACCTTCCACGAACCCAACCGGAAGTTCTTCCATAACGAGGTCTTCCGCGTACCATTCTACGAAATCATCTCCCTCGAGACAATAGTCGGGACGTGCTGTGTCATGGACCTACCGACCTTCTGCAAAGGTCGTCCCAAGGGCACCGAACCAAAAGACATCTACATCTGCGAATATCGGGTCGACAAAACCGCCCACTTCTTCTATAAGCTGAATCGCACAAAGTGAGTATAAGGAACTTGCTTGATCCCTGTAGAAATCAATATTTCGTGAGTTGTCTTGTTGCATGCCAACAGCTACTAGAACATTAAACGATCTCATGTTGACTGTTACTCGTCTTTCTCCAGACAATCTGCTATCAACACCAAGTCCTACTGTTTTGATCGCTACGAGAGACGACTACTGCCTAAACGAACCTATTCGGTAAGCTCATTTTGTTGACAAGTTAACATTATTTCACAATACATACAGTGATGAGGCATCAGCATGCCGTGTGGGACAAACTTGTGTACATTTGATGTTTTGTTCCCCATAATCTGCCAACATGCTTTTGTTGAACTAAACTTGAAGATAAGGTAGCCCACAGAATCACTCACTGAAACTTAGCTGACCTTATTATTGTTATGTTCTAGCCCCATGAAATCCCGGACACGTACAAGCGGCGGGCGTCAGAGCGTGGTAGTGAACGCGGCAGTGAAAACGGCGAATCCAGTCGTCCCAAGACTGTCGCTGTCGATAGCCCAGATAGTTCTGTCGTCATGGCAACCAGCTCCGGGGCGGCGACCCCTCGCGGAGACGGTGAACAGGCTGGTGACTCGGAGGAGGATATACCTCTTGCCAAGGTCAAACAGAAAAAAGTAAGGCCTTTACATGTTTCAGCTTGGTTCTACATGACTGATATTGATGTTTTTTTTTAAATGACGCTGCATTCTTCTAGGGTCTTTCATGTAACATTTTGATCCAGCCGACAAAATATGAACGCGGAGGCATTTTATTGTGGAATTCATTGAATGTCATTCAGAAGAGCAAGAGAAATAGAAACAAAAACATTACCTGTCCAGTTTCTAACAACCAGCCTTTTCTCTTTCAGGTGAAAGAGAAGAAGAATCGACTGAATGACTACCTGCTACGACTGCTGAACAAAGTCCCCGCCAAGAATCGACTGGATGTCACGTTCCTGCTCGGCGGGCGCAGACAGAGGAAAAAGACGCTCCTCATCCACTGAATAGAGGATCTTTGATCTCTCGCTTGGAAAGGGAAAACAACTCAATGTCTTCGAAATCTTGCAATATGTAATCCTTGTACTAGAAGATCAGTACATTGTCGTGTGATACTCAAGGCAGTTTATGTTAACTACTCTGAAATTTTTTTCTGTTTGTCAAGTTAATATGATGGTATTTTTGGCGGTGAGTTGAATACTCAAAATGATAGTCTGTAATTTGGATAAGGATTTGACTTAGTATCGGTAAGGGAAAATACATCACATACATGTAGGTGTCAAAAACACTAGAAAAAATGACAATTCATTGCAAAAAAAGTTCACTACTAGATGGTATGTGGTACAAGTTATATTTTCAAGAAATTTATTGTACATCTGTAAAAACATATTTTGGGAAGGATCAAAATGTAATCAATCACTGAAAAGTGCATTATGTCCTGTTGCCAAAGAAAAAACTGGTGCCCTCATTGTCTTGCATTTGAAGCCCTTGCTTAGGTGATTCATGTTTGAAATATATCCTTTGACACCCAACTGAGCATGGGATGTTGAAAAGGGCTTTCCCATTCGTTAATCGGGCATTGTTATAAAACTCATTGGTGGCTATTGTCTTCAAATTGTGCACATGATTTATTATGTACATGCAGAGATCTGTAATGTTGCTAGATTGCTCATTCATGAGATGTTCGACACAAGTGTCTAGTTTGTTGACGGAAGGATATTCTAGAGTTAGGCAGCTATCTGTACAGAGGGTGCTACAGACATTGCGATACTTCAACCGTTTTCTGCTAAATGTCGTCGCAAGTCACTCATACATATAGCAAATAAATAAGAAAAGCTTTACTTATAACCTGTTCAAAGTGTATGAAGTTAATACATTGTAATGAAGTTAGTATTGCTGCTGCTGAAAATATGAACTAGTTTTTGGAGTATTGCTGCTGCTGAAAATATGAACTAGTTTTTGGGACAAGCATAAAGTTACCAGGTATGACCAAGTATTTTCTGTGGTATTTCAGTGAGTTTGACACCAAATGCAGTTAACTCTGAGTTAGAAGACTGAGTTGGAAAAACAAGTTTAGCACTCGAGTTCCAACACTTTGGGTAAAAAAATCAGTTGGAAACATTATCATTTAATGTATATTCACGCTGTAAAACATGGGCATGCCAGTTTACTAAAGTCAGAAATGTTTTTTTTTCCTTTGTAAATGCTATAATAGCTTGTTTAATGTACCCTTCCCTTGCCAATGAATTTCCAGTTTATTGTACGTTCTATAGCATTTGATAATGTTTTGGTGGCGACAGCAAGCCACTGCTCATTCTAAGAGGCAGCGCTATTTATCTAGTCGTATATGCGTGTGTGTGGTGCGTTATTGTGGTGTAAATGTGCACGATCTGTACTGTAGGTGCGCATGCATTGCGTGAATATCAATGTGGATGGTACTGTGTAGAGTGATGAGTATGCGAGTGAAATATGAGCAGATATTTGTGTAGTATGTCGATGAATTTATTTGTTCTTCCTGTGTTGAGTTGTTGATCAACTCTCCTATTTGCACGTGACTTCCAAAGCTACCAGTCTTGTGAGATGTGATGGTGTAATAGTGTAAGATAATCATGGTCATAATCTTCTTGGAAGTGAACAACGTAGAGTATTGTGCATTTCTCTCAAGAGATTGCAAGTTAAGATGTTTACTGTTAAGAATAACTGCTGTTGTTTATATGAATTGTGTTAGCATTTATAATTAAGATCATCTTATGACTGAAGAGTTAAGGATATTTCAGTCGAATTCGTTTTAATGACGAAATTGTTGAAGACTGTATTTATTGTATATTTATCAGTATTTTACATGATAACCACAGTGCATTGTTTTGGCATTTAGCTTTTACCACAAAAGCTGTGACATTTTGCTTTTATGCATCTACTTTAGTTCAAAGTACATCTCAATATTGTAGCTTCAAGCCGTTTATAATATTTGAATTAGTTATAAAAAAAACTGTTGCATGTAATTCTTTCCATTCAATGGAAATTCAGCATCAGTCGAGAAACAACCTTGGGCCCCAGGCCGTAAGAAATGATTATTCTGTATATTTGAGAACGAGTCTGATTGTGAAATCTGTTTTGTGAAGCATTTTTCCGTCAAGAAATGTATTGTCTGTTGTATTTGGTCGAGTTTTCCTTGTTGTTTGTCTGTTGTTTATCAAAATTTCGAGCAAATTCCCAGGATAATTCATGTATAATTGTCTTGTCCATAATGTTCTTTTGGATTCAGACTTGTGAACAATTTGGCAAAAAGTTCTCACAGCTCAGAACAAAATTCAATCTTTTTGAATATAATATAGATTAATTGTTCAGATTTCACACCATATGGCTGTTGTATTGTTATTGACCAGTGACCATTGTTGAATATGTCCTTAATTGTTCTACCTTGTCTTATACTTGAAATTTGGTCACAATCTGTTGACTAAAACCTTTACTGAATGTGCAAGAATAATGGAGCATTTTACAAATAAATCAGTTCAAAAATTTCAGTCTGTGTACCACATTACATATATATTGTATGGTTATGCCACAGTATACCATGATTCCCCCGATTAAGCTGCAGAATCTACTGCGTCTAATAGTAGAGTATATATGGTAGATTTTCTGCTTGCAGTTCTAATTCCAGCTTTTTGGCAAATTTGAATCCAGGGCACACAAACAGGGGGAATAAACTCCATGGTATTTACAACTCTGGGAAGATTATTTAAAATGTATTATATACGACATTGAAAAGATCTTTTAAACTTTTTATTGCCCTCCTTCACCTCTATATTGATGTTCCGTTGGCATCCATTCACGAGGAGAATTTTTTTTTATTAAAAGAAAATGTCCAAATCTCCGATTGCCTAAAGTGAAGTATATTTGTTTTGATCCATCGATCTTCTGCATGAAAAAAGGAGCTGGTTGTATGGATACATGTACAGATTTCCTTGAGCAGTGTTTGTGTTGTCCTGCTTTCTCAGTCCCCTTCCAATAGTAAGTTCTAGTGCTACCGGTAAGTCCATGGTCCTGGCAGATGCGGGATTAAAATCCGAGCAGGGCCATAGACTTGTATTCGTGCTGCAAGTGGTATTTGTTATTAGCTTAATGCCGATTTGGACTGATAAGCTATTGTTATGATTTATCGTCTGTCCAGAACTGTAATATTTAAGGCATTTCGGAAGGAATGCCTTTATGGTTTTAGCAGAATTTTTTTTCTTTTCTTTTTTTAGGTTACCAGATATATGGTCCGATAACCTATTGGCATGGCGTTGCGTCCGTCGTCGTCCGTCGTCGTCCGTCGTCGTCGTCGTCCACATTTTAGGTTACCGGACCTTTGGTCCGTAACCTATTGGCATGGCGATGCGTCCGGCGTCGGCGTCGTCCGTCGGCGTCGTCCGTCAACAATTTTATCTTTAAAGTTTACGATCGAATTTTTCTGAAATTTTGCACAAAAATGCCTAAAAATATTTCGAGAGGGAGGTATTTTTTAGTTTTTTGATTTTCGCATTTTTTTCAAAATGGCGGCCGGTTTCGTTGCGCTTGAATCGCTCGAAGTGGGCCATTTTGGGCCCAAACTCGGCCCAAATGGGACTTTCCCATGTTAAATTCTCCTATGCTTTATAATGGGACACATTAAAGCCTAATATCTCACTTAATATTGAGATTAGAGACTAGGAATCAATTGTGGACATATAGGAAATGATATATGCTGAATATTGTCGTGACCTTGAATTTGACCTCTGACCTTGGTTTCAAGGTCAGAGCGGCCGTTTTCGTCGAAAAATGGCCAATTTTGGTCTTCGACGGTCGTTTTCTCAAAATCTGTTCAGTAACTTTTTTTTATTGATGAAAAACACTCCTCATATGTACCCCTGTGACATGTATAAATTTCGTTGCGCTTGAATCGCTTGAAGTGGGCCATTTTGGGCCCAAACTCGACCCAAATGTGACTTTCCCATGTTAAATTTTCCTATGCTTTATAATGGCACACATTAAGCCTAATATCTCACTTAATATTGAAATTAGAGACTAGGAATGAATTGTGGACATATAGGAAATGATATATGCTGAATATTCTCGTGACCTTGAATTTGACTTTTGACCTCATTTTCAAGGTCACAGGACAAAATGGCTAATATCTCGCTTATTGTCGACTTTACAGCTTAGGAATCAATTGTGAACATATAGGAAATGATATATGCTGAATATTCTTGTGACCTTGAATTTGACCTTTGACCTCATTTTCAAGGTCACATGACAAAATGGCTAATATCTCGCTTATTATCGACATTACAGTTTAGGAATCAATTGTGAACATATAGGAAATGATATATGCTGAATATTTTCGTACCTTGAATTTGACCTTTGACCTCATTTCCAAGGTCGCAGGACAAAATTGCTAATATCTCGCTTATTATCGACTTTACAGCTTAGGAATCAATTGTGAACATATAGGAAATGATATATGCTGAATATTCTCGTGGCCTTGAATTTGAGCTTTGACCTCATTTTCAAGGTCACAGGACAAAATGGCCAATATCTTGCTTATTAGCGACTTTACAGCTTAGGAATCGATTGTGAACATATAGGAAATGATATATGCTGAAAATTCTCGTGACCTTGAATTTGACCTTTGACCTCATTTTCAAGGTCACAGGACAAAACGGCCAATATCTTGCTTATTAGCGACTTTACAGCTTAGGAATCAATTGTGAACATATAGGAAATGATATATGCTGAAAATTCTCATGACCTTGAATTTGACCTTTGACCTCATTTTCAAGGTCACATGACAAAATGGCTAATATCTCGCTTATTATCGACTTTACAGCTTAGGAATCAATTGTGAACATATAGGAAATGATATATGCTGACTATTCTCATGACCTTGAATTTGACCTTTGACCTCATTTCCGAGGTCACAGGACAAAATTGCTAATATCTCGCTTATTATCGACTTTACAGCTTAGGAATCAATTGTGAACATATAGGAAATGATATATGCTGAATATTCTCATGACCTTGAATTTTACCTTTGACCTCATTTTCAAGGTCACAGGACAAAATGGCCAATATCTTGCTTATTATCGACTTTACAGCTTAGGAATCAATTGTGAACATATAGGAAATGATATATAGGCGAATTTTTCTGAAATTTTGCACAAAAATACTCAAAAATAATTCAAGAAGGAGGTATTTTTTAGTTTTTTGATTTTCGCATTTTTTTTCAAAATAGCGGCCGTTTTCAACGAAAAATGCCTGATTTTGGACTTTGGCGGCCATTTTCTCAAAATCTGTTCAGTAACTTTTTTTCTTTTTGATAAATAACACTCCTCATATGTACTCCTATGATGTCTATAAATTTCGTTGCGCTTGAATCGCTCGAAGTGGGCCATTTTGGCCCAAACTCGGCTCAAATGGGACTTTCCCTGTTTAATTCTCCTATGCTTTATAATGGGACACATTATGCCTAATATCTCACTTGATATTGAGATTAGAGACTAGGAGTCAATTGTGGACCTATAGGAAATGATATATGCTGAATATTCTCGTGACCTTGAATTTGACCTCTGATCTCACTTTCAAGGTCAGAGCACAAAATGGCTTATATCTCGCTTATTATCGACTCTACAGCTTAGAAATCAATTGTGGACATATAGGAAATGATATATTCTGAATATTCTCGTGACCTTGAATTTGACCTCTGACCTCAGTTTCAAGGTCAGAGCACAAAATGGCTTATATCTCGCTTATTATCGACTACAGCTTAGGAATCAATTGTGGACATATAGGAAATGATATATGCTGAATATTCTGATGACCTTGAATTTGACCTTCGACCTCATTTTCATGGTCACAGGACAAAATGGCTTATATCTCGCTTATTATCGACTTTACAGCTTAGCAATCAATTATGAACATATAGGAAATGATATATGCAGATTATTGTCATGACCTTGAATTTGACCTTTGACCTCATTTTCAAGGTCACAGGACAAAATGGCTAATATCTCACTTATTATCGATTTTACAGCTTAGGAATCAATTGTAGACATATAGGAAATGATATATGCTGAATATTCTCGTGACCTTCAATTTGACCTCTGACCTCATTTCCAAGGTCTAAGGACAAACTGGCTCATATCTTGCTCCTCTATTGACTGTATGGCTTGGGAATCAATTGTGGACATGATATACATGATATAGAAAATGATATACACTGAATATTTTGATGACCTTGAATTTGACCTTTGCCCCTTCATTTTCAAGGCTACAGCATAAAATTGCTAATATCTCTCTGATTATTGAACTTACAGCTTACCAATCAACTGTGGACATGATATATGCTTAATGTTATATATGCTGAATATTCTCTTGACCTTGAATTCAACCAGTGACCTGGCTAACACCTAAAATATTAAACATTGTCCGGTAACCTATCTTTGGCCCTTGGCCTAATTTTTCTTTTTTTTCCGCCATTTTGGTTTCCGACCGATAACTTTAGTTTGCCTCGATGTATCTTCGCCAAATTTTCAGCATTGGTCAGACATATTATGTGGAAGAACCCTATCGTTTTTCAGCCGGATCCGAGGTCCGTGAGGTCCGTGAGGATGTAATCAATGTCGTTTTTAGCTTACCGGCCCTTTGGCCCGATAAGCTATTGTCGTGGTATTTCGTCCGTCGTCCGTCCGTCGTCTGTCGTCCGTCGTCCTTCCATCGTCCGTCCGGGTCTGTAACTTTTTTTTGACGTGATGAATTTCCCCATAAATTTGTCAGAACATACCTTGGGCCAGTATCTAAAGACGTTTTTTTAATTTTTTTGATTGAGTCGTTTTTGCCGATTTGGCGGCCATTTTTGAAGAAAAATTGCCAATTTTGGACTTTGGAGGCCATTTTCTCAAAAACTGTCTGATCAGTTTTGAGATTTTGGTTTCAAAACATTCCTCTCATGTACCTTTATGATGTGTATAAGTTTCTTTGCCCTTGAATCGCCGGTCTGCGTGTGGCGGCCATTTTGATTTTTTGATGGGTCGGCAAAAAAAAATTTTTTTGTCTCAAATCAAGCCACTATTCATTTTGAGCCATTTCCAGCAAAAAAAAAAAAAATTTTTTTTGGCCATTGAAAAATTTTTTGGACTTAGAAAATTTCACCCAATTTTCCTTCATAATGGGAGCTGTGCAGAGTAAACTCATAGAACACTTGAAGATAGAGCCTATGTATTGGCACATTCAAATGGGAAATCATATATTGCGGGTTGAGTGATGACTTTGAATTTGACCTTCAATGACCTTGAAAGGTCTAAAACGATGAATTATGTCTTTGGTGGCCATTTTGTCAAAATCTATTCAGACAGTTTTTCTCGAAATAATGTATAAGATTCTCTTTATATACCTTTGTGATGTGTAATTTGATTTCGTATTATAGTCCATGCAGAAAATGTGTTTCCGTAATGGGAGCTGTGCAGAGTAAACTCATAGAACACTTGAAGATAGAGCCTATGTATTGGCACATTCAAATGGGAAATCATATATTGCGGGTTGAGTGATGACCTTGAATTTGACCTTCAATGACCTTGAAAGGTCAAAAACGATGAATTATGTCTTTGGTGGCCATTTTGTCAAAATCTATTCAGACAGTTTTTCTCGAAATAATGTATAAGATTCTCTTTATATACCTTTGTGATGTGTAATTTGATTTCGTATTATAGTCCATGCAGAAAATGTGTTTCCAGCAACATTTACGAACATGTTTTGACAATTAGAGTTCAAGATCAGTGTAACAATTTATATGTTGGAAAATCAATACTCTGCGTTTCTCATGATTCCCGGTAAGCTACAGCACCCTTGGTGCTATGTTTTGGATTTTCTTTCCGCACGAATACTCAAAATGTAGGCAATGGCTGCAGAACTTTGCATGGAGGTTCATATATCAACATGGAAGAACCCTATTGATTTTGGGATCAATCCGTCAAACGACCTTTGACCTAGAGGTCGGAAGAGTTTTCGCCCAGTCATTCTTGAGGTTTCCTGCATATCTCGGAAACGGTGCGTCGTAGAGCGAAACGGACCTTATTTTCGGACTCGTCGTCCTAGACAAACATGTCTAAGGGCTTTTAAGGATGACCTTTGACCTTGACCTTGAATTTTTCTGCTGAGTTGGCATTTTTAGCTTACCGGCCCTTTGGGCCGATAAGTTATTGTTATGGTTTTTCGTCCGTCGTCCGGCGTCCGTCCGGCGCCCGTCCGGGTCTGTAACTTTTTTTTGACATGATGAATTTCCCCATAAATTTGTCAGAACATACCTTGGGCCAGTATCTAAAGACGTTTTTTGAATTTTTAGGTTACCGGACCTATGGTCCGATAACCTATTGGCATGGCGTTGCGTCCGTCGTCCGTCTTCAGTCGTCCGTCGTCCGTCCGTCCGTCCGTCGTCCGTTCACAATTTATCTTTAAAGTATATGATCGAATCTTTCTGAAATTTTGCACAAAAATACCTAAAAATATTTCAAGGAAAGGTTTTTTTTAGTTTTTCGATTTTCGCATTTTTTCAAAACGGCGGCCGTGTTTGACGAAAAATGCCTGATTTTGGACTTTGGCGGCCATTTTCTCAAAAACTGTTAAGTAACTTTTTTTCTTTTTGATACACAACACTCCTCATATGTACTCCTGTGATGTGTATAAGTTTCGTTGCGCTTGAATCGATCGAAGTGGGCCATTTTGGGCCAAACTTGGCCCAAATGGGACTTTCCCATGTTAAATTTTCCTATGCTTTATAACGGGACACATTATGCCTTATATCTCACTTAATATTGAGATTAGAGACTAGGAATCAATTGTGGACATATAGGAAATGATATATGCTGAATATTCTCGTGACCTTGAATTTGACCTCTGAACTCAGTTTCAAGGTCAAAGAACAAACTGGCTAATATCTCGCTTATTATCGACTTTACAGCTTAGAAATCAATTGTGGACATATAGTAAATGAAATATACCGAATATTCTGATGACCTTGAATTTGACCTTTGACCTCATTTTCAAGGTCACAGGACAAAATGGCTAATATCTCACTTCTTATCGACTTTACAGCTTAGGAATCAATTATGAACATATAGGAAATGATATATGCAGATTATTGTCATGACCTTGAATTTGACCTTTGGCCTCATTTTCAAGGTCACGGGACAAAATGGCTAATATCTCACTTATTATCGATTTTCCAGCTGAGGGATCAATTGTGGACATGTAGGAAATGATATATGCTGAATATTCACGTGACCTTGAATTTGACCTTTGACCTCTTTTCAAGATCACATGACAAAATGGCTAATATCTCGCTTATTATCGACTTTACAGCTTAGGAATCAAATGTGGACATATAGGAAAGGATATACGCTGAATATTCTGATGACCTTAAATTTGACCTTTGACCTTATTTTCAAGGTCATAGCACAAAATGGCTAATATCTCGCTTATTATCGATTTTACAACTTAGGAATCAATCGTGGACATATAGGAAATGATATATCCATAATATTTTTGTGACTTTGAATTTGACCTTTGGCCTCATTTTCAAGTTTCTTCTTAATACATAACACTCCTCATATGTACTCCTGTGATGTGTATAAGTTTCGTTGCCCTTGAATCGCTGGAAGTGGGCCATTTTAGCCCAAACTCAGCCCAAATGAGCCTTTCCATGTTAAACTCTCCTATGCTTTAATAATGGGACACATTATGCCTAATATCTCACTCAATATTGAGTTTAGACACTAGAAATCAAATGTGGACATATAGGAAATGATATATGCTGAATATTCTCGTGACCTTGACTTTGACCTCTGAACTCAGTTTCAAGGTCAGACCACAAAATAGCTAATACCTCGCTTATTATCGACTTTACAGATTAGAAATTGTGGACATATAGGAAATGATATATGCAGAATATTCTCATGACCTTGAATTTGACCTTTGACCTCATGTTCAAGCTCACAGGACAAAATGGCTAATATATCGCTTGATATCGACTTTACAGCTTAGGAATCAATTGTGGACATATAGGAAATGATACATGCTGAATATTCTCGTGACCTTGAATTTGACCTCTGACCTCAGTTTCAAGGTCAGACCACAAAATAGCTAATATCTCGCTTATTATCGACTTTACAGATTAGAAATCAATTGTGGACATATAGGAAATGATATATGCCGAATATTCTCATGACCTTGAATTTGACCTTTGACCTCATTTTCAAAGTCACAGGACAAAATGGCTAATATCTCGCTTCTTATCGACTTTACAGCTTAGGAATCAATTATGAACATATAGGAAATGATATACGCAGATTATTGTCATGACCTTGAATTTGACCTTTGACCTCATTTTCAAGTCACAGGACAAAATGGCTAATATCTCACTTATTATCGATTTACAGCTTAGAGATCAATTGTGGACATATAGGAAATGATATATGCCGAATATTCTAATGACCTTGAATTTGACCTCTGACCTAATTTTCAAAGTCAAGAGCACGAAATGGCTGATATCTCGCTTATTATCGACTTCACAGGTTAGAAAATCAGTTGTGGATGTATAGGAAATGATATACGCCGAATATTCTGATGACTTTGAATTTGACCTTGATCTCCATCTTCAAGGTCATAGGAAAAAATGGCTAAAATCTCACTTATCATCGACTATACAGTTTACAAATCAATTGGGGCCATGTAGGAAGTGTTATATGCTGAAGATTGTCATGACCTTGATCTTTGATCTCATTTTCAAGGTCAGAGCATTAAATGGCTAATATCTCGCTTATTATCGACTTTGCAGCTTAAAATCAATTGTGCACATGTAGGAAATGATATATATACTGAATCTTGTGATGACCTTGAACTTGACCTTCGACCTCATTTTCAAGGTCAGAGCATAAAATGGCTAATATCTCGCTTATTATAATTTTTACAGTTAAGGAAGCAATTGTGAACAAATAGTAAACGATAAATGCTGAATATTGTCATGACCTTGAACTTGACCTTCGACCTCATTTTCAAGGTCAGAGCATAAAATGGCTAACACCTCGCTTATTATCATTTTTACAGTTAAGGAAGCAATTGTGAACAAATAGTAAACGATAAATGCTGAATATTGTCATGACCTTGAATTTGACATTTGACCTCATTTTCAAGGTCAAAGCACAAATGGTTAATATCTCGTTTATTATCGAACTAACAGCTTTGCAATCAACTGAGCACATATAGGAAATGATATATGCTGAATATTCTCATGACCTTGAATTTGATCTCATCTCCAAGGTCAGAACACAAAATGGTTAATATCTTGCTCATTGTCGATTTTGCAGCTTAGGAATCAATTGTGCACATGAATTGATATATGCTGAATATTCTTGTGACCTTGAATTTGACCTTGTTGTCAAGGTCTCGGGACAAAATGGCTAATATATGAAATGTAAAACATTGTCCGGTAACCTTTCTTAGCCCTTGGGCTAATTTTTTGATTGAATCGTTTTTGCCGATTTGGCGGCCATTTTGACGAAAAATTGCCAATTTTGGACTTTGGTGGCCATTTTCTCAAAAACTGTCACATCAGTTTTGAGATTTTTGTTTCAAAACATTTCTCTCATGTACCTTCATGACGTGTATAAGTTTCATTGCCCTTGAATCGCCGGTCTGCGTGTGGCCATTTTGTCAAAATCTATTCAGACAGTTTTTCTCGAAATAATGTATAAGATTCTCTTTATATACCTTTGTGATGTGTAATTTGATTTCGTATTATAGTCCATGCAGAAAATGTGTTTCCATAATGGGAGCTGTGCAGAGTAAACTCATAGAACACTTGGAGATAGAGCCTATGTATTGACACATTCAAATGGGAAATCATATATTGCGGGTTGAGTGATGACCTTGAATTTGACCTTCAATGACCTTGAAAGGTCAAAAACGATGAATTATGTCTTTGGTGGCCATTTTGTCAAAATCTATTCAGACAGTTTTTCTCGAAATAATGTATACGATTCTCTTTATATACCTTTGTGATGTGTAATTTGATTTCGTATTATAGTCCATGCAGAAAATGTGTTTCCAGCAACATTTACGAACATGTTTTGACAATTAGAGTTCAAGATCAGTGTAACAATTTATATGTTGGAAAATCAATACTCTGCGTTTCTCACGATTGCCGGTAAGCTACAGCACCCTTGGTGCTATGTTTCATTTTCTTGGATATCTCGGAAACGGTGCGTCGTAGAACGAAACGGACGTTATTTTCGGACTCGTGGCACTAAACTGCGGAAGACCGTTAGTGCCAGGTGTGAAAATATATTTAAGTGGCGGCCGCCACTTAATTATCTGGCGGCTGCCACTTAATTATCTGGCGGCCGCCACATAATTATCTGGCAGCCGCCGCTTAATTATCTGGCGGCCGCCACTCAATTATCTGGCGGTCGCCGCTTATTTTGTGCTTTAACACAGCATTTTGGTCTATCCATAGAAATTCATTTTTAAATAAAATAAAATTTACATTTTATTTGAGATACATTATCGACATACTAAGTCGATATTATCAAGTGACTAACCTGTGATTTAAAAAAAAAACTTCTCCCCTCCCCCTCTTCGAATACCAGCTTCCCATAGGAGTGGTGCGCGTTAGTCACATGCAAAGTGATTCTGATCGGTCAATGCCGATTCATATTGTAACATATATGGCCCAAGAATGCCTCAATAAAATTAACGAATATTTGTTTGGGGGATGAAATGTACATATTTTCATGTCATTGATTGGTATTATGGACCATAGGGCAACTTTCAATACATAATCCATTGGGGAAAAAAGTAAGAAAAAAAGGAACACGAATATTTGTCACCACCATCGAATATGCACTGTTTTTATTTGTTTCCTTTAACCTATATATCGATGGTAGCAACCATAATTGCAGAGGGCCCAGTTGTCATGGCCACAACAAATAACATGAATTCATTGATGATCCCTATATAATGCTAAGTGTGAAAGTTAAGTTTTGTTGAATAATTTGCATGCCACCCCCCTCCCCTCCACAATACCCCATATATCATTGTCTCATTAAAACAGTATTGTCATTAATACAGTATGTCACGACTTTCATTTTGATACTAGGGCCTAATTAGCTATATGTATATTGCTTTACAGGAATCTCCTCATATTTCAAGCCACGTCCTACAGATGATACCTACAGATAATTATGTGGCGGCCGCCAGATAATTATGTGTCGGCCGCCAGATAATTGAGTGGCGGCCGCCAGATAATTAAGTGGCGGCCGCCAGATAATTATGTGGCGACCGCCAGATAGTTATGTGGCGGCTGCCAGATAATTAAGTGGCGACCGCCAGATAATTATGTGGCGGCCGCCAGATAATTAAGTGGCGGCCACCAGATAATTATGTGGCGGCCGCCAGATAATTAAGTGGCGACCGCAAGATAATTATGTGGCGGCCGCCAGATAATTAAGTGGCGGCCGCCAGATAAATATATTTTCACACCTTTCATTTTTTGGCCTCTACGAGCTTCCGTACTAAACAAAAATGTCTAAGGGGTATTATGGATGAACTTTGACCTTGACCTAAAATTTTTTCGCCGGTCGGCATTTTTCGTTTTCGTCGATATCTCGGAAACGGTGCATCGTAGAGCGAAACGGACGTTATTTTCGGACTCGTGGCACTAGTCAAACATGTCTAAGGGGTATTATGGATGAACTTTGCCCTTGACCTGAAATTTTCTCCAGATTCGGCATTTTTCGTTTTCGTCGATATCTCGGAAACGGTGCGTCGTAGAGCGAAACGGACGGTATTTTCGGACTTGTTGCCTTAGGCAAGCATGTCTGATGGGTATTAAGGATGAACTTCGATCTTGACCTTGAATATTTCTGCCGAGTCTGCTTTTTTCGTTTTCGTCGATATCTTTGAAACAGTGTGTCGTAGAGCCCATGGTAGACATGTTATAAATATTATAATTTAGTCTTAACACCGAAATGCCTCCAAGGCTTCTTTAGGCCTTGACGTCTAGTTTGCGACGTGATTATATAGGGCATTGTTTTGTCTGAGTTTTTTTCTTCATCTTCTTTCACTTTCGATTGTGTTTCCTCGCGATCCGAGCTCCGTGAGGATGCAATCGATGTCAATTTTTGGACTTTGTTTCCATTCAAAAACTATTCTGAGTCATCCTTGAGGATTCCTATCGGAATCAGTGTGTCGTAGAGCCGAATGGATGTTATTTTCGGACTCTTCGCCTTATTAGACAAAAATTTCTGAGTGGTATTAGGGATGAACTTTGACCTTGAACATAAATTTTTCGCTGAGTCAGAACTTTCCATTTCCGTTGATATCTAGGTGTGTCGTAGAGTGAAACGAACGTTATTTTCGGACTCGTGACCCTAGACAAATATAGCTTAAGGGGTATTTGTCATGAGCTTTGACTTTGACCTCAATTTTTTTGCTGAGTCAGCTTTTTTGTTTTCTTCAATATCTCGGGAATGGCGTGTGCTAGAGTGAAACGGATGTTGTTTTCGGACTCGTGGACCTAAGCAAACATGTCTTATGGGTATTGTGGATGAACTTTGATCTGCTGAGTCAGCATTTTTCATTTTAATCGATACCTCGGAAACCGTGTGTCATAGAGCGAAATAGATGTTATTTTGGACTCATGGCCCTAGACAAACAAGTTTTGGGGCTACATAGGGGGAACTTTCATCTCGGCCTAAATTTTTTCTGTTAAGTGAGCATTCTTCATTTTCGTACATTCTTCATTTTAGAACGGACGTTATTTTCGAACTTGTAGTCAAAGATGTCTAAGGGGTATGTCGGTAGAACTTTGACCTCTGAAATTTGTTATAGACGAGGTCTCTTAAGGATATGCTAGGTAGGAATAGCTTCACACGAAATGCACCAAGGCATCAAGAGGCCTTGACATCTGGTTTTTCTATAACTTTTCCAGAGCATACCTTGAGGTAATTTCTTTGATTGAATTGCTCTGGCCATTTTAGTTCCGAAAACGCCCAATTCGACACAATTACAAATTTTCTCCAAGATAATGTTCTAAAACCTTTCTTCTCATTCTATACAATCATGACTGTCATTGGAGTGTGTATGGTGGACAAGATGGTGGACATTTGATCGCTCGAAAGGCCCGAAATATAGGCCCATAAGGCCCAAAACTGACCGAAATGCACAAATTGATCTCTGGGACGAAATACATGTGAATAGAACGTAGGTTTGTATTATGAGGATATAGGACGTTATAGAAAGTGGATCTTTTGGTGATATTGAAATTGACCTTAGACGACATTCAATGGACTTTGAATGTATAAATTGGCCTTTGCAGACATCACTCATGTAGATAAAGCTAAGGAATGTTTTGTGAGATATGGGAAGTTATTCATAATGGATATATTGGCGACTTTGTAGTTTACTATCGCATAGTACCATCATATGGAGTTTCAAGAGTGATCTCGGATGAAGACAAAGACAAAAGGAGAATTTCATCAAATTCGTCATCAAATTCTCATTGTACAATGAGAAGTTCAACTCATTCTTTGCGTTCATTCATGAGGATTTCTTGGAAATTTAGTTTATGTTAGTTTATGAAGGCGTCATAACGGTCAGAGGAAGTAGATGAAATTTCACCTGGCACATTTTTTAGCTTACGTCCGATAACCTACTGGCATCGTGTTGCGTTCCTACGGGCCAACATCCAAGGCGTAGGGGCTTAGAAATACAGGAAAAGCCCTAACCATGGTTTGAACCAAAAGTTTGGTTTGGAGGCTCTCTTTGTGAACTTAGAGGGCTCATTTCGGAAAATTACATGTATATATCAAATTTAATTTGGTGAGAACCCGTAAGTCCGCCTATTTACATTTTTTTTTCTTTTAAAGACTGCAGTCGAATCTTTCTGAAAAATTGAGAAAAGATACCTTGAAATAATTCAAGTTTACGGTCGAATCCTTTTTAAACAAAATTAAGATACCTTAAAATAATTCAAGTATACCGTCGAATCTTTCTGAAAAATTGAGAAAAGATACCATAAAATAATTCAAGAGGGAGTTTGTTTATATTTTATTCATTTTTTTCTCAAAATGGTGGCCGTTTTCGTCGAGAAACGCTCGACTTTGGTGGCAATTTTCTCAAAATTTGTCTGACAAATTTGTTTTCTTTGAATTATGTACAGGACTCCCAAATGTACCATTGTTCCGATGTCATTGAATCGCTGGTCTGTGCATGGCGGCCATTTTGATTTTCCAAATAAAAGTGCGTTCTCTTCTGCTTCGGAAAAGAATTGATCCTTCCTACTTATGTTATTCTGATAAAACAATGTTTATTACCTAGTCGAAGATTAGACAATATATAAGCAGGACATTTTAATTTTGGGAACCAATATTCCTACTTAATTATCTTTACGGATTATTGATTGGGTTGGGTTGAGGGGGGGGGGGGGGGTTATTTTTTTCGAGAATTTAGTTTTTTAAGTTTGAGCGAAATCCGATATCCTAAAAATGACCCTTCCACACCAAGATCCAAAATAGAAGTTTGACCCCACTCAAAATCCCCATGTATGATACATGGGGATTTTGAAGATACATGAAGGCTCTCATACACAATTATGACAATTATAAGGATCCAGTATCATAAATGTGATACTTAAATACTATTGTTATGCTTCATTCACCTATTAAAAAGCACTTCAAAATAGTATCGTACTCTAAACAACGACATACCGGTATTCATTTCCTAGCACACAACAGCGAACTGAGCATATTCATATTTGCAGAAAAGAACCACCCCCAGTGACCGAATCTTCAAACTGAGTGCGCAATCAGTTTGAAGATTCGGTCACTGGAGGTGGTTCTTTTCTGCAAATTTCACGGAAAACAGGCAAGTTAAATTTGAGGCTGTTGAGTTTGGTGATGTAGATGCATACTAAATTCGGAGAACTACTCAATAGAATACTGTAGTTACGTTCAATATACTCGAAACTGATTATTAGCGGCGTTTAAACAACATGACAGCAGATATTTTTTGATGCAGAGCGAGCACAATGTAAACATTTCCCATTTATCACCCATTTTACACCCAAACGTAATTGCTCCGTTATACTCATACTAGACTGTGTCACACATCAAATTTGACATTAGATGAGCGATTCAACACTTTATCGTAAGCACACGCTAGAACCATGGGAGATTATGTGATTACATAAATTGCTTGTTTTCCGTGAAATTTGCAGAAAAGCACCACCTCCAGTGACCGAATCTTCAATCTGATTGCGCACTGTGATATTTGCATTACTTCTGTTTGAATTCGAGAGAATTTATTTTTTGAGTGCGATACACGCTCAGATCGGAGCTGTTCTGCTCAGATCGGAGCTGTTCTCATCATTGCCAATGATGAGAACAGCTCCGATCTGAGCGTGTATCGCACTCCCGACATTGGGCAATCAGAGTGCGAGTAGACCAGTGGATCTTTTGAATTTGTGGCCTTTGAGTGTCAACCCTGTCCATTGTTTTGAACCATTTATGAAAGTATTTAAATACAAATACTTCCAAATGAGTCAATTACAAATACAAATACTTTTCAAACCAGAGTATTTAAATACAAATACAAATACTTTAAAAAGTATTTCAAATACAAATACAAATACTTTCTAAATGACACATAAATTTATGTCCACGATTATTAGTACTGTTTATCCTGATTGCTTGATCAATCTTATTATTAGTACACTGGATCTGGATTGGTTGTTCAATGACATTATTAGTAGACTGGATCCAGAATGGGTGATGAATTCCATTAATAGATCTAGTGCAATGCATCTGGATCGGTTGATCAGTTCCATGTCACACTGCTGGGTTCATGTGTTCACCAATCAGTTTTGTTATCCTAACATGGGACAATATCAGCTACATTGTACAAACTAATTCATAAACATTGAACACTTCAATCAGGAGCCCCCACCCCCCTGCCTTGGACACCGTGAATCTCTCAAATGAATTCCTCCCTGAACAAAGTCTGTAAATTTATGTTTATGACACAAGTACAAATAAGGAAGAAATAATCATCCCCAGTCCTCTATGGGTCATCAAAGGCACTCTAACTGTGAACACAGGGCACACACCAGACTGGACATTGTTTGCTTTACTCCAGCCACCCAGGTCACCCAGAACAGGGGCAAATCAAAGGCTCTGTGATCCATTGGCCTCATTCAAATCAAATCAAATCAACCGTTATATTTACAAAAGTATTTGAAATGTATTTGAATTTCCAAATACTTTTGCAATGTATTTGAATTTCCAAATACTTTTGCAATGTATTTAAATACAAATACAAATACTTTGGTTTTCAGAGTGTCAAATATAAATACAAATACTTTTGAAAAGTATTTAAATACTTCAAAATACAAATACAAATGTATTTGAACACATGTCTGT
The DNA here is from genome assembly GCA_949152475.1 of Terebella lapidaria. Taxonomy (NCBI): domain Eukaryota; kingdom Metazoa; phylum Annelida; class Polychaeta; order Terebellida; family Terebellidae; genus Terebella; species Terebella lapidaria. The sequence continues at coordinate 6,405,250 of OX424562.1, forward strand.
TTTGAACAGTAAACAAACATGCCCCTGTAGCACAACTACATCAAGATACCGCCATGGAACACTCAAATTGCCATACTATCATATTGGACAATGCTGTAGTTCAATCGTTTGACAATGGTAGCCAGTTCCCGGGTGCATGGATGGGCGCTTTGGAAGTCCTGTAGATCCGCCATAACTTTGTCGAAGGCTGCAGCTAGTGACTCTGTAAATTCGAACTGAAAAAAAAAACAAACAAACAAACAGCGAAACATGTGAAGTTTTAACTTGCGAATTCTTTTTTTCCCAGAACTATCCATAGGATCGCAAAATAGCATGTAAGTTTTTGTACTTTACGATGGTGATTGAGCTCTACCTTGTAGAACAATTCATGCAGTACCCAGAAAGCCGGATGTCTCATGCTTTTACGAAATGCATCACCCACACCATGCAGTACGGACACTCCCACATCCATCGCACTCAGACAGGTTTTGCGTCTCGGCAAACAGTGGTTCACGTAGTAGTTAAAGCGACAGTTTAACTTGAACAGCAGTTCTGTATTCAATAAATATTGAGTTTATACTTTCCTACGTTGATTTTCATCACACATATGCCACACAACTTTGAATGATATACAAATAAACGTCTAATGAAATTTTGCTTAATGATCAATGTTAATGAAGTTTCGGGAAGGGTAGCCTTGCTGATTTTGTTACCTTTATGTTTACATTATAAATGAACGGGATAGCGGCTCACTGCAGTGTTTGGTTTGTTACCTGCAGTCAATCCTTAAATGATCTTACTTTGACGGTCCATAACACCTTTCTAAAAAAAAAATCCCAGCCTAACCACTATGCTATTTTTGTCATTTGACGTATTGGGCATCGCGTGATAAGCATGAATATATTTGACGACACATGGGATTTTTCGCTATTCTGCCTTGAATGGACCCGGGGTGAAAATACCCGAAATTGTGGGTGCTAAAAGCCATGCAAAACCCCTTCGCTTCCTCATCTCCTGAGAAAAACGATTACAAGATACTGCCTTGAAAACCGGGTTATTATTTCCCAGTAGTGTGTTCTTTCAAAAAAATATACACTCGTCCATAAATCTGGCATAAAAAAAATATATGAGGTGATGTTACACAATAGTTTCCCTTTAATTTGCCTGAGTGAGGTGAGCGCTCGCTGATTGGCTGAGCGAGTTACCGTACTATGCCCTTAATATATAGGCGTTTCTGGAATATATGAATTATATTTTGTCAGTAGGTAATGTTATATGTATGTAATTGTGAAACGAAATATAAACCTGATATCCCGATTCAATTCTCTGTTTCAGTCCATTGAATACATATGCTACATGTGCTGGGATTTGCCAATCTGCCAAATTCTTAGAATTAAAATTGTTGAAAACTCATGGAAAATTTCAGGATGAGTATAAAATATAAGTGCAATTAGCATCAAGACCCAATCGTTGGTATAATTCAATGGCAGTTTGGATTATTTAGTAAAGTAAAATTAAAGAAAACCGTAAATTTATCACACTAAAGACAAAAAATTATCTATAGAACCCATGTGAAACGTAACAAACCACTAATAATTTATTTATAAAGTCAAGAATATCAAGGGGTTTTGATTTGCATGCAACCTTGTGTCTCTAGAATGATGTTAGGGTCAGGGGGGCTGCTTATGATAAGCGTCAGCTCGGCATAGGGCCGACCTCAATTCTTGTAATGTAGTCCGGTGGTGAAAATCTCCTATTACCTGACATCTGTAGAAGGCTGAGCTATTGAAATGCATCAGTATCGTTAATATTGTGCAAACAAATTGTAATTCAAGTCATAATTTGGCCGCTGAGGATAGTTGGAACATTTTTGTATGCCGACCGACTATGTGATTTATGTATATTGTACAATTTTCTCCTTAACCACGGAAAACAGCTTGCTTTTTGGCGGTTGGCTTGCTGTACAAATATTTGTGTTGATCAAATTAACACAACAATTTTTCACCCGGGTTGTAGTGAAAGTAGATGTTCATGAGATCCTGGTCTCCATAAAGGATCACTTCTCCATACTCGCCGAAGATTTGAATCATGTCCCTGGTCCAGTTCGAAGCACGCAATCTCGACAGGTCCATCAACAATACCCCGGCGTTCACTCCTGCAAAATATAACAGTCCTTGCGTATGTTGGTGTCAGGAATAAGAGATATACAGAGAACCTATCTTGGAATGTGTTGGTGGTATCGACATAATCCAGTAGTATGTCAGTGTGAATATCAGGAAGAAACAACTTACCGTATGGGGGATACACCGGTATGTTTCGTTGCACGATGGTACTAATTTCGTCGTGCCAGGATACGCCCACCACCTGTACGGTGTCAAAGTGCACGAACTGCTGCCAAAGCTCGTCTATCGGTGCCAAGAACACCGTGTCTGTGTCAGCATAGATAACTCGGTCCAAGTAAGGCAGCAGATCCTGTTATCAAAATAATTTTTGTCTAAATGATCGTGAACAGTGAATGTTGAATACCAAACAGAGTTAACTGCTATAACAGTATCGGGTGACGATAATAAAATCTTCATGGATGGTTTAATCAAGTGAGAACGCAGTTAACTCACAGGAAGAAATACTCTGAGTGTAGAACATAGTTTGAATGATTTCCGCCACGCATCTGCGTTATCTACTTCAGGATATTCCACGTCATGGAAGTGATAATTAAATTTCTTCTTTATTGCTTTTGGGAATGAAGACAACTGTGTAACCAGAAACATTGAAAATATTCACCTGCATAGAATAGTAAAATTGCAAAGATAAATTATGTAGGCCTCTTTTGTCTCACGTTAAAGTCAAGTTCAACACAAAACCTCCTATGATTTTTTGCCATAACTTCCTTCAGGATGGTCGGATCAATTTGAAATTTTGTTTGTTTCCATTTGGCATAAAACCGTATTTTTTCACCAAATTTCAGATTTCTATCTTGAAAATTGAAAAAGTTGGCAATCTACTCCAATGTTAAATTTCACTTCAAACAAAGTCATGAAATTTGCGAGTTTGAACAGATTTTGGCATGTTGTTCGATGTTCGCATTGCACAGTTCTTTGTAAGAATGATATTTTATTAGAATACACCTGTATGATTCCTCCAACTCAAAAACTTTCCTCATACTACATTTCTTAGCGGAATGAAGATCATGAAATCCACAAATTTGCTTGAACTCCCGTGATCCGATTTGGGTCTAACATTTAACATTAAGGTAGATTGCCAACTTTTTCAGTTTTCAAAATAGAAGTCTGAAATTTGGAGAAAAAATATGGTTTGTGCAAAATGGAAACAGATAAAATTTCAAATTGACCCGACCATCCTAAACGGAGTTATGGCCAAAAATCATAGGAGGTTTTGTGTTGAATTTGAGTTATAGTTATTTCGATTTTAAACAGACATGGGGTAATCGTAATCAATAATCATAATCAAACCCCTGATTATGATTACGATTACATAATCGTAATCGTAGTCGATTATTTTGGATATTTCATAATGTATTCGTAATCGAATACATGGTAAAATTAATCGTAATCATGATTACTTTACATGATTACATCAATTGCATTGCAAGAAAAAATGCCTGTATTTGTGGAAGTGATGTATATCATTTTGCAGGAATTAAGGCATGTTATAGAGGACATTTTATATTATAATACTGTGTTGTTTTTCAATCATGAAATTCACATATGTCATCATGATATAAAACTTTGCAACCACTCATTTTATGACTTAATAACCTACACAGATTTTCTGCTAAAGCATATATACCAAATTATAGACACATGTATTCCCAAGTTATCACCAAATGATATTTATGACCGGTTGGCCACTGTGCTACATAGATACTCAGTTTGCATTGACTGCAAGAGGTATTACTCAGTATGTTTTAAAAATCTATCACTTGTGTTACAATGATGTATCTGGACATCAAAGAGCCCTCATGATGGTCGTACACAAATCACCTGCCTCATACAGAGATGGCTATCAACACTTGATAATCACAGGGTGTTGATTATTCCAGTACCACCACCGCACCTCCTTTCTTCCCTCCAACTCAATATTCGATTGGCTCCCACTCCTCACCTCCTCACACACAATAAAGCTTGTCAGGCAGATCATTCGTTACACGACCATTGTGTAAAAGCGATTAATATTAATACTTCATTCATTACACAACCATTGTGTAAAAGCGAGGAATCACCCAACAAGGCAAAGCTATGTTGTATTTGTTGTTATTAGAAGCCCAGTCTTAGTGTCATGACATACGATCAAAAAGGTGTATTCAGCTATGGTCGACTCCAGTCTTGATAGATGGGGAGATGGGGGGATAGATGGATAGGTATCGCGATCTGTCCTTATGTCACGCATTTGTGTCCTTTTGTTGCAGGCAATTGTGACTTTCGTACATGTGGTGTCCGAATGTCACATTTGAGTGTCCTAATGTCCCATTTGTGTCCTTTTGTTGCAGTCCGATTGTCACATCTTGTCCTTTTGTCTCATTTGAGTGTCCTTTTGTTGCAAAATGTCCGATTGTCACTTTTGCCATCTACCTGTGACAAAAGTACATCATGCTTAGTAGATAGATCGTAGACCACTGCAGATAGATAGATTGTATTCCACGAAAGTACTAATGTCGCATAACATGGTACTTTTGCTACACATGATAGATAGATAGATAGTTCTGTTTGCCAGTACTAATGTCACATAGCATTGTACTTTTGCTACATGTAATAGATAGATAGTTTTGTAACTGGTACTAATGTCACATAACATGTACTTTTGCTACACATGATAGATAGATAGTTCTGTTACTAGTACTATTGTCGCATGCCATTGTCCTTTTGCTACAAGAATCTGGAGAGCATATTTTCACGTTCGCCAGATGGCAGCAAAGTATTACGTGACAAATGTACACAATATGTTGTACAAATGCTTCATTGACCATCTATCTATCTCATTTTCACAGAAAATATTTTGAAAATAAATGATTATTTTTGTATAAAAAATCTGAATTTTTTTGACGCAAGACATCTCTGGTAGGAGGTATACATATGTGAAAATCACGCTTGTAGAGTGAAAATTGACGAAAATAGGAAAAAGTCATATATTTTTTTGACAAAAACAGTGTTGGGTTTTCTTTATGTGCCGTAGAACTGAATTATACACATTATGAAAAAAAATCAAATTATTGACATAAATACTCTTGGAGATATTGAAGAAAATGTGTCAATTGGACAAGAAACGGCTGCAATTTTGAACCAAAATGTGTAAAATTTGTGTATTTTTTGCAGTATGTCACTACCATGCAGCAATAAAAATTTCGTGAAAATATGTGAACATTTACAGGAATTATTTAATATTTACCTATTGAAATGTGACAAAAGGACATAAAAATGTGGCAAAAGGACACGTATTTCTAAAGATTTGAAAAAAAATATTATATGTCAATTTTATCTACAAAAAAACTTGAAACTCTCAGATATGTTAGACTATGTTAGTTTCTATCATATTCAAGTTTTGTTTCGAAATTTTGCACATTTTTGGACTTACAAAGTCAACTTGAAAATTTCGAAACCTCAATTTCAGTAACCGTGTCTCCAGGGTATAACATTGCCTGCACCTTCTGACAAGACCCAAATTTCTCGAAATTTCAAACTATTTTTTTCAATTGTTTTTTGTTCTATTTTTTGATAGATTTTTTAAAGGTTCATTCACACAAAATTTGGTTCTGGAAAGTGTAAAATTGAAGAAGTTATTTTTTGCAACATTAGGACATGTAGATAGTTTCAACACCTATACAAAACCCCACTAATGGAGTTTTATAGCTAATTTTTGTTGTGTGAAATGAATGACACTTAGGCTATAAGATATTGAAAATTTGTTTCGATTATACTTTAATTTTAAGACTTATAGTACTATCTATCATCATGTGACATTATGCCAAAAAAACGATCGATCCATATCGCGTTATGGATAGATAGATAGATGGGGAGATGGGGATATGGATAGATGGGGAGATGGGGAGATAGATGGATAGATGGATACATAGGGAGATAGATAGATGGATAGGTATCGCGATCTGTCCTTATGTCACGCATTCACGCATTTGTGTCCTTTTGTTGAAGGCAATTGTGACTTTCGTACATGTTGTGTCCGAATGTCACATTTGAGTGTCCTAATGTCCCATTTGTGTCCTTTTGCTGCAGTCCGATTGTCACATCTTGTCCCTTTGTCTCATTTGAGTGTCCTTTTGTTGCAAAATGTCCGATTGTCACTTTTGCCGTCTACCTGTGACAAAAATACATCATGCTTAGTAGATAGATCGTAGACCACTGCAGATAGATAGTTTGTATACCACGAAAGTACTAATGTCGCATAACATGGTACTTTTGCTACACATGATAGATAGATAGATAGTTCTGTTTGCGAGTACTAATGTCACATAGCATTGTACTCTTGCTACATGTAATAGATAGTTCTGTAATTAGTACTAATGTTACATAACATGTACTTTGCTACACATGATAGATAGATAGTTCTGTTACTAGTACTATTGTCGCAGACCATTGTCCTTTTGCTACAAGAATCTGGAGAGCATAATCTTTACGTTCGCCAGATGGCAGCAAAGTATTACGTGGCAAAAATGTACACAATATATTGCACAAATGTTTCATTGACCATCTATCTATCTCATTTTCACAGAAAATATTTTGAAAATAAATGTTTATATTTGTACGAAAAATCTGACATTTTTGTATGAAAGACATCTCAGGTGGGAGGTATACAAATGTGAGAATCACCCTTGTATAGTGAAAATTGACGAAAATAGGAATCAGTCATATATTTTTTCGACAAAAACAATATTGGGTTTTCTTCATGTGCTGTAGAACTGAATTATACACATTATGAAAAAAAAATCAAATCATTGACACTAATACCCTGGGAGATATTGAAGAAAATGTGTCAATTGGAGTTGAAACGGCTGCAATTTTGAACAGAAATGCGTAAAATTTGTGTATGTTTTGCACTATGTCACTAACATGCAACAATAAAAATTTGGTGAAAATATTTGAGAATTTCCAGGAATTATTTGATATGTACCTATTAAAATGTGACAAAAAGACATAAAAATGTGACAAAAGGACACGTATTTCTAAAGATTTGAAAAAATATTCAAGTGTTGTTTCGAAATTTTGAACATTTTTGGACTTGCGAAGTCAACTTGATAATTTTGAGACCTCAATTTCAGCAACCGTGTCTCCAGGGTATAACATTGTCTGCACCTTCTGTCAAAACCCAAATATCTCGGAATTTCAAACTGAATTTTTGGGCTGTTTGTTGTACTATTTTGTGATAGATTCTTTAGTGGGTCATTCACACAAAATTTGGTCCTGTATTTTGTAAAATTAAAGAAGTTATATTTTGCAACATCAGGACATGTAGATAGTTTCAACACCCATGCAGGACCCCACTAATGGAACTTTATAGCTAATTTTTGTTTTGTGAAATGAATGAAACATAGGCTATAAGCTATTTTTAGACTTATATATTACAATTATCAAAAAATGCCATGATACACTTCGGGAATGTTTAGGCTAACTCCGCCAGAGGGCAAAATCCAAGATGTCTGCCACAAATGTTGAAAATAGCATACTAAAAAAAAGTATCTCTGGCCCTAAACTACGTGTAACTACAGTTCTAGTTTTGGTGGCTTAACATAGGTTTTCAATGCCAAGTTATCCATTCATGATGTTATTTTTCACTTTTGACAAAGGAAAATACAATTTGTCAAGGCAAGAATAATGGCCAAGATGGCTGCCGCAGATTTTGAAAATAGCATATCTCTTGGTCACGGAATCTATGGGAGGGTCCCCTACATCACATTGTTCAATGTCGAGCCGAAAATATTGGCTGAATTCCTCTAGATCCTGCCGTTGTGGATACAAAGCACCATGCACTCCAGGTTTTTGGATGGGTAGAGTATCTTGCTTGCCCCTTTCCACGCAACGGCATCAATAGATAGACCCCTACATTCTTTAGGATGGTCTTCATCTGTATCAGGCATTATGATATTGATAAATAAGCCTACTGATTTGATAAACCGTACATGTGTCGAAAACCGAGCAATCGTTTTAGCATACGCAGCGTACATTTCAACCTTCAGAAAAACGGTCGTACTCGGTGTGTGCACAAAAAACGCAAGGTTTGATAACCTGACGCACGGACGCACGCAACGAAAACGAACGGTCGGTTTTTGCCTTAACCCTTGATCCGCTGAGTGAATTTTGATCGCAGAGAGCGGGTCTCGAACCCGCCGACGACGAACATTGAATTCCCTCCAGCAGCGGGTGAAATACTTAGTGCTTTGCGCCACGGCCACTTCTATATTACAGCATCTTTTGTTTTGAAAATATTTTTCCAACAAAAATATTGAAGCAATTCCTCACAAAAATAGCTCTTACCTTGATAATTTGCTCTCGATGGTATGTATAGTTTTTGCTCAAGCACTATTTAGTGCTGACGCTTACTTATGTTAGTCACTGTACATCTAATAAAGACTGTAATCATGAATACAATGGTTATAAGTATTCGTAATTGTAATCGATTACATCTATATTTGCCTGTAATCGTAATTTAATCATCAAATTCGTGAGTAATCGTAATTGATTACATTGACCATGTAATCGCCCCATGTCTGCTTTCAAATGGCAGTGACGAAGCCTGTCTTACGATAGCCTTCAACTCAATTTTGGCTCCGCTGTCCGCGAACAAATGGAGATGGGTGTATGCGGTAGAGAACATGACGGCGGATTTCAGCAGCGCCGAGGCTTCAAGAGCGCGCTTACCACATACCACGACAGCTAGATGTATATCCTCGTCGACATGGGTAGCTATAGTATTTGGCACAGTCAACGATTTCATGAATTGAATACTTGTTCTGAAATCAGATGAAAAAGACAAGCCGTGTGTCTTTAGCACCAGTATTATATGGTGGAGAATCATGCAATATGTTAGACATTTGTTATACTATAGTATTAAATAATATTCCCAAACCCACGAATGTTGAGAATATCTTTTTCGCTTGTCAATGCTATGGAATTTAAGAATAAAAAATATTTCAAACATAAAATGTTCGTATTTACGTATACCTGGTGGATGTTCCTTCTTCCAACCAGTTCTGGTATAAGTAAATCACCAGGAGTGTCGATAAGGCTACAAGTGCGATGATGGCTGGGTAGCGAGCACCTCCAGTCATACTTACGTTAATACTGGTATATCGCTTGTGAATAATTGGCGATACAGCTGTACTATTCTGTGTAATATTCAACGGTTTAGCTTATGCCAGTTCATGCTCGATCACGACTTTAACAATATTATGATAATCGTGAATTGTTGCACAATGGAATGATGCTGTTATTTCTTCTATTTTCTCCGCATTGGAATACGTAAATGTATATTATTGAAATTGATTGGATTTTTTTCTCAAAAGACTAACACATCTTTCCATTGATTTAATTGTCAAACACGAATCACATACTGATATTGAACATCGGACAAAGGAATTTGATAAATGGTTAATCGACTTTAATTGTATTGTCCGTCAACATTTTTACTGAATTATTGTATATAAAGGTCAATAGATCATGGGATTTCATGATTACTGTCGTTATTTCAAAGCTGCTGCCTTCGAATATATGCAATATTTTTTTCGAAATCAATTTTTTTGTTAAACACATCTAAGGCAATATAATGTAAAGTTATTGACTATCGTCCGCTCTTCGGGATCCTCGAGGATAGTCCTCTCACCGCGAGTCCTTGCGGACGCGCATCCGCTATTCCGGATCCTTGCGGCGGCGCCGCTCACCGGAGGTCGCTGCGGACACGGTAACCACTCTAGCATTAACGGTAACCAGGTAACAGCCCACCCGACACTCCCAGGCCTACGGACACCGTTCAGAAACTGGTTCATCACCACGGTGTTAACTGGAGGGGCCTGGCGAGCCGCGGTCTGCCTCGGGGACGGAACCCCGTACAGTCCGACATGCTGGCCAGAGCCTATGTCACACGTCCCGGGAAGAGAGAGAACTGGCGATCCACAGGGCTTACGCCCCCGAGTCAGCAACTTGTCTCTCCCAGCCCGGGCCTCCCCATGGAAATCGTCCCCAGGGCTCTAAGAGCCCACTACTCTCGACCAGGGAACGCAAAGCTCATGGCGAGCCTTGCGTGCGTCCTGTTCACTCTCTCTCGGACAATCTCCTCGATCGAGTAGCTTCCAGTGTATATATAATACACCACAAGCTGTAGGATGCACGCGAGGTATATTGTTATAGTTTACTGGAGCGTAAATTAAAATGCGTTGCCGTGGCAACGCACGCTCGAACGGAGCGTGTCAAAACAAGGCCAAGTACGAAAAGGCCACATAAATGGCATGTGTGTTTACAATCACCTGCCGCGTGCTTAGGGCAAAATCGCCACAATAACAAAAGGTGTGCTCAATCACTGTAGGAACCCCCAGTCGAAACGATTACCGTAACGCGCGTTACGGTAATCAAAAACATGGCGGAAGGCCAGTCGCTTCGTATCGTCCATGTCCATTCCCAAAGAAATCACGATTTGTTTGATAAACTTGCAGCATTCCTATGGGAGTTTGGACATTGTTTAACATTCAGTGAGTTGGACGATTGTCTCAACTTACTGTATGTACGTTTATTTTGCCTGCGTAACGTTTAGGACTGATTACGGTAACGTGAGATGTCAAAATACATATTTCAAGTGATTTAACGTAGTCCGCTACAAACAGTGAGGTAACGAAGAGTCACAATTTAAAAGCTATTTCATGAATATTATTTCTTCAGATTGACCTATTTTATAGAGTAACTGATCAGATCCTAATATTGAAAAGAATGTAGGGGTCACAATGCTGGTTTCTTTGACATATTCGATCAAAATCACAAATATTTACCTAAAATTATATTATATGTCATTTTTTGCACATTTTTGTCTCCATATTCACATCTTGCATCTTGTTTTCCATGCGAACAGATATGGTGACCCCCTATTTTCTCTTCAGTTTTTGGATGCTGATCAGTTAATCTATACAATGAGTCATTTTGAAGCGCTAGATTATGTTGATACAGTTATTGATTTAAAAAAAACTCTTTGACCCCCTCCCCTCAATGTTTGGAGCGGACTACCTCAAGTGTAAAAGTAGTGTGTGCTGCCTCCTCCAGTGCATATGACTCATAATTTAGAATAATCTTGGTCAGGATGGAACCTAGGCTGTTGAGATAACTTATTTATGTAAAATCATATTTTACGTGAATGTGCACAGCCAGGGAAAGTACCCACAGGCCAAAGGACGCACAAACACTTGATCATTCTTATAACAGCACATTATCTATTTTACAGCAAACATATCCGGGAATAGTTTAATTCAATAGTAACTTTTAATTTAAACCATTATTTTCAAGCCTACAAAAATACAACATATACAATAAATACACGTATAAATAAAATAGTGATAGGTGGACGAGAAATGGCGATCTGACGAAGACGTGACCTGAGTACTTACCTTATCGGTAAGACAAGTAGTAGTTAATAGTCATTGATAATATGAATATAATAACAATTAATAAAAAAATGTATATATTCTGTAAAGGGAGAAGTGGAGGTAGGTTGTTTTTATAATTTTGTCCTAAATACCCAATATGTGGTCATGGTTATGTTTCATATAAATAATCGTCGCTGTAAAATAGCAAAGAAATACAAGAACACACAAACACGAAAATACAAGGTCGTACTATCAAGGTTGTCGCTACTGCTCATTGTGAGATGTTAGTTAATGAAATCTTATTTTCAACGCACATTCATTAAATGTACTGAAAATGAATGTTATATTGTACATAATTGAGAGAGAAGGGGGGGGGGGGGGGGGGGATACACATTTAATTTCTGTTTCGTTACTGAATCGAAGCTCAGCCAGAATTTATGTTGTACTGGCACACCAGATAAGGCACCGGTTGGTTGATTAAGGCATTTTCGTCTGGTAGTCAATGCATTGTTGGGCCCACTGTGGTGCTGTATTCCGTGTTTGACCAAAAATGATAACACAGCTTCAAACGGCTGTTGTAGGACATCTGCATTGCGAATCTAAATTGAGGAAATTTGTGTCAAATATATTATCAACATCAGTTGTATTTTATGCATTCGGCGTGGATACATGTATTTGTGATTTTCCTGCTAATTTGAGACGGTTTATGCGAGAAATCCCAGTGATTTCAGGGCAGTAATACAACACGTTACGGTAATCTGCCTCACTGTGCCGTCCAACGTTACGGTAATCAAGCCTAGAAGTTACGGTAATCTTTAACAAATTTTCAAATATCTCCTGCTCACTCGCATCAAACTATACAAAACGTTTCAGAAACAGTACCGATCTGTTTACCACAACGTCTGATATATATGTATCACTGTGACTCCAATAATATACCCGAGATACCCCGCAAATAACGCAGTTTATATTCGAACCGACTCACCTTCCGCCATGGTTTTGATTACCGTAACGCGCGTTACGGTAATCGCTTCGATCGGGGGTTCCTACAGTGTCAATTATTTTGACGAGGACAGTCCGTCCGAGTTGTCTTTTCATCCGTTTTAGTGCCCATTTTGTACCGGTTTTGTAAATAAACAAACGAAGTGTATCCATCAAACCCGAATGTAAACAAATGCTCAAATCGCGCTTAAAAGTCCACATCGAGTACATTTTCCAGTTCGTATGTGCATATTTAGTGTAGTTATGAGAAAATAATCAGTGATATACCATGATGTGCGTCGAATTGTCAGTCGAATATTGTCTATCTCGCATTTCTATGCTTTGTTTACATCTGCGTGTGATGGATACAGTTCCTGTATTTGCGGGAAAACCGCCTGTTCAAATGAGCAAAATTTCCCTGAGGACTTGTCATTTTCATTCCATTTGATGTGAGTACCGGGTATGTTTCATTCAGTTACTTTAGCATGTTAATATGAAATACAGTTTTCAAAAAATATTGACTGGTTCCGAAGGCAGTTGCTTTAAGCATCGCAATATGACGTATTACTGGCTTAATTAGGGATAGGTACGTGTCCATTTGGCTAAAAACGTAACATTTTAAATGGATATTAGTAATTTACTGGACCAACTTTTGTTGATTCGTTATGTCGAGGAATATGTCAAGAAATGTACTCATTGTATATGTCGTAAGGTTCCTGGTGATAAGGCTCCGTTGATTTCTATGACTTCTTCATACCCCATGGAGTCAGTTGACAACAGCTCGGGTTCTGTTTGATCAATTCATGGTGTTCCTGCAAAGTTGCACAGTGATCGAGGACGGAATTTCGAATCCCGAGTGATCAAGGAGTTGTGTCACCTTATGGGCATTAGTAAATCCAGGACTCAATATCATGCCATGGGGAATGGTATCGTTGAACGGTTCAACAGGACTTTGTTACAAATGCTTGGTACATTGGAGTCCGACAAGAAGAAGAACTGGAAGGACTACCTACCATCTGTCGTACACTCATACAATTGTACCAAACACCCATCTTCGGGTTTTTCTCCCTACAAACTTATGTTTGGTCAGGACCCTGAGCTCCCTGTCGATCTTCAGTTCGGTTTGTCTCCGGATGGTGAAACTCAAGAGTTTCAGCAAGTTTGTGGAAGATCTGGATGAGCAGTTACGGTATTCCTGGGAGTTGGCAGCAAAGAATCAGCAGGTTGCGTCGGGTAGACAGAAGGATCACTATGATCAGAAACAACGTGGTGTTATGCTGCAGGTTGGTGATCGGGTTCTCATCAGGAATGTTGGGTTGAAAGGTCATCACAAGCTTGCGGATAAATGGCAGGATGTTGTCTATGTTGTGCAAGGACAACCAAATTCTGAGATCCCTGTGTTCCGTGTCTCTCCAGAGGTGGGGGGAGGAAAGTGTAAGGTTTTACATCGGAACTTATTGCTTCCCATCTCTTCTAAGGTGGAAACCGGGACAAGACGGATCGCTACTCCACTTGTTACCTGTCGTAAGACCAGGCAATCTGTTCCAGTAGTTGGTTCGGTATCTGATCTGAATCGTCAGACGAAGATTTTGTTGTTCTGGGTCCTGTGATTGCTCCAGTAGATGAGGCCAGACTTGAGTCTTCTAACTCAGAGTCTGAATTGGATGGGGATCCTGTGTTGTCGGATGCTCAGCTTTCACCAGTTCCTCCAGTTCAGGATAGCCCTGTCGGCAGTGTGGCTTCACCACAGCTGGTCGATGTTAGCCCTGTTGTCAGTGTGGCTTCACCTCAACTGGTCGATCAGCAGTCTGATCCAGAGGACAGTCCTGTCCCAATTCCACAACCTCATCGTAGTGTGTGGGAGCGTAAGCCACCAGCACGGTTCCAGTCGGATGGATGGATTTTAAACCACACTAACACTTCGGCACCTTCTGCTCCTGAGTGGATGCAGAAAGCACAATTTATTTCAAATGTTGCCACTAACTACTCACATTTGCCGGTGTTGTTGGAAGTTATTTCCATGGTTAAGGGCACATAGGTTGTTGCGACAAACATATTGGCACCGTTACTTCAGGGTTAATCTTAATTCTCATTTTTTATGGGAATATGTAATTAAGATTGAATTTGGTGAGAGAGTATGTGACAGTGAGTGTTGGTGTTGCCACCTAGTGGTTTTGAATGGCTTACTGTAAAAAACGAAACGAAACGAAATGAAATGAAACGAAACGAGTGAAGTATAGGGTGTTCTCAAAATATTTTTTTTCCAGATTTTTTTCCCAATTAATTTCTACAATTTTTTTTATAATCCACATCAATGAAAACGACAGGTTCCTTTTTTGTTACCCTCGCCCCGGAGGGGGGGGGGCGAGGGTATTGCATGTCTGACTGTCTGTCCATGCGCATAACTCCGACACAAATGGTCCGATCGATGTGAGATTAATAGAGATGAAGCGGTATGGACGTGGCTTGAGCCTCAAGTTTTGACACCAAATATTGTACACACATGACATGTGATTTTACATCAAGGACAGCAGATATCCCTGGGAGGCCGGCGGAGATCAAGTGCATGAGAAAAGTGGTGGATGTACATACTGCTGCTTGACACATGATAGTTTATGGTTTAGAGATCACTGGTCAATTATTAGAATTTGTAACCAAAAAAAAATCTTGTTTCGTTTCGTTTCGTTTTTTACAGTTACCCACCACCAGTAACTGTAAAAAACGAAACGAAACGAAAAAAAAATTTTTTTTGGGAGATTTTCACAAAAATTCTCAAAGACCTTCAATATGAGGATCTGAGCTTCAGGGTAAGTTTTGACGCCAAATGCACACATGACATGTCGTATCTATTACATCATAGGAGACTATTTGCTGAGAAGCCTGACACGTCCCTCAATTTCTAATCCCAGTTTGTGGATCCCAACGTGGCATTATGGTGCAGTGCAGTATCATTAATGTGTCAAGCTGATTTAAAGTACTAGGAACATGAAAACATGATGTCAACTCAGATGAGAGACCTAGTTTTGCTGAGTAAAATGTTGTTTACCGCATCCCAATATCTCTATTCGTTAAAAAGTTATGGCGATTTGAATGTCACATTTTTGCAGGTTATAACACATGCTGGATTGAACACTTCTGGATTTTTCGAGAAGCTAATTAGTATGCAAATGAGGTATTCGTGACGTAGAAGGGGGAATATTTTTAATTAGGCAAGTTTGGGTCTTAATATAATTGTTCTGGTCAGAATTATTATAAACCTGATCTTGGGATATTGATAGGCATGATCAATAATCAGTGTTGTTCACTGTGTTGCTGTTGCCATGGTTACTATTCACCTGCTGGAGTCCCTAGCAACCATTGGTTGCTATGGGTCCTAACTACCATAAACATGGGTTTTGACAGATTCCCATTATTGTATATTAATTATGCATGTAAAGTCAATCCATTTTCACTTTTGGTTTTGTTTGTTAATCGATATGTCTTTGGATTTGGGCCATAGCAACCCTGGTTGCTAGGGGCCTTATATTAATACTGGTAACCTTGACAACTATCCAGATGTGAAATTCATTGACAATCAATTATGTAGAGCATGTGGAATAAGCTTTGTTGAATAATTTCAATTTCTAAAGACTTTAATATGCCAATTAAACCAGCTAATTAAAAAATGTTCCCCCGGTGACGTCATGCATACAAATTTGCATATTAATGAGCTATATAATTTCTCAAATTGTACTTTGGGCAATTTGAACTTTGAAGCACTGTAACTTTTGGAGGAATTGAGATATTCACATGCTGTAAAAGCCGTTCTGATCAGCTCACATGGTGCTTTAATCTGAGCTCTCATCATATTTTCATGTTCCTAGTACTTTAACACGGGTCATCACATTTCGTTTCGTTTTGTTTTTTACAGTTACCCACCACCAGTAACTGTAAAAAACGAAACGAAACGAAAAAAAAAATTTTTTTTTGGAGATTTTCACAAAAATTCTCAGACCTTCAATATCTTGATCTTTTGTCTTATAGATCAATATCTTTTGGAGATTTTCACAAAAATTTTCAAAGACCTTGGTATATCCCTTCTATATGAGGATATGAGCCTCAGGGTCAGTTTTCACACCAAATGCACAATTGACATGTGGTATCTATTACATCATAGGAGACTATTCGTTGAGAAGCCTGGCACGTCCCGCAATTTCTAATCCCAGTTTGCGGAACCCAACGTGGCATTGTGGTGCAGTGCAGTAACATTAATGTGTCAAGCAGATTTTACATCACGGACAGCAGATATCCCTGGGAGGCCGGAAGAGAATAAGGTCCATGAGAAAAGTGGTGGATGTACATACCGCTGATTGACACATGATAGTTTATGGTTTAGAGATCACATTTAAGGTTGGTAAGATAGTTTTGCACTTTGACTTTATTCAAGTGAGGTAAATGTGTACAGAAATTTGAAATGAAAGTAAGATATGACAGCAGATATCCCTGGGAGGCCGGCGGAGAATAAGGTCCATGA
Organism: Terebella lapidaria; assembly: GCA_949152475.1. Lineage (NCBI taxonomy): Eukaryota > Metazoa > Annelida > Polychaeta > Terebellida > Terebellidae > Terebella > Terebella lapidaria. Next base: position 6,422,313 of record OX424562.1, read on the forward strand.
GAAAAGTGGTGGATGTACATACCGCTGCTTGACACATGATAGTTTATGGTTTAGATATCAAATTCAAGGTTGGTAAGATAGTTTTGCACTTTTACTTTATTCAAGTGAGGTCAATGTGTACAGGAATTTGAAATGAAAGTAAACATTTCTTAAAAGGTATTGGCTTGTATGTATATATATGCCCATAAGGATATAAGGAGAATGAACAACAGCTCAAGGATTCTGCAAAAATGTGGGGGCTAATGGATGCTATCCAAGTACAAAACATTCAACTAAAATGTGGATGACAACAGCTCACTGATTTTCTAGCATATACAAACGTTAACAATATATAAGCTATACAGCATCAGAGAAAAATGCACCATTTTGAAAAGTTTCGATTTTGCGAAATCTGTAGAGATTATCCACTAGTTTGATGGTATCATATTAAATGGCGTTTATTTCCGTTATAGCTGTTCATAAAGTTTTCTGAAGATATCTCGAAAACTATTCCTGTTAGAGCATGTACAAGCTGACAAAATCTTCATATCTCATGGTCTTTCAGACTCTTGGAACTAAATCGACCAGCCCCCCCCCCCCTCCCCCTTTTCCACATTACATGGTGACAGATAGGAAACACGATTTTCAAAAAACCAGATAACGCTCGTCTTGCTATCTGGGCTGGGTCTGGGCGATAATTCGTGATTTTTCAGTTCAACCGCTTATATTTTGCACATGTGTAATCCAATTTTTCATATGATAGTGTCGGTGAGTTACTTAAATGAACACATATGTCTTTGAATGGTACTTATTTGTCCCGTTAATCGATTTGTTATTAATGAATTCCCTTGGAGATTTTTCGTACTTGCTTGTGCGACAAATTTCAGTAATATAGTGGGAGTAGTTGTAGTGATGCACGAGTCAATGACCATAAACTACTAGTATCATGTGTCAAGCAGCGGTATGTACATCCACCACTTTTCTCATTTGGTGTCAAAACTGACCCTGAGGCTCAAATCCTCAAAAACAATTATACCAAGGTCTTGGTAAATGTGAAAATCACCAACAAAAATTTTTTTCGTTTCGTTTCGTTTTTTACAGTTACTGGTGGTGGGTAACTGTAAAAAACGAAACGAAACGAAACGAGATTTTTTTTGGTTACAAATTCTATAATTGACCAGTGATCTCTAAACCATCATGTGTCAAAAAAGCGGTATGTAGGGTGTATATATGTCTCGATCAGTATCGGTCAGCCTGAAACACGTGTATCGGTCAAACTGAATGGCATCAGTTTCACCGATACACCGACTCTAAGCGAAAAAGTATGTGTGTAAATAACAATATGCATCGCAATTAAAAATTTACATTAAGGATTTTGTGTTATGCATATGTGTATGCTGCACGTGCCACAGTATAACGCCCGTCTATTAATCATGAGTCAGAAAATCAGTCAATTGAGTCAAAAGTCTTAAGTGTATCGGTCTACCTGAATTTGCCCTACATCCACCACTTTTCTCATGGACCTTATTCTCCGCCGGCCTCTCAGGGATATCTGCTGTCCGTGATGTAAAATCAGCTTGACGCATTAATGTTACTGCACTGCACCACAATGCCACGTTGGGTTCCACAAACCGGGATTAGAAATAGAGCGACGTGCCAGGCTTCTCAACGAATAGTCTCCTGTGATGTAATAGATACGACATGTCATGTGTGCATTTTGTGTCAAAACTGACCCTGAGACTCATATCCTCATAAAGAAGGCATATACCAAGGTCTTTGAGAATTTTTGTGAAAATCTCCCAAAAAAAATTTTTTTTTTCGTTTCGTTTCGTTTTTTACAGTTACTGATGGTGGGTAACTGTAAAAAACGAAACGAAACGAAACAAGATTTTTTTTGGTTACAAATTCTAATAATTGACCAGTGATCTCTAAACCATAAACTATCATATGTCAAGCAACGGTATGTACATCCACCACTTTTCTCATGGACCATATTCTCCACCGGCCTCTCAGGGATATCAGCTGTCCGTGATGTTAAATCAGCTTGACACATTAATGATACTGCACTGCACCATAATGCCACGTTGGGATCCACAAACTGGGATTAGAAATTGACGGACGTGTCAGGCTTCTCAGCAAATAGTCTCCTATGATGTAATAGATACGACATGTCATGTGTGCATTTGGCGTCAAAACTGACCCTGAAGCTCAGATCCTCATATTGAAGGTCTTTGAGAATTTTTGTGAAAATCTCCCAAAAATTTTTTTTTTTCGTTTCGTTTCGTTTTTTACAGTTACTGGTGGTGGGTAACTGTAAAAAACGAAACGAAACGAAACAAGATTATTTTTTGGTTACAAATTCTAATAATTGACCAGTGATCTCTAAACCATAAACTATCATGTGTCAAGCAGCAATATGTACATCCACCACTTTTCTCATGCACTTGATCTCCGCCGGCCTCCCAGGGATATCTGCTGTCCTTGATGTAAAATCACATGTCATGTGTGTACAATATTTGGTGTCAAAACTTGAGGCTCAAGCCACGTCCATACCGCTTCATCTCTATTAATCTCACATCGATCGGACCATTTGTGTCGGAGTTATGCGCATGGACAGACAGTCAGACATGCAATACCCTCGCCCCCCCCCTCCGGGGCGAGGGTAACAAAAAAGGAACCTGTCGTTTTCATTGATGTGGATTATAAAAAAAATTGTAGAAATTAATTGGGAAAAAAATCTGGAAAAAAAATATTTTGAGAACACCCTATACTTCACTCGTTTCGTTTCATTTCATTTCGTTTCGTTTCGTTTTTTACAGTAAGCCGTTTTGAATGTGTATGAATGTGTGTGCGTGCTGCCACCTGTAGAATGAATGTCTGGTCTCGCTTTTACCTAGTTACTGTTCATTTATTGTTGATCACATTACTATGTGATATTTTGGCGGGATTTTATTATTTTTTTTCACTTGCAATTTGAAAGTCAAAGAGGAAACATCTAATCGATATTTCTGATTTCCTGGATTGCACTGCGCCATCATTCTAGAAGTCATTCATCTTGATTTGGATCATCACACGTTTGACCAGGTCAGTTCATTCTCATGGTCATAATGTATTTTAATGCTATTCATTATCATATTTCACTCCTAAAAGGTTAGGGGAATTAGATCTCATTTATATGTATGGTGGTTGTTCGATTATCAACCAATCTGCATTATTTCATTGCAGGCTGTATTATACACGAATAAACCCTCGAATCGTATCAAGCACGTGTTTGTCAAGAGAACATGCTATTGCTCAAATATATTTAAAAATATCAAACATTTAGATAAGTGTCCAAAACCTTCCAAATATCGACGACAAAAAAATTCTCTGCAGCAGCTGTTTTCATTGTTGGGAGAAGGACAACTCATACCCACTGTCAATTAAAACATGTGGTCGTTATTTATCATGATTCAATGCGTTTCATGAATTTGTGGGCAACTTTAACGATATTCATAAAACTTCTTGTGTTTTTTTTCAGCCGAATAACGAATATCACATTTATCATCCGAATGGTAACTGTCACGTTTGACGCCCGCTATCTAGCTCACAAGCTCTCTGCACTGCAGCACGGTCATGGCCGCGGGCGTCGTGATTACTTAACTATGACCAGGTAACAGTCTGCCGAACAAGTCCGGTCGTCATACAATACTCAGACATTGCATCATCACGGTAATGTAGCCTAATGTGATGAGCCCGGAATGCCATGGGCATGGCTCCAGAACTCGCGTACGTGGGCGTGTTGCTGGCTGGACTCACCGACTGCACTGCCACGAGGATAGAACCCCGGAAAGTCCAGTGGTCTGGCAGAGCTTGTGTTGCACCATCCCAGAGCTAGAGACTACCATTCTTCAGAGTATGCACCCCCACATCGAAGTAGCCCGTCTCCTGGGCTCCCAATTGGAAATTGCCCCCGGGTCCTACCTGCTAGCCAGGAAAAGGGGACGCAGAGCACTTGGCCATGCCCACCATCATCCTGTTGCCTTGACTGCTCCGAGACAACTCCAAGAAAGCAAGACGGGTTGCCAGGTTAAATAGCTGGTAGCTCACGAGAGCAAGAGCGTTTAATGTTTATTGAACTTGTTATAACGCTAGTTACTGTCCTAGCAATATTCAACAGCGCTTGAATGTTGTTTCACCATACTGAAATGCTACAAAGTTTTGAATAAACCCTAATGAACAAGCTAGTATTTTACACGAGGTGTTTTGGAAAGGGTGGTGACCTAGGAAGGTCATCCGCCGAAAGGGATGGTGTGCCGAGTCTTTGGAATACAATTACAGTTAAACTTTAAATTTAGAAATTTTGTAAAACGATATGCCGGCGATTGAGAATGGTAATACCTCTAAAAAGGGGTGCTGGTTGCCCTCGCCAACAGGCGCCACAGACCCGTGAGGATCTCATTACAAAATGTGACCTGCGAAATGCGTTTCCACAATGATGAGGCTAACTTAGCCTTCCTCCATCTTCTCCCCCTCGTCTTTCTTCTTGTTGTTGGACGACGGCCTCTCTTCCCGGAGTGGGGCAGGGAGCGAGAAATCTCCCTGTGGTAGAGGTGGAGGGGCTTGATGGGTGACCCCTGCACGGGAGCTGCCTGGATGGAGGCAGGGAGACATGCCACGTCCAGCTCAGCTACTGCGGCAAACATCTCCACCCGATCCTGAATGCACTCGCCCCATTTCCTGACCAAAATGGGGTAGAGCGCCAGTCTTGCTGGAGAGCGGATGACGCAGGGTCATCGACGCCATTCTGCAGGTGAGTCTGAGAAGCCTCTGCTTTGCATAAGCAATGCCGCAGCTCTTCGTTCTCAGTCCGAAGTCGCTGAGCTTCGGTGGTGAGCTTGGTGGAGGCGGAACTCTTCTTGGCCTCGACGGTATGAGCATAGACATTTAGCCCAAATGTCTATGGTATGAGCTATGGCCATTCCCGCGAGGAACATCCACAGCTTGGGGTCAGCCGCCAGAGTCGAGTAGCTCTCCAGGCTACGTTGGGTACCTTCCATGAGGCCCTGGTTATGGGCAAGGGTGCAAGCGACTTTTGAGGCCTCAGCTCGGTATTGGACGAGCCAATCCAGAGCTCGGTTAATCTCCGCTATGATCTCCACTCGCTGTGGTGCGGATGAATCCCTCAGCTGGAGGTGATCCCAGAGAGCTCTTCTCGCTCGCACGTGAGTGTCCTGATCCCAGCATCTCCCAGGTCGTTGATGGCCCGAAGGACTGGCAGGTTGGCCAGCGCTTGATCCGTGGGCACACATTCCTGGCCGTATCGTCAAAGAGATGTGTCGGAGCTGTTCTGCTTAAGGATCTCCTTGACCAGATCCAGTGGTTCTAACCCCAGGATGGCTGTGCTCTGCCATCCTGTGGGTGCCCCATCTAAAAAGATCAAGGAGCTGGGCGTCACAAGAAGATGTGCCCAGCAGGAATTGCTTGCAGTGGAAGGAGCAGTGGCTTTAGTCCTTGGTCGGACTACCTGCTGCATGCTCTGAGAGGCGGTGGTCTTTGAGGTCACCACATGTCCTTCCGACGGCCCCCCAGGTATCGTCATTTTCAATGAAAACGCTCCATCAGTGAGTACACCCGGTACTGGTGGGGCGGAACAGTCACCGGAGCTGTTCTAGATGACTTCCCCTTTCCCGAGACCGTGGACTGAGTGCGCCGCTTTGGCAAACCTACGCGGGTCCTAAATGCAATCTGCGGCATCTCGGACACCACTGTGAGGAACTGCTCCTGCTCTGTTTCGGACTGGTCTTCCGGAGGTTGGTGGACAGCCTCTGATGCTATCACATACTCCTCCAGGGTCTGGCCCATGGTCGCTGACAGGTGAGCTGCGTAACTCGAACCTACCGTGAACGTACCAGACTCTTTCCAGCTATTGTCCATGATATGCTGAGCAAAGCACCACGGACCATTTCCAAGGGAATTGGTGCTTTGGTGCCTCCAGACTTGGCAGAAGTGGCGCCCGTGCCACCCTGCGAAGGGGCAGGCGCTTTGGCACCTCCGGACTTTGGTCTGGAACCAGGATCCGGAGCTCCAGGATACGAAGTTGAGGCCTTCGATTGATTACGGCGCTTCCACTTCTTAATGGCGGCAGTTTTATCGGTGCCGAGGCTCGGATTGACCATGATTGGCGGCTTCAGCTTTTGCCTCAGCCTCCAAATGCTGCCGTGCCATCCACTCGGCTTGTTGATGCATGCGTCTGGATACAGGCATTGTAAAGCCCTCCTCAACAGACCAGTCTCTCATCTCCATGCAGGATTCCTGCGGGTTGTCTCCCATTCGGGGCACAGACTGCTCTGTCTCTACCCAGTCGGTCCAACTCGTAGGATTGCCACCAGTAGGCAGACCTGAACCTGCCGCTCCGGAACCGGCAGGAGTCTTGCCGGACACCTTGTCTGGATGGCCGCAGCCACCCGGATGTCTGTCTGGACAAGACTCTCCATCCAGTTGACAAGATGCGGGCATATTCTTGGTCGAATGGAGCTCTAGTTCCAAAGCAACAGGCCCCTTCTCGCTTACATTCATCAACTCTCCCACACGGGAAAGAGGATTGGAATGCAGCAGCTGCTGGGCTCCGCTTTCGTCTAGCCCATCACTAGCAGTGAGATTAGTCCTACTGACAACACTCTCGGCATCGCTGCCGGAGTCGGATTCCGCATAATTCGTACAACTGCCTGTCTCGAACGCAGCCGGCTGGCCACTGTTCATAAGGCAAGATCATCCCATAAGCATGTTACTGCTCTCAAAGGACTCTCTCCAGACGCGATATCGTGATCACTATCAGGAGGAACCTTCCCTCCCGTACCATCCCAGTCAGAACATTCTGACATGATCGAGCGCTCTACCACGCAAAATACTGGGAGGCAAGATCTGCAGATTTGTCTCCACCAGTGCCGAGCTCTCGAATGACCAGCTAGCGCTGGCTACACAGCATATACAGCACAAATACAGGCAGCAATTCTACATGCACAGCAGTGTATAACGCATCGCCATGGAAACATCAATTCCTAACAAACAAAGCCACAGCGCAACAAACGAATTACGTTTTCTGTGCAGGCTCATACATGTATAGGCATCTCCCCCTGGTGCATGGCTCCTAACACACAATGTATATGGGTGACCAAAGGTCAAGTAAGTCATCCCAGGGGATCCCGCAATTAAATACAGTAATTAAAACATGTCATTACCTATAGCTGCCGCACTGGCAGTCAATGACATGGAATAATCACTACAACAGGATAGAGATAGTATTCAAACTGACGGTAGCTGATTACCACCACTCTCCAAACTTCTTTTCTTGAAGCACAGCATACAGCCACCTCCAGCATGTAGACACCCCACTCCTACACCCCTCTTGCGAAAGCAGAAATCTCCTGATTTCTAACTCTCTGGTGAACCAGGAAAGAAATATATCACTAATCTTATCTCAATGTGTCAGTGAATGCAAAAGAATAGCATTACCACAGAATTGCCACATGCTTGTTGTTTAAATAATCCACCCATAAATAATAACATGAAATATGGGTAAATAAATGTAAACACCCCCATGACCAAAGTTACGCTTAGAAGGCGAAAATATATGCTCATTGTAGCCCTACAGATAACGGTGCGCCTTATGGGCGTTCATGACGTGCCCACTAGCAACCACAGAGTACAATAAGGCCACGGAGCAAGGCACCGTTCAAACCCAGGGCCATAAATCGATCACGGAAGTGCAGTTCAAAAGATTTAGATGAGTAGCTGACAGGTTCGTAACCTTAGTTGTTTGGGGGCGAACCCTTTATGCCGGCGCCCATACTAGAGAACCCAAAATATGATGAAATCAATAGCCGGCGGTCGTCCGGAACTGTATGCGAATGGAGTCCAGACCCGAACATTCACCATAAAATGGCATATTGACCTTATAAAATGTAATGATAAGGATTAAAAACCTCAAAGTATGCTAACGCAATTAGAATTCGACCCCCTTCTTGGAAGGAGGGTTGGGGTTCCAGTCATTCTGGCCGGACTGCATTATGTCACACATGCAATCCGGACGAAATAAGCATCCCCCACTTCTGCGGCCAGCCCGCACACGCAGGCTCAAGGACAGGTACATTTAAATTAATGGCAAAACTGTTTTCTGCCGTTAGAAACCTTGAACTATTATGTATACCTAACTATAGTAGTGGCACACGGATGATGACACACCAGAGCATGTCACCTGGAAGATGAACGGATCATGCGGATGAACTGTGGACATCAATCCGCAGATCTGGACACTAACGCCACGTCCATAGCTAGTTCCCCATTACTGCGGGAGTGGCGCATCCCCCGTAGCGGACGAAAGTCCCAGCCTCTGTCTGGCCATATCACAGGCTGTCCCAGGACCCTTGAGCGTCAGGCAAATCCACGAAAGTTGTCCGGCCAGCGCAAGCATGCTAGAAACTCTGAGAGGGCGGATGCAGAGTGGCACTATGATGCAAAGTGTCCAGATTACTCTTCTCTGTGGAGATTAGGATTGCCTCTCCTCCTTGTAGGTCTTCCGCTTAGCCTTGGAAGGTTTCTCGAGGGCCTTGATTACTGGCGCTAGGGTGCTGTTCGCTCTTTGCTTCGTAGCCAGTTGCTCCGGAGAGAAGGCGCCTCAGTAGGTCGGTTCCTCATCCGTCATGTCCGGCTGCACTCCAGCGGCCATTACCACAAGGTGCAACTGCCGCTCGTACTCAGACTCGTCCGAGGACACAGAGGGTACCCACGAGGAGTACACCGCCAGGCTCGAGGAGGACTCGCTGGGGCTGAGTAGCACCTCCGGATCATAGGCGAGCCGGTTACGGTGATACCAGAGAATCCGCATAGAGGGGTGAACTCCTGTTGCCCGGGCTGCCATGGTACTAAAGAGTGTGGCAGCCTGCGGTCTCAGAAGGTCTAGTTTCGCGTTGGAGGAAGAATCCTCGCCATGCTGGAATGATGTCATTCCTGCGCAGTCCGGATTCGAGCATCTGTGAGTGCATTTGAGAGCGGCTGAGAGCCAGCATAAGCTGCTACATGCTCGTGTCCTTCCACGACCCGTGAGAGGACAATGCCGAGTGCAAAGTTACTTGCGTCCGTGTCCAAAATAAACTCACAGTCGGGAAGCAGGATAGGATAGGATAGGATAGGACAGGATAGGATAGGATAAGATAAGATGATAAGATAAGATACGATAAGATAAGATAAGTTTATTTTATGTCGACATGGAGTGGTTAACAAATAACATTAGCAGACAAGTGCTATTAAATCGACAATCTTACAATAAATAAAACTGATATGATAATGAAGATTTACAAATGGTAGAGGAACATCATGCATATACATATTACATATTAAATATTGAACACTGGATACAAAAAAACACATTTGCATTTCATTCCTGTCCAATCATTCATTATCCGTTTGAATTCGTTCAGATTATTTGCATTGCAAGATTCACTATTCAATCCATTCCACAATACTGTTGATGAAATAGATTTTTCCCCATATCTTAACATAAATTGGTTACTCTTAAATGTTACAATCTGCTTAAAAAAAACTGGGACACAAATCATTTTTAATTTTGTATACAAGCTCAGTTATTTTTCTTTGCCTTTTCACATACAGACATGACTTATTGCACATTGAAAGTAGACTCTTATAGTCATCTGAGAAGTTTAGAGTTATAAATCTTAATGCTTTTTCATGAATTGTTTTCAATTTTCATGGTATCAAAGTTGCTACAGAAGTACCATATGGTGTTACAATACATAAAATAGCATTCTATGAAAGAGTTATACAGCAACATTTTGTTAGACCCATTTAATATCCGACTTAGCCTACATAAAACTTTTACCTGACGTGCAGTTATCTGACACATTTGCGAAATATGATAATTAAAATTCAGCTTGTTGTCAACATGAAGACCCAGCAGCTCAACATGTTTTTCTGGTACAATGTCATTACCATTGAACGTGAAAGTATCCTGATTATTTGTATTTCCAAACACAATACATTGAAATTTTTCAGGATTCACTTTCATATGAATTTTGCTCAAACCAAACTATCATTTTATTTACGTTCGTTATAAATGTATCTTTTACCTTAGCATAGTCATATCCTGCACATATAGGGTATTGTCATCAGCGAAGTTATGAATTTCTGTTTCGGCACTGAGTAAAAGGAACATATCATTGGTGAACACATTAACACAAAAGGGGCCAAATAGAGAACCTTGTGTAGAACCCTTATCTACATGAGCCCACCCAATTTTTGTCGTTTCTAGTTATACCCTTTGTAATCTATCTTTAAAGTAACTTGTTAGGAGTGAACACGAAGACATACATAACATAGACATATGCCCTAAATTTTTATATGAGCAATTTGTGCGGTATAAAGTCAAAGGCCTTCGATAGGTCCATAAGCATTGCACATACGAATTTGCCATTGTCAACTGATTTCTTAATACTATCTATCATACGGATCAATACCGTTTCACAGCTACCGGGTATGTGTCCTCCTGAAACCAGATATGTAGGGATTCAGAATACACTCAAAATGATTATCAAGTTGACCAATAATTTCTTTTTCAAATATTTCAAAAATGTTTGGCAGGACACTGACTGGTCTGTAGTTACAGACATCAAGGCAGTCACCTTTTTTGTATATTGGACAAACATCTGCATACTTCAAAGATGCAGGAAAATATTTTGAGTGAGACACGTGTTCAATATATAACTTATTGGGTCACACAGAATATCGGCACCCATTTTTAAAATCTTAGCAGGCAGCATATCATGCCCGGTCGCTTTTCTCACCTTCAGATTCAATAGGTGTTTATTATCATTCACCGCATCAGTTTTTACTAAAGTTAAATTCATGCACATCACCATCGTTCTGGGTCATCGTTCTGATGGTATTTTTGCTATTGTGATCACCGTGTTAAATATACACGACCTCACTTCATCATCAGCTTGCATAGAATCATTTGGGCCAATGCCTGCTGTAACATTAACAAAGTGATTATTGAAAAATTTAAGCTACATCCACTTGTCTAACCACAGCATTACCATCATTAATCAGCATAATATTGTCATTTTTGTCAATACTTTTGTTGGATATTAAAGGTTTTACAGCATCCCAGAAGTCTTTACCAGATGTAGAGGTATTACATTTATTTTGCATATATCTTTCCATGCTGAGTTTCCTCAGTTTTGTAACCAGATTCCTTTGAGTTCTATATTTTTCCCAGTTTCTTTCATTATGACATTTATCTAATCTTCTTTTCAATGCATTTTTTTTTTACATTGATTGCTCTTGTCAGGTTCCCATTCATGTATGATACCTGTTGCCCCTTTAATTGTTTTGTTTTGATTGCAACATGTTCATCAAAAACTTGCATCATTAACTTATTCCAGCACCAATAGGTATCGTCTATGTCATCAAAAAATTATATCCCACTGAACGGTATCTACGACAGATCTTGTTTGAGGAGATCTTCATCAAACCTTTTGTAGCTACGACATTTTATAGTGGTAGCCTTTAGCTTGGGTACATGCATTTCGGTTGACATACAACACAAATAATGAAAATCACTTCGTAGTCAACATTAAATCGATCATTGCGGGTTTTCCTTTAACACATGTTGCTGATTTGACAATATATACAAGACCATTTATATCCATACAATCTTTCACAGTGTTACGTTTCAGCATATCAACATTGAAATCACCCATGATAAAAATAATCACAATTTCTATGATACATTCCTTCATTATATTGTGAATACAATTTTTTAAATGTGATATTTGTACTTTTGGTTGTTTGTACAAACTGACAAATACCCATTTTTGTCTGTTCATTTTCATTTCAATACAAAATACCTCTATCCGTCCGTTATGATTGTTGAGCGCATGCTGTTCAACATCATAACGTCTGTATTGTGGCAGATCATTTCTTACATACATATGTGTGTATATGTGTAACTCACTGTTTGGAGGCCTCCCACAATCCACACTTAAACCACTGCAGCGTGTGCTCAATACAACGGCTAGGGTAGTGACCAGAATGTAATGTAATGTAATATTTATTTCAAAACCTGTACATGCAAGGCATACATATTTCGATACCAAGAAATATTTGGTGCAGAAAGGTTTTGGGGATACGACAAGGTAATTCATTACCTGTAATCGTTGTACCCCGTACACATTAATTACCTATTATAACTATTGAGGAGTTACCATGAACCAGTGATCAGTTGACGGACTACGTTAATATACTACAAATATATGTACATACAATCGTTTATATACTCAGCAATTGCGTTGCAGCATAGATATACTAGTGTAATTGTTACCCTACTTGCATGGGGTTATTTATTTCGTAATAATTAATGAGGAGATTGGTGTTTATTCAATACGTATTTATATAATAGTTGCGTATATTACGCATAAAAATTGCCATATAGATTTCGAAGTTCGTATTGATAATGGGAGAGTAAGCCACAGTTTTGGGCCTTGAAAACTAAAACATTTATACGCTCTGGCTGTATGTGATTCGATATATGCGGATCACTTCGGTGATGGGTGTTGTGTCCATGTCCACAATCATTTGCCGTGAACATAGTGAGTAGGGGTGGCAGGCTCTGCGTATGAAAACGAAACATCAATTTTCTACGGCAGCGTATAGGGCGTGTAAGTGAGATTTGAAACGTCACGTTATTTTACGTGATTTGACCTTTCTGGTGACATTTGATTTTCCCGCCAAATTTGGTGCCAATTCGTAAAATTCTACATATTCGAACTCTTGCAACTTACACGGAAATTATCGGAACATTATCGCATGTTCGTACTTTGATCATGACCCGTTCCTACGATCGCTAACGATCTAAATATGCATTTTTCACAAGCATTTCATTCCATTTAAAAGGGATGAAAAACGTATGTTTTTATGTTCCAAGGTCATGACCTTGACGGGAGAAAAGAGCTCATTCTCTTGGAACTACGTGACTAGTATCCAAACCGTCGGTGGTGTTTGTGACTATATATGATGTGGCATATGTTCTGTGCACTTTCTGTTATAACATCACAAAAATAATCTTGTTATATTGGAATATGGAGTCCAAAAGCATGCTGTGAAACACAACATAGATCGGGGGCAAATTGACCATGAAAAAATATCCATTCATTATTATAAACAGTAGTATGTTGTAGTTCGGAGCAAGTGTAATAAAGTAAAAAAAGAATTGTAACAATATTCTTGATAATATTTTTGTATGGTGCTTCCAAAGTCAAGCAAAATCAGCAAAAATGACCACGTGGCATTGTTTGTCACCACTACGTACCTAAATACGTCATTTTACGACATATATGAAACGAGACTTACAGGCCCTATTTAGGACATGGCGAAGTGTTATTTTATTTCGTACGTACGATAAAATAATATGTACGTACAAACTAGTCAGGAGGAATATTGAGCATATAGCACTCAGGGTGGAAATATAGTACAGACTTTTTCTATCGATTGATATGGCTTCATAATGGTCTAAGACAAACTTTTTCAGAGGGTGTGTAAAATTTTCTCCCGGGCTAACTTTTTTATGGCCTTTTTCAAAATGGCCGACATCGAAAATTTGGTATTTTAGAAAAGAAAACAAAATTATCCTGCTGGCATGATGCTTTTGGTCTATTAAGGTGACATTTAGTTATATGGAGATATATTCTTCATAACAATACTAATAATATCGATTCCAACGCCCCGAAAATGGAAAAAATCCAAGATGGCCGCCAAATTCTCGCCATTTTTACACAAATGCTCATAACTTCCTGCCAAATTGAGATAGGAAGCCAATTTTGGTGTCTAACCCTGGGTTTTGGGGTATGAGGATTCCAAATAAATAACCAGTTTCATGATTGGATGGTTCGAAGATGCTCAGAATCCAAGATGGTTGCCAAATGATAGCTCGATTTCACAGATAAGCACCAATAACTGTCACATATTCAAAATAAGAAGGCAATTTTGTTGGCCAGTCCTGGGGTTTGGGGTATGAGGGTGCTACCTGAAGAAATACTTTTGTGTGTAGATGGTGATTAGCCAGTTTAAAACTATCCAACTCTCCAAAAGCCAAGATAAGGACTACTTAATAAAACACATGGGACCAAACCTGTTTAATAGCACTCACTCAGTACCACTACCAGGCATAATTTTTTTTCCGAGCAATCAAACCCAAGTATATTATATTAGGCATATCAATACCAATTGAGTTTCAATTGAGTTTCTACAAGGAGATTGGCCTCACATTGGTATTTACATTCACTGCCTTTTCTGAGTATAAAATCCTCCTAAGCTGGACATATAACTTGATGAGGAAGTTGTTGACGTTATTAACAAATATATCAACACAGAGGACGTTGATTAGACGAGATACAGCAAGTTACATGACATTATAAATGATGTTCAGCTTCATTCCAAGAATTATACAAAGTCAAGAAGGGTAACAGGACCTACATGTTCAGGTTATCCCGTACACCTTCTTGTCAGACCTTTATGTGCCATCCCAGCAGACACTGATCCAGATGAGTGAAAAAACGCTGCTGAAGAACAAGCCTGGAACATTATAGCCTCCACGAAAATGGTTAAGCATAAACACAAAGACCGATGGGTAAATCAGTACAAATCAAAACCCTTCGAAAGCCTGGAATCCTAATTTTGACTTACAATATGTTGTTGATGTATACGCCTGCATTCGATATATTGTGTCATATTATTGCAGCAAGAAGCGAAGTGAAGATGGTCATCTCCTTCATGAAGAACCATGCAGAGCACAATATGCTGGGATAAGACAGACGATAAGCTACAATGACTAGGCAAAACATACTTGACCAACAGGGAAATGAGTGTCACGGAGGCTATTCACAAGGCCACATGCACACCTCTCAAAAACTGTACTCGGGATGTTGTTTGGATACTTGCAGATCCGACAAGTACCAGGCTGACACTTCCATTCTTACTGCTGAGCCACTGAGATTCAGGCATTGAAGACGTGTGGCTACACTGTATATCTGTACTAGACAGGTACATGTACATGTACTATGCACGCCCTCCTGTAGATATTATCAAAGACCTGTCTGGTTGAAATTGTATCCCTCTTCAAGGTTGATAGTAAACCAGGTAGAGATTATGAACCATCTGAAGAAAATCCTACCCATAACAACGACAACCGGTCCAATGTTCCATATGCTTCATTGAAGTTGGCTGGGAATAAAGGATAGATCTGAAGACGGAAATCTTCCAGTAAAGCTTGCACATCTGTAGGGACAGTGAGAAACACTTTTATCCACTGCCGCATGTAAGAGGACAAATACTGAGACCCAGCTGCCCTTGTAGAGCCTTGGGACGACTTCAAGGTTACTACTTTAACCGACATAATGAGACAAAAAAATGACAGACCGTTTTCGGAGATGTTGAATCATAGAGCTCTAAAAATTAGGATATGCTTAAGAAGGATCACAGATCCAAGCAGATGTACTTCAAGTGTTTCCTCTTCAAAAAGTTGCTGCTGCACACAATGTAAAGATGACTGATTCTTTGAACAGACAGAAATCGAAGATTGTGGCTGTGAATGTTATCGAGAATAGATCTGACTTGAAGAAGAATACAACACCTGTACCCACTGAATGCAACCTTTCTGCTGATGTTACACTCTGTAAGGGCTCCATGGTGACTATGATGAGCAATCCCAATGTAGAGGATGTTCTGGTGAGTGGCGTCATGGGAACGGTCTTGAGGATCATCGAAGGATCCAAACCTCTATGCCAACCACAATGTGTGTGTGTTAGATTTGACAATTACCAATTTGGCATCAATGCCCGTGCCTTATCACCAACAGACCTCCCGAAGAGTTGGCTCAGAATTTTTTTTTCTGTCTGATAGTGGTTGATTCTGTTGATTTTGTGCGAGTGGGTGCTATCAGACGGGTTCGTTTACATGTTTCACATTAATTAATGGTTATCTTCGCCTTTGAACACCTATAGATTGGCCAGTCACCATCTACACACGGGAGTATTTCTTCAAGTAGCACCCTCATACCCCAAAGCCCAGGACTGGCCACCAGAGTTGGCTTGTTATCTTGATATATATGACGGTCATTGGTGCTTATTTGCGAAATTGGGCTAAAATTTGGCAGCCATCTTGGATTCTGAGCAGCTTCAAACCATCCAATCACAAAACTGGTTTTATATTCGAAATCCTCATACCCCAAAACCCAGGGTTAGACACCAAAATTGGCTTCCTATCTCAATTTGGCAGGAAGTTATGAACATTTGTGTAAAAATGGCGAGAATTTGGCGGCCATCTTGGATTTTTTCCATTTTCGGGGCGTTTGAATCGGTATTATTAGTATTGTTATGAAGAATATATCTCCATATAACTAAATGTCACCTTAATAGACCAAAAGCATCATGCCAGCAGGATAATTTTGTTTTTTTTCCTAAAATACCAAATTTTCCATGTCGGCCATTTTGAAAAAGGCCATAAAAAAGTTAGCCCGGGAGAAAATTTTACACACCCTCTGAAAAAGGTTGTCTTAGACCATTATGAAGCCATATCAATCGATAGAAAAAGTCTGTACTACGTTTCCACCCTGTGTGAAATTTCCTCCTGACTAAACTACTATTTCGTACGTACAGATAATTATTTCGTACGTACGAATTACTATTTCGTACGTACGAATTCCTAATTTGTACGAACGAAATACCAATTCGTACGTACGGATAAGCGATTCGTACGTACAAACCACTCTTTCTTCACATTAACAAAGGGTGTGGGAAAGAAATGTGTGAATATGAATTTTCCATAAAAACTGTTGGCCCCAGAATATGGAATTCACTCCCACAACAATGCAAGATGGCCAAATCATTATTTACATTCAAAAGGTTATTGAAAAAATATCTCAGTGAGCGCTGATTCAGACTTCACGCAAAATCTCGTAATAATATAATGCAACAATATTGGAAAACATGTCTACCTATTTAGAATTCCAATAGATATACATGTAATACAATCAGATTTCTGAATACATACAAGGTCAGAAAATGTTGTACAGTTTACAATCTGGTTTCAGAAAGGCCTATTCTACCGATACATGTTTGTTATACCTCACCGATTACATTAAATCAGAAATTGACAATGGTAATATGTGTGGTATGGTATTGCTTGACTTACAGAAAGCATTTGATACTGTCAACCATGACATTTTGTTGTACAAGCTACAAGCAATGGGTTTCCAACTCAACAGTATCAAATGGATTAGCTCATACCTAAGTAACAGACAACAAACAGTGGATGTTGCTGGTCTAATGTCAAAACCAGCGAATATTACATGTGGTGTGCCACAAGGTAGTATCTTAGGTCCGCTTATATTTTTGTTATACGTTAATGATATGAAATCTGCTGTTAACTGTGACCTTCTGTTATATGCAGATGACTCAGCTCTGATTGTATCAGGTAACAACGTTGATGATATTGGCAATGTTTTGAGTGATGAGTTACATAATGTCAGCAAGTGGTTGGTCGACAATAAGTTGTCTCTACATCTAGGAAAAACGGAATCAATTCTTTTTGGATCTAAACCCAAATTGTCAAAATCGTCCAAATTGTACGTTGAGTGTAACGGAATCCCTGTTCAAGCCAAATCTTCTGTAAAATACCTTGGCTGTGAAATAGATCAATATGTCTCTGGAGAATTAATGGCCCATAAAGTTATTCAAAAAGTAGTCTCCAGAACCAAATTTCTTGCAAGAAAATCCAACCTCCTGGACACAGAGACAATGAAATTACTTGCCAATGCACTGGTGGCTAGTCAGTTTGACTATGCCAGTTCGTCTTGGTATAGTGGTACAACGGTTAAATCTAAACAAAGGTTACAGGTTGCCCAAAATAAGCTGATCCGTGTAATTCTCAAATTACCACCTAAAACCCACCTCGATCACAGTCATTTTAAAAAATTAAACTGGTTGCCTGTGGAAAAGAGAGTAGCACAGTTAAAACTAGGCCATATACACCTAATATTGAACAATCTAGCTCCTTCCTATTTGTCCAACCATTTTACACTTGTACACAACAGTCATAACATCCGCACTCGTTCTAGTCACATGTCTTTAGTTGTTCCACGCTTCAATTTTTTTAGTTGGTAAAAGTTCTTTTATGTATTCTGGTGCATTGGAATGGAACAGACTCCCAGTCGGGACACAGTCTATTTTAGATAGATCTCATTTTAAGAGCAAAGTTAAATCCTTTTTATTACATCAGGTGCTATCTCAGGAGTCTGATATATATGTATATTAGTTTTGTATTCCTGTTTTCAAATATCAGTATTGTTAATTATTTTTTTTAATTTAGTCATTGTTTGTATTTTCTACTTTTTTCATTTACATCCTATTCTTGCCCTTGTCATTTTTGTTTCTTTTATACATATGGGACCGCAATGGAATTAAGTCTTTTGACTTTTTGCGCTATCCCAGGTAGACATTCATGTGTTATATACTATATGTACTTTTATCATATTTTTATATTGTTCATGTGTTTACTGAATAAACTCAAATCAAATCAAATCAATACAAGTATAACGCCATGTTTTTAGAAAACATGGCAGAAAACCCGGCCCTTTTATATGTACATGTTTTCCATGGACTCACCACACCGAATGTCGAGTTCACATTTTAGGAAGATGTCCCATAAAACTTGGTTACACAGTTTATTTCCACATGAATAAGTCACACAAATGTTAATACATTTCATATAGAAAGTAAGACAATCAGTCACATCATAATAAATGAAACGGGAAATTGCGTACATCCTTCGACAATTTATCTCTCCAAGTCTATTTAGATGTACCGTATACTTGTCAGATCGCCAGATTGCTAGTCGTCGGCAGCTCTGTTAAAAACATCCCACTGAATTCCAGTTCCATAAGTCGCCCCAGAACTCAGAACCTTCTAGTTTAAAGTCCCGCATTACAACCATATCCTCCAAACATCACTATAGGTACACACAAGTGCCTTTATAATCTTCTTAACACTTTCCGCAATCTGGTCAGGTCCAATCCCTTCCCGTATATTTGCAAGAAAATTATCGATAGGGCATAACAACCTATCACGAATGATGCACAAAAACGAATTTACACTCCCTTCAAAAACAGGTGGCATGATTTGATAAATACGTTTAGGCCTATCACAATGAATAGATGTGCAGTTCCTGCACACTAGGCCCCTGGGCATATATACAAAATTATATAATAGGGTTCATATAAAATAGGAAAACTATGCATTCATTAGCTAATTATTTCAATGATTGGTGTCCGTTAAAGCTCGGCTTCGTCTCGGCGGTCTTGGCTATTTAATGCGGTCGCGCTTGTAAAGCAATTTTCATGCTTCAGTTTCGTTATGCTATAAGCTTCAGTTTCGTTATACCTAAGCTCATTGCCGACAAATAAATCCCCAGTGATATCCAGAGAAGTAGCCTAATAGGCCTGATACAATGAAAACAATTCGGAAAGAGAATTTCAAACTATTGTCTGAAATGTTTACTACTAAAATATCACTGTCCATCGCTGCATTACAACATATTTCTAGCGGTTACGTGTTGGCGTAGTAATATAGGTAATTATAGTAATTAAACCAGGTCCGACTTATGCGAGTTCCAAGATAACTGGTAGGAGATTCGGTAATTGCACTTGCGCATACCAGCCGCAGACTAATTCAAAACAGCGCTTTCCATTGTCAGGCAATTACTGTTATTAATACATTAATATCAGCAGTGTTTTTCAATCAGTTTAACCTTGTACCGGGTTTTATCACAAATTTGCGAAACCCACACCACTGTATGCTGAATCTGAGAGAGTCGTCCGGAGAAGTCGGAAGACAGGAGATACATAGGGCGAGGTCAACGACAATCACATATACCCGGCCCCTCAGGGCCGGGAATGATTACGTGTTCTCACAGGGATTACATTGTACATTTGTGCCGTTTAAATATGTCTTTGTAGTAACAATTTAAGTGATGTCTTGTAAATATGTTGCAGCGACATACAAGTTTCACTGTAAACTTTTCACTGTAAACGTACGATAAAATAATCTGTACGTACAAACTACTAAATTCTTACGATGTCTTCTAAACGCTGGTACGCTGCCGGCTGGTATACTGGTACAAGCATTGTGAGGCTTATTGAGGCATACACGAAATGAGCAGTATTGTTGAGTTCATGCACCTTGCAATGCTTGTACCAGCATACCAGTGTACCAGCGTTTAGAAGACATCGAAATTCTTACGTACAGATAATTATTTCGTACGTACGAATTACTAATGTGTACGTACGAAATACCAATTGTGACAAATATTGCTCACGCTCGGCGGTGTGATGCGGGAAGTCAATCATCCGAAACGGCCGTGTATGTGTGTGCATATATGTGTTTGTGGGGTGGGGGGTTGGGAGGGGGAGATTGTATCAGGAGACCGTGTACGAAGTGGGATAATCGGTTCGGTGTCGCGCCCCTTCGAAATAACATACTCGGCCTTCGGCCTCGTACATTACTTCGAAGAGACGCTCCACTTCACCGATTATCCCTTACGTATTTAATTTTTAGCTTCTTTGTTTTATAAAGATCTGTGGTATTATTGATTTGAGTAGATGTAGGTTGAATATCGAACCAACGCCTTTATGATTAATATATACAATATATCAAGTCATAAAAATATGCTGGTTTGAATGACCTTTGGTGCTAAAACCGTAAAAACCCCCATTTATTAATTGTCATAGACTGGTCGCGGCAATTCAAGATATCGGAAACATGCCAAGAGGTAGTATATTGAATTGTACTCTAATGTGGAAATTTCGAGACACGAAAGATTGTGTGATATTAGTTTACTTGCCCTGTATCCAAATTTTGTCACACTGGGGGTGCGTTTTCTGTGTACGGATCACAAACTTGATCCAGGATCAGGTTTCTGACCCGTACGCGAAAAACACTTCTAACCCCAAAATGTGATCGTTTTGTACATTATAGTTGCCAATACAATACAAATCACTTCCAAAATGGAGAGAACAGTGCAAAGGCAAATGCTGAGAGCAGGTTTATTAGGTCTCTTCAATCTTTCAGTCTTTCTGATCCCAGATCTCTAATGTGACGAAATAGCGTGACTACCGTCGGCTATTTATTACGCCGTCACGATCATATAATACGATGTAATGTCGTGCGATAAAACAAATCAATAGTCCGACGTTTCTTTCCAATAATCCGAGGTTTATTGGGATGATTAAAGTTCGATGAAGCGATCACAGCATTCACACGTAATCCCAGTATTATAGTCCGAAATATGCTATAGTCAGATATAACCTTGATTTCTTCTCAATTCACAATATTCTTCTTACTCTCGTTATCCGAATTCTTTTCACGTTAAATTTATAAGTCTATACGGTTCAATATCCAAAACCAAAGTCCGGGAAAGCGCGGGCCAGGTGGTGAGTGTCTGTAATTTTCCCGCGTCGTGGGGCGGAAATCCTGTCATGAATCGTTGAATATGATGTAATGTCTGGGGAGGCGTGGTTACATGTCTGGAAATGTTGTGATTGGAGGGAATGAGGGGTGTGACGTCGTGAGTAGAGTTGTTTTCATGTGGAGCGGTGGTGAGGACGGTGGTGAGGACGAGACTTCCGCACTTGACAAAGGATTCAACTCCGAAACCGGTCGTGCAACAGGCAGAGTACATTGTGAGTAACCTCTTTTATATTGTTTTGTATTATTTTGTTGTGTTTTAGATACTGGTCAGATTATTGACCATATCTTTGCATTCAGGTTTCTTCAAACGTTGTGTTCTCATTTTATACAATTGTTTTTATTGTTCATAATTTTATCCTTTGGTTTTATCATCCAAATCAAACACGTTCTGGTTTTAATACTTTCAAAATTAATTGCTGAAACGTATCATGGCTCTTTCTAAACCTCCTCACTTCCGTTCTTTTTACACTCTTCTTCAATGTTTTCACCACCTGTCACTAATGCTCCAGCAGTCTCAAGGCCAAGTCACCAGGGCTTTCAGTAAAAAACAACAACACCTGGATGACTTCATTAAACCTGCTTGTTCTGGTCCCCTAATCAAACAAAAAATCTCCAAAATTAATCAAAAATGGGTACAAAACGTGACCAAACATTTGGTGGAACACTATGAGAGCTCAATTCAAAACCTTTTGGCCCACATTTCCTCTTTAGGTTTATCAGATTCGGACATTGCAAATTCGGTAGCTCTCGTCATTCAGCAGGCTAAATCTCATTTCGGCAAAAAACTTCAGGCTTCCACCATCCAGAAATTCAAAACCTCTACTCTTCCAAATTCCCCTATTCCAAATTCTAACTCTCAATCAAAACCTCAGACTTGCGAGGTAAAAGGTCACAAACACCCACTTAGTAATTTCTTCCCATGTAATATATCCTATCGTGGTATGAGATTCCCTAGCCTTGAGCACATCTATCAGTATCACAAAGCCCGGTACCATGACTGTCAACACCTAGCCAATCGGATCCTCAGGGCTCCCCATGCAGGAGTGGCCAAACGTTTGGCTAGTGAAATTCCTAGCCTGTCCCCATTCTGGCATAAAAGTAAAAATGGAATCATGCGTCAACTTCTTCAAGTTAAGTTTAATTCTTGCAAATTGTTCCGTGACACTCTGATGGGTCTTCCTGAAGGGTGTCACATTGTCCATCCAGTTCCTGACAGCCACTGGGGTGTTAACCGTCATGGTCAAGGCTCTAACTTCTTTGGCCGCCTCCTAATGGACCTAAAACGTGCCAACTCTCCTACTAACAATCCTAAACCCTCTCGCTCTTCACCTCCATCTTCAAATAACACCCCTCCCTCTGTGTCCACTTCTAACCGCTTCCAACTCCTTGATACCCTCTCTAACCCTCCTTGTCTATCATCATCTGATGATTGGCCACCTCTCTCTCGCTCTTCTCCTGATAACCGCCTTAGTGCCACGCCCAAACGGCGTCCGCGCTCTCCTTCTTCTCCTGAACTCTCACCCTCCTCTCTACCCAAAGGCAAACGCACTCGCTTTGTCTCTCCTAAAAACTCTCCTAACACCACTTTTCATGTCTCTCCTTCCACTATCAGAGGACCCAAAACTCTTTGGGCCCTTCCTAAACTAACCTCCTCCACTGTCATCCTCGGCTCTTCTAACCTTTCTCGCATCACCAAATCCCCTGTTAGTGATATCCAAGTTGTGTCTTATCCTGGAGCTTTGTTCAACCATCTAAGAATGATGTTCACGGCCTGTAAAAAATCATTTGATGCCCCCCAAAACTTAATCTTAAGTGTAGGCCTGAACAATCGAAGCTCCAAACCAAGTGTTACTTCAATTCCAGAACTGAGGAATATGCTCAGCAGTGCTTTCCGAATCTTCCCCCACTCCAAAATTCTCATTCCAAAAATTAACTACTCAGACAATCTTCCGTCTGTAGAGAAACGCAACTTGGATATGATTAACAGGGCTTTGGATGACATGAGTTCACGTTTCAGCAATCTCACAGTTGTTAAACAGTTGGATCCAATCAAGTTTTCTACACAGACAGATAACATTCATTGGACTGAACAAACGGCCAATGAAATGTTGAAATTCTGGCTCAGTCATTTAAACTAAATCATTCTGAGAGTCCACCGAACTCCAGTACGACTAATAATGTTGTAAACCTTTCCAAATTTACACTTTCGGACACACAAATCGCTCTTCTAAATCGTGGTTTGACATTTGTTCCCACACCCAAAATAACATTGGATCCAATTAAACAAGCTGTGCAAGATTTTGGTAGAAAACTCAAACTTCAAAATTATTTTTCTCACCGTCCAAATTCATTCACAAATAGATCAAAATTCACTCCAAAATCTACCTGGACTCCACCGAGTTCCATGATTGACAAGCCCGTTTTAGATTGCATTTCGGCAATATCTAAGGAAATTGAAAACTTGAAAATTCAACCAGAAACCAAAAACCTAACAAAAATGGAATATAAAACTATAAAGAATTTACAAAATAACGTAGACTTGGTAATTAAAAAAGCAGATAAAGGTAGTGCAGTCGTAATTATGGATAGGCAAAATTATATTAATGAAGGCTTTCGTCAATTATACAATCCAGCTCATTACAGAGAAATTGACACTCCTCTTTACCTAGAAAATTCAGCAAAAATAACAAAAATTTTAAAAGGATTACGCAATTCTGGATGCCTTTCTGAAAAAGTATTCCAATTTCTTTTACCACCAGAACGCCCTCGTCAAAGAAGATTTTATATGCTACCTAAAATTCATAAACCCAAAGACTCCTGGCCAATTCCAAATGTAATGCCTCCAGGGCGCCCAATTGTTTCGGACTGCAGCAGTGAATCTGAAAAAGTAGCTATGTATATTGATTCATATATAAAAGATCAAGCAAATAAGCATCCGTCATATATAAAAAACACGTATGACTTTTTAGATAAAGTTAGAGGGCTTGAACTAGATCCAAATTCTTTACTAATCACTTTAGATGTTGAAAGTATGTATACTAATATAAATCATGAAGAAGGTATCCAAGCAATTAAAAATGCATTCCCGACTTTGGCAAACAATGAACTATTCAAAGGTATAATAGAATTATTGGAAATTTCACTTAAATGTAATGACTTTGAATTTGACGGTAAGACATTCCTACAAGTTTCAGGCACAGCCATGGGTCAGAAATATGCACCTCATTATGCAGATATTTATATGGCTGAATTTGAAAAGCAAGCTTTACAAAAGTGTCCATTCAAACCAGATTGCTATTATAGGTATTTAGATGACATTTTCCTCATTTGGCCACATGGCATTTCCAAATTTCACCAGTTTCTCGAAATTTTCAATTCTCATAGGGCATCAATCAACTTCAAAGCTGAAATTAGTACTGATTCAGTTAATTTTTTGGATACTACTTTGTTCAGGAGCAAAGAAAACACATTAGAAGCAAAAGTTTTCTTCAAGCCAACGGATACTCATCAGTTGTTGCATAAGCTCTCTTTTCATCCAAAACACACTTATAAAGGACTAATCAAGTCCCAAGTTTTTCGATTTTTCCAAATTTGCTCATATCCAGATGATGTTGAATCAGCTTGTCAAATATTATTCAAGGCACTTTCGAAACGTAACTATTCAAAACGTTGGCTTCGCAAAATCAAGAATGAAACATTGAGAATTTTGAACAGTGAGGAAAGACTAGGTGCTGATTTTCAATTGCCCACTTCCAGCTCGTCTGGCTCAAAACCTTGTAATTCTAGACAATGTCAGACATGTCATTTATTTCCAAATTGTCAAAATTTCTCGGGATCAGTTTTTGAACAGACCTACTCAATCAACTCAGCTTTGGATTGCAACTCAGAAAATATAATTTATCTATACACTTGTAAGCTTTGCGAAAAACAATATGTAGGTGAAACCGGTAAATCACTCAAATTCAGAAACAATCGTCACCGTGCTGCAATAACTAGCTGCAATGAGGAAAATGCATTATACAGTCATCTATCTAAATTTCACAGCAAAACTGAATTTTCCATTGAATGTTTTTCTCTTTTACCAATTGAACAGGTTTCCGATCTTGGTGATGAACTTTTAAACAAACAATGGCGACTTGAAAGGGAATATTGTTGGATTGATACTCTAGGCACTTTCGAACCTCATGGCCTCAACGTTCAAAAATTTACAAAGTATGACCCTTTGAACAAAAGTAAAAATAAATTCGACATGGTGTATATAGTACCCTTCTCAAAAACAGGTACTCTTTCAGCCCAAATTGTTAAAAAGCATATGAAACAACTCAACAAAAATACTGATGGTGATATTAAAATAGCAACAGCTTACAAGAAGCATCAAAATCTTAAAGAACTTTTAGTCAGAAGCAAACTTAAATAATCCAACAAAATTTGTTCAATGTCGCTCATTGAATTTTTATTGCTGTTTTATGTTATGTGTTACTCTTACAATTATCTTGTGCCAGTGCATTTTTTATACTCTCCAAAACTACTAAATTCTTACGATGTCTTCTAAACGCTGGTACGCTGCCGGCTGGTATACTGGTACAAGCATTGTGAGGCTTATTGAGGCATACACGAAATGAGCAGTATTGTTGAGTTCATGCACCTTGCAATGCTTGTACCAGCATACCAGTGTACCAGCGTTTAGAAGACATCGAAATTCTTACGTACAGATAATTATTTCGTACGTACGAATTACTAATGTGTACGTACGAAATACCAATTGTGACAAATATTGCTCACGCTCGGCGGTGTGATGCGGGAAGTCAATCATCCGAAACGGCCGTGTATGTGTGTGCATATATGTGTTTGTGGGGTGGGGGGTTGGGAGGGGGAGATTGTATCAGGAGACCGTGTACGAAGTGGGATAATCGGTTCGGTGTCGCGCCCCTTCGAAATAACATACTCGGCCTTCGGCCTCGTACATTACTTCGAAGAGACGCTCCACTTCACCGATTATCCCTTACGTATTTAATTTTTAGCTTCTTTGTTTTATAAAGATCTGTGGTATTATTGATTTGAGTAGATGTAGGTTGAATATCGAACCAACGCCTTTATGATTAATATATACAATACATCAAGTCATAAAAATATGCTGGTTTGAATGACCTTTGGTGCTAAAACCGTAAAAACCCCCATTTATTAATTGTCATAGACTGGTCGCGGCAATTCAAGATATCGGAAACATGCCAAGAGGTAGTATATTGAATTGTACTCTAATGTGGAAATTTCGAGACACGAAAGATTGTGTGATATTAGTTTACTTGCCCTGTATCCAAATTTTGTCACACTGGGGGTGCGTTTTCTGTGTACGGATCACAAACTTGATCCAGGATCAGGTTTCTGACCCGTACGCGAAAAACACTTCTAACCCCAAAATGTGATCGTTTTGTACATTATAGTTGCCAATACAATACAAATCACTTCCAAAATGGAGAGAACAGTGCAAAGGCAAATGCTGAGAGCAGGTTTATTAGGTCTCTTCAATCTTTCAGTCTTTCTGATCCCAGATCTCTAATGTGACGAAATAGCGTGACTACCGTCGGCTATTTATTACGCCGTCACGATCATATAATACGATGTAATGTCGTGCGATAAAACAAATCAATAGTCCGACGTTTCTTTCCAATAATCCGAGGTTTATTGGGATGATTAAAGTTCGATGAAGCGATCACAGCATTCACACGTAATCCCAGTATTATAGTCCGAAATATGCTATAGTCAGATATAACCTTGATTTCTTCTCAATTCACAATATTCTTCTTACTCTCGTTATCCGAATTCTTTTCACGTTAAATTTATAAGTCTATACGGTTCAATATCCAAAACCAAAGTCCGGGAAAGCGCGGGCCAGGTGGTGAGTGTCTGTAATTTTCCCGCGTCGTGGGGCGGAAATCCTGTCATGAATCGTTGAATATGATGTAATGTCTGGGGAGGCGTGGTTACATGTCTGGAAATGTTGTGATTGGAGGGAATGAGGGGTGTGACGTCGTGAGTAGAGTTGTTTTCATGTGGAGCGGTGGTGAGGACGGTGTGTGTTGGATGACGTAAGGTAAGTATGGAGTCATGAGATGATTCTGTGTCGTGTATGTCGAGTGAGAGAACGTGTAAGGGAGGGGTTTTGGGTGGTCACAGTCATAAATATTCTACACTAACCTGATCCGTACGCTTCTTATGGGATCAGGTTTTGTGATCCGGGATCAGGTTTGTGATCCGTACACAAAAAACACACCCCCAATGTGAAAAGAGTGAACGTGATGGAAATGACTCAAGTCACATTTCAAAGCTCTGTTATAAACAGCGCGGCCGATAGTGTTATTATAATCTTTTACTTTTTCGAATATCGATGGTAAATTTTCCCTCATATGTATATCACCATAGATTTTGATTCAGTTTATCTAGACAAACTATTTTAGGCAACATGCGTTAGGAAGAATAGGAAAAAGAAAAGTGATAAAAAGAACTGTTCCATGGGCACATTGATTGACAATACGTAGGTGCGAAGGGGTTACAATAAACATTACGGCTCACTATAATGGAATTAGGACAAATGAGAAAATATGTATGATGTTGTGTGGACAAGAACATCGAGTCGACAATGCTTCCTGCGTTGAGAGGGCAAATGTCACAATGTTCCCAAATATGTTTTAAAAAATCAGGTTAACCTTAGAGAGTTGGGATAGGCCACGAAGTTACCACAGAACATGAAAAAGGCTCTGGCCTCTGGGACTTGTGTGTGGGCCCCAAACTACCACGTAACAGGTTCGCTCCGCTTCAACACCCTGAATATTTTTTTCCGTGGACTGTTACAGCAGTTGGTATAGCAATATATCATGTAGTGTCTCGACATGTTTCCGATACCTTGAATTGCTGCGACTGTCTGTGACAGTTAACAAATTGGGCTTTCGGTGCCCTAGATACTGAAATAATGATGAATCATGAAAAGGCATTGGTTCGATATTTAATCTACAGTATATGTACTCAGAAATTACAGTTTCACCGTTACGGTAGGTTGGGTACGATCACTTATTAGCATGGCTTTGCGTTCGTGTCACTATCTGTTTTAACCATTTCCAGGCGAAAAATGGAGCTAGAATTACCAGGTTACCGCCCACAACGAAGTACAGGTTGCAGAAGGCCATACTAATCACTGAGGCCACAAAGCACACCGAATTTTTTTGAGGGGGGGGGGGGTCTACCAAGTTTCTAACCACAACGACTGGGACCACCAATAGACGTGGAATCAATACCCAGTATTAAGTATTCCGAGCAAACAAAACAGTTATCCGTTATCCAATCTCATAGTCCGGGGACAGAAAGTCATATCAGGCATACGAAGTGAGAGAAAACAAAAATGACAGAGAAACTCATGAACCCCCCAAAATGGCCACCAAATTATAGGAAGGCCAACTTCAGGGTTAGAGAGGGCCATTGCTGGGGCTACAAAGTGACGGACAGACCGACCGCTAGGTTGGAAAATGCCATTGAGGGGGCTACCAAGTTACCAACACACAGATTTCTAGGTTGGAGTGAGCCATTGCTGGGGCTAGCAAGCTACAAACGCACCGACTTCTAGGTTGGAGTGAGCCATTGCTGGGGCTAACAAGTTACAGACACACCGACTTCTAGGTTGTGGTGGGCCATTGCTGGGGCTACCAAGTTACAGACACACCGACTTCTAGGTTGTGGTGGGCCATTGCTGGGGCTACGAAGTTATAAACACACCGACTTCTAGGTTGGAGCAGGCCATTGCTGGGACCATCAAGTTACAAACACACCGACTTCTACTTTGGATGGAAAATGCCATTGCTGGGGTCACAAAGTAACCAACACACTGACTTCTAGGTTGGAGAAGGCCATTGCTGGGGCTCCCAAGTTAGAAACAAATTGATTGGAGAGAACTATTACGGAGACCACCAAGTTACAGACAGATCGACTTCTAGGTTGGAGTGAGCCATTGCTGGGGCTACCAAGTTATAAACACACCGACTTTCAGGTCAGAGAGGGCCATTGCTGGGGCTATCAAGCTACAAACACACCAACCTCTAGGCTGGAGTGGGCCATTGCTGGGGCTATCAAGTCACAAACACACAGACTTCTAGGTTGGAGAAAGCCATTGCCTGGGATATCAAGTTACAAACACACCAAGAGGACCTCTGCAGTGACATGAAATCTCTGCAGAGGCGCAGACCTCTGCACCAGCAGCACCTCCACAGACGACGGCCACCTCCGGAGATGGAAGTGTGCAGAGCCAGGGACTATTCAACTCAGCATGGACACAAGCGTGGGACGAGATCGGCGCTAGACTTTAGGCTAAATGTTAAGCAGGGTTTTAGTTTGAATTTTGACCCGGTGTTGCCTTCCTGCAATTGCATACCCCAGTGACTTAGTTTGAACCTGGTCACTGTCTGATCTGAAGATATTTGATATATTTTGTGAGTGATTATCTGATCGTCGTATACTGGTAATATAAACTGTGTATTTGAATTTATGTCAGGGAAACACTGTGGAATTGCGGGCGTCTCACCAATAATTATCAATAGAGTTCGGACACCGAAACGAGAGGTACTACAGGAAGACTATATGAAAAATAAACGCAACAAGAGAAAACAAAAAAACTCTCACGGCACCAACTACCAACAACATCAACATAAAATCGCCACAAAAACTTGGTGCCATGACCAGGATCCTTAGAAGAAGCATACAGCTCAGAAGAACTCAGAAAGTCCGACACAGAGGGACAAGATCTGAAGTGCTCCATGGAAGACGAATGAAGATCAAGGAAGTGCGGAGGATCTGGAGACGCAGAGGAGTCTAGAAGACAATCAGAGTACATGGGTCTGGAAGATCCGAGGCCTTCAGAGCTAGTGAAGACAATTATCCTTGCTCCCTCCAAAATGAGGAGACCCCCGAGAGGTCTGGATGCAGAGGATCGTTCACCTGACTCTGGAGTCTTCCCATGTGCGTGTGGAGTCGTGGTCACTTGCATGCGAAGACTGAACATGTTTATGCAGAGAACGACTTCCTGATGTGGTGACTATAGAAGCAGGTCGCAACAGCTCACGGAAAGCCCAGTTTGGACGAGACGCCATGGACGACGAATCAACCTAAGACGGTGCTGTCCTTTTAGGACAGGTGAGGGAAGGACTTTGACTGTTTCTACCAAAGCATTATGTAACCTCCACAATGCGGACTCCACGTTTGAGAGATGTAACTGGTAAGGGTGCGGGTCCCACCAAATTACATACCACACTTATTTTCAGGTGGGAGAGGGCCATTTTTGTTGTTTGTAGAATCTCCCCTACTCGCTATTCAGGAGTAATTGTTGTTCTCTTGTACTGGAAGCTGAAGAGATAGGATTTGGTGGATGCCTCCAGATCAGTAATTTCACAACTCGCTGCCTTTTCCTTAGCAAAGTTACCGTCCAGAATTAGCTGTGTTTTCTTATCGTTGGAGAGCTGGTCGAAGATAATCGGCATGGCAGACTAAGAAATTTTGCTCAAGTGCTTCATCACCACACAGTCGAGAATGAGACGGGTTCAGTCCTCTGGTGCAACCTAGCATAAGAGGCATCTTGGATCAACTTCAAACTGGTTAAAGGTGGCTTGGTTTGACTCTAGGGTATATACACTGCATAACATTTGGACCTTCTGGATAGCTTTCATGTCATGGCTGTTGAGCATTCAATCATCGCCCAAACAGGGTGCGGTTTTACGAGGGATCACTTGTCTGCTACTAGGTACATCTCCTATTCCGATCTTGTGCACGCCTCCTCCTGGATCGTCTGAGTCTGAATGTGCTGTCCTTCCCAACAAGATGTCAAGAGCATCAATATGGTATATTGTAACTGGAGCCCGACTGCGTATTGTTCAAAGAGAAATCGTGTAGCTTGATGCTCAAGAGACTGTTACTGCGAGACTTTGAGATCGTCTGGAGTAGTGAGGCCATCTGAGTGTCGAGCAGGGCTTCTACTTGAAGTGGTGCCGTGGTGCAACACACTAAGTTGTTCACCAGCTGCTGAAGGGAATTCAATGTTCGTCGTTGGCGGGATTGAGCCCCGCTCTTGGCATTTAATCTTCACTCGGCGGATCAGCGTTACCCTCACTTCTCAGTCCAACGGGCTGGAGCAGACACTAATATGGCGACCAGTTGATACATTGTAGACTGCTGCGCTCAGTATATCGGTGGTGTTGAAGGGAAAGAAACCTAGGTCATTAGGCGTACCCGGATCTGTCATGGGTCGCGATACAAATACCCATCAATGCAGTGCGCCAGAAAATCTCGTTCATACACGACATGATACATGGGAACTAAAAATATGCTAGGCGCTGCACTGCGGCGACACGCCACCAAATATCGCGGACCAAAGTTGGTCGGATGGTGGTAAGGCAAGTTCCCTCATAGGGTTACATCAGTATCTATCTATCTGTGACGGAATAGCGAGTTCTTCGGGCGGCTATTACGCCCGCTGATCGTATGGTCCGATGTATGTCGTGCGTTTGACCACAAGAAAGAAGTCCGACGTAATGTTTCACAATAATCCGATTTATTAGGATGATTCGGTCCGATGTACGATCACGGTCTTCACACTCACAAGCACCCGTAATCCCAAGATAGTCCGAAATATTAACTATAGTCCGATATTAACTTTCCTGGTTGAAATCTTCTATAATGTACCTCTCTAGTAACTCTCTTAATCCAACTGACTTATTACAACTGACTCTCAATACCAACTGCTAGTGTGTGGGAAAGCGCGGGGCTAAGTCAGGATGTGGGTGTGGGTTTTCCCGCGTAATGTGGCAGGTGTTCATGAAAATGGCGGGAAAGTGATGTCATGTCTGTGTGGGCGGAGTTATGTGTCTGGAAATGTGGTGATTGGAGGGAATGTAGGAAGTGATAGCATGAGCGGTGTTGTTTACATGTAGGTGCGGTGCGAGGACGGTGCGTGCCCGGTGACGTAAGGTAAGTAAGTATGAAGTCATGTGATGAATCTGTGCCGTGTATGTCGAGTGGGAGAATGTGTCAGGGACGGGTTTCAGGCTATAACAGTCATAAATATTCTACAAAACACCCCTTCGTCAAATTACCCCCTGGGAATTTACCCTCCCCGAAACCTAACTGTCCAAAAATCTAAACATGATAAGCTAAAAGAGAACACATTCACCGCGCGAGACAATGGTAAAACAATGGATACAATAAAAATTTCTAACTGTCAAAATAAAGTCATTAGTCAGTCAGTCAACAGTCACTAAGATGATATGAACACATTTGACAAATACATTTAAGACAACGATAGGTGAAAATGCAACACATAAATCAACACATAAATCACAGTTTAAAAGGAATCACATGTATATACATATATATCATTAGAATGTAAAAATAATCCTCCACGTTCCCTAGCGGAACGGAACATTTTAAAGTTCGAAATACCTGAAAATGACCAGGATTAGATCAGTACGAATCACATATATGCATCATATGCTATGAATAGTACGACTTGCAGGGTACAACTATACAGGACACAGCTATCCTGGTGCTGTGCCCTGGGATACGAAGTATTATCACCTCAGTCCGTAGGACGGTCGCGTCTCCTTGACGCAGGAGGCCGGGCGGCTGGCGATGTCTGCTGCATCAGCCGCCGTTGGTCGTCGGCCGGCAGGTGCGCCAATACGGACACTATCGTGGTCCACAGTTCGTCCGGAATACCGGAAGACTCCGGTGGTGAGGACGGAGTCGAGTCGAGACGGGCTCGAAGCTGTTGAACTTCCTCCCGTAAGTCCTTATTCTCCTTTGGCCGGGCCTCTGCGCCCGAGGCGGAGGCTGAGCAGCTGGCGATATAGTCCGAGATTTCGCACTCGCGTGAGCATTCACATGCTAGTTCGACTGCTATTCCCAGGCAAAGCTCGTACTTCAATCATGCACAAAGTCCGTAATTCACCACACTGTTATCCGCTCAATAGTTATGTTCCAATAGTCCGACAACTTGTTTGTGTTTTAAAACAATGTCCAGTTCGGTAGGTTTATCCTCTTAATTCACACTATCTTTATCCACAACACTGAAGCGCTGACAGTGTCTATTGGGGTTTTCCACAATCGGGGGGTGCGCTCTGTCTATTGTCTTTATGCGTCTTTTTACGTTCGCTTGATCCATCTCGGCTCTCAGTCGTGCAAAGAGGGGCGGTCCATCACCTAGGCAACGCATGTACATCAAAGCTCTGGTTCATCACACCAGTCAAGCGGGGCAGTAGGTTAGCACACAGCTGCTCTATTTTCCCATAGTCCGACACAAACTTCTGGATAACGCAATCCAATCATTTCACTGTCCTTCTAGCATACAGTCAAAATTACTGCACCTTTTACGTGCTTCCACTCTCTATTGTATTAGCTGGGAAAGTTTATGGGGGTGCCGCGGGCGGCTTCAGTGTTTACTTGTGCTTCATGCTTTTCCGTGTGAACTCTTACAATTAGTCCGTTCCTTAGCTGCGCAGTTAGCACACAATAAACTTTTGACCAACTTGTTTATAACAGATGATCACTGTCCGTACATATTCTGAGGTATAAATACCAAGCTCACAGAAGTTTGCTCAGTCCGTTCATTTCCATATAGTGCCATAGAAAATGGAACCGCTGATATTATCATGGGGGTGATGGGGCGATCTGGGTGGCCCTGCCGTGGCGCGTTGCATAATTTTCAATGAATGTGATGACAGATCGCGCGTTGGAATGCAGAGGTTTATTTACATAGACGAATCCTGCTCCTGAGGGCATTCCCCTGAATTGTACGTAGGGGGAGCAGAGGCTCTTATCAGACGCTTGCTCGGGAGACGGCTATCCTCTCACCTCGTCCGCAACAAAGTGATCTTGCTCATGGCAGGACATGACGGCTGACACATGGGTGGAATTGTTAGTCATGCAATATTTAGGCAGTGCGCAACAGGTGCGAGATGGTATGGAGAAGTACAAAGTTATATGCAATGCATAACACACATATACCGCATTATAGTATCGTAACCAGCATCAATATTATAACGTCATATCAATATTATATATGAAAATTGCCTCACTGACATCAGTACATAAAAATGGTTATTGAAAGGAATATGTACATAATATTATTATATTATACATATATTTTGGGGTGATATGACATCATAGTCCAATAGACAGGCATTTATTCATCATCATAGAGATCAGTCCCTTGGCACAGCCGTGGTTATCTGAACTGGGCTGGGCAGCGAATCGTGCGTCTGGGTCGATTGTACGGAACAGGCTGGGGCATAGCCTCGCTTGTTGATGAGTCCGTAGCAATCGCGGGTTTGGGTCCGCGGGGTTTTGGCGCTCGCTGTGAAGCGCTGGAGTTCGACTTGCGTGATGTTCGCTTTCGACGTCGACGTCCGATTGTGGGACTTCTCCGACTGGCGGGTGATGTTGTAGTATCAGTTTCGGTAGTCCGATCTGTGTCTGACGATTTTTCTTGTACTGTGACATCCCAAGGGTAGAGGAATTCCTTAAGGAGCTCCAGGGGATCGTTCGATGGTTCGGTCTTGGAGTCTGTGCTGCTCGACGACTCAGGTGGTGATTCGACTTGAGGTTGAAGGTTCAGCAACTGTGTGTCGCCTTCGTACGGTTGAATGACGTCCAGATGGACGACTCTAGTATTTCGTGGATTGGAGACTAGAGCAATTCGATAGTCTACCTCAGTAACGCGTTCCAGGACTCTCCAGGGTCCTGTCCAGGGTCGGGCGAATTTGTTGTTCTGTGTGAGGGGCAGGTAGTAGTACCGTACCAACTCTCCCGGCTGGAACTGAGGGCGAGATTTCGCATGTGCGTCATACCCCATTTTCTGGCGGGTTGCAGCTTTTTGCAGATGATCTTGCGCAAACCCATGGGCAGCTCTGATAGCAGTTCGGAGATACTCGACGTATTCGGGTCCGCATGGAGGTAGCGGTTCTGGGTCATATGTAGGAAACATCAAGTCAACAGGCAAATTGCATTCATGTCCGTATACCCTCAGGTGTGGTGTACACCCAGTAGAAGAATGCACCGAGGTGCGGTACGCCATGAGTACATATGGTAAGTGCAAATCCCAGTCATTTCCACGATCACTGACGAATGCACTCAACATATTCAACAAAGTCCGATTGAATCGTTCGACTTGACCGTCACTTTGTGGGCGGTAGGGCGTGGTCCGAATTTTCTTGGCGCCCAGAAGGCGTACAACGCTCCGAAATAATGACGACTCAAATTCCGTTCCTTGGTCGCTGTGTATGGCTTTCGGTACCCCGTGGTACACGATCCAACGATTCACCAAAACATCAGCGACATTTTTGGCTGTATGACGGCGGAGCGGGAATGCGTCCGTGTACTTTGAAAAGTAGTCCGATATGACAAGAATGTACCTGTGACCTCGTCCGGTAACTTTGTGGGTATCTAAGATATCCAACGCTATACGATCAAATGGCGCCCCAGTTGGTAGTTGCGTTAGAGGCGATCTCCTGGGTGCTGGTTTTCCTTTTCGTGACACACACTGCGGGCAGCGGGCACACCAGCGGGCAACATCCAAGGCGAGACCTGGCCAGTAAAACCGGCGCTTTACTCTCTCAACAGTCCGTTGTATTCCGAGGTGGCCTACGACCTTGAGGTCGTGGAGTTGGTGTAGAACCACCGTTCGTAATGCCGCTGGTAACACAGTCTGTACAACAGTCCGACCAGCTGGGTCCGGCTTGGTATTTCGTATGAGGACTCCATCCTGTAGCGCTAACAAAGTCCATCGTGAAACCAGAGTTTTCACTTCCTCACCGTAGCGGGCGACTTCCTTTGACGTGGGTTTTGTACCATTCAGTACCCACTGTCGCACGACTCTGACACTCGGGTCGACTTGCTGAGCGGCAACAATGTCCGCTGTTGAATAGTCCGACAACCATTCTTGTCCGTTCAATTTCACATCCAATGCTCGCACACGTGCGGCTTGGCGTATTGAGATCATCCGAGACAAGACCAGTGACGTCATAGTATCACTGTCCAGGAGGTCTTTCTCGGGTCCGACACGAACCACCGTAATCCATCTGACGGGAAGTTCTCCAGAACTCGTTTCCGGGTCCGTAGGTAGGGCAGTCCGAATGTTTGCAACTATGGCAACGGGAAAGTCCGTCAGCATTTCCGTGGAGCTTTCCAGGACGATGTTCAATACGAAAGTCATATTGCTGCAGTTTGGCTAACCAGCGAGCCAACATACCGTCCGCATCGTTGTAATTCTTTAACCATCGCAGAGAGCTATGGTCAGTCCGTAACAGGAATCTGCGTCCCCACAAATAATGTCGGTAATGCTGAATCATTTCAACAACAGCCAACAGTTCTCTATAGGTCGTACAATAATTCCATTGCGTGCGGGACAGCGTCTTGCTTGCAAAGCCGATCGGGATAACCGCTGGCGTCTGTATCAAGAATGAAATAATCGTCCGTATCTTGTGACGGATGGGCGAGCTTGGGGGCCTTGATGAGTGCGTTCTGGAGCCTCCGAAAGACGTTCCGTTGGGGCGATCCCCACGTGAAGGGACATCCACCCCGGGTGAGTGCCACCAGAGGTTCAGCAATTTCGGCATAGTCTTTTATGAACCTCCTGTGGTAGTTTGCAAACCCCAGGAAAGCTCTACGTCCATAAGCTCACAGGGAGTCGGCCATTCCCTAATAGCCTTGACCTTGTTCGGGTCCACCCTGATTCCTTGTCCACTGACGATAAATCCCAGATATAGGATTTCGCGTTGGAAGAGTTCGCACTTCAAAAGTGCGTCCGTACGCTATCACATCATCCAGATAGCACATACATCTGGTCCACAGATATCCGCGTAAGATTGTCTCCATGAGACGTTCGAAGGTCGCCGGCGCGTTACTCAGTCCGAACGGCATGACCTTGAACTGGTATAGGCCTTTCCTGGTGGCAAAGGCCGTTTTAGGTCGGTCAGTCAGGTCTACTTCGACCTGCCAGTATCCCGAGGCGAGATCCAAGGCCGAGAAGTAGTTCGCTCCAGCGAGTGCGTCATGCGTGTCTTGAATGTTCGGGAGAGGGTACGAATCTTTCCGTGTTATGTCATTGAGCAGACGATAGTCCACACAGAATCGTACCTGTCCGTTTTTCTTTCGTACCAACACCACTTGTGAACTCCATGGCGATTCCAACGGTTCGATGCATCCAAGCCGCAACATTTTATCAACTTCCTCATCTATGATGTGTTGTTGCACTTGGGGTACGCGACGTTGTCGCTGACGAATTGGGGCACTTGTACCCGTATCGATCCGATGTTGTACCACATGTGTCCGTCCGAGCTGTCCATCTGGGCACATGAAAGTGTCTCTGTACCGATATACCAAATTGGCACAGCACCGTTGCTGTTCAGGTGCTAGTCCGGCACGGTCCACCATCTCCCGTAGGTGTGGCGGGAGGTCTTCGTAATGGTTAACGTTCGTGTGGGGAACTTCCGGTTC
Organism: Terebella lapidaria; assembly: GCA_949152475.1. Lineage (NCBI taxonomy): Eukaryota > Metazoa > Annelida > Polychaeta > Terebellida > Terebellidae > Terebella > Terebella lapidaria. The sequence goes on from OX424562.1 coordinate 6,460,388, forward strand.
CTCTCCTGACTTCGGCAGAGCGCCCACAATACTGTCAACGGGGCTCGCTATGGCTACCGGATCTGAGCGAGTCAGAGTTACGCCCGTATCCGCGGGGTTCACGACAGTCACCTTAACACACTTCCGGTTCAATGAGGTCAATGTACGACCCATAATCAAGTCCGTTTCCTCAGGAAAGTTCGTCATAGGCTGAATGAGCCGAGGGTGTTGGCGCACCCTGACCTTTGAGGTCGGCACAAGTGCGACTACAGCCTCGCTGCATGGCTGTACCGTAACTGCTCGACGTACAGCCATGCATACGACATTAGCTTCGAAGTCCTTGTGTGCAAACAAGATTTCCTTGTCAATTTCGACAGTCCCTTCGCCGTAGTTGACGATAGCTTTCGTTTGCCGGATGAAAATCATGCCCAAGGTCATCTCGTCATGAATTGCCGCTACACAAAATGTCACTGTCATTTCTTTCGTTCCGACCTTGAGCGTAAGGTCCAGAAGTCCGTTGATCGGGCTGGAGTCTCCATTGACATCCCAAATAGTCGCCATGGTTGGACGCAGAGTGCGCTGTTCGGCAGGTACGTGTCGTAACATGTCCTTCCGGAGCAGAGAAACCTGTGCTCCTGAGTCCATTACTGCTTTGAAAGTTCGTTTTCCTACACGTGCCGGCAACTTCCAGCACTCATGGGCGGCCCGACTATGGTTGATGATGAGCGGTCCATCGAGATCCTCCTCGGGCGGTAGGAGTGGAAGTTTCAGTCTTCCCGGCTTGGTTTCGGGTCCCGATGGGAAAGCGTAAAATCCTCCGTCATCCGACACCCATTCGATTTCAGACATAGAGTCCGTTTCTGCATCGCTGGCGGTGCGTGTCGACACCCCTCGTGACGATTAGTCCGTGATGGCCTGCACGGCAATGGTTCCGACACCCCTTCGTGGAGGGATTCTGTACCTGAAGTCGACGAAGCACACTTGGCGCACACCCCTTCGCAGAGCGGAAGGGCCCGTGATGTCGGCGCCAGCTTGGGTGGTGTCGTGTTCGTAGCTGTGGACACGACCACTGGTGTGGAGCTTTGAGCATGACTCGTGTTAACGGAAGGTCCTTGCTCCACAGTTCCTTCCTCCCTTAGTTTGACGGCCTGGCTTGTGGTGGTGGCTGGGCCGGTGGCGTTATAGCCGTTGGCTGAGAGTTTGAGTTCGGTATACCGATCTGTCCATTATTCAGATTTGCGCCAGAGCGTGGCGGGAATGGTTTCATTCCGTTTCGTACTAATATGTCCTTCAAACGGAAACACCGTATCCACCTGTGTCCCGGTTTCTTGCAGAAGAAACATATTTCAGTTCGACCCTGGGGCGTAGGACGGTCGCCACGAGCTTGAGCGGTAGCTTGTAGTACAGAGTACAGTGCGTTTTCACCATATTGTCCGTGTTCGTCACTGATAGCGCACTGGAAAGCTTCCGCAACCCATTCGCGAGAACAGGAAGGGACAGAATGTTCTTCACACCCTTGCAGTCCGGTCGTGTCGCTGTCGGCAGGGTCATAGTATGCCACGAGTTGGGCTCGGGAGTTGGCGTATTCCACTGACTCAACTGTCCGATCGCACAAGAGAGTTCGTTATCTACCTCTCCGTCCTCAGTGTCACCGTGGTAGGTGGCGTCCACTCGGCGGGTACCGTGGGGTCGATCTCTCTTGGTCCGCTGCTGGCGACTCTCCGCCTTCAGTACAGCCGTGAGGGCGTCGTTGTACGAAGTAAATGTCAATACACAAAGTCTATCCACAATATGGTCAGGCTGACCATTGACAAATTGTGAAATAACAGTTCATTGGAGAAACTCAGGCGTGACGTCATCAAACACCTGTTCCGCTATGGCTTGTAACCGTTCCAGGAAATGTTCGGCATCCTCTTTCCGTTTGCGCTTCAAGAACGGCGGGCTCCCACCCTTCCAGGAGACGACGCCTGAATTCATCCCAAGGCGTGTTGAACGGAATGTTCAGAGCGATTGCTTCCGCTCGTCCGCGTAACGTACTGCGGAATGTCATAGTTTTGTTTAAGTCCGTGTACGTAAAGGCAGCCATGAACTGTTCAAAGCTGCGGAGGTACTGGTTCAGATTACCCTCCTTGAACGTGGCTCGCCACTGTGCTGGTTTGGCAGTGCTCAGCGCTGGCGTCGAAATGATGGGCTCTTGTGATACCGCTGTCGTAGCGCTGGCAGTCGTCGTAGAGACGGCGGGAGTTGGCGGCGCGACCTCCATGGTCGGTGCAGCAGTGGTCGTGGTGACCGGTACGACGTATGGCGTGGCGTCGGGTGCGGGTGCGGTTTGGGAGACCGGTCCGTATGACGGCGACATTTCCGGCATTCCGTGTGACGGAGTTGGGTGCGACATTTGTGGGAACTGATATCCCGAACCAGGAGCGTACACACTTGGAACTGCTACTCCAGGGTTTTGTGGCACAATTCCCAGATTGGGCACAATTCCACGATTGTACGCGGCGACACCGTACGCTGGTACTCCATGGTTTGATACAGCTACTCCCCCATGATTGGGTACTGCTATTCCCCCCTGATTGTGCATGGGCACCGCATTTCCATAGTTGGGCACGTAGCCGTGTGGGGTGAGATGTTCCGCTGGTAGCGACGGTTCGACGTTCGATGGTCCGTGGTTGACTACCGGCGGTGGTAGATGCGTGGGGTGCGTGTTTTCGCTGGTGTCGGAGATCGGTACTCCGATGTTGCGCGGTCAGCGATCAATGGTGTCACTGGTGTATCGGACCTCCGATCTCGCGGGTGCGTGGAATCGTGTCGGCGGGTCGTTCGTCTGGGCAGCGTTGAACCTGGGGTCGGCCGCGGGGGTGCTCTCGGTGGCGGCCCCTCTCCGGTTCGGCAGGTGGACATCCGGCATCTCTCCCGTGACGACTGGGTCGGCCGGTACTCTGGAGTACACCGGCGGGGTTCGGTCGGGTCGCGTCAGTGTGTGAATCGTTACCGCGACGTTGCAACGTCGTGTCGCGGATACAGTTCAGCTCGCGTATCCGATTCATGCGACCATTGTTGGACACGCGACCGACTCGGCGGGTGCGTTAACATTGAATTGTCATAGTTCGTTGGGCGTACACTCACCGACTTAGGTAGCGGGTCGGTAACAGGCTGACGCTGGAAGCGCGTATAGTCCGTCTCATTTCTGTCGCTTGGTCGCGACCTTGATGGTCCGGCAGGTGTCGCGTGGTACGACCGCGCATGCGCGTCAAGGATTTCTGTCACCGTGCGCGACGGCTGGTACGGGTCACCGTCCAACAGTTCTTCGAGGTTACTATCGGCTCGCATCCAGTCCGGCATGTACTCTACGGATGCCGCCGACGATAGTTCGTACAGTTCGTTTGGCGGTTGTACTTGCGATAGCTCATCGCCACTGACCTTGGTCGTGAAGTTCGCTGGTTCGACTGGACCGTATTCGTCATCACCTCATCTTCCGGGCTTGGTCCGATCGGGTTCCGGATCGTAGATCGGGTATTCATTAGTTCGTAAGCTGAGAACTGGCCTTCGCTATCCTGGTCACGGCACCAATGTGACGGAAAAGCGAGTTCTTCGGGCGGCTATTACGCCCGCTGATCGTATGGTCCGATGTATGTCGTGCGTTTGACCACAACAAATAAATCCGACGTAATGTTCACAATAATCCGATTTATTAGGATGATTCGGTCCGATGTACGATCACGGTCTTCACACTCACAAGCACCCGTAATCCCAAGATAGTCCGAAATATTAACTATAGTCCGATATTAACTTTCCTGGTTGAAATCTTCTATAATGTACCTCTCTAGTAACTCTCTTAATACCAACTGCTAGTGTGTGGGAGAGCGCGGGGCTAAGTCAGGATGTGGGTGTGGGTTTTCCCGCATAATGTGGCAGGTGTTCATGTAAATGGCGGGAAAGTGATGTCATGTCTGTGTGGGCGGAGTTATGTTTCTGGAAATGTGGTGATTGGAGGGAATGTAGGAAGTGATAGCATGAGCGGTGTTGTTTACATGTAGGTGCGGTGCGAGGACGGTGCGTGCCCGGTGACGTAAGGTAAGTAAGTATGAAGTCATGTGATGAATCTGTGCCGTGTACGTCGAGTGGGAGAATGTGTCAGGGATGGGTTTCGGGCCATAACAGTCATAAATATTCTACATATATATCTGTCAATCTTTCCAACAATTTCCCCATATATGTACAGGAGGGACTCCAGCAAGAAACCAGAACCCATCAGGGCATGGGATGTTCTGTTAGCCATTGATATCCTCTTGGTTATTAGCTCATCCGGTCTTGGCTGGTCGGAGTAGCGATTGATGCCCAGGTGGATCAGCTTTTCAGAACAGGTGATGGAGAAGACATCGCCTAGAATAAAAGATGTTGGGTTCTTCACTCCATAGGTAATACAGTGAGATTTACCTGGGTGGATTTTTTGGTGTTCATTGCGGACATATAATTCCACTACTTCCAGCTGGGCCTATATGTCTAGTACATTGCCACCTTCGAGGACAATATCGTCCACACACGTCGGAGCTCCAATGCACGTGTCGCCCATACTGTATTCCGCGTCTGCCTCTCCCAGCCTGCTCAGTAGATCAGTGATAAATGCCTTGTAACTGACTGTGTGGACAGTATTTTACCTTGAGCTACGCCTTGCTCGGTCTGAGAGGGTTTGCCAAGCCCGCCTTCTGTCTTGACGTAGCTAACAGTATGGTCTTTGATGAACCTCCAACTGTGCGAGTCTACTTGTGGGAAAAGCTTCCATTGCTGGGCTTATATGAAGTGAATTGTATTGGTGACCATGAAAAAGGTTCACACTTACTTTGAAAAAGGAAACGCGCTTGCGCCCTAGGTAGCGGACATCAAACGTTACACATATACAAGCCTACACTGTACAGAATCATTGATGCACAAGTATATATACTAGATAAAGGTTGTGGCAGCTCCCAATATCAATATATGATGATATATCCAATATCCAAGGTCCAACATTTTCTGCAAAGGGCGATTTTTATTTTGCCTAGAAATAGCCTAAAATGGATGGAAACTTGGGATAAAGCAGTTTTGGACAAAAAATATATTTACCAACCTGTCAAAAATCAAATTGGCCGCCATGCACGGACCGACGGTACTTATGCTCGTCATAAAGGTACATGGGAGGAATATTTTGAGATGGAAACCTGATCAGAGAGTTTTTGAACAGAAAATGCAGCTAACTGCGGGAGACGACATTAGAGCTCGAGCACGTCATCAGCACCACGACAGCTGAATGTATCTTACACAACGTTACCCTCTCTCCTCCCCCCGCCCCCCCCCCCCCCAAAAAAAAAAAAAAAAAAAAAAAAAAAACAGAAGCTATCATTTCCTTCCCCTACATGATTCCAATTCATTTTCGTAAAACTGATCAGAGAGTTTTTGAAAAAATGCCGCCAAAGTCCAAACTTGGCCGTATTTTGTCAAAAATGGCCGATATTTTGGGGAAAATGTGCGAAAAAACTCCTCCGTCTTGAAGCATTTTAGGCATTTTTGTGCAAAATTTCAGAAAGATTCACCCGTAAACTTTGAAGATTAAAATATAGATGGACGACGGGCGGACAGATAGATAATGGACGCAACGCCACGACAATAATATCACGTGACTCGAGTGCCTTGACTCAAAAAAATCAAATAGTGATCAATCTTGAAAATTCATCAAATAGTCATCAGTCTTTGCTGCACGGTGGCCCATATATGACATATTTGTTGTTTTTTTTCATTTATGTTATCAATAATTGTATGTGTGGTCCAAAGTATACACTGAATAACGTAATCGGCGGGGGGAATAATTCCCCGCGAGGAAAATTTTTCCTCCCACGAAAAGTTTTTCCCCGTGGGGTACTAGTAAACGTTATTTCCCCCGGGAGGAATATGGTTTCCCTATGAGAAATACCTTCTCCTCGCAAAGAAAACAGTTTCTTTGCAGGGGAATATTTTACCGTAGATTACATTATTCAATGTAATCTTCTGGGGACCACAAAAAATATTTCCATTTATTCAATAAAAACAATATTTGTCAATTTCAGCCACCGTAATGCTTCGCTAAAACATGGTTCTGTGGAGTTCATGGAACTTCGATTGGTCGTTTATCTTAAAGACACATTGTCAGACGTTCGAAATTTTTCACATATGCATGACAGGTTTTCCAATAGACGTGGATAGCGCAGGTCTATATAAACAGGAAACCCAAAGGTTCTAAGACACTGACAACTAACCAACAACACTCCGATAACTCTGCTTTTTCGACAATTCGAGTTGGAAGGTATGTAATATGAAGCTACTTATATTCATACTGAAGCATGTGAGTGTCACATTCGAAAATATTTCATACTACTTATCCGTTGTATGAACTAGTCCCTCTGTATGGCAGTCGTTTCAAAGCAATCTGTGTGTGTTGTCAACAACACCGTCGTCGGAAAAAATTGTTCTACAAAATTACGTGTACAAAATTATTGGAATGAAGCTAAAAACTGGAACCCAAAGTCAGCAGGTCGAGAAACAAGAATCTAATGTTGAGATATGTGAGTGAGTTGACGTTGAACAATCAAGCTGAAAACAGAGAGTGTAATATCAGTGATAGGCCGCACTCTCACTCTCTGTGACTGAGCACTCCTGCCTCGAGAAACTAAGGCTGATTGTAAAGCTAGGAAACCGCTACGGTGGCTCATATTCGCCAGATGGATGAATGCAAAAAAAATTACGTTATAACGCTCTAATACAGCGTTATAACGCTCCAATTTACAGCGTAATAATGCTCTAAATTACAGCGTAATAACGCTGTAATTTACGTCGCCAGAGGCATCATCGGACCTGCTGGTTCATGAGCTCAATCATATGTAGGGAAACCTCAAAATCACTCTGATCTATGTTTATTACAAATCATGACAATGGGAAGATGATAGAAGGATGACGTAATAACGCTGTAAATATGTTTTGTATGCCTCAGTCTGGCGATTATGAGCTACCGTAGGCCGCTCCCTCCCATGCGAAGGTCTTATTGTTCGCCACCCCCTTGACGTCTAGTTCACCAAGACATTGAAAGGTAGCAGCACAAGCAGTGGGTGGGCGTGAATGTAAAACCCTATTTGTGTTGAAAATTCATTCATAATCCGGGATTGATATGGTAATCATTATCATACAAACCATTCATTATATGCAGAGTTTGCAGACATCTGTTAGCAAAATTTGGCAAATACCGTGTTGTAGGCCTATATCGTTGAAAATTACGAGAACAGCAAGTGGATATACATGTACTTGTATGAATGAATAAATTATTATTATTATTATTATTATTAATGGTATAATGGAGACAAAGTTGGGCATCACAAATTCAGACAGTGTCTCCCTTTGCTCCTGAACACTGTTCAAATCTGACGGTGTAGTTGTACACGCAGATTACTGCTCGCATGTGCATATGCCGGCAGAGAATTAGTTGTTAGAGAACCTTACGACGCGGGGGCTCGAGTATGTTTGCCCCTCCCCCCCGCCCCCAGATTTTCGCGATTTTTTTTGGTATGGAACTACATATCGCCAATACGACTCTAAAACATTATATATAGTATACACTTCCAAAAGATTTCATTTAATTGAATGAAAAATCACATGTCTCAGAAACCCATGGACTATACGTAATGAATATACTGAGAAAATCATTCCGGTTATTAAATCAAGACTCAACTGGCAACGGTAAAAACAACTGAAAAATGAGTACCGGTAGATCCTCAATTGGACTACTGGTACTCTACGGTGAGGCGGTGAAGCAGGGGTGGCAGGAAAGGTGGTCAGGGGCGCTATATAGGCCTACCCCCACATCCCCGTTAGGAAATTTGTACAACAAAAAAAATAAATTTCATCGGTTAAAACTTGAGAAATATATGATTCTATCGTGAACCCTGTCTGAATTTTCCACAAATGTTTTTTATTTAAGTATATTTCGTTTACATGAAACCAAGAAGTAAGAATTCACACACAATTTGTGTAGAAGAAACCAAGCAAAACTGAACAAGATCGATATGGCCTTAATCACTGAATGATCAAAATAAAGTCAAGAGTATTTTCAAAAAGTTATTGAATCTGGAGAATGGAAACCAGGTCAAGAGCCAGGAGAAGTTCAGAATCAACCTCAGAACACCAGAAGGCTCTGGCTTCTGGGGCCCTTGAGTGGGCCCCATACCCCACACCGAACACTGGCTCCCTCGCTTTGCTCGGTTGCGATTTGTGTCCATATTTTAAACCCCCTCTCAGGGAGGTCAGACCGCTTGCGAGGGAATCCTGCTGCCACCCCTATATAGAACACAAATACAGTCCACCAATTTTATATCGCATCCATCTGTTCTGCTCAGCAAGTTTTCATAAAGATAATAAAAGATGGAGTGGCTTGAATTTTTTGGGCCTATTTTAGATGACAATTTTCTATTCAAAGAAAATCAAATTCCTTGATACCCCACAAAAATAACACTGAACTGGGCCCAAGGTACACGCCAGGACTGTTCTGAGAGAATTTTTGGGCCCCACACTTTTCAAATGCTTCCTACGCCACTGTAATCAAACACGAAGCAAATAATTTGCCCCCTGAAGAAAATGTTCCCTTCACATAGCAAATGTTTCCTTCACGAAGAAAACGTTTTCTACACGAAGTAAATAGTTTCCTATGCGGAGCAAAATGTTCCCTTCGCGAAGCAAATATAATCTGTGAATATTTTCTTCTGACATTCTCGATATGTACTGTCAAGTTCTCGTGACAGATAATAACTATTTCCAACTTTAATGCCTACTCTGCTGAAAGTTGATTTATGTGCACCGTTCTGTCTCCGTTTTCTTTCAAGTCAAATTTTCTTGTCAAGTTCTAACTTTATGTTTGCGGATAATTTTACATGAAATAGAATGAAAAATAAAATCTGGACAAAAAAATATCATGTGTGAATAAAAATAATAGCCCATCGATCCATGGCCAAATAACGAAAAACTTTCAACATCTTCGGTGGTTTCTATTTTCGGGTAAACATCAGTCATAAAAATAGTTACTTATATGATGGAATATTAATAGGTGTTCGTAGACTGCATCAGAGATCACATCACTATATTCAAATAGAGACTTTGATTTGGTTCTCCCCCCCCCGCGCCCCCCCCCCCCCGTCCTTCAGGTTGAAGAAGATGAAGATTGCGCTGATACTGCTATGTTCGCTGTCAGGTCAGTGAGAACCACTTAGATTGGTCAGCTGAGATTGATATAATTAGATTTAGTTCAATGTAACAGTACCTTGAATTGCACTGACTCGTTATTCTAGTGGCCCTCAGCCTAGACTGCGGTACGTGTGGCACCTGCGGTCCGTGTGGTTTGTATCCTCATGGCTCCGCCAATGGCGATACTATCGTTGAAGAAGGGGACGATGAAAAAGTTGCAACTTACTTTGGAACTTTCAACTACTACGGATCAACATACGACAGACTCCATGTGAGTATCAGAGTCAGTTGGTTCATGCGGCTCTGTGAATACCCGGAACACACGGACGGCCTTGGACGTGACCATGGCACCTTGTACTCCAATCAGTCGCTTGATCAGTCATTATGATATAACAGTAACTACAAGTATTGTCTTCATTTGCAGATTCATACAAACGGTCCAGTCTCATTCAGAACCAGTATGTACCCAGTCACAATCTATTGAATTGCATACTAAATGTCGTTGAAAGTAATTGCTCTCAGCTCGTGCAGATCCGAGATACATGGACTAGGAAACACGTTCACCTGCTTGTTAAAGACTTTCTGAAGGTGAATTGATCCTGGTCGAGAGTGACCGAGTGGTCATTTTCTTTCTGTTTCTCCTCTCTCACAGGTATGCAAAACCCTATAGACTTCAGGTCTCCAGCTTCCGTACCGTTCCTATCGGCGTTCAGTGATGACTTAATATTCTTCGGCAATAACAGACAGATGGAATATCGTAATGTGACTACCGCTGGAACCGAGTTCACGATGGCGGCCGATGACTTGGCCAAGATTGGCAGCACTGCCGCTATCGACTACCTTATCATAGCCACATGGATAAACGTCCAGCTTTTTGATCCAGATCTGCAAGCTGACGTAAGAACACGCGTCAAAAACAATTTGTTTTATTCTCAACGACATGTAATATACAGATACCTCGTTGTTGGATTTTTTAATTTTACAACTGAAAGTATAACCAGTTTCATATCATTCTTACAGTCAAACACCTTCCAAGTCGTACTGGTGTTGACCACAGATGGTGGGATGTACGCCATATTCAGTTATGAACAGATAGATTGGACTGATTCATGGACGATGGTGAGTTGTTAGAAGTAGACCTGTTGTCATGTACTTGTATTTTAGTTTATACTTTTCAGTGAGCGGCTGGTGAGGCGTCAGTTGTTGAATGAAAGCGCATTTTAGAAATGTCAGTCTTGTAAGTGGAACTCATACTTGTGTGCTGTAGGCGGGCTTCAACAAGGGTGATCGGTCAACTATTACGCTTCATGACGTGTCGACGCTTGAAACAGCCACGAACATTCTCTGCCCTGGGCGTGTGGTGACCCGTGTTGATGACGCCAACTTGGCCCAACCAGTCGGTATGTCAGTAATATACCGAGCTGTGAAGGTTTATAATTTCACACGTGCCGAGCACGAAGTGGGTCTATACCATCAGCTAAGTTTAAATAAAATAAATCCTTCAAAGAGATAGGCCTATCTTTTTCCAGCGCCGCCTCTCATCTCCACTTGCACGCTTGGCAGCGACGGCTCAGTGACGGGATATGATGGTAATCAAGGAACTCCGCTCCCAGCAGGCACCAAATCAACGCTGACCAAAACCGCGGGCGCCAACACCGATCCCTGCAAATTCCGTGTCGCTGCTGCTGTGGATGCCAATGTTAGATTGCTTTTTTTCACGTAGTTACCCTCGCCACCGGAGGGGGAGGGGGGGGGGGGGGGGCGAGGGTATTGCATTTGGGTTTGACTGTCTGTCTCCCTGTCTCCCTGTCTGTCTGTCTGCGCGCATAACTCGGTTATGCAGTGACTCGGTCCTCCTCAAACTTTGTCAAAATCGGATGAAAACGGTTGCCATGGCAACGGAAAACGTGAAAATCACATAATTGGCTCTAACTCCGGTTCTACTTGATATTAATTTTTCCAACTATTTTTGTATTTTTCTTTGGCCAATTCCCGATCGTATGGTGTACGACCGATTGTCGTACGACGAAAACTTTCCATTATCGCCCGATGTCGAAAAATTGGTGGTCACGATTTCAATATTTTTTTGCCAGCGACGTTTCAGTGGAAATGTCTGCGCTCATAACTCAAAGGCAAATGGTCCGATCGCTCTGAAATGTATAGGACTAGAGTGCTATGAAAGTGGCTCGGTCCTGTTCGAATTTTGTCAAAATCGGATAAAAACGGTTGCCATGACAACGGAAAAAGAAAATCACATAATTGGCTATAACTCCGATTCTAATCAATATTAAATTTCTAAGCTATTTTGGTATTTTTCTCTTGCCAATTCCCGATTGTATGGCGTACAACCGATGGTTTTAAGACCGAAACTCTCAATTATCGCCCAAGGTCGAAAATTTGGGGATCACGATTTTATTACTTGTGAGTGTTCTGAGATTCGAGACCATATTGCGAAGCCAGTTATCAATCTGTTTGAACCGTTTTCGTTCATGAGATGTGCCTTGATGATAGAAACATTACGGTGAAATTTTACAGCTCAACATTGAACGACAAGGTCAAGGTCCCAGAAGAGGTCAAAATCGAAAAGTTGCAATAATTCAGTTTATATTTATGATTAACTTTCACTGATAATTTTGTGATTTTCTGTGGTGAATTCTCCATCATTTGCTATATGACCAATGGTCGTACGTCAAAATTCCCCATTATCGCCCAAGATCGAGAATGCAAAGGTCATCAGCTGAAATTACCAGTTCGTTATATTTCAAGTAGTAATAATTCAGAATCTACTGAAGATTTCCAATAGAATATTTTACGCAGGGTAAATCTGAGTGAGCCTGCAAACTTTGGGAGGTCAGTGTAAAGGATTCATACCGTGGTCGAGAATATGGTCAAAGTACAGAAAGCGCAAGAATTCTACTTAATGATTAATCCTCCCATGATTTTTTTTGTATTTTTTTATGGCCAATTCCTGCCCATGTGATATATGACCAATTGTCCCATGACCAAGATCCCCGATTATATCGCCCACGTTGAAAATGCAAAGGTTTTCAGCTTTAATTTTATTGACTAAATCTGAAGGGCGAGGGTCTGCAATCTCTGATTGTCTCGTTGTTGTTGTTTCATATATTAAGTTTGTCTATTAGAACGGAGATATGCTTTATTCCTCTCCCCAGAATGCCGTGGACTGGGTGGCTGTCAACCTCGGTGTTCACTCAAACCCTACTAGACACAAGAGGACTTACACTTTCAACCAGCTCGCCCCTCAAGTCTTGGCCAAAGGACAAGGGGTGAGCCATAAATATCTTGATATCTTTATGTTGTGACATTATGTATTGTCTGTACTGGACTGTTTGTTATACATGGATTGCAGGAGCGATGATGTGCTTATTTAGGTTGGGGAAGGGTGGAGAATAAACTCTGTTCATTACCCACGATCCTGTAGGCTAGTAATGACAGCAACAAATCGAGGAGGAATGACGAAGCCATTGCCATGTTTCATTTTACAGCTGAGCGGGTCCCAGGTTGTTACGTTCCCGGACTACTCTGAGACAGTCAGCGGCACTACTGTCACCATCGAGGAGACTGCGAATGGCTGGTATCTCTGTTCTGACTGCGGTTTCTCTGTAACCGTCGAACCGTCAATGACTGACTTCGCGGTCATCGACGTTGGCGTGAGCTACACGACGTTCAGTGGACCCTGCGGGAACCCGAGCCCATAATGGGTCCGAGCTGAAGGAACTGCTGTAACGATTTGACTGAATGCAATAAACAGTTCCATGCAAATAAACCAACAATGTTTTTTTCATAAATTTTACTTCAATGGCAAGTCATATCTAGAGGTATTAGACTTGTTCACTGTCGCTGGTGAGTTTATTCTCCACTAGCTATATCTCCCCAAATTACGTGAATACAGATGAATATAATCAAATGATCAATGACAACCTTTCATCGATATAATTTCGGATTTTAACTATTTCTCCGGGGTGCCATAATTGTATAGCAAACTCCTAACTATTGTGCGTGTGGAGGATCGACCACGTGCATGCGGACGACCGGACATGCACATGCGCAGAACAGCTTCTGGTGGAGTGGACAATAAAAGGAGGCAGCCACAGCTCTCTGAGAGCCAGTCGGGGCAAGACACCATGGAAAACACATCTCCCTGAGACAGTTCGGTCCTGACTTTCTGTACCTCCGCACAACTTGACCTCCGCAGTGCGGAGCCCCAGACTCCATGTAAGGGAAATGTAATGGGGAAGGGTGTGGGTTTTAGATGATGACAATCCAATGAATCCGGTCCAACGGCCCTTCAATATATGAACCCCGGCCCTCTTGACTCACAGCTGACGGCAAGGCAGCGATCTCTTCTTGCACAGCAGTGCAAGTGTGAGGGAAGACTGTGAACCTCCGCAACCCGCGGACCAGTGAGGAACGTCCCCTGATGTGTGAAGACACCCTGTCTCCACAGTAGACGTTACTCCGCAATCGCAGACTTGTGAAGGAAGTCCTTGACGATACTCTGCACCTGCGGAGTGGCGAGGGAGGTCCACTGACGTGTGGAGACACCCCGTCTCTGCAGGCGACGAACCTCTGCACAGAGAGGACCTCCGCAGCGCGGAAGACCTCCGCAGGTCCAGAGGACCTCCGCAGAAGTGAGGACCCTCGCACAGGCGACACCTCCGCAGAGGACGGCGAGGGAGACTCCGCAAGTATACACCTCTGGAGACGGAAGAGTTGTGGAGCCAGGGAACCCTTAACTGCACATGGACTTCGCATAGGTAAAGACTGACGCTATTTCTGAAGCTTAACGTTAAAGTAGAGTCTTAGTCTAAACCTGGAATCGGTGTAACCTTTCCATATTGTACTGCCCGGTGACTTAGTTTAAACCTGGTCACTGTGTAATTTGGGGGAATATTGCATATGTACCGAGTTGCGAAGGTTTATAATTTGACATGTGCCGAGCACGATGTGGGTCTATACCATCAGCTAAGTTTAAATAAAATAGAGCCTCCAAAGAGATTGTTTTCCAGCGCCGCCTGTCATCTCCACTTGCACGCTTGGCAGCGATGGCTCAGTGACGGGATATGATGGTAATCCAGGAAGCGCCCAGCAGGCACCAAATCAACACTGACCAAAACCGTGGGCGCCAATACCGATCCCTGCAAATTCCGTGTCGCTGCTGTTGTGGACGCCAATGTTAGATTGCTTTCTTACGTAGTTGTTGTTGTTGTTTCATATATTTAGTTAGTCTGTTAGAACGAAGATATGCTTTATTTAGTGGCGTGGGTAGCTCAGTGGATAAGGCGCTGGTCTCGTAACGCAAAGGTCATGGGTTCGAGACTCAGGCTGGACTACTGGGTTATTTCGATAACATCCTTAGGCAAGGTGTGCACCACTAATTGTCTATCTCTACCCAGGATTAAATGGGTACCGGTCATTCAATAGGATGCTATAGGTTAGCGCCGGATTGTGGCAGCTGTGTAGTCATTCTAGACTGGGGTAAAGTGTACAGCGCCTTTGCTTAGAACTACGTTCTATAAAGGAGCGCTTAATAAATGTTTACTTTATTTCTCTCCCCCAGAATGCCGTGGATTGAGTGGCTGTCAACCTCGGTGTTCACACAAACCCTAAAAAACACAAGAGGACTTACACTTTCAACCTGTTCGCCCCTCAAGTCTTGGTCAAGGGACAAGGGGTGAGCGCATAAATATCTTGATATATAATGTACATTACCACAATCCTGTAGACTGGTTACAGCAACAATTTTGCGAGTAATGACGAAGCGATCGAATATCACATGTTTCACTTTACAGCTGAAGGAGTCCCAGCTTGTTTCGTTTTCGCCAGAGTACTCTGAGACAGTCAACGGCACTACTGTCACCATCGAGGAGACTGCAAATGGGTGGTATCTCTGTTCTGACTGTGGTTTCTCTGTCACCGTTGAACCGTCAATGACTGACTTCGCGGTCATCGACATTGGCGTGAGCTACACGACGTTCAGTGGACCCTGCGGGAACCCGAGCCCATAATGGGTCCGAGCTGAAGGAACTGCTGTAACGATTTGACTGAATGCAATAAACAGTTCCATGCAAATAAACCAACAATGTTTTTTTCATAAATTTTACTTCAATGGCAAGTCATATCTTGAGGTATTAGACTTGTTCACTGTCGCTAGTGAGTTTATTCTCCACTAGCTATATCTCCCCAAATTACGTGAATACAGATGAATATCATCAAATGATCAATGACATCCTTTCATCGATATAATTTCGGATTTTAACTATTTCTCCGGGGTGCCATAATTGTATAGCAAACTCCTAACTATTGTGCGTGCGGAGGATCGACCACGTGCATGCGGACGACCGGACATGCACATGCGCAGAACACCTTCTGGTGTAGTGGACAATAAAAGGAGGCAGCCACAGCTCTCTGAGAGCCAGTCGGGGCAAGACACCATGGAAAACACATCTCCCTGAGACAGTTCGGTCCTCCCAGGACGGGCGAGGGAAGGATTTTGACTTTCTGTACCTCCGCACAACTTGACCTCCGCAGTGCGGAGCCCCAGACTCCATGTAAGGGAAATGTAATGGGGAAGGGTGTGGGTCTTAGATGATGACAATCCAATGAATCCGGTCCAACGGCGCTTCAATATATGAACCCCGGCCCTCTTGACTCACAGCTGACGGCAAGGCGGCGATCTCTTCTTGCACAGCAGTGCAAGTGTGAGGGAAGACTGCGAACCTCCGCAACCCGCAGACCACTGAGGAACGTCCCCTGATGTGCGAAGACACCCTGTCTCCACAGTAGAAGTTACTCCGCAATCGCAGACTTGTGAAGGAAGTCCTTGACGATACTCTGCACCTGCGGAGTGGCGAGGGAGGTCCACTGACGTGCGAAGACACCCCGTCTCCGCAGGCGACGAACCTCTGCACAGAGAGGACCTCCGCAGCGTGGAAGACCTCGGCAGGTCCAGAGGACCTCCGCAGAAGTGAGGACCCTCGCACAGGCGACACCTCCGCAGAGGACGGCGAGGGAGACTCCGCAAGTATACACCTCTGGAGACGGAACCTGCGCATGGACTTCGCATAGGTAAAGACTGACGCTAGTTCTGAAGGTTAACGTTAAAGTAGAGTCTTAGTTTAAACCTGGAACCGGTGTAACCTTTCCATATTGTACTGCCCGGTGACTTAGTTTAAACCTGGTCACTGTGTAATTTGGGGGAATATTGCATCTATACCGAGTTGCGAAGGTTTATAATTTGACATGTGCCGAGCACGAAGTGGGTCTATACCATCAGCTAAGTTTAAATAAAATAGAGCCTCCAAAGAGATTGTTTTCCAGCGCCGCCTGTCATCTCCATTTGCACGCTTGGCAGCGATGGCTCAGTGACGGGATATGATGGTAATCCAGGAAACGCCCAGCAGGCACCAAATCAACGCTGACCAAAACCGTGGGCTCCAATACCGATCCCTGCAAATTCCGTGTCGCTGCTGTTGTGGACGCCAATGTTAGATTGCTTTTTTACGTAGGCCTAGTTGTTGTTGTTTCATATATTCAGTTAGTCTGTTAGAACGAAGATATGCTTTATTTCTCTCCCCCAGAATGCCGTGGATTGAGTGGCTGTCAACCTCGGTGTTCACACAAACCCTAAAAAACACAAGAGGACTTACACTTTCAACCTGTTCGCCCCTCAAGTCTTGGTCAAGGGACAAGGGGTGAGCGCATAAATATCTTGATATATAATGTACATTACCACGATCCTGTAGACTGGTTACAGCAACAATTTTGCGAGTAATGACGAAGCGATCGAATATCACATATTTCACTTTACAGCTGAAGGAGTCCCAGCTTGTTTCGTTTTCGCCAGAGTACTGTGAGACAGTCAGCGGCACTACTGTCACCATCGAGGAGACTGCGAATGGGTGGTATCTCTGTTCTGACTGTGGTTTCTCTGTCACCGTCGAACCGTCAATGACTGACTTCACGGTCATCGACATTGGCGTGAGCTACACGATGTTCAGTGGACCCTGCGGGAACCCGAGCCTATAATGGGTCCGAGCTGAAGGAACTGCTGTAACGATTTGACTGAATGCAATAAACAGTTCCATGCAAATAAACCAACAATGTTTTTTTCATAAATTTTACTTCAATGGCAAGTCATATCTTGAGGTATTAGACTTGTTCACTGTCGCTGGTGAGTTTATTCTCCACTAGCTATATCTCCCCAAATTACGTGAATACAGATGAATATCATCAAATGATCAATGACATCCTTTCATCGATATAATTTCGGATTTTAACTATTTCTCCGGGGTGCCATAATTGTATAGCAAACTCCTAACTATTGTGCGTGCGGAGGATCGACCACGTGCATGCGGACGACCGGACATGCACATGCGCAGAACACCTTCTGGTGTAGTGGACAATAAAAGGAGGCAGCCACAGCTCTCTGAGAGCCAGTCGGGGCAAGACACCATGGAAAACACATCTCCCTGAGACAGTTCGGTCCTCCCAGGACGGGCGAGGGAAGGATTTTGACTTTCTGTACCTCCGCACAACTTGACCTCCGCAGTGCGGAGCCCCAGACTCCATGTAAGGGAAATGTAATGGGGAAGGGTGTGGGTCTTAGATGATGACAATCCATAAATCCGGTCCAACGGCCCTTCAATATATGAACCCCGGCCCTCTTGACTCACAGCTGACGGCAAGGCGGCGATCTCTTCTTGCACAGCAGTGCAAGTGTGAGGGAAGACTGTGAACCTCCGCAACCCGCGGACCAGTGAGGAACGTCCCCTGATGTGTGAAGACACCCTGTCTCCACAGTAGACGTTACTCCGCAATCGCAGACTTGTGAAGGAAGTCCTTGACGATACTCTGCACCTGCGGAGTGGCGAGGGAGGTCCACTGACGTGCGAAGACACCCCGTCTCCGCAGGCGACGAACCTCTGCACAGAGAGGACCTCCGCAGCGTGGAAGACCTCGGCAGGTCCAGAGGACCTCCGCAGAAGTGAGGACCCTCGCACAGGCGACACCTTTGCAGAGGACGGCGAGGGAGACTCCGCAAGTATACACCTCTGGAGACGGAAGAGTTGTGGAGCCAGGGAACCCTTACCTGCGCATGGACTTCGCATAGGTAAAGACTGACGCTAGTTCTGAAGCTTAACGTTAAAGTAGAGTCTTAGTTTAAACCTGGAACCGGTGTAACCTTTCCATATTGTACTGCCCGGTGACTTAGTTTAAACCTGGTCACTGTGTAATTTGGGGGAATATTGCATCTATACCGAGTTGCGAAGGTTTATAATTTGACATGTGCCGAGCACGAAGTGGGTCTATACCATCAGCTAAGTTTAAATAAAATAGAGCCTCCAAAGAGATTGTTTTCCAGCGCCGCCTGTCATCTCCATTTGCACGCTTGGCAGCGATGGCTCAGTGACGGGATATGATGGTAATCCAGGAAACGCCCAGCAGGCACCAAATCAACGCTGACCAAAACCGTGGGCTCCAATACCGATCCCTGCAAATTCCGTGTCGCTGCTGTTGTGGACGCCAATGTTAGATTGCTTTTTTACGTAGGCCTAGTTGTTGTTGTTTCATATATTCAGTTAGTCTGTTAGAACGAAGATATGCTTTATTTCTCTCCCCCAGAATGCCGTGGATTGAGTGGCTGTCAACCTCGGTGTTCACACAAACCCTAAAAAACACAAGAGGACTTACACTTTCAACCTGTTCGCCCCTCAAGTCTTGGTCAAGGGACAAGGGGTGAGCGCATAAATATCTTGATATATAATGTACATTACCACGATCCTGTAGACTGGTTACAGCAACAATTTTGCGAGTAATGACAAAGCGATCGAATATCACATGTTTCACTTTACAGCTGAAGGAGTCCCAGCTTGTTTCGTTTTCGCCAGAGTACTCTGAGACAGTCAGCGGCATTACTGTCACCATCGAGGAGACTGCGAATGGGTGGTATCTCTGTTCTGACTGCGGTTTCTCTGTCACTGTCGAACCGTCCGGGGCTGACTTCGCGGTAGTCGACATTGGCGTGAGCTACACGACGTTCAGTGGACCCTGCGGGAACCCGAGCCCATAATGGGTCCGAGTTGAAGGAACTGTTGTAACAATTTGACTGAATGCAATAAACAGTTCCATGCAACTACACCCATAATTTATTCATGTATTTTCATAAGTTTTACACCGATTCTAATTCATGTCCTGAAATAAAGGTATTAGACTCTCTGTTCACTGACGCTGGGGTGGTGAGTTAATTCTCCATTAGCCATATCTCCCCGAAATACAGATGAATATCATCAACTGATCAATGCCAAGCTTCCACAAATCGAGTACTCGTTTCGAATTTTACATTTTTTTTTGGTGTTCGGTAATTGCTTGGATATTATTTGATCACATTACTTGATTATTACTACTTTAATGATACTAATCAGATGGTGATTTGTCAAGTTATTGGAAAACCGAAATCTCGACAATGGCAGTTTCTTATTTGTATATTGGAAAAAACAAATGCAATTGGAACATGTGAGAAACACGTGATACATGTGTACATGGAACGATTTAATATGGGTAAACGAATTTCAAGAGTAGTATAAGATATCATTAGGTCTCTTAGTAAAAGATTAACGGGCTTATTCAACGTAAGTGATTGTGGTTTCGGCTTCATCATAAATTCAGCCATATGTTCTCTGGGACGCCATAAAGAATCCAATAAATGCTAGGGTATCATAATTTCAACCCAAAATTCGCTAGAGGCCATAAGGGACCCAATAAAAGTTCGAGTGTGTATCATAACGTGGGCTAACCTCGTACTACAAGGAGTGTCATAAGGAACCCAATGAATGATAGGTTGTTTATCATAACGTAAAGAAACCTTGTACTTGCTACCTAAGTGACATCATATGGAATCCAATAAATGCTGGGTTGTGTATCATAACGTATATCATAAAAGGGACCTCGTACTCACTATATCGTGCACCGTAACGTCCGTCATAATGTGTTATTCATATCACTGTGGTGAGACTGGATGCACTAACGATCGTTAGTGCATCTCGCAATGGCGAACCCACTCGCAGTTCGTTTGAATTTTCTTCATTTTCCCGATAATTACGATTGTGATCGATACACACATGCATCTGCTGATTCTTATGCGCACGAAACAACCGTTCGTTGCAAATACATGGCGATTCATGTTGGTTTGAGCATGAAAAACTCGTCTGAAAAAAAGCCAAAAGATTCCCTAACGATTGTTTTTGTAAAATCGAAGATTCCCTAACGAACATGTGAAAATTCCCTAACGATCTTTTCTTTATTAATTCAAATCTACGTTATTTTAAATGTTAAACGTGAAATAAAGTACTAATTGACACGTATTGATGTGTATAGATGATCTTTCAATACAAATTTCCTATTTTTGATGTGACATTCGCTAATTTATGTCGCATAAATCAACGAATTCACAATGGTGTATGATATGGACGTATAACAACATACACGTATTAGGCCTATATCGTTAGGGAATCTCACTTTTGTCGTTGGTGAATCTTATCGCTAATTATTTTACTCAACATATCTAAACAAAGAAGCGTGATCTGCTTGAAATAACTAAGCATGTCTTTGACCAAAACACTAAGCTACCTTCAGAGTGTCCATTTATCACAAATGGACCTGTCATTTGATAGAATAGGGTTAAAAACCCAACTGATCGTGTTTACTGTCCGCCATTGCGGGATGCACCAACGATCGTTAGGCCTAGTGCATCCAGTATCACCACAGTGTCATATGGCGGTCATCTAAGATTCCTGTTGCATGCTTCGGGTTGACAGGTGGTGTTCAAATCCCCGTGCGCATCGTTTTTAAATGCAAAATGGTGTGAATGCAAAACTCATGCATGCTTATTAAGGTTTTGCGCATGTTTAGGATAGGTATCTTGCCGCCAAATAAAGGAATTGTGCATGCTTATGAAGGTATCTTGCATGCAAATGGAGGTATGACGCATGGTGCTTATCAAAGTATCTTGCATACTCCCAAATATCTTATTTTTCTTCAGTTTTTTCCCATTTTCTTACATATTCAGGTCTGATGATATTTTAACATCTTAAAATGATTTTATCAGGGAATATTAATAAGAGTTCACAAAATTATATCCGTCATAAAAGACAAACGAGTATGTGTCATTTTCTCAGTTTTTATTTCACAGCAAAACACTTACTATACAAGTTCTATACGTTATAAACTACACGGGTATTACTATGTTTCCGTAATGATTTTGGTGTCGTGTTTGTTGTTGCCGTGAGAGAGGGATGTTGATGTTTGTTTTCTCTCGTTGTGTCTATAGCTCTTGTGTAGTACCTCTCGTCTCTGTGTCCGAACGCTATCGACAATTATTGGTGAGACATCCGCAGTTCCATTGTATTTCTCTGAGTAGAGAAAAGTGTTGAAGACATAAATTCAAAGACAGGGTTTTATTACCGATATACGACGATCAGATAATCACTCACAAAATATATGCAATATCTCCAGATTTCACAGTGACCAGGTTTAGACTAAGTCACTGGGCTATACAATATAGAAAGCCCCAGGTTTAGACTAAGAACCTGCTTTAACGTTAAGTTTCAGATATAGCGCCGATCTCGTCCCACGCCGAGTCCATGTGGCGGTGAAAGTCCCTGGCTCCGCACTTCTTCTGTCTTCGGAGGTGGGTTACTGCGAAGTCAGCTTTGCCGTTCTCTACGAGGTGCCGTCTTTGCAGAGGTCCTCGCTCCTGCGGAGGTCCATGCTCCTGTGGAGGGTCTTCTTCACTGTGGAGGGTCTTCCCCACTGTGGAGGTCCTCATGCTCTTGGAGGATCTCATCCTGCGGAGGTCCTCGTCACTGCAGAGGGTCCTCTGCACGTCTGCTACATCTCCCTCCACGTCATACGCAGAGACTGGGGTGTCTCCGCACGTCAGGAACTTCCCTCATTACTCCGCGGGTGCAAAGTCTTCTTCAGGGTTTTGCCTTGCCGTCAGCTGTAAGTGAAGAGGGCCGGGGTTCATGAATTGTAGGGGCATCGGACCCGGTTCATTTAATTGTCATCATTGGGACCCACACCCTTCCTGTTCATATTTCCCATACAGTCTCAGTCTCAACGGCTCCACACTGTGGAGGTCATCCATTGCGGAGGTCGCGAAGGTAGAAATCGTCTAAGTCCCTAACACGTCCGTCCTAAAAGGATAGAGCCATCTAAGGGTGATCCGGCGTCCATGGTGTCCACACTGAGCTCTCAGAGAGCTGTGGCTGCCTCCTTTTATTGTCCACCCAACCGGAAGTCGATCTGCGCAGACGCATGTCCGGTCTCCCGCTTGTACGTTATCAAGGCTCCGCACACACGTGGGCAAACCTCCACAACCACGTGGACAAACCTCCACAGGTGGTTTTGAGGAGGGGCTGGTGGTTTTATCAGTTCGTTAAAGTACATTACACTTTTTTTATTTCCTATATTTTTGTATTTTTTGGGTCACTAAACTATGCAAGCAAGATGACTATTTATTCTTCATAACAGTGGTAGATATGAGGTAGGGATCATTATACACTGATTCAACATTGAATGAACTCATCCTTGGAGTCCTCTTCTTCGGACTCGATCATATCATCATGGAGATGACGGAGTGTCTCAATGGACAAATTCATCACCCAAACTCGGCTCTCTGTCCCATTCATTCTCCGATATCTTTTGTGATTTTTATGTGCATCAAACTTTTTCCTGAGCAAATGGCGCATTTCCCCCATGGCTTTGTACATGTCTATCAATCCAGTCTTCATTTCTATATCCACTTTATCCTCGTGCACTTCGGGTGTATTTTTCTTGATGCGATGCAGCAGGACTTTGCAGACCGTTTCACTCACAGCTCGGCCCCGGCCTGCCATCCATTTCTGAACCATTTCATGAGCTGATAGAACGAGTGATAGTTCATTTGACAGCTATGTCGAGTGCGTCTTTGAATGCAGCCCCTGTAATATTCACCTTCATTCTCAATTAGGCCTTGAATCCCACTGAGGTCTGAATCCAGACCTTAATCAATTCTTCTTTCGTTTCTTGCATGACTTCCTCCTCTGGTACTCCTTTCTTCTTGATTTCATTCCGAACAAATTTCAGTATACACTTAAACTCCCTTTCATTCATTATTCCAAAATACTCGACTTCCGATGAATCATCGTCATGGGTGGGACATCTCATTATGTGCATATGTAGTTTGTAGTCATTAGAAAACCGCGCTCCACAGCGGAAACATTTTTCAGGCGACTGAGCGGTGAGCGGGCTCGGTCTCAGGCGTTTATCTGTATTGTCAGTTTAAGGTCCACAACGAGATTCCAAAAGGCTTGAAGATTGCCCTGTCGAATTCTTGAAGAAACTTTTGGGGTAAATTTTTCTGGCCAGGATCATGACCTGTTGCTGATAAATATTGTTTCTGAACAGAGTCAGGTAATGACATTTCCTTCTCTGAGTCAGGTTTTTGTCATATAATTTCTTGTTCAAGCAGATGATGCTCTGGCCATCTTCCGTGAACAAGTTTGATCCTCGGATCCTTAGAAGACGTGGCCATGAGGTAGTCTAGGACGATGACGTTATTCTCCTTCGGCAAGACGAAGTCATTAAAATACAAACTCATTTAAATCCCTTGTATAAACTGTACAGAAGGCCACACAGTAGACCTCATGCCGTCATAGAGGGGTTGCCATCTCTTGTACAGCCATGTGATCCTGGCCAGGGTAGGAAATATTTGACCAGAATCCAAGATGGATTTCACCCAAACTATTTTCTCACAACCAGTAGGTCCCAACACATTCAGGGTGACGGGGTGTTGAAATGCAAGAGTGACCATATGGATGTTAAGCTAGTGCGGCTGCTGTGGTTGTGGCTGTGGTTGTGGTTGCACCTGCTGGAGCAGGGGTTGTTGATTATTTGTGGTACAAAACTTTTCATGCCTTTTGACAGAATCATGCCTGGACATGGCTTCACCACAAAATTGGCAGGAACACTACCTCTTCAGTGTCTTTTTTTTTTTTTAAATGACAGTCTTGAACTGATATCATGGCTCAAATACCCTCTTCGACAAGGCACAGCCATTGCTGTGTACCACAGCATAAAATATCTTCCTTTGCTTAGGCAGCACATTGGTCAGTTCCACCGTCAGTTGTGTGGATGTCACGTCCGTAATGTGCACTACCTTTGGTGTCTCGTCTGCCTTTTCATTGACATTATGGCTCTTTTCTTTTTGATAGTTCGTACAGGCACGCAGAGCAGAAAACAATATCATGTTCCATGTGACCATGAATGACGGTGTGCCTAGGTTGTGGGGGTTTTCTGTCTGAAATATGCATAGTAAAGAGAAGCTATACCTTTATTTGCATGCAAAATACCTTTATGAGCACACACAATACCTTACCAGCATGAGTTTCTGCATTCACATCATTTTGCATATGGCGATCCGAAGCATGCCACAGGAATCTAAGATGGCCGCCAATTTAGAAAACACATTCTGACGCACGTCATGGCTCACGATGTGGTGAGTACAAGGTCATCTTTATAATATACATCATGATACACAGACTAGCATTTATTGGGTTCCTTATGGCGTCCCTAGCGAGTATAGGGCTGAACGTTATGATAAAACCGGAAGTGACGTCAGATTAAGCTGGAAGTGACGTCATATAACCACCAAAACCGTAAGTGCCATCATATAACCATGGGAAAAACCCCACTCCTTAATACTAGTGATTTGTCATGAAAGTACTTTTTGACGTGTTTTTTAAACAATGGTTTTGAAGTGATACTCTGAACTTTTGGGGGGAACTACGGCTCATAGCATCAAGCCCCTTCCTCAAACTAGCTTCATGGAAGTTAAAACTAATTTCATCAGTACCTTTTACCCTTGGCACAATAAGGTGAACTGAGATCTGCGTGTGGTCAAGATCAAATAGTTTCTCTGGTGAATTTGTCTTGAATATAGCCCTTGACCCCGTCATGTGTTTTCAATGATTGGATAAAGGGATACGGACCCATCATTCACATATGCAACCCTCGAAATATCGATGACTGCTCTAGCAGCACGTCGCTTTGCACTGGCTGATTAAACCAGAAATAATGTTCCAAGAGTAACCACTGCTAGTATACACTTTCCAACAGTTTTCGAGTGGTATGTCGATCACCAGAGACAACAGCAGCTAGAGCAACGTTTCCTTCAGCCAGCATGGTGCCACCAACAGAATCTCACACAGGTATGTCACAACAGGTATGGCAACTTTGTTCACCACCTCTGTGATGTCACAAGCTAGGTAGGTGGTTACGCATACATGTCGATGGCGTTTTATGTCCGAGACTTCGCATCCTCAGCTAGTGTATCGATCTACATGGGAACAGTGAGAAGAAGACCCGGAGCTTGCGATACTAAGAGGTCGTGGACAGGTCCATGTTTGGAGTTCCGAACACCTGACAAATGTGACAAATCAACTCAACCAGCCACCTCGTCACTTGCGGTCTATGAGGTCCCCGATATTGAAACACATGGCTCACTGCTACAAAATTCAGAACATTGATATGCGATTTCTGTTCCTGCATACTCCACATGCCTGGCCCCGCATCAAAACTGGGATAGTGCAGCCTCTGCTAGTGCTTATCAGCGTGCTTTCCTGGGCCCCGGTATCAAGGTGTCGTAAAATCCGAAAAGTTGACCGCATGGAAGCAATTGATACAGCTGGGGATAGGAGATTGCTGATAGAGCAAGGATAGTGCTAACAGCTATTTTTTAGCTTGACTGCATCGAAACTTTCTTATGTTGATACGGGTATCAGTGGCCCAATTAGGTTTCTTGGCACTTCCAAGAAATGGTCTAAGGGCCATAAACACTCACTTCAAAACGAGAAAGTGTGCCCAATGTCATTACCACACCAATATAATAGACATGTATGGATTATCAATCTAGAGTGATAATCCCACACAATATGCTGTTGCAAGAGGTTGACTTTTTGATTTTCATGACAATGTCATTTATCAGATACATGTACTTAAATCAGTAAAAAGATGATTCCATATCTGGCTGATTCAAACACGAATGTGCAGTGTAAGTATAGGGAAGAGAAATGTATGTCTCACATGTCTCATTTGACATTCATATCAATATTAACTATTATGACTACACACCATAATTTCCACTCCATGTATCATGTATGCCATGGAAAATAGCGTCGTTTCTGTCTTTGTTCGTGGATGTTACTTACCATGCTTACCCCATGTGCAGATTTCTAATTGTATTTCTGTAGTCTGTACACATATAAATTCATTAATATTATGCTACCACAACTACTAACACAATGTATTCTAAAGAAGAAATGCCTATCTACAAGATCACCAAATCGATTGAAAATTGAATTGATCCAAATACCAATTCAACATATTTGAAGTTCAACATACCAATTCAACCAATTCAACATATTAGGTGTTTCTTTCTTTGTAGTGAATACCGTTTAGTTTGATTTCTCAACCCTCTAAGCCAAAACATATGTATGGTTAGGCACGCCCAAGCCTATCCGGCACCGTAATAGTGCCCCACCCAGGGTTAGTGTCACTCTACAAGAGTGTCAGTGGGGTATCCAGCCGCCATCGCAATGCCACCTCTGGTAGCACTGATTGTCATGACATCAACGAGAAAAGTATGTGTCTTCCATATCAACCATAACATCAGATACTCACACCAGCAACCACTGGAATCGGCTGAGAACATATCGTAACTAGTGGCCGCCCATGTCTAGCTGCATCGTGCACTCTCCACCGCCGTCCTGGAGCAGTTGCACATACGCGACAGCTCAGAACATGCCACCAAGGCACAGCTACTTTCACAAACCGACTTACGGGCTTAGACTTGAAACACAATGCCCTCAGAATTCGAGAATTTACAGAACCCTTTCGGGAAGGCCATGTGTTGAACCCACAAATGTTAAAACGCCCACAAATGTGAAAACCCACAAATGTGAAAACAAATTTTGTAAATCACCCACAAATGTAAAAAAATAAACCACAAATGTGAAAACGTTTTTTGTCAACTACCCACAAATGTGAAAATCTTCACCCACAAATGTGAAAAAAACTTCACCCACAAATGTGAAAAAAAAAATCAACCACATATGTGAAAACGATTTTTGTCAATTGCCCACAAATGTGAAAATCTGACACAACATTAGCTTCAACATGAGGAATGTTTTTAGGTTACCGACCTTTGTTCTGAAAACCTATTGCACAATTAATACTTTCCCCTATTATCATCATTTTTCCATAAAAACCTTCATATCTCAGTAAATATTGATCGTAGAGCAAAAAGGACGTTATTTTCGGAGCCGTAGGACAAATTGGCCATATACTGGTGTGGTTTAGTATAAGATTACACCTGTGATGTCAAATTACACCAAACGGGAAGTAGAAATATTTTTCAAGGAAATGGGCTCAGGATGCCCAAGGATCAGTTATTAGGCCGTTTTGGTGTGTTTGAAGGCCAAAAATTCACACTTTCCCCTATTATCACCCACTTTTCCATAAAAACCTTCATATCTCAGTAAAGATTGATCGTAGAGCAAAAAGGACATTATTTTCGAACCCATAGGGCTAATTGGCAATATACTAGGCGTGGTTTGGTATCAAATTACACCTGTGGTGTCAAATTACACCAAACCGGAAGTAGAATTATTTTTCAAGGAAATGGGCTCAGGATGCCCAAGGATCAGTTATTAGGCCGTTTTGGTGTTTGAAGGCCAAAAATTGATACTTTCCCATATTATCACCCACTTTTCCATAAAAACCTCCATATCTCAGTAAATATTGATCGTAGAGCAAAAAGTACATTATTTTCGAACCCGTAGGGCTAATTGGCAATATACTAGGTGTGGTTTGGTATCAGATTACACCTGTGGCGTCAAATGACACCAAACCGGAAGTAGAATTATTTTTCAAGGAAATGGGCTCAGGATGCCCAAGGATCAACAAGGCCGGACGAACAACACGCCCAAGCGTTGTGGTTCCGGGGACCCCTCCCATGGTTCTCGGGCCTCACGTAACGGCAACATTACTATTATTATTCATTATATGATATGTGATATGTGATGTGATGTTTGTCTACTAACCATGCTGTGACGGTACTAACCTGGTTGCTACTTAACGAAGTCACATTCGTTACAAAAATTTAAAGATAAAATTGTTTACGGACGACGGATGGACGGACGACGGACGCAACGCGATGCCAATAGGTTATCGGACCAAAGGTCCGGTAGCCCAAAAAATCTTTCAGAAAAGTGCTTCCCTGTATTCTTAGGCATTTTAGCGCAAATTTCGAAAAGATTCGACCGTAAATTCGAGACAAAAATAAAAATGTAAGACGTATGACGGACGACGACGGATGAAGGACGCAATGCCATGCAATGGGTTATCAGAACAAGGTTCCGTAAAAAGACATAACAATAAAAGACATTCCTCATGTGGAACCTAATTCGTCGTTTTAAAGGTTAAAACTAGTATTATTTACTATACTTACCTCCATAATACTACACGGGTAACTCCTAACAGCCTACTTAAATTAGGCTCCCCCATAGAGAACCTCTCATATGGGGAAGAATAAAGAATGACCCCTCCCTTGCTGCCACCAGGGGCAGCACCGTAGCCACTTCCTCCATTCCCAATTCCTTGTCTCAGGGACGAGTACAAAGGAAACGGGGTAGGTTGGGTGGGCACTTTGGTAGTATTATGGAGGTAAGTATAGTAAATAATATTAGTTTTAACCTTTAAAACGACGAATTATTGTCCTATACATTACCTCCATAATACTACACGGGATAGACATTGGATACATTACCTCCATAATACTACACAGAATAGACATTGGAGGTGGGATTTGAACCCGTCCCTAGAAGTCTACCCGAATAGTATCACGGAGGTCATTCTTTCAATATATATATAAAAAAATATATAAATATTAGTGCAACATACCTTGTGAAGAAAGCTTCAGTTCTGAATCCTCTTCACTTCCACCAGACTTGAATTTCCATTCCATGGTATCCACTCACTCACGCCGTGCGTGTAAGAGTCAAATCAATCCAAGTCCAAGGTAACAATGGTACTTAAATTAGGAGAATGTGGGAATCTTCCCTGAACGATATAACCAACTGAGTATATACAGTTCATAATCCTTTGCACTAATATCCACAGAACTAAGGAATCCATCCGGATCAACTGAAGGGACACATAGTCCGAACAATTCTTGATGTTTTTGTGTGGTTTTCGTTGTTTTTTTTTTATAGTTTTTCAGTTTTTGACAGCATAACGGAAAAACAAAAGCTCACAGTGGAGCAAAAGGAAACCAAAATCCTCAATTAGGTTGATGTGCGACCGGGGATGACGTGCTGGCTGGCGACGATCGAACCCAGGTGTAACCCGTCCTCAGACGTCCAGGCTATGTCTCAGGGATAATGAGAAGTAAACGTGTTATGGCAAGACCAAGAACATGCACTCATAACCTGAGATAGTGGTGTATTACCAATATAAGCCAATGACGCAGCCATGGCCCGTACGTCATGCGCCCGTACCCGAAAAGAACAATCAGTCAGCTGGTCGCCGAGATCGTAACAGAGTCGAATGCATTTTTCTTAATCCAAGAAGAGATAGTCGGGGAGCGAATATCGTTCTTGAAGCTTTTCAGATAAGAGACGAAAAGAAGCTTTTTGTCTTGTCGAAAACCCTTGGTCTTGTCAAGGTAAAAGCGCAACACACGTACGGGACAGAGCTTCGCGTCACTCTCCAAGTCCGTGCCAAGAGAGGCATCGAGAGCAGGGATCACAATCGCCAATGGAGGGGCCATAGAGACCTGGGTTTTCGAGAGAAAAGACGGGAGAACGCCCAGTCTGACCTGAGCATAGTTCTCCTTCCAGCTAATCTTAGACGCATCCAAAGCATGGATCTCACCTCGACGCCTGCCAGAGGCTAGGGCAAGGAGAAAAACCGTTTTCCAAGTGACTAACTTGAGGGGCGCCGAATCCAGGGGCTCGAACGGGGCTGATGCCAGACGGTTCAAGACCAACAACAAGTCCCACGCAGGAGTGGGGTTTCGCGCCACAGGGCGATCTACCTCGAAGTTCTTGAGCAATAAAGTCAAGGCATGATCGGTCCCGTAGTCCACACCTTGTCGCGGCAAAAGCGTCTTAGCAATAGCTGTTCTGTAGCCTGCAAGGGTAGACGGCGCCCGACCTTCAGAGAATTTTAACATCAGAAATTCAGCTATTAAGGGGGCATTGGCCGTGAAAGGATCAGTCTGCCTGCGCTCACACCAAGCACTGAAGACGACCCATTTCGACTCGTAGACCGCCAAAGAAGACCTTCTATTTGGTCGTGCGAGCCGAGAGGACACTTCCTCAGAAAATCCCTTTGCGCGGAAGGATCGCTGTACAACATCCACGCGTGAAGGGCCAGCTGGCGTGTGTTCTGGTGAAACACCGGAGACCGTGGCTGCCTCAGTAGATCTCCTCGCAGAGGCAACGGCCTCGGGACATCGACGAGGAGCTCTAGAAGCTCTGGGAACCACGACTTCTCGGGTTGTAGAGGCGCAATAAGTAGGATCCGACATTGTTGTGCTCGAACCTTGGCAATCACTTGCGGAATCAGAATGGCTGGGGGGTAAGCATATGCATACAGGCCCTCCCAGTCCATAGACAGAGCATCCACACCCCAAGCCAGGGGGTCTGGGATTGGCGACACAAAGGTGGGGAGCCTGTTGTTCCAACGAGTGGCAAACAGGTCCACATGAGGTCGATCCCAAAGGGTACATAACTGTTGAAAGACCGCTGGAGACAAGGTCCATTCGGTAGGCTGTACCTGACCCCGCTGAGACAGCATGTCCGCCAAGACATTGAGACGGCCGGGAATGTGACGGGCACGGAGCATAATCGATCGGGCGTTGCACCACCGTAGCAAGGCCGACACCTGACGACTGAGTGTCAAGGAACGAGTGCCTCCTTGCTTGTTGATGTAAGCCACGACCGTTGAGTTGTCCGTGGCAACCAAAACTGAGTGTCCTGCTAACTCGGATACCCAATTGGCCAGGGCCCGATATCGGAATGTGGAAGAAGGCATCCTTCAGATCCAGCGAGATCGCCCATGCATTTTCTGGAAGCGCTAACCGAATGGACTCGGGTGTCTCCATAACGAACTTTGGAGTCTGCACGAACGGATTCAGAGGCGACAAGTCTATAACTGGGCGCCAACCGCCGGAACTCTTTGGAACCACGAACACGATACTGTAGAAACCCGGAGTCCGCGAATCTGCAGGTTCTACTGCCCCTTTCGCGATCAATTTTTTTATCTCTACATCCAAGGCTACTCGCTTCGCTGGAGCCGACGGCAGAGTGAATGACTTGGGGATGGGGGATAATGCAGGTTGAGTTATGAACTGAATCTGGAATCCCTTCCGGAGTACCCCCACGATCCAAGGGCTGGCTCCCATCTCTTGCCAAATGGGCCAAAAGAGATTTAAGCGCCCGCCGACTGGCGGTTCTACGTGACCAAAATGAGCGGAAGTCGCCATTGGTGACGCGTGGTACTCGGAAAGTTCCCTGGCACTGGTACTTACTGTCGTGACTGGGCCTGGACGCCCCTGCTCCGCCCTTAGACTTGCCGCGGCGGCTGGACCCGGAGTGGCGACCACCACGCTTGGTTGTAGAGGCAGGGGCTCCTGAAAAGGGCTGCTTCCTCTGTTTCTTGGGCTTTGAAGAAGAAGCGGTCTGTGGCTGCGGCCGTGGCTTCCAAGCCTTCTGCTTGGCAAGCAGTTCGGAGACCAGCTGGGCATTGGCCGACTGGACGCGGTCCGACACTTGCCGTTCCTCGGCTGAAAGAGCGCCGTCCTCTCCGTGGAACAGGGAGTTGGCGGCCTGGTCCGTGAGCGCCTCCTGTGCGCAGGACAACAGCATGGGGGCGGAACGTAGTCGAGATTTCAAATCCAGGGACGGCTTGAAAGTCAAGGACTTGAGGAAGGCGTCCCGTCGCCACTGCTTCATGGTGAACGCGCCGTAAGAGAGCTGGTGTAGGCGGTCCCGGATAGACAAGCCCGCGCTGGACAGAAATCCGATGGCGGTGGAGATCTGATCCTGAAGGGCAGCTTGGGGGATGGGTCCCGCAGAGGCTTGCTGGGCCAGGTTCTCGAGGAGATCCCGCGCAGCGGCTAAGAGCCAGTCCTGGGTGGAGTCGATGAGAACAGCTGAACGAATCGACTGTTGAACATCTGCTACCTGGGCAGGGGTCACCGAGATCTTCGAGGGGGCCGACATATACTGAAGAGTCTTCTTGGAAGGCTCTGATGGCTTCTCCGTGAAGTCCTTGTGGGAAGGCAAGTATGAAGAGGAGAGCTTGGGTTTCTTGATCTTGTCTCCCTTGGCCTTGATGGAGGCTTGGCGACGAACCTCGAACGCCTGGCGTACGCTGCGGCTGAGAGGCAGTTGCTGGCGTGAACTTGATGGCGGTACTGGCTGGCCACAAGAAACTGCTTCCACTGACGAGGAGGCTTCCGTCGGAGGCTCTAGCGGAAACTGGGAACCGAGACGCGCACGCGTGAGAACCAACTTCTCCCTGAACTGGAGATCATGAAAGGAGCCACGTTCGTCCATCAGAGAAGGATGTATGGACGCGGAGTCCATATCCTCTTCTTCGTCCTCTTCTTCCGAGTCGGACTCCGGGTCGGGACAGCGACGCTTCCGTGAAGCCGAGGGAACGAAGCCGGAAGAGGGCAGCACCTGGAGCACCTGAGCCGGGGTGACTCCACGGGAAGATCCTGGAGTAGGGCCGACAACCTGAGCCGGAGTGACTAAGAGCTGGTCCGGTGGTAAGATGCCTGGTGACTGTAGGGACTGGGTCCGCTGAAGAGGCGTGGATAGTCCACAGGTGGCCTCGCTCGCACGGCCTGCGAGAGGCAAGAATCCAGGAGGAGGAGCAGTCGGGGGACGACACTGGAGGAGGCTGTGCTGCACCTGAGTCGAGAGCTGCGAGAACATCGCTTGCATTTGTGCCGAAATGCGAGAGATGTCTAGTTCCAACTGCCGAAAATCCTGAGGCACGGAGGAGGCAGGTGAAGGTAACACAACGGACTCCGCTGAAGAGCGGCCTGACACACGCACTGTCGAAGGATGGCCCGAAGGCCCGGACTCCGCTGAAGAGCGGCCCGCGAAGACAGTTGTGAGAGGTTGGCCCGAAGGCCCGGACATCGCTAAAGAGCAACCCGCAGAGAGTAGATGGCCCGAAGGCCCGGACGTCGCTGAAGAGCAACCCGAAAACTGGCCCTAAGGCCTGGACGTCGCTAAAGAGCGACCCGCTGTGGCAGGGTCAGTATAGGGCATCCGGAGGGAGCTGTCTGGCGGCGAGGCTATCCGCTGGATCGGCGGCGGGGAAGGCCTGCTGTGCTGGGACATCGACTGGAAGAGAGAGTGAGAATTAGGCATATCGTCATAACCTCCTCCCCCCCCCCCCACTTTCACCGAAACATCGTGCCCTGAGGCAGTCAGATGCGGTGGAAGATGAGGCGAGCACTCACTGCTAGCATTGAAGCCATTAGTCCGAATAGAAAACGGAGGCTGGTCGGATCCTAGGATCCGATGGGAACCCGACAGGGGCCGGGAGAAATCCGACAGGGGCCGGGAGCCGAACTAGCCCTGTTTCTAACTCGACCAAACCACTAGCGTCAGTTACTAATGCACGAGGTGGGCATAGAAGCAACGCCGTGGTATCGAGGGACAAGCCTGAGCTGGTAGCGGAATGCCGAGGAAGACGCAAGCATGATCTATCAGCATCTGATACCTTAACGAGAGTCGTGTTCCTATCGGAACCCGGGTTCCCATCGGAACCCGGACCCCGAGCGGGGCCTGGGACCCGAGCACCAACGTGTAGCTGTATAGCTGACAGTGACTCGGAACCCGGAACCGTAATCCCACCGGAACCCGGGTCCCGACCGGGATCCCGGCGCCGAGCACCGTCATCTGACATGAGCGTGACAGATGAGAGCGCGGGAATGGACGGAGTGTTCCTACCGGGTCCCGGGCCCCGATCGGGACCCGGGCTCCGAGCGCCCACGCAACGCATGGACTCGGAAACACAACGCTCGGAGAGAACGGAGCGAAAACGATTAACCAGGCTAGCTGGAAAATCTAACAGACTCCGAACACTCAAAAGCTGAGGGCGCAATGCCGAAAGCAGAGAGCGGCTCACCACATCACCCACCACACCTGACAGGGCCAGAGCCGCACACACAGGTGGGGGAGAGGGAGGGACCATCATGACATTACAATCAAAATTATGACAAAATTCATGTGAGTCTAAGAGGGACAGGGCGTCTACACTCACTGGGGATTGTAAAGCTAAATTAAGCCGAGCCGACTCAGTGTCGAAGCGACGAATGGCGGCAAGACTACGCACCCGGGCGGACCGAGAGCAGTCAACATCAGGTGGGGAGGGACGTGAACGGAGGTGAAGTAAATCCCTCAACACCCCATACACGGTTGACCAGTCCTCTGGTGAACGAGATTCGCACTTGTCGCAAGGAAAATCGTCGATGCAGAACGAATCCACACACCGCCAACAGAAGTCGTGGACCTCCCACGCTGGTAAGAACACATGGCACCGGCCACACACACGCGTGGGCATGGTCAGCTCAGCTCACTCAAACAGGAAAACCTGGGCGTGGACTACCATCCACGTGTTAAAAAGGACACCCCTAACGACTAAGAGTCCTTTCCTGTCGAGTTTCCACAGAGGTGGAACGATCCAAGCAATAAAATTAAGCAGAAATATAGAGTAGGCATAAGTAGGTCTGCTTCCTTCAATAGGAGAATTGGGAATGGAGGAAGTGGCTACGGTGCTGCCCCTGGTGGCAGCAAGGGAGGGGGTCATTCTTTATTCTTCCCCATATGAGAGGTTTCTCTATGGGGGAGCCTAATTTAAGTAGGCTGTTAGGAGTTACCCGTGTAGTATTATGGAGGTAATGTATAGGACAATAATGCTGTGTTTGATTTTCACATTTGTGGGCAAATGACAAAAACCGTTTTCACATTTGTGGTTAAATTTTTTTTTCACATTTGTGGGTGGATTTTTTTTTCACATTTGTGGGTAATGATATTTTCACATTTGTGGGTGATTTACAAAATTTGTTTTCACATTTGTGGGTTTTCACATTTGTGGGCGTTTTAACATTTGTGGGTTCAACAGCCATGTCACTGTTAACGGGAGAGACACTGCTAACAGTCGTGGTCCCGAGTGGTCGAGGTCACCTCCGGGATATGAAACTGCCTCATATACCCTCCATCACGAGCTAATGTCAGGCAAAATGTTGCAGCTGGTCTACGTCACCCCTAAGGTGGAATCATAATTCCGATGGTTGAACCCATCCAGTGTTTTTCTTCCGGATCCCCAGGCCGTTCTGTCTGCCTGTGCCACCATCAAATTCATTTACTTTGTATGTTTGCATGTTGGTAAAAGTGATCGTGCTGATACGGTTCAATCAGTGCCGGTTAATCGTAATTGCTATATGTTTACTGGTTTGTGGTTCCCAGACCTTGAGCTGCTTGTTGACAATCTAAATCAGTTACCAAGTCGTTGAGATCTGCTTTAGCAAAAGATATCAACAAGCCTGGATGTCTCTGGTATGGGTGTAAAAACACAATTCAGAAAAATATACATGTGTACAGGTATTGTTAATTCTTTCAGTCAACGTGGCCTAAAATCTTGACCTGTTGTCGCCGGAAGGTTAGTACATCCATATCCGTTGATGCCCACAATTTTTGGATTCCTGATATTGAGAAATTCCAGGGAGGTAGAACTTCTTCAGCTCTGGCAGAGTATAGGACAAGCGCACCGTAGCAATACCATGAAGCGTGATATCAGTACCGATTTTGTCCATGATAAGTCTTAACGCATTATTTAAATTTTGATAGATTGATAGAGGTCCAAGAATCCACCCTGACTTGGGTTCTATTGACTTGTCGTATGACTTGACTTCGTCGAAGCAACTCGGTTTCCTTCATGCTCTCTCCTTTTCCGAAGTCATCTGGGAGGTGTATATTTCATTCATTCATCACATGTTGATACAATAAAAATTTTGTTTTACAGTTGCACCATACATGGTGCAAAATTTCGTGTCATGCAATATCAGTTACGCTCGAAATGTGGAAAATACTCATTTCAGTCAAATTTGAACTTACCCACTGGCCTGAAAGATGCATACGATATGGTGCTATGGATTAATGTGCTATATAATACGCTGTTTATCAATCATTCGGTGAAGAGGCAACTATTCAATTCGCCACTTAAGTGCCCTGCTCGTGTGACGTAACAATTACATCACAGCGTTTTCAGACACGTTTTGTGAACCCCTTCACAGTCATTATTTGCCCTTTTCGTATTATATGGTGACCCCATTCATGCTAATGCACAACCACAAAATACTGGGCATATTACTTTTCATGGCTGGCTTTAAATGGCATTCAAAACAGTGAGACGTAACAAGCCACCATATCGTGTTAAAAGTTCATGGTTTGGCAGTAGTTTTTGCATGAGTTTCCTGTTTAACAGCGTCAGTGTATCGGAACAATCCCCAAGAAAATAACGTACAAAGTTTAAGAGCGTACACGATTTACAAAGCAAGCAAAGAGGGCAAACATAATAATGGCGTCTTTGTTACGTCTTTGCGAACCAAGTCGACACAACTAATTTATGTATTTCGTATTTTGGGGTTGAAAAAAACCGCACGAAAATGTTCAAAACAAATTTCTATTGTCTCAACATAATCTTTTAATAATTAAATGCACTAAAACAAATCAATTAATAAAAAAAATATTCTTTCTTTATGATTTCACGAACACCAATACTATCTTGAATAGAACATCAATTACCGCATCAACATTGATTGACATGTAAATTACATTCAGGTGAGTTTGATACATTATGCATTGCTGGTCAAGTTCAATCAGTGTGGGAGAGTCTGTAGCACATTGGGGAGCTCCTGGATCAGCTGGAGTACTTCCAGCTGCTGGAGGAAGGTTGGCTTCTGGAGAACGCTGAAGACGGTCAGGTGCTACAGGGAGATCAGCTATTGGTTCAAAACCAGCTGCTGAAGGAAGGCTGGCTCCTGGAAACCCTTGAAGGTGGTCCGATGCTGGAGGATGATCAGATTCTGGAAACTACGGAGGACAGTCAGCTGCTGGATGAAGGATGGCTTCTGGAAACTCCTGAGGACGATCAACTGCTCAAGGAAGGCTGCCTCCTATAAAACTCTTGAAGACGGAGGATTATCAGATTTTGGAAAAGGACAGTCAGCTGCTGGATGAAAGATGGCTTCTGGAAACTCCTGAAGACGGTCAACTGCTGTGGAAGGAAGGCTCCTGGAAACTCCTGAGGACGATCAGCTGCTGAAGGAAGGATGGCTCATGAAAACGACGGTCAGATGCTGGAGGATAATCAACTTTTGGGAACTCCTGAGGACGGTCAGCTGCTGGATGAAAGTTGGCTCCTGGAAACTCATGAGGACGGCCAACTGCAGCTGCTGCGGAAGGATGGCTCCTGGAAACTCTTGAAGACGGTCAGATGCTGGAGGATGATCAGCTTTTGTAGACTCCTGAGGACGGTCAGCTGCTGGATGAAGGAAGGCTCCTGGACGATCAGCTGTTGTGGGAGGATGGTCCAAGCACAATAATCCTCTCGTTATTCTTGATACAGTCTTTTACACCGTAATGGCGGCAGAACTAGATCTCTCCGGGGGGGGGGGGGGGTGGGGGTGTTTCCAGGGTGTCATGTGATGTGAATGAGAAGTCGTGATTGGTTGTAATGTTCGAGAGTCTTGTGGTATATTGGTTGTTAGGCCCGTGCATGGGGAAATATACCGTGGATAGAAAGTGTTGGAGTGTTGTATAAGTCTGTAACGTGTCGTGTAGTTTGGCGTGTGTATGTTTGCGTGATTGCGGGTGGAGTTAGGTTTTGAGGGAGTGAAACCTGAATAAATATACTACAGTTGTACCAGTCAGTCTTCCGCATTCACACATGGCATTCCCAGGAGCAAATAGTCCGAATTGAAGACACAAATCACGGGGTTGTTTTTTTCACAGAGCAGTGTGTGTGGCAGCTACTAAGTACCTTTGTTTTTCTTTGGTTTTTTTTTGTTTTTTTTGTTTTTTTTCGTTTGAGATCTTATTTGAGATGCTGCTGATTTGCTGATTATATTATTGTGAAAGCTGCACTGGGGTTTTTATGTACAAATTGCATGTTTTGCATGTTGGTAAAAGTGATCGTGCTGATACGGTTCAATCAGTGCCGGTTAATCGTAATTGCTATATGTTTACTGGTTTGTGGTTCCCAGACCTTGAGCTGCTTGTTGACAATCTAAATCAGTTACCAAGTCGTTGAGATCTGCTTTAGCAAAAGATATCAACAAGCCTGGATGTCTCTGGTATGGGTGTAAAAACACAATTCAGAAAAATATACATGTGTACAGGTATTGTTAATTCTTTCAGTCAACGTGGCCTAAAATCTTGACCTGTTGTCGCCGGAAGGTTAGTACATCCATATCCGTTGATGCCCACAATTTTTGGATTCCTGATATTGAGAAATTCCAGGGAGGTAGAACTTCTTCAGCTCTGGCAGAGTATAGGACAAGCGCACCGTAGCAATACCATGAAGCGTGATATCAGTACCGATTTTGTCCATGATAAGTCTTAACGCATTATTTAAATTTTGATAGATTGATAGAGGTCCAAGAATCCACCCTGACTTGGGTTCTATTGACTTGTCGTATGACTTGACTTCGTCGAAGCAACTCGGTTTCCTTCATGCTCTCTCCTTTTCCGAAGTCATCTGGGAGGTGTATATTTCATTCATTCATCACATGTTGATACAATAAAGATTTTGTTTTACAGTTGCACCATACATGGTGCAAAATTTCGTGTCATGCAATATCAGTTACGCTCGAAATGTGGAAAATACTCATTTCAGTCAAATTTGAACTTACCCACTGGCCTGAAAGATGCATACGATATGGTGCTATGGATTAATGTGCTATATAATACGCTGTTTATCAATCATTCGGTGAAGAGGCAACTATTCAATTCGCCACTTAAGTGCCCTGCTCGTGTGACGTAACAATTACATCACAGCGTTTTCAGACACGTTTTGTGAACCCCTTCACAGTCATTATTTGCCCTTTTCGTATTATATGGTGACCCCATTCATGCTAATGCACAACCACAAAATACTGGGCATATTACTTTTCATGGCTGGCTTTAAATGGCATTCAAAACAGTGAGACGTAACAAGCCACCATATCGTGTTAAAAGTTCATGGTTTGGCAGTAGTTTTTGCATGAGTTTCCTGTTTAACAGCGTCAGTGTATCGGAACAATCCCCAAGAAAATAACGTACAAAGTTTAAGAGCGTACACGATTTACAAAGCAAGCAAAGAGGGCAAACATAATAATGGCGTCTTTGTTACGTCTTTGCGAACCAAGTCGACACAACTAATTTATGTATTTCGTATTTTGGGGTTGAAAAAAACCGCACGAAAATGTTCAAAACAAATTTATATTGTCTCAACATAATCTTTTAATAATTAAATGCACTAAAACAAATCAATTAATAAAAAAAATATTCTTTCTTTATGATTTCACGAACACCAATACTATCTTGAATAGAACATCAATTACCGCATCAACATTGATTGACATGTAAATTACATTCAGGTGAGTTTGATACATTATGCATTGCTGGTCAAGTTCAATCAGTGTGGGAGAGTCTGTAGCACATTGGGGAGCTCCTGGATCAGCTGGAGTACTTCCAGCTGCTGGAGGAAGGTTGGCTTCTGGAGAACGCTGAAGACGGTCAGGTGCTACAGGGAGATCAGCTATTGGTTCAAAACCAGCTGCTGAAGGAAGGCTGGCTCCTGGAAACCCTTGAAGGTGGTCCGATGCTGGAGGATGATCAGATTCTGGAAACTACGGAGGACAGTCAGCTGCTGGATGAAGGATGGCTTCTGGAAACTCCTGAGGACGATCAACTGCTCAAGGAAGGCTGCCTCCTATAAAACTCTTGAAGACGGAGGATTATCAGATTTTGGAAAAGGACAGTCAGCTGCTGGATGAAAGATGGCTTCTGGAAACTCCTGAAGACGGTCAACTGCTGTGGAAGGAAGGCTCCTGGAAACTCCTGAGGACGATCAGCTGCTGAAGGAAGGATGGCTCATGAAAACGACGGTCAGATGCTGGAGGATAATCAACTTTTGGGAACTCCTGAGGACGGTCAGCTGCTGGATGAAAGTTGGCTCCTGGAAACTCATGAGGACGGCCAACTGCAGCTGCTGCGGAAGGATGGCTCCTGGAAACTCTTGAAGACGGTCAGATGCTGGAGGATGATCAGCTTTTGTAGACTCCTGAGGACGGTCAGCTGCTGGATGAAGGAAGGCTCCTGGACGATCAGCTGTTGTGGGAGGATGGTCCAAGCACAATAATCCTCTCGTTATTCTTGATACAGTCTTTTACACCGTAATGGCGGCAGAACTAGATCTCTCCGGGGGGGGGGGGTGTTTCCAGGGTGTCATGTGATATGAATGAGAAGTCGTGATTGGTTGTAATGTTCGAGAGTCTTGTGGTATATTGGTTGTTAGGCCCGTGCATGGGGAAATATACCGTGGATAGAAAGTGTTGGAGTGTTGTATAAGTCTGTAACGTGTCGTGTAGTTTGGCGTGTGTATGTTTGCGTGATTGCGGGTGGAGTTAGGTTTTGAGGGAGTGAAACCTGAATAAATATACTACAGTTGTACCAGTCAGTCTTCCGCATTCACACATGGCATTCCCAGGAGCAAATAGTCCGAATTGAAGACACAAATCACGGGGTTGTTTTTTTCACAGAGCAGTGTGTGTGGCAGCTACTAAGTACCTTTGTTTTTCTTTGGTTTTTTTTTGTTTTTTTTGTTTTTTTTCGTTTGAGATCTTATTTGAGATGCTGCTGATTTGCTGATTATATTATTGTGAAAGCTGCACTGGGGTTTTTATGTACAAATTTTGGATAGTATGGTTTTACTGACCTAAAGACTGCCTGCCTGGCCGTGAGTATTCGTATCATTTTCCCATTTGCATTGATATCATTTGTACTGATTTTGTAGTAAATACCTACAAGTGGTATATGACTCGTAATATATGACTTTGTGGGTCATAGTATGATTCCAATAATGGTTCAGTCTACAAGACCTATGTTTTGTAAACAAATAATATTACAACGACATTTATTTCTGGTTCCTAGTTTTCCTGTATATATCTGATGTTGAAGTCGCGTTGTGACGGGGCCACTTCACTATCCCATTGTGTGGCAAGTATCCTTGGTCGCGTCCAACAGATGAACATTCAGTATCTGCGCCCGTGCGTCATTACATCATATATCCTCTTCGTGGGACTTCATACTTCGTGGGATCGTCGTGGGATGAAAGCACCGTTGGAGTGACAGTGTGTGTGTAGGTGTGTGTATAGGTGTGCGTGTAAGTGTTCTGAGACATTCCATTGTTGCTGAATTTGAATTTTGATTTGTAATCACTACTGAAATATAACCGTTGTGATAGGATCTGTCTACATGTAAATTGAATTTTGGAATTTGTGTACATCGAGAAACGTTAATTGAGTATTGTATTGGTGTATTGCCAGAATAATTTGACGTGATGTTATTGCAAACCTGAATCTGTACATACTGTAAATATCTGCCTATTCATCATTACATCTTCATATCATTGATTGTTGTTTCTTCCATACATTACATTTTTTCCACATTTCCGGGATCATACCATCTCGACACGTGCGCACCATCGTCCTAATGGCTTTGTCACTTCTGGTGGGCTTCCTATGCGCCGCTGGTCGCCACTCAGCATCCGGGTGTTTTCTTGCTGAGAGTCTGCCTGACTTACTTTGTCTTAAACCACATAGGAAGCCCACCAGAGGAGACGAGGCCATTAGAACGAAGGCGAGCGCGGCAGGACCATGATATCCACTCAGTGGCGGACCGTGGGAGGCGTCAGCAGGTATATGCCCCCTGGCGCATTTATATGCATTTTGTAATATACTCCAAACTGTACAGATACAGTTGTGGAATGCACATCAGAATTCATCTGAAATACAACAAGTCCCAAGACTTGCTGGGGGGGGGGGGGGTGGGGGGGGGGGGGTGGAGGGTTACACTCATGGCGCACGAATTGGCCCCTGGAGACAAAGCGCTTGCAGATACAGCTTGTGCGTGTATTATGAGCATATAGGAAGTCATATATATATTTATATATATATATGGGACATCTTTTGGTCACCTTGAACTCGACATCACATATAGTTGTAGATCTCAAGAAACAAGATGCAATAGAATGTATCACATCAAATCAAAGATCCTGGAATCTATTTTCTGTGCAAGGGAAATGTTCTCCAGACGGAGTGAATAGTTTTGAATACAAGCGGAAAGTTTTCTTCATTCAAACAAGAATATTGTCCTTATTATAGACAAAATTGATGATGTGCTGTCTATGCAAAAGTTTTCCTCGCAGGGTGAACATCTCGCTTGGAAGGAGAACGTTTTTTTTCTCACAGGTAGAACATTTCCCTTGTGAATAACCATGGAAAGTTCCGACTGGCGCGGAGATAATAAACCACCAA
Source organism: Terebella lapidaria (assembly GCA_949152475.1). Taxonomy (NCBI): domain Eukaryota; kingdom Metazoa; phylum Annelida; class Polychaeta; order Terebellida; family Terebellidae; genus Terebella; species Terebella lapidaria. The sequence continues at coordinate 6,503,334 of OX424562.1, forward strand.
TTTTGCGACGAACTGCAGGAATATAGTTTATATTGCAGGGAAGCAAAATATTTCCTTTGAACGGGAACGATATTTTCTGTCGCAAAGTAAAAGTTTCCCTCGAAGGGAAAATTGTTCTTCCTGTGAATTATGTTATTGAGGAACTGTTCTCAGGGCCACCATAGATATTTTCGTTCTTCTGAATAAAAAATAATTATGTCATTTATGAGCCATCGTAGTTCAACTTCGCTTCAATAACCAACTTTAATGCACTGAGGTTCTTCTTACACATAACAACAATCACCGCAGACTGGTTCTGTCAATCGATCGATTTAAAAGTGGGGGCATCTTATTGATCCATTGTTAATTACTACCTATATAGCTCGAGAAAAAACTGCTGATTTTCACCAATAACTTTGTAAGTGCTGCTTTAATGAATTGGAATGTCCATCATCATGTACGTTTTATGACTTCGTGGTTTCATCGATGTGGAATTCATCAGCACTTACATGTAAAGTACCAGCAGCTCAACAGAAGGAGGCAGTGAGTACATCGAGTGAAAATGATAGGGCTTCGGGAAGTTTTCATGGCTTTTAGAGAACTCGTATATCTTACATGGTTCCTATGCTGGGCATAATTGTAATCGTTATTTTACGCACACGAGAAAATATGTTCTTCCTTTATTTATCGATGGAACTACTTGTAGAATAGTCTAGCGACCGTTGGCGATCATAAAACGAAATATAAGCTGAATATATGAAACATCAACAAACAAAAACAACACTCGGCAGCAAGTCTCTTCACCAACGGCTGATGGTCTTTCATGTTTCAAGCTAGATAGCACGCTTTAATGTCCCAACAGTGGATCAACGAAAATTGGCCCATGATAAGATCGAGCCTACATTGTGGTGCTCATTGGTCCAACATATTGGCCCACACTCAATTGTCAACATCGTCCCAACATTGTAAAACATCGGCCAAATGGTGCAACATAAAACTTGAAAATATAGAATTGATTCTTGGTGTCTCGGATAGTACTGTAAAGAAGTGACGTCAGATCCGGTAGCTGCTACTAGTATATTAAATAGAGCTGATCTGAAATGTATTGACAAGAGAATTAGGAATTATTTTTAGTGGCGCCTCTACGCTCCGTATCGAACAATGTGAATTAAACATTTAATTTAGAGATTTACTGATGACAAACACAGATGGTATTTGGGATATGTTGCACTTAAATAGGTCAAATAAATTTATATGCGTTTTTCAAAGTCATAACTTCACTGTCCGAACCCTGAATATTGTACGCGCATTATGGTAGTCAGGGTTCGGACGATGAGCTGCAGAACTAACGGCACGACCTCATTTCCGAGTCAAAGTTGCATAATATGTAGCTTCAGATTTGGCTAAAAACAATTGAAACTGTCTCGAAACCCGATGAAGATAGTCAGGTACTGTAAAAGCCAACATTTCAGTGTTCGAGTTTTCCGTCGAAAACATACGTTAGACCATAACCCAATTGAACAAGCGTAAGGTTGTTGGAACCTTTTCGTATAATTCCTCACAAAACATTTATCGTATAATTCCTCACAAAACATTTATCGTATAATTCCTCACAAAACATTTATCAAGTTTTCTCAGATAGCACATAGTGCTTAATTCAATAGTCTAATATTGGTTTAAGAGTATCAGTAGTTATACTTATTCATACCAGTACACCTAGCTCGAGCTATATCTATATTAATATTTACTCAAAGCATTCTGATATCGGCTATCTTATGCTTAATCCTGTTGTTATAGAATCTCACATTGTGGGTAATTGACAAAAAAAAGTTCTCACATTAGTGGTTGGAATTATTTCTACATTTGCGAGCGGATTTTTTATTCGCACTTGTTTTTCTCGTTGGTGGGTAATTGGCAAAAACCGTTTTCACATTGTGGGTTCAACACATATGGATCCCCTAAAGGAACACAACCAAGAGTTAAGAACAACAAAATTTTTCGCGTTCGAACGTGATCTTTTCACGTTCCCTCGCGATTTTTTCGCGTTCGAAATTTTTTTTTTTTTTCACTTACATGTGTGTCTTCTTAGGGACTCCGTAAACACACGTGTGTAGAATGTGGAAAATATTGGCAACTAGTGTTATGTATTTTGTACAAATGAAGCAGGCGCATTACATGCCTCATTACACAAACAGAGCAAGCATGTTGCAGTTTGTACAATTGCGATGGATTTGTACTAGAGACCAGTGCTTCGCAAAACATTTCATTGGCACTTGATCATTCACAGATTGATTATAGTCTTTTCTAAATAGCTATTGAATTAGGAAATAATCTTCAAGTTTTCTCGAAAAGGACGCACCGTGGTGGGCCGGGGTGGCCTCCTGAACCTCATCTATAGAGCCAGTAGGCATGCAGCACAGTCCGAACAGCTCATACAGAGACTCACACATGGCAGCACTGCGGGCATCCGGGTTGGTCCGCGTCACATCGTAGTGTGTCCGGAACACATACCTGGTCACCACGGGGTCTCCCGGTAGAGCTATGGATGTCCACGGTAGTAAACCGAGGATTTCCGTACTGCCACTGTACGTCCCTGGCGTCAAAAATCAATCTTCAACCCACCACGGGTGACCACGGAAGCAATACGATATCCTTTACGTAATAACTAGAAAATGCAGCTAACTGCGTGAGACGACATTAGAGCTGGAGTACATTACAGCACCACAACGGCCTAATGTATCTTACACAATGCCCCCCCCCTCCCCCCAAAAGAAAAAAAAAAGATACCATATCCTCCCCCACATGACTCCAATTCATTATCGTATATTATGATTCATTCATATTCGTAATTAAGCAAACATTTATTTTGAACTCGATCAGTGAAACAGATACGCCTGCTAAAATGATATTGCACCTCACTAAATACCCTTAAAAATATTGGAAACTATGAGGAATATCTGCATCTGATATCATGATATATAACGACGAAGAAGGCTACACGCAAGCTTACATACTTGTACGCAAGCACGAATTGCTGAACAGAAAATTGTATGTTCCAAAATACGCATCATTGCGATCAAATTTGCTTTGCTTTCTGAGAACGTGACTTTCCATCGGCTCAGCCATTTTGGAAGTTTTAAAGACGATCTGAGCATTTTATGTATTTTTCTCAAACCTAACACATCGAATCATGCTTTATATATCTGTGGAACATTCAAAGTTCGCTATCAAAAAGAGAAATTTTATGTCAAGGACGAATAAAATCATCTATTGAAGTAGGTGTCTGAAGGTTTACATGCCAAAACGGGCGTCGATAGGTTGGCATGTAACCTCCATAAAAAAGTCAGCACATAGACGTATAAAGAGTTGTGGATGGATGTCAAAATTTTTTTTTATCAAATTTTATTATTAATTATTCCACAGACTCACTATGATGACCTTGTTCTCAAACGTATTTGAACATTACATATTCACGTGTAGGAAGGCGCTGATCTTGTACCGATTGTCTAGCGTGACTGGGGCAATATGTTCGAACTCCGGCTGGAAAAGTGTAATTCAAGGATTATTTCCAGGAAAATACGAACGCACTGGTATTGATGATCATCTTGTTCAACGGTTTCTCTGAAGTTTCTTATTGGTTTGTGGTAGTTTGTAGTACCTTGATGTGAAATATGATATGGTTGATAATTGCGAAAAAAGACCTACTTTCACATTACAAGATGTATCTATATCAGAATCACGTCAAATGCGGAGAAGATATATCTGGAAGCGACGTATTGCTAATTGCTAAATGCATGTGATGTCCTTTATTATTCTAGAAGATGATGTCAGAGAGTGCGAAAGCAATTATCATTCGTAATTTTGTGACATGAATACGATAGACATACATTTTGAGACATAAAGTTGTACAACCGCGAATCATAGTTTGCCTGGTGATCTGGAATGATGGATTGATTACCATACTCATTGCTGAAAGACTCAAGTGAACATCACGGGGACCCATAAATCTATGTAGCATAAATATTTCTTTTTATTCAGTATAATACAAGAAATTGCGGTGTCCAGAAAAATGTGTCAAATGGAACAATGTACACAGAGGAAATTATTTTACCTACGAAGGAAATGTTTTTATCGTCACCGACTTGAGCTCAGATTTTTCGGACGACACCTCGACACTCCGTAAGAAATTTCAATATCTGCAATTTAAGGCATACATACAGTAACTGAGGGGATGATACGATGTCCTAGATATTATTGCTCATTCATGTACTTCACAAATGTTGGTAGCAGTTGATACTCCCCAGAAATAAGGTTCCTTCCGCCGGTATTTACCCCAATTTTGACACAGTGATCACAATCATCGTCATTTTTAAGAACTTCTGAACATTGTATTTCAATAATCTCCACACGGTAGTTAAGATAATCATCTCACGTTTCATATATCTTGTGCATATGCACAAATATATTGTAATTTATCAGTTATTCTTAAATTACTCCATATGCTTGTCGTGACACCGACTTGAGTCAAGCGTCACCGACTTAGGTATACATTTTTTAGTGTATAATGCTGCGTTCATTAGAACATGTGAATAATGTGAGTTCACAAGCTGTAACTTGTAAACACAACTATTGACCGTTCAAGTGATACGAATTCCATCATGTGTACAGTGGAAACAACTACATTTAACACACTGTCTGCCCCTGATGACACCAGTGTGTCTTTGGATAAACTATTTGGTCGGGCTTTGTTTTTATTGCAGAATGTTGTATATGACGTTTGTTATTGGCATCATCAAAATCTGACTATTGGCGGTAATAGATTGATTCTTACATTCATACCACTGAGTCGGTGTCACTGCTGGCGGATGTTAAATCTGTCCCCGAGGATACCGTCAACTCAGTAGCCTCCTGGCTTGTGATTAGGCACTTATGTACTTGTCATATATCTATTCCATGGGGTTTGTTTCAGATTTCTAAATTATTTCCATAGGTTGTTGGGCAGTTGTATACTAATACCATCATGTGTACAGTAGAAACAACTACATTTAACACATTGTCTGCCCCTGATGACGCCAGTTTGTCTTTGGATAAACTATTTGGTCGGGCTTTGTTTCTATTGCAAAATGTTGTATATTACGTTTGTTATTGGCATCATCAAAATCTGACTATTGGTGGTAATAGATTGGTTATTACATTCCAACAACTTTGGTTTGGTAGTCCATAACTTCACAAGAAATAAGTTGAAATGAACAACTTTAAGGTTCCGCATTTCCCCGATAGATTTGAAATTTGATGATCCTGTCCGTCCGCAGGAGCATGTCATTACAACAAGGAGTTTATCCAGGTACAACGCAAATCCGAACAGCGGGAGCAGTTGGAAAATTTCCATCTGGGGAAAAAATCATAATTATCACACATTTGAAGAGTGGTTTGCACTGCACGTGTATGGCTGATATATTGGCTGACCAACATATTCGATATAAATTGAAGTAAAATGTTCATTTATTAAACAATTTCAACAACATATACAGGCATTGAATGATTATTACTTGATAATTTTATAATATAATAGTCATGTTGACTACTAATATAGGCATAGCTTAACAGATGTGTGCTTTGTTGTTTCTTGCCATTGATTATAATTTAAATTCCGAACATTATGACTAGTTTTCACACAATCACTTTCCTCACGCACGCGGCTGTTCTTATCGCTTCAAGCTCATCAAAGTGAGAAAATACAATATTCCTCTCATATTTACCGCGAACGTTTTCCTGGCTTGCCGCCATCTTGTTCACGACTTGTGAAGATCGAGACAGAAATTCATACCCAAGTTCACATGATTTGATCACGGTGAAAATGGTGAAATAAACGCAAATCACAACTTGTGAACTGGGAATCACGATATTCACATGTTCTAGTGAACGCAGCAGTACTTACGGTTATAGCGATGTCATATTTGTGGTATCGTGGTCCGTACGTAGTAAAATATTGTGTATACATTATATATTATAAATATAATATATTTTCTTAGCGCGTGTCGATATTCTGTCCGAAAATTCTGAGCTCAAGTCGGTAACAATAACATGACCTGACCCCTAGACAGAAGAACTAGGTCAGTCACCGACTGAAAATGATATTGGCAGAAATTTATGGATTTTTCCATACCTTTCTATTCGAACGAAGAAAACATAATAGTTATATATCTGAGTTTCTGAGGTGTAGATATTTTGAGTTTGTTTACATTCTCGGTTCTCAGTGCTTTGTATCCCTTGATGCAATGCGATTTCAGCTTATTCATACATATTCGAACCAATCGAGCGTGATAGAGGTTATGTCAGAGGTAACTCTGAGTGGCGCACAAAACAAAAGAAATACGGTTGCTAGTACTGTCATATGCTTGATTTATCCATCTGATCAAGCATAGTTTGTTTTGTAACCTATTTTTCTGAGACCACAGGCATATATGTAATTGATTTGGGAAAAAAAGTTTTACTGCCAATATCACTAGATAACACTAGACAATAGATCTATTGTACCATTCCTGTCCGGCCACATATGAACTGATGTCTACATATAGTAGTGATCCGTTCATTTAATTCTGTTCCTGTATACTTATACTGATATAATAGGCTACAATTTACCCGTGTAGAGTGGAGTTAAGCGTGCATAACCCCCGGCATCTCTTGTTTGTCGTCGTTAACCTCACGGATGAAGTCAACGTCACTCTTGAGCCCCCAGTTAAGTGGGAGGGAATTATGGCATTGTTGCTTTGCTTGGCATTCTGAGTGCATTCGGCCAACTAGATGACCGCACCCACCACGCTGACAGGGGAGATTCTACTCCCATTGGCTGACGGAGCAGGCGTTACGTTCGCCGAGGCTATATAAAAAAAACCCATGTCAGCGTTTGATCCGAAGCTAGAGTATTTCGCGCAATGTGCCTTGATTGAAGCTAATTTGAGCTGGCAATTGCAGACAAGGCAACGTAATAGCCTGCTCAAAAGGAGCAAAATATGATGGCGGTTTGAGAGATGAAGTGAACTGTACCAAATTATTTTGGAGTGTATCATATAATTGGGAGTGATTCTAAGAAGTGTGGACAAGTAAGTACTGCATCATTGGCTGAGAGCGTTTAGTGTATTAGAAAATTGCGTAAGGAGGAAATGTACATAAATAATCTACAAGGAGCAAATGTACATAAATAATCTACAATTAGGATATCCTCAATTTAATGCTCGCAGGTGTACAGTTGAAAAAAAGTGTTAAACATGTAATCTACATTTTTTTGCAGAAACAATCACATATAGTATTTGCACGATACTTAAGCGCAAGAGTAGGAAGTTGAATACCCACAGCAATTCTAACCGAAAAACAACGACATGGAAACAAACAGTGCACCAATACACATGTACGCCGGAAATACGACGACAACGGTAGATAATCTTCTCCCGACTGAAAATCCAGAGAATATGGTTATAGACTTGACGGATCGAATATTAAAGGCAATTTACATCGTAATTGGCCTGACTGGTATCGTAGGCAACGCCCTTGTAATCGTGGTTTTAGGTCTGAACATCAAGAAGAGAAGCAACAGCGTGTCATACATGATGATCATTCATCAGAGCGTGTTGGATTTCCTGGCTGCGGTGTTTCTTCTGGCTACGACGATATTTGCCGCAGATCGGTACTACAAGACGACGGCTGACGACGGCTACTGCAGGATCTGGATCAGAAGGGCTCCACTGTGGCTCTGTCTAAACTCCTCAACCGTCAACCTCGTGTTCCTCACGTTAGAGCGCTATCTCGCCATCGTTTACCCCATCCGACACAAGATGACCGTCAGCATTGCGAAGGGATTCGCGGCCATCACATGCGTCTGGGTAATCGGCCTTGCGACGAACCTCCCGCCTGCAATCGTGACGTCATATATCACAAATGGCAAGTGCGTTCTCTACGTATTCAAGAGCTTGGCCGGGTACAGAGCTAATGGGATCGTCACCGTGTCGCTTTTTTACTTCATTCCGATCTTTGTCCTTGTCTTCTGCTATGGACGCATGGCTCTCGCCTTGCGTCAACGCGTCGGGCCGCTGACCGATGCAAGCGGCGGCGGAAATGCACAGCAGCAGAGCACGACATATACGCGAGGCAAACGGAACATCATCAAAACCCTGATTGTCGTGAGTGCGGCCTTCATTCTGTGCGTCTCATGGAACCAGATATTCTTCTTTCTCTTCAATGTTGGCGTTCTGCCATACAGCGCTTTCCAGAGCCCTTACTACCACTTCAGTGTGGCTGCCAACTTCGCAAACTGCTGCGTCAACCCGATCATCTACGCAGCAAAGTACGAAGAGTTCCAGAAGGGCATCCGGAAGTTGATTTGCGCCTGCGTCAGGAACAGGAAGGGAACTAAAGATCAGCAAACTTCTGTTTTCAGCGCCACCAACAGTCGTACATAAAAAGCTCAAGAGAAAACGCCGAAAAGACCATCCAAGCATATGTAGACTTGGAAACCTGACGCTTTTGCTAAGTAAAGACTTGGAATTTTCATGTGCATTAAAAATAGATTATTTGTAAATCTCTTACGATATGAAATCTGGGAAGACCTTTCTCGCGTGTATACCTACCTTTTGTGTTATATTGTTTGTGAAAGCAATTAAGTTCACATGTTGAAATTGTTATTATTCTTTTCAGACAATTGTTGTTCGTATTTGTGTATTTGTGGTTTATGTGACATTGTTTGTGACACTATTTAATGCCCATGAGACGGATGGTGATCTTTTGCTTATAGAAGCATATAATTAAAACGCCTCTACACTCGCAATTAAGCTGTCTGAGAAATATGTGTCATTCCAGGAATTGTGTTATCATGTCAAACACGTTTTGGGTTCGAATATATATTTTTCAAAAGAATGTGGTCCACATATTTACCCGTTGAACACATTAAAACATTGTTACATATTTGCTGAAGTGCATATTTTGTAATGTGACACACTGGATATATTTCAAGTTCGGGTACATTTCAATATTTCGAGAAGTATATGTATACATATAATCAAAGTCGAATTGTTGATATATAACATGCAGTTAAGGCATTCCAGCAGGAACGCCTTTATTGATTCTGTCAAAAAAAATTTTTTCCTTCTTTTCACTTTTCAGTTTCCGCATGTTAATTTCAGTTTGCCAAATTGTCAAATGTTGTCAAAAGTAAGGAATCCAATGGTGATAATGTTGAGTGTATGTGACTGTTGGTTGTTTCAAAATCCAAAATGGCCACCACAAAACCCCGGGGAATTTCCAGCTATATTCCAGATTCTGTGGTAGTAGGCTATGAGGTAACATTTTGGCATCTACCCCCATTTTTTTACCCAAGGAATACAGTGGTCATGATGCCGTGTCTGTGTTACTGTATTTTGCCTCAAAAATAAATACGGCTGCGATCAAAATATATCGAAAATTTGCAAACCACGTTTCGACTATATATCGGCTTCTATAGCAGAGAAAAGATTTTGGTGTCTATAATTTTAGTATGTTTTATCCAGTGAAAGTTCAACTAACGAGTTAAAAATGCGACATGATCTCTACAAACTCATGGTTAGTAGGGTTAACTTGGACCAGATCAGGGACGACGATCAATACCACTTTAATATCTTTCATGATGATGCAGTATCCGATGCTGAAAGTGATGATCAGTTCATTATCAATTTATGTAATTTTCTAACTACATCCCACGTTCATGAAAGAGCTACCGATAATACATCCACATCTTCGCAACTTTCATGCTTTTCTCTTAACTGCAGGAGTGTATCTGCTAATTGGGATACTATTACTCTGTTGATAAGCGAAATGAGTTCCGATAGGTTTGCATTCGATATCATTGGACTGTCTGAAATTTATAAAATATCTCCCAATATGACATATGAACTAGAAGGGTACCATGAATTTCAATTCAATATCAGACCAGAAAATGATGATGGGAGGGGTGGCGTGTGTTTGTTTATAAAGGAAACAGATGGTGATCTTTTGCTTACATACAAACAAAACGCCTCTACACTCGCAATTATTCTGTGAATAAGCTGTTTGGGAAATATGTGTTATTCCAGGAATTGTGTTATCATGTCAAACACGTTTTGGGTTCGAATATATATCTTTTAAAAGAAAGTGGTCCATATATTTACCCGTTGAACACCTTAAAACATTGTTACATATTTGTTGAAGTGTATATTTTGTAATGTGACACACTGGATGTATTTAAAGTTAATGTACAATCCAATATTTCGTGAAGTATATGTATACATATAATCAAAGTCGAATTGTTGATACATGCAGTTAAGGCATTCCAGCAGGAACGCCTTCATTGGTTCTGTCAAAAAAAATTTTTTCCTTTTTTTCACTTTTCAGTTTCCGCATGATAACTGTAGTTTGCCTTGATGTATTTTTGCCAAATTGTCAAATGTTGTCAAAAGTAAGGAATCCAATGGTGATAATGTTGAGTCTATGTGACTGGTGGTTGTTTCAAAATCCAAAATGGCCACCACAAAACCCCGGGGAATTTCCAGCTATATTTCAGCTTCTATGGCAGTAGGCTATGAGGTAACACTTAGGTGTCTACCCCCATATTTTCTGACCCAAGGAATAAAGTGGTAATAATGCCGTGTCTGTGTAACTGCTGGTTGCCTCAAAAATAAATACGGCTGCGATCAAAATGAAAAACGTGCAAACCACGTTTCGACTATATATCAGCTTCTATACCAGATAAAAGATTTTGGTGTCTATAATTTCATTTATGTTTTATCCAGTTAAAGAAATACCAGCACCAGTGGATCCATATTCAACTAACGAGTTAAAAATGCCACATGATCTCTGTAAACTCATAAACTGAAGTTTACTTTGAGTTATTGATGCGACATAATGTATCAGTGCCGAATTGAATTTGCAGGAATGTGGAGGGACTGCATCTCAGCAGAGCCATTTGCTCAAGAGAGACAACTCAGTTTTGTCATGATTGAAAGTAGCTCTCTGCAATCATCTGTTTGGAAGTAGTTTGGAATACAAATGTGAGTCCACCATTTTGATGAATATTATTCACAAAGAGGCTTCGTTTTGAATGACAACCACAGCTGTGTGAATGGTGCCTGCTCAGCACAGCAAGGAGTTTTGATAATCCCTTGTCATATTCACAAACAGGGAGAGAAGATAACAGTTGCTGTGACCGGAGAGAGGGGGACGATAATTTATCAGACGCAAAAAAGCATGTAAAAGAAAATTTGATGGAACATGGTTACATGTACTTCCAAAGCAGATCATTGCACGACAAGAACTCTTCCACAATGGATCTTAGCTCATCCACACCCACAACGCTCACCCACAATGATACCGTGAACAAGTGGCTCTGCTTAGATACCTTCAACAACACGCGTGTCCGTAAGTTTAGTTTTGGCATGGCAAATATTTAGACCATTGATTTCAAAGGGAACTACGAGCTTGAAATCTCCTAAATGTCGGCTTGGATCGTGCTGCTGTTCTACAGGGATTGCTCAAATTGATCTACTATGAGTGTCAAGCAACTTGCTGGCGTAGAAAAACAGGAGAAATTGGCAATGCCATGTGTGGATATGGTGGGTTTAAGCTGTACAACTGTGACAGATGAAATCCTCACAGATAAGACAGACTGACCAAGTATTCAACTAACGAACCTTAAATTAAGGATTGATTGCAGGTAATTATCATGAACCTGGAATTGACCAGCCGTCCATTCAGGGACCAATTTAAACATTTACATACTTCCAATCAACGTGCAACTTTGCCCTTTTGATTGTTAGCCATCTAAGATAACCAACCGAGACTCCGTTTTTTTACTCAACAGTGTGAAAAAAAATCTGTTAAAATCATCGTTTTCATATGTCATTTTTCGACCTATTTCTCAGTAGACAATGTACACTCACAACAGGGCAAATGAAAGGATTATGTTGTACAGCAAATAGCTACTGATGCCAGTAAAACTCACGGGTGATATGCACTCGGGTGCACCGAGGTGTTTGGGATTATGAATGTTCAGCTCATTGTATTCATCTCACAGAAAGTATAGCCCTAGGTATTCTCATTATTTTGACAACAACAAAGTGTACATATACGCAGCAACCAGTGTTTGTGAAGCAGAACAAACGAATATTCGTTCTGGTGAAACGTATAAAATGATTAGTCTAATCATCAAATTGCACAGCTTCCGCGATATTATTTATGAAACCATGTCTCGGTTCATCATCCATGAGTGCGTGTGCTAGCCAAGTTTTGGTCAGGGGATTGTATTGTCTTGGTGATTTTGTTACCTTTACTTTCACATTATATGCCAATTGGAAAGTGTCTCACTGCAGTCACTGGTATGTTACGTGCAATCAATCTTTAACTGTTCGTACTGCCATGCCCTTGGAAAACAAAGAAAAATAAATGTTTGATGGTGTTTTACAAAGTGTTGATTATTCATATTGCAGAGAACCACGGTATACAAGTAGTTATTATATGTGTTATATATCCGATACATCATTACATATACTTCAGTTTATGGGTACATGGTAGCCATATTTAATCTACATGTAAAAAACTTTACGTTGTACTTATATACTGGTCCATTGTTGCCTTTCTCAAATTTCCTGGGTCACAACTATGATGTGGACACCAAAATCTTGTTTATGTTTGTCATACATGTACATGTACGTTTAGAAGCCGACATATCTTAATGGAGTATATTGTTGATGTCAAATGATAGCTAGTTCGTTAAATTTCACCTTCAGATATATTGATGGAATCACAGAATAATTTTAGATTTCGAGAATACCTACATCAGATATATCCACATGGGAGAGAAAGCAAGCAAATTATTGATTCTTCAATATCAAATTTTACCTCGATATTTTCCTCGAAATTGACCACAAAGTTATGTACATGGTTAAATACGACAAACATGACGAATTTGGTTTTCCTCTTATCAATATCCCTGTCTTGAGCAGTAATATCGCAACTTCACCAGCCTACGGCGTCTAAACTTGCGTGTCGCAGTTTTCCAGCTATGCCAGATAGTACATACATCTTACCAGGTACTCATAGCCGGAGCACAGATTTCAACTTCCAAACTGCTCATACATGATTATACAATGCTTATACTTTGAAATGCTTTATGGTAGGCATGATTGAAGGTTACGTACAGAGTAAAACCTCTCACAGACGAGTACATGTATCATGGTATATATTTTCCCATCCTTGTGATTTTGTGGATATATTTGTATTTAAATTTACAAGTGTGGATAACAGGGCGAATGCCACACGCGGGGGCAGGAGATTATCACTGTTCAGGAGCACCTGCTATCACACTCAGTTGCCTGGGTGTATGTGATGTTTAGGTGGCTACGACTTTGTGACTGATAGTATCATCTGGATTTTACCTCTTAAAAATGTATTTTGATTTGATGAATTGTATTTTGATTTGATGAATTGTGTCTTTGGTCTTGGGATATGAGTTTATGTGTTTGTTGATATATCTATTCGTGCTCATTTAGCCAGAAACCTGATTTTGAGGTTTTGATTGCACTGGAACTTTGATACCACAACGCGTCCCAGAGACTATTATCACCGTTCCAACACTCCATGGGTCTCAAAACATGGGAGTAAACACCAAAATCATGTTTCGATCTGCTAGAGAAGCTTACATAAATCGAAATTTAAATTCGCGAATTTCACAGGTTTTGATGACAGCCATATTGAATTCTGAGGCCACTATTATTGACAGAGACATAGCAATATCTTTAGAATATCCTCTGATCAGAACACACGGGGGTAGGTACCAAAACGTATGCCAGATAATTAGCTGAAATATCGCAAAAAACGTGATTTTGCAAATTTTACCGGTATTGATGGCAGCTATTTTGAATTCCGAGGCCTGTATCTGCCATGGCAGCTGAAATATAGCTGGAAATGTGATTTTACGAATTTCCCGGGTTTTCATGACAGCCATATTGGATTTTGAAACAACCAACATTCACAGAGACTCAGCAATATGACCATCAGATTCCTCGGGTCAGAAAACATGGGGGTAGACACTAAAATCACCAACGAAGGTGCAGTAGATAACTCGCTAGGTCAATTTTAAGCTATTTCGCATATAAATGGCGGCCACCTTGAGGTCCGACCTGGGGATGCCTCACACATTGAGGATTCCGTTTTAAGTGACGTCATTTCGCCAGATGTATGGTTGCCTAGGGAGACAACGCGAAGCGATATTGATCCACGTGCTGGTTTATTTTGCGTGTGTGGAAGTCTGGTTTTGGGAAAAGCAAAAATTCCGATGGTATTTCCCGGGATTTGGAGTAGAGAAAGGTTTTGCTGAATGTATGCTATGTCGGCAATTGCGATCTGAAAACGAGCTAAATTGACAGGGGTCCTGTTCAACGTCATTTTATGAAAAATTGGTACTATCATGCTCTATAGTGACCTAGATTTTATTGAAGTACTGTGATTATACTATCACACCCAGGCCCGGATCTAGAGCATAAACGTGACAGATGCACAATAACTAGACAAAACCCCAATCGGTCTGGGGTTTGGGGGCGCCGTAAGCCCCCGAGAAAATTTTAGCACTTGTGTGTTCATACAAGCATTCTGAGGCATGATTTGATCATGTTGATGAAGGCATTCGAAAGCAATTTTATCCATATATACTCCAAAAATACTATATTTTTAAATTGAAATAAGGTTTCATACATTCCCATTTGAATTCGCGACATAAATATTGAATGTCTGGGTTAAACTGAAATCTAACTTGAGACAAGGGCATGTAGAAACATTTGGAAACCATTGGAGGAGAACACTTTTATTGCCGCATAATAATGAAGAATTGTTGTCATTGAATATATTATTGTAATCTAAAAAGAATTGCATTCGTCACATTCTAGTAATATGCATTTGTGAAATAATATTTCATGGAATGACATTTATGGGTAATAATATATTTCTGTACAACAAATTATATATTTATGTCTTAAATATATCAATGACATTAGTACATTTACGTTCTAGAACATACCAAAATGTGATCAACATTGAACTTGCATGCGCATCTACTTTGCATGAAACAATGTACGTAGATCAGTAAAACTACAGTTATGGACACTGGCAATCAAGTAGGCCTACTACTCCGTATATACAACCACTAGGCCACCTATTCGTAAACATTGCATATCCATCCAGATCGATGCTATATGTGTATCACACAAAAACATAAAGTAATTGTTTTGTGCAAAAACAATTTATACAGGCAATATATGGTCTCTTATGAAAGGAATAACAATGACACTAGCAACTGCCCACTGTATGAAAGTTGCATTATTTGATGGGATGGGATGTTCAGTCACACTGATCAATGCTCTACAAATACATCCCTATATGGGGGAGGGTGGGTGAAGTGGGTAGGGTCCACTGTGGTGTGTCGAAAAGCGTAAATGTTGGTAGAAAAACAAGGTTGGAGGGAGAGGGGGATGGAGGACAAATCACTAGGGAGTCATTATTTTGCCCTGTATCTGAAGGCATGTGTAAACTAGGAGGATCAGAGAAAACTGACAGCAGGGTCCGATATTTCTCACCGATGCCTACTGTTGCACTAGAAGATCTGACCGATGCACGTGCATCGGTGTGCACCGGTCTAGATCCGGGCCTGACACCTTGTCAACCGCTAAGCCCTAATTTTTTGGGGGGAAGGTGAAACGCACACCCGAAGTTGCCCAATTTAACATTGATTTAAATGCAGCCAATAATTGGTCATATCAACCCTAGACAAACATGTCTTAGGGATTGAGCATGAACTTTAACATTGGCCTGGCTGAATCAAGTCAAGGCAATTTTTATCTGATTCGGCATGTTTTATTTCCATCGCTAGGTCAATTTTAAGCTATTTCGCGTATAAATGGCGGCCATCTTGGATTTTTAGGAAAACCCCCATGGGATTGATGGGGATTTTTTGTGGGTTATCTATATGGTCTCCAGAGTCACTGTGCAAAACTTCCGCTTTGACACCCAAATGTCTACATTATGGGCTTTTTTAAAAGCTAATTTTGGTAGACTGAAGGGTGTGTTTCCGTTTTGACAAACATGCATTATGGGTATTGAGGTCCCCCCTAGACAAACATGTCTTAGGGCTATTGGGCATGAACTTCAACCTTGACCTGGCTGAGTCAAGTCAAGGCATTTTTTTTAGCTGAGTCGGCATGTTTTATTTCCATCGATATCTCAGAGACGGTGCTTGGTAGCCCTAGACAGATATGTCTTAGTGGTATCAAATTTGTCCTTATAACCTACATGTTATTGCAAACATGTCTTAGAGGCTTCATTGGGATCGTCACCCTTACGTCTAGTTTTATATGTATTCCTATTTCCAATTATATAAACACTCGACAAGTATCAACATAATGCAACATTGATGTATCTTCAGGAGTGCTATTCATAAAGATTTTTAAAGGATATTATCATAACATCATACACGTTTATACTTGTAACATGTCCTGATATACATGCAACACGAAGTAGCTGTTTATTTGTGATCGTGTCCTCATGTTTGATATATGTATCAAATTCGGTTCTAAGATTCATACAATTTTTGTCATTTATTAACAAGAAAATGCAGCTAACTGCGGAAGACGACATTAGAGCTCGAGCACACCATCAGCACCACGAGACCTGAATATATCTTACACAACCCCCCTCCCCCCCCTTACAAAAAAAAAAGAAAATTGAAACATATCATGTCCCACATGATTCCAATTCATTTCCGTATATTATGATGTAACACATAGGCCTACTTCAATCATATTCCTAATGAGTAAACATTTATTTTGAACTCAATGAAACAGATACGCCTGATAAAATGATATTGGCATCTATAAAATATCCTTAAAATATTGGAAACTATGAGGAATATTTGCGTCTGATATCATGATATAGATAACACATGCATACTGAGCAAATTAAAAGACCAGTTTAAAATAAAAAGGTTTCGCAACCCAGCATGGAACACCTTGTCATGTGATATTAAATATGTCCAATTACGGTAAATGTAGTCGTGGTACCGCAGACGAATCGTTGTGTTTACTTCATGACGCCAAAGAAGGCCACACGCAAGGTTACATGTACGTGCATGCACAAAATGCTGCACAGAAAATTGTGCGTTCCAAAGTACGCGTCATTGCGGTAAAATTTGCTTTGCATTCTGGGAACGTGAATTTCCATCGGCTCCGCCATTTTGACGTTTTCCAGACGAGTTGACCATTTTGCGTAATTTTCTCAAACCTAACACATCGATTTATGCATTATATATCTGTGGAATATTCAAAGCTTGCCATCAAATCGAGAGATTTTATGTCAAGGACGAAGAAAATCCTCATTTGAAGTAGGTGTACAAAGGTTTACATGCAAAAACGGGCGTCGATAGGTTGGCATGAAACCTCCATGAAAAAGTCAGCACATAGACATGTAGAGAGTTGGGGGCTTCGCCCCCAACGCTCTAATGTCAAAAAATATCAATATATCATGGAGAAAAATAATATCCACAATAACACGCGAGTCATACTGCGTGTTATTGTGTCACCGTCATAAATTTGGAAATTTATTAACAAAAATATCACTCCATAGAAGTATTTTTAATCATACGGTGAACGCTTTGTGTTTTAACTAGTTTTCAGGACCCGAATATGATGTCACTCATATCCACTTGAGAATCAATGTTGCGAAAAGATTTTACTTAGAAATACAGGCGATGTATATGCTGCTATGGACAAGGCCAATGTCCGATTTTGTTCTTCGAGAACACTTTAGACGCCCACCAAGGCAATCAGTTCAGACAAATCCTTCAGGTGAATAAGTACACTTGAAGAGACATATATCCTCAAGGATAGAAGGATTTTTCTTCCCGTCCATTCCATAACCTGGTTCGATAGGATCAAGGGTAGTTCAATTCCGAATTGTTTATTGTCTGTTGTACCCGGCACAGATGGTAAGTAAATGTATGCAGACATTACTCTAGAAGCTTTCAAAGACAATCGTGTACAGATTTACTGTGAAAAGTCGATTAGATGTCTTCTTTGATTAGCTTTCTGGTTACGAATGCTAAGCAATTACAGTACAGGCAACAATACACTCAGGAAGATGGTCCGTATAAAAACAAGAGCATTTCCTCCGCGTGCCCATGTCATGTAAAGTTGCTTACTGTACATGCAATGATTATTTTTGGAGGGTTCTAGTGGGTGTATTCCATCCAGACAGTCATTACAATTTCCGTCTGATCAACTCCCCACCTGCCCTCCATATTGTTACCATGGAGACTGATATAAACTGAGCATCAATAATCATTTCTTACCAGTAATTAGGGAATGGTGTAAACAGACGGATGATTTTTTTTATTTATGAGGTTCATTAGTACAGAATGTTAGAAAATAATTCTTAAAACAGAAACCCTGCTTTTGTCTCGGAGAAGGTCCGTCCTAGAGTGAAGTGAGCATTAGTTTGAACTCTTCACCTTAAACAAGCATGTCTTAGGAATATTAGGGATGACCTTTGACCTTGAACCGTTTTTTTTTATTAAGTCATTAATATCAATTTTTAAAATCAATGTTTCAAATGCTATAGGAGATTTTGCTGAAAATAAGATACGAATGTTGTGTATACAATAAGTCATGACAAATTTCACTCTACAACAACACTTGAGACATACATGTATCCGACGATGTAATCAATTCAGACGGATTCTTCAGGTGAAGAGGCACCCTTAAATATATCCTCAAATGCATACATATTTTCCTTCCCGTAGGTATAGTTCATTACATGGTTCGATAGGATCAAGGATAGTTCAATTCCGACTTGTCGGTTGTACCTGGCACAGATGGGTCAATATCTGCAGATATTACACTAATGGCATCTATGTATAGATCTACTGTGAGGAGTTACGGTCTTTTTCATTAGTTCTCTGATTACGAACGCTAGGCAATTTACTAGCAACAATACATGTAGGAAGATTATCCATCTTGATTCGAGAGTATTTTTTGGTGTGTGTCATGAAAAGTTGAACCAAAAATCGGAATCTTGCACAAAAACTTTTCCTATGAAACGTGCACAAAGTTGAACCACTTCTCAAATGTTGGAACTTTCGAATGCATTGTTAACCAAAATATTAAATATCCCCATGGCAACCATTCATGTCTTGACCAAGTCAACTTCCTGCAGACATTACTCTTAAATATGGTGTACGACCTCTGCAATTTTTTTATCTCGTGTTTTCGAGGCGAAAACACGAGATCCAAATATGGCCGCCGTCGTGCACATACTAAAAGCTGCTAAAGGCATCCTTTATTTAGTGTTTGGAGTTGATCTCTTTTGATTAGCTTTCTGGTTACGATTGCTAGCAATTTACAGGCAACAATACACTCAGCAAGATCATCCGTATGAAAACGATAGCATTTCTTCGGCGTGCCCATGTCATGTAAACTTGTTTCTTATACATGCTATGATTACCTGTCCTTTTCTAATCAAAACCCCACCTGACCTCCGTATTACTACCATAGAAACTGCTATGAACTGAGCATAACTCATCATTTTTTTCGAACACATTATGTTCTCCTCTCGCCCTAGACTAGCATGTCTCAAGGGTATTTGAATGAACTTTGACCTTGACCTAAAACTTTGATGAGTCGGCATTTTTTTTCTCCGATCAGAAACCGCGTGTCAAATAGCTAAACGGACGTTATTTCTGACAACAGTCAGCCTACTAGGCGTCATACACAGGCAGTTTCACTTTCTGTTGTTATTATTATATCCGTTTCTGGAAAAAAAGTGTTGAAAACGTTCACAAACTTTCTCAGCTTTTAAAAAAAATTATGGGAATTCCATGGTTAAAATAGGTGACAAAGTTTACCTTCACCCTGACATACAAACACGCGCCCTATACTTTCACTTTTGTGTGATTAGTTTTAGTCATATTGTATGCAGGACCCAAGTGCGACTTTTTCTAATACTCATGTCTATTTTAAAAATTATTGTTGGGAACGCTACAGGAATTTCTGCTTAGAAATACAGGTGGTGTCTATGCACAAGGCCATGTCCAATTTTGCTCTTTGAGAAGATACACGACGGCAATCAGTTCAGACGGATCCTTCAGGTGAAGAAGTACACTTGAAGAGACATATATCCTCAATGGTATAGAGATTTCCCATCCCGCCCAGGTTCGATAGGATCAAAGACAGTTCAAGTCCGTGTTGTTTATCGTTTGTTGTATCCTGCACAAATAGGCCAATATCTGCGAATATTTCTCTAATGGCAACCTTCTATCTACCGTGAGGTGTCTTACCGACGGTGTATACCGTCAGGAGTCGATTAGCTTTCCGATCACAAACGCTAAGCATAGTACAACAAAGCACATGTAGGAAGATTGTTCATCTAGAAACGATAGTATTTCATGGCCACGTCCATGTCACGAAAAATTGCTACTTATACATGCTATAATACGGAAGCTACGGAAGCGCAGTGCTACCACATGAGAAAAAAAATTAAGTCGTTTTAACGAGGTAATAAGTCGATTTAACGAGATAATTAAGTCGTTTCAACGAGATAGTTAAGTCGATTTAACGAGATAATATCTCGTTAAATCGACTTATTATCTCGAGAAAACGAATTAATTTTTGTTCTCATGTGGCAGCACTGTGCTTCCGTACTATAATGATATTTTGGAGGGTTTAGTGCGGGTACTTCATCCAGACAGTCATATCAAGTTTTGACTAATCAACGAACAACCTGCCTCACGTGTTGTTACCATAGAAACTGATGTGAACTGAGCATATTATTCATGATTTTTTTGTTACAGTAAATAGGGAACGGGTAAACAAACGGGTCTATGGTCATATACCAGGTTGATTGGAAGGAAATGCTAGAAAAAACAAAAACAAATCCTGATATTGTAGAAGATGATGTTCACGTTTTGTTCGTATGTCTGTGTGTCCTGAAATAAGACACATATATTCCAGTAATCATATCTTAAAAATGTTACGAGTCTGATTGATAAGTTTATTAGCATGATGTTCAGTGAGGATCACATATCGTCACAAAAATCTAACAGCACATATCATATAAATTATATCTTTCATTATTATTTCTAATTATCAAAATGTTTTGTAAAACAAAAAAAAACAGTTCATCTTTACTGACAGAACTTTTGAATACATGTAATTAACTATAATGATGGGAATATAGTTCATGTAGATTATCAGAACTGTTTATAGTGTGAATCGAACATTGCTCCGTTCATGGATGTTATCTGTTCTAACTTAGGCCAAACAAAATGCATTTCGCACATAATGACCAATTTGGGAAACACGTTCGTTTTTTTTTTCATGTCAAGACCTACATGCCTCTGTTAGTTTTATAAATAAATATTTTACAAACAAATACCGCTACTGCAAAATACGAGTGTAAGATGGTTAATGCCTGCCATGCTGCCTTGTGCTCATATACTTCTATCAATGTTCTGGTCTTCAGGAAATGTTTCAGGAAAAAGAAATTTTTTTGAGAAATTTTTCAGAAAAATTATTTATTCATCCATAATTATCCAAACTGGTATCAAGAGATGTCAAGTAATCTCAGGAAAATTTGTGCTATTTTGAGTTTTGATGGTTTTTACTATTCATTCTTTAAAATTAATTCAGAAGAGTTTGTTCAAAATTTAATAAAGTAAACAAAATGCTTCCTTCTCACCCAATTCCATTGACTGATACTTACTCACAAAATGCCAATGGCACCAACTGGAAAAAAGATTCTGAATAACGTTCATTTCATGTCGATCTCTATGGTAATAATACAGGACAAGTGGGATTTGTCTATACGAAATTGGGTCTGATTCCTTTTTATAAAGTACACCCACTAGACACTCCAATAGATAATCATAGCTCAAATTTTCATGACATAGACACAATGAAGAAACACTCGTTTTGATACGGATAACCTTCTTAACCGTATAACCTTATAAATTGCTTATAACGTTCGTAATCAGAAGGCTAATCAAAATGGACGGCAACTCCTCGTGGTAGATTTATACAAGGATGCCATTAGAGTAATATCTCCAGATATTGGTCCTTCTGTGCCAGGTACAACAGACAATGAACGACTCCGAATTGAACTATTTTTGATCCTATCGAACCAGGTCATGAACTGGATGGTATGAAAAATCCTTATACCCTTTGGGATTCTTGTCTCCTTTATCGCATGAAGGATCCGTCTGAATTGATAACTTAATTGGTGGAGTGTTCTCAAGGAGCAAAACTAGACACGGCCTTGCGCATATACACCACCTAGATTTCTGAGCAAAATTTTTAATAGCATTCACAACATTGATTACATAAATAGATACAGTTATTTAGCCACACATGGATTCTGGATTTACTGTCACCAGTATCTGTGTCTGCTGTGACCAAAGCAAATGACGCAAAACTGATGGTATAAGTAAAATAGAGTAGTCACTGTAAAGAAATTGATCGAAAATTCATTATATGGAATGATTTGAAATTGGAAGTCAAAATTGCAACCTTCTCGAAATTTTCCATCAGATAGGCTTTAGTAGAATGATATTTTATTCACATAAGTCCTATGACAACTAGGCACAACAGACTTCAAAAATATAAAAACAAATAAAAGAATTTCGAAAATAGACACAACAAGAGTTGGAGTTTTGAACAAATTATGTTACAATATGTGTCAGTGGAAAGCTTGCAATGAATTTTCTTATCAGGAAAGATGCGGTTCTCACTAGACGTTCTGCTAATAAGCATATCGATCAATTGTATAACATTTTGTTTATGTATTTACTCAAATGCAAGTGTCTTAATCCAAGAAACAAAAGAACAAACCAACAAAAAGTGACCATCATCTTCGACAAAAGAACGGTTATATTTTTTTCAGAATTGTTCTCCTAACATTTCATGCCAGTCAACCTCATCAATAACCATATATCCGTCTGCTAACGCCGTTCCCCAATTGCTGGAACAAAGTGATGAATGATGTATGATAACCATACGTTGTACATGTGGGTTTGATCAGACGAAACTTGTTATGGCTGTTTTGATGAAGTACAACCACTAAAACCCCCCAAAAGATAATTATAGCATATAGAAAAAGCATATTTCCATGATATACACCATGGCAATACTCTCGTATCTAGATGGATAATCTTTCTACATGTATTGTTGCTTTCGAATTGCTGAGCGTTCGTAATCAAAAAGCTTATCAAAGAGGACAGTGACTTTTCGAGGTAGATCTATACACGGATGCCATTAGAGTAATATCTGCATTGACCCATCTATGCCAGGTACAACAGAAAACGAACAAGTCGGAAATGAGCTATCCTTGATCCTATCGAACCAGTATATGACTTGGAAGGGAAGGGAAATCCTTATACTCTTGAGGATATATATGTATCCTTAACAATTCGACTTTGATTATATGTATACATATACTTCACAAAATATTGACATATACACGAACTTGAAATGCGAATCCCATGTACCACTTAAAAACATAAAAATTATACGGGTAAAAATATGGACTACTTTCTTTTAAAAAATATATATTCGACCCAAATACGTGTTTGACATGTCGATAACACAATTCCTGGAATAACCCATATTTCTCAAACAGCTTATTCACAGGATAATTGCGAGTGTAGAGGCGTTTTAATTATATGCTTATATAAGCGAAAGATCACCATCCGTCTCATGGGCGTTAAATAGTGTCACAGACAATGTCGCATAGACTATAAATACACATATACATACAACAATTGTTTGAAAAGAATAATAATGTTGTCAACTTGTGGTTGTAATTGCTTTCACAAACAGTATAACACAAGAGGTTATACAAGCGAGAAAGTTCTTCCCAGATTTTATATATCGCAATAGACATTTACAAATAATTTACTTTTAATGTACATAAAACAAATTCCAAAGTCTTTACTTAACATTAGCGTCAGGTTTCCAAGTCTAAATATGCTTGGGTGGTCTTTTCGGCGTTTTCTCTTGAGCTTTTTATGTACGACTGTTTGTGGCGCTAAAAACAGAAGATTGCTGATATTGCGTTCCCTTCCTGTTTCTGACGCATGCGCAAATCAACTCCCGGATGCCTTTCTGGAACTCTTCGTACTTTGCTGCGTAGATGATCGGGTTGACGCAGCAGTTTGCGAAGTTGGCAGCCACACTGAAGTGGTAGTAAGGGCTCTGGAAAGCGCTGTATGGCAGAACGCCAACGTTGAAGAGAAAGAAGAATATCTGGTTCCATGAGACGCACAGAATGAAGGCCGCACTCACGACAATCAGGGTTTTGATGATGTTCCGTTTGCCTCGCGTATATGTCGTGCTCTGCTGCTGGGCATTACCGCCGCCGCTTGCATCGGTCAGCGGCCCGACGCGTTGACGCAAGGCGAGAGCCATGCGTCCATAGCAGAAGATGTCTTGAAATTTCATTTTTCTGCCGCTCACATATCGTGTAAATATTATATTTGATTCAATTTGAATGTTTCTGCAAAAGAAACGTACAGTACATGTATAACATTTTTTTAAATGTAGGCCTCCACCTGCGATTATGAAATGTAGAATCTCCAAATGTAGATTTCGAACCGGCGATATATTCGATACAGAGTACACGTATATATGTAGGCCTATGTTCTTAAGCGATTTTTCTGATACACCAAACGCCCTCAACCAATAATACAGTACGCACTTGTCCACACTTCTTAGAATCACTTACAATGATGATACACTCCAGAATAATTTGGTACAATTCACTTCAGCTCTCAAACCGCCATCATTTTTCTCCTTTGCGCAGCCTATTATGTGGCCTCGTCTGCAATTACCAGCTCAAAATTACTCCAATTAGGGCACAAGACGCGAAAAACACTAGCTGTAAGATCAAACGACGACATTGGTATTATTTTTATATACACAGAATGCCAAGAGCTACTAGCAACAATACCATAATTCCTTCCCACGGAACTGGGGGCTTCAGCGGTGACGTTCATTCCTGTACCCAACCGCTACAAACAGGAGGTGCCTGGGCTATGTATGTTTTAATATCGCCGCTCTACACGATTACATTATCGCCTAATTGATATAAATCAGTATAAGTATACAGAAACAAAATTAATAATTGATTGCACGTAACATACCAGTGACAGCAGTGAGACACTTTCCCATTGACTTATAATGTGAAATTAAAGGTAACAAAATCACCAAGGTAATACAATACCCTGACCCAAAACTTGGCTAGCACACACACATATACTCATGGATGATGAACCGATACATGGTTTCATAAATGATATCGCGGAAGCTGTGCAATTTGATGATTAGATAAATCATTTTATACGTTTCACCATAACGAACATTCGTGTGTTCTGCTTGACAAACGCTGGCTGCTGCGTATATTTATACTTTGTTGTGGTCAAAATAATGAGAATATCTAGGGCTATACTTTCTGTGAGATGAATACAATGAGCTGAACATTCATAATCCCAATCACCTCGATGCATCTGAGTGCATATCACCCGTGAGTTTCACTAGCGTCACTAGCCATTTGCTGTACAACATAATCCTTTCACTCGCCCTGTTGTGAGTACGTGTACTTTGTCTACTGAGAAATAGGTCGGAAAATGACAGACAAAGTTTCACTTTGATTGGAAGTATGTAAATGTATGAATTTGTTACCTTTATATTTACATTATAAGTGAATGGACAGCTGGTCAATTCCAGGTTCATGATAATTACATACGATCAATCCTTAACTGAATTGATATGTAGTGATCAGGTCATAATGACCCCGAGAGAAAAGATATAGTAGATCTACTCACCTTTCCTCACTGCGGAGCAGGAATGGTTGTTCGCTTTCCACGGGGAAGTTAGTTTCCCTCACGGAGCAAACATTTCCTTCATAAGACAAAACATTTCCCAATCAGTCAAGGTAGCTTTCTGCACGGGGGAAATATTTCTTTTGCATGGGAAACGTTTCCCTCGCAGGGAAAAATATTTCCAGTGAGAACGTTTCCCTCGTGGGAAAAATAACTTCCTCCTTGCACATCGATCCATTTATTCTCCTGAGCACCACGATATTTTTTTATTAATATCCTAAATAAAAAAATAATAATACTTATGTCATATAGGTCTATAGGTCACCGTCATTTTCGTTTGAATTTTCCCACAATGATTATGAAAATCAATCCGTTATTCGAAGTTACCAGGCAAACTATGCCTCGGGGTTGTGTGATTTATGTCTCAAAATTTTTGCCTACCTATGGAATATCTCAAAATTACAAATCATAATCGCTTTTGCACTCGCTGGAATCTTCATTCTAGAATAAGTATGCACACCAAATGCATTGAGCAAGTAGCAATACGTCCTCGTTTCTATGCTGTCCACTCGATATCTTCTCCGCATTTGACGAGATTCTGATATAGATACATCTTGTAATGTGAAAGTAGGTCGTTTTTCGCCAGTGTTAAAGCTACTGCCTTCGAATGTATGCAATATTTATTTCAAAACTAAACTTTTTTGCAACACATCTAATGCAAGATCACAAAAGGGGGTGTGCTCAATGATTTTGACCACAACAATTGTTTTCATACGTTTTAATACACATTTTGTACCGGTTTTGCATATAAACAATCGAAAGTGTATCCATCAAACCCCAATGTAAACAAATGCCCAAATCACGCTTAAAAGTCCACATCGAGTACATTTTCCAGTTCGTATGTGCATATATATATATACTGTAGTTACGAAAAACTAATCAGTGATATACCATGATGTGTGTGAAATTGTCAGTCCATCTTGCACTTCTATGCTTTGTTCACATCTGCGTGTGATGGATACAGTTCCTGTATTTACGCGAGAATCGCCTATTCAAATGAGCAAAATTTCCCAGAGGACTGGTTATAGTCATTACATTTGATGTGAGTATATCTCATTCAGTTAATTTAGCATGTTCATTATGAAATATAGTTTTAAAAAAATATTGACTGTTTCGAAGGCAGTCGCTTCAACCATACTATACTTCAAACTACCACAAACCAATACAAAACTTCCAAAAACCGTTGAATAAGATGATCATCAATACCTGTGCGTTTGTATTTTCCTGGAAATAACACTTGCGAATCATAGTAAGTCTGTGCGAAAAATTAATAATACACTTCGAATTATTATTATTATTATTATTATTATTATTATTATTATTATTTATAGGAGCATCGTGTTACTTACGTGGTCACTTGAGGCTCCCGTGGTGGGTTGAAGATTGATTCTTGACGCCGTGGACGCACAGTGGCATTATTGAAATCCACGGTAGTTAACATCCATAGCTCTACCGGGAGACCCCGTGGTGACCAGGTCTGTGTTCCGGACACACTACGATGTGCCGCAGACTAACCCGGATATCCACAGTACTGCGTGTGTCAACAACTGTTTTGAAAGACAATATCCAATCTGTGAATGATAAAATCATTTACTTTTCATGTTCGATTTGAAAGTAAATTTTCTTCATTTTTGTGTGATTTTTTTTTATATTTTTTAAAAATTTATATCCAACATAACAAAACACAAACACACATATGACATTTTTTGTTTTGTTTTATTATTTCACAGCACACCTATAATACAATTTCTACTTACAATAAACAGGTAGGTGAAAAAGAACTATAGACAGTTACAATAACAGCGAAAGATGAAAAGATAAGTTTCATTATTCAATGTTTTCATCCAAAGTGTCTTCTTCTGGGTCGACGATGTCATCAAAGAGATAATGGAGTTTCTCTATTGACAGAGTCAGCGCCTCCTCAAAATTGGTTCCCTGCTCCATGTACTCACCCACAGCTTTCCTGGTTTCCATGTGGATCAAGTTTTTTCTCAACAAATGACGCTTTATCACCATTGTTTTGTACATTTCTACCAATCCTATCGTCATTTCTAGATCCGCTTCATCCTCGTGCAGTTCGTGTGTATTTTCCATGACACGATGCAGCAGGTACTTGAAGGCAATTTCACTCACAGCTCGGTCCTGGAGATCTCCAACCTGTCATCCATTTCTGAACCAGCTTACGAGCTGATCTAAAAATTGATGTTACATTTTGACAACCATGTTGAGTACATCTTTGAATGTAGCTCCTCGCACTCTGTAATCATCAACCGTGCTTTCAATTTCCGCATGAATCCGACTTCTTTGCAGCAGATAGATGCAATATTCACCACTCCTTGGTAGACCTTAATCATTTCTTCTTTCTTTTCTTGCGCGACCTCCTCCTCTGGTACTCCTTTCTCATCTATTTCGTCTTGAACAAACCCAAATACACATTTGAACGCGCTTTCATCCATTTTCTGGGGGACTCGTTCAATGTACATATATACCGTGTGTTTTAGTTTTTTTGTCAGGGTTTTTCGTCCGTCGTCCACCATCCGCCAGTGGCCCATCTGGGTCTATTTTTTTAACATTAGGAATAACCTTATAACGGCCCAAGTATTATACACTGCGCCTTCTTCTATATTCAATGAGGATTAGAAAGGTGACAGACGGGTTAAAAATGGCATTCATTTAGTGGACGAGTAGTAATAAGGCGCAGTGTATGATACTTGGGCCCTTATAACTTTGTCAGAACATACCTTGGGCCAATATCTAAAGTCGAGTTTTTTATTTTTTGTTATTGAATCTTCTTTGCCAATTCGACGGCCATTTTTAACGAAAAACTTATCCACTGTTAAATTTTTCTTAACTTTTATCCAAATTTCATCCAATTTTTCCTTCATAATTGAAGCTGTGTGGAGTGAACACCTAGCAGACTTCAATAACGGCACATTCGAAAAGGAAATTTCATATTGCAATGTGATTGCTGACCTCGAATTTGACTTTCAATGACCATGAAAGGTAAAAAATACCTTTTTCCTGGAAAACCATCCCATTTCGGAGTTTGGCGCCATTTTCCCTGAATCTGTTCAGCTGTTTTTCCAAGATCACAATAAGAATTCATTTATGTTTTATTTGCCTTTTTATCGCCGGTTTGCACTCCACGTGTCGGCCATTTTGATTTTTGGATGGGTAGGCAGAAATATTTTTTTGTCTGAAATCAAGTACTTCCTGTTTCAAGCCATTTCGAAAAAAGAAATATTTGAGTTCGCCATTGAAAAGTTTTGGTTACCTAGAAAATTTCATCCACTTTATTCTTCATTGTTTTAGTGACCTTGCATCTGAAACATATGGTGCCAAAGAATATATGTCAAAAAATATGTCAAAAAAACTTACAAGATGTAACTTAACTCGTATATGGAAGTCGTGTGTTCGGCAACATTTAGAAACATGCTGACAATAAACACCCGCAGTAAACAGTTGCATGCGTAATGTATTCAACCTTGTCTTTCTTTGGAAAAAGGCTCGTTCAGAGTTTCCCCAGATTCATCCTCCCGAATCCCCACCAGCGAGCACCTCCACTCAGATGAAGGCGCAGGATATGATACTTGGGCCGGCGAGGTCCATATTCGTTTATGAAATGTTGCTTCTCGTTTTTTTCAAATTCTGATAGCTGACAGGAAGAGTGGGAAGGCCAAGCTAGTGTCAATAAAGTGTGACAATTCTGGTTAATGATAAATGGTATCAGACAAGATCATATGGGAGATTGCCCGGTTAGCTCAGTTCGTGTGTGGGCTGACTTCTCACCAATCCAGTCGGTTTAGGCGCAGGTTCGATCCCCGGCCTCGGCAGTATGTGAGGTGGTATGTGGTCGCCAAACCGGGCAAGTGGGTTTTCACCAGGTTCTATGGTTTCATCCCACACTAATGACCACCCTCACACCAAGATCCGAGCCAACAAGAGATGTTAATATAAGCTGACGCTTGTTCATCAATAATTGTAAAATAATTACAGTTTTAAAAAAAAATGGGAGGACAGGCTAGTGGCCAATGACGTGTGACGGTTTCGGTCAATGCTATCCTGCCAATTGGTTATCATTCCCATTGCCTATGTTCACTAAACAGATGTCCATCGACATGGGAATGCCCCTCTTGGGACCCAAAATGGTGTTCACTGTTCACACTAGAGAAGTGTTCAATAATCGGGAGAGAGTTCATTTGGGACCGGGAAAAATGAGAAGTCATCTCACGTATCATTTTTGCTAACCATGCTAATAAATATTGTTTGATCCTTAAATTAGTTTTTAATAATTATTATTGTAGATCTAGGGCATAATTGGTAAATCAATATCAAACTTACTCAGTGATTACTCAGTCGGTGTAATATCACTGATTGTTCACACCATGCATTAGTTTCACCCATAATATTTTTGTTTCAAACACTATATTCCCCAAATTCCTGTCATTCGACCATTTAGCAGTTGTTTAGTGGGGGAGCAAGATCAGAAAAATATCGGCCTCGTGTGAAATTAATAAATATTCTTAAAAGCTGTATCATTGGAAAGGTAATACCATCCGGAATTCATTTTAATAATTAGAAACTGCACTGTACCCAGAGAAGTTCTAGCGCTGATATTACATTCTCGTCTACTATATATACGCATCGGTACGGTAACGTTCCCTCATCGACAGCCAATCAAATCACGCATTGAAAATAGGTCATTGTGACCCAATTGTGTTGACAGCTGTCAAAAAAAATGGAAGTAAACAGTGAAGTACATTAATTTTGTGTTCGCGATTTGTCCTATAAATGATTTGGGGAGATTACTTGAAATAACAACACCATGTAACAATCGTCTCGGAGTTATGGGGAGCATGTAGAAAGGTATAAATACCACAGATTTGCTCTGTATAATGTCTCCCCCTAGATCTAATGTTTCGACTGAATTGTTTTCAGTGAACTGAATATACATGTACTGCTAATGCAAACCTAACACCGATAAAGGACAAGTTTACCTCCTTTTTTATCCTCATACAAACAAAAACTACTGACTAAGAACGAGTTGGTCGATCTATATATATATTATAACTGCTTGATCGTATATGCTTTCGGATAATTTGGATCAGATAATTTGCATCACAACAAGGCACAGGTGTGTGTTGACATAAAGTGAAGTAAGTCAATACACAACATATGAAGTGATTGCTCTATATGAATTTGAGAAGCAACTGTAGGATAAAGTGGACATTTTTTATTACTATGGTAAAACATAGGCAAGTCATAATGTACCTGTATCCAATAAGGCACATCATCATATAACCACATAAAAAAGTTAATAAAATCTGACCGTTTATTCCACATATGAGTCGATTATGAAGCTAGCTATAGAGCCTGGAGATTGCAGGATGACTCTAATTTCTATATGTAGAGTATACATACAATAGTTGATGGTTCAAATATTTGGACAAAGTGTATAGTGTCATATACATCATCACAATTTTTACAAATGAGTGCTTCTAGACCCAGACTATAAAATGTAATGTATTATCACTTTCGTTATGTGTATGTCGTGTAGTTAAAAAATAAAATTTTCAGCCAAACAGCACAACACCAAGAGAGTTTCTGGTTTTCCTCATCACTGCTGAAACCGTACAGGCCTCAAGGATACTGATCATAGTAACAAAAAGATACCTCGAAGTACAAAACCAGAAAAGCTGTGACGTGATCGAGTGACCGGCGTACCACTCACTGTACGCTCAGCCATGAGTGTACAGAATCAAAATGGCGCAGGCTCCAACCCAGGATCGAACAAGGCAGCTCCAAAGAGTAGCAACAAAGAGTACAAAATCGTCATACTGGGAGATGGCGGTGTTGGCAAAAGTGGTAAGTTAATGTAATTATTATACGGTAGCTTATATTATAACATAAAAATTGTAAATGTAACTTTATATTATATTTATATACATTGTAAACAAGTAAAATCGGCTCGAGTGTTCACCCAGTTCAAGTATGAACTTGTATCTTACATGTATGTATGTGTATTCCTTCGCCGCAGCCCTGACA
The DNA here is from genome assembly GCA_949152475.1 of Terebella lapidaria. Taxonomy (NCBI): domain Eukaryota; kingdom Metazoa; phylum Annelida; class Polychaeta; order Terebellida; family Terebellidae; genus Terebella; species Terebella lapidaria. The sequence continues at coordinate 6,535,330 of OX424562.1, forward strand.
ATGCAGTTCGTGTGTCGGACATTCCTTGACTATCATGATCCCACAATAGGTGTGTACTTCTGAATTATTGTAATATATTATTGCTACCAACAAAAGAGTCAAAACTTCTGAAGAGTTTATTATTTTCATTGATGCAAGTACAAGCTTGGTATTGCACATTGCACATTGACTGGAATACTCGGATACTTGTGTGAGTGTTCATTAATTGTCTTGCTTACTTTAGAAAATATAGTTATAAATTTGTGCTGTGAATAGTTGTAAATTTTGTCATTCTTTGACAGAGGACGCTTACCAGCACCAGTGTAGAATCGATGGGGAGCCTGCGCACTTGTATATTCTGGACACCGCTGGACAGGTAACAATTATCTTTATCTGGTCCCTAAGTGCTTCTGAAACATGTGTCAAAAACTGTATAAAATTGCACTGTTCCATATAAAACTGAACCTAGGTGATCAATTCATTCGATTGGCGAATTTCATGCTTTTAGGAGAGGCTATTGGTATAAAATTGTAGGATAAAATGAACATTTCATTTAATGAGTGAGTTTTGTTTTCGTGCATTTATGGGATATCAAATTGTACCAGTATAATCATTCTGATATGTTGTATAGCATCAGGAATAATTTTGAAAGATTCCTAGTATGATGAGTGTATGGTATCCATGAAAAAAAGTTGCCCCATTCAAATTTTTGCCTTTTCATTCCAGCCGGAGTTCACGGCAATGCGTGAACAATACATGAGGACTGGGGAGGGTTTTATCATCTGCTACTCCGTCACTGATCGGCGAAGTTTCGAAGAGGCTCAAGAATATAAGAAGCTGGTGTATCGCGTCAGGAATTCGGACAGTATTCCCACGGTACTAGTCGGCAATAAATGCGACCTGGAATCCATGCGCAAAGTGAGTATGACATGAAAGTATGTGGCACACGTATCCTTCAGGATTTCTTTTAGCTTTCGAATTGGATGAAATATCCAGTTTTACATATAGATCTAATACATAAGTACACATTATGCCAACATATTTTGTTGGTTCGATAAAAGTCAATCCATACAGAGTCACACTTGCAAGCTACTTACAAAGAACATTCTGATCTTTCATGATGTTTTCTATTCCAAGTTCGACTAAATATTCATTTCTGATGAGCATTTGCAATGATTTGCATTCAAACCACAGGTAACGACTGAAGCAGGAAAAGCCCTTGCGAGTCAGTGGGACTGTCCTTTCTTCGAAACCTCCGCGGCTCTCAGATTTTTTGTGGACGATGCCTTTCATGAGCTCGTTCGGGAAATTCGGCGGAAGGAAAATGAAGAGATGGAATCATTCGAGAAACGAAATCGAAAACACAAGGGCAAGCAGTTCCAGCATTTCTTCAGCCATTTGTTTCACAAGGATAAAAAGTAACATGGACAAAAATGAAAGCATGGCCCCACGAATAGTCACTTTCTTCTCGCAGCAAAAAAAATTAGTTTTCGTACATGTACAGGATGTAATATGTTGGACTTTCATGGTGTAATATGTTGGACTTTCATTGTTACTCTCAGTCAAATATCATAAATTTCTATTGTTAAAGATTTGAGAAGGAGGTGGAGTATAGTATAAATGTTCATATATTATAAAAAAAAAATCAGATTAATTTTCGTAGAGTTTATATCAAATATTCCAGGCCAATAATATGTGCATCACACTGCAGAAATTCCTGGTCACATGCACTGAATTTGGGTTCAAAATTCATACTTAATTCAAAGTGCCAATTTTTGTTTATTTATGAAAGGGTTATCACTGCAGTTTTGAGTGAAATAAAACAAATCAATTTAAAATTTGTGAAATGTTAGGCTTATTACATTTGAGAACAAACTCAATTACTCATGTGCTTCAAAAATGTTTTCTTTCGTTGTTCATTATGTTGTCACAAGCATTGCTATACTTAAGTCATGTATATATTATGTTTGAATTTTGTATCAAGCATTTACATTACGTCCCAATGAATCAGTTTCGGGATCAAAAACGTACAATATGGTACATTTTTACTGCATTTCAATAATATTGTTGCTGTGTTGCAGTAACTGTTGATTCTTGTTAAATCTGTTGGTTGAATTTTTTGTATGTTTGTTGAAATGAGTACCAATTCTGGTCATTTGGAAGAGGAAGTGTTCCAATATTATGATAATTATATGAATTTGTTCCACACGGTGTGGGCATGTTCGGCATTACTTGAAATCATTTCAAACTCGTGATACATAGTTGTAGGGTGGCATACATGTATATTGAGAGAAATAGTCTATGATGGGTTAATTTGTTATTAGAGTTAGGAAACTGGTGATGGACACTGGTTAATAACTGTTATAGATGTATTTTGTACTGTTTTATCAATTCATATTTTCGAAATCCCCATGGAACACTTGAAATTTATCAATTCTTGGATGGCTTGTTGCTTTGTTGCAGCCCATGCTTGAAAATACAATACTCTACGGCGAAGTGCTCTGTATTTGAGCTACGAATTGTGTATTTGAGCTACTTACATTACATTCATGCATGATATAATGTGTCATAGCTTAGCATTTCGTGCGGAAACGGGTGAATCGTACCAAAGATGAACTATAAAACTTGAACGCTCCATGCTTGAATTTGATATATAATTTACCGAAGGTGTGATAGATGAAACTTTTTATACAGGTTGTTAAAATGAAAAAAAAATTTGTTTTGTTTCACAGATACTTCTTTTATACTTATATTCTGTTAAATTGTACAATTTTAATATTATAAACTAATAATCGGACTCAAGCCAACCAGTCTGTATGTATATTCGGATCAAAACTATTGCTGAAACAGGTATCAACCACATACCTTTTTTTCTCTCTAAAATGAACAATGCAATTACGTTTATATATGTATGTGATATAGTACTGTAATTGTATTTGTATAGATGTGCCAAATTTAGGAGGTGATGGCTTTTCTTATGTCTCCTCAGCTGTATACCATTCACTAGTATATTTGTACTACAGTACGTGTATTCGGTACTAACATTACAATCATGTTCATTGGCCACCCTGAAGACTATTGCAAGTAACTAGTCACTCCTCATGCATTTTCCTGTTTGTTTTAATGTATATAATCATGAGAGATGTATGTAAGGGAATTGTATTATTTGTTGATAGGTGATGGAAATGAATGTTCACATTGTGTATTCCAGATCGACATCATGAAATAACGTTCTATTCAAATGTTCTGCGTTCGGACAAGTATACCGTCATGGATCAAGTATTGTTGTCAAATGGGAATAAACCATATTCTGCTTGGTCAAATTTTCTCTTGAATTTTGGGGGAAAAAGTGCCCTATGCATTGCAGAAATATGCTGACAGCAAATTATTGACGAGACAACATTTCGACACAGCCTCAGTTTTGAAATTGTCAATATCCACCTCAAATTGTTTTGTATCTGATTTAAACCCCACCTACTCGTACCAAACAGTTTACCAGGAGTCAATCTTCTTGTTATGTGCAAAAGGAATTTGTTCAATGCAAGAAATTTTGTACATTGCATGGTTTCTGTATAGCAAGTAGTTAACATATCATCTTCTAAAGGTATTTTATATTCTACTTGATGTTATATATGTGATACATACGGTAGTGTGGCTGTGCTTCAGTCAGCTTCATAGAGAAAATATTCCACTGAATTCAAATAATGGTTTGTTGAACTCGCCATCAAAAAAATGGTGAAGTAATCGATACGTCCAATATTTACCAGTAAATGACAGTGTCTTTGTTTCAGTACGAAAACCAAAATAGAAGGAAGTTGACAAAATTTGTACATTCGGCATTCCAGTAGATTGTTCGACAAAATTTTGCATTCATTGTACTAATACTGAACGAGTGGTGGCAAATTGACCTGTATACGAAAAACTTGACTGCTTGTTTATCGTTCTTGTTGCGAGATCACATGCTGAAGCATTTGAAGTGTTACTCCACAATAAATATTGTTATGCAAATGTACTGGGTTTATTTTTTCGCAAAATGAAGTAAGGATCAAATCCACTTTTAATAATTGACCGTACATTTTGAAGAGAGAACTATTAAAATGGTTGCAGATACATATGAAGTTGTATTTACATGATACAACATTCAGGCTTTTGATTAGCGACTGCATTTGGTCAGGGTTGTCCACATCGAAGTCCGTCTGGTCTGAATTGAATAAATTGGCTTATGTACACCGATCACTAAGATGAGGTGTGATTATGATGAAGGTGGGATCACACGGTGTGATCACAAAATCTGTCGATTGTCTTTGGATACGATCTTTTGTAGACCGTACATTTGCATCAGGGCAATTAAAGGCAACATAGGAAGATCATATAGTGCATTCATGACCTTGTATTTGACCATCAATGACCAAGAGTACTCAAACTTAAGGTGTTTATATCCAATGTGTGGGTTTGACTGAGACAAATTTAATTTTGTTAAATATGCATGGAATATAGAAATATACCACAATATTTATATAACATTTTCTTTATTCACAATGTTTCTCTTTTTTCCTCTCCTCAAGAACAACTCCTGCCACACCACTTAGCAAAATGAGAACTGTGATAAATAATATTGCCACTACTTAGGAATCTGAAGCTTATCTATACACCTCATTCGATACAGGCCACAGGAACTGGATGTTTTAGGGGGCGATGATAGACGACCAAATGAACAATGATGCAATGTCTTCTGGCCTAGTTTTGTGACATTCCCCCGCATGTCCACCATTATTTATTCTTCATATAAATTACAAAAAGAAAACAGAACAAATATTTCATGTATATAGTCTCCTAGTAAGCACTATGTTCACTGGAACCCAGCGAGGAAATTTACAACTATTTCCTTCATTTTTTCCTCGACTTCCGGCTTGATCTGGCCATCTTTCCGGATGGTGGCGAGTGTTTCCTGCTGTGAGCTGAGGAGATGGGTCATGAACTCCTTCTCAAAGCGAGTGATGGTCGAGGGGTCCAGCTTGTCGAGGTGCCCTCGAACGCCGGAGAAGATCACGGCAACTTGTTCCTCAATAGCCATTGGAACTGTCGTAGAGTAAATAGGACACATTGAAGGTCAACAAGGATGCAGAGTAACATAGCTTTCAGCTGTCACACAAGACACTGAACATTAGATACATGTAATGACATTGTCAACCCTAAACTCTCATTTGAGGGTGAACCCAACCAACCGAAGAATATTTTAGTTTCATCAGGATCTGTCGAGATTGATAAGACAAAGGGATAGGAAAGTTTTCAACGAGTAATCCTAATGAAACTTACCATACTGTCCCTGTTTGAGGAGCTCAGTCAGACGCACTCCTCTGTTCAACAGCTGCTGGGTGGCTGCGTCCAAGTCGGAGCCGAACTGGGCGAAGGCAGCGACCTCACGGTACTGGGCAAGCTCCAGCTTCATGGAGCCGGCAACCTGAAGGGTAACAAAATTGTATTTTTTCAATATGTCAGTGCAAACAGAGAACACAAATATAGTTTAGGCATTTTGTCTTGTCATTATCATCAATTTTTTCCACACATTTGGGGACAACTTTTTAATACAATCAATGGACAGCCAACACTTTCACAGCGCTGTTACCTGTTTCATGGCCTTGGTCTGGGCGGCAGATCCTACACGGCTGACAGAGAGACCGACGTTGATGGCGGGTCGGATACCCTTGTAGAAAAGCTCGGTCTCCAAGAAGATCTGTCCGTCAGTGATGGAAATCACGTTGGTTGGGATGTAGGCGGACACATCACCGGCCTGGGTCTCAATCACGGGGAGAGCTGTCAGGGAGCCGCCTCCAAACGCATCACTCATCTTGGCAGCACGCTCCAGGAGACGAGAGTGCAAGTAGAAGACATCTCCAGGGTAGGCTTCACGACCGGGGGGTCGACGCAGCAACAGGGACATCTGACGATAGGCTACGGCCTGTGGAGAAAGGGGTCAAGTTTGCGCAATTTAAGTACAGATACTGAACACACTTTTTTTCAGATTTTTTTCTTCCAAAATCAACCAATACATCTAAGTTCATCGATCTATCTGACTTGTACCCACCTGCTTGGACAGATCGTCGTAGATGATGAGTGCGTGTTTGCCGTTGTCCCTGAAGTATTCACCCATGGCACAGCCAGAGTATGGAGCCAGGTACTGCAGTGGGGCAGCATCGGAGGCCGTGGCGCTTACAACGATCGTGTACTTCATGGCATCAGCATCTGTCAGTCGCTTAACAATTTGGGCCACAGTGGATCGCTTCTGTCCAATGGCGACGTAGATACAGTACAGCTTGGCCTTCTCGTCTTGTGCCTCATTGAATCGCTTCTGGTTGATGATCGTGTCAATGGCTACAGCAGTTTTCCTGAGAAAAGAATTTATCACATTCAATTTTCATCACTACAAACATGGAAACATAGCGAAGAAGTTTCAAAATGTGGAAACAAATCTTGGTAAAATAACAACAAATCAAGGCAGAAATGCTGGTGTGAATTTCAACTCCTATAACTAAACCATACAGTATTCTAACGAATGCAACATACCCAGTCTGTCTGTCACCGATGATCAACTCTCGCTGGCCTCGGCCGATGGGCACCAGACTGTCGACAGCCTTGATTCCAGTCTGCATGGGTTCTCTCACAGACACACGGGGAATGATGCCAGGGGCCTTGGTGCCCACTCGGGCTCGCTGACCGTCCACTGAGCCCTGAATGATGGAGCGGTGATTTTGTAGGCATTTATGAACCATGTGGCGACTGTGAAATATTACGAGGCAGAGTTCAGTAAGTATACCTCTTCCTGCGACATTAACTGTTCTTTCAACCAACCTTGCCGTCGATGGGGATGCCCAGAGCATCTACAACACGCCCCAGCAGCTGTTCTCCGACTGGAACGTCGACAATGGCGCCTGTTCTCTTGACGACATCGCCTTCCTTGATCAGTTTGTCGTTACCAAACACCACAATACCAACATTGTCAGGCTCCAAGTTCAAGGCCATACCCTGTAACAATGTTCATAAAGATTGGAACTTTAATACTGTTACTCTTGTAATGTGTATAGAATGTTTATGGGCAAAATGGCAAATTATATTAAAACGATATAAAGAATGTAGATTTCAAATGAAATTGAATGATCAAAGTGCGAACTAGCCATAATTTATTACTTCGATACCTGGATCGAACTTCAACCGTTTTCATCAATAGTTTATAAAAATCTACATAAAGTCAAATTTTGGAACTCACCTTGAGGCCGCTAGAGAATTCCACCATCTCCTCGGCCTGGATGTTCTTTAGACCGTACACTCGAGCAATACCATCTCCGATGGAGAGCACACGGCCGGTCTCCTCCAGCTCGGCGGAGGTGCCATGTCCCAGAATCCTCTCCTCCAAGATCGAGGAAACTTCGGCAGAACCTGGAAAAGTGTGAAATTTCAATTATATCTACTCATTTACTGATAGTTCTTTATATTCAGTTTTGACATTCAGACGAGAAATTAATTTCATTGCATAAAAATCTATCACACAATTGTAAAAACGTGTTGAATTTTTACAACATTGTTAATTTTGATAAACTTCAATCTAATTCGCTGATAGACCAACATTTTTGTAATGATTAAACAATTGACTAGATTACCAGCTCGCTTGGGCTGTGTGGTGGAGAGTTTTCGTGAGGCCACTACATATCCAGCTCCCAGTGCTTTCTTAGATACCTGAAAACAAAACACTTTGAACGGTAAATGGTCATCAGGTTCTTGTAGGGGAAAGCTTGAGAATAAATTTGGAGAACTCGGAAACAGAAACGAGAAACAGAATCTAAGTTTATTATGCATAATTAGCATTTGATTATGCATAACTCGCCACATGCTTAAAGGACTTTTCATAAATATTTGTTGAATAGATCTAGGTCACTACGAGCTCGAAGGACTTTTCATGAATGTTTAACCAGATGTAGGCCACTACGAGCTATCTGTCCTAAATTCGCAGCATCCCAAAATTTGCCAACTAAATATTATCAGACAGCTCTCAGAACCTTCGTTTTGTGGAAAACAAACTGCTGGTATAAAGACTGGATATCAGAGTCTCGACTGAACATAGAACTGGTCGGTGCATCTGTATTACAATTTACAAGGCCTGAAAAGTTGAAAACACTGTTGGCGAATATTGGGTTGCGGCAAATTTAGGACGGATGGCTCGTATCCAAACTGACGAAAAAATTCATCTAAAATCTGATTGATCATGATGATTGAATCCATAGACATATAGAGAAGGACTGCCAACTCTGATATCACTCCCTCTGTTTGTAGTTATTGTCAGAGCTTGAGGTCACAAAAGGTCAGAGGAAGAGCTGCGCAGAACTCACGAGCCATTCGTCCTAAATTCGCCGCATCCCAAAATTCGCCAACTCATTATTATCAGGGCTCAGAAACTCGTTTTATGGGAAACAAACTGCTGGTGCAAAGATTGAATATCAGAGTCTCGATTGATGATAGAACTGTTTGGTTTCGTTTGCATTACAAGGTCTGAAAACCCTGTTGGCGAATTTGGGAATGCGGCCAATTTAGGACGGACGGCTCGTAGATCATTTCCGTTGTCAGCGTTCTGCCATTGATTGTTCTGGATAGGGCTTCATCGAGTACTCAGTTAACCGGTTACAGTTTGGTTACAGATTTTGTGACCGGTTAATCGTGAACGTATTTTGCACCCTCGTAATTCAGGCTAAAACACTTCACATCAGTTAAATTTCCGCCTAAACGCGCTGAAATGAAGTGATTTATCACTCTCCAATCCAAATAGAGTGTTTATTCATCATATTTTCACGTGAAAAATGATGTCTAATGTTGAGTTTGAGGCGGGATTATTTTTGACACGGAGATCTGATAAAATGCGAACTGCGAAAAAAATTGGTGTTACTTTGGACAATATTTAGCTCTATATTTTTTGACCAGTAACCGGTTACAGTTTGGTTACAAGCTAACCGGTCACGAGTAACCGGTCACAAAATTTTGTTCTCGTTGAAGCCCTAGTTCTGGACGATCCTCAGTCAGAGTGATGACGTCACGTACAGTAATATGTATTTCGACAATTAAATTAAACCAGATATAAAACACCCCTCTCCCTCTGGACGCAAGTTCGAGGTCACTGAGTACGAGTTGGCAGTCATCTCTAAGATCTCTTCTGTCTATGATTGAATCCACAACTAGATCTAGAAATTGGAATGTCAAGGTCACTTTATTGAAAAATAAAAATTCAATTTAATTCGTTTATTGTCGCAGCTGCGAGCGTATTTCGTACAAAATATAACAGTAAAAAGATTAAACTAAACCGGTGAGATTATGCTGTCAACATTCGCTCTCAACTTTCATGTGTCAATTTTGACAGCGCGTGCACGCAACTTCTCAATGACACGCGAACGGGTGAAAACCCGGCGGGAAGGGGCCATGTAAAAAACACTGAAAATAACCAACAAAATGTGTCGCGTGGGTTTTTCAGTTGATCAAATTCGATAGACAAGACATTCATCTGTATTTTAACCTGCGAGACAGCTCTAGGCAGCTGCCTAGCGAGCGATGTCGTGAGGCGTCCCGTCAGCATGTTGGTCTTTCGCTCTGCACCGGTCCTTGCAATATGGCCGCTGAGACTGAGGTTGCCGCTGCGAGGTGGCGCGCTATGTCCTGACGACTTACCACAATTTGCCGTGTTTTGCAGACATCGGAATTTACTTGAGTACTATGCTTTGCGCGGGAAATTTGAAACACATTGTCACTGCCTGCATATAACTCTTTCGTATTTGTTTCGTGTTTATAGATATAAAGATACATCATATTTATCATTACCATATATTTTCCTTCAGGATCTTCCGTGAGAAATCCTTCTATAAGATTTAAAGACCACAAAAACACATCAGACTTCCTCAATGGGAGACTACAAAACTCCCCGCCCAGCCTCAATTCAAATAGTTTATTTCACCACCAATCAAAGTACATGTAGCAATTTAGGTAGAATGGCAAAATACAAATGGTGAAAAGGGGAAGGCTGGAAGCTTAAAGCTTATAACGCAAACCCCCGTTGACAAAATAACAAATAAAGTAAACAAATACAATGAGTAACAACATAATACTGTGTGGATACCAATTCAATATAGTAACATAAAGAAATGTAACAGATACATTAAAGAAAAAATATATATATACTGCTGATGTAATACTGATATTACTTACATGTATGAACACTGCAGGTATACCCACTCAATAATATTAAACTGATACAATACGAGATCAATTGTGACTAAATAGATAGATTCTAAACGATACAGGTTGAGTATTAACTGTAACTCAATAACTCAATAACTGTCTATAAAAAACCTTTTTACGTTTTTACGTTTTTAAAAACCTCGGACCACATTGACTGACCGGGAATACAACAGGAAATTTCCAGTGGCCATCCGGGTTAAAAAGAATAATTTCCGTAAATTTCAGGATATAACTACAGTAGAAAAGTGGTCTTAACCAAAATTATAATGTATGTGATGGTGCTTTGCGGTCCAGATGGGACACTCTTCTGTACTTTTGATCATGCGATAGCATATCGACCTACACTGTTTAGCTATATAATATTGATCTGTCTTTTGTATGTATGTATGCATATTTGTGAGTATGTATGTAATTATGTATGTTTTTATTGGCGAAATGTCCGAAATAAATAGAGTCTGAGTCTGAGTGGATTGTTACGATCGACCGTATGCCTCCATGATGTACTGCCCCCAAATCGTCGAACAAACTTGCCACAGATCACCTACATTTTGAGTCCGGGTAAATGTGGAATGGTCCTGGAAGATTGCTGGGCATCTGGAAATTGATAGTTGTGTTTACCTGGGAAGATCATAGGAGATTGGAATGAGATATAGAATATTCCACGTTATTTTGGTGATGCATGTGAATTGATAAAGCAATGTAAATATTCATATGATTTACTTTGTTTAGCCTACCAAGAATAGTCAGTGGGAAAGTTTGGGGGATGTAAGAAAATATAAGTTTTGAAACCTTCTGGTTTTCCCCTCCAACAGTTAATACAAGTGAATGTGATAATTGGTTGTAATTGCTTATTAATTTTGTAGATGCCATGCTTAGAATGGCATGATCTGTTTTCGGTTTTTCATGTGATAATATGCCAGCCAATTGATGTTACAAAACTCCTAAAACGTGGCGTTGCCGCCGGACTCAGGAGTTAGTATGTCAGATAGACCGACTGGTTGCATACATGCTCATAACATTGCGCTCGAGGCCAAGTGCCACAAAGGAGACACACAGCGCATGGACATATTGGCGTGCTATTTGTCTAGCCTCGCCGACGGAAGTGGGAGTCCCGTTCAGGGTAGTCGACACCCATAAAACATTCAGATATATGTTGCTGCAATAGGCAGAAAAAAGGTTTTTTTTTTTACCTCGGTACTACAATGATCAAATGTGCATACTAGTATTACTACGACCAAACAGTGAAAATAGTTTTAGTTTTCCTATCTGCTTCATCGTAATAAGCATGTTATTGGTAACATAACCAAGATATTTATGTTATCGACATGCTTCAGATGAATATCATTTCATTAAGACATATATCATGATAAGCTCTATACTTTCTGGTGTCGAATAACTTTAGTTTGGACTTACACTATTACATATCACATCATTGTTGTCACCAAAACTAGGACAATCATTCAATAATTTTATAAACCCTTAACAAAAGAATAAAAGACCACTGAATCGTCAACAAACATTAATGATTAACAACTCTTCCAGCAGAACTACAACCTGCAGGTATTTTGTTAAGAATGTACATGTATACCGAGTTCCTTTTTATAAATATTAAACAACATGGGGGGACAATATCCCACCCTGACGAAAACCGCAACAAATGGAAGAAGCATCAGATAGCACTGTAACATCTAACATAATTTGTTGTGCATATCAAAAACCAATAAGTCGTATAATACTAGTATACAAAGGTACCGAGCATCTTACAAGTTTGTGCAATAGAACAGTGTGATTAATTCTATTAAATGTGCAGGAAGCACCGAGAAAAGCCACATACATTTGTGAACCATGTAATATCGCAGTAATTCTATCGGGACATATATTACACATGTGTCTGTACCATGTTTTTGTTTAAAACCGAACTGGTTGGAGGTAGTACAAATTAGTGATTACATACGATTAAGTGACAGTTTCTATTATCTTTGTGATCACGTTGGATAAACCAACTGGACGGTAATTGTTTTTATCTGTAATATACATTTGTCTTAATTTTTAATAATCGGTATAATTACAGGATCAATCAGATTTCTTGGCATATACCCATGAACTAACATTGAAGATACAAACATAGACAGTAATCCAGATATTTTGAAGCCATCGTACTCAAATTATCTGAACCAGCATAGATGTGCTTATGTACATCTACACAAATTAATACCCATATTACTGATGATGGTTATTTTAATATACTGAAGTTTTATTTTATATATACATATAGTACTCAGCAAAAGACAGTGAAAGATGGATTGTCAAAAAAATACGGTCTCACGCCCCAGTCACATTCTACATTAGTGACAATGATAACGGAATATTTTTTTTAAACAAACGAGCCAGAATACTGCATCCGTATAACATAGTTAGCAAGATCATTAGGCCCTACATTGGAACAAATATTGTCAGATTCGTGCAAATACGCCTACGCGAAACTTTTTAAATGTCCCTCGAGTGACAGTATCGTTCAAGACACATGTTTTCTGTGACAAATTTTCCCGAGTTATGGGCCTGGAAAAAGATGGAAAAGGGCCCAAAGTATTTTTTTTTGCCATTTTCGGGGCCAGGAAAAGGCCCAGCATTATTGTCGTCCGCCGGTCTGTCGTAGTCAACGTACTGTTGTTTTCCACGACGGACGGACGGATGGACGGAGTTTACGGTCGAATCATTCTAAGATTTTGCACAAAAATGCCTGAAAATATTTCAAGAGTGATGTGTTCTTAGTTTATTTATTTTCCCCTTTTTTCAAAATGTTGGTCATCTTAGACGAAAAACGGCCAATTTTGGCGGTCATTTTCTCCAAAACTGTCTGATCAGTTTTGAGATTTTTGTTTCAAAATATTCCCCTTAAAGTCTAAGTAAAGTCAAAATAGATTTTCGAATTTTATATTTTATATTGAAGAACACATTGAAATAAACACATTGGTTTTTACAAACTCGATTTATCTTTATTAGATATCGAAATATTAAACTTTTTGTGGGCAATTTAGGCCATATTTTCATTGTGATATTTAGCCTCATTAGCTATCATGATAATTAGTATTCATGACGTCACACCATGATATTTTTTTTTAATTGGTGACTCAGAGTGTCATTCTGACGTTGATTTGCATGGTATCACAAATGTGTATTATTGGAAGATGTAGCTATATAAATTTATACCATGCTTATGTAGAGTGGTACACAAGCATAGCAACCATTTCTTTGATACTGCCCGTAGCAACCATGGTTTCTTAGGGCATAATCACAGCCTAAAAGCAAAATTGGTTTTAAAAATCTTTGTATGAGATAAATAATTGAAGATAATTGATATTTTTACTTTCATAATAGAATATTATGCCATACAGGCCCTTAGCAACCATGGTTGCTATAGGCCCTAGCAACCATGGTTGCTATGGGCCCTAGCAACCATGGTTGCTAGGGGCTTTATCAAAAGAATGATTACCATGGTAACCAATTGAGATAATTAGATACTGCTTATATTTCATGTTGAACATTTAAGATATTGGATGAAACTGGTATCTTTATTCAAATATTCGATTTCAAGACTTTCATGTAGCTAATCATGAATGCTCATTATAATCCTCAATCAGGCATTGATTTTTGGTTAAAAATTGTAATAAAAATCCTCATAACTTTGGAACTAATTATGATAATGACATGCCGTAAAAACCGCAATGATCAGTGCGATGTCTTCTTTCGTGTGTTAAAAATGACTTCTGAGACCATACTTAGACTTCAAATACTTTTGTGACGTGTATATATAGGCCTATTTTTCGTTGCCCTTGAACCGCCGTTCTCCGTGTGGCGCCCATTTTGATTTTCCGGCGAAATTTTTTTTTTGTCCCAAATCAATTCACTATTCGTTTTGAGCCATTTCACTGGATGTAAACCTGATGTAGGTAACTAAGTTACCTACATCCCAAGATGGCCACGGGCAAGAACGCTTCAAGTTGCTTTTGGCGAATACAGATTATTTACGAGGCTTTGGTTGAAGAAATGTGTATAATTACATCATACTGGTTATAGTTCTTGACATACAAGCATCGTTGTTAATTGATTAAGCTGGAAACGTGCATTTAGAGCGATTGATTTTTTCGAAGGGATGTAGGTAACGGAAAAGTTCGCTAACAAGAAGATGTAGGTAACGTGTTTGGTAAGATGTAGGTAACGTATTATTCAGAACGTGAATATATTGAGCGATAAATTCAATACTCGCTGGTTTTCCACTGATTTCTTTCTTCTCACATTAGCTGGTTTGACGACTTCGGCGATGCAGGTCGAGATTGAGGTGGAGTGAATTAATAGGATGCACTTTGAGATGAACAGGCATACTATGATTTTTCTAACTCTTTACATCGTTTTCTGCTGTTATTTTGGAAGAAATTCAATAAAATTTCAAAATGTTTCGACGGATCAAATATGACATTCATTCAGTTAGTTATGTATTAATGAGGACAGTGCGCTACATGGGCTGGTATTCGAGCTTTAATTTCGAACGATTTAATATCAACGGCGCTCACACCTCTCAATGGAGAAAGCATGGATGGATTAGGAACTATCCCGATCATATGGTTGATAATCGCGTTTGCTATATAAGGAGTGTATAAAATGTACGCAATATAAAAGTGACACATGAAAACAGCAGTGTTTTTTTTCGGGATTATTTCGTCAAGAATTCATGCATATCGGATCTATCTCGATGAAATATTGGCAAGAGTGTAACAAGGTTTAAATTTTCGAAGTGCTTAGTATGTGAACAAAAAGTTAGCCTATTTGGGCAATACACAACGAAACAGGTAAACGACTGTGCCGGTCCGCTGTCGATTTCACCAGAAGTTTACTATGGGCGAGACAGGCCAACTCTTCTATTTCGCATCCAATCTCCTTGAAAATATGTCCCTAGTTTGGCGGTTATGAAGTAGCATACCTATCAAAATTCCATCAGATTTTCAGTGTTTTTTAGTGTATTTTCAGTGTTTTAATTTTCAGCCAGACCTCATGTTCAACAACCGTTACCTACATCATTAAATATTGTCCGAGTACCGTTACCTACATCCTGTCGTTACCGTTACCTACATCCCTTCGGAAAATACAATCGCTCTAAACGCACGTTTTCAGCCTGATGAACGATTAGGGACGACTGTATGCCAAGAAATATTACCAGTATTATATAAATATACACAGTTCTTCAACCAAAACCTCGTAAATCATCTGTAATCACCAATTGCAATTTGAAGCGATCTTGCCCGTGGCCATCTTAGGATGTAGGTAACTTAGTTACCTACATCAGGTTTACACCCAGTGCATTTCCAGCCCAAAAAAATGTTTTCCCTGATATGGGAACCGCCACAACTGTACTCATAGAACGCTTGAAGATAGTGCTGATTGTGCACTTTCAAAAGGGAAGTCATATGTATGTCATGACTTGTGTAGTTACTAGTACCTTGGATTTTATACTCGATGACCTGGAAATGTCAAAACGGGTATTTTTGGTCAAACATTTCGATCAATTTAGGAATTTCAACATTACTACCTATTTGAACTTTTGCAGCGGAGCGCCCAAGGGCGAGAGGTCTTTTGTTTTCACAGTAAATGGAATGCCGTTGATGAACATCGAGGTCCGTTATGACGAAATACTGTTTCGAGTTGAGTCATGAGACCAATAAAGTGTTTTTTCGAAGAAACAGTTCTTGTTCGTGTTATACTTTCCGAAAAATCGTCCGCTGTACAAAGCCGATAGGCTCGTGATATTGTGATTATGAAATGCATTTTAAAGGGGTGAGAGAGTCCAGTGTGAGTCTTACATAGTTTTATTCAGCCAGAGGTTTACACATTTTTCGATCGATTGTAATAATTTTAAAATATACACCGTTGTTGGTAGCTCTGAAATATCGCCCATTTTGGTAATCCCCGGTTTCAAACTGGCCAATAGGCCTGCGGTTTTTTGAGGGGCAGCCTATACAAGTGCACGTTTATAAGTGACAACTGTCTCTGTCACATTTTCCACGTTTGGTTGTGTTTCAATTTGCTAAATGTATATCCTCAACGATTCAGTAATATACTTAAGTTACGCGTACATGTAGGTTCTATTTATTTACATAAAGTATAAACAATTAATTGCAAATCTAGTTTCAAAACTTCACATATTTGAGACGTCTAGAATAATGGCATTATTTTAAGCAAATTTTCAATAATAACAAGGCTGTTCCTGTTTAAGTTGATGCGCCCTCAGCGACAACTGGTTTAACATGCCAGAGATACAGATAGCACAGCAGTCTGAAGGATGGTTTCGACTGAGACGCAAGCTTTCTCTCACTGCTTCCAAATTTGGCGACGCTTTAGGCATGGGCCGAGGGAAACCCTACGACTATCTCTCCTATGTGTTGATGGATGATGACCCAGAAGACTCCACGTCTTTACAGAGAAGCTACAAGCAACATGGCGTCTCCATGGAACCTATAATTGGAGAGGCATATGAACTCCTTACCGGCAATCAGCTCTTACCCAGTGGGTTATGGGTCCCAGACCAAAGTGACACCCTTCACGGTCTAATTGGGGCAACGCCTGACGGTAAGGTCTGCCTGAGGTCTGAGCCCGGGAAAGTGGCAGGACTTGCTGAGTTCAAGGCCCCAGTTCACTGCTTGTACAACGAGAGCCGGCACCCGAAAGGTATACCGCGGAGCTACATGGCCCAGATGCAGACTCAGATGGCCCTCAGTGGGCTACCTTGGTGTGACTTCATGGCTGTGTCCCACGCGACCAAAGACATAACTTTGAAAAGAGTTCACTTTCAGGATCAGTATTGGAAATACATTTCAAAGGTGGTCAGGGATTTCTGTGAAATAAAGCAGGTGAATTCACGACTTGAAGCTGAGCAGTTCATGTCAGTTGTCATTGTAGGATTCTGTGCAATAACAAAATCTTCCTCTCTTCCAGGAAGCGATCCGCAGACAGTCACAGAACCTAGTTGCCTTGGACTTTCCCAGGGCCCAGGAACTCAAGCGTCAGCCCACATGTACCAGCCTCTTCCCAGGGGAGCAGGACATCACCATAGAAACGTTGCTGGAACGGGACTCAATTGGACGATTCCGCTCAACACGCCATGTTTGGTTCACATACGATTTCTTAGTGGGGCAGACCTGACATATTCTGGTGCATGTGGTCGACTCAACAATGGGCTACCTCATCATGGTAACTTCCGCGAATACAAAATCATACATTTCGTGGGACTAAATTCCGCGGGAGATTTACCATGAGACATTTATTTCAATATCCGAATTTTTTTTTATACCATGCATTTATATTTTACATTGTACAGTAACTGCGAATTTTTAATAAATGGAACATACACGTACATCACGTTGGTTACTCATGAAACCCACATCCAACTTCACAAAATAATATGATATAGGCCTACACGTAAATGCTAAATATCTTTCTGCAACATTTTATGCAACAGAAATGAATAGCAATGTTCAAGTGGAAGTTTGGAATTGTTTTGTCTACGTTTGTTGCATCCATATATCAATACAAACAAGGTTGCTAATTCATGTGAACAATTTGTAGTCTCATGCAGACCAAAAAGCAATCATACAATACTGATTTCGCAAAACATCACTAGCCATGCGAATGCTCCATGCTAAATGCTAGGCGGTGCGATTACGTGCGACTTGATGCTAGCATCAACTCGCATGGTGCGACCAGTGGGCGCGATGCCATCGCATCAGACGATCGTCTTAGTTGAACAGGCGAGCATTGTCTCGCACAGATGCGCACATCCTTTATTTCGTTCGCAAATACAGACTTTAATATGAACTGAACTTAAACACTGCGAAATGCTTTAAGTGTGCCACAGTGCCAAGAAGCAATGCTAGCATCGAGCGATGCTCGCATACACAATGCTAGCATCAAATCGCACGATGCTACATCAGGCGAAGTTGGGCGAACACATGCTAAATGCCAGGTTACTTGTGCTAGCATTTGGTAAGGTTTTGCGAAATCGGTACTGTATCACGGATTATTTGTTTCATTCAACTGCACATACATGTAGGACTATATATGTAGACTAGCTTCTTCAATATGCATGACCCAATAACATATATGTCCATTAATGCCACTGGCGTCGCAACTTCGAATGGCATCTGTCACTGCCTTTGGAATCGACACTTACATGTAGATGTAATGCATGCAATACCCCGGCGACGGATAGGCAGTGTGGGTGTAGAGCTGCTTGGGGGCAGTATGCTACGATCAATTATCGCTTTTTTATGTGTACATGTACCTGGGGTTCTCAGGTGTAAGACTGGCACATGCTTGGTGCTGTGTTTGTTCTCTTAGAGAGAGAGAGAGAGAGAGAGAAAGAGAGAGAGAGAGGGCGGCAAATATTGGAACAGAATGACGTCGGGCTCACGATGGTAGGAGCAACATTTAGTATTTGACACATGTATGTCAACCGTGAAATGTGGTCTGACAATAGACCTACAGTGTAGGTCTATGGGTCTGACAGGAGACGACTCGGGAGATTTGATTTAGAAACTTGCAAGCATCGGATGCCTTCATATCAACATTAACCGCGCTAACTGGGAGAAACAAGCGTGTGCTCCAAAATAGCTCTAACTAACGGAAATTTATTCGCGCCCAAGGCATGTTCTTGATCTGCAACGCGAGTCTTCAATGAGGCTAAACATTCTACAGCGGCGAGAGCACAGGTAGAGCAAGGTAATTTCACACGATTTAAGCATCGGAACCCTTTCTGTAGCGCTGTTATATGTTCCTGCGAGGTACAGTATTGATTTAAATGCACCGAGTGGAAATATCCGCCCAGGCTACAGTGTAGGTAGTGGTATTTCTACTCGGTGCATGCGACCTAGTCTTTCACATATCCTTTATTAAATATCTATTTAAAATGCTCAGGTACATAAAAAGAGTAATTTCTTATAAAAACTGTGGGAAATGAAGTCCCGACTGGAATATTTGGACCTGATGAAATAGTGCAATTGTTTGTAAAACAAAACAAAAATATGAAATTGTTAAACACATGAATACGTAATGTATATATATGTAATGTTATTATTCCTCAGTTTTCTTAGAAAGAAATATGACCTACTAATTCATATGTACATGTAGTTGCTCTCTTTGGCGCCAACTATCGCTAAATGTAATGTTCAGGAGTTATGTGCAGGGGCGGGTATAGGATTTTGGTAGGGGGGGGGGGGGGGGCAAAACCTTAGAGCGACATAGCGGCGAGCGAAGGGTGTGGGGCCTGCTCAAGGGCCCCAGAAGCTGAAGGTTTATGCATCCCCAATGGTGTATTCTAGGGCTCTCCTTGGTCCAATTTCATGGCCTTAGAGAGTTTATGAATGCCTGATCTGGGGCGGATTGAGGGTTCTGAATGAGGGCCCAAATGTGAAATGTCGCGAAGGGAGTTGGCGAAGGGGCCCGAGAAGCTGAAAGGATATGCATGCCCAGTGTTTTTTTAGAGGTTTCTTTTGGTCCATTCCCATTCCCTAAGAGTTTTCGCATGGCTAATTCGGAGCAGATCTGGGATTTGAGGTTCATTTGTGAAATCTTACTAAGCCAGGTGAAACAAGCCCATGTCGGTCGGGGATCTGGGGCCCGCTGAAGGGCCCCAGACGCTGAAAGTTTATGCATCCTCAATGATGTGTTCTAGGGCTCTCCTTGGTCCAATTTCCATGGCCTTGGAGAGTTTATGAATACCTGATGATCTTGGGTGAATCCAGGCCATGCTCTGAGGGAGTGCCAAGATATGAAATGTCGCGAAGCGAGGTGGTGGAGACCGAGGGTCTGGGACCCGCTTTAGGGCCCCAGAAGCTGAAGGGTTTTCCAGTGGTGTGTTTTTATAGGTTTCCTTTGGTCCAATTCCCATTCTCCTAAAGAGTGTTTGCATGGCTGATTCAGGCAAATCAAGGATTTTGAGGGAAGGTCTAGTTGTGAAATGTCGTTAAGGAAGATAAAGCAAGCCCCTGTCGGCCGGGGGTCTGGGGCCCGCTCAAGGGCCCCAGAAGCTGGCGGTTTTCGCGTTCGCGTGCCTAATACAGCATCCCAGAGCTCTCCTAGGTCTAACTATCGATCATTATTTAACTTTCATAAATGCATGATCACTGTAGTTGAAACATAATATGACAATATTACTTGGTTTCGGACCGCATCAATGGATTAAGTGCATTTGGCTATTCAATGCTCTCAAATCATCAAAAGAATGTGAAGGGCAGCACTTATTGCTTTCAATGGGAACAGGTGGGTAGGCTATAGAGTGAACACACTGCTCGCGACATGGGGCCCCAGAAGTTAAAGCTACTTCCCAGTGTAATTTTTCTTGAAAACACTTCCTCCCTTCTCTTCTCTTTTCCCCCTTTTTCCTTCTTTTTTCTTCTTTTTTTCCTTCTTTTTTTTTTTTGGGGGGGGGGGGGCAAGGCCCCCTTGGCCCTCCCCTAAACCCGCCCCTGATGTGTACATGTAAGCTATTTTTCGGGTTTTTTTTACTGGCTGTAAACGTTCCGGTTGTTAACCCCTGTTTTCTAACCCTTCTGTATGGC
Source organism: Terebella lapidaria (assembly GCA_949152475.1). Lineage (NCBI taxonomy): Eukaryota > Metazoa > Annelida > Polychaeta > Terebellida > Terebellidae > Terebella > Terebella lapidaria. The sequence goes on from OX424562.1 coordinate 6,556,188, forward strand.
TGCTGAAATGGCACAGGGCAAGAGGCGTATTTTAAGTGATTTCCCAAGGTCAGTCTTCCAAAGAGCACTTTGTATGCGCAGTTTCTTAGTTTCTGTCATTTTAATAACATTTAATAACACATTCAGCCATGTACCTGTAGGCCTACACGTAGGACTATATAGGCAGATGTTGTTACATATCTAGGCATATCTACGTTGACTAGTATTACGCACCAGTGAACCAATTCAGCAATGGATTTTAACGACACTCAATGGTGGACCAATGCTTACATGGACTGGATGAATGATACGGATTTGAATCCGGCCAATGGCACGGAACCACCAGGGAATGAGACGGAGCAACTTTGCAGGGGCACCATCTATATCGAGCGGATATTCATCAATATCGCGATCCTCCCCGCTGTATGTCAAATCCAAATTTGATAATTTTCCACTTTGAATATTACACAATTATTATCTATTTATAGTTCAACGTCAGTAGGCCTAAAACAAGTTACGTATATTTTGTCTACAAAGGAAGATAATTTACAGCATATTTTTTTAAAGAAAACCAATGAGTTTTTGTTTCGAAAGAGTTTAATTGACATGAAACTTTCAATTGTACATTTCATGTAGTGTGTCATCATGATCCTGATATCGTTCTTGCAACAAAGAAAGCGACTGTGGCCAAATTGTTGCGACAAACGTCCGGCGGTGGCTTTGTGAGTGATCTACTAACGTAATACATGACATTGTACTACAAGCTTGTATGATAGAGGCGCATCATACGGGAAAATTAGCGCGTTATTACATTTATAATGTCAAATTTACCCGTTTAATGTCATTTTTGGTGAATTCCCATATACACATGTAACATGCAAGTGGAACAATGTTATTATTGATGACCCCCGTGTGCTTCATTCAGTCAATCTTGGATGTCACTCTATTGTATTGGTTTGTGAATCTGACCCCATCCCAATAGATATTTAATTTGCGTTTGCATTGATACGTACATGTATTGCCATTTCAGCCGTGCAATGTGTACCTATATACTGTTTGCACCTGTATCAAATTTATAAGTTTTAAAGGAACATACTAATGGGTAGAAACGCGTTGCTCTTCTCATGAAAATTCTAGTGAAGGCTAAATTTCACACGCTCAATTGCAGTCATTTAATTTGAAGAAAAAAAATACAACACAGGCCATGTCGCGATACTATTATTTCACCAGTCCCGTGAACTTGGTGGACGAGCATCAGAAGAGATGGGCGTACGCAGCAGCTTTCGGGATTTTGTCCTATAAAATACTCTTACTCTTTGACGGAGATTACTTCTTTGCTCCGGCCACATTCAGCAATCCAGCCTGGATGAAAAAATACGGCTTCGTTAAAGGTATGGTTTCCCAAACGAAAGAGGTAACAATATGGAACAATATTACATTCAATGAAAAAGAAAATTTTCAAAAACTGCACAATGATGAATAAATAATACATGTGTAGAATTAAAGAAGACTCATTTCGTGAGTATAGTTTCAACATTTAAAAGAACATAAAATATAATATCGTCAAACATTTATTTTCAGTGTTTATTCAGCTAATAAACGTGGTACAGGTTGGACTTGTCTATTACCCACTTTTCGCCTGTACGGTCTACAGGAAATTAATAGCGGCCAATATTTTCGGATTCATTTACAGTGGAATATGGTACATAATTAAAGCTGGACTATTTATCAAAATCTGTTTTTTGAAATTCTCCAGCTTTAACTGAATACATGGGCGTTAGACGTACTCGTATATCGATCTGATTGTAATGAAAAAAGAAATTCCCACACGTTTGATTCCACACTAACTCTATTATGTTGATTGAATTACTCGATAATGTAATACACATAGCACAGTAGTGATACACATATGCCTCTTCGTTCAAAATACCTTATATCAACATAAATTTTCGTTCTTCAGGCTTGCAATATCCTTGTTGTCCGTTCTGGCTTGCATGGAAACAAATGATCACATACAGTCATTTTTGGGCCAGGTCTGAAAATTATGATTCACTTTGATATATTTTTTTTTTTATATTTTCCCCCAATATTCATTTCCTATATCCCACAAATTAGTTTTGATTCATTTTATTTTTATGTAAAGAAAAAATATTCATACAATCACGTGTAAACTTTTGATTGGAGCGGTGCAGTTTGCTTTCGTTAATTTACAGGAACAAATCGTGATCAACATTGTCTTTTATATCCCCGTGGCTATTTGTTATGTGATTCTGCTGGGTGCGTTTGTCTTTGATTTCGTCATGAATGTTCGTCGACGCTGTAAACCAAAGGTACATGTATGAGTGGTTTGTAATCAAAGTAGATAGAAATTACCAGAAAGTTTGCAAGTAAAATAAACAAAAAAGCACGTTTGTATGTTCATGTTCAACGCTCAGTGTGAACGTCAAGTCAATGGAATTGACTCGGGGAGAAAGCTCTTCAATTAAAATACGTGTATGGTCGGATTTTCCGTAATTTGTTGTGACGAGCGTACGTACAATGGAGGTGACCATGTTAATACCACATTATATCAACAGAAGGGAGCCGATGACGAAGAAAAGGATACTTTATCAGAAGTCTATGTCAAGAGTCTGTTCAAGAGAGAATCACGTCGCAAGTATGATTAAAAAAGGGGACGTTTATTCGTATAATTCGTTATAACGAACATTCGATATTCCGAATTAAATAATACTATTTCAACGTGATATCGACACAATAGTTTTGATAACGAATACGAATGTAGTACAACTGTTCTGCCAGAAAAATTAATAATAATGGCCTGTTCATATGGCTGTTACATGTATATGTCTAAGTATCTCTTATACAGGCCCAAGAAGGTGGTTGAAAAAGTGAAGCACCACATAACATATGAAAATGTTCCTGGTTAGTGCAGACTTAAACACGATACTAATGTAGATTAGCATATACTTGACCTTTATTCCATTATTTAGTTTGTTTCTGGAAAATGTAGGCCTACCCAGAGCTTATTTATTGAAGATAGATTCAACTACTGTGTTTCAGGCTTGAAATACTCGCCGCGCGTTCTATGCACGATGGTTGTTGCCACGTTTGCATTGATGAAGGTAAATTATATATACATGTATGGAATTTCGATTTCCGCCTGTATTGATGGAAGTACAAGAATTACTTTATCAAAATATGGAGCTCATTTTTTGCTTATACTTTCCAAGGTGGCCATAGAGTTAGGCTACTGGTTAGATACCTTACTTCGCATCCTGTTGGCATATCTCGAAGTATACGGAGAGCAAGCTATAGAACTTGTTGACGACGCCCAAGCGTCCCTCATATATGATAGAATCGTGGAAGGTATTCGTGTCACGAGAGGTGAATAGTTATATTCAATATCAATTCATATAAATAAATTAAAACATTTAAAAAAAAATTTCATGTACCTTCACACGACATGCATGCCAGCAACCTATCATTCAGTCTGTGCGAAAATTTTCTTCGCGTTCTCAACTTTTCACAATTCATAGCACAATTTCAGCATATATTTTTGTAAATTGTATATTCAATTCTAGTTGTGATGGGGGTATGCAATGGATTTTCTGCGCTCCTTCATATTGTGTTCATGATTCTTATGGTGCTTGCGTACAGGTATGTAAAAACAAACTTAACGATAGGACTTAATTGACAATTGGAATACCTAGCTATCCCATATTTTAATACCATGCCATCGATGTAATAAACCTCGTGGGTGATTTTGACGTTCTATTGAACAGACAACACATCAGGAAATACATTCTAGGAGACAGAGAATGGCACTATAAGTGTAACATATCCCCAACCAGTTGTGTGGTTAGAACCGTCTTTCTCTACGAGATTTGAAAAAAAAAAATGTATTTCAACTCATTTCTGGTTTTTTAATTAATATTTCAAAATGAAATTGATACTGACGATAAAGGTTTATTTCAGGAAGCGAGTATTCATCACAATGTTTTTCTAATTTGAAGGTCGGAAGCATGCGATATGCAGGGTATCAAATTGCATTCGTTCTCTATGGTTGGTATATAACGGAGGGAAAATATTCCAAAATCGCCAGCTTTGACATGATTGTACACAATTGTAAGCTCGTGTTTACAGTATTTATGTGAGTATTTGTGATATTTTCCAGGCTGGTTTATCATGTTCGCTGTACTGTTTATTGTCGTCATGGTGCTGACTTTCCTGTTCGTGTTACCTCTCCGTGACGGATACTCCACAATACTCATTGACAAACTCAGGAGCCTCTGGTCAGAAAACAATCCATCGTAAAGTCAATATTGATAGCATAGTATTCATGAATTGTTGACAATTATTTTCTAGTGTTTTCATCCCATCACAGAAATGAATTTATATTCATAGTCTTACCGCTATAATAAACGTTCATTATAGAGGTCAGTATGTACAGGTGATGAAAACTGTTTGTTTTCTCCGATTTTCAGGCCAACATTTCTGATATCATTGGCGATACTACTGATCCAGAAACTGCTCGCCACGTTTGTTTTTCTCCAGGATCGAGGCAAATACATGGCTCTGAACAACACGTGAGTCATGGTTGAAATTGCATGTTATAGAATCATCTGTTTCATATCTCCATATTGTATTTCTGTAAATTATTGCGACATCTATCGCTGAGAACTATTACCTTCCAGACGCTGGTACCACGTGATGGGCTTCTTCCTGTTTTTCTTCAACGTGTTGCTCGGTTTGTTCTCTGCGCTCAAGCGAATTCTCATCTCGATGGTGGCGGGCGTTATATTCTTGTGCCGACTGGACAGGGTCCTGATGATGCGAGGGGTCGAGAGATTTGATTCGGGTAGGCAGAATATTACTCGGGGACATCATTGGTCAGTGTTAGCTTATTTTCACGAATTTATTGATCGTTAAACCATTATTGTCAACACAAACGGAAAGCCAAGTGGGTTAATCATGGATACAGTGTACTTATTGAAAATCATATTGATATGTACGCTGTAAAAGTGTGATAGTTTCGTTGATGTCAATTGTAGGCTTCAACTCTTACTTGGGTATGCTCAAACTGGAAGTCTATCACACCCATCCCATTCTGCGCTACTTTGTGCAATGTTTGAATGAGAGCATGCACACTACACAGAAGGACCTCTCCATGGCAACGGACGATGAAGGTAATCAGTCTCAGCATTTGATGACTCCAGCAGCTATGATCACTCATCCCAACTGTAGTTTTTGTGTAGTTGATGATAAACACATATTTCTTGAAAAACATAATTTGACCTGTTTTAGATTGATACTAACTGAATGGTATATGTTCATCATAGCAGTGTCGTATGTTTATCATTAAAGGATTATATATTTGATATATATCTGTAGGATAGTTACAGTAAATAATTAATATGTAATCAATTTTGACGCCATTGGCTCGCGTTTATTATAGAGGTATAAGTGTTTGACAGGTCAGATGCCTTGCCTCGTCTATATGTTTGTTATAGAGGTTTATTATGGAGGTATGTTTATCATGGAGGTTTAGGGTTTATCATAGAGGTATATTGTGAAGTTTTTGTGTGTCAGACCGGGAGGTGAGACGTCGTCGCCACAGACGCCGTGTGCTCGCCAACAAGTGGTTCAAGGCCATCACCCTGATCAACAACCCACAGATCCTTGTGGAGCGACTCAACAGACTGATAGAGCAGCAAAAAACAGCAGATGGGGCGATTACGGTAAGTTGGATTGAACTTTTGACTATGCTTTTATTTTTAAGGTATCTTTTTCTAAATTGGACAGGAACTGTTGAATTTTTTTTTTCAATATAACCACGAAAAGAACCACATATATATCTTAGCATATATCTAGTTAATCTAGCCAAATGAATGGTCCGCCAAAAATAAGTTGTTTCACAGTATTGCCATACACATCTTGTATTACATGTAATACTGGACATGAATTTGTTATGTCTTAAAGCAAAACCAACTGGAGGAAGCCTTGAAGCAGGCTTACCATGTCCTGGATAAATCTCTGATAGACGAACGGTTTCACCCAGACGGGATGGAACAGGGACAAGACAAGCCGTCAAAGGTCGAGGATGTGGCAAATACTCATGATGTCATCGCGGTAGAAGTTAATTTCAGTGATAACAAGGCCAACAAATTCAAGATTGACAATGGAGACGAATCTTGTAGTCGCTTGTAATTTGTTTAAGATACTGGCTATCATATTTTAACAAGCATATGTTGATAACAACGCACCTCTACACTCATAACATAGCAAGATGAAACCCGACTTGGTACTTGTATCACCTTGTTATAACCGGTATATACGTGTACATGTATATTGTACCAAAACAAGAGACATGTACATGATTTTAGTCGCTTTTTGCATTTCAGAAACAAACTTTTACATTACCGTATCGGTCCTAATAGTGGCACGTACCCTAATAGTAGAGCATCCCCCTCTTTCCCCCAAAAATGTTCAACTTTTATAACCTTGTAATTCACTTCATATCTGTATAATGAGATCTTAGACTGTTCCAATCCACACATAAATGATATTTGAATAATAATAAAGGTGATTGAAGGCTATTGGTATATTATTCAGTGATTTTCTTAAATTTGACCTAAGTTTGACCTTGTTTTTGCGCGCGCTGCTGCAGGAGGTCTTGCTTTGACTCGCCATGCTACTATTAGGACCAATACGGTATTGAATATGTTGTGACATGCACCGTACCATGGTTACAAGGAATGTAAGTAACCTAACCCCACTTGTGAGGTATTTGTGATCTCGTATAACGTCTATAATTCCATGTGAAATATATATTTTTGCACATTGAATAAAACCCATTTTATAAATATGACTGTATTTGGACCTTACGTATATGGATACCAAGATACTATACATCTAAAAATTTATTTCGAAACAACTTTGTTCAGATATTCAACAACATTATACTGGTACACATCACTTTTACTCACAGCAGAAACCCATAGGAGAGCTCTCTCTTATGGGTTTCTGCTCACAGGCATGTTCATTGTTAAAAAACCTTCGAACACTCAGCATAGAAAACAAAATGATACAACAGCAAAGTTCATGCATTAAATGTCTAAACTTGACCATTCTGTTTTAACCTGATAAATTGACTAAACATTTTTTCATGGCAAACCCATACGTCACTGATCATTTTTATCGCAAATACAATGTACATGTATGCAACAAATCTACTTGTCTTTACTAATGCACTGAGATAGATGCATGCATTTTTGGATGCTATGAATAATTATAGGAATATATGTGTATATGTCTGCTTGGTTTGAAACATGAGATTTACACACTTTTCAGGTGACAAAGATGTTCACACTTGTGATTAACAACGACGAAAGCAACACAGATTTTACAATGATATCATACAGAAATGCAGTGCTATCTGAAAGTTTTAGTAGCAGGTGCATTCACTGGACCAAGTCGACCTGGGGCTGAAGACCTGAAAGTTTGGATAAATATAGCTATATATCAGGACAGTACTGTACATTCGATCATAGCTGGAGATAATTCCATGTGTACCGGTACACTTTAACATCACAAATACATGTACATGTGATTTCACACGAAACTTACTTGGCAGAAAGAACTGCTGGTTTTTTCTTCACATTTTGGGGTGGAGTTGGTTTCCTGTAAACAGAAAGCACATGAACTAAATTTAGACTAAATATTCTCACCTTACTTTGATCATGGCATATCGCTATCCATGTTATTCTAGACTAGTATGTTCATTCACTATTTTTAAAGCCAATATTATCCATGATTTTTCCACTGACTTTTTGTCAGATTTCCCCTTGAAAACCCTGGCGAAGTCCACTTGTGTGGTCGCAGCTTGCTGTGTCCCATCGGTGGACGAGTAGAAATTTCCGTCCATTCCGAGTCGTACCGGACAGTACAGGTGGAACCATTGCTGTAACCATAGCAATACATACGCATATCAGTTTTGATGGCAAGTCTATTTGCGTTATGAGGGCGCAACAGGCACAAATCCATATTACCGGTATTCGCCGAAATCTGTTTGCCGAATAGAGTTACTATTTTCTGTTGTGTACCTTGACTTGGGGGCTAAGGCCGATATCCGTAAAAGAATACTGCCACTGGGGCAGTCCAAGATGGATCAGCATCATTCTGTAATAGTCAATGAATGTGTCCGCAAGGTGGTGCCACCGTAGCGCTCGATCCAGGAACCAAACTTCGGCTTTCTGCGCGGGGATACCTAGGAATGTAATGTGAGATACCGGTAACAGTTTGATACTGGTTGGCACAATGTGAACATATGGCCGGAATTTTACAATATTTGAGTTGTACACTGGTTGCATATAATGGAAATGTTGATCATTTGCATAACATGGATTCATTTGCATACAGATATTGAACTTGATTCAGAGATGCTGAACATTGTTAGAAGCTAAGCCTTTAGAACAATGAGAGGTACAATCATAGGATACGTACACGCATAGTTTAGAAGACATGCGTATGTTATGTGTTATATTTTTTCGATATCAAAAATCATCTAGAACATTATGTTTCTTCTAAAGAATAAAAGATGTTATTTTTTTGTTAAATTGTTAGAAAATGAACACAATAGTATGCATGCAAGTGCATTTGTAAATACACATGTATGGAAATTCACTCATTATATATCACAATTTTTCTCATTAAAACAAACATCATAATTCACATCACAAATCATACTTATGTCGATTTTCCCTTTCTTGAAATGGTATCACACTGTGGTATCAAAACACAATGTACAACATTTGTCAGACACCAAAAGAGGTATATGGGGGAACATGCGGTGATAAATTAGTGTTTAATTGATCATGGCAGTAGAAAACACACAGGGTCGAACACAGCATGCACTGAATTCATTCTCACCACTCTTCTCTGGAAGGGAATTATAAATCAGGACAAAAGGTTACACATCTTGCTTTTCAAGGAGTTCTATATTTTGTTTTCCCATTTGGCTTCAATGAACCCGACCATTCTATTAGAAATTTTGATATTTGCATGCTCCAAAATTCAGTGATTCAATTGCACTAAATTCTACTGGTATTTGTGCAAATAGTTGTTTTTGAACAGATTATTCGTTAGCCAAAAGAACTTCAACTACGTGCGAGAATAATGCATTAAGTACTAAGTTATAGTACATTACTTGATTTATACTACTTATTCATAAATTTTAACAATGGAATATTCCAGTAAGTAAATTTAAAATCATTAGTATTGATTATATCTAATCTTAGTGGATTAATTAGGATATCAAGCTCATGCATCAGGATGCATAATATCCGGGTGGATAATATATACTAAGTATGCATGATATTGAAGAGTGAACTTGATTGGTTAAATTAATCGGAATATTTATTGAATTGCAAACAAAAAACTCCATCTAGGAATTTTACCGAAATTAATTACGGTATACAACAGTCAATATTGACTATCAGTGTTGCATTAACAGAATTGATTTTCCGTCAAAACGTAATCAAATAAGGCGATCATTTCTACCTGGTTTTGTATTCCTGTAGACATAGCACACTTTGCCATATCCACTGCACGAGTCAAGTTCAAATATCCTACTTCTGTGATCAAAACGCGGTGGGGAAATATCTGTTGGAGAAAAACAATATAAACTCCATAAACTCTCAAAAAACTCTGATATCCGAGATTTTTAGTCATATAAATTTTTATACAAATCTCAAGAGAAAAACAGAAATCGCACAGTCTCGAAGAGAAATCTAGCGACAAGTTCCCACTTTAGTTGAAAATTAGCTGTTTGACCGTATCACATCAACGTGAAATATTTGTAACAGAATGTATAACAGTACTGATTATTTTTTTACTTTCACGAGCTAAAGGTAATTTCTTCCCAACATCTGCCAGCAGTTGTAAATGACCACAAACCACACCGTTGCCATGTGCAGAGTCCCCGTCCTCATGATCAACAAACTCCACATCGGCAAGGCTCGGCTGGGAGCCGCCCCCGGGGTCTGCGGACATTGTCGCACCGAGTCGCAGTAACTTCTCCAGCGGCACAATCTCCATCCGACCCACTGGAATCCGCTGGTCTGCAAGACATCGATGTATAATTGAGTGGCTCCAGTATGAATGGTTATGTCAATACAGATTTCACGTATATTGTCTGAATGCTAGTGTTTTCATTTCATTAATTAAATTAGCTGACTTATGAATATTTCAGGAATATTTATTTGACTCTTTCAAAATACCAGCATCATAATATTTTAAAACATTAAATTCAGTCTTCTCGATACGTGTAGATCTATATAAACAAGAGGACAATCATGATTGATGTTTAAGACAGACCATTCAGTTTGGCGCACCACGTCAGCTGGAATCCGTTAGAGGTCAAGTAGAAATTGCGAAGGTCATCAGGCATCATACAGGAATATTTCTGTAACAAAGAACAAGGAACTTCTTCTTTATCAGTTTATTGCAATTATCAGTACATACATATCTTCATTCTTCGTATTTCCAAATATAATGTACAATGCTGTTTTTTTTAAATTCTAAATGTGCATAATTATTATCATAATCATATCAAACCTGTTCCCATGACACGATACTTGGTCGGTCTGCTGCGGGTTTGGAGCTTGATTGAATATTGCAGATACCCGGTCTTTTTTCTGTAAAACAAGAATGTTTTGTCATAGGAATGTTAGCGTGTTATCATTGTTATGATTATTTACACACTAACACTGTAACACATAACCTACACAGTAGTTTGTAGTAGCACTGAAGTACTATGCGTGGACTGATCGGATAGATGTCCACACTGCTTTATATGTATACTTTATGTCATTAAAACTGTATTTAGAACAAAAGTTAACTTGGCCTGCAATTTGGCCTGCAACTGATAACATAGAAATTATTTCTCAAAGTGACATTTTTTATTACATGAACCTTCATTGGCTTTTTATAAATATTCCAGCATATTTAGGTCTCATTAATGAAAGTTTATTGCAGGATCCTGTAAGAAAATTATTGAAAAAAAAGTAATAGGGGAGAGAAGTGTAATATGGACCACTTAAGACTTTTAGTCACTTTTCAGCAAGGCATCTCGCGAATCTGATAAATGTTTCACGTGTGAATTATATAAATAATACTTTGTATGTGGCGCTGTATAAAAGAGATGTCACACAGGAACAGACACTGTAACATCAATTTTAGCTATTTTAATTTAAATTTCATTCCTTATACCCTGCAGCCCCTGCTTTATGTGATCTTGCTCTCCTCAATGACAGCAGGTTACAAATGATGACTCATAATTATGTCAATCACCATGGAGATATATGTCATCCTGCTGCTAAAACCCGGGTTAGTCCATATTACACATCCTTCCCCTATTTCCCTATTCAATATTGTGAATTTGGCACCCTTAAAATTTGAAGTCGGTGTTTAAAAACTTGCACAGTAACAGTCAGGAACAGATACAAATTTGGTAATTGTTATGAATTACCAAAATATGAAATTTTGACATCATTTGGAAATAACACAAAACGGAAATGGCAAATATACATGACCATTTTGTGATATTTTAGCAATTACCTATTTTGGTAACTTCAGTCCAATTTTCTTGTTCGGATGCCTGCTGTGAATTGCCTGCTGTGTACGGATTGCTACAAATCTATTGAGAGTACACCACATGGTGTAAGCTCTCTTTTGTCAAGTTTATAGCAATCCGTACACAGCAGGCAATTCACAGCAGGCATCTGAACAAGAAAGTTACACTGAAGTTACCAAAAGAGGTAATTGTTAAAATATCACAAAATGGTCATGTATATTTGCCATTTCCGTTTTGTGTAATTTCCAAACGATGTTAAAACTTCATATTTTGGTAATTCATAACAATTACCAAATTTGTATCTGTTCCTGACTGAGTAATGGCTGATTTTTAACTTTGCCCAAGATACTTGAAATAAAATCTTGTTGTTTGAAAGAACATCGCCCAACGCCAGAATTTGATGTGAGGGATCAAACTGTGCATATCTTGATTTCCTCAATGCACAATTGTATCTGCTTTTTGCCTCGATCTTGTGGAGTATCTGCATCCAAACAAGGAAGGCATGGCTGCATTTAGTACTATGCAGTGTGGACATCTATCCGATCAGTCCACGCATAGTACTTTAGTGCTAGTTTGTAGCGGTTTGTAGGGCTTCAACAAGTACAAAATTTCGTAACCAGTAACTCGGTAGCTTGTAACTGAATGGTAAACGGTTACCGAGTACTCGTCCAAAAATATAGAGCTAGATTGACTGAGACACAACTCATCTCAGGTGAACTCACCCAAAGATTTCACAATCCCAAGCGTTAACTTTTCGTACATATTCATATCAGCAGCCATTCTAAATCTTCCCAGTAAAATAAGGACGATGGTTCACAACTTCACTGGTTTCAGAAGATATTGATCAGTGTTTGATTACGTTTATGTTTATCAGTTTATTGACTTGATTTTCATCACGCCGCCATTTGTAAACAAAACTAGATGATATAAACACCGACCTATTCATTTTAACCTGATCGCGCAAAGGCGTCTGCTGGGCTGAACATACCAATGGGGTACCTGCACCAATTGCAAATTCATAGAAGTCAATCTGTAAAGACACAACTTGCATTTCACGCCCTCTTCTGGGAACATAGCTCATGCATAGTGAAGTCAGTATTGTTGAGGTCAGCACCGACCATGTCCTGTGAATATTGATTGATTTTTAGTCATGCATGATTAAACTGTGAAAACTGAAATGTCTTTATATGGCAAGGTGGGTTTATATACAGAAAGACACAAACAAGTTGTACCTTTCGATAATGTACCCAATTATTGGTTGCATTCAGGCCACACTAAATTGTAAGGTAAGTCTATGGAATCGCCCCCTACAAGAAGACGAGTTTCACTTTTTTGTAAAAAAAAATAATAATCGCCGCTACAAATTTTCACGATATCAATTTTTTTTTATTTCACCGCCACCACTCGTATTTCATCTTGGATAGTTTAGCAAAGCACAATATTCATCATTGCATTGCCATCATGTATGTCAACAATCTGTTCCCTATCTGATTATATTAATTACATTCATTTTGATATCTACAGAGTAGATGCCATAATAAAGTTTGTACATGTATATCTTGCACAAATTTGTTTCATTCTTTGTTTATATGAGTTGGGCAACTTGTTCGCTAAGGTAGAAGAAGAATCGAATATTTATTGTCGTTTCAAATCAAATCAAAACCAAAGCTCACAAGCTTCTGTACGACACGAAAACAACACAAACAACATTATATGGCGTCAGAGACATAAAACATGTACAAGAACATACGATTTATGGCGTCATCGTCATTTGTTGTTAAAAGTTTAAAAATAAATTTCTTTGACATTTGGTTTTTCACTAAGCCATGCTTTAATTTGATATTTAAAGCGTTCAATTGATGCATTTTTAATATCAGCATTCAGGTCATTCCATAACTTCGCTCCTATATATGATAAACTATGGTAGCCATACCTTTTAGTATTGAATTTAGGTAGCTCATATGTATTAGTATCTCGCATCACATATGGCACGTTACTCCGTGTGAAGAGATCCTCCATGTATGTCGGGCAATAGCCATGATTTATTTTAAACATCTCAATAGCAAGATTTTTCAACGACATTTTGAAAATATTCAGGGATCCATTTTGTTCAAGTAATGCTTCGTAATCACTGGTGTAGTCATTATAGACCATTCTTAATGCTCGTGCATTAAGCTTGTCCAATTTATTCAAATTTGTACGCCCCGAGAACATTCATATTGTGCAACAATAGTTTATGTTAGCTACAATATAAGAGTTATAAATAGCTTTTCGACTGTCTATATCCAGATCGCGTTTAATTCTGATCAATGCGTTAATTTGTCTTGACACCTTCTCACATATTAACTCAATATATTTTGAAAAATTAAGATTTTTGTCTATGTCGATACCGAGAATGGTGATATCGGTAGAAGCAGGAACAATATTATTCCCAATTTCGATATTGTCCGATGTAGGTACATCTTTTCCAAGAAGCAAAACTTGAAATTTCTCGGGATTCGCCTTCATGCCATTTATTTTGAACCATTCTGCTGCTTTGATAGCATCCGTTTGAACTTTATATTTTGCCGTCGGAAGGTCACTATCTATGCATACCATCGTATTGTCGTCGGCATAATTGTAAATAACCGACTCCATATCAATGAATAAGAGGTCATTTATAAAGACATTGAATAGCAGTGGTCCCAATATGCTGCCTTGTGGTACCCCTTTGATATTTGTTGCCCAAGCACTGGTACACGAGCCTATTTTAACCCGCTGCTTTCTATCCCTTAAGTACGATTTTATTATCTCACAAGTTGAAAACTCAACACCATAATGATAAAGTTTCGCTATCAGTAAGTTATGTGGCATCAGAAACCCATAAGAGAGGGTTTCTGGTGGCATGCAGTCGAACGCCTTAGATAAGTCAATTGCCACTGCTGCTATGTTTTTCCTATTATCAAGAGCTATACGCCAGTCCTCTATCAATTTTGCCATAATATCTTTACATCCGTGCCTTTTTCTAAAACCCGACACTAGGGGGTGGAAGAATTCCCCCATATGCGAGTTTAGTTGATCATTTATGATCCTTTCGAAAATTTTGGACATAACGGGAAGAATATTTATTGGTCGATAATTATCTTTATTCAAGGAGTCTTTTTTCTTGAAGACTGGGGTGATATTTGATCGTTTCAGGGCATCTGGAAATACATGTTGCGATATGCATTTATTAATAAGACGTGTAATACTGTCGGCAAGGTCATTTTTCAATGTTTTAATGAAGACAGCGGGGATTCCATCAAACCCACTGGCTTTCTTGTTACTCAGTTTTGAAATCGCTTTCTTGGTGTCTAGTATCGTGATAGGGTGGATACTGAAGGAATTTCTATTGATATTCAACCCATCTATTTCGGTAATTGACGAGTGGTTCTTATAATTATTCAGCACGGTGGATAGAGACATGTTATTGTCGTACTTGCGTTCGTTCCCTAAGTTCGATCCTACACTCACAAAAAAGTCATTAAAAATTTCGCATAACTTTTCTTCTTCTGTAACTATTTCCGTGTCTTCGCGGAGAATGATATGAGAGAAATGCAGGGGTTTTTTCCCGAAAAATGGACGCACAGTTTTCCAGAAATTCCTGTTATTTGTTGCTCCGGTACAACGTTTCGTAAAGTAAGATCTCACAAGTTTTCGCTTGATGGACGTAACCATATTTCTCTTTTCTTTGTACAGAACATAGTAGGTAGTAGTTCTGTGTTGGTAGAACTTATTTCGGAATTTGTTTCGAATGAGAATTGCATTCCGCAAGTCTTTGTTCATAAGTGGGAACTGTGCCGCCTTTACAATTTTAGATTTAACAGGCGCATGTTTGTTTAGGATATATTGTAATGAATTTTGAAAGTTGGAAGACGCTATATTTGCGTCAATGGTGTATATGTAAAGTTCATTTAAAAACTCTTAAATGCACATGTGTGAACATTGAGTGGGAACATTTTACCAAAATACCCTCCGTATAGAAAATATTAGTCGAAAGTCTATTAAGCAAAACTTTATTTGTGAAAAAAAGTTTCCCGCATACAAAAAATTATTGTCGAAAATCCTTAGAAGAAATATATATTTGTAGAAAATAAAAATTCTCCGTATAGAAAATTTCGGTCAAAATTCCATAGATGGAAAATGTTACTTGTAATAAAAAAAAAAATCGCCTCCGTTTTGGAAAAAAAATCCATAGTTAATGGGCAACTTCGGGTGTGCGTTTCACCTTTCAAAAAAAAATTAGCGGTTGATAGTGGTTTGAGTGGTTGATAGGGTATGACAGTATTATAGTCCTTCAAAAAAAATAGATAGACTCTAATAGCTTACCATTTTTTCATAAAATGTCACTGAACAGGACCCCTGTCAATTTAACCCGTTTTTAGATTGCAAAACCCTTCTCTACGCCAAATCCCGGGAAGTACCATCGGGATTTTTGCTTTTCCCAAAACCAGACTTCCACACTCGCAAAATATATCAACACGTGGATCAATGCAGAGATCAATGTCACGCTCGTGCTCACTCGGTTTTTCTAGCATCTGGTTTGGATTAAAAAAAGCGACCAGGACGAGGGTGGATCAATGTCGCTTCGCGTTGTCTCCCCATAGAAATATACCCACATTTGGGTATATTTCTATGGTATCACCATAGACGTAGTCTTTACGTCTATGATATTACTGTGATCAGTTTCGTCAGAGTTAAACCGAGTGTAATCCTTTGTGTTGTCTTATATTTATCTGACCTTGTTGTAAAAAAGAATTAGGCTAGGAATTCAATGTAAATGCGAATTTATCACTTGATTTTTAAAAAAAAGGTTTTGAAATGAAAGAGCTTTAAAAAAAACTAATCAGTCTAAAAAAAACTTATAACCCCATAAAAATGAACAGAATTGAAAAATATTTCATGCAAAATTATAATCTGTACAGTACTGCGATTACCTAGCCTGCGGACAGTGATGGAACCTGTAGAAATATAGACAAAACCATATTATCTCTCTGACTTAAGGCAGCCAGCATGCTAGTATCTCTCCGGGAGTATCTCCAACTTATTGACTCTAGATAGCTACAATGACAAAGGAAACGTTACAATAAATGTAGTCGGTGTTTTGTGAAATAATATGAAAAAATCCCACTTTCGCTTATGTTTGTAGACCAGCGAATATCGCGAATGAAGGAAGTAAATTCAAGGAAGTAAAGCCTATCATTGGCCTGATGTCCGTCTGCTGGTCTGAGTCTGTCGAAATATTCATTCATCGGGGCACATCTTGAATCTCGTGAGTAATTTTGAGTTTTGACCGACTGATTTTTGTTGTGATCATCATCAATCATCAATGATGATGATCACAACAAAAATCAGTCGGTCAAAACTCAAAATGACATCATTGATCAACAACACTGACTGATCAACGAATACACTACACTAGGGCTAATACGAGTAGAGATTTTCGTAACCGAGTACTCGGCATTGTGTAACCGGTTACTAACCGGTTACTCGTTATATTGTAATACCACTGGAGACTTTGGTTTGGAAAGATTTTAATGCAGTAGTCGTATACATAAGCATGCATATACTTTTCATGGGTCTGAAATCACCTATATATAGCCCTAAATCAGACCTTTGACCTCTTGTTGACTGTTTTTATTGATGATATTTATAGATGTCAACAGAGGAAAGCATCTATAAATATTGACATCTATAAATATCATCAATAAAAACAGTCAACAAGAGGTCAAAGGTCTGATTTAGGGCTACCTATATACTATTGCCGGGACATGGAAAGTTTGAAATGAGCACATGTCTGATCGTCTGGCAGCAAACGCAGCAGACAATTACATTAAATGTTGCATGCAGTCTCGTGATCAATTGAAAACATAACCACGAAAGGTGACAAAACAATGGAACTCGCACATGCAGAACCGATGTAGAGGCATAAATTACAATGACGGCATGAAAAACAACATTACACGCGCAAAACCAAGAACAAAATGCTCAGAATTACTGGAGAATGTATTGTTTTTTATCACTTCTTGAAATTCACGAGTAACCGGTTAGCCAATTCCTAACCGGTTAGAAGCCTTTTTGTAACCGTCAACGAGTACTCGCCTACTCGTATACGCCCTCCACAACACTGTACAGGCTACATCATCAAATCATACAATTGTGTTGATCAACATGACACACATACAGATACAATTCAAAGACAAAACACCCCTAATTCCCTAACTCTGGAAACATAGAGGAATAGGGTCAGCACAAGTACAGATTTCGTAACTTAGTACTCGGGTAGCACTATTCACGGCTGAACTAGTACTCGGGTGTTGTGACTCGACTCGTAACCAAGTACTCATAGCTTAGAGGCAATTAAACCATCATCACATAAGTGATTTGCCAGGTGGCACAACTAGTTCATGTGTGTAGTTCTGTTCGAAACATTGTCAACAACAACTAAAATCTTTTCCCAGCGTTTTGTCATGGTTTTGAGCACTCATTTCGTTATATTTACTGAAAAATTATCTTAGTTTCGTTCAACGAGTAGCTTGGTTATCAATTTAAAACTTGGTTCTTGCTGTGACTCGATTCGTTGACGAGTACTTGAGTACTTGTGCTCTCCCTATAGATGGAGCTGAATTTGTCCCACAATTAATGAAGTGTCATAAAAATCAGGTAATGAGGTAATACTATCCCTAGACCTAGATATGACTATTTATTTGGTACCATCATCCCTATATTATATAACATGTATATTGGTTATATTTGGTCCGCCGGAAGGGATGACGGTACCAAATAAATAGTCATATATAGGGCTAGGTTCATTCCATTCATGATGGAATGAATCATCGTAAGCGTGGCAATAAATAGCCCTGGACCAGTGTTACAATAACCACATTGATTCAGTGCCCTTCAAAGCACTGTTCTTTATGTTTGGCCAAACCGTCAGAAGTAATCTTTGATGCGCGCGATAAATATGCAATTATACAGCGCAAAAAATCAACCAATAGCGAGAGGCGTTTTATATCGCTCTGTAAGTCAATCATTTATAATTTATTTTTTTAAGTAAGACATATTTCTAATGATAATTATTGCATGCATTAAATCACAGGTTGCTATAGGATGATTTATAATGTTTATAGCGCGATCTAAGTTGAGTTGTACCGCAACATACATACCGGTATATATGTCGCGGTACAATTCGATGTGAGTGGCTGATCTGCTGTGCCATACAATTCCTGTTTTAATACCCGCAAAGTATCATTAGAAATATGTCTTCCTTGAAAAGACGGGCCCCTTATCCGCTTCCCCCAAAAATCTCAAAATCCCAAGAATATCGTCAGTCAAAGAATCTGCATTCCGTGACATGCACATTCACATGCAACTTCATTCATTAATTTTCATATTGACTTGTCCATCACTAGCTTCGAGACTTCTGTCCATTAAACTGAAAAAGTTCCAATCAACCCCCTCAGCCCCCCTCCCCCCCCCCCTAACAACATCACCTATAGATTTGGTTTTTGTTTGTGCCTGTTCAAATATAGAAGCTAGGGAATTTAAGGACAAGAAATAGTTATCTGAGACAGTACCAATGTTTGGGACAAACTAAGCATGCTAAGCTACATGTATTCCTAGATATGCTACAAAGGGCAAACTTTGTACCTGCCATTCAGAGCATGAATATTACTATGACATTCATGGTCATGTGGTTTTGTGAAAGGCATAAAATATCCAATGAAGATGTGGCTAGCATTAGTGGAGTTTTATTTAGACACCGTGACCTAGATCTCAACCATTGAGTAGGTTGACAACTCTTTCAATTACACATACCAATCATTCAATCTCATTAAAATTTTATCATGGACCTACATCATGTACATTAGCATAATGAAATGCGTATATTTGAAAAAATATCGACCTTTACAAACATGACAAATGGCATACTATATATACATAAAAAGTGAACTCATTGTTCAAATATTCTAATTTATGTTTTCTTTTCAAATGACACGTGTACCTCCTATAGTATTGATGGGAATCGGTTTGGATTTAAAAATCGATTATCGGTTCAAAATCGGTTTGTCAAACCAACTGATCATCGATTATAGTCGGTCCACAGCTTTGACCTGGCTCTATAGTGCTGAACTTCTAATAATACGTAACTCAGGGCAGCGTCACAATGCTAAGTAATACATGCTACGATAGCTAAGGCCATGGAATAGTATGTGATTCATTCACATGATGGTGCACTAAATTCACAGCACATGTTGTGACTCATTCTCCCATCTCATGCCAATTTTTGTTGGATATTGTTAGGATTTCATTTAAAACCTATTTTCACGATAATCGATTCTGATATTTTCAAATCGATCATCGAAATCGATTGACATTTTCGACTGATTTTCGATTAAAATCGATAATCGGCCCATCAATATCCTATAGCTATGTTGAAGAATTAAAATGGGAATTTTTCATTCTTGGGCACATTCTGTTGATAATTTAGATCACATTCTTTATATTTCTCCAGGTCGACAATGGCATTCCTACTGGCAGTGATATTTCTGCTGTGTGCGCTTTCATCAGCTGAAGTTCATGTGATGAACCAGATCAGAGACCAAGTTGAACGTGCTGAAAAAGATCTAGGTCAATGTCATATTTTAATTTCCTTTATGTCATAAATACCATTACATGTGTGTATATTGCCGTACACATACTGACATACATGTGAAGGTCACCACATTTTCGAACTTGCATAATATATAGACCAGATACTTACATGTACATGTTGAGGAAATGTATTGGTCACTTATTTGTGAGTATTAAGGCATTTCAGCAGAAATGCCTTTATGGTTTTGTCAAAATTTTTTTTTTTTTTTTTTTTTTTTTTCTTTCACTTTTTGGTTACCGCACGATAACTTCAGTTTGCCTTGATGTATCTTCCCCAAATTTTTAACGCTGTTCAGAAATGTTGTGTAGAAGAAGCCTATTGTTTTTGAGCCGGCTCCGGGGTCCGTGAGGTCCGTGAGGATGAAATCAATGTTTTTGGTTTCCGCACGATAACTCAAAAAGTATTATGGCAATGACTGTAAAACTTTGCACGGAGGTTCATATATCACCAGGGAAGAAGTCTATTGATTTTGAGGCCGATCCGTCGAACGACCTTTGACCTAGGGCTCGAAATAATTTTTGCTGAGTCATCATTGAGGCTCTCATGCATATCTCGGAAATGGTGCGTCGTACAGCGAAACGGACGTTATTTTCGGACTCATCATCCTAGACAAACAAGTCTAAGGGGTATTATGGATGACCTTTGACCTTGACCTTAAATTTTTTCAATGAGTCGGCATTTTTCGTTTTCGTCGATATCTCGGAAACGGTGCGTCGTAGAGCGAAACGGACGTTATTTTCAGACTCGTCGCCCCAGACAAACATGTCTGAAGGGTATTATGGATGACCTTTGACCTTGACCTTAAATTTTTTCGCTGAGTCGGCAATTTTCATTTTCGTCGATATCTCGGAAACGGTGCGTCGTAGAGCCAAACGGACGTTACTTTCGGACTCGTCGCCCTAGACAAACATGTTTAAAGGGTATTATGGATGAACTTTGACCTTGACCTTAATTTTTTTCGCTGAGTCGGCGTTTTTCGTTTTCGTCGATATCTCGGAAACGGTGCATCGTAGAGCAAAACGGACATTATTTTCAGAATCGTCGCCCTAGACAATCATGTCTAATGGGTATTATGGATGATCTTTGACCTTGACCTTAATTTTTTTCGCTGAGTCGGTATTTTTCGTTTTCGGCGATATCTCGGAAACGGTGCGTCGTAGAGCGAAACGGACGTTAGTTCCGGACTCGTCGCCCTAGACAAACATGCTTATGGGGAATTATGGATGACCTTTGACCTTGACCTTAAATTTTTTCGCTGAGTCGGCATTTTTCGTTTTTGCCGATATCTCGGAAACGGTGCGTCGTAGAGCGAAACGGACGTTATTTTCGCAGTTTTCGCCCTAGACAAACATGTCTTAAGGGTATTATGGATGACCTTTGACCTTGACCTTAAATTTTTTCGCTGAGTCGGCATTTTTCGTTTTCGTCGATATCTCGGAAACGGTGCGTCGTAGAACAAAACGGACGTTATTTTTGTACTCGTCGCCCTGGACAAACATGTCTAAGAGGTATTATGGATGACATTTGACCTTGACCTAAAATTTTTTCGCTGATTCGGCATTTTTCGTTTTTGTTGATATCTTGGAAACGGTGCGTCGTAGAGCGAATCGGACGTTTTTTTTCGGATCCGTCGCCCTAGACAAACACGTCTTAAGGGTATTATGGATGACCTTTGACCTTGACCTCAAATTTTTTCGCTGAGTCGGCATTTTTCGATGTCGTCGATATCTCGGAAACGGTGTGTCGTTGAGCGAAACGGACGTTATTTTCGGACTCGTCGCCCGGGACAAACATGTTTTAAGGGTATTATGTATGACCTTTGACCTTGACCTTAATTTTTTTCCCTGGGTCGGCATTTTTCGTTTTCATCGATATCTCGGAAACGGTGCGTCGTAGAGCGAAACGGACGTTATTTTCGGACTTTTCGCCTTAGACAAACACGTTTTAAGGGTATTAGGGATTACCTTTGACCTTGACCTTAAATTTTTTCGCTGAGTCGGCATTTTTCGTTTTCGTCGATATCTCGGAAAAGGTGCGTCGTAAACGGACGTTATTTTCGGACACGTCACCCTAGACAATATGTTTAAGGGGTATTTTCAATGACCTTTGACCTTGACCGTAATTAGGCATCCCGATTGAAAATCGGGAGGCCTTATGTTTTTGTCTGTTTTTTTTTTTTTTTTTTTCTTGTTTTTCGTCGAGATCCAAAATCCAAGATGGCCGCCAGCGGCCATTTTGGAAAAAAAAATCGGGCGATTCCTGTCAATGTCATAATTTGATTCAGGCAATTTCCAGAGGAAAAAAAATTTGTAGGTGCATTTTTTTTTTTTTTTTGGACTTAGAATTTTTCCCTCGCCTGCGCCCATGCAGATGTAATACTGTAACTGAGCCATGCTACTGTATTCACTGACTGCAGCCTGCATGTCCAGCATGAGGTTAGGCTCTGCCCTCTCAGCCAGTGCAGGAGATCAGCCAGTCTGTCCAGCACAGCAATGGGCTCTGCCCCTCTCAGCCAGCCCTGTTCAGTCATGCCTTACAAGATCAGCCAGTCTGTCCAGCTCAGAAATAGGCTCCGCCCCTCTCAGCCAGCCCTGCTCAGTCATGCCTGACAAGATCAGCCAGTCTGTCCAGCACAGAAATAGGCTCCACCCCTCTCAGCCAGCCCTGCTCAGTCATGCCTGACAAGTGATACAGCTAGCATGTCCAACATGACCCTAGGCTCATATCCATGCATTATCCCTCACTCCCCCCTCCAAAGCCTGGTTTACTAGTGTGTGTACATGGTAAAAGAATGAAGTTCCATCCCACAGAATACAATAGTTGGTTAATAAGCCAACACACATGACACAACATGCTTGGGGGATGATTTGCCCTGTCTGCATTTATATTGTACAAACATGTATTGTTTGAATGTTTTGTTATTCAACTCTATTTCACATGCAATGACCAAATCATCATTGTTTTAGTTAGCTGGCAAATGTTTGGCTTTGGTTATAATATGAATGCGAAAATTCCGCTGTAATGTACAAGTTTTGAAATCACAAAATTGGCCAAGATGACACAGCATTCTTTTAGTCACGTATCATTTTATATTTGACAGGAGCACCTGAAAAATATCACGAACATTCTGATTAAATATACTAGTACGCTGAGTAATATTGGCTGGGTAATTGTCCATTCATTTGGGGTGGCAAATGTCTGGTGGGCCAAGTTGTCAAGATGATAGAAAGCAGTTCTGGTAAGAAACTGTCTGATGAGCTCTCACTCTTACCCACATACAATGGCCTATGTATCCTTTTTTCTCAGTCCAGTATGACCATTTGAAATGATAAGAACAAAATGGGGGATGCCACAAAGCCTATAGGCTTTTATGTCTAGTTTTTTTCGCTGAGTCGACATTTTTCGATTTCGTCGATATCTCGAAAACGGTGTGTCGTAGAGTGAAACGGACGTTATTTTCGGACTCATCGATTCCTCGGAAACGGTGCGACTTAGAACAAAACAGACATTAGACAGATAGTCTTTATGGTATGAAGTTTGTCCTTCACATACATGTAATTGCACAAATGTCTTATAGGTCTCATTGGGAGCTTCATCATGTTTTTGCTGAGTCAGCATTTTGTTTTTTTCATGCTTCTCCCTGAAATGCCTCCAAGGCCTTTAGGCCTTGACGTCTAGTTTAATATAAATTTTGAAAATATTAGTACATGGCTCACTATGTATGAATAAATGTATGAATGAATAACCTACACATTTGCCGACTCATTATGTATAAATTAAACGTGCAGTACAGTTCATATCACCGTTGTAATATAATAAGTAATTATTTCCTTGTTCCAAAGATTTGCACAAAATTTTGCGGCACCCACACCCTCCCCAGTCCGGTGATTGTCAGTGCATCAAGTCGACCTATGACTGCGGCTGTTGCGTACATCTGGACTTCCCTAATATTGGACTCGATGATACAGGTATCAGTAGTCATTGAAAAACATGTAGCAAAACAGGATTATATATATGTTGGGAATTTATACGTCCTGGTTATTCATCACATTATGAGTCTGTTACCAGTATTAATCCAAGAAACAAATTTTCGGCCATGTTTTGAATGTGTATATGGTCTTTGTGAGATGGGAGCACATAAATGAACCTTTCTAATAATAAAAGAAGACTCTGCAAAAAGTGAGATCTCGTATTACATGAACCACTATTCATAATCATTGTACATGTACCGGTATTTCACATTTGCTTCAGATCTGTAAATATACATGTACAATATATATGCTCTGCACAGATGAAATCTTACAGTTTATGATTTCGAAGCAATGTTCGTGTAATCATGGTAACTGGTAGCAGGTAATTTCTGTTTTCAGGCTGCTTGAATATCACATACTTGGCCCACGACTATGGAATTTCTGTCACTTTCTCCATCGATGGCAAGATTGTGTACAAGTATGAAGTTTCTGGTATGTATATATATACATGTACATCATGCCACATAGAGGCAAACTACATGTATTTGTGCATGAATTCATGCATGTAGATGGTGTATCTCTAGATATATATGTAAATATATGTAAAACAATGATTATATATGTGTAAAGCAGAATTTCATCACTAAGAATCATAGACAAATACATTGCTGACACTCGTATGTAACAATATACCGGTTCCCTCATATGCATGTATAAATTTTTTTTTGTCATTACAGCTAGGAATCCTCCACCATTGTGCTTTGCACTGCCCGACTTGAAAGCCGAAGCGAGCCTTTGTCTCGATTTCTACAACTTGGAAGTGTCGGACAAAACATTCAGCGGATGTGCCAAGGTGGAAGCTGAACTTGTCCACATAAAAATCGGCGAGATTCATCTCGGATGTTTCAGTATTCCACTTGACGAATCCAGGCAGAATCATACTGCAAAGTTCAAGCTGTAGGCAGATTTTGTGATTTCAAATAGAAGTATAATTGGTTTGCGAGGTGCATGTTTCAAGCTGTAGGCAGATTTTGTGATTTCAAATAGAAGTATAATTGGTTTGCGAGGTGCGTGTTTCAAGCTGTAGGCAGATTTTGTGATTTCAAATAGAAGTATAATTGGTTTGCGAGGTGCGTGTTTCAAGCTGTAGGCAGATTTTGTGATTTCAAATAGAAGTATAATTGGTTTGCGAGGTGCGTGTTTCAAGCTGTAGGCAGATTTTGTGATTTCAAATAGAAGTATAATTGGTTTGCGAGGTGCATGTTTCAAGCTGTAGGCAGATTTTGTGATTTCAAATAGAAGTATAATTGCTTTGCGAGGTGCGTGTTTCAAGCTGTAGGCAGATTTTGTGATTTCAAATAGAAGTATAGTTGCTTTGGGAGGTGCGATGTTTCGCTCGTATGTGTCAGTAATATGTCGTGGTGTTTACGTGAATGCCCTTGAAAATGTATCTCGACAGTTATTTTTGTTGTACTTTGCTGTGTATACTGAGAACGAATATTTTGATACTCAGAGCGCTGTGTCCAAGTTGTGCAGTTTTGTGCAGCATCAATCAAATGTGGTGAAGACATGGATGAATTTATGTTTATAATGAATACTCATCTCTGTAACGAACAATATATTTTTCATGTACAATGTACAACAAAGTACAAAATATATTGAAGAGCTTGAGTTTGGCGGGAGCACAAAGAAATAAATCCATGCGATATTGGCCCGCTGTTACAAGTATGAGAAGAACAGTCAAAAGATTTATTTGCATTTAAACATGTATATTCGAGCATATATATGTGTCCTTGTACAATGTATTTTATATATATTTTATAAACTTTGTTTGATACCTTGTTTGCATTATATGTTATCGTACTCTACTTCGCATGTTTCTTTTGAATAAAATTTTATTCTGAAGTGAGACTCAGATGAAGTGCATCATGCATGTCTACAAATACATGTAATACATTCACATTAGGCTATTAATACATTAAATTAAAAATCAATGTAGTGTGCATTGTACATGTACGTACACATGCAAGGATACATGTAAATCAATCGTAATAATGCAACATAGTTATGGCCATTGATAGAAATACTATGTGTAATTATAAAATTAGCCCAAGGGCTAAGAAAGGTTACCGGACAATATATATTTTAGATATTAGCCTTTTGTCCAGTGACCTTGAAAATAAAGTCATTATTCAATTCAAGGCCATGAAAATATTCAACAAATATTTCACTTTTAGTATGTCCACAATTGATTCCTAAGCTGTAAAGTCGATAATAAGTGAGATATTAGCTATTATGTGATGTGACCTTGAAAATGAGGTCAAAGCTCAAGTCCAAGGTCATGAGAATATTCAGCATATATCATTTCCTCTATATTCGCAATTGATTCCTAAGCTGTAAATTCGAGAATAAGCGAGATATTAGCCATTTTGTTCTCTGACCTTGAAAATGGGGTCAAAGGTCAAATTCTAGATCACCAAAATATTCAGCATGCATCATTTCCTATATGTTCACTATGGACTCCCTAAGCTGTGAAGTCGATAATAAGCCGAGGTATATGCCAGCACTGGTGGATTTAGGGGGAGGGGGGGGGGGGGGGAAAGAGAGAGCAAGAAGCTATAGGAAATGTGGGTATGCACCTACATGTAATGAAATATAAGTGTAATTCTCCTCGTTTGATATTTTTAACCGAGGGGGGAGCGGGTGCAATAATTTCAACAACAAAATCTGTGACTCAGAAATATGTTAAGGTGCATTACAGCGTTACATATGCCTAACATTCATTGGTCAATAATTATGCAATTGAGTGTCATTAGCAATTAAGTTCTATGACATATAATATGTCAAGTGGCAATGAATAGTTTTGGGATAAATACATTTAAATACCAGCAATATTTATATGCATTTGTGGAATGAAAAATACTCAATCAGAGCCAGAGAGAGCTTAGAATCAACCACAGAACATGGATAGGTGGTAGCCGTGCAGGCTACCACCTATCCACCTCATTTTGCTCGGTCGCTGGACTCCTCTAACCAGCTTGCCACACCCCGCGCCCTCCCTCCAATTTTTAATAAATCTAGTCAGACACACTGACTTTATACATGTACTGAAATTGTCATTGAATATACAGAGGGGATATTTTTATTTATTTGTTTGTTTCTGACAGAGTTCTGTATAACTCTGGATATAACTCTGGATGTCGGCATAACTTTGAAGATAATTATATCTCATCTTCATTATTAAAAGATTGATCATCACCATGTCTGGTGCATAAGAACCTTAGAACAGCCTTAGAATGGTAGGACTATTAGACCTTCCTTTCTTTGAAAATCTATCCTTCATTTACAACAGAACTAAGCAGACTTCTAAAGTAAAATTCTACTTATTGATTTCACAAGGTACAGTTGTAAAATACACCTTAGAAACCATCTCAGGGACACTAAATTCCAAAAATTTCTCGGGGGTTTACGGCGCCCCCCGAACCCCCAGACCGCATAAGGCTTCCCTCGCTATGCTCGCTCAGACAATTTCAAGCTTACGTACAGTTCAGATGAGCACCCACCCTATTCAAAAATCCTGGATCCGCCCCTGTATGCCAGTTTGTGTTCTGACCTTGAAAATAAGGTGACTGACCTTGAAATTTAGGTCGAAGGTCAAATTCAAGGTCATGAAAATAATAACGAGATATCAGCCATAATGTACTAAAACCTTGGAATTCAGGTCAAAGGTCAAGTTCACGATCATGAGAATTGATTCCTAAGCTGTAAAGTTGAAAATGAGAGAGATATTAATCCATTTTGTGCTCTGACCTTGAAGATGAGTTCAAAGTCAAATTGAATGTCATCAAAATATTCGGCATATCTCTCTCTCTCTCTCTCTCTCTCTCTCTCTCTCTATATATATATATATATATATATATATATATATATATATATATATATATATATATATATATATATATATATATATATATATATATATAAAATATATATCTATCATTTCATATGTGTTCACAATTGATTTCTTAGCTTTGAAGTCGATAATAAGCAAGATATTAGCCATTTTGTGCTCTGACCTTAAAATAGAGATCAAAGGTCAAATTCAAGGTCACACGAATATTTAGCGTATATATCATTTCCTATAGGTCCATAATTGATTCCTAATCTCTAATATCAATATTAAGTGAGATATTAACAATAATGTGTCCCATTATAAAGCATAGGAGAATTTAACATGAGTAATTCCCATTTGGTTCAAGTTTGGGCCAAAATGGCCCAATTCGAGCGATTCAAGGGCAACGAAACTTATTCACATCACAGGAGTACATATGAGGAGTGTTATGCATCAATAAGAAAAAAGTTATTGAACAAATTTTGAGAAAGTCGCTGCCAGAGTCCAAAATTGGATGTTTTCCGTCAAAAATGGCCGCATTTTTTGAAAAACAATTGCGACAATAAAAAAAAAAACTATAAAATAACTCCTTCTCAAAATATTTTTTAGTAAAGATAAAAATTAGCCCAAGGGCTAAGAAAGGTTACCGGACAATATACATTTTAGATATTAGCCTTTTATCCAGTGACCTTGAAAATAAAGTCACTGATAAATTCGAGGCCATGAAATTTTCAACAAATATATCACTTCTAGTATGTCCACAATAAATTCCTAAGCTGTAAAGTCGATAATAAGTGAGACATTAGCCATTCTGTGATGTGACCTTGAAAATGAGGTCAAAGTTCAAGTTCAAGGTCATGAAAATATTCAGTATATATCATTCCTCTATATTCGCAATAGATTCCTATGCTGTAAATGTAAGTATCAATCTATTACCACCAATACAATCAGATTTTGTTGATGCCAATAAGAAACGTAAAATACTACATTTTGCAATAGAAACAAACAAAGCCCGACCAAATAGTTTATCCAAGGACACACTGGCGTCTTCAGGGGCAGACAATGTGTTAAATGTAGTTGTTTCTACTGTACACCAGATGGAATTAGTATACAACTGCCAACTGAGTCCCCCCAGCGAGACACGAAAACATGTGTTGAAGTCTCTCTTGCTTTCTCCACGAAAATATGCAGGAATAGCAAAAGAAATGGATAGCATATGCTGAAAATATCAAAGCCAATAACTGAAGGACTCTTTTGACAATAATAACATAGCTATGGAATAACACAACAGCGCATATGAACGAAAACTTGTTGGGACTTTTGTGAGAATTTTTGGATATTCAACAATTATCGCCCACGCACCCATAGTATGGTCACTGAAGCATAGCCGAGACGACCGACGCGCTCCGAAAACCACAGAGCAGGCCAGCGCTGTTTGTTTACCTGCCAGACGTATGGCGACAGATTTTACTCCAGTAAAGCATCGCAAGAGGAACCGCTCCAAAGTATCGCCACAGGTGAATACCCAAAACAAAATGGCTAGGTCAAACATAACCTTATCTGAAGATGCTCCTGCCTGGGCACATCTGATGTATAAAGGTCTATGTGACACGATTAATAATCTGTCAACAGACGTGTCAGAAACTGTAGAGAAGCTGTCGGATACAGTGGAAAAACAAAGATCCAAAATAAACCAACTCGAAGCGCAAAATGCATTGCAAGAACAACGAATTAATAAGCTAGAGCAAATACAGCGTGAAATTTTCGACAAATTGCTGGATCAGGAGATGTACTCCAAGAGAGAAAATCTTCTGATCCATGCACTCCCAGAAGTTGCCTGGGAGACTGAAGAACAGTGTGAAAAAAGTGTGAAAACCTTTATTAAAACACTCAAAGTAGATCCCGACAAACTGGACATAAAAAGAGTACATCGTATCGGGCCGTCTGCGAGCAGGAGTACCACCAAACCTCGAAGTATCATCATACGCTTCTCCAACTATCCAGACAGACAAGTAGTCTGGAAAGCCAGGCCAAAAACATATGACAGCACTTTCATCACACAACACCTCCCAGACGAGATTAGACAGAGAAGACGGGTATTGAACCCCGTGTTGCAGTTAGCTAAATCCAAAGCTGAATATAAAGACAATTGTTACATCAAAGGTGACAAGCTGATTATCAAAGGCATTGAATACACTGTCGACTCACTAAACAGCTTGCCAGATGACTTGAACCCAATAAACACTGCGACCAGAGCAGTTGACCACCATTTGTTCTTCTGGGGACGGAACTCTCCGCTGTCTAACCACCACCCATGTGAGTTCGTGGCCGGGGAATACACTTATAACTGCACCGAACAGTATTATTTCCACCAAAAGGCACAAGCAGCCGGAGACATGCGGTGTGCGAACGATATCATGGCAGCCGACAACCCAGCACGACAGAAACAAATCTCTCGACGCATCAAGATCAGCAATCCAGATCTATGGGACGACTCAGCAGCACTCAAGCACATGGAAGACGGGCTGACAGCAAAGTTCCAACAGAATCCAGACCTCCTACGTTACCTGATGCAGACAGCCGACGCAACACTCGTCGAAGCGTCTCCGTATGACACCTTCTGGGGCATCGGACTACCTCTCAGCGACAGCAACATCGGCGACACGACCACATGGAAGGGTTCCAATCACCTGGGAGAACTGCTAGTTAAGATCCGTGAAAAACTAAAAGACCAAATCGATTCGTAAAAAACCCTCACCCTCATAGCCCAGGGTCTAGAGTATGTACGCTTACAACAATCACTTTAAAACATGAAACACCTTATACACCCTCCTAATTTAAATTAAAATAAAGAAAAAAAAAAAAAAAAAAAAAAAAAAAAAAAAAAACATAGTTCCTACACAACATCTGTGAGACAATGTCCCAGATTACATATTTGTGTATGTATGTATATGTTATTTTTTTTGTATGGGTATATCAAATATATGTGCATGCATGTCTGGATGTATGTATGCATGTATATAGCCATATGTTTGTTTTGATAAATTACTGGTATTAGTTTTTATCTATGCATAGATATGCTGGTATAATGATATGTAGGAACAGATGTGGGTGTGTGTTTGTGAGGGTATATATAGATGCAGGTGTGTGCATAGGCAATGTACATGCCTATAGGTATAAATGTTGTAGAGTGGGTGTCATATATATGTGCGAGTATACGTATGAATGGTCGTATGTATGTATGTGTATGGAAAGTATGTGTGATACAAAAAAAAAATACATCAAGTGTATATCTTAAACCACATTCAAATGCTGTAGGCCTATATATAGTAAAATCTATGTACGTGCCTGGGTATACAAGTTGTAGAGTGAGAGTCGTATATATGTTGTAGAGTGAGTGTCTTATGTACGAATATATGTATGAATGGTCGTATGTATGTATGTGTATGGAAAGTATGTATGGTCTACACATACATCAAGTGTATTTTTTTTAAAAAAACGCATTCAAATGCCGTAGGCCTATATAGTAGTAATATTCTACATCACTGACGCACATCTGTCTAAATATATTCGTTAGACTATCAGACTATGGAGTTTATATGTTTTGTTGCAGAAATCAAAAGATATGAGGTGAAAGTGTATGGTATTAGATAATCTATAACGCACGCATATACATGAACATCACAAGAACAATTCGAAATAACACCCAGGACAATGAGAACATATGATGTAAAAATGTGTGGTATCAGCAGGAATGCAAGGCATGTATAGTATGCACGGAAATATGACTTGTATAATATAAGTATAAATATTTTGTACAACAATCAATACAACTGCATTTTACATCGACCGATAAAACCATGCAAAGGCGAAGGAGTATGATAATATTTTAGTATGCTTGTAATAATCAAAGTGCATCTTGCGAAAGTGTGTGCTTCGGAACGTGTACTACATGCTGATATTTACAGAACAATATGATCGTGTATGAAATAATTATATGTACAATAAGTATAAGTATATGTACAAGTGAGACTATCACAAACCGTGTGATCGATCGTGTATCAAAATGGAACTGACTGCATCACTAATATCTATGAAAAAATAAGCATGTTAAATTTGTTCTTCCTGAGTTGCGGTCATGAAGTTTGCACACGAAACGACCACATTTGTCAGTATCCGATAAACACGATAAGCTACAGAACCCACTTGGAGGAGGCGGTACCAATGTTGAGATGACCCGGGACATGTCACACGCAAATTGAACAGAGAATCCATTGAAAACAAAAGGTAACTACATACACGTGAATGACAGCGTGGGAACTCGGTCAGTGTGTCACAATTGAACTATTGATATTGCCTGCCACACAACTCAGAAAACAAATATGTAGACCGAAGATTGAGCACTGTACATTGTCCCTGTTACTGTGCTATTAACATAAACCACGGTGAGTGGTGTTGAGCCTTTCTCGTCCACAACTCATGAGTATTATCACACTGACCCCTTACCACACTGTGTCCCTCGCGTTACTTCTTGCAAACGGTGCCACGTGGCGTACAGGCCCTAGTCATGAAGCGCAATGTTTACAAACAAATATGGTCATGTGTCTCAACAGTTCACTGGCGATTTGTACCATAAAAAAAAAAAACTGTCGAACTGGGCATATGTAACAAAATTGTAGTACAGGGAAATCGGAGGTTCACAACACCTTTCGATTCCTTTTTTTTGTGTTTTTTGTGGAGAAACGAGCTACACACATGTACAATTGTATAGTAATTGATAATCATATATATATGTCGCATTTTTTCTGCAATATGCACTCGATGTACCGTCGCACATTAATGGTATTTTTCGCGAAATATGTGATGGAAGGCAAACATCATAATGGCTGAGCAATGCATGAAACTGTTCTCACTAAATGTACGGGGTATGCGATCCGACAAGAAAAAACGCAGAATGATCTTCGAAATGTTTAAATCAAAATATAAAGGGATTATCTTTTTGCAAGAAACGCACAGTACACCAGACGTCGAACAAACTTGGCGAAATGAATGGGAAGGTGACATGTTTTTCTCTCACGGTACGTCAAATAGTAGAGGTACGTTAATATTGCTGCCGCGCGCGATTGAAGGCAACAAATGTAAGATTATATCAGACCCTAAAGGGCGATACATTCTGTTGCAAGTAGAATATTTTGGAAATTATTTTACGCTTGTCAATGTGTATGCCCCAACGCAAACACACGAAAACGATCAAATATCGTTTCTCAACAGCATCAGGAGCAGACTTAGTGATATCGAAAATAATATTATAATAGGTGGGGACCTAAATGTCGTTCTGAACCCTGTAAAGGATAAAAAGGGCGGTGCTAATAATAATTCCAAACATGTAAAGTATCGAACAGAACTTCAAGCAATGATCGATACTTATGAGCTATGTGACATATGGCGTGTAAAAAATGAAGATAAATTTGCATACACATGGCACTGTAAGAAAAAGAAAATCTACACTAGGTTGGATTATTGGCTTATATCACAGGAATTGTCCAATATAGTATCACTCGTTGATATTTCTTCAAATATAATCTCCGATCACAACATGATACAAATGACTCTTGTAAATCCTAATGTTCAACACCGAGGCCCCTCTTATTGGAAATTTAATCTATCTCTATTAAAGGACGAAGATTATATCAAATGTATAAAAAAAGTAATAGAACAGGGAAGGAACAAATATTCCCTAGATGATAAAGGCCTATTATGGGAAATGATAAAAATGGATATCCGCTCAGCATCCATATCATATAGCTCCTTCCTGAAGCGTACCAGAAACAATCGAGAAAACGAGTTAGAAAATGAGTTGAAAAAACTACAGAATATTCTACCAGATTTAAGTCAACCAGAAGATGTAATAGATAGGCTGAACGTAATCAAAAACGAATTGCAAATTATCCAAGACAACAAAATTACTGGTATTATGATCAGGTCGAAAGCAAAATGGGTAGAAGAAGGAGAAAAAAACTCCTCGTATTTCCTAAATTTGGAAAAACGCAACTATGTAAATAAACATATAACGCAATTAAATATTGAAAACACTCTAACGAATGATCCTAAAAAAATCTTGAATGCTGAAATGGTCTTCTATAAGAAATTATACAGTGAAAATGAAACTGATATCCCATCAGCGCATGAAAAACGAATTATTCTAAAACGACTCCTCGATACAGGTAAACTCCAACAAATTACGGATGAAGAGAAAATAAATTGTGATTGTGAATTAACCCAAGATGAATGTAGTAAAGCCTTGAAAGAAATGAAAAATAACAAAACACCAGGCATCGATGGACTTCCTGCTGATTTCTATAAATTCTTCTGGAATGACATAAAAGATTTAGTCTTTAACTCTTTGAAATATGGTCTCACTAAGGGTGAATTGTCAATAAATCAAAAAATAGGAATAATATCCCTAATACCCAAGAAAGACAAAGATCGCACCTTGATTAAAAACTGGAGACCATTGAGCTTGTTAACCACTGATTATAAATTAATGGCAAAAATAATAGCCCTTCGTTTAGCTAAAACAATCGATAAAATTGTAAACACTGATCAAAATGCATACATTAAAGGCCGTTATATAGGCGAAAATATTAGAACTATCACAGATGTAATTGATTATTGTAACTTTAAGAAAATGTCCGCAATTATCCTATTGATCGACTTCGAAAAAGCGTTCGATACTGTTAATTGGGTATTCTTGCACAAAACTTTGGAAGCTTTAAACTTTGGACCTTTATTCATTAAATGGATCAAAATTCTTTATGCAAATATTAAAAGCACAGTAATGAACAATGGTTACTTTTCAGAATATTTTTCAATTGATAGAGGTGTACGACAGGGTTGCCCCGCTTCTGCTTTTTTATTCCTATTACTAGTAGAAATAATGGCAAGCAATATTCGACATGATAACAATATTAAAGGTATTCAACTAAAGAAAAAAGAAATAAAAATCAGTCAACTAGCAGATGACACTACTTTGTTCATACAGGATTATGATTCAATACCAAACGTCTTATTATTTCTGAAGAATTTTGAAAAATGTTCCGGATTAAAAACGAACATAGACAAAACTCAAGCGTATCTGATTGGAAAACACATGAGGTTCAAAGATAAATATGATATTAACTGGTGTAAAGGACCGATCAATACATTAGGCATCCATATTTGCGATAATGAAAACGATTCGTATATGATGAATTTTGCCCCCAAACTGAAAAAAATTAGAAATCTTTTGAATATTTGGAAAATGCGTAACCTGTCCCTGAAAGGAAAAATAGTTGTCATCAATGCATTAGCAGCTTCGATGTTGATATACCCGTTTACGGTATTAAGAACACCACAAAAAGTCATAAAGGAAATGGACAAACTGTTTTTTAATTTCATTTGGAACAGCAACACCAATAAAATATCAAAACTAACAATGATACAAAACATTCCTGATGGCGGACTGAAGATGATCGATTTAGAGAGCAAAATAAAATCCTTGAAAATAACGTGGCTCAAAAGAGCTGTTACATCTCCATCAGCGTCATGGAAGCTCATACTTGACGAATTTATTGGAGAAATAAGCTTTGATTACTTGATCAAATGCAGAGGGGCCCACAAGCTAGTTCAAAAGCTCCCCGAATTTTATGCTGAAATTTTGAGCGACCTCGATATAATAGCTGATGGAGAGGTAAGCGATAGTAAAACAATAATTCATGAAAATCTCTGGTACAACAGAAACGTCACATGTGATAATAGCACTATATTTTGGAAAAAATGGTATGATAATGGGATACGAAGTGTTGGTGACATTTTTTGTGCAGGTAAATTCCTAACAATGGCACAGATTAATTCTTTATATGGCGTTAGATGCAATTTTCTGCGATATAATCAAATAAAACATGCCGTCCAAAATTTGGTAAAAAGTATACCAAAAACAGAGAGTATATATAAAACAGAGAATGTGGAAACAGTTATGTATTTTGAATATAATGGCACAGTACATAACATATCTAAACTAACTTGTAAGGATATTTATTGGATGT
The DNA here is from genome assembly GCA_949152475.1 of Terebella lapidaria. NCBI lineage: Eukaryota > Metazoa > Annelida > Polychaeta > Terebellida > Terebellidae > Terebella > Terebella lapidaria. The sequence goes on from OX424562.1 coordinate 6,592,420, forward strand.
ATATCGGGAAAAAAACCCAAAATCACGTTCCCGTTTGTATCTCAAGTTGGGAAAAATGTAATGGGATAGTCTTGGAAAATTGGGCAGATATTTATAGCGCACCTTTTATATCATGCACGCAAACCTCAATTCAATCGTTTCAATACCGTGTAATCCATCGCGCTCTACCTTGTAGAAAATGGCTCTATACACGTGGAATTGGTGACTCAAACCTGTGCACATACAGCCAGTGCAACGGTGCATATATAGATGACATACAACATTTCTTAGTATCGTGCAAACCTGTTAAAATTTTCTGGAATTCTTTTTTTACTTGGTGGAATGCGATGGAAATTTTTGAACTGCCGTCAATCGAAGACGAATTAATAATGTTAGGACTGCCTTGTACATGTGCAGAATCTATATTTTTAAATTTTTGTCTAATATATGGAAAATATTATATATACAAATGTAAACGAAACAGCGACGCTATACTATTCACAACATATATACGATATTTGAAGGAAAAAATTTATCTTCAACAATTGATCAGCGAAAAAAAACAATGTGTAAAGAGAATCGAATGGGCAGAACTCTTAAGTAAAATGTAAATACCCTGTACTATCGTCATATATACTGCTCTGATATATATAATGCGAAAACTGCGAATTGCCTAAACTGTATCTGTACATGTAACATTTTTGTGCTTGCATTGCACTGTATTTTGTAGAAATAAAGCGTCATATAAAAAAAAAAAAAAAAAAAAAAAAAAAAAAAAAAAAAATAGTATACAACTGCCCAACAACCTAGGAAAATAATTTAGAAATCCGAATCTAACCCCATGGAATAGATACATGACAAGTACAAAAGTACCCAATCACAAGCCCGAAGGCTACTGAGTTGATAGTATCCTCGGGGACAGATTTAACGTCCGCCAGCAGTGACACCGACTCAGTGGTATAAATGTAAGTATCAATCTATTACCACCAATACAATCAAATTTTAATGATGCCAATAAGAAACGTAAAATACAACATTTTGCAATAGAAACAAAGCCCGACCAAATAGTTTATCCAAAGACACACTGGCGTCATCAGGGGCAGATGTAAAGATGATAATAAGCGACATATTAGCCATTTTGTTCTCTGACCTTGAAAATGAGATCAAAGGTCAAATTTTAGATCACCAAAATATTCAGCATACATCATTTCCTATATGTTCACTATGGACCCCTAAGCTGTAAATTTGATAATAAGCGAGATATAAGCCATTTTGTATTCTGACCTTGAAAATAAAATGACTAACCTTGAAATTTAGGTCAAGGGTCAAATTCAAGGTCACTAGAATATTCAGCATATATCATTTCCTATATGTTCACAATTGATTCCTAAGCTGCAAAGTCGCTAATAAGCAAGATATTGGCCATTTTGTCCCGTGACCTTGAAAATGAGGTCAAAGGTCAAATTCAAAGTCACAAGAATATTCAACATATATCATTTCCTATATGTTCACAATTGATTCCTAAGCCGTAAAGTCGATAATAAGCGAGATATTAGCAATTTTGTCCTGTGACCTTGGAAATGAGGTCAAAGGTCAAATTCAAGGTCACGAGAATATTCAGCATATATCATTTCCTATATGTTCACAATGGATTCCTAAGCTGTAAAGTCGATAATAAGCGAGATATTAGCCATTTTGTCCTGTGACCTTGAAAATGAGGTCAAAGGTCAAATTCAAAGTTACGAGAATATTCAGCATATATCATTTCCTATATGTTCACAATTGATTTCTAAGCTGTAAAGTCGATAATAAGCGAGATATTAGCCATTTTGTCCTGTGACCTTGAAAATGAGGTCAAAGGTCAAATTGAAGGTCACGAGAATATTCAGCATATACCATTTCTTATATGTCCACAATTGATTCCTAGTCTCTAATCTCAATATTAAGTGAGATATTAGGCTTAATGTGTCCCATTATAAAGCATAGGAAAATTCAACATGGGAAAGTCACATCTGGGCCGAGTTTGGGCCCAAAATGGCCCACTTCGAGTGATTCAAGCGCAACGAAATTTATACATGTCACAGAAGTACATATGAGGAGTGTTATGCATCAATAAGAAAAAAAGTTACTGAACAGATTTTGAGAAAACGACCATCAAAGTCCAAAATTAGCCATTTTCGACGAGAACGGCCGCTATGACCTTGAAACCAAGGTCAGAGGTCAAATTCAAGGTCACGAAAATATTCAGCATATATCATTTCCTATATGTCCACAATTGATTCCTAGTCTCTAATCTCAATATTAAGTGAGATATTAGGCATAATGTGTCCCATTATAAAGCATAGGAGAATTTAACATGGGAAAGTCCCATTTGGGCCGAGTTTGGGCCCAAAATGGCCCACTTCGAGCGATTCAAGGGCAACGAAATTTATACATGTCACAGGGGTACATATGAGGAGTGTTATGCATCAATAAGAAAAAAAGTTACTGAACAGATTTTGAGAAAATGACCGTCAAAGTCCAAAATTGCCCATTTTTCGACGAGAACGGCCGCCATTTTGAAAAAAAGGCGAAAATAAAAAAACTAAAAAATACCTCCCTCTGGAAATATTTTTAGGCATTTTTGTGCAAAATTTCAGAAAAATCCGATCGTAAACTTTAAAGATAAAATTGTTTACGGACGACGGACGACGGACGGACGGACGGACGACGGACGCAACGCCATGGCAATAGGTTATCGGACCATAGGTCCGGTAACCTAAAAATGCGAAAATCAAAAAACTAAAAAATACCTCCTTCTTGAATTATTTTTAAGTATTTTTGTGCAAAATTTCAGAAGAATTCCCCCGTAAGCAAAAAAGATAAAAATGTGGACGACGGACGACAGACGACGGAACCAACGCCATGCCAATAGGTTATCGGACCATGGGTCTGGTAACCTAAAAATGTGGACGACGACGACGACGACGGACGACGGACGCAATGCCATGCCAATAGGTTATCGGACCATAGGTCCGGTAACCTAAAAAAAATTAGGCCGAGGGCCAAAGATAGGTTACCGGACAATGTTTAATATTTTAGATGTTAGGCAGGTCAATGGTTAAATTCAAGGTCAAGAGAATATTCAGCATATATAATATTAAGCATATATCATGTCCACAGTTGATTGCTAAGCTGTAAATTCAATAATCAGAGAGATATATTAGCAATTTTTTGCTGTAGCCTTGAAAATGAAAGCAAAGGTCAAACTCAAGGTCATCAAAATATTCAGTGCATATCATTTTATGTGTCCACAATTGATTCCTAAGTCATACAGTCAATAGAGGAGCAAGATATGAGCCATTTTCTTCTGTGACCTTGAAAATGAGGTCAGAGGTCAAATTCAAGGTCACGAGAATATTCAGTATATATCATTTCCTATTTTTCCACAATTGATTCCTAAGCTGTAAAATCGATAATAAGTGAGATATTAGCCATTTTGTCCTGTGACCTTGAAAATGAAGTCAAAGGTCAAATTCAAGGTCATGACAATAATCTGCATATATCATTTCCTATATGTTCATAATTGATTCCTAAGCTGTAAAGTCGATAACAAGCGAGATATTAGCCATTTTGTCCTGTGACCTTGAAAATGAGGTCGAAGGTCAAATTCAAGGTCATCAGAATATTCAGTACATATCATTTCCTATATGTCCACAATTGATTCCTAAGCTGTAGAGTCGATAATAAGCGAGATATAAGCCATTTTGTGCTCTGACCTTGAAACTGAAGTCAGAGGTCAAATTCAAGGTCACGAGATATTCAGCATATATTATTTCCTATATGTCCACAATTGATTCCTAAGCTGTAGAGCCGATAATAAGCGAGATATAAGCCATTTTGTGCTCTGACCTTGAAACTGAGGTCAGGGGTCAAATTCAAGGTCACGAGAATATTCAGCATATATCATTTCCTATATGTCCACAATTGATTCCTAGTCTCTAATCTCAATATCAAGTGAGATATTAGGCATAATGCGTCCCATTATAAAGCATATAGGAGAATTTAACATGGGAAAGTCCCATTTGGTCCGAGTTTGGGCCAAAATGGCCCACTTCGAGCGTTTCAAGCGCAACGAAATTAATAGACATCATAGGAGTACATACGAGGAGTCTTATGTATCAAAAAGAAAAAAAGTTACTGAACAGATTTTGAGAAAATGGCCGCCAAAGTCCAAAATCAGGCATTTTTCGTCGAAAACGGCCGCCATTTTGAAAAAAATGCGAAAATCAGAAAACTAAAAAATACCTCCTTCTTGAATTATTTTTAAGTATTTTTGTGCAAAATCTCAGAAAAATTCGCCCGTAAACAAACAAGATAAAAATGTGGACGACGACGGACGACGACGGACGACGGACGCAACGCCATGCCAATAGGTTATCGGACCATAGGTCCGGTAAACTAAAAAATGTGGACGGACGACGTTGACGCCGACGCCGACGCCGACGACGGACACAACGCTATGCCAATAGCAACGCCATGCTAATAGGTTATGGGACCATAGGTGTAGACGGAAGATGAATGACGACCGACACAACGCCATGGTAATAGTTTGAGTAGGGTATCGGACCAAAGGCCGGTAAACTAATAAAACCAAAAGCTGGAAATTATGAGTCGCTTGAGTCGGACAGTGTCCGTGCGCGATTGATATGCATATGCATATACATTCAACGAATATGCAAAATCTTGCGACTACTCATCTGTCATTGAAGTACAGCATTTCACAGGAACATTGGTCCTGTAATTGTATACATGTTTTTCTCGACTAAAACTACACACTTGAAATCTTCATGAATAATCAGTACACATTTTTGTTCTCATTTTTTTCCTGTGTTAAAACATACTTTGAATTGTAAGTATTACTGCATAATTTGATTACTTTTGGCAGGTTCGCTGTATCAACTAGATGTTTTCGGTCACTAATTTTTGTGAGCATATATCCCGTAGATTCAAGTGGAATTAATTTAAGCCATGTAAAACAGCCATGTGAAACAGGTTATCTGCACCGGCTGGTCAGAATCACAAGCATTCGAAATGTATAGGGCTCTTAATCGATTAATATGTGGAACCCTGGGCAATGTTTATTCTCCATACACAATGCTATTACAGGTTACTATTGGTTATGCTTGAAGCCCACGGTGGGTCTTTGCTAGCAACTCGAGGTCAACTCCTTTCAAAGCACAAGAATCGTTACGGTAGAACGTACTGTAGAATTGCACCGTGGGCAAACAAAGGATATTTCGTTCAATGTATCTATATGTAGCCCATGCAAATAGCTCGGTATAATAATATTCACGACAATAACTAGGGCTATTATAAGTTCGGCGCATGTACATTAGCTCCACATATGTAGCTTTTAGTTCTAATAAATCGTGAAATACGTATGTATGCCAACTATAAGACACACAAATTTTAAGAGGACTATCGAGATTTAAAGATATATGTAATTATCCAAATTACTTTTGTGCTGCCCAATTGGCATTTGCCGTGAAGCCCATTTGAATGGTATATTATAATATTAATACAATTGGATCGAAGTAGCTACACAGCAAACTATACATGTAGACCTACGCCTAATCAATCAAGAATGTTTCGATATTGCTTGTCTTTGAGGTGTTTTTTCTTCATTTTTTTAATCAACTGGATTTAGTGAATAGGCTTATTATAGGCGAATTCGGTAAATGTATGTAATTCAGTGCATGCAACACCAAGTGAACTCCGTTTGACACTGCATGGTCATTATTGATTTAGCCAACAATAATATTTGTGTTTTGTTTTCCGTGATGACACCAGTGATAGGCTACAGGTATAAAGGTACATTAAGTCCCTCAATGATGCCATCTGCCATAGAGCAGGCCAGCACTGCACCGTTTACTCTCAGTGCTGTCAATGACGAAGAATTGGACGCGCTCACCCCGTGCGGCACCTGACCATGAATGTTGGCCTACATGTTTGTACATGTAGAACATGTAGAAGCAAGCCAGCAACCTCGCCGTATATAGAGCTTCACTCCAGTGGAGTCAACAAACGATCGAGCGTACAAGCCCCACACACAACAGCCGGCTTCAGTTGGAATGGAAAAAAAGGCGACCCCTTCTCTGTGGAAACTGTACAACAGAGATAGTCCTGGAGCCGTGTTCGTATTTCAGAGACCAACAACGAAAAAATGTCCACCGGAGAGGAACACTCTTTTCCGCAACGACCAAAAGTATCTCCTAGACGACTACTGCCTGGAAACCAAGGAGACCGACCTAGAACTCGAGTATAGAAGCGTCCGTGGTTTCCACATCCTCGCCCTCTTCCAGAACAAGGTGACGGTCTGCAGCAGTAAGTACAAGTACCCGCCCGATGCACTTCTTCAACATTGGGCCGACAAGCTACATGACGGAGAACCTGTCCACATCCAGGAGACTGGCCTACAGGACGACGAAGCCCCCCATTTCGTCTTCTTCCCAATTGAGAAACTCCCAAGGTATGCACACGCAGTGGATCCCGATGTCCTGTATGAGCTCAACTCCAAGCGGTTCATTGGTACGATCGACTGCCAGCAAGCGGCCATCTTGGTGCGACCTGAGTACCCGTGTGTGCTCAAGGTTTGTCGCTCCAGCGGGGGCCGAGGAACATGGATCATCCACAGCAAGGCTGAGTACCAGAAGCGCATGGCCACTATCGCCCGGATGATGCCCCACGCTGACGTCGTGCTGACCGAGTTTGTTCACAATGTGGTACATAACTACGCAACCCACGTGTACGTCAACAAGGAGGGAGATACCACGTGGATTGGCGCTGCAGAGCAAAAGATGACGCAGCAGGGTATTTGGGATGGTGTGGTCTATTACCATGACGACCAGCCCAAAATTCGTGAGGCGGTGATGCCAACGCTGAAGCCGGTCGTCCAGGCACTGCACAACAAGGGCTACTTCGGCTACCTGAATGTGGACGTCCTCATAGACGACAAGGGCAACAACTACGTTATCGACTTGAACCCACGCTGGGGCGGCTGTACAGTGGCCATCGTGGCCACACACATGCTGGCTGTCAAGGGCTACAAGGTGGCGATCATAGCGCTCGAGGTGCGACTGCAGGGTCCGCTTCCCAAGCTGCTGGAGGCCGTCGATCAGGTCAAGGGTGGTCAGGTGCTGGTCACGACTGCCTGTGGGTCCGAGACCTTGCTCTGTGAGCTGATGGTGTTCGCTCCGACACACGAGGGATGCGAGCACATCTTGAAGGAGCTTCAGGCCCGCTGTGGGTAGAGGAGAGACAGCAAGGCCGGCATGGGAATGCAGAGAAACCACAGCCACACCAGAGCCAATTGAGTCTGTTTAATCATGTGTTTATGATTTACCCTTTTATTCTAGGTGCACGATTGGAAGTATTACAGGGAGCTGACATTCGTGTACATGTAGATAATTTAGCTGTCTATTGTTAAGCTGTACATGTATATTATGACCAATTGGTGGCAAAAATATTATGCCTACGAAAATGTTTACTGCAAAATTAACTACGCCATACAAATTTATAGGTTTCAGGATTTTTTTCAGGTTTCTCAGGTTACATGTATATTCTCAACAATATTGGTGTACCACGAAATATGGATGTAGCATGATATCAAATCCAAAATATTGTTTACTGTCTTCCAAATGCTTTGTTTTCTAATTTAAAAGTTGTGGTCGTGTAGTGTTATTGTTCAATAATCATATATTTATTATATAATGTTTTAATATCTGCCGTAATGTATATTTCATTTTATACGTAGTTCTTACTTCACAATAATTTTAATTTAGATTTCGCCCACTAGGGCCACGTTTCTAACATACTTTCTCTGTTTCAGTTATATCCTCCGTCACTTCTAAATTTAAGGACGCTAATGCTCGTAGGATTAAAGTAGCCCATCTTGGAGACGGAAGATAGAACAGACAAGCCGTCGGACTACTACATGTACACTGTAGTAGGCGAGAAGATCAAATCGTGGATACTTGCTAATCGACTGATGTTTAAAAAACATCAAGACTTTTTCCAAGACTTTACTTGTTACCTGTACTCAGTGTTTGTTATGTTTAATTATTGGAAAAACAAATCATTACATATATTGTTATTGTTTAAGATATAAATTAGCTTGGCGTTTTTCCTATCGAACTATTCGTGATACATTTACTTGCACTTTATAAGGATAGCTATTATTAATCATTCCTGTGGTGAATATGGTTGGATAATCTACTCCATTGTTACCTGAATGATCAAAATGATTTTTTTTAATGTATCTTTGATATAATTATTAGATGTATATAAATAGTTACTATCCTACACGTGTTTTGGTTTATTCTCTAACATGTAACCTGCATTGAACGTGGATTCTAGAAAATATACGTGTGTGGTAGCCATTACAATGACTGGAATTAGCAAAATGGCCTAGGCATGTCAATTTACCAATACCGGTCATTGTTATTGCACTAATGTGTAGCAAATTGTCTTTTCTTCTTGGCTATTTGCAGCCATTGCTATAATCACGCACGAGTCACTGAACAGGTCTAATGTCTAAGCGTGTTGCTTAGCACGTCAGTTGTAGCATGTGAGACGGCAATTGAATAAGATTTTCGGTCAGTTCAGATATATAATGCTTATGCTTGGACGGCATGTCCCATTTTGGCTGAACGTCCTGGGGATTCGGGAGTAACTGTAGAGGCATGCAATCGACGCCACGGCGATGATCAGGTTGAATGTTCAGGTAATTATCGATGGAGTACATACACCACACAAAACAGGACACAACTGGAAATAAGTGCGTGTACTTCCTAATAAACGCGTCCATCCATAAATCTTATGATTCTACGATTACAACTACAACAACAACCCAGCCAGATCACGGACCGAGTCGTCCATGGTCAAGATCACCCCGGCACGGGTGACAGTGGTACAGCTATATGTACGTAGTTTTGTAGTTTGTTTGATATCTTGAGCCAGCATAGTAAAATCCCCATGTATGGTGGCACATGTAGGCTACAATTGGCATAACAAATAACCCTTTCAACTATTAGTTGATGACCTATTATAAATTGGTCTTAACACTGAAATGCATCGAATGCATCTTTAGGCCTTCGATGAATACATGTACTTGTCTCTGTAGCAAAAAATATGTTTCGTGTACAACAAAGTACAAAAAAATTTGAAAAGATCTTGAGTTCGGCGGGAGCACAAAAAAATAAATCCATGCGATATTGGCCCGCTGTTACAAATATGAGAAGAACAGTCAAAAGATTTATTTGCATTTAAACATGTATATCCGAGCATATATATGTGTCCTTGTACAATGTATTTTATATATATTTCATAAACTTTGTTTGATACCTTGTTTGTATTATATGTTATCATACTGTACTTTGCATGTTTCTTTTGAATAAAAATGTTATTCTGAAGAGAGACTCAGATGGAGTGCATCATGCATGTCTACAAATACATGTAATACATTCACATTAGGCTATTAATACATTAAATTAAAAATCAATGCGGTGTGCATTGTACATGTACGTACACATGCAAGGATACATGTAAATCAATCCTATTAATGCAACATAGTTATGGCCATTCATAGAAATACTATGTGTGATTATCAAATTAGCCCAAGTGCTAAGAAATGTTACCGGACAATATATATTTTAGATATTAGCCTTTTGTCCAGTGACATTGAAAATCACGTCATTATTCAATTCAAGGCCATGAAAATATTCAACAAATATATCACTTTTAGTATGTCCACGAGTGATTCCTAAGCTGTAAAGTCGATAATAAGTGAGATATTAGCTATTCTGTGATGTGACCTTGAAAATGAGGTCATAGCTCAAGTCCAAGGTCATGAGAATATTCAGCATATATCATTTCCTCTATATTCGCAATTGATTCCTAAGCTGTAAATTCGATAATTAGCGAGATATTAGCCATTTTGTTCTCTGACCTTGAAAATGGGGTCAAAGGTCAAATTCTAGATCACCAAAATATTCAGCATGCATCATTTCCTATATGTTCACTATGGACTCCTAAGCTGTAAAGTCGATAATAAGCGAGGTATATGCCAGCACTGGCGGATTTAGGGCGGGGGGGGGGGGTGCACCCGGCGCGCACCCCCCCCCCCCTATTGGGCCGTGAAAAAAGAGGAAAAAAAAAGAAAAAAGAGAGCAAGAAGCTATAGGAAATGTGGGTATGCACCTACATGTAAGGAAATATAAGTGTAATTCTCCTCGTTTGATATTTTTAACCGAGGGGGGAGGGGGCAGGATATAATTTCAACAAAAAAATCTGTGACTCAGGAATATGTTAAGGTGCATTACAGCGTTACATAGGCCTAACATTCGTTGGTCAATAATTATGCAATTGAGTGTCATTAGCAATTAAGTTCTATGACATATAATATGTAAAGTGGCAATGAATAGTTTTGGGATAAATACATTTAAATACCAGCAATATTTACATGCATGTGTGGAATGAAAAATACTCAATCAGAGCCAGAGAGAGAGCTTAAAATCAACCACAGAACATGAGAAAAGCTCTGGCTTCTGGGGCCTTTGAGCGGGCCCCAGACCCCACGCCGTGCAGGCTACCACCTATCCACCTCACTTTGCTCGGTCGCTGGACTCCTCTAACCAGCTTGCCACCCCCTGCGCCCTCCCTCCAATTTTTAATAAATCTAGTCAGACACACTTGACTTTATACTGAAACTGTCATTGAATATACAGAGGGGATATTTTAATTTTATTTATTTGTTTGTTTCTGACAGAGTTCTGTATAACTCTGGATATAACTCTGGATGTCGGCATAACTTGATGGAAATTTTTATAATCGAAACGTAAACTCACAATGCAAATATTTCTAGATGAAGAGCTCAATATGTGTGTGAAAAACTCCCAGACATTATATGGCTTAGCTATTTTACATATGAATAGCAGAAGTTTGGTTGCACACTTCAATGATATTGTGGACCATTTGCGAAATATTGATATTAAGTTTGACATCATTGCACTGACCGAAACCTGGTTAGTCCAGGATAAACATGATTTATCAGATTACAATATAGATGGCTATTGCTTATACAGTTGTCCTCGAATATCGAAAGGAGGTGGTGGGTTTGCTGTATATGTGAATGATGATTTTGTGCATGATGTGGTTAATAAAGTGTCTGATGATTGTATGGAATCATTGTTCATTGACATCAATGTCAATTACACAAAAAAGATTCGAATAGGTTGCTTATATAAGGCTCCAGATATTGATGTCAAGTTATTCAATGAACATTTGCAAACTATATTGGAGGAATCTAGAAATAAAACAATGTATATTTGTGGAGATTTCAATATAGATCTCTTAAAAAGTGAAAGTAATGTAAATAGTCAAAATTTTTTGAATCAGTTATATAGTTTTGGGTACTACCCTCTTATAAACATGCCAACTCGTATTACGAGTTCAACCATTTCACTTATCGACAACATTTTTACGAATGAGCTGGGTGTTCGTATGCAAAATGGTATCATGATAAATGACATATCAGATCACTTACCAGTGTTTTGTCTTGTGGATTATAAATGCCAGGTTAAACATGATAATAAGATTTGTAACAAATACCAGTTGGTCAGAAAAACTAATGAACAAAACTTGTCTACCTTTTCTGACAGATTGCTTCATGCAGATTGGCAAAATGTATGCAATATTAAAGATGTCAATGAATCCTATGACAATTTTATGACAATTTGCACAGATTCTTTTAATAATACATGCCCACTAGTTAAAGTTAAACACAAAAGGGAACATGAAAAACCATGGTTAACAAAAGGCTTGTTGAATGCTTGTAAGAAAAAAAACAATATGTACAAAACATTCATTAAACACAGAACTAAAGAAGCTGAATCAAAGTATAAACTATATAAAAACAAACTAACATCAATTCTAAGGAATTCTGAAAAACACTTCTACAATAATAAATTGCTAAAATATAAGAATTGCATTAAACATACATGGAAAATTTTGAATGACATTACTAAAAGGAAAAAGGGTAATATTATAGCTTCGAATGAATTCATCTCTGGAGAAAAAATTGTTTCTGATGACAAAAGCATCGCAAATGGTTTTGAAAACTTTTTCACCCAGGTTGGACCTTCATTGGCTAAAAAAATTAAGAAATGTCCAGATAAAACTTATGCCGATTATCTTGGTAATAGTATATCCGAATCTCTTTATTTGTATCCTGTTACTGAATGTGAAATCTTGAAAATTGTTGGCAATTTTAAGAATAAACACTCATGTGGTTATGATGGATTCAACATGGCTGTTGTCAAGAGAATAATCCCAAACATTCTGAAACCTTTATGTCATATTTGTAACCAATCATTCATATCAGGTGTTTTCCCTGATAAGATGAAAATTGCAAAAATAATCCCTCTATTCAAAAGTGGTGATAAAAAAGTGTTCTCGAACTACAGACCTGTGTCGTTACTCCCTCAATTCTCGAAAATTTTGGAAAAATTGTTTTACAATAGACTTGTCTCATTTGTGAAAACCAATAATCTAATGTATAATGGTCAGTATGGCTTCAGAGAAAATCACTCCACAACCCTAGCACTAATGGAATTGATTGAGCAAATAACATCCAACATAGATAAGAATTTGTGCACTGTTGGAGTTTTTATTGATTTGAAAAAGGCCTTCGATACTATTGATCATTCAATATTGGTAAAAAAAAAACTGTATCACTATGGTGTTAGAGGAGTAGCTTCTCTATGGGTACAAAACTATTTGTTCAATAGATCACAATATGTTGTCCACAACAATGTATCTTCAATTCTTTGTGGTGTTCCGCAAGGCTTAATTCTGGGACCTATACTGTTTCTTTTATATATTAATGACCTTGCAAATATCTCAGATAGACTTGGATTTATTTTATTTGCAGATGATACTAATGTGTTTTTTACAGATAAATCTATTATTGATGTTATCAGTGTACTCAATGATGAGTTAAAACATCTGACTTGTTGGTTTAAGGTAAACAAGTTATCACTGAATGTAAGCAAGACCAATTTTATGATCTTTGGTAATACACACAGCAAGGCTGATTGTACAATTCTCATTGATGATGTTAAAATAGAAAGGGTGCATGTAACAAAATTTCTTGGTGTACTTGTTGATGAAAAATTGTTGTGGAATGATCAAATTAACTCTGTTAGCCGAAGTATCTCGAAAAATATATCAGTATTGTATAGAGTTAAACATATCCTGACTGACAAGATCCTTTATACATTGTACTGCTCTCTTATTTTGCCCTACCTTAGTTATGCTTGTGAAATATGGGGTAATACATTTGAATCGAAATTAAAAAAACGTACTGTGTTGCAGAAAAGGGCCATGCGTATTGTTGGAAAAGTAGGGTATCATGATCACACTGATCCTTTATTCATGACATTTAAATGTCTTAAACTTAAAGATATAATAGATATGAAAACATTAATGGTTATTTTTCAAGCTAAAAATAATTGCCTCCCAACTAATGTTCAGGAGTTTTTTACTGTAACTCAGAATGTTCTTGAATATAATACACGATCTAGTGCAAAGGGAAATTTTGATGTTAAATATTGCAGAACAAAATTAAGATCCATGAATATCAGTGTAAGAGGTGTAAAATTATGGAATGACCTGGATGACATCATACGAGACAGCAAGACTCTCTCAATGTTCAAAAAACGTATCAAAAATAGATTTTTATCAAACTACGATTGTTAATCTAAAAAGAGGTATATCAATGTTACACACCAAAGTATTCATATATTGTCAATGCTCCCTTTTATCATGTTTTATTTATTTATTTTTTTTTATTTTTTTTTATTTTTATTTTTTTCAGTGTTGTTATAATTCCTGTTTTGGGGTCATGCAACTAATAAGCTCCAAGGTTCTAGCATTTCCCTTTTCACCTTTCATGTTTGTGATTCTGTACCACTATTGTCTGTATGAATGTATTATTGATTGGTGAAATAAATTCAATTCAATAAAATATCTGATGATTGTGACGGGGTATATCACGAGAGCTTCACTTCGGTGTTCAAGCGTGCCTATCTTGTTGTACGAGAAACGGGACGAGGAAATGACTTCCTGTCACTACTGCAGGCCATCGGCGATGGATCCTTATTGATCTCCAACACATTTCTCTACATATATTATTGGATATTGGAAATTTCTTGATGGCTGAGACTTTGAATAGCATCATATATAGTGATGTTACACTTGACTTCTGGTCCTTGGTTTACCGATGTGATATACTTACGTACCGGCCGTGAAATACACTTTCTGGAAGGACCAGTGAGCGTCAGCCTCTTGATTTCTAACCTTGCTGTCCATTCTTTTAAGATATATAGAATACTTGTGGACTCCTCTCCATCAATGATAAATTTTTTGGTCGCAACGGATAGTTGAATTGGTAACAATAAACAAAAGATAACAAAAACCTATCTATTCATAAATGGGCTGTATTTAATTACATAATCTTATTAAATTATTCACAACAAATCTGGGATGGAACAAAACGTGATCAACACATCAACTAACACATCATCGTCGGTATTCTGGGCTAGAGACTGGTACATTTTTTGTACAAGACAGAATTTGGAATAAAATCGAATAATTCAAACACATGTATGACAGGAATTATAAAACTTTGAACATTATAATATTATTGAAATCACTTTGAATATTATGTGAATCGCAAAAAAATATAAATATTATGTGAATCGTAGGCCTACACAATCACACAGTCAGTTATAATCGATGTATCACAAATCTACACATTTTCGATGCACTGTTTTAAACACTGATTGGCACATACCTGATCTTTCATTCTGCTGTTCATCGAAGATGAAATTGTAACCATGAATACGTAAAATGTAAGTGACTATTCGAAAAATTTAGCGCACCGAACTATATCGAATATATCTTCAATATACCGCACTGAGAAAAGCATGTTTCGATAATCATATACTTGCATGAATCTTGCAGAATGACATACTCATGTATTATTTGACAACATTGTATTGCTGTCTTGTTTGCACCCAATAAGTCTTTGCTATGAGAGGTGGTGGGTTGCATGGTTAAATATAAGCGTTCATGCAGGAAACGTCGCCACACAATACTCCCCTAGCCAATATCAGCAGATTCCGAAAATAAGCCGGGATTCAATCAAATCACGAAAATTTGATTGAATCCCGGCTTTAATACGATAACAGTGTATATATAATGCAGGTAGTATTTTCCAATGTGATGGAAACGGAAAATATATGCTCTTTTTACTCTATTATCCCACCAAGATAAAATTCATGTTCGAAACTACACACACTTTCCTAACGTGGTACCATAATCTTTTATGCGTGGTTCGGTAATCACAGGCCGCTCAGCTCTGCGTGGTACCGTAATCAAGCCGATTTCTTCTCCCTCAAATTACTCGCGACTGCCACTATAACATCTCTTGTAATTTATCCACAGTGTTCATGGTGTAACTCCCTCTTAGGAACCCCACAAATATTCGCGCATTTCTCATGCATATGCTATAAATCGCCGATAGAAGATCGAAGCATAACCTACCTTCCGCCATCTTTGATTAAGGTACCGCGCGGTACCTTAATCTGTGTAAGCACTGTGTTGAAGATGAGTTCAAAGTCAAATTGAAGGTCATCAAAATACTCGGCTTATCTATATATATATATATATATATATATATCATTTCCTATGTGTTCACAATTGATTCCTAAGCTTTGAAGTCGATAATAAGCAAGATATTAGCCATTTTGTGCTCTGACCTTAAAATAGAGATCAAAGGTCAAATTCAAGGTCACACGAATATTTAGCGTAAATATCATTTCCAATAGGTCCATAATTGATTCCTAATCTCTAATATCAATATTAAGTGAGATATTAACAATAATGTGTCCCATTATAAAGCATAGGAGAATTTAACATGAGAATAATTCCCATTTGGTTCAAGTTTGGGCCAAAATGGCCTAATTCGAGCGATTCAAGGGCAACGAAACTTATTCACATCACAGGAGTACATATGAGGAGTGTTATGCATCAATAAGAAAAAAGTTATTGAACATATTTTGAGAAAGTCGCTGCCAAAGTCCAAAATTGAATGTTTTCTGTCAAAAATGGCCGTCTTTTTTGAAAAAACAATTGCGACAATAAAAAAAACAAACTAAAAAATACCTCCTTCTCAAAATATTTTTTAGTAAAGATAAAGATGTGGACGGACGACGTTGACGCCGACGCCGACGACGGACACAACGCTATGTCAATAGCAATGCCATGCCAATAGGTTATCGGACCATAGGTGTAGACGGAAGACGAACGACGACCGACACAACGCCATGGCAATAGTTTGAGTAGGTTATCGGACCAAAGTCCGGTAAACTAATAAAACCAAAAGCTGGAAATTATGAGGCGCTTGAGTTGGACAGTGTCCGTGACGATTGATATGCATATGCATATACATTCAACGAATATGCAAAATCTTGCGACTACTCATCTGTCATTGAAGTACAGCATTTCACAGGAACATTGGTCCTGTAATTGTATACATGTTTTTCTCGACTAAAACTACACACTTGAAATCTTCATGAATCATCAGTACACATTTTTGTTCACAATTCTTTCCTGTGTTAAAACATACTTTGAATTGTAAGTATTACTGCATAATTTGATTACGTTTGGCAGGTTCGCTGTATCAACTAGATGTTTTCGGTCACTAATTTTTGTGAGCATATATCGCGTAGATTCAAGTGGAATTAATTTAAGCCATGTAAAACAGCCATGTGAAACAGGTTATCTGTATGGAGCGTTTTTAGGGTCAATATTCATTGACATGCATTGTAGATTTTCTTGTTGTGAATGATTGTTTCCACCGCAAAATTCTTTATTCCACATTACTATTTCTAAACTTTCTGTGTCGAATTTACATATTCTTACTGCATAGTTCTAACTTCGATCTCCTTGTTGTTTGCTTCCAAGTTCTCACTGGTACTTTCTCAATGCTTAATTCATCATGTCAAATTCTAACACCTTTGTCCATGCAAACTATCAAAAACAAATCGCATCTGGCACAATGCATAATAGAACTTAGCACATTGCATTTAGAATATAGCATATCGCATGATGAACAACACACAACGAACGAAGCACTCGGCGGTTAGCGCCGCCTGTCGTCATAATGATACAGTAGTAATTGTTGTGGACAAAATTACTACTGCAACATTATGACGACAGGAGGCGCTAGCCGCACGTAGCCACATGATGTATGAGAAACTAAGACCTCCCTTATCATTGGTCACGTGTTTGGCGCGACCAACAGGTGCCACACTCATACAGCTGAGTACAGATCCCAATGAATTCCCGCACCTCGCCCTGTAAACAGAAGAATAGTGAGTCTAGTGAGAGATGATTAATATGAGCCTAATAATATGATTTCTATGCTCATTAAAATCAATTTTCGATGTGACGTCATGAATACTCATTATAATATAATACACTTTTGCTAATTAGGTGCAAATATTATCATGACATAGGACTAAAATTAACATACACAAAATGGTCATAACTTGAGATCGAACAGTGATAATTGAGATGTGAAAAAAAATTCTCAGGAAACTGGTGGCAATCTTTTTCAAGGCTAAATATGATGATCTCTCCGATCATAATTTCTTCATGCCGGTAATTTGGCACGATTCCAACTCGTGACAGTACAGTAGATACACTAGTACCAGGGGCGTATCTAGAAATCCCAGAAAGGGGGGGGGGCACAAGAACTAAATTGAATGTTTGGTCCTCGCGAAACGAAGCCCAAGCGGCGGGGGTCTGAGGCCTGCTCAAGGGCTCCAGAAGCCAAATGCTTTTTGGCGTTTGCTGGTGCATTCTAGCCCTATTTTGGGTATTTGGGTACAGCCAGTTTTGTAATCAAGTATTTATACTGTACACTGGTATGCATTCAGTTGTAATTTGACATAAACCATAAAATCTATGCATGTGAAAATTCAACTAATTTTCATAGATAAGTGATCAAAGGGCGATTATAAATTGTATGTGAAGTTCTTCCAACATAAGTCAGAGAATACAATATGTTGTTTCGTATGTATACAGATATATTGACATGTATATCTATTTGGCAATAATGGTGGCACTTTTTAGTAATATATAAAATGCAAGTGTTTGTTCCACACTAAACATGTTAAAACGTGTTTTTGTATTTTCCGCCAAATTGAGTATTCGAAATACATGAAACTAAGAGCGGTACAGTGATTCCAGGGGCGGAACCAGGATTTAGAAAGAGGGGGTCCAACATTATACGGCGTGGGGTCTGGGGCCCGCTCAAGGGCTCCAGAATCCAGATCATTTTTTATGTCCTATGGTAGCTTCCTGGTATCTCCTGGGTATAAATCCCACTTCTTGCCTGTCCGGTGGGGTTTCTGGGGCCACTCAAGAGACCCTAAAGCCAGTGCTTTTTTATGATAAATGCAAGGAATAGACGAAACGAACCCATCTCGGCTGGGAATCTGGGGCCTCCTGAAGGGCTCAGAAGTCAGAGCCTTTTTATGTTCTGAATTAATATTGTGCCCTATCCTGGGAATAATTGCACTTAAAAATTCATCGATCACTATTTCTTGAAAAGTTTGTAAAAAAAACTGTAGGAGGGAAGCAGCACATTTGGGCCAGGGGTCTGGGGCCCGCTGAAGGGTCCCACAAGGCTGCCACATGCAGACTGGTGATTCAAGAGCAATGAAACTTGCCATTGATGTACATGAGGGAGATTTCTTGAAACAAAAGCTCAAACAGCTCAGGCAGTTTTCGAGAAAAAGACCATATATAAAAGTAAAAAAATAGCAACTTTTCACTAAAAAAATGGCCGCCAAATCGGCAAAAACGATTGGAAAAAAAAAACGAAAACAAAATGTCTCAGGGTATTAGCCCAAGGAATGTTTCAGTAAATTCTCAAAAAGAATCCATCAAGGCAAAAAAAAAAAAGTTATTTGCCGGACGGACGACGGACGAACGTACCAATTGTTTAGGTTAAAGGGCTTTCACCATGTTAAATTTCCTCTCACGTGTGAGCCCCTTATCCCCAAATTAATCCCCTAAATACACGTCTGCTCATAAAAAGTGGGTTGGGCTATTTTCAGCTTTTTCAAGCCCCTAAACCCCGGGAAGTTTTCCCGGACGGACGACGGACGAAAAAACCACGCCAATAACTTATCGGGCCATGGGCCGGTAAGCTAAAAATACAGCACCGGACCAGCGGTCCATCAAACCAAGGTCTTTCCTTCATTCGGGAGTCTTCAGTTTCTCATTCACAATGTGGCAACTCGACCCGCAGCGCCGTCTGTCGTCATAATAGTGCAGTAGTAATTTTGACACATGAAATGCTTCATTCGTTGTGCTTTGTTCTTCGTGCGATGTGCTTTATTCTAAATGAAATGTGCTAAGTTTCATATGCATTGTGCCAGATGCTATTTGTTTTTTATTAGTTTGCATGAACAAAGGTGTTAGAATTTGGCATGATGAATCAAGGCTTGAGAAAGTACTAGTGAGAACTGGGAAATAAGCAGCAAAATTAAGGAGATGGAATTTAGAACTATGCAGTAAGAATATGTAAATTCGACACAGAAAGTTTAGAAATAGTAATGTGGAATAAAGAATTTTGCGATTGAAATAATCAATCACAACAAGAAAATCTACAATGCATGTCAATGAATATTGACCCTAAAAACGCTCCATATATCTGCACCGGCTGGTCAGAATCACAGGCATTCGAAATGTATAGGGCTCTTAATCGATTAATTTCCATACACAATGTTAGTACAGGTTACTATTGGTTATGCTTGAAGCCCACGGTGGGTCTTTGCTAGCAACTCGAGGTCAATTCCTTTCAAAGCACATGAATCGTTACGGTAGAACGTACTGTAGAATTGCACCGTGGGCAAACAAAGGATATTTCGTTCAATGTATCTATATGTAGCCCATGCAAATAGCTCGGTATAATAATATTCACGACAATAACTAGGGCTATTATAAGTTCGGCGCATGTACATTAGCTCCACATATGTAGCTTTTAGTTCTAATAAATCGTGAAATACGTATGTATGCCAACTATAAGACACACAAATTTTAAGAGGGCTATCGAGATTTAAAGATATATGTAATTATAATATTAATACAATTGGATCGATATAAGTAGCTACACAGCAAACTATACATGTAGACCTACGCCTAATCAATCAAGAATGTTTCGATATTGCTTGTCTTTGAGGTGTTTTTTCTTCATTTTTTTTAATCAACTGGGTTTAGGCGAATTCGGTAAATGTATATTTATTGTATGCAACACCAAGTGAACTCTGTTTGACACTGCATGGACATTCTTGATTTAGCCAAACAATGATATTTGTGTTCTGTTTTCCGTGATGACACCAGTGATAGGCTACAGGTATAAAGGTACATCGAGTACCTCAATGATGCTATCTGCCATAGAACCGGCCAGCACTGCACCGTTTTCTCCCAGTGATATCGATCTGTCGATGACGAAGAATTGGACGCACTACGACCGCACTCACCCCGCGCGGCACCTGACCAAGAATGTTGACCTACATGTGCGTATATGTAGAAGCAAGCCAGCAGCCTCGCCGTATATAGAGCTTCACTCCAGTCGAGTCAACAAACGATCGAACGAGCGCCAGTTAGTGAGGTAGTACAGCAGGTTTGTAATAAGTTATTTGTTGTCAGGAATAGAGAAGAATCTCGTACAAGCCCCACACACAACAGCCGGCTTCAGTTGGAATGGAAAAAAAGGCGACCCATTCTCTATGGAAGCTGTACAACAGAGATAGTCCTGGAGCCGTGTTCGTATTTCAGAGACCAACAACGAAAAAATGTCCACCGGAGAGGAACACTCTTTTCTGTAACGACCAAAAGTATCTCCTAGACGACTACTGCCTGGAAACCAAGGAGACCGACCTAGAACTCGAGTATAGAAGCGTACGTGGTTTCCACATCCTCGCCCTCTTCCAGAACAAGGTGACGGTCTGCAGCAGTAAGTACAAGTACCCGCCCGAGGCACTTCTTCAACACTGGGCCGACAAGCTACACGACGGAGAACCTGTACACGTCCAGGAGACTGGCCTACAGGACGACGACGCCCCCCATTTCGTCTACTTCCCAATCGAGAAGCTCCCCAAGTATGCACACGCAGTGGATCCCGATGTCCTGTATGAGCTCAACTCCAAGCGGTTCATCGGCACGATCAACTGCCAGCAGGCGGCCATCTTGGAGCGACCCCAGTACCCATGTGTGCTCAAGGTTTGTCGTTCCGACATGGGTCAAGGAACGTGGATCATCCACAGCAAGGCTGAGTACCAGAAGCGCATGGCCGCTATCGCCCGGATGATGCCCCACGCCGACGTCGTGCTGACCGAGTTTGTTCACAATGTGGTACATAACTACGCAACCCACGTGTACGTCAACAAGGATGGTGACGCCACGTGGATTGGCGCTGCAGAGCAGAAGATGACGCAGCAGGGTATTTGGGATGGCGTGATCTATTACCATGACGACCAGCCGAAAATTCGTGAGGCGGTGATGCCGACTATGAAGCCGGTCGTCCAGGCACTGCACAACAAGGGCTACTTCGGCTACCTGAGTGTGGACGTCCTCATAGACGACAAGGGCAACAACTACATCATCGACTTGAACCCACGCTGGGGCGGCTGTACAGTGGCTATCGTGGCCACACAAAAGCTGGCTGCCAAGGGCTACAAGGTGGCGATCATAGCGCTCAAGGTGCGACTGCAGGGTCCGCTCCCCAAGCTGCTAGAGGCCGTCGATCAG
Organism: Terebella lapidaria; assembly: GCA_949152475.1. NCBI lineage: Eukaryota > Metazoa > Annelida > Polychaeta > Terebellida > Terebellidae > Terebella > Terebella lapidaria. The sequence goes on from OX424562.1 coordinate 6,614,326, forward strand.
GTCAAGGGCGGTCAGGTGCTGGTCACGACTGCCTGTGGGTCCGAGACCTTGCTCTGCGAGCTGATGGTGTTCGCTCCGACACACGAGGGTTGCCAGCACATCTTGAAGGAGCTTCAGGCCCGCTGCGGGTAGAGGGAAGATAGCAAGGCCGGCCTGGGAATGCAGAGAAGCCGCAGCCACACCAGAGCCAATTGAATCTGTTTAATCATGTGTTTATGATTTACCCTTTTATTGTAGGTGCACGATTGGAAGTATTACAGGGAGCTGACATACATGTACATGTAGATAACTTAGCTGTCTATTGTTAAGCTGTATATTATGACCAATTTGTGGCAAAAATATTATGCATACGAAAATGTTTACTGCAAAATTAACTACGCCATACAAATTTATAGGTTTCAGGATTTTTTTTCAGGTTTTTTGCAGGTTACATGTATATTCTCAATAATATTGGTGTACCACGAAATATGGATGTAGCATGATATCAAATCCAAAATATTGTTTACTGTCTTCCAAATGCTTTGTTTTCTAATTTAAAAGTTGTGGTCGTGTAGTGTTATTGTTCAATAATCATATATTTATTATATAATGTTTTAATATCTGCCGTAATGTATATTTCATTTTATACGTAGTTCTTACTTAACAATAATTTTATTGTAGATTTCGCCCACTAGGGCCACGCTTCTAACATACTTTCTCTGTTTCAGTTATATCCTCCGTCACTTCTAAATTTAAGGACGCTAATGCTTGTAGGATTAAAGTAGCCCATCTTGGAAACGGAAGATAGAACAGACAAGCCGTCGTACTACTACAAGTACACTGTAGTAGGCGAGAAGATCAAATCGTGGATACTTGTGAATCGCCTGATGTTTGAAAAAAAAAACATTTATCCAAGACTTTACTTGTTACCTGTACTCAGTGTTTGTTATGTTTAATTATTGGAAAATCAAATCATTACATATATTGTTATTGTTTAAGATATAAATTAGCTTGGCGTTTTTCCTATCGAACTATTCGTAAACCATTTACTTGCACTTTATAAGGATAGCTATTATTAATCATTCCTGTGGTGAATATGGTTGGATAATTTACTCCATTGTTACCTGAATGATCAAAATATTTTTTTTTATGTATCTTTGATATAATTATTAGATGTAAATAAATAGCTACTATCCTACACCTGTTTTGGTTTATTCTCCATACATCAGCCTGCATTGAACGTGGATTCAAGAAAATATACGTGTGTAGTAGCCATTACAATGACTGGAATTAGCAAACTGGCCTGGGCATGTCAATTTACCAATACCAGTCATTGTTGTGGCCAATTGTCTTTTCTTCTTGGCTATTTGCAGCCATTGCTATAATCACGCACGAGTCACTGAACAGGTCTAATGTCTAGGCGTGTTGCTTATTACGTCAGTTGTAGCATGTGAGACGGCAATTAAAGTGGGATTTTCGGTCAGTTCAGATATATAATGCTTATGCTTGGACGGCATGTCCTATTTTGTCTGAACGTCCTGGAGATTCGGGAGCAATCGACGCCACGGCGATGATCATGTTGAGTGTTCAGGGATTTATCGATGGAGTACATACACCACACAAAACAGGACACAACTGGAAATAAGTGTATGCACTTCCTAATAAACGCGTACATCCATAAATCTTATGATTCTACGATTACAACTACAGCAACAACCCAGTCAGATCACGGACCGAGTCGTCCATGGTCAAGGTCATCCCGGCAGGGGGGGGGGGGGGGCAGTTATATAGCTATATGTAGTTTTGTAGGTTTGGAATCCTGAGCCAGGATAGTAAAATCCCCATGTATGGTGCAGTATTTCAGAAAGATTCGATCGTAAAATTAAGATAAAAATGTGGACGGAAGACGACGGACGCAATGCCATGGCGATAGGTTATCCGACCAAAAGCCATGGCAGTAACCAAATAAAAGCTGGAAATTATGAGTCGCTCTGAGTTGGACAGACAGCTAATTATACAGTGCTAAATGTCCGTGACGATTGATATGCACATAATAATATACATTTAACGAACATACAAAATCAAGTCTGTGACATTCATCTGTCGTTGAAATACAGCATTGCACAGGACCATTGGTCCTGTAATTGTATACATGTATACCACCTTGACTATATTCTTGAAATCTTTATAAATCATCATAACGCATTTTTGTTCGTTTTTCTTTTTTTAGGTTACCGGACCTATGGTCCGATAACCTATTGCCGTCACGTTGCGTCCGTCCGTCCGTATAGCCGGACTAACGGAACGGAGTTGGGGGCCTGGGAAAAGCTGAAAACGGCCCCTAACCATGGTTTAGGCCAACAGTTAGATTTTAGGGGCCAGTTTTGCAATTTTAGGGGCCAGTCGAGATAGGAAATTTAACATGGGAAAGGCCCGTAAGTCCGTTCCGTCTGCCCGTCCGTCCGTCCGTCCGTCCACATTTTTATCTTTAAAGTGTACGGTCCAATCCTTCTGTACATTTTGGAAAAGATACCTTAAAATAAGAGGGAGGTATTTTTTATTTTTCAGTTTTCTCAAAATGGCGGCCGTTTTCATCGAAAAATGCTCGATTTTGAACTTTGGCGGCCATTTTCTCAAAAACTGTCTGATCAGTTTTGAGATTTGTGTTTAAAAACATTCCTCTTATTGTCTCCGCTGCGGGGAGACTTCTCAAACGCTCTCTGAGATACCCATGGGGGGAAATACTCGAAATGAAAATACTTTGAACGTGTGTTCTACAGAGCTCAACGTAAATAATTCAGTTAATTAATATATTCTGACGAATATTTTCGTTGAAGGGTGCAATTTTTCCTTCACTATCGCCAATTTACGTGAACATTAGCGTCTCGGCTGGATTTGAGAATAAATACATAACTACGGTGTGCATTCAGTCAACCGTGTATCACTTTTGTCCATACTGTCGAGTCATCGCTCACTTCTCACGCTTATTCTTCATGTCAGTGCCAAATTCTCCTTGTTTTGGAGCAGTAAAACTAGCACATTTGTTACGTTCCATTTCCTGACTGCATCTTCACTTCTAACAATCACACGCATTTATTTTTCGCTGTCCCTCAAAGAGCTAATTTTTCACTCGCAAAGTGCGGAAGATTGATTACCGTGGTATTTATCGTTGGCAATGTGTAAAAGTCGGAATGGGTTCCGAGTTCAACACCACCGTCTTCGACATTGATATTTCAGTGCTTATAAATATTCCGACCGTACTCAAATTTATTGGACACTTCTCACATGGCATCTATATTGTCACATATTTGTACACTATTGACCGAAAACAACTTTATGAATATATCGAATTTTAGGCCAAATAGAAAACGGTGCTGAATTTTATGAACACCTTGCTATTTTTTTGAAAGGCGTACTCGATCAGGGACTCGATTTTTTTATGAGTGTACTCGATCAGTGTTCATGCGAACTATACGGTATCAATTGCTTTCACATCGGTATATTCGTCCGGCATGGACATCGTAGGCCTATATAATATGCGCACGGAAATAAATTGAACAGTTCTAGAAATGATCGCGCTATTGACTTCTGTCATCCGGGGAGATCTGGTGCTTTGCACCAGGTATGATTCTTGTATACCTTTGTGACGTGTATAAGTTTTGTCGCCCTTGAATCGTCGATCTCCGTGTGGCGGCCATTTTGAATTTTTGACGGGTCGACGAAAAAAAAAATTCGCCCTAAATCGCATTACTATCCATTTTGGGCCATTTCCAGGCAAAAAAAAAATTTCACCCTTTGAAAGAAAATTTCGGCACTTTTTTCCTTCATAATGGGAGCTGCCTGGACTGTACTCATAGAACACTTGAGGATAGAGCTTAGAAAATGGCACTTTCAAAAGGGAAGTCATATATTGTGACTTGTGTGGTGACCTTGAATTCGACCTTGGATGACCTTGAGAGGTCAAAGCAGCCATTTTTGGGTCGAAAAATGCCCAAATTTGCACCTTGTCTGTATTTTCTCGAAAACTGTCCGATCACTTTTGAGATATTTGTTTCAAAACATGCTAATTGATGTCCTTGACATTGTTTATAAAGATGGAGTGCCTTGAATCGATCGATAGGTCCAAAATTATGGCTCAAATGGCCCAAAAAGGCCCAAAATTCAGTTTTTAGCTGTTTTCTCGAAAACTGCCTGATCGGTTTTCAGATTTTTGTTTCAAACCATGCTGATTGGGGTCCTTGACATTGTTTATAAAGATGGAGTGCCTTGAATCGATCGATAGGCCCAAACTTATGGCCCAAAAAGGCTCAAAATTTAGTTTTTGGTTGTTTTCTCAAAAACTATCTGATCAGTTTTGAAATTTTTGTTTCAAAACATTCTAATTGGGGTCCTTGACATTGTTTATAAAGAGAAGTACCTTGAGTTGCTGAAAAGCCCAATCTGTGGGCAGGAGAGGCCTAAACAGGCCGAAATTTACAAATTGCCATATACATGATATAGGGCAAAATGCTTGTACATAGGGCTTAGATTTGTATTATAAGCATATAGAAAGCCATATAGGGTGCATCTTTTTGTGACCTTGGGGTTGACCTCAGATGTCCTTGGAGGCTGAATCTCAAGGTCACGGGGACATGAAATGTGTATATTGGCCTATATAGGCAAAATGCTTGTAGATAGGTTATGTTTATATTATGAGCATTTAGGAAGTCTTTTGGTGACCTTGTTTCTGACCTCAGATGACCTGGAGTATTAAATCTCAATGGCAGATCTAACATGAAATGTGTAAATTGGCTTGTGGGGCTAAAACAATTGCACATACAAGTTAGGATTGCATTATTAGCATATAATCAGAAGAGCAGAAGGTCACCATCTTTTGGTGACCTAAAGGGACGTCAGCCGTAAAGGCTTAATCTCAAGGTCATGCCTGACCTGAAATCTGTAAATTGGACTTTACGAACAAAAAATACTTGTAGATAGACATTATATTTGTATTATGAATATATGTTGTATACAAAATTATATACAGCACACCTAATGGTGACATTGACGTATGTACAGAAAGATGACCTTGATTGATAAATCTGAATGTCATATCTCACCTGTGGTGCTCGAACCAAAATTGTCCGGTAACCTATCTTAACCCTTGGGCTAATTTTGTGTGTGTTAAAACAGACTTTAAATTGTAAGTAATACCGCATAATTTCATTAATTTTGGCAGGTTTGCTGTATCAACTAGACGTTTCTGGTCACTAAGGCCATCGTTTTTTAAATTAATTGGTTTACGAAAAACAAATTGCTAAAAATTTACAGTCGGTCGGTAGGGTGAATAAAAATAAATGTTGCTGAAAATATGTAGTCGGTTGGGTAAAAAAAATACAAACCAATTTTGAATAACGTTTGACGCTGTGTAACGTTTGACGCTACCTATATAGGGCGCAAGCACCCCGCATCTAGGCAGGATCATGGTGGGTGTCGTAAAAACTTAGCTTCAACCAGGTAGTTGTCCTCCAAACGAGCCCGGCTCGATATATAACATCAGATATTACATCATCATTAGAGCCATGAGAGTAGCTTCTGGAACGTGGACGTATTGCTGGCTGGCTTCGCTGACGGGGTAGAACCCTGGACAGCCTGACGGTCTGCCAGAGCCCGTACTTACCATCCCAGGGGGAGAAACTACCAATACATGGGAGCGTGAGCTCCCGGATCAAAGTAGCCCCCCTCCTGGGCCCCGGTTAAAATTGTCCCTGCTTTCCGGACGGACCCTCTAGCCAGACAAAGGGGACGAGGAACACATTGCCCACTGTGCCCACCGTCGTCCTCTCGCCTTGACAGCTCTTAGACAAATCAAACAAAGCAAGACGGGCTGCTAGCAGCACACGAGACCGAAGGTGTGACGTCAAAGCCACTGAAACAGAGTAGTGGAGAAACACGACCTTGATTCGAACGTGAAGCAGCCAAAACAGATATGGTATACAGAGAAGGCCAAAACTCCTATCACAATCTTTGAGCACAATCGCCACATAAGTTCAATATTATACATGTACATGCTCGAGTGCTCCTACTTCCGCCCTGTTGAATTCCTTGTACAATATTACTAAACTGGCTTGTTATTTTGTAGTGGGACACCACCATGATGTGTTATTATATATGTAGCAGTGGCACCAAATAAGAGACGGGCACTGAGTTTTTAATATTTTATTGATATCAAACCATAAGACCACAGGGAAGCTGTGATATATAATGACATATGATATAATACAAGTGTGACGGAATAGCGAGTTCTTCGGGCGGCTATTACGCCCGCTGATCGGACAGTCCGATGTATGTCGTGCGTTTTACCACAACACAGAAGTCCGACGTGATGTTTCACAATAATCCGATTTATTGGGATGAATTTGGTCCGATGATCGATCACGGTCACTCACTCAAGTACACGTAATCCCAAAATAGTCCAAAGTATTAGATATAGTCCGATATTAACTCTTCTTATTGGAATCTTCTATAATGTACCTCTCTAATTTAATAAACGTCTTCTCTCTTCAACATCTATATTCAAATTCTTCAATACCAACTGCTAGTGTGTGGGAAAGCGCGGGGCTAAGTCAGGATGTGGGTGTGGGTTTTCCCGCGTAATGTGGCAGGTGTTCATGTAAATGGCGGGAAAGTGATGTCATGTCTGTGTGGGCGGAGTCATGTGTCTGGAAATGTGGTGATTGGAGGGAATGTAAGAAGTGATAGCATGAGCGGTGTTGTTTACATGTAGGTGAGGTGCGAGGACGGTGCGTGCCCGGTGACGTAAGGTAAGTAAGTATGAAGTCATGTGATGAATCTGTGCCGTGTATGTCGAGTGGGAGAATGTGTCAGGGACGGGTTTTGGGCCATAACAGTCATAAATATTCTACAAAACACCCCTTCTTCAAATTACCCCTGGGAATTTACCCTCCCCGAAACCTAACTGTCCAAAAATCTAAACATGATAAGCTAAAAGTCCTAAAGGGAGAACACATTCACCGCGCGAGACAATGATAAAACAATGGATACAATAAAAATTTCTAACTGTCAAAATAAAGTCATTAGTCAGTCAGTCAACAGTCACTAAGATCACAGTGCTTACACAGATTAAGGTACCGCGCAGTACCTTAATCAAAGATGGCGGAAGGTAGGTAATACTTCGACCTTTTATCGGCGATTTCTAGCATATACATGAGAAATGCGCGTATATTTTTGTGGTTTCTAAGAGGGAATTACAACATATACACTGTGGATAAGTTACAAGATATGTTATAGTGCCAGTCGCGGGTAATTTGAGAGAGAAGAAATCGGCTTGATTACGGTACCACATGAGGTGGATTACGGTACCACGAATAGCCCATGCATCGGGGATTACGGTACCACAACTACACAATTTATCCATTTAATGTTTTTTTCTCGTCACAGAGGTGCTATTCCAGTGTTAATTTTGTTACACACAGTCATATAGAGTAACGAAATTATTCGACCACTGTGCTTTGGAGCAACAAGGCCAGAAATTCAGCGTTCGGCGGCATTTTCTGTGTTACCAACAGGAGAACTACTATGGAAGTCTATACGTACATGATATAATTGTATATAATTGATCGACTTAGGCAGGGCCACAAATGTATGTAGATGTCAATGACAGGTGTATCAGATACAGACGTTTGGCATCCCAGAGTGGACCCGAATGTTTGGAAAATAATGAAATAACATCATAAGATAACAGTAAAATATTACATATTAATGGCTAATCTCCAGACTTCTAAGAAACTGCACACAGTGTCCAAAAAATGTATCATATGTCGTGATAAGTTGGTAAAAAATGTAAAAAAGTTACAATGTTCTTCATGTTTAGCTTTTGGTCATGTAAAGTGTTTTGATTCAGATGCCAAAAATTTGACAAATCATGTCACACACTGTACAAAATGTTTGTTGGGTTACTTGCCGTTTAACAATGTAAGTGATGAAGAGTTGCAATTAATATTATCCGGTTTATCTGAAAAAAAAATCAAAATACATTCAGTCTGTAGTGACCTGCAATTTGAGACTATCAGTGAATTACATTCTAACAAGTATAATTTTGATATTGATATACATTCTGATGGAAATTTTTATAATCGAAACGTAAACTCACAATGCAAATATTTTCTAGATGAAGAGCTCAATATGTGTGTGAAAAACTCCCAGACATTATATGGCTTAGCTATTTTACATATGAATTGCAGAAGTTTGGTTGCACACTTCAATGATATTGTGGACCATTTGCGAAATATTGATATTAAGTTTGACATCATTGCACTGACCGAAACCTGGTTAGTCCAGGATAAACATGATTTATCAGATTACAATATAGATGGCTATTGCTTATACAGTTGTCCTCGAATATCGAAAGGAGGTGGTGGGTTTGCTGTATATGTGAATGATGATTTTGTGCATGATGTGGTTAATAAAGTGTCTGATGATTGTATGGAATCATTGTTCATTGACATCAATGTCAATTACACAAAAAAGATTCGAATAGGTTGCTTATATAAGGCTCCAGATATTGATGTCAAGTTATTCAATGAACATTTGCAATCTATATTGGAGGAATCTAGAAATAAAACAATGTATATTTGTGGAGATTTCAATATAGATCTCTTAAAAAGTGAAAGTAATGTAAATAGTCAAAATTTTTTGAATCAGTTATATAGTTATGGGTACTACCCTCTTATAAACATGCCAACTCGTATTACGAGTTCAACCATTTCACTTATCGACAGCATTTTTACGAATGAGCTGGGTGTTCGTATGCAAAATGGTATCATGATAAATGACATATCATCACTTACCAGTGTTTTGTCTCGTGGATTATAAATGCCAGGTTAAACATGATAATAAGATTTGTAACAAATACCAGTTGGTCAGAAAAAACTAATGAACAAAACTTGTCTACCTTTTCTGACAGATTACTTCATGCAGATTGGCAAAATGTATGCAATATTAAAGATGTCAATGAATCCTATGACAATTTTATGACAATTTGCACAGATTCTTTTAATAATACATGCCCACTAGTTAAAGTTAAACACAAAAGGGAACATGAAAAACCATGGTTAACAAAAGGCTTGTTGAATGCTTGTAAGAAAAAAAACAGTATGTACAAAACATTCATTAAACACAGAACTAAAGAAGCTGAATCAAAGTATAAACTATATAAAAACAAACTAACATCAATTCTAAGGAATTCTGAAAAACACTTCTACAATAATAAATTGCTAAAATATAAGAATTGCATTAAACATACATGGAAAATTTTGAATGACATTACTAAAAGGAAAAAGGGTAATATTATAGCTTCGAATGAATTCATCTCTGGAGAAAAAATTGTTTCTGATGACAAAAGCATCGCAAATGGTTTTGTAAACTTTTTCACCCAGGTTGGACCTTCATTGGCTAAAAAAATTAAGAAATGTCCAGATAAAACTTATGCCGATTATCTTGGTAATAGTATATCCGAATCTCTTTATTTGTATCCTGTTACTGAATGTGAAATCTTGAAAATTGTTGGCAATTTTAAGAATAAACACTCATGTGGTTATGATGGATTCAACATGGCTGTTGTCAAGAGAATAATCCCAAACATTCTGAAACCTTTATGTCATATTTGTAACCAATCATTCATATCAGGTGTTTTCCCTGATAAGATGAAAATTGCAAAAATAATCCCTCTATTCAAAAGTGGTGATAAAAAAGTGTTCTCGAACTACAGACCTGTGTCGTTACTCCCTCAATTCTCGAAAATTTTGGAAAAATTGTTTTACGATAGACTTGTCTCATTTGTGAAAACCAATAATCTAATGTATAATGGTCAGTATGGCTTCAGAGAAAATCACTCCACAACCCTAACACTAATGGAATTGATTGAGCAAATAACATCCAACATAGATAAGAATTTGTGCACTGTTGGAGTTTTTATTGATTTGAAAAAGGCCTTCGATACTATTGATCATTCAATATTGGTAAAAAAACTGTATCACTATGGTGTTAGAGGAGTAGCTTCTCTATGGGTACAAAACTATTTGTTCAATAGATCACAATATGTTGTCCACAACAATGTATCTTCAATTCTTTGTGGTGTTCCGCAAGGCTCAATTCTGGGACCTATACTGTTTCTTTTATATATTAATGACCTTGCAAATATCTCAGATAGACTTGGATTTATTTTATTTGCAGATGATACTAATGTGTTTTTTACAGATAAATCTATTATTGATGTTATCAGTGTACTCAATCATGAGTTAAAACATCTGACTTGTTGGTTTAAGGTAAACAAGTTATCACTGAATGTAAGCAAGACCAATTTTATGATCTTTGGTAATACACACAGCAAGGCTGATTGTACAATTCTCACTGATGATGTTAAAATAGAAAGGGTGCATGTAACAAAATTTCTTGGTGTACTTGTTGATGAAAAATTGTTGTGGAATGATCAAATTAACTCTGTTAGCCGAAGTATCTCGAAAAATATATCAGTATTGTATAGAGTTAAACATATCCTGACTGACAAGATCCTCTATACATTGTACTGCTCTCTTATTTTGCCCTACCTTAGTTATGCTTGTGAAATATGGGGTAATACATTTGAATCGAAATTAAAAAAACTTACTGTGTTGCAGGAAAGGGCCATGCGTATTGTTGGAAAAGTAGGGTATCATGATGACACTGATCATTTATTCATGACATTTAAATGTCTTAAACTTAAAGATATAATAGATATGAAAACATTAATGGTTATTTTTCAAGCTAAAAATAATTACCTCCCAACTAATGTTCAGAAGTTTTTTCACTGTAACTCAGAATGTTCTTGAATATAATACACGATCTAGTGCAAAGGGAAATTTTGATGTTAAATATTGCAGAACAAAATTAAGATCCTTGAATATCAGTGTAAGAGGTGTAAAATTATGGAATGACCTGGATGACATCATACGAGACAGCAAGACTCTCTCAATGTTCAAAAAACGTATCAAAAATAGATTTTTATCAAACTACGATTGTTAATCTAAAAAGAGGTATATCAATGTTACACACCAAAGTATTCATATATTGTCAATGCTCCCTTTTATCATGTTTTATTTATTTATTTTTTTTTATTTTTTTTATTATTTTTTTTTTTCAGTGTTGTTATAATTCCTGTTTTGGTGTCATGCAACTAATAAGCTCCAAGCTTCTAGCATTTCCCTTTTCACCTTTCATGTTTGTGATTCTGTACCACTATTGTCTGTATGAATGTATTATTGATTGGTGAAATAAATTCAATTCAATAAAATATCTGATGATTGTGACGGGGTATATGACGAGAGCTTCACTTCGGTGTTCAAGCGTGCCTATCTTGTTGTACGAGAAACGGGACGAGGAAATGACTTCCTGTCACTACTGCAGGCCATCGGCGATGGAACCTTATTGATCTCCAACACATTTCTCTACATATATTATTGGATATTGGAAATTTCCTGATGGCTGAGACTTTGAATAGCATCATATATAGTGATGTTACACTTGATTTCTGGTCCTTGGTTTACCGATGTGATATATTACGTACCGGCCGTGAAATACACTTTCTGGAAGGACCAGTGAGCGTCAGCCTCTTGATTTCTAACCTTGCTGTCCATTCCTTCAAGATATATATAATACTTGTGGACTCCTCTCCATCAATGATAAATTTTTTGGTCGCAACGGATAGTTGAATTGGTAACAATAAACAAAAGATAACAAAAACCTATCTATTCATAAATGGGCTGTATTTAATTACATAATCTTATTAAATTATTCACAACAAATCTGGGATGGAACAAAACGTGATGAACACATCAACTAACACATCATCGTCGGTATTCTGGGCTAGAGACTGGTACATTTTTTGTACAAGACAGAATTTGGAATAAAATCGAATAATTCAAACACATGTATGACAGGAATTATAAAACTTTGAACATTATAATATTATTGAAATCACTTTGAATATTATGTGAATCGCAAAAAAATATAAATATTATGTGAATCGTAGGCCTACACAATCATACAGTCAGTTATAATCGATGTATCACAAATCTACACATTTTCGATGCACTGTTTTAAACATTGATTGGCACATACCTGATCTTCCATTCTGCTGTTCATCGAAGATGAAATTGTAACCATGAATACGTAAAATCTAAGTGACTATTCGAAAAATTTAGCGCACCGAACTATATCGAATATATCTTCAATATACCGCACTGAGAAAAGCATGTTTCGATAATCATATACTTGCATGAATCTTGCAGAATGACATACTCATGTATTATTTGACAACATTGTATTGCTGTCTTGTTTGCACCCAATAAGTCGTTGCTATGAGAGGGGGTGGGTTGCATGGCTAAATATAAGCGTTCATGCAGGAAACGTCGCCACACAATAATCCCCTAGCCAATATCAGCAGATTCCGAAAATAAGCCGGGATTCAATCAAATCACGAAAATTTGATTGAATCCCGGCTTTAATACGATAACAGTGTATATATAATGCAGGTAGTATTTTCCAATGTGATGGAAACGGAAAATATATGCTCTTTTTACTCTATTATCCCACCAAGATAAAATTCATGTTCGAAACTACACACACTTTCCTAACGTGGTACCATAATCTTTTATGCGTGGTTCGGTAATAACAGGCGGCTCAGCTCTGCGTGGTACCGTAATCAAGCCGATTTCTTCTCCCTCAAATTACTCGCGACTGCCATTATAATATCTCTTGTAATTTATCCACAGTGTTCATGGTGTAACTCCCTCTTAGGAACCCCACAAATATTCGCGCATTTCTCATGCATATGCTATAAATCGCCGATAGAAGATCGAAGCATAACCTACCTTCCGCCATCTTTGATTAAGGTACCACGCGGTACCTTAATCTGTGTAAGCACTGTGTTGAAGATGAGTTCAAAGTCAAATTGAAGGTCATCAAAATACTCGGCTTATCTATATATATATACACCTAAAGTACCCTATTTGTGAGGCAGTTTTCGTTCTCAGACCCAAACTGTGGGGTATATTCATTTTGTGGGGCATATAGAAATGCCCCATAACCAATTAATATTCTATTGTCTTCCTAATGACGTTATTGATGATTTGCATTGTTGTTGTATAATTGGGTCTGAGATCGAAAATTGATCGATAATCTATATACGGCCTATTCAGTGCTGCCCCCTAGCGATAGATGTTGGAATGCAGGTGCCAATGATGACACACATCATTACCTTCAGATTTAATAGCCCGGTCTATATACCCCACAATTTGGAACACATAGGCTATTGTCTTCTATATGCCCCACAACTTTTAATGTATATACCCCACATTTTGGTACAATAGCTGTAATATTCAGTACTAGGTATCTCACACTGTTAAATGTATATACCCCACAATTATGTTATACTTTAATATGATTAGGATTTAGGATTAATATCATAAGCAGTTCTTTATCAATTCAGATGGTATTATTATAACCAAAAGAGAAAATTAACATCGTTAGCGATAATTGACAAAATATGTGCACTGTCAGGATTATATGTAGGCCTAGGTCTACACCATAATCCGATGTAATGAACACGAATCGGCACTTCTTGAAAAAGAAGGAAAGCACATGTTTTGGTAGTATTTATATAGCCAGTACATACAGTCGATTTTAATTATCAGTGTTAGGGTTTTCACCCCATATTTTGTTGTATTGGACAGAGATCGCCATTTCTTGATGAACAAGAGCAGAAGCAATTTTTTGTTAATATTATCGTTATTGTCGACTATGTGCGTCTAAACTACGCACTTGTTGGATATAATGAATAAATGAACGAACAATAGACGCCGGGTCAGTAATACGACCTGGGACTTTCATTATAACCGTACGGCACAATACTATTCTATCTCTATCGAATGTATTAAAATCTATATAATATGAGAATTCCTGCAAATGCCGGGTATTCTTTTGCGGAGCCCACTTCAGCCCATTGTTCTGGGTGACACAGAATATCAGCATTCTATCACACAAAGCCAAGTTGATCACTAATGATTGTATTAACTTACACTTGTTCGTTATGTTTTTTATACTGCGTGTCAGAACCATGAATCGTACTTATTCATGATTATATCGCTTATTTTGGCCAATAATATACATATTCATTACCAGTACTTCCTTTGTATTATAAATGTTCTGATGTACTAATAACCAGTGTGGCTGAATTGTTCAGGTCCGTTTGTATTACTACACCCCTTTTACTCAACACAAATAACCATCTTCTGAAGGTGGGGGTGTAGAAATAAGGATAACTCAGGGATGCTTGCGTGATGGACACAGGCTGGCCATGATTGGGGGGAGAGGGGGGGGAGTGGCATATAGTTAGGGGAAGGCAGTGTTGTCCTTGTGAGTTTGTTCCCGGTCGTTATATTACGAAACAAATCCCAAGTGCAGTCAAAGGCCTTATATATATATATATATATAGTTACCAGATAGTAACTTCGATGCAATGAAGAAAGCTCCTAACATATCGACGTGTTTGCCTGGTAATATGGTAGATTCTATATCTGCTATGGAAGGAAATTATATCATACATGCCTCGGTGTATATCACGTTATCAAGTCCCCCATATGGTATGCGAGGAATCAAAATAACGTGGAAATTGTAGCCAAATATTTTGGACAGGATTTTTTTTTTCCAAAAAAAATTGTTGATAATGGACAATGAAATCACTGCTGCCACAGATGATTTATTTTAGAATTCATCATCCATTGCATGAGTTAGCGGTAGCGTCAGCAATTTCACGGACAATTTTTGCGGAAAGCTGGCCCCACAAACCGTGTCATTGTCTAGCATCCGATGGGGAAACGCAAATATAAACACAGAAAGTGATATTGTCTGTCTTGTCGTGTAGGCTACTTTGTTACATAATTACTGATCTTGTATGAACCAGAATGGGCTACGCAATCAATATAGTATGCTATACTGTATGTTTAAATTATGCAAGTCCTCAACGTCACTTGGTTATATCAATCTGGGAAATCGTTATCTCGTGAAGATCATGTTTTAGCATTGACTAAAAACAAATTCGAGACTGTGATTGGCTAATCACAAGGGAATATATACCCGTATACTGAATTTCTAAGTTTCAGTCAGTGATAAATTTGTTACCCCGTGTTTGTTTCACAGAATACGGAATTATATCTACGTCTCGCCGTCCGTATCCCATGAGGCCGCCGGCGAGACGTAGATATAATTCCGTATTCCGTGAAAAAACATAGGATAACGTGAAGTGGAAATCTCGTGAAGTGGAAATTATTTAATCCCGTGATTCTCGATCGAAGTAGCTTTTGAACGGCGGCTGAATATAATAGTTATAAAACAGCATGTATTCCCGGCCAACTTACTTAATAAAAACATCCAACCGCAATTTATAAATGAACTTATCTAAAGTGTCCATCATGACCCGAGTCGGAAACACCATGTCTGCCCATCATTACCATCATGGAAACACGTGTGTTAAAACAACATTTGTCATTAACATGGGCATTAACCGACTATCGCAACGATTACAAACATAAACGTTATCTTAAACGGGTCTATATTATCTACTCCTATAGCAATTTTAAACCCATTTAAATCCATTCACCAAAACCACTGCTGCCATTAACTTGACAGTTGACACGAGGAGAAACTGGTCAGCAAGAAGGTAAGAGGTAGTCAGTTCATTGTCATATTTTCATACGCGGTACTTAGAACATGACGGACAGGTGGGGGAGAGAGAGGGTGATTGTGTAATGACACGGTTATCAATTCTCTACACGTACTCCGTTTGAAATGGGAAAGCTAAAAACTAGTTAAATCATGCGTGAAAATTACTAAGCATAGAATCTACATCAAACAAACGCCGGGCGGGTGTGAAAACCAATTGAGGTCAAATGAAGTATTGGTTCTGATTGGCTTTCGCGATCGATGACGTCACGGCTATGCCACCGTTCGAAGTGCGTGCGGGTATTGGGCGCCATACTATAATAGTCTCCGGTCCGCCTCCGCCCCCCGTCCCCCATATTTGTATTTAGGATTTAGAATACTGTTTCAACTTTTGCGGAGGAACGGGTGCATGGGGTGGTGAGCTGGGCGGTTTAGAATTATTTTATTTTTCGCCTGGTCGTGGAGGATACTGATTGCGGACTTAAGGGTATACCGGAATTTGACAATTTATAAAACCTATTGCACAACATTCATTTGACGATATCAATGTTAACACATAAAAACATGATATAGTGTGCAAAATGTGTGATTTTCTCTTTGTGTTTAATGACCACAAGTAAGCGTCAAGAAATATAGTAAAACATGTGTCGCCTCTCAGCATTGCGCAATTTGACTCAAATGTAGGGTACCAGGAAAACGGGATTCTTACATATGTTTTATCAAGTTAATTTCAATACTCTCATACCATTCAAAAACATTACCAGTACCACAAACTTTATGTTAGGCAATGATAGTCGTCCCATTCATAAACATAACCTTCCAAAACAGTATTTCAGAAATGACATAGTGCGTACCTCCTGAATATAATATATCTCCAGGGGGTATCATGATAAAATAACAAATTTATTCCTCAAGACAAATACCTGTTCGATTATTTTTTTTCAATTCGTCGAGTTGTTTTCCAATTGCCTTGCAACAAAGTTCTGATCATTTTGTTCTTGAATGACCTGTCCCACCTGGACACAAGCTCACAAGAATCGATCGAGTCTCGGCCTAAGTTCATTATCATAATCCCTTTCCCACCCCCGCTCGAAACAACATGCAGGATAGGTGGACAGACATATTTTGACGATATTTCGCACTTGGAAAGCCTGTGTTGACTACGCTGTTCAATTTTTTTTTTATCAAATAGTGGGTAATATTGTGAATATCTACACAAATCGGTTGATCACAGGCCGCCATACATGTTTTCTTTGATTTTGTGATTGCCGATCCGGGCAGCACATCCATGAACAATGCCTCGCAAATTCCCAACGGTTCACCCCCCAATATCCCTCCCAACATACAGCTGTAATTCTCTTATTTCATTGGTCACATAATTGGGTCGTAGTATGCTAATGAGCTCGTAGTAAAGTTACGTCACACATGCTCATTCATCCCTGGAGATAATTCTCGCTGTTAGCCACATCGCGTTCATCAAGGAGTCGAGTTCCCTGGGATCACTCATTGGTTAAAACTCGAAATACTCTCAATACTGTGCGGTTATTAGACATCAATAAATTGTAAAACGTTATGAGAACTAAAGCAAATATTTTTGTATGAATTTCTTTGATATTGCCGTTGAAACCACTATTTTCGAAACAAATAATGCCGTAAGATAGCAAGACCGGACGAACGCTTCCATCCATGGACCGTTTTTAATCATATTTGAATATGTCGCCTCCTGATGGAGGCGACAATAATCGAAAAGCGGTTCCCCTAAGATGTAATTTGTCTTTTTAATGTAGATTTTCTGCTGTAATTCCTTCAATTCGAAATACATGTATATATTTCCATCTTTTATCAACTGATCAACCCCACAGAAATGTCTTTTTTTTTGGTCCTTTGACACGGTAGTGAGGCCAAAACAATGCGTAACCCTATTAATCAAGAAATGTGGCCTTAGATGTATATGTGAGGTTTTCAACTACGTTAATATTCATGTCAATATTTTGTAATATCCTGCACACTATATACATGTACATGTTAACCCAACAGGAATCAACAATTTAGCAATGAAAATGTCTATATTTTCAGAGCTCACTCAAACGGGGAACTTCCTTGTACTTTCACTGTCGGAAAACATTTGAAAGGACCAGCAGCGTATAATGCCGGGTCAAATAAACATAAAATAATTATCGGGATCTATCTAGACTTGAAATTATTAAACAGCGTGGGATCCATAAAATCACAGTCTCTTGGCGGGCGGTTATTTATACAAAGAGAATTGACAATCACAGATGACATCAAAGTCCTACAATAATAGTTGATTTCGCATGTGTAGTTGTCAGAAGCTTTATTCGTGCCACTGCTACTTTCATTCTATAGTATATTGTTGTGAGGCGCTACGAGCTTACATCTATTATTCATAAACAATCTGGATACAATTATGCGTATCTTTGTATAAACACTATCTTCTGAACCATCCTCTGTCCACACATGCATACACTGTGCCATCTGCCACCCAGGCTGAATTATGAAATTTGCCGCCCAGCTTAGTTACCAAACAGATATACAAAATATCGTGAACGTATTCCGTAGCGAAAGGCAGTAGGCAATGTTTACACAGTACATAACACTTGATGAAGTAATAATATGGTGTAATAATTTACACACGTACAGATCTTCTTATACAACTCATAAATTTAATGTACCAATGTCGCACATTTTCGGTATTTTTTATCAGCCTAAACATTACTAGGTCTAGTCATGGTATAGAAATGGAAAATCCCACATAGGTCACATTCAACTGCAATTGGCCAATATGCCAACATTCAATCAGATGTAAAACATTCATATTGGGGTTTTACTGTCGCGTGCAGAGCATAAATCCTCGATATCAACAGGCCTAAATGGGTAATACATTTCACAGGATAAACATAAACTTCACCAAAAACAAATTTGTCGTACCTTTTGATTTTAGTAATTTTACGGGGTTCTTGTTCTGGGTGAATGCCACCCCATGCGGTGTGTCGCCCGGGGCCACCGCTACTCCCCCCCCCGTGTTGTCTCACATTGGCGTATGCACATAGCGTATGCCGACATACGTACATTTGATGATTTTCTATTTCCAGGCCAAGATTTTTTTTATGCAAGACATGTTTTTGTATAAAATTATCCTTCCATTTTGTATCAGTTGTTTCGTTTCCCATGGTTTTATTTTTTTCTTCTTTTTCCTTTATACACCCTTCCTGTGAGAAAACCTGTGTCGGGTGTATGGGAGTGGATCATACATGTATACACCCTGCAGGCAAAGTTTCTTCTCGCTTTTCCTCATGATTGTTCATGAAAATGCCTTTTTGGGGGCCAGTGGGGAGACAGCATATTATGCTACACTGGTCCCTCCAATTTACTGTAAATTGCAATTGTATATGTATGTTCTCAACGTAATATTATTTTGTGCCATTTGATGCACACTGTAAATTGGAAAATAAAAGTCACTATCACTTTCATTAGCAGCCAGAGCAAGCCACTCAGAAGTATCCTGGGCATTGTTTCTGGCTGCTGGTTGGGACGGGGGGGATATAGGGTACTGCAATGCAGTGTCCGTTTGTGGTGTGTGTCTGTTCTCCCGATAATAGAAGCGCATGTATATGGTTTTGCCTCCGCGCGGACCAACACCGTATTGTTATTTTATTCACATATCTTAGAACATGTATCGTGTATTGGCATTTGTAGCCTTAGTAAAAATGCCAAAGAGTAGTTCGGATATCGTGGCGGGCGACGGGATAATTTGTGCGATATTTTTATGATGTTGCCACAGGACTTCAGTTAGAGCTAACCGTTAATATTTTTTTGGTGGTATCTTGCCAAATGTTTCATATTGATAGTTTCATTCATTTCAGTCGAAGAATTCATATTGTCCATTGACCATAGAACATGCCTAGCATCAGAAAGTGGATCAACTGCAACAATAGTTCGAATTGCGTTTATAGACGTGGAATCACAAAATCTCATCACATCACAAAATCTATTACAGCATTTATTTGTGGTTTGTGCAGACAATGTCATACCACCCCACCACCTTCCACACCCTACCCACCCATTCATCACACCACCGCCTGGCTAGTGATCTTTAAAAATGGGATTGTTAGTAGGCTCTTTTCCTGTACGTCTGTTGTTACAGCTGAACAGATAAACCCCTTTGTTGTAACCGGTCTCTTTGGAAATTGTTCACTGTAGTAGTCGTAAATTCCTTCCTGCATAATTGTTGGCCGCTGGCCTGGGCTATGAAAATTGTTGAATGTATGACTTGTTAAAACTATAATTAAATCCAGACCTCCCCGCTCGCTACACAACCTCACCCCATCTTATTCCCCCCCCCCCCCCCTCCGCCGACCCCCGTCCTTTCCCCCACTCCACACCACCCGCCAGAGGGTTTGACTCCAGAGCCGCTCTCATTGGCTATCGCGCTTCATTGGCTACCCTGTGCAGAAAACTCCACCGCCGACTGGGGCTATTTTTAAGGGGATGTATCTGGGTAGGATCCATCTAACTTTTTTTGCGGCTGATGGAACTGGACTTCCAGCGTGTATCCAAGATTCACTGCAAGTTGTAGTATAATTTCAAAGTCTGATCTGTGATTGATATAAATTAGACAATGCCTCTACGGATTACGCCCTCGAAGGTGGCTGAAAACTGCATCCGAGGTGGAGTAAGACCCAACGTTGAGGCGAAGTTCATCAACAACGTGAAAGGTGGGCGTTTTATTTTTACTACTTTTCATTTTTGCTACTGGTGGTTTTTTTATAACAAATTTAAGCTGGAATAGTGTAATAACGTTCAGGAACGAATGGGTTGACCTCGGGCAAGAGTCTAAACTGGTTTACCAGTGGACGAGAGCGGGACCCAGTGGCAACTGGCAAGTCTAGGGCATTCAAGGGGGAATTTTATCAAACACATCAAATCGATTTACCCAATAACGAAGACACAATACTAGAGATACGAATAATATCAAGGATCCTACATTAATATTTGGAGTCAGTTGCAATTATCCTGCTCTACGTTTTCGTTCATTATTTGTAAAAAAAAAATCGGATGTTTTTGCCATATTTTGCAAAGAAAATGGCATACACAAAATTGAGACAGGGAAGGTTCCTGAAAATTTCATACAAATCGGGGTTAACACATAGCATTCATATGCTGGAAAAAATAGGGGGTCATCGCGCTCGTTCCCTCGTAAGATGAACATCAATGCAGGGTAATCGGCCAAAATCGTCGGTTTTGCCGCATTAGTAACAAGTATTTTTGACCCAAGTGTGACTCCGTCTCTCGTATCATGTTTTATAACATGCCATAGTCAAAGTGGATTTGCAAGAAAACCAACACAATGACCCCCTAATTATTTTTCATCGCACGAAAGTTGAATGGTAACCCCGGTTATCCTCCCCCCCCTCCTCCCTTTTTTTTACAATATCTATGCACCCCAATCTGGTTCGAAATTACATATCCTGACAGAGACTTGTGTGAAAATATCGAACTGTTGCAACACAAATATGAGCCACACGCTTTGACACATAGCTAAAATTTAGTGACGACCTCGCCGTAACACGATGAAAAATACTGGTTACAAGAATTACCCATAACCTTCTCTTACCCAAAATGTACATGTTCTCCAGCGTCAGTAATATAGACTATTCAATTCTTCATAATTGGGCATAAGTTCTGAAATAGGTTGATACATTGCTATGCTTATGCCCACGTGTGACAGGGCCATAAATTAGAAGATTGTTGTTTACATCATTATTATGCCTGCTGCTTATCACCAAATTAAGCGTTATGGTATGAACAAATCATCCTGGCACACGTCACATTATCTCACTCGTTTAAATGCATACGTCACGTTTCAGTGTCACATTATATATTTATAATTTGTTTGCACACAGGATACGGTCTGTTTGCAACGGAGGACTATTCTAAAGGAGATTACGTAGTTGAGTACAGTGGACGTCTACTTTTGAATGATCCAAATGACCCCGAAAAGGACACCTATGTGTATGAACTGTCATACAATGGCAAGAAGTTCTGGTGAGTAAATCAAATATCACAGGTTCTCCCAGTTTTAATTATTAGTATAATTTCACATCAAAAGATGCATATACTATATGTTTGCTAATCAGTGTAGGTTGTGGAAGCAGGTAAATATGTCCTGACCTTGAGGAAAAAAAATAAAAGTGAAAATGTTTTATTTTAATCCAGCAGTGTATATTCCAGTTTATATATACAGGCTTTAAAAACTTTAGAGAAACACGCATGGTTCCCATATTTGAGGATAACGTAACAGAAACAATTTGATTCAAATATATTTTTCTGCATCACACTCTAGAACTACGCGGATCAGAAATAATTTAATATGAAGGAGTCTACAATTCCATGACATTTGTACTCATACATACAATATTAATCCTCCGAAAAATATACCCCTGACTGAGAATATGTCACAGTTATCACAATTGATCTATGTCATACCATAGACATAGAACAGAGATCGACTGCCATCTCTGACGTCACTCTCTCTGTTTGTAGTTATTGAGCTTGAGGTCAACAAAGGTCAGAGGAAGAGGGTAGTGACACTTCCGTTGTTAACCTAAAACGTCGCATTGCCATTGTTCAATCTTGATGATCCTCTGATTGACATTCACGAATGACATTTGACGTATTTTGACAATTAAATTTTGCATGAAAACGCCAAACCGGAAATAACGTACCCCTCTTCCTCTGGACGCAAGCTCAAGGTCACTGAGTGCGAGTTGGCAGTCCATCTCTGTTCTATGTCTATGGTCATACACCGCTTACCTCTGATGATGTAATGACCTTGATTTCAGGTCTATTCTATTCCACGTGGTAACTCTTTTATTCCACGGTGATTTCAGTTCTGTGTCGCCTTTCGAGCAATATATCGTCAGGACATTCATTAATTGCATGGTTAGATTTTTTTGTGATAATAATTATAAGAGTGTATTATCTCCACATGTTAGTGAAATTTGCATATGTGGTGAAGTTTCGGTGAAATATATTTTTTTTTCAAAACGTTGGTATGTTAGTAGGCCTATGTCTGTACGTTACCATGGTTACAATGTACTAACTGTTTCAGGATTGATGCCTCTGACCGAGCACATCTAGGCAGATACATCAATGACGGACGAAAAAACTTCAACTTGCTACCCAAAACGATGTTGATAGATACACCGCGTATAGTGCTGTTTGCAGCCAGAGACATCGAAAAAGGCGAGGAGCTGCTCTACAGCTACGGCGAGAACAAAGATGGCAACTACTGGTGGAGGTAACCTTACATGATCACTATTAGTAGGCGTATATTTCATTAATGATGTGATGAAATTGAATCAAAGGAAAGATCATGAACCTGAATGTAAACAATACATTGCATGTACATGAATAATATCATCGGATTATTCCTCCTTCACTTGAAACTTCAAATAGTACAACGCTTAAAAACAAATCAAACAATATAAATGTATGTTCAGCCACTTTTGTAAACTTATGTACTTTCATTCTAGATGAAAACAATTAGATTCTATATTTATGATCAAGTGTGTATTCCATGCCACAGAAATTCCGCAATCTTACCTCTGTCTGTATACACAATGTTAAATTTAATTTCAAACCATGCATATTTCTTTCATACTTCAGATGCAATGAAAATGCAGTGAAAAAAACAACTGTTGAACCAAACGGTAGTTGAGATTTTGTCTTGGATTCTCTCATGTTAAAAATTTATCACATACTTCACATTTTGTAACACATATATTTATTTCATATTTATTACACATCAAAAAATCTAACAAAACAACATATTTTTTTTTTCCAGATGGATTTGCAGCAGTAGACGCACCAGTGAATCCTCCTCCGTCCAATGCTCTGACAGCGACCCCAGAAACGTTTCCAGGAAACATCAGAAATCTTCCGGTATGTATAGTGATATTTTCAATTACTGTTTTTACGGTTGGATGCTACAGGGTTCATTATTGCAAAAACATAATTAATTGTTAAAGCAGGTACATTCAGAGGCATATGTGTACATGTATACGTAGTCTACATTTGAAGCTTCGTGAAAATATATGTAATGATGTATTTATCTTGTTTATATTCATTGTTTTTTATTTCCAAAGGTTGACAATGAATCCGAGTCTGATAAGAGTGAAGTTATTCCGCCTCTTGCCGGTATGTCCTGGCTTTTATGCTGATTGTGTTAATGTGTTAATGTGTTATAATGCTAGTTAATTTAATACCATGACACCATGGTATTGTTTCGTGCATACAATTTATGACATACATGTATGTGCATAAATAGCACATTGATCAGGCACATAGACTTCACAACTTCTGAACAGTCTGTAGAGGCACATACTGTTCCTGATTGTTTTTTTGTGTGTGCATAAGATAAGCCAGGTTGACATAACACAACTAATCTGGCAGGAGTGAAACTGATTGGCCAAGTTTCCTCTCATGTGATGATGTAAAATACCAGGAATTTCCGGCCCATGTAGCGCAGCTTACTATTTCTTCTAAATTCAATGAAGATCAAAAATGTGCCAGACGGATTAAATATGGTATACATTCAGTGGGTGAGTAGTATTAACAGAGTAAGGTGCGCTACTTGGGCCGAATTTCCAAGAGATCATCAGCTCAAGTGTAAAATTCTAGCTTTATGTGTTTTGAACATACAGCTACAATGCTAGTTTCCATGTAGTAGACTACTATATGAAGATGATGCGAACTAGAAAAATTAGGCAAAAAGCGTTGACAATCCATAGTGATTTCATTGTGGGGGAAGCTACACACATTGTCCAAACATCAAGTGATAACATTTATTATCTCAACAGAACCACATCAGAAATTGATAACGTGTTTTAAGCTAGAGTTCTTACCATAATTAGGAAGGTAATATGTCTGATTCTAATAAAATTCAGATTTGGAACAATTTAGTAGAGGAAATACATTTCAAAGAACAATATTTTCAGTAAAAGCAACAACCTACGAACTGAAGGGAAATGAAATCAAGACCCGAGCGAAAGAGAGGGGAAATGACAAGAAGGTGCCAGTTGATGAAGCACAGGACACAGAGGTGGATTCTGATATATTAGGTAATATAAGGACATGTGAAAGTAAACGTATCTAGCTACGTAATGCTAAACAATTCTATCAGCCTTTAAGTTGATACACCTATTGTTTTTCTTTAACGAGTCTCTGGAAGGTTTTTGACACTGTGTCCGTCGGATTAGTTATAATTATGGTTCTAAATGTATGTTCGAAAGGGTAATATCAGACATTTGAGTCTAGTTAAAAACATTTCTGTATCTCTGAATCTCTTGTTTGTTTAGAACCAGATGTTAGGATCAGCCCAAGGAAAACGAAGGAACTGATGACCCGGGCAAATCGAAGGCAGCCAAAAGCGGGAATGTCAGATGGATGCACAGGAGAAGGTGTTCTTGCAATAGCTACTTGATATATAATACATGAACAGAAAAATATATATATGAACTGGATGTGCAAAAAGTAAATAGTGATTATTTTCATATAGTGTATAAATGAATTATATACTGTCGAAAGTAGCTTACAAAGTCATAATTAATGTGACAAGTGATCTTTTCATCACAATATAGTATCTTACCTTCTAACAGCATATATATTTTCATGTATTTATTTTTATTTTCTCAAAACAGTAAGAATAAAAAGGAGACGAAAAGATGTTGGAATCTTATCCATAGAGAGAATGGAGACAACCAATGCCGGGGAAGAGCAACATATTGCTGACGATAGAGGTAGACTTACAATGCTGTTTACATGTTACTTACTTATCTGGGTGATATTCGCCAAAAAAATGAGCTAAATAATCTGTGTGACGCGTCAGCTGTGCTGAGTTTTGTTTTGCTGGGTAAACGGAATTATCCAATACAAGAATTATCATGAATTGAAGCGACATTATATGCAGTGTTAACGATTAAGTAATTTCCCGTATACCCAAATGTACTTCTCGGGAATCGGAATTCCTTAAGTGGAATAACTTCCAGACAATTCCGATTCGTGTGAGGAGTCCGTGTTTATATAACCATATTGCCGTATGGACAGGTTATTATAAATGTTTCGGCAGAATGAATTTCTTTATTCTCAAATACAAATGACTCATCTGCAGAGGAGTCCCCCGTGAGGTCAGATTCGGACGAGTCCAAGGACTCCAGAGAGTCTGAAGAGTCTGAAGAGTACGTACAGTCTGAGGAGTCGGAAGAGTCCGAAGAGTACACAGTGTCAGAAGCATCGGAAGAGTCGGAAGAGTCCGAACAAACAAATAATCAAGACCACGATGATGGGGAGCGACAACTGCAACTACTTCGAGGACTGAAAAAAGGTATGCGGCATGAAGATGAAGTGAATGAATTAAATATCTACAATGTAGTAACAAAATGTCAGAGTATCAAGTCATTGAGCTCGCAGTCTTTGTTTGCCATTGACAGAAACCCATCTGTCCAGATTTGCATCTTGTAATATAATTGTTATTGTTCAATACAATTGTTATCTTGCAGTCACTGTACCAGTCTACACAAAATCTGCGAAAGGCCGAAACTACAAGAAAATAGATTACTGTCTCTTCTGCGAAAAAAAGCTCCAGTCTAAAGTGTCGTCACATTATCTGAATGTGCACATCGATGAAGAACGCATCAAAGAGATACGCCTTTTGCCTACAGGGTCCAAACGACGACGAACTGCCATGTTGAGAATTCAAAACGATGGCAACTTCCAGCACAACTGTCAGGTATGTTGTCTGATGTTGATCTGTTCATACCACAGGTATAGCATTTTTATTTTCTTAAGAGAAATGTAATCAGTGTACAAAAGTATTCATATATGGTGCATGGTACTAAAAGTCTAAATCCAATATTTCCTATATGGAAGAACTTTTATACAACTTCCTTTATGAGTTTTCGAAAACAAATTTCATGGAGGATTTCTTTACAACTAAACAAAAACGTTGAGATATGTACGAATTGGTATTATTTTACATATAAACTTATTGGGAGGTATTGGGGAAAAATGTCCATCACAAAGAATAGAACAACGAATCCATGAAAAAAATCTATGCTGAATACATTTTTATAGAATTTCATACCAAAACACTGAGTATGCACCGCATTTGTTAGGTGAAATGATCGTCAAAATATGAAGATGGAATTCGGGTAGTGGTGGTAAAATGTTTCTCGTGTGTGTACAATAATTATGTATTAAAATATAATAAATGGGGAAGCCAAGCACTGCTATAAATGTGGTGCTTCTAATACATTGTATACAGCCTGTGTCTGAAAAACACACTGGATTAGTTACAATTCTATATCTGTTCAAATGCATACCTTCCAATATGTGTGCCATGTGAAATAATGTGTTCTATACCATAGGTTCAAACTGTTAAGCATCAATTTCTATCACAGAATAGCTAACCAGTATATAAATTCTTTGTACTGCGTTTCCCACACCGGTAGATGAGGCCATATGTTTCCATAATGTCTTTTTTATAATGTGGGTTATATTATGTTTATTGTGAATTACTGTTTTTATTCGAAAAAGGGAAATTATCACAGTTAGGAATGATCTCGATTCAATTATTAAACATATATTTTTTATCAGTTACAGACATGAAATATTTCTTTCAAATTGTATAGTATGTTGTTTGTGAATTTATTTGGGAGATATAATTAATTGATTATGGGACATATACATAAGTTGCTTGGGACATATACATTCATTGTTGTGTGGTATATTAATCCTTCTGCCACATATTCTTGGAGAGTAAATTCACAAATACAAATGTTTCGCATATATTTAGTTAAAATCAGTCAACACAGTATTTCAAATACTATTTTTTTGTGACCCACAACACATTTCTTTGAACACTGGAGATATTATGCATATTACTGATTAATGGAAGAAGGTTAGCGTGCCAGGGGAATTTTACCATTGATCTGGATGTATATCATGGGTCTGCAAGGCTGACTTCAGTTAAATATTTCCTTAGGAGTCTGAAGCGCTCCATCTGTCATCATTTTTGAACCAGTTATCAAAATATGTACTGTTGATATATAGAGTTTTAAAAACCTTGTTGCTTTTTGTCTGGTTCCGGGATCTCTTAGTCATTATTTCTTTTTCTCTAATTTGGGTTATATTCAGATGTTTCTTCTGAATTAATATCTACTTTTTTCGGAAAGGGGAAATGATCACAGTTATAAATCTTTATCAAATTATTAGTCATGAATGTAGCTTTTAACATCTGTTACACATTATGCGATCTCTATACAATTTTGTTTTTGTGGAAGATATACATTACTTGTTCATGGGGATTATACAGCAGTTGATTGTGGGGCATATACATTGATTGTTTTGGGGTATATACCTTGAATCTTTGTGGGGCATATACATGTGTTTTTGAAGAAGACATTCACAAACACAATTCGGTTTTTTTACACATTTGTTGTACATGAATCAATATATTATTTCAATACAGTTGTTCACCCACAGTTCATTTGGTCATTTTGTGGGTGTAAATATATATGTGTATGTTTTGTAGACTGATTATATTTCTCTGTGAAAATACTGGTGGATACCGGAGATGCTTCGGTTGTAAAATGAACAGGACATTGTTAATGAGTATTGATGAATTGTATAAAATTAGTGTGATAGATTAGTTTGAGCTTATTCTGTTATCAAGTATAAAGAGTGTAGGGAACTTTACCATTGATTTGGATGCACATCAAGTATTTGTGAGGCTGACTTCAGTAAATAGTCTTAAGTGCGTCTTATCTCATCATGATATGTGAACCAGTTATCAAAATATGAACTGTTTATGTAGAGTTTTCATAACCCTATTGATTTTCATCTGGTTCTGGGATCTGATCATCTGTTGTTCTGTTAGAATGATATGTCAAAAGTTATTCTTTCTGGCTGTATATCAGAAATTGCTTATTATGTAGCGATACATATATTTTTTTGGCAATCACCGCGTAGAAGGTATTTTAAATCCTAGTTATTAATTGCTTATCTCTCTACATTTCAATTGGAAACACAGTAATAGAGCTCAAATATAAAAATAGTTTATATTACATCAATTATTTTTCTTAATTGCAAATATATATATCTTTAATGCACACAATCATGTGCAATGTGTAATTGTGTGTTGTATACCACAAACTTAAGCACATTTCAAAATGTTATGCATTACTTTCCTTCGTAGTGTAGCTAATCATGATATAAATGATTTGTTCTGGATTTCAACAGCTGGTAGATGAGGCTGTAATGTTAATACCTCTTTTTGAAATGTGGGTTATATCAACATGTTTCTTGTGAATTAATATCTACTTTTATTTGGAAAAGGGAAATTATCACATTTATGAATTTTATCAAGTTTTTAGCCATGTAGTTTTTAACAACAGCTACACATATACAATCTCCATAGAAACATTATTAGAAATGTATGGCTTGTTCTTTGTGAATTTTGTGGGAAATATATATTGATTGTTTATGGGAGATGTACATCAGCTGATTGTGGGGCATATACATTGATTGTTGTGGGGTATATATCTTCAATCTTTATGGGGCACATACATTTGTTTTTAAAGAAGACATTCACAAGTACAAATGTTTTAAATTCTTATTGCACATTGGTCAATATAGTATTTCAATACAATTGTTCACCCACAATTCCTTTGCTCAATTTATGGGGGTAACTATATGTGGGTATTTTTTGTGAGCTGAAAACATTTCTGTGAAAAAATACTGGTGGATACTGGTTGTGCTTTGGTTGTAAAACAAGACATTGTCAAAGAGTAATGAAATGCTTTATTATTGATGAATGATATAAGATTAGTGTGTCAGATTTGCTTGAGCTGGCCCAGTTATCGAGTATAAAGAGTAGAGGGAACTTTACCATTGATTTGGATGCATATCATGGGTTTGTGAGGCAGTTATCAGTAGAACAAATGTTTAGCACTCTGCAATTCCCCATATATCATCATGAAATATCAACTAGTTGTCACAATATTTAATGTTTACATGGTTCTGGGATCTGTGAGGATTATTTATCAAAAGTTATTCTTGCTCTTTGTCAGAAATGGTGCATTGTTTAGTGAAGAATATATGTTTGTGGCCATAAGCCCATAACCCTGGTTAGAGCTATTTCTAATCCTGGTTATTAATTGCTCATCTCTCCACATTTCAGTTGGTAACACAGTAATAGACCACAAATATAAACTTGGTAGTACATCATATTTTTTTTTCATAATTACAAATATATACATCTTTAATGGACACCATTATGTCCAATGTCAAATTGTTTGTTGTATACCACCTACTTATACACAGTTCAAAATGTTATGCATTACAGTCCTTCGTCGTTTAGCAAACCAGGACACACCTTCTGGTACGGCATGACCCAAACCTGTAGATGAGGCTGTATGTTTCCATAATACCTTTTTTTCAAACGTGGGTTATATTTATGATTCTTGTGAATTAATATTTGATTTTATTTGCACAAAGGGAAAGTACTGCAGTTATGCACCTCATCAATGTATTAGTCACGTTGTTTGTTACATTAGTTACACATATACAATCTCAATAAAAAAAAAGTATTAAAGAACTATGGCTTGTAGTTTGTAACTTTTGTGAGAGATATATATTAATTGTTTATGGGGAATATACACCAGTTGATAGTGGGGCATATACATTGATATTTATGGGGTATATACCTAATCCTTGTGGTGCATAAACATTTGTTTTTTAAGAATACATGTACATTCCCAAATACAATTGTTTTACACATTTGTTGCACGTGGATCAATATAGTATTTCAATACAGTTGTTTACCCACAGTTCATTTGCTTATTTTGTGGGGGGAGGGGGCAAATATATTTGTGTATGTTTTGTGAACTTTGATTGTTGTGGAGCATATACATTGATTGTTGCGGGGTGAATATATCAGTCTGGACAATATAGCAAAAGCGTATTTCTGCAGGAATACCATTTTCTGTATTCCTGCAGGACTAGGAAATATTGTATTCTATTATAGAAATACACGAAACTGTATTCCTGTTGTCAGTACAAAATACAAATTATTGTATTTGTTAACTCTGAATCCTGTAAATTCTTTTAACTTTATTACAAGTTATCAACACTTGTAACCTACCCCACTTGGCAATCTAGGACTAATATTATTCTAAGAACCTCTATTTCAGTCCGTTTCAACATGTATCCAACAGTTCACGATGAAGAGCTCTCTCAAGCACTTTCAAACATGAATTGCCAGATAGGATTTTTTCAAACATAAAATATCCTGGTTATTAATTGCTTATCGCCCTACGTATTAGTTGGAAATACAGTGATAGAGCACAAATAAAATTTTAATGTTACCCGGTACATCAATTTCTTGTCTTAATTACAAACATATACCTCTTTAATACACACCATCATGTGCAATACCACCAACTTAAAACACAATTCAAAATGTTATGCATTACTTTCATTTGAAGCGTACCTAATCAGGACATAACTTATTATTACTGCATTTCCCCAATATGTAGATGAAAGTGTATGTTTCCATGATACCTGTTTTTCAAATGTGGGTTATATTTTTGCTTCTTGTGAATTAATATCCACTTGTATTTCGAAAAAATGGAAAGTATTGATTTTTCAAGCGTTATTCTTTCTGGCTGTGAATCAGAAATGGTGCAATGTGTAGCAATCCATATATTTTTGTTTCAATCACCATGGTGAAGGGATTTTCAATCATTGTTATTAGTTGATTATCTCTACATTTTAGTTGAAAACACAGTAATACAGCACAAACATAACTTTAAAGCTATAATCTCTTTTTGAATTGACAAAATGTATTTATTCTGGTATGCATTACTTTCATTTGAAGCGTATCTAATCAGGACATAACTTATTATTACTGCATTTCCCCAATATGTAGATGAAAGTGTATGTTTCCATGATACCTGTTTTTCAAATGTGGGTCATATTTTTGCTTCTTGTGAATATCCACTTGTATTTCGAAAAAAATGGAAAGTATTGCAGTTATGCACCTTATCAAACCTTTTATATCTTCGTTTTTTTACTATATTTAACTGTATTGTCTAACTGTGGACTGTATTTCACACGTATGAAATAAACAATAAACTTAAACTCATCAATCAATCAGTCATGTAATTTTAACACCAGTTGCATAAAAACAATCTCTATAGAGAAATTATTGAAGATGTTCGGCTTGTTGTTTGTGAATTTTATGGGAGATATACATTTAATTGTTTATGGGGCATATACATCAATTAATTGTGGGGCATATACATTGATTGTTGTGGGGTATATACCTTAAATCCTTGTGGGGCATATACATTTGTTTTTGAGGAATACATTCACAAATACAATTGTTTTAAATATTTGTTGCATATGAATCAATATAGTATTTCAATACAGTTGAATACAGTACAGTTGTTTACCCACAATTAATTTGCTCATTTTGTGGGGGTAAATATATATATATGTGTATGTTTTGTAAACTGATTACTTTTTGTGAAAAAATACTGGTGGATACCGGAGATGCTTTGGTTGTAAAATGAACAGGACATTTTAGTGAGTAATGCCATTATGTATTATTATTGAGGAATTGTATAAAATTAGTGTGATAGATGACTTTGATCTTATCCAGTTATCAAGTATAAAGAGAACGAGGAATTTTACCATTGATTTGGATGCACATCAAGGATTTGTTGATTTCAGTAAATAATCTGAAATGCCCCATATATCATCATGGAATATGAACCACTTATCAAAATATGTACTGTTTAATAGAGTTTTGATAACCCTATTGTTTTCATCTGGTTCTACGATATGGTATATGAGTTATGAGATTTTTCAAGCGTTTTTCTTTCTGGCTGTGAATCAGAAATGGTGCAATCTGCAGCAATCCATATATTTTTGTTTCAATCAACATGGTGAAGGGATTTTCAATCCTTGTTATTAGTTGATTATCTCTACATTTTAGTTGAAAACACAGTAATACAGCACAAACATAACTTTAAAGCTATACTCTCTTTTTGAATTGACAAAATGTATTTATTCTGGTATGCATTACATTCATTTGAAGCGTATCTAATCAGGACATAACTTATTATTACTGCATTTCCCCAATATGTAGATGAAAGTGTATGTTTCCATGATACCTGTTTTTCAAATGTGGGTTATATTTTTGCTTCTTGTGAATTAATATCCACTTGTATTTCGAAAAAATGGAAAGTATTGCAGTTATGCACCTTATCAAACCTTTTATATCTTCGTTTTTTACTATGTTTAACTGTATTGTCTAACTGTGGACTGTATTTCACACGTATGAAATAAACAATAAACTTAAACTCATCAATCAATCAGTCATGTAATTTTAACATCAGTTGCATAAAAACAATCTCTATAGAGAAATTATTGAAGATGTTCGGCTTGTTTGTGAATTTTATGGGAGATATACATTTAATTGTTTATGGGGCATATACATCAATTAA
The DNA here is from genome assembly GCA_949152475.1 of Terebella lapidaria. Classification (NCBI taxonomy): domain Eukaryota; kingdom Metazoa; phylum Annelida; class Polychaeta; order Terebellida; family Terebellidae; genus Terebella; species Terebella lapidaria. The sequence continues at coordinate 6,647,652 of OX424562.1, forward strand.
TTGTGGGGCATATACATTGATTGTTGTGGGGTATATACCTTAAATCCTTGTGGGGCATATACATTTGTTTTTGAAGAATACATTCACAAATACAATTGTTTTAAATATTTGTTGCATATGAATCAATATAGTATTTCAATACAGTTGAATACAGTACAGTTGTTTACCCACAGTTCATTTGCTCATTTTGTGGGGGTAAATATATATATATATGTGTATGTTTTGGAAACTGATTACTTTTTGTGAAAAAATACTGGTGGATACCGGAGATGCTTTGGTTGTAAAATGAACAGGACATTTTAATGAGTAATGCCATTATGTATTATTATTGATGAATTGTATAAAATTAGTGTGATAGATGACTTTGAGCTTATCCAGTTATCAAGTATAAAGAGAACGAGGAATTTTACCATTGATTTGGATGCACATCAAGGATTTGTTGATTTCAGTAAATAATCTGAAATGCCCCATATATCATCATGAAATATGAACCACTTATCAAAATATGTACTGTTTAATAGAGTTTTGATAACCCTATTGCTTTCATCTGGTTCTACGATATGGTATATGAGTTATGAGATTTTTCAAGCGTTATTCTTTCTGGCTGTGAATCAGAAATGGTGCAATGTGTAGCAATCCATATATTTTTGTTTCAATCACCATGGTGAAGGGATTTTCAATCCTTGTTATTAGTTGATTATCTCTACATTTTAGTTGAAAACACAGTAATACAGCACAAACATAACTTTAAAGCTATAATCTCTTTTTGAATTGACAAAATGTATTTATTCTGCAGTAGTTTTGTTCTGTCTACAGAATGAGAAATCGTAAAAATTTGGGTCTGAACATGTGTATTACGTGCCTAAATTGAGTTGCCAAATCGAGATTCAAACTCGGGCCAGTCAATGTCGCATAATTTTTTTCCTCAAACCGGCCCGCCTCGAGGACGAGTTCTACACCGAGTCTCATGACGCATTTGTCTAGATACTGTGGCAACCGGCAATGTAGACAGGCCGATCATTCTCTATCCACTGTTTTCATGCACGATTAACGGCAATTTTCCAAATATCTGTTGTCGAACTGTGCATATTTCCTATATATTCCCGACTATCTCGAGATGTACTTTCAAGTTTGCATGACAAACAAGAATGCTAAATTTGGCTGATTTTAAAATTGATTCCAACTTTAACATCACATCAATTATTTTTTAACATGTATCTCTCTAATGTACACCACAATGTGTAATGTGAAACTGTTTGTTGCATACCACCAATACGGTTCGAAATGTTATGCATTTTTTTCTTTTGTGGTTCAGTTAATCAGGACATGATTTGTACTGCATTCCCTCAGCTGGTAATAATGTATCCTAGTTAAATTATTCATGAAAATATGTAACAAGTCAACCTTGATTTAATTAGGTCTATTACTGACCTGAATACCAGAAACATTCATTATTGGAATCATTGAGTAACGAGTTTTGTATTGTGAACATGATGCAGCTGAATGTTAGTGAGTAAATGTATTAAAAGGTAATGCTAATAAGTAAATGTATTAAAATGTTAATGTTCATAAGTAAATGTATTTAATGTATTAACTAACTTATCACAACAGAGCGACACATCCAGTTTGACTGCTGTTATCGTGCTAATTGTGCAACATTTGCCGGAAATTCAATGAATAGATGTGCAAACCTGAAATATCATTTCTAGGGAAATTACTCATACAAATAATAATAAGTTAACAGAAATGTTACTAGTTAGGTCTATTGCTGACCGACAAAATATTAGTTAAGGCCAGAAACATTTATTATTGGACTCAGTGAGTAACATGTTTTATTACCACAGACATTTTTTATGATATTAATAATCATTGGTGTTGGTTCCGAATTATAGCAGCCCAGTTGTCAGTTCACAGGGGTGATGGGGCATAGGGGATAGACCCATGCGGTCGTTTACGGCCGGACCGTTCAGTTACTGAAGGGTAATTTAGTGATTAGTTTTGACCTATGCAAATTCCACAAATAGTGATGTGTCAATGTTTTATTTTCTTTCAGGTGATCAGAAAAGGTCAAGGCGAACTGGTGGTAGGCAGGAGGCCATCAGAGGGCAAACGCTACACCGCAGCAGACTTCGCTCCCTGTATCTTTTGCAATGGATTTTTCATTGGCGAGACGCTGTGGCACCATTCCAAAACGTGCATGCTCAAACCCGAGGGAGCCAATGCCGCCAACATTCTGAGGGAAGGCAGATCCCTGATCTCCCCGTTCCTGCAGTCAAATGACGCGGAGGACGCTCAGCTGACCATGCTGCTTGCAGGGATGAAAGAAACCAAGGCCAACCCAGGGCTGAGGAAGGTGTGCGAGGGTGACCGGCTGATTCGCGAGTTCGCGCAGTCCCAACTGAATAGGCTGGGGACCGAGGACGAGCAGCGGCGGAAAGACTTCGACAACATCAGAAGTAAAGTCCGCACTGTGGGACGTTTGCTGCAACACCTGAACGAGAACACAGCCGCTCCACAGGACCTGCTAGCGTTCCTCTCAGGCCCGAAATTTAAGACCGTTGTGGAGGCTGCGAAATCACTTGCTGTGGTTTCGGACTCGCCGAAACTTGCTCTAAATCTTGGGCACTACGTAAAAAAATGTGTCTTACTCAAGATTTCCCTGGGGATTCAAGATCAGGTGGATATTTGGCAGAAAGAGGGCAAAGACTTCCAATACTTGTTTGACGCGCACTGGACCAACAACGTGGCGTCCGTCGCGGATAGGAGGATGAGGCTGCGCAAGCTGAACAAGCCAGTAGTCTTGCCGCTGCAGGACGACCTCATCATGCTGACGAAGTGGTTGGAGGAGGAGATCGCCGAGGCCCTGCACATCGCGGAACCCACCCGACAGCAGTGGAGGTACCTGGCTCAGATCCTCATAACACGGATAGCCACGTTTAACAAACGGCGAATAGCTGAAGTCGACGAAATGACCGTGGAAGACTTCACGAAGAGGCGGCAGAGGGGAGACATCACAGACGTCGCGCAGTTTTTGGATGTTTCCGAAACGGCCCTCGCACAGAGGTACATGCAATAACCTACAGGCACAAAGATAAAACTAGATACATAAATAGCTGACAATATCAGTGTATGGAAATATTAGATATTACTAATCTAGTTAGTGGATACAGAGTCTGCCAACATGTATTGGTAACTGCTTAACTAACTGAATGAAATTTGAATGTGGCACTGTGGCACAATTCTAGTTTAATATATCAGGGTTCACATGTATATATAGATTACATTCTAAGGAAGATCGTTATGGCATATTGAGAGAACAGAACGCACTTCAATATACTGAACTCACTTCAATTTTTTTTTTACAGAATGTCGCTGATAGAAGTCAGGGGCAAGAGCACCCGCAAACTGAGAAAGGTGTTTGTTCTCTTATCTGAGAGAATGGAGAAGGGGATAGACCACCTTCTGAAAACACGTAATACGGAGCAGAGGAAAAGCCGATATCTTTTTGCTCGGTAAGTCTGCAACATAGGATCATGTGGATTCCTGGAAGTTTGTTTTTCAAAAACGTTTGTTAAGTGTACATGAAATCCGCTGTCATAAAATCCAAAATCACTTCTAATTGTTCAGAATCAAGTCGTTAAAAGAATACATTGACCCCAATGTTACATCAGACAGCGTACATGTACATATTCATACAATGTGATATCAATGCGTACATATATATATATATATATTTCACTTTAGACACTTTATCTAGGTATGTATATTTTGATACTTTATCTAGAAATATTTTTGGTTTTCAAAATTACAGAGATGCTGGCACACCACTGGATGGGTGTGGCGCCATCAGGGATGTCACTAATCAATGCCCAAACCTAGAACGTCCTGAAAGCATCCGAACGACAAATCTGAGAAGATTTCTGGCAACGACAATTCAAGTAAGTGTACAGCAAAATTAATTTCAAACTTCCAGACAGCAATGATATGCTAAGCTAATATTTGATAAAAAAATACTTTCTATATGTCAGTGATGATCGTCGGGGCCATGAGTGTTGTTGGAAGCCTTCCTTCCATTATCACCATGTTACCATTCAACATTCCTTGCGAAAACCCTCATGTGATTTGTCTGTAAACGGTACATTTCTAAATAACTGAGAAGTGCCCACTACCCGCCATAGTTTGGGAACTATTTTTTCCAAACTGGCGTTTCCATCGATTTATCCGAATCCTTATGAAGCATTTACTAGTAGATCATTTCAATCGTTAAGACAATTGTTTCATCTACACCCACAATTGTCACAAATCTTATGTAAAACAAAAACAAAGTAATGGGTACGACAAAAACGCAATCTGCAGCGACTTTTGATAAATATTATGTTGAAGATCTGATATCATAGCGTCAGTTTAAATTACTAATCTTCCCATATTGGCATATGATTATTGCACAACATGGGTTTGTGGCCTTGGTCCAAGTTCTCCAGAAGTTCTTGCAGAAATTCAACCGCGGGCACAAAGCATAAATTGTGCAATAATCCTAATGAATTGTTAGCAAAAGTGCATGAGTACATGGGGAAGAGATTGTAAGAGATCAAATGTATGACTTGAGAGTCAGTAGAGGAAGGAGACGTTCATGGTAATTTTCGTTCTTTATGCAGCTGCTCGACATGAAGGATTCCGAGCTCCAGATGGTGGCAGACCACTTGGGCCACAGTGTCCACATTCACACTGATGTCTACCGTCTGCAGAGTACCATTGTTGAAAAAACTAAGGTAGCGAAACTCCTCATAGCAGCCGAAAAGGGACTGACGCGTAAATTCGAAGGTCGCAATCTCAGTGACATTCAGTTTGAAGGTGGGATTTATTTAATTCAAAATAATAATGTTCATAAATACTACTTTCCTCTGCATTCCTCATTTTTCCTGCAGTTCAAGTATATTGTATAATTCGGCGATATTTTCCTCTCACATATAATCTTCTGATATACGAATCAGTGTGTCACTGTATGTAATAGTCACAATACACACCACTTCAGATGTATGAAGCATTGGATAAATGTGTAGTATGTACTTATATTGTAGAGTTGCCTGAACCCATCGCCTATGAAGACCGATGGGACAAGAATACGACAGGTAATTATTACTTGGTACAGGTTCCATATGACAGTATATCTGTTACCATTCATTAACTCTACTAATTGATATAGGTCCTTATTAATGTCATTAATATGCGTCTTTACTGCTGTCATACGTATTCTTTTTTTATTCTTTTTCCTAATGCTGTCCTGAAGATGACGAACTTCTCCAGACAGGTAAGAATAAGGGTTTTTGCACAGTTCTCGTACACGTGATATGTCAATAATTATCATGATTATATCCATATACAGTCGATAAAATGTACGTATGTGCCTGCCAAACCATACTGCGCTTCAGTAACACCCCTCCCCTCTACAGAGCGTTATGTTATTCCAATTAATATTCGCAGATGACCCAGTGCCGGGGACGTCACAGACAGAATCGTCTGAGGAACATTCAGATGTTGATGTGGAACAGCCGCAAGAGAAAAAGAAGGGTAATTACGGTGTTTTAGTTAAACAAATCAGTTAGTTATGCAACTTACCGAACAGCATCAGGGAATAATATAACTTTAAAGAAACTCAAAATAATTCTTGTCCGTCTATAAGCCTTCACTTACTGGCAACAGGAGGAGGTTTACTAACTCTTCACATCTGATGATTTTATGGCATATTTATGTACAGTAAAAAGCTATAGTGGTAAGCTAATATAGAAGATATTACACGACCATTCTACATTTTAAAATGTTGAAAGTACGCAGAAGTAGTTGGTGACCCTGCCGTGAAGTTTCATAAGTTCATAGACTATATAAATACAAATACATACAATTTTTTTTCCAGGCAGAACACTCCGCACGTGGTCTGACGAAGAAAACACAACTGTTAGAACAGTATTCCTCAAACACTTCCAGGAAAGAGAAAAAACTGTAACAACAGCCGCGATACGGTCATGTATTCAAAATCACAGATGCCTGCAAGGCCGGACAGAGGCCCAAGTTAGAGTTAAAATCAACAATATAATGAAAGGGAAAGAGAAATTGTAAACAAAACTCAGTATGTTTATCCAGCCATTGGGAATAAATGACAGATTTTAAAGATATGTCTCTGGTATACTAATTGTTTTGAGCATGTTTGCTTCGAATTTATCTGAATATCGTTTTGTGAGTATGTAATTGAGTCAATGTGTGCTTAGTACATCTTCTGCTTACCGTGCAACAAATATGACCGCAAACTTGCATCGCCCCCATGTGGCACTAAAGTCTGGTAATGTTTGAATGATAAACACTTTTTTTAATAGATGTATATTTGTAAATAGCTACACATTGTCTATGTTGTATCCGGATTACTTATCACAGTTCAGCATTGTATTGTCCTCGTGCAAATGATTTAGTGGAGTAATTATTTTTAGACGAATACAAGTGTAGGATCCATATTTGTAGAACCTAGGTTAGTTTTCTGATAGGAAATTAACAGCTGTTTGGCACAATATTAGCAGCAAGCAGGTGAAATGAATTGTAACCAATATTGTGTGTGATGGATCCAGCGATGTTTGATTGTAAAAATGTAAAAGAAAGTATTTTTGCGTTCCTTTGCAAAACTAGGCATGAAAAATAATAGCAACTTAGATAGTGGATTCCACTCGTTATGGCATTTCTATTGATCATATTCTGATAATTTCCTTTAAAATGGTAAAAAAAAATACTATTTTGATATTGTGTTGTATAATCATGTTCGTTTTTCTCGTCATCTTGATTTTGTCATGGTTGTCAAAGTAATAAATGTGCTTCAGTTCTATCGTTAACATCCTTCTTTTCTTTGGAGAGTATCAGGTGGAAAATAAAATGGATCCACAATTTAGTCAGTATTAGCAAAGATTTTTAATAACAAGATGCCCAACTCCGAACAGTTTGAATGGTGGCGATCCTGGCAGTATTATACAGACACTCACATAATCTATATATAATACAAGATATTCCGGCCTGAGTCCAGTAATATAACTATATTACCTTAACTAATTTGATTCTGCTTAATAGTAGACCTAACCATTAAGATTAATTTGTCATGCAATTAAGTATTATTGAACACTCACCCCAAAATCGGCAGCTATTAGGCTAGCGGTTATGGGTGCTATTGGACAGAGTACCCCTCCCCATCTTAGAACAAGCTACAACCTATTTTTTATTGAAGACATAACTCAGGAGAGTCAGAAAATCATGGTTGTAGATCTGAAAAAGTTGCAGATCACTCTGAAAATCACACTTATGCCTGACGAGGTGGCGGCGGAAAAAGCGGATCTGATGTAACAGGTTTTTCCTCTCTAAACATGCCAATAATGATGTTAGAGATACCATTTTGGTGTCAAACTGTTCAGTGTTATTAGTGTCAATTAATAAAATACAATAAAACTGAAAGTAAAACATTTTATCAATAAAAAGTGACAAAACAGTGAAATTTTGTGTCAAAATTCACTTCGGTTTGGCCACTAAAGTTGGACAAATACTTCAACTACTTCAAACATATGTATGCTATTGCAATAAAATTGGCACCAAAATATGACCTGTTCATCTGGGTATTGAACACTGATACCACAATTCTGTACGTCAAGCATAGGTATGAGAATATCATCAAATCTATCATCACCCCCCAACATAGCCAATATTCAGAAATCACAATTTACAATTGAGACCCAAATATAAATCCGTTAGAACCCCAATTAGGTCACCAATTATACACAGCATTTGTATTCACCATATATTGTTATTTGTTTATACATCAATGGATATGTAGTGCAGGAAAGAGCTACTATGCACTGGGTATGAGAACGGCTCAGACCATTATGCAACAGGTAACATACCAGGTACTTAAAACATATATATAAAAACAGAGATTTGTTTCTTAACAGTTTCGGTATTTTCAAAATGACATCAAATATAAGTTATTTAATTCTTACTGTATGTCGTTATTTGGATCATCTCCATGGGACATCTCTCTTGGATATTTTAATATCTTTGTAGTAAGATGGCGAAAGGCCATTCGGCGTCTGATGGATCTCACTTATAATACACAATTACTTATACGGTCCTTGAAATTCATTAAATCAGCGTGTATTAGTAAAAATTAGTTTGTACAAATTTGTTGCATACTGGCTGTAAATGGCAGCTCTTCTGCTGTGAGTAACAGTATAACATTCATTTGTGGTAAATATGGCGTCTTACGTAATAACTCCCTCAATGATCTGGTAGATTTGGAAATACGTGTAAAATTTATTCCTGACAACTTAGATAAACAGGCACTTTGTGTTGCAATTAAAGATTTGATTCATGTGAAATTGGATAACATATTTATGGACATGTCACACGAGGAATGTGACAATGTTATCATGTATTTGTGTACAAACTGACATGTTGGTGTGTCATTTGTGTGCCTTTGGTTTTATATGTATGTTTTTGTTTCACTGTCACCTGTTATATATACTATTTATCCAGTTACATGTATATGCACTAGTGTAATTTCCAAGTACGAATAAACCATACATATATGTACATTGTTATGTTACGTTCAACATATGTACATATTACTGAACAATATTCAGCCACGTTCATCCTCATTGTCGCTAAGCACGAGAGGACTGTCTGAGCAAACATCGCCATGGCAATAGCAGAACTCGGTGCATTGTAGCCCAGCGATCAGACAGGGAAATTGCCGGCTTTGGGAACAGTTCTCATCCGTGCAATAGAGACGTGTCAAATCTCGAACCTCTTTAGGGGCTGCATCATTTCGGAACATGACAGGCTCAAGGTTGTCATCTTTCAGCTGCCACCCACTGCCATCGGGGCTCCAAAAGTCTGATTGTGCCTCATGGCCATACGTCCAAATCGCCAGCTGGTAGTTCGCCCATCTTACGCGTTGTCCATTCGCATCATCAGGTGTGGGAAAAGATATGCTGTTCAAAGCGCAGCTCGTCCAGAGACTGGCATTTTGTCTTGGATCCATACATCAGCAATATATATTTCGTTGCAGTAAGGAGTAACTCCGTGACATTACTTGACCGAGCCAATTGTGATAGCAGCAGATTCTGAACAGTGAGCAGCTTGCGACACAACCACTGAGAGCATGAGCTGCTTGTAAGCACGTTGCAACATCTTGCCCAATATTGTTGTTTTTTCGTGGTAATTTGGAATGAACCCATCACGATTTACCCCTTTGCCGCGATGACCAGCATTCAAGTAGATATCACAGTTGCCAAACATTCCTTGGCACAGAAGTAGACAAGGAAATCTAACTGATTTTCATTGATGTTGGGTACCAGTGGTCTAGACGCATCTTCAATTACTCTAGTAATTGATCGTTATGATGTTCTCTCCATTAAGAAGATGGAACGAGACCGCCGTACCTGTGGAGAATCAGCACGTAGTTATGTCATCAGTGGATGACGCCGTTTCATAGATGATCAGCCATAGATGATTGTCTACTACTGTGCCAAGGATACGTTTGGCAATTGTGATATCTACATGAATGCTGGTCATCGCGGCAAGGTAGTAAATCGTCATGGGTTCATTCCAATCACCACCATAACCAAGAATATATTATTAACAAGATGTTGCAAAGTGATTACCAACAACTCACACTCTCAGCGGTTGTGACACAACCTGATCACTGTACAGAATCGGCAAACCATCTGCCTACATACAGCAAGCTGTCGCAGAACATCACAGATTTGATGTCGCTATCCCAGTTGGGCCAATAACATAATGCCACTGAGCTACTTTTTACTGCAATGAAGTATGCATTGCTGATGTATTGATCCAAGACAAATTGCCAGTCTCTGGCACAGCCCTGAGGCACAACCAGACTTTTGGAGCCCCGATGGCAGTGGGTGGCAGCTGAAAAATGACAACCTGGAGTCTGTCATGTTCTAAAATGATGCAGCCCCGAAAGAGGTTCGATATTTGACACGTCTCTACTGCATGGACAAGAACCCTTCCCAAAGCCAGCAATGTCACTCTCACCGTTGGGCTACAATGCACCGAGTTCTGCTATTGACATGGCGATGTTTTGCCTAAACTCAGATAGTCCTCCCGTGCTCAGCGATGGTGAAAATGAAAGTGACTGAATATTGTTCAGTAATATGTACATATGTTGAACGGAACAAAACAACAACAAACAAATCTGTGACTGTACATTTGTAAGATCCACATTACAGTAATTAATTCAGTTCAAAATGTTCGTTAATTGTTATCAGAAAATGTAATCAGGATGAGCCATCTGCTTTTACATGTCAGTTTAGCATTGTAGTTGTTTTCATCAAGTGACTTCAGCCCCTGCTGCTCCGGATACTGATTAAGATGCCAAGTCCCGCCAGGGGACTGTAATCACAGCTAGTCTCGTAGAACTCGTTGCCATGTGTTCATATATGCCAGCAAAGGCTTTCAATAAATGCAGTTTTTGGATTCGACTTCAAACTATCCACATCGTTGTTGTCTGTCTCCAAACACAGAACCCGTCTGGCCTGGAGAGAACTATAGACTTGTGAAGTTTGTGAAAACAGAACGAAATCACAACTTTTACACATCTGTTTTAAGTACCTGGTATACTACATGTTGCATAATGGCCTGTGCCGATCTCAAACTCAGTGCATAGTAGCTCTATCCTGCATAGCTGCTGATGTATATACATATAACTATACATGGTGAATACAAATGCTGTGTATAATTGGTGACCTAATTGGGGTTCTGCCGGATTTATATTTGGGTCTCAATTGTAAATTGTGATTTCTGAATATTGACTATGTTGGGGGGTGATGATAGATTTGATGATATTCTCATACCTATGCTTGACGCCCAGAATTGTGGTATCAGTGTTCAATACCCAGACGAACAGGTCATATTTTGGTGCCAATTTTATTGCAATAGCATACATATTTTTGAAGTAGTTGAAGTATTTGTCCAACTTTAGTGGCCAAACCGAAGTGAATTTTTACACAAAATCTCACTGTTTTGTCACTTTTTATTGATCAAATGTTACACTTTCAGTTTATTTGTATTTTATTAATTGACACTAATAACACTGAACAGTTTGACACCAAAATGGTATCTCTAACATCATTATTGGCATGTTTAGAAGGGAAAAACCTATTACATCAGATCCGCTTTTTCCACCGCTACCTCGTCAGGTATAAGTCTGACTTTCAGAGTGATCTGCAACTTTTTCAGATCTACAACCATGATTTTCTGACTCTCCTGAGTTATGTCTTCAATAAAAAATAGGTTGTAGCTTGTTCTAAGATGGGGAGGGGTTACCCCCATTTTAAACCCCCGTATGAGAATTCGCCACTTGCCTATATGGCGTATTGATTAATTTGAAGTTATTAGAAATTATCATAACAGGCACATGCATAAATTCATTCCACGACAAAGTGTAGTCAGTGCTGAGTCTGGTAATGTTTAACACCTTAAATAATTATATTACGTCCATTAATAGACTTGATTATTATAATTTATTTTTACAAATTCATTATTATTGACTGACTACGAAAGAAATCCACACGGCGCAAAATACATTCACTGCACATGCAATTCTAAATACCTGTAATCCTAACTCGGCAATTATTAATTATTTTCTCAACAATACTTAATATAACTCAATTTGAAGCAGTTGTAAACTTCCCAGATATTTGTACATTACCATATAAAAATACTTCGTATGACGAACAAAATATTGTGGGGCATGTACATGTGTTCACAGGCAATAATGAGTATGTAATTAGTTAATGGACAAATGCACGGCTGCGGCTGTGGGATCTTTATGCAATTGTATTATTCAGTATCACCACAGACACTTGCACACATCCACTGCATCACAAATGGTATATATGCTGCTGAGTTTGGTAATACATTTTTGAGACCTTAACTTATATTCTGTCCATTAACAGACTGAACTATTATAAATTATTTATACATAGTCATTACTAATAAATGCCTATGCAAAACTCCACAGACTACAAAGTATATTCCTTACGCAGTACATTAATAACTGTCTTTAACCTTCACTCATTATTGTTGTCGCAATAATTAATACATATGTTAGAATTCATGTTACCTTTTTCATAACTAATAATATAAGTATTTTGATGCTATTGTAATGTTGCAACTCGATGAGTTTGTATTCCCATATAAAATATTCCACATGCCTGACTCAATGCTGTGGGGCTCATACATCTGTTCACAGGAAATAATGAGCATGTAATTAGTTTATCGGTCATTACATGACCGCAGCTATGGGTATATCATAAGCATTACCACAGGCTGAATCACAACTCCCCTGCACCACGAAGGTATTTTTTCTGAGTCTGTAATGAGTATGTGTTCCCTAACTAATTTATTTTTGTATAGTAGAAAACTTCACTTAATTAATATTATTATCAAGTATTATCATAGGCACACAAACACAAGTCCACTGCACTGCAGAAAGTATTTGGGACCGTATTAGGTGATAAATGTTTGATATCTTAACTAATTATATTCTCAACCACTAATTATATTCTCAAATAGACTCAACCATTATGAGGTATTTATTACATAATCAGTACTATTGAACGCCCATGCAAAACAATTCCATGGACTACGAAATATATTCCTTGCACAGTACAATAATAGATGTCTGTCACCTCAACTCATTATTTTTCTTAGCAAGAAATAACAGAATTCCTACAATTATTATTAACTTATTCAATACTGATATACCAGTAAAAATTTTGTATTACGATGCTCGTAACAACCACAATCTAAAGCTATTGTGAACTTCCCCATTAAAACAATATACATTCCAATTTAAAAAACTTCGTGTGGTGGATACAATATTGCGGGGCATATACATTTGTTCACAGGTAATAATGAGCATGTAATTAGTTTATGGGTCATTAAATGACCGCAGCTATGGGATATATTATAAGCATTACCACAGGCTGAATCACAACTCCCCAGCACCACGAAGGTATTTTTTCTGAGTCTGTAATGAGTATGTGTTCCCTAACTAATTTATTTTTGTATAGTAGAAAACTTCACTTAATTAATATTATTATCAAGTATTATCATAGGCACACAAACACAAGTCCACTACACCGCAGAAGGTTTTTGGGGCCGGATTAGGTGATAAATGTTTGATATTTTAACTAATTGTATTCTGCCCATTACTACTTAAATAATAATACTTAAATATAAATATACATTAAGACTTAAATATTTGAAATTATTTCTTACGTAATCATTATTATTGAACGCCCATTCAAAAAAAATCCATGCACCACAAAATATATTCCTTGCACAGAACAATAATATATGTCTGTAAACTTAACTAATTATTCTTCTTAGCAACAATCAACATAACTGCTACACGTAATGCTAACTTATTCAATACTAATATACCAGTAAATATTTTATATTACGATGATCGTAATAACCACGATCTAAAAATATTGTGAACTTTCCCATTAAAACAATGTACATTTCCATTCAAAATGTTTCGTGTTGTGGACACAATATTGCGGGGCATATACATTTGTTCACAAGTAATAATGAGCATGTAAATAGTTAATGGGCTAACACATGACCGCAGCTATGGGGTATATACTTTCTATATAACATATATACCCCATAGTGAGGTCTGAGACTTTCACCCCACAATTGGGTCTGAGACCAATGCCCCACAAACAGGGTACTTCCTGTATATATATATATATATATATATATATATATATATACACCTAAAGTACCCTATTTGTGAGGCAGTTTTCGTTCTCAGACCCAAACTGTGGGGTATATTCATTTTGTGGGGCATATAGAAATGCCCCATAACCAATTAATATTCTATTGTCTTCCTAATGACGTTATTGATGATTTGCATTGTTGTTGTATAATTGGGTCTGAGATCGAAAATTGATCGATAATCTATATACGGCCTATTCAGTGCTGCCCCCTAGCGATAGATGTTGGAATGCAGGTGCCAATGATGACACACATCATTACCTTCAGATTTAATAGCCCGGTCTATATACCCCACAATTTGGAACACATAGGCTATTGTCTTCTATATGCCCCACAACTTTTAATGTATATACCCCACATTTTGGTACAATAGCTGTAATATTCAGTACTAGGTATCTCACACTGTTAAATGTATATACCCCACAATTATGTTATACTTTAATATGATTAGGATTTAGGATTAATATCATAAGCAGTTCTTTATCAATTCAGATGGTATTATTATAACCAAAAGAGAAAATTAACATCGTTAGCGATAATTGACAAAATATGTGCACTGTCAGGATTATATGTAGGCCTAGGTCTACACCATAATCCGATGTAATGAACACGAATCGGCACTTCTTGAAAAAGAAGGAAAGCACATGTTTTGGTAGTATTTATATAGCCAGTACATACAGTCGATTTTAATTATCAGTGTTAGGGTTTTCACCCCATATTTTGTTGTATTGGACAGAGATCGCCATTTCTTGATGAACAAGAGCAGAAGCAATTTTTTGTTAATATTATCGTTATTGTCGACTATGTGCGTCTAAACTACGCACTTGTTGGATATAATGAATAAATGAACGAACAATAGACGCCGGGTCAGTAATACGACCTGGGACTTTCATTATAACCGTACGGCACAATACTATTCTATCTCTATCGAATGTATTAAAATCTATATAATATGAGAATTCCTGCAAATGCCGGGTATTCTTTTGCGGAGCCCACTTCAGCCCATTGTTCTGGGTGACACAGAATATCAGCATTCTATCACACAAAGCCAAGTTGATCACTAATGATTGTATTAACTTACACTTGTTCGTTATGTTTTTTATACTGCGTGTCAGAACCATGAATCGTACTTATTCATGATTATATCGCTTATTTTGGCCAATAATATACATATTCATTACCAGTACTTCCTTTGTATTATAAATGTTCTGATGTACTAATAACCAGTGTGGCTGAATTGTTCAGGTCCGTTTGTATTACTACACCCCTTTTACTCAACACAAATAACCATCTTCTGAAGGTGGGGGTGTAGAAATAAGGATAACTCAGGGATGCTTGCGTGATGGACACAGGCTGGCCATGATTGGGGGGAGAGGGGGGGGAGTGGCATATAGTTAGGGGAAGGCAGTGTTGTCCTTGTGAGTTTGTTCCCGGTCGTTATATTACGAAACAAATCCCAAGTGCAGTCAAAGGCCTTATATATATATATATATATAGTTACCAGATAGTAACTTCGATGCAATGAAGAAAGCTCCTAACATATCGACGTGTTTGCCTGGTAATATGGTAGATTCTATATCTGCTATGGAAGGAAATTATATCATACATGCCTCGGTGTATATCACGTTATCAAGTCCCCCATATGGTATGCGAGGAATCAAAATAACGTGGAAATTGTAGCCAAATATTTTGGACAGGATTTTTTTTTTCCAAAAAAAATTGTTGATAATGGACAATGAAATCACTGCTGCCACAGATGATTTATTTTAGAATTCATCATCCATTGCATGAGTTAGCGGTAGCGTCAGCAATTTCACGGACAATTTTTGCGGAAAGCTGGCCCCACAAACCGTGTCATTGTCTAGCATCCGATGGGGAAACGCAAATATAAACACAGAAAGTGATATTGTCTGTCTTGTCGTGTAGGCTACTTTGTTACATAATTACTGATCTTGTATGAACCAGAATGGGCTACGCAATCAATATAGTATGCTATACTGTATGTTTAAATTATGCAAGTCCTCAACGTCACTTGGTTATATCAATCTGGGAAATCGTTATCTCGTGAAGATCATGTTTTAGCATTGACTAAAAACAAATTCGAGACTGTGATTGGCTAATCACAAGGGAATATATACCCGTATACTGAATTTCTAAGTTTCAGTCAGTGATAAATTTGTTACCCCGTGTTTGTTTCACAGAATACGGAATTATATCTACGTCTCGCCGTCCGTATCCCATGAGGCCGCCGGCGAGACGTAGATATAATTCCGTATTCCGTGAAAAAACATAGGATAACGTGAAGTGGAAATCTCGTGAAGTGGAAATTATTTAATCCCGTGATTCTCGATCGAAGTAGCTTTTGAACGGCGGCTGAATATAATAGTTATAAAACAGCATGTATTCCCGGCCAACTTACTTAATAAAAACATCCAACCGCAATTTATAAATGAACTTATCTAAAGTGTCCATCATGACCCGAGTCGGAAACACCATGTCTGCCCATCATTACCATCATGGAAACACGTGTGTTAAAACAACATTTGTCATTAACATGGGCATTAACCGACTATCGCAACGATTACAAACATAAACGTTATCTTAAACGGGTCTATATTATCTACTCCTATAGCAATTTTAAACCCATTTAAATCCATTCACCAAAACCACTGCTGCCATTAACTTGACAGTTGACACGAGGAGAAACTGGTCAGCAAGAAGGTAAGAGGTAGTCAGTTCATTGTCATATTTTCATACGCGGTACTTAGAACATGACGGACAGGTGGGGGAGAGAGAGGGTGATTGTGTAATGACACGGTTATCAATTCTCTACACGTACTCCGTTTGAAATGGGAAAGCTAAAAACTAGTTAAATCATGCGTGAAAATTACTAAGCATAGAATCTACATCAAACAAACGCCGGGCGGGTGTGAAAACCAATTGAGGTCAAATGAAGTATTGGTTCTGATTGGCTTTCGCGATCGATGACGTCACGGCTATGCCACCGTTCGAAGTGCGTGCGGGTATTGGGCGCCATACTATAATAGTCTCCGGTCCGCCTCCGCCCCCCGTCCCCCATATTTGTATTTAGGATTTAGAATACTGTTTCAACTTTTGCGGAGGAACGGGTGCATGGGGTGGTGAGCTGGGCGGTTTAGAATTATTTTATTTTTCGCCTGGTCGTGGAGGATACTGATTGCGGACTTAAGGGTATACCGGAATTTGACAATTTATAAAACCTATTGCACAACATTCATTTGACGATATCAATGTTAACACATAAAAACATGATATAGTGTGCAAAATGTGTGATTTTCTCTTTGTGTTTAATGACCACAAGTAAGCGTCAAGAAATATAGTAAAACATGTGTCGCCTCTCAGCATTGCGCAATTTGACTCAAATGTAGGGTACCAGGAAAACGGGATTCTTACATATGTTTTATCAAGTTAATTTCAATACTCTCATACCATTCAAAAACATTACCAGTACCACAAACTTTATGTTAGGCAATGATAGTCGTCCCATTCATAAACATAACCTTCCAAAACAGTATTTCAGAAATGACATAGTGCGTACCTCCTGAATATAATATATCTCCAGGGGGTATCATGATAAAATAACAAATTTATTCCTCAAGACAAATACCTGTTCGATTATTTTTTTTCAATTCGTCGAGTTGTTTTCCAATTGCCTTGCAACAAAGTTCTGATCATTTTGTTCTTGAATGACCTGTCCCACCTGGACACAAGCTCACAAGAATCGATCGAGTCTCGGCCTAAGTTCATTATCATAATCCCTTTCCCACCCCCGCTCGAAACAACATGCAGGATAGGTGGACAGACATATTTTGACGATATTTCGCACTTGGAAAGCCTGTGTTGACTACGCTGTTCAATTTTTTTTTTATCAAATAGTGGGTAATATTGTGAATATCTACACAAATCGGTTGATCACAGTAGGCAAGTGGCGAATTCTCATACGGGGGTTTAAAATGGGGGTAACCCCTCCCCATCTTAGAACAAGCTACAACCTATTTTTTATTGAAGACATAACTCAGGAGAGTCAGAAAATCATGGTTGTAGATCTGAAAAAGTTGCAGATCACTCTGAAAGTCAGACTTATACCTGACGAGGTAGCGGTGGAAAAAGCGGATCTGATGTAATAGGTTTTTCCCTTCTAAACATGCCAATAATGATGTTAGAGATACCATTTTGGTGTCAAACTGTTCAGTGTTATTAGTGTCAATTAATAAAATACAAATAAACTGAAAGTGTAACATTTGATCAATAAAAAGTGACAAAACAGTGAGATTTTGTGTAAAAATTCACTTCGGTTTGGCCACTAAAGTTGGACAAATACTTCAACTACTTCAAAAATATGTATGCTATTGCAATAAAATTGGCACCAAAATATGACCTGTTCGTCTGGGTATTGAACACTGATACCACAATTCTGGGCGTCAAGCATAGGTATGAGAATATCATCAAATCTATCATCACCCCCCAACATAGTCAATATTCAGAAATCACAATTTACAATTGAGACCCAAATATAAATCCGGCAGAACCCCAATTAGGTCACCAATTATACACAGCATTTGTATTCACCATGTATAGTTATATGTATATACATCAGCAGCTATGCAGGATAGAGCTACTATGCACTGAGTTTGAGATCGGCACAGGCCATTATGCAACATGTAGTATACCAGGTACTTAAAACAGATGTGTAAAAGTTGTGATTTCGTTCTGTTTTCACAAACTTCACAAGTCTATAGTTCTCTCCAGGCCAGACGGGTTCTGTGTTTGGAGACAGACAACAACGATGTGGATAGTTTGAAGTCGAATCCAAAAACTGCATTTATTGAAAGCCTTTGCTGGCATATATGAACACATGGCAACGAGTTCTACGAGACTAGCTGTGATTACAGTCCCCTGGCGGGACTTGGCATCTTAATCAGTATCCGGAGCAGCAGGGGCTGAAGTCACTTGATGAAAACAACTACAATGCTAAACTGACATGTAAAAGCAGATGGCTCATCCTGATTACATTTTCTGATAACAATTAACGAACATTTTGAACTGAATTAATTACTGTAATGTGGATCTTACAAATGTACAGTCACAGATTTGTTTGTTGTTGTTTTGTTCCGTTCAACATATGTACATATTACTGAACAATATTCAGTCACTTTCATTTTCACCATCGCTGAGCACGGGAGGACTATCTGAGTTTAGGCAAAACATCGCCATGTCAATAGCAGAACTCGGTGCATTGTAGCCCAACGGTGAGAGTGACATTGCTGGCTTTGGGAAGGGTTCTTGTCCATGCAGTAGA
Source organism: Terebella lapidaria (assembly GCA_949152475.1). NCBI lineage: Eukaryota > Metazoa > Annelida > Polychaeta > Terebellida > Terebellidae > Terebella > Terebella lapidaria. The sequence continues at coordinate 6,666,823 of OX424562.1, forward strand.
GACGTGTCAAATATCGAACCTCTTTCGGGGCTGCATCATTTTAGAACATGACAGACTCCAGGTTGTCATTTTTCAGCTGCCACCCACTGCCATCGGGGCTCCAAAAGTCTGGTTGTGCCTCAGGGCTGTGCCAGAGACTGGCAATTTGTCTTGGATCAATACATCAGCAATGCATACTTCATTGCAGTAAAAAGTAGCTCAGTGGCATTATGTTATTGGCCCAACTGGGATAGCGACATCAAATCTGTGATGTTCTGCGACAGCTTGCTGTATGTAGGCAGATGGTTTGCCGATTCTGTACAGTGATCAGGTTGTGTCACAACCGCTGAGAGTGTGAGTTGTTGGTAATCACTTTGCAACATCTTGTTAATAATATATTCTTGGTTATGGTGGTGATTGGAATGAACCCATGACGATTTACTACCTTGCCGCGATGACCAGCATTCATGTAGATATCACAATTGCCAAACGTATCCTTGGCACAGTAGTAGACAATCATCTATGGCTGATCATCTATGAAACGGCGTCATCCACTGATGACATAACTACGTGCTGATTCTCCACAGGTACGGCGGTCTCGTTCCATCTTCTTAATGGAGAGAACATCATAACGATCAATTACTAGAGTAATTGAAGATGCGTCTAGACCACTGGTACCCAACATCAATGAAAATCAGTTAGATTTCCTTGTCTACTTCTGTGCCAAGGAATGTTTGGCAACTGTGATATCTACTTGAATGCTGGTCATCGCGGCAAAGGGGTAAATCGTGATGGGTTCATTCCAAATTACCACGAAAAAACAACAATATTGGGCAAGATGTTGCAACGTGCTTACAAGCAGCTCATGCTCTCAGTGGTTGTGTCGCAAGCTGCTCACTGTTCAGAATCTGCTGCTATCACAATTGGCTCGGTCAAGTAATGTCACGGAGTTACTCCTTACTGCAACGAAATATATATTGCTGATGTATGGATCCAAGACAAAATGCCAGTCTCTGGACGAGCTGCGCTTTGAACAGCATATCTTTTCCCACACCTGATGATGCGAATGGACAACGCGTAAGATGGGCGAACTACCAGCTGGCGATTTGGACGTATGGCCATGAGGCACAATCAGACTTTTGGAGCCCCGATGGCAGTGGGTGGCAGCTGAAAGATGACAACCTTGAGCCTGTCATGTTCCGAAATGATGCAGCCCCTAAAGAGGTTCGAGATTTGACACGTCTCTATTGCACGGATGAGAACTGTTCCCAAAGCCGGCAATTTCCCTGTCTGATCGCTGGGCTACAATGCACCGAGTTCTGCTATTGCCATGGCGATGTTTGCTCAGACAGTCCTCTCGTGCTTAGCGACAATGAGGATGAACGTGGCTGAATATTGTTCAGTAATATGTACATATGTTGAACGTAACATAACAATGTACATATATGTATGGTTTATTCGTACTTGGAAATTACACTAGTGCATATACATGTAACTGGATAAATAGTATATATAACAGGTGACAGTGAAACAAAAACATACATATAAAACCAAAGGCACACAAATGACACACCAACATGTCAGTTTGTACACAAATACATGATAACATTGTCACATTCCTCGTGTGACATGTCCATAAATATGTTATCCAATTTCACATGAATCAAATCTTTAATTGCAACACAAAGTGCCTGTTTATCTAAGTTGTCAGGAATAAATTTTACACGTATTTCCAAATCTACCAGATCATTGAGGGAGTTATTACGTAAGACGCCATATTTACCACAAATGAATGTTATACTGTTACTCACAGCAGAAGAGCTGCCATTTACAGCCAGTATGCAACAAATTTGTACAAACTAATTTTTACTAATACACGCTGATTTAATGAATTTCAAGGACCGTATAAGTAATTGTGTATTATAAGTGAGATCCATCAGACGCCGAATGGCCTTTCGCCATCTTACTACAAAGATATTAAAATATCCAAGAGAGATGTCCCATGGAGATGATCCAAATAACGACATACAGTAAGAATTAAATAACTTATATTTGATGTCATTTTGAAAATACCGAAACTGTTAAGAAACAAATCTCTGTTTTTATATATATGTTTTAAGTACCTGGTATGTTACCTGTTGCATAATGGTCTGAGCCGTTCTCATACCCAGTGCATAGTAGCTCTTTCCTGCACTACATATCCATTGATGTATAAACAAATAACAATATATGGTGAATACAAATGCTGTGTATAATTGGTGACCTAATTGGGGTTCTAACGGATTTATATTTGGGTCTCAATTGTAAATTGTGATTTCTGAATATTGGCTATGTTGGGGGGTGATGATAGATTTGATGATATTCTCATACCTATGCTTGACGTACAGAATTGTGGTATCAGTGTTCAATACCCAGATGAACAGGTCATATTTTGGTGCCAATTTTATTGCAATAGCATACATATGTTTGAAGTAGTTGAAGTATTTGTCCAACTTTAGTGGCCAAACCGAAGTGAATTTTGACACAAAATTTCACTGTTTTGTCACTTTTTATTGATAAAATGTTTTACTTTCAGTTTTATTGTATTTTATTAATTGACACTAATAACACTGAACAGTTTGACACCAAAATGGTATCTCTAACATCATTATTGGCATGTTTAGAGAGGAAAAACCTGTTACATCAGATCCGCTTTTTCCGCCGCCACCTCGTCAGGCATAAGTGTGATTTTCAGAGTGATCTGCAACTTTTTCAGATCTACAACCATGATTTTCTGACTCTCCTGAGTTATGTCTTCAATAAAAAATAGGTTGTAGCTTGTTCTAAGATGGGGAGGGGTACTCTGTCCAATAGCACCCATAACCGCTAGCCTACAGGCCGCCATACATGTTTTCTTTGATTTTGTGATTGCCGATCCGGGCAGCACATCCATGAACAATGCCTCGCAAATTCCCAACGGTTCACCCCCCAATATCCCTCCCAACATACAGCTGTAATTCTCTTATTTCATTGGTCACATAATTGGGTCGTAGTATGCTAATGAGCTCGTAGTAAAGTTACGTCACACATGCTCATTCATCCCTGGAGATAATTCTCGCTGTTAGCCACATCGCGTTCATCAAGGAGTCGAGTTCCCTGGGATCACTCATTGGTTAAAACTCGAAATACTCTCAATACTGTGCGGTTATTAGACATCAATAAATTGTAAAACGTTATGAGAACTAAAGCAAATATTTTTGTATGAATTTCTTTGATATTGCCGTTGAAACCACTATTTTCGAAACAAATAATGCCGTAAGATAGCAAGACCGGACGAACGCTTCCATCCATGGACCGTTTTTAATCATATTTGAATATGTCGCCTCCTGATGGAGGCGACAATAATCGAAAAGCGGTTCCCCTAAGATGTAATTTGTCTTTTTAATGTAGATTTTCTGCTGTAATTCCTTCAATTCGAAATACATGTATATATTTCCATCTTTTATCAACTGATCAACCCCACAGAAATGTCTTTTTTTTTGGTCCTTTGACACGGTAGTGAGGCCAAAACAATGCGTAACCCTATTAATCAAGAAATGTGGCCTTAGATGTATATGTGAGGTTTTCAACTACGTTAATATTCATGTCAATATTTTGTAATATCCTGCACACTATATACATGTACATGTTAACCCAACAGGAATCAACAATTTAGCAATGAAAATGTCTATATTTTCAGAGCTCACTCAAACGGGGAACTTCCTTGTACTTTCACTGTCGGAAAACATTTGAAAGGACCAGCAGCGTATAATGCCGGGTCAAATAAACATAAAATAATTATCGGGATCTATCTAGACTTGAAATTATTAAACAGCGTGGGATCCATAAAATCACAGTCTCTTGGCGGGCGGTTATTTATACAAAGAGAATTGACAATCACAGATGACATCAAAGTCCTACAATAATAGTTGATTTCGCATGTGTAGTTGTCAGAAGCTTTATTCGTGCCACTGCTACTTTCATTCTATAGTATATTGTTGTGAGGCGCTACGAGCTTACATCTATTATTCATAAACAATCTGGATACAATTATGCGTATCTTTGTATAAACACTATCTTCTGAACCATCCTCTGTCCACACATGCATACACTGTGCCATCTGCCACCCAGGCTGAATTATGAAATTTGCCGCCCAGCTTAGTTACCAAACAGATATACAAAATATCGTGAACGTATTCCGTAGCGAAAGGCAGTAGGCAATGTTTACACAGTACATAACACTTGATGAAGTAATAATATGGTGTAATAATTTACACACGTACAGATCTTCTTATACAACTCATAAATTTAATGTACCAATGTCGCACATTTTCGGTATTTTTTATCAGCCTAAACATTACTAGGTCTAGTCATGGTATAGAAATGGAAAATCCCACATAGGTCACATTCAACTGCAATTGGCCAATATGCCAACATTCAATCAGATGTAAAACATTCATATTGGGGTTTTACTGTCGCGTGCAGAGCATAAATCCTCGATATCAACAGGCCTAAATGGGTAATACATTTCACAGGATAAACATAAACTTCACCAAAAACAAATTTGTCGTACCTTTTGATTTTAGTAATTTTACGGGGTTCTTGTTCTGGGTGAATGCCACCCCATGCGGTGTGTCGCCCGGGGCCACCGCTACTCCCCCCCCCGTGTTGTCTCACATTGGCGTATGCACATAGCGTATGCCGACATACGTACATTTGATGATTTTCTATTTCCAGGCCAAGATTTTTTTTATGCAAGACATGTTTTTGTATAAAATTATCCTTCCATTTTGTATCAGTTGTTTCGTTTCCCATGGTTTTATTTTTTTCTTCTTTTTCCTTTATACACCCTTCCTGTGAGAAAACCTGTGTCGGGTGTATGGGAGTGGATCATACATGTATACACCCTGCAGGCAAAGTTTCTTCTCGCTTTTCCTCATGATTGTTCATGAAAATGCCTTTTTGGGGGCCAGTGGGGAGACAGCATATTATGCTACACTGGTCCCTCCAATTTACTGTAAATTGCAATTGTATATGTATGTTCTCAACGTAATATTATTTTGTGCCATTTGATGCACACTGTAAATTGGAAAATAAAAGTCACTATCACTTTCATTAGCAGCCAGAGCAAGCCACTCAGAAGTATCCTGGGCATTGTTTCTGGCTGCTGGTTGGGACGGGGGGGATATAGGGTACTGCAATGCAGTGTCCGTTTGTGGTGTGTGTCTGTTCTCCCGATAATAGAAGCGCATGTATATGGTTTTGCCTCCGCGCGGACCAACACCGTATTGTTATTTTATTCACATATCTTAGAACATGTATCGTGTATTGGCATTTGTAGCCTTAGTAAAAATGCCAAAGAGTAGTTCGGATATCGTGGCGGGCGACGGGATAATTTGTGCGATATTTTTATGATGTTGCCACAGGACTTCAGTTAGAGCTAACCGTTAATATTTTTTTGGTGGTATCTTGCCAAATGTTTCATATTGATAGTTTCATTCATTTCAGTCGAAGAATTCATATTGTCCATTGACCATAGAACATGCCTAGCATCAGAAAGTGGATCAACTGCAACAATAGTTCGAATTGCGTTTATAGACGTGGAATCACAAAATCTCATCACATCACAAAATCTATTACAGCATTTATTTGTGGTTTGTGCAGACAATGTCATACCACCCCACCACCTTCCACACCCTACCCACCCATTCATCACACCACCGCCTGGCTAGTGATCTTTAAAAATGGGATTGTTAGTAGGCTCTTTTCCTGTACGTCTGTTGTTACAGCTGAACAGATAAACCCCTTTGTTGTAACCGGTCTCTTTGGAAATTGTTCACTGTAGTAGTCGTAAATTCCTTCCTGCATAATTGTTGGCCGCTGGCCTGGGCTATGAAAATTGTTGAATGTATGACTTGTTAAAACTATAATTAAATCCAGACCTCCCCGCTCGCTACACAACCTCACCCCATCTTATTCCCCCCCCCCCCCCCTCCGCCGACCCCCGTCCTTTCCCCCACTCCACACCACCCGCCAGAGGGTTTGACTCCAGAGCCGCTCTCATTGGCTATCGCGCTTCATTGGCTACCCTGTGCAGAAAACTCCACCGCCGACTGGGGCTATTTTTAAGGGGATGTATCTGGGTAGGATCCATCTAACTTTTTTTGCGGCTGATGGAACTGGACTTCCAGCGTGTATCCAAGATTCACTGCAAGTTGTAGTATAATTTCAAAGTCTGATCTGTGATTGATATAAATTAGACAATGCCTCTACGGATTACGCCCTCGAAGGTGGCTGAAAACTGCATCCGAGGTGGAGTAAGACCCAACGTTGAGGCGAAGTTCATCAACAACGTGAAAGGTGGGCGTTTTATTTTTACTACTTTTCATTTTTGCTACTGGTGGTTTTTTTATAACAAATTTAAGCTGGAATAGTGTAATAACGTTCAGGAACGAATGGGTTGACCTCGGGCAAGAGTCTAAACTGGTTTACCAGTGGACGAGAGCGGGACCCAGTGGCAACTGGCAAGTCTAGGGCATTCAAGGGGGAATTTTATCAAACACATCAAATCGATTTACCCAATAACGAAGACACAATACTAGAGATACGAATAATATCAAGGATCCTACATTAATATTTGGAGTCAGTTGCAATTATCCTGCTCTACGTTTTCGTTCATTATTTGTAAAAAAAAAATCGGATGTTTTTGCCATATTTTGCAAAGAAAATGGCATACACAAAATTGAGACAGGGAAGGTTCCTGAAAATTTCATACAAATCGGGGTTAACACATAGCATTCATATGCTGGAAAAAATAGGGGGTCATCGCGCTCGTTCCCTCGTAAGATGAACATCAATGCAGGGTAATCGGCCAAAATCGTCGGTTTTGCCGCATTAGTAACAAGTATTTTTGACCCAAGTGTGACTCCGTCTCTCGTATCATGTTTTATAACATGCCATAGTCAAAGTGGATTTGCAAGAAAACCAACACAATGACCCCCTAATTATTTTTCATCGCACGAAAGTTGAATGGTAACCCCGGTTATCCTCCCCCCCCTCCTCCCTTTTTTTTACAATATCTATGCACCCCAATCTGGTTCGAAATTACATATCCTGACAGAGACTTGTGTGAAAATATCGAACTGTTGCAACACAAATATGAGCCACACGCTTTGACACATAGCTAAAATTTAGTGACGACCTCGCCGTAACACGATGAAAAATACTGGTTACAAGAATTACCCATAACCTTCTCTTACCCAAAATGTACATGTTCTCCAGCGTCAGTAATATAGACTATTCAATTCTTCATAATTGGGCATAAGTTCTGAAATAGGTTGATACATTGCTATGCTTATGCCCACGTGTGACAGGGCCATAAATTAGAAGATTGTTGTTTACATCATTATTATGCCTGCTGCTTATCACCAAATTAAGCGTTATGGTATGAACAAATCATCCTGGCACACGTCACATTATCTCACTCGTTTAAATGCATACGTCACGTTTCAGTGTCACATTATATATTTATAATTTGTTTGCACACAGGATACGGTCTGTTTGCAACGGAGGACTATTCTAAAGGAGATTACGTAGTTGAGTACAGTGGACGTCTACTTTTGAATGATCCAAATGACCCCGAAAAGGACACCTATGTGTATGAACTGTCATACAATGGCAAGAAGTTCTGGTGAGTAAATCAAATATCACAGGTTCTCCCAGTTTTAATTATTAGTATAATTTCACATCAAAAGATGCATATACTATATGTTTGCTAATCAGTGTAGGTTGTGGAAGCAGGTAAATATGTCCTGACCTTGAGGAAAAAAAATAAAAGTGAAAATGTTTTATTTTAATCCAGCAGTGTATATTCCAGTTTATATATACAGGCTTTAAAAACTTTAGAGAAACACGCATGGTTCCCATATTTGAGGATAACGTAACAGAAACAATTTGATTCAAATATATTTTTCTGCATCACACTCTAGAACTACGCGGATCAGAAATAATTTAATATGAAGGAGTCTACAATTCCATGACATTTGTACTCATACATACAATATTAATCCTCCGAAAAATATACCCCTGACTGAGAATATGTCACAGTTATCACAATTGATCTATGTCATACCATAGACATAGAACAGAGATCGACTGCCATCTCTGACGTCACTCTCTCTGTTTGTAGTTATTGAGCTTGAGGTCAACAAAGGTCAGAGGAAGAGGGTAGTGACACTTCCGTTGTTAACCTAAAACGTCGCATTGCCATTGTTCAATCTTGATGATCCTCTGATTGACATTCACGAATGACATTTGACGTATTTTGACAATTAAATTTTGCATGAAAACGCCAAACCGGAAATAACGTACCCCTCTTCCTCTGGACGCAAGCTCAAGGTCACTGAGTGCGAGTTGGCAGTCCATCTCTGTTCTATGTCTATGGTCATACACCGCTTACCTCTGATGATGTAATGACCTTGATTTCAGGTCTATTCTATTCCACGTGGTAACTCTTTTATTCCACGGTGATTTCAGTTCTGTGTCGCCTTTCGAGCAATATATCGTCAGGACATTCATTAATTGCATGGTTAGATTTTTTTGTGATAATAATTATAAGAGTGTATTATCTCCACATGTTAGTGAAATTTGCATATGTGGTGAAGTTTCGGTGAAATATATTTTTTTTTCAAAACGTTGGTATGTTAGTAGGCCTATGTCTGTACGTTACCATGGTTACAATGTACTAACTGTTTCAGGATTGATGCCTCTGACCGAGCACATCTAGGCAGATACATCAATGACGGACGAAAAAACTTCAACTTGCTACCCAAAACGATGTTGATAGATACACCGCGTATAGTGCTGTTTGCAGCCAGAGACATCGAAAAAGGCGAGGAGCTGCTCTACAGCTACGGCGAGAACAAAGATGGCAACTACTGGTGGAGGTAACCTTACATGATCACTATTAGTAGGCGTATATTTCATTAATGATGTGATGAAATTGAATCAAAGGAAAGATCATGAACCTGAATGTAAACAATACATTGCATGTACATGAATAATATCATCGGATTATTCCTCCTTCACTTGAAACTTCAAATAGTACAACGCTTAAAAACAAATCAAACAATATAAATGTATGTTCAGCCACTTTTGTAAACTTATGTACTTTCATTCTAGATGAAAACAATTAGATTCTATATTTATGATCAAGTGTGTATTCCATGCCACAGAAATTCCGCAATCTTACCTCTGTCTGTATACACAATGTTAAATTTAATTTCAAACCATGCATATTTCTTTCATACTTCAGATGCAATGAAAATGCAGTGAAAAAAACAACTGTTGAACCAAACGGTAGTTGAGATTTTGTCTTGGATTCTCTCATGTTAAAAATTTATCACATACTTCACATTTTGTAACACATATATTTATTTCATATTTATTACACATCAAAAAATCTAACAAAACAACATATTTTTTTTTTCCAGATGGATTTGCAGCAGTAGACGCACCAGTGAATCCTCCTCCGTCCAATGCTCTGACAGCGACCCCAGAAACGTTTCCAGGAAACATCAGAAATCTTCCGGTATGTATAGTGATATTTTCAATTACTGTTTTTACGGTTGGATGCTACAGGGTTCATTATTGCAAAAACATAATTAATTGTTAAAGCAGGTACATTCAGAGGCATATGTGTACATGTATACGTAGTCTACATTTGAAGCTTCGTGAAAATATATGTAATGATGTATTTATCTTGTTTATATTCATTGTTTTTTATTTCCAAAGGTTGACAATGAATCCGAGTCTGATAAGAGTGAAGTTATTCCGCCTCTTGCCGGTATGTCCTGGCTTTTATGCTGATTGTGTTAATGTGTTAATGTGTTATAATGCTAGTTAATTTAATACCATGACACCATGGTATTGTTTCGTGCATACAATTTATGACATACATGTATGTGCATAAATAGCACATTGATCAGGCACATAGACTTCACAACTTCTGAACAGTCTGTAGAGGCACATACTGTTCCTGATTGTTTTTTTGTGTGTGCATAAGATAAGCCAGGTTGACATAACACAACTAATCTGGCAGGAGTGAAACTGATTGGCCAAGTTTCCTCTCATGTGATGATGTAAAATACCAGGAATTTCCGGCCCATGTAGCGCAGCTTACTATTTCTTCTAAATTCAATGAAGATCAAAAATGTGCCAGACGGATTAAATATGGTATACATTCAGTGGGTGAGTAGTATTAACAGAGTAAGGTGCGCTACTTGGGCCGAATTTCCAAGAGATCATCAGCTCAAGTGTAAAATTCTAGCTTTATGTGTTTTGAACATACAGCTACAATGCTAGTTTCCATGTAGTAGACTACTATATGAAGATGATGCGAACTAGAAAAATTAGGCAAAAAGCGTTGACAATCCATAGTGATTTCATTGTGGGGGAAGCTACACACATTGTCCAAACATCAAGTGATAACATTTATTATCTCAACAGAACCACATCAGAAATTGATAACGTGTTTTAAGCTAGAGTTCTTACCATAATTAGGAAGGTAATATGTCTGATTCTAATAAAATTCAGATTTGGAACAATTTAGTAGAGGAAATACATTTCAAAGAACAATATTTTCAGTAAAAGCAACAACCTACGAACTGAAGGGAAATGAAATCAAGACCCGAGCGAAAGAGAGGGGAAATGACAAGAAGGTGCCAGTTGATGAAGCACAGGACACAGAGGTGGATTCTGATATATTAGGTAATATAAGGACATGTGAAAGTAAACGTATCTAGCTACGTAATGCTAAACAATTCTATCAGCCTTTAAGTTGATACACCTATTGTTTTTCTTTAACGAGTCTCTGGAAGGTTTTTGACACTGTGTCCGTCGGATTAGTTATAATTATGGTTCTAAATGTATGTTCGAAAGGGTAATATCAGACATTTGAGTCTAGTTAAAAACATTTCTGTATCTCTGAATCTCTTGTTTGTTTAGAACCAGATGTTAGGATCAGCCCAAGGAAAACGAAGGAACTGATGACCCGGGCAAATCGAAGGCAGCCAAAAGCGGGAATGTCAGATGGATGCACAGGAGAAGGTGTTCTTGCAATAGCTACTTGATATATAATACATGAACAGAAAAATATATATATGAACTGGATGTGCAAAAAGTAAATAGTGATTATTTTCATATAGTGTATAAATGAATTATATACTGTCGAAAGTAGCTTACAAAGTCATAATTAATGTGACAAGTGATCTTTTCATCACAATATAGTATCTTACCTTCTAACAGCATATATATTTTCATGTATTTATTTTTATTTTCTCAAAACAGTAAGAATAAAAAGGAGACGAAAAGATGTTGGAATCTTATCCATAGAGAGAATGGAGACAACCAATGCCGGGGAAGAGCAACATATTGCTGACGATAGAGGTAGACTTACAATGCTGTTTACATGTTACTTACTTATCTGGGTGATATTCGCCAAAAAAATGAGCTAAATAATCTGTGTGACGCGTCAGCTGTGCTGAGTTTTGTTTTGCTGGGTAAACGGAATTATCCAATACAAGAATTATCATGAATTGAAGCGACATTATATGCAGTGTTAACGATTAAGTAATTTCCCGTATACCCAAATGTACTTCTCGGGAATCGGAATTCCTTAAGTGGAATAACTTCCAGACAATTCCGATTCGTGTGAGGAGTCCGTGTTTATATAACCATATTGCCGTATGGACAGGTTATTATAAATGTTTCGGCAGAATGAATTTCTTTATTCTCAAATACAAATGACTCATCTGCAGAGGAGTCCCCCGTGAGGTCAGATTCGGACGAGTCCAAGGACTCCAGAGAGTCTGAAGAGTCTGAAGAGTACGTACAGTCTGAGGAGTCGGAAGAGTCCGAAGAGTACACAGTGTCAGAAGCATCGGAAGAGTCGGAAGAGTCCGAACAAACAAATAATCAAGACCACGATGATGGGGAGCGACAACTGCAACTACTTCGAGGACTGAAAAAAGGTATGCGGCATGAAGATGAAGTGAATGAATTAAATATCTACAATGTAGTAACAAAATGTCAGAGTATCAAGTCATTGAGCTCGCAGTCTTTGTTTGCCATTGACAGAAACCCATCTGTCCAGATTTGCATCTTGTAATATAATTGTTATTGTTCAATACAATTGTTATCTTGCAGTCACTGTACCAGTCTACACAAAATCTGCGAAAGGCCGAAACTACAAGAAAATAGATTACTGTCTCTTCTGCGAAAAAAAGCTCCAGTCTAAAGTGTCGTCACATTATCTGAATGTGCACATCGATGAAGAACGCATCAAAGAGATACGCCTTTTGCCTACAGGGTCCAAACGACGACGAACTGCCATGTTGAGAATTCAAAACGATGGCAACTTCCAGCACAACTGTCAGGTATGTTGTCTGATGTTGATCTGTTCATACCACAGGTATAGCATTTTTATTTTCTTAAGAGAAATGTAATCAGTGTACAAAAGTATTCATATATGGTGCATGGTACTAAAAGTCTAAATCCAATATTTCCTATATGGAAGAACTTTTATACAACTTCCTTTATGAGTTTTCGAAAACAAATTTCATGGAGGATTTCTTTACAACTAAACAAAAACGTTGAGATATGTACGAATTGGTATTATTTTACATATAAACTTATTGGGAGGTATTGGGGAAAAATGTCCATCACAAAGAATAGAACAACGAATCCATGAAAAAAATCTATGCTGAATACATTTTTATAGAATTTCATACCAAAACACTGAGTATGCACCGCATTTGTTAGGTGAAATGATCGTCAAAATATGAAGATGGAATTCGGGTAGTGGTGGTAAAATGTTTCTCGTGTGTGTACAATAATTATGTATTAAAATATAATAAATGGGGAAGCCAAGCACTGCTATAAATGTGGTGCTTCTAATACATTGTATACAGCCTGTGTCTGAAAAACACACTGGATTAGTTACAATTCTATATCTGTTCAAATGCATACCTTCCAATATGTGTGCCATGTGAAATAATGTGTTCTATACCATAGGTTCAAACTGTTAAGCATCAATTTCTATCACAGAATAGCTAACCAGTATATAAATTCTTTGTACTGCGTTTCCCACACCGGTAGATGAGGCCATATGTTTCCATAATGTCTTTTTTATAATGTGGGTTATATTATGTTTATTGTGAATTACTGTTTTTATTCGAAAAAGGGAAATTATCACAGTTAGGAATGATCTCGATTCAATTATTAAACATATATTTTTTATCAGTTACAGACATGAAATATTTCTTTCAAATTGTATAGTATGTTGTTTGTGAATTTATTTGGGAGATATAATTAATTGATTATGGGACATATACATAAGTTGCTTGGGACATATACATTCATTGTTGTGTGGTATATTAATCCTTCTGCCACATATTCTTGGAGAGTAAATTCACAAATACAAATGTTTCGCATATATTTAGTTAAAATCAGTCAACACAGTATTTCAAATACTATTTTTTTGTGACCCACAACACATTTCTTTGAACACTGGAGATATTATGCATATTACTGATTAATGGAAGAAGGTTAGCGTGCCAGGGGAATTTTACCATTGATCTGGATGTATATCATGGGTCTGCAAGGCTGACTTCAGTTAAATATTTCCTTAGGAGTCTGAAGCGCTCCATCTGTCATCATTTTTGAACCAGTTATCAAAATATGTACTGTTGATATATAGAGTTTTAAAAACCTTGTTGCTTTTTGTCTGGTTCCGGGATCTCTTAGTCATTATTTCTTTTTCTCTAATTTGGGTTATATTCAGATGTTTCTTCTGAATTAATATCTACTTTTTTCGGAAAGGGGAAATGATCACAGTTATAAATCTTTATCAAATTATTAGTCATGAATGTAGCTTTTAACATCTGTTACACATTATGCGATCTCTATACAATTTTGTTTTTGTGGAAGATATACATTACTTGTTCATGGGGATTATACAGCAGTTGATTGTGGGGCATATACATTGATTGTTTTGGGGTATATACCTTGAATCTTTGTGGGGCATATACATGTGTTTTTGAAGAAGACATTCACAAACACAATTCGGTTTTTTTACACATTTGTTGTACATGAATCAATATATTATTTCAATACAGTTGTTCACCCACAGTTCATTTGGTCATTTTGTGGGTGTAAATATATATGTGTATGTTTTGTAGACTGATTATATTTCTCTGTGAAAATACTGGTGGATACCGGAGATGCTTCGGTTGTAAAATGAACAGGACATTGTTAATGAGTATTGATGAATTGTATAAAATTAGTGTGATAGATTAGTTTGAGCTTATTCTGTTATCAAGTATAAAGAGTGTAGGGAACTTTACCATTGATTTGGATGCACATCAAGTATTTGTGAGGCTGACTTCAGTAAATAGTCTTAAGTGCGTCTTATCTCATCATGATATGTGAACCAGTTATCAAAATATGAACTGTTTATGTAGAGTTTTCATAACCCTATTGATTTTCATCTGGTTCTGGGATCTGATCATCTGTTGTTCTGTTAGAATGATATGTCAAAAGTTATTCTTTCTGGCTGTATATCAGAAATTGCTTATTATGTAGCGATACATATATTTTTTTGGCAATCACCGCGTAGAAGGTATTTTAAATCCTAGTTATTAATTGCTTATCTCTCTACATTTCAATTGGAAACACAGTAATAGAGCTCAAATATAAAAATAGTTTATATTACATCAATTATTTTTCTTAATTGCAAATATATATATCTTTAATGCACACAATCATGTGCAATGTGTAATTGTGTGTTGTATACCACAAACTTAAGCACATTTCAAAATGTTATGCATTACTTTCCTTCGTAGTGTAGCTAATCATGATATAAATGATTTGTTCTGGATTTCAACAGCTGGTAGATGAGGCTGTAATGTTAATACCTCTTTTTGAAATGTGGGTTATATCAACATGTTTCTTGTGAATTAATATCTACTTTTATTTGGAAAAGGGAAATTATCACATTTATGAATTTTATCAAGTTTTTAGCCATGTAGTTTTTAACAACAGCTACACATATACAATCTCCATAGAAACATTATTAGAAATGTATGGCTTGTTCTTTGTGAATTTTGTGGGAAATATATATTGATTGTTTATGGGAGATGTACATCAGCTGATTGTGGGGCATATACATTGATTGTTGTGGGGTATATATCTTCAATCTTTATGGGGCACATACATTTGTTTTTAAAGAAGACATTCACAAGTACAAATGTTTTAAATTCTTATTGCACATTGGTCAATATAGTATTTCAATACAATTGTTCACCCACAATTCCTTTGCTCAATTTATGGGGGTAACTATATGTGGGTATTTTTTGTGAGCTGAAAACATTTCTGTGAAAAAATACTGGTGGATACTGGTTGTGCTTTGGTTGTAAAACAAGACATTGTCAAAGAGTAATGAAATGCTTTATTATTGATGAATGATATAAGATTAGTGTGTCAGATTTGCTTGAGCTGGCCCAGTTATCGAGTATAAAGAGTAGAGGGAACTTTACCATTGATTTGGATGCATATCATGGGTTTGTGAGGCAGTTATCAGTAGAACAAATGTTTAGCACTCTGCAATTCCCCATATATCATCATGAAATATCAACTAGTTGTCACAATATTTAATGTTTACATGGTTCTGGGATCTGTGAGGATTATTTATCAAAAGTTATTCTTGCTCTTTGTCAGAAATGGTGCATTGTTTAGTGAAGAATATATGTTTGTGGCCATAAGCCCATAACCCTGGTTAGAGCTATTTCTAATCCTGGTTATTAATTGCTCATCTCTCCACATTTCAGTTGGTAACACAGTAATAGACCACAAATATAAACTTGGTAGTACATCATATTTTTTTTTCATAATTACAAATATATACATCTTTAATGGACACCATTATGTCCAATGTCAAATTGTTTGTTGTATACCACCTACTTATACACAGTTCAAAATGTTATGCATTACAGTCCTTCGTCGTTTAGCAAACCAGGACACACCTTCTGGTACGGCATGACCCAAACCTGTAGATGAGGCTGTATGTTTCCATAATACCTTTTTTTCAAACGTGGGTTATATTTATGATTCTTGTGAATTAATATTTGATTTTATTTGCACAAAGGGAAAGTACTGCAGTTATGCACCTCATCAATGTATTAGTCACGTTGTTTGTTACATTAGTTACACATATACAATCTCAATAAAAAAAAAGTATTAAAGAACTATGGCTTGTAGTTTGTAACTTTTGTGAGAGATATATATTAATTGTTTATGGGGAATATACACCAGTTGATAGTGGGGCATATACATTGATATTTATGGGGTATATACCTAATCCTTGTGGTGCATAAACATTTGTTTTTTAAGAATACATGTACATTCCCAAATACAATTGTTTTACACATTTGTTGCACGTGGATCAATATAGTATTTCAATACAGTTGTTTACCCACAGTTCATTTGCTTATTTTGTGGGGGGAGGGGGCAAATATATTTGTGTATGTTTTGTGAACTTTGATTGTTGTGGAGCATATACATTGATTGTTGCGGGGTGAATATATCAGTCTGGACAATATAGCAAAAGCGTATTTCTGCAGGAATACCATTTTCTGTATTCCTGCAGGACTAGGAAATATTGTATTCTATTATAGAAATACACGAAACTGTATTCCTGTTGTCAGTACAAAATACAAATTATTGTATTTGTTAACTCTGAATCCTGTAAATTCTTTTAACTTTATTACAAGTTATCAACACTTGTAACCTACCCCACTTGGCAATCTAGGACTAATATTATTCTAAGAACCTCTATTTCAGTCCGTTTCAACATGTATCCAACAGTTCACGATGAAGAGCTCTCTCAAGCACTTTCAAACATGAATTGCCAGATAGGATTTTTTCAAACATAAAATATCCTGGTTATTAATTGCTTATCGCCCTACGTATTAGTTGGAAATACAGTGATAGAGCACAAATAAAATTTTAATGTTACCCGGTACATCAATTTCTTGTCTTAATTACAAACATATACCTCTTTAATACACACCATCATGTGCAATACCACCAACTTAAAACACAATTCAAAATGTTATGCATTACTTTCATTTGAAGCGTACCTAATCAGGACATAACTTATTATTACTGCATTTCCCCAATATGTAGATGAAAGTGTATGTTTCCATGATACCTGTTTTTCAAATGTGGGTTATATTTTTGCTTCTTGTGAATTAATATCCACTTGTATTTCGAAAAAATGGAAAGTATTGATTTTTCAAGCGTTATTCTTTCTGGCTGTGAATCAGAAATGGTGCAATGTGTAGCAATCCATATATTTTTGTTTCAATCACCATGGTGAAGGGATTTTCAATCATTGTTATTAGTTGATTATCTCTACATTTTAGTTGAAAACACAGTAATACAGCACAAACATAACTTTAAAGCTATAATCTCTTTTTGAATTGACAAAATGTATTTATTCTGGTATGCATTACTTTCATTTGAAGCGTATCTAATCAGGACATAACTTATTATTACTGCATTTCCCCAATATGTAGATGAAAGTGTATGTTTCCATGATACCTGTTTTTCAAATGTGGGTCATATTTTTGCTTCTTGTGAATATCCACTTGTATTTCGAAAAAAATGGAAAGTATTGCAGTTATGCACCTTATCAAACCTTTTATATCTTCGTTTTTTTACTATATTTAACTGTATTGTCTAACTGTGGACTGTATTTCACACGTATGAAATAAACAATAAACTTAAACTCATCAATCAATCAGTCATGTAATTTTAACACCAGTTGCATAAAAACAATCTCTATAGAGAAATTATTGAAGATGTTCGGCTTGTTGTTTGTGAATTTTATGGGAGATATACATTTAATTGTTTATGGGGCATATACATCAATTAATTGTGGGGCATATACATTGATTGTTGTGGGGTATATACCTTAAATCCTTGTGGGGCATATACATTTGTTTTTGAGGAATACATTCACAAATACAATTGTTTTAAATATTTGTTGCATATGAATCAATATAGTATTTCAATACAGTTGAATACAGTACAGTTGTTTACCCACAATTAATTTGCTCATTTTGTGGGGGTAAATATATATATATGTGTATGTTTTGTAAACTGATTACTTTTTGTGAAAAAATACTGGTGGATACCGGAGATGCTTTGGTTGTAAAATGAACAGGACATTTTAGTGAGTAATGCCATTATGTATTATTATTGAGGAATTGTATAAAATTAGTGTGATAGATGACTTTGATCTTATCCAGTTATCAAGTATAAAGAGAACGAGGAATTTTACCATTGATTTGGATGCACATCAAGGATTTGTTGATTTCAGTAAATAATCTGAAATGCCCCATATATCATCATGGAATATGAACCACTTATCAAAATATGTACTGTTTAATAGAGTTTTGATAACCCTATTGTTTTCATCTGGTTCTACGATATGGTATATGAGTTATGAGATTTTTCAAGCGTTTTTCTTTCTGGCTGTGAATCAGAAATGGTGCAATCTGCAGCAATCCATATATTTTTGTTTCAATCAACATGGTGAAGGGATTTTCAATCCTTGTTATTAGTTGATTATCTCTACATTTTAGTTGAAAACACAGTAATACAGCACAAACATAACTTTAAAGCTATACTCTCTTTTTGAATTGACAAAATGTATTTATTCTGGTATGCATTACATTCATTTGAAGCGTATCTAATCAGGACATAACTTATTATTACTGCATTTCCCCAATATGTAGATGAAAGTGTATGTTTCCATGATACCTGTTTTTCAAATGTGGGTTATATTTTTGCTTCTTGTGAATTAATATCCACTTGTATTTCGAAAAAATGGAAAGTATTGCAGTTATGCACCTTATCAAACCTTTTATATCTTCGTTTTTTACTATGTTTAACTGTATTGTCTAACTGTGGACTGTATTTCACACGTATGAAATAAACAATAAACTTAAACTCATCAATCAATCAGTCATGTAATTTTAACATCAGTTGCATAAAAACAATCTCTATAGAGAAATTATTGAAGATGTTCGGCTTGTTTGTGAATTTTATGGGAGATATACATTTAATTGTTTATGGGGCATATACATCAATTAATTGTGGGGCATATACATTGATTGTTGTGGGGTATATACCTTAAATCCTTGTGGGGCATATACATTTGTTTTTGAAGAATACATTCACAAATACAATTGTTTTAAATATTTGTTGCATATGAATCAATATAGTATTTCAATACAGTTGAATACAGTACAGTTGTTTACCCACAGTTCATTTGCTCATTTTGTGGGGGTAAATATATATATATATGTGTATGTTTTGGAAACTGATTACTTTTTGTGAAAAAATACTGGTGGATACCGGAGATGCTTTGGTTGTAAAATGAACAGGACATTTTAATGAGTAATGCCATTATGTATTATTATTGATGAATTGTATAAAATTAGTGTGATAGATGACTTTGAGCTTATCCAGTTATCAAGTATAAAGAGAACGAGGAATTTTACCATTGATTTGGATGCACATCAAGGATTTGTTGATTTCAGTAAATAATCTGAAATGCCCCATATATCATCATGAAATATGAACCACTTATCAAAATATGTACTGTTTAATAGAGTTTTGATAACCCTATTGCTTTCATCTGGTTCTACGATATGGTATATGAGTTATGAGATTTTTCAAGCGTTATTCTTTCTGGCTGTGAATCAGAAATGGTGCAATGTGTAGCAATCCATATATTTTTGTTTCAATCACCATGGTGAAGGGATTTTCAATCCTTGTTATTAGTTGATTATCTCTACATTTTAGTTGAAAACACAGTAATACAGCACAAACATAACTTTAAAGCTATAATCTCTTTTTGAATTGACAAAATGTATTTATTCTGCAGTAGTTTTGTTCTGTCTACAGAATGAGAAATCGTAAAAATTTGGGTCTGAACATGTGTATTACGTGCCTAAATTGAGTTGCCAAATCGAGATTCAAACTCGGGCCAGTCAATGTCGCATAATTTTTTTCCTCAAACCGGCCCGCCTCGAGGACGAGTTCTACACCGAGTCTCATGACGCATTTGTCTAGATACTGTGGCAACCGGCAATGTAGACAGGCCGATCATTCTCTATCCACTGTTTTCATGCACGATTAACGGCAATTTTCCAAATATCTGTTGTCGAACTGTGCATATTTCCTATATATTCCCGACTATCTCGAGATGTACTTTCAAGTTTGCATGACAAACAAGAATGCTAAATTTGGCTGATTTTAAAATTGATTCCAACTTTAACATCACATCAATTATTTTTTAACATGTATCTCTCTAATGTACACCACAATGTGTAATGTGAAACTGTTTGTTGCATACCACCAATACGGTTCGAAATGTTATGCATTTTTTTCTTTTGTGGTTCAGTTAATCAGGACATGATTTGTACTGCATTCCCTCAGCTGGTAATAATGTATCCTAGTTAAATTATTCATGAAAATATGTAACAAGTCAACCTTGATTTAATTAGGTCTATTACTGACCTGAATACCAGAAACATTCATTATTGGAATCATTGAGTAACGAGTTTTGTATTGTGAACATGATGCAGCTGAATGTTAGTGAGTAAATGTATTAAAAGGTAATGCTAATAAGTAAATGTATTAAAATGTTAATGTTCATAAGTAAATGTATTTAATGTATTAACTAACTTATCACAACAGAGCGACACATCCAGTTTGACTGCTGTTATCGTGCTAATTGTGCAACATTTGCCGGAAATTCAATGAATAGATGTGCAAACCTGAAATATCATTTCTAGGGAAATTACTCATACAAATAATAATAAGTTAACAGAAATGTTACTAGTTAGGTCTATTGCTGACCGACAAAATATTAGTTAAGGCCAGAAACATTTATTATTGGACTCAGTGAGTAACATGTTTTATTACCACAGACATTTTTTATGATATTAATAATCATTGGTGTTGGTTCCGAATTATAGCAGCCCAGTTGTCAGTTCACAGGGGTGATGGGGCATAGGGGATAGACCCATGCGGTCGTTTACGGCCGGACCGTTCAGTTACTGAAGGGTAATTTAGTGATTAGTTTTGACCTATGCAAATTCCACAAATAGTGATGTGTCAATGTTTTATTTTCTTTCAGGTGATCAGAAAAGGTCAAGGCGAACTGGTGGTAGGCAGGAGGCCATCAGAGGGCAAACGCTACACCGCAGCAGACTTCGCTCCCTGTATCTTTTGCAATGGATTTTTCATTGGCGAGACGCTGTGGCACCATTCCAAAACGTGCATGCTCAAACCCGAGGGAGCCAATGCCGCCAACATTCTGAGGGAAGGCAGATCCCTGATCTCCCCGTTCCTGCAGTCAAATGACGCGGAGGACGCTCAGCTGACCATGCTGCTTGCAGGGATGAAAGAAACCAAGGCCAACCCAGGGCTGAGGAAGGTGTGCGAGGGTGACCGGCTGATTCGCGAGTTCGCGCAGTCCCAACTGAATAGGCTGGGGACCGAGGACGAGCAGCGGCGGAAAGACTTCGACAACATCAGAAGTAAAGTCCGCACTGTGGGACGTTTGCTGCAACACCTGAACGAGAACACAGCCGCTCCACAGGACCTGCTAGCGTTCCTCTCAGGCCCGAAATTTAAGACCGTTGTGGAGGCTGCGAAATCACTTGCTGTGGTTTCGGACTCGCCGAAACTTGCTCTAAATCTTGGGCACTACGTAAAAAAATGTGTCTTACTCAAGATTTCCCTGGGGATTCAAGATCAGGTGGATATTTGGCAGAAAGAGGGCAAAGACTTCCAATACTTGTTTGACGCGCACTGGACCAACAACGTGGCGTCCGTCGCGGATAGGAGGATGAGGCTGCGCAAGCTGAACAAGCCAGTAGTCTTGCCGCTGCAGGACGACCTCATCATGCTGACGAAGTGGTTGGAGGAGGAGATCGCCGAGGCCCTGCACATCGCGGAACCCACCCGACAGCAGTGGAGGTACCTGGCTCAGATCCTCATAACACGGATAGCCACGTTTAACAAACGGCGAATAGCTGAAGTCGACGAAATGACCGTGGAAGACTTCACGAAGAGGCGGCAGAGGGGAGACATCACAGACGTCGCGCAGTTTTTGGATGTTTCCGAAACGGCCCTCGCACAGAGGTACATGCAATAACCTACAGGCACAAAGATAAAACTAGATACATAAATAGCTGACAATATCAGTGTATGGAAATATTAGATATTACTAATCTAGTTAGTGGATACAGAGTCTGCCAACATGTATTGGTAACTGCTTAACTAACTGAATGAAATTTGAATGTGGCACTGTGGCACAATTCTAGTTTAATATATCAGGGTTCACATGTATATATAGATTACATTCTAAGGAAGATCGTTATGGCATATTGAGAGAACAGAACGCACTTCAATATACTGAACTCACTTCAATTTTTTTTTTACAGAATGTCGCTGATAGAAGTCAGGGGCAAGAGCACCCGCAAACTGAGAAAGGTGTTTGTTCTCTTATCTGAGAGAATGGAGAAGGGGATAGACCACCTTCTGAAAACACGTAATACGGAGCAGAGGAAAAGCCGATATCTTTTTGCTCGGTAAGTCTGCAACATAGGATCATGTGGATTCCTGGAAGTTTGTTTTTCAAAAACGTTTGTTAAGTGTACATGAAATCCGCTGTCATAAAATCCAAAATCACTTCTAATTGTTCAGAATCAAGTCGTTAAAAGAATACATTGACCCCAATGTTACATCAGACAGCGTACATGTACATATTCATACAATGTGATATCAATGCGTACATATATATATATATATATTTCACTTTAGACACTTTATCTAGGTATGTATATTTTGATACTTTATCTAGAAATATTTTTGGTTTTCAAAATTACAGAGATGCTGGCACACCACTGGATGGGTGTGGCGCCATCAGGGATGTCACTAATCAATGCCCAAACCTAGAACGTCCTGAAAGCATCCGAACGACAAATCTGAGAAGATTTCTGGCAACGACAATTCAAGTAAGTGTACAGCAAAATTAATTTCAAACTTCCAGACAGCAATGATATGCTAAGCTAATATTTGATAAAAAAATACTTTCTATATGTCAGTGATGATCGTCGGGGCCATGAGTGTTGTTGGAAGCCTTCCTTCCATTATCACCATGTTACCATTCAACATTCCTTGCGAAAACCCTCATGTGATTTGTCTGTAAACGGTACATTTCTAAATAACTGAGAAGTGCCCACTACCCGCCATAGTTTGGGAACTATTTTTTCCAAACTGGCGTTTCCATCGATTTATCCGAATCCTTATGAAGCATTTACTAGTAGATCATTTCAATCGTTAAGACAATTGTTTCATCTACACCCACAATTGTCACAAATCTTATGTAAAACAAAAACAAAGTAATGGGTACGACAAAAACGCAATCTGCAGCGACTTTTGATAAATATTATGTTGAAGATCTGATATCATAGCGTCAGTTTAAATTACTAATCTTCCCATATTGGCATATGATTATTGCACAACATGGGTTTGTGGCCTTGGTCCAAGTTCTCCAGAAGTTCTTGCAGAAATTCAACCGCGGGCACAAAGCATAAATTGTGCAATAATCCTAATGAATTGTTAGCAAAAGTGCATGAGTACATGGGGAAGAGATTGTAAGAGATCAAATGTATGACTTGAGAGTCAGTAGAGGAAGGAGACGTTCATGGTAATTTTCGTTCTTTATGCAGCTGCTCGACATGAAGGATTCCGAGCTCCAGATGGTGGCAGACCACTTGGGCCACAGTGTCCACATTCACACTGATGTCTACCGTCTGCAGAGTACCATTGTTGAAAAAACTAAGGTAGCGAAACTCCTCATAGCAGCCGAAAAGGGACTGACGCGTAAATTCGAAGGTCGCAATCTCAGTGACATTCAGTTTGAAGGTGGGATTTATTTAATTCAAAATAATAATGTTCATAAATACTACTTTCCTCTGCATTCCTCATTTTTCCTGCAGTTCAAGTATATTGTATAATTCGGCGATATTTTCCTCTCACATATAATCTTCTGATATACGAATCAGTGTGTCACTGTATGTAATAGTCACAATACACACCACTTCAGATGTATGAAGCATTGGATAAATGTGTAGTATGTACTTATATTGTAGAGTTGCCTGAACCCATCGCCTATGAAGACCGATGGGACAAGAATACGACAGGTAATTATTACTTGGTACAGGTTCCATATGACAGTATATCTGTTACCATTCATTAACTCTACTAATTGATATAGGTCCTTATTAATGTCATTAATATGCGTCTTTACTGCTGTCATACGTATTCTTTTTTTATTCTTTTTCCTAATGCTGTCCTGAAGATGACGAACTTCTCCAGACAGGTAAGAATAAGGGTTTTTGCACAGTTCTCGTACACGTGATATGTCAATAATTATCATGATTATATCCATATACAGTCGATAAAATGTACGTATGTGCCTGCCAAACCATACTGCGCTTCAGTAACACCCCTCCCCTCTACAGAGCGTTATGTTATTCCAATTAATATTCGCAGATGACCCAGTGCCGGGGACGTCACAGACAGAATCGTCTGAGGAACATTCAGATGTTGATGTGGAACAGCCGCAAGAGAAAAAGAAGGGTAATTACGGTATTTTAGTTAAACAAATCAGTTAGTTATGCAACTTACCGAACAGCATCAGGGAATAATATAACTTTAAAGAAACTCAAAATAATTCTTGTCCGTCTATAAGCCTTCACTTACTGGCAACAGGAGGAGGTTTACTAACTCTTCACATCTGATGATTTTATGGCATATTTATGTACAGTAAAAAGCTATAGTGGTAAGCTAATATAGAAGATATTACACGACCATTCTACATTTTAAAATGTTGAAAGTACGCAGAAGTAGTTGGTGACCCTGCCGTGAAGTTTCATAAGTTCATAGACTATATAAATACAAATACATACAATTTTTTTTCCAGGCAGAACACTCCGCACGTGGTCTGACGAAGAAAACACAACTGTTAGAACAGTATTCCTCAAACACTTCCAGGAAAGAGAAAAAACTGTAACAACAGCCGCGATACGGTCATGTATTCAAAATCACAGATGCCTGCAAGGCCGGACAGAGGCCCAAGTTAGAGTTAAAATCAACAATATAATGAAAGGGAAAGAGAAATTGTAAACAAAACTCAGTATGTTTATCCAGCCATTGGGAATAAATGACAGAT
Source organism: Terebella lapidaria (assembly GCA_949152475.1). Classification (NCBI taxonomy): domain Eukaryota; kingdom Metazoa; phylum Annelida; class Polychaeta; order Terebellida; family Terebellidae; genus Terebella; species Terebella lapidaria. Next base: position 6,692,195 of record OX424562.1, read on the forward strand.
TTTAAAGATATGTCTCTGGTATACTAATTGTTTTGAGCATGTTTGCTTCGAATTTATCTGAATATCGTTTTGTGAGTATGTAATTGAGTCAATGTGTGCTTAGTACATCTTCTGCTTACCGTGCAACAAATATGACCGCAAACTTGCATCGCCCCCATGTGGCACTAAAGTCTGGTAATGTTTGAATGATAAACACTTTTTTTAATAGATGTATATTTGTAAATAGCTACACATTGTCTATGTTGTATCCGGATTACTTATCACAGTTCAGCATTGTATTGTCCTCGTGCAAATGATTTAGTGGAGTAATTATTTTTAGACGAATACAAGTGTAGGATCCATATTTGTAGAACCTAGGTTAGTTTTCTGATAGGAAATTAACAGCTGTTTGGCACAATATTAGCAGCAAGCAGGTGAAATGAATTGTAACCAATATTGTGTGTGATGGATCCAGCGATGTTTGATTGTAAAAATGTAAAAGAAAGTATTTTTGCGTTCCTTTGCAAAACTAGGCATGAAAAATAATAGCAACTTAGATAGTGGATTCCACTCGTTATGGCATTTCTATTGATCATATTCTGATAATTTCCTTTAAAATGGTAAAAAAAAATACTATTTTGATATTGTGTTGTATAATCATGTTCGTTTTTCTCGTCATCTTGATTTTGTCATGGTTGTCAAAGTAATAAATGTGCTTCAGTTCTATCGTTAACATCCTTCTTTTCTTTGGAGAGTATCAGGTGGAAAATAAAATGGATCCACAATTTAGTCAGTATTAGCAAAGATTTTTAATAACAAGATGCCCAACTCCGAACAGTTTGAATGGTGGCGATCCTGGCAGTATTATACAGACACTCACATAATCTATATATAATACAAGATATTCCGGCCTGAGTCCAGTAATATAACTATATTACCTTAACTAATTTGATTCTGCTTAATAGTAGACCTAACCATTAAGATTAATTTGTCATGCAATTAAGTATTATTGAACACTCACCCCAAAATCGGCAGCTATTATATGGCGTATTGATTAATTTGAAGTTATTAGAAATTATCATAACAGGCACATGCATAAATTCATTCCACGACAAAGTGTAGTCAGTGCTGAGTCTGGTAATGTTTAACACCTTAAATAATTATATTACGTCCATTAATAGACTTGATTATTATAATTTATTTTTACAAATTCATTATTATTGACTGACTACGAAAGAAATCCACACGGCGCAAAATACATTCACTGCACATGCAATTCTAAATACCTGTAATCCTAACTCGGCAATTATTAATTATTTTCTCAACAATACTTAATATAACTCAATTTGAAGCAGTTGTAAACTTCCCAGATATTTGTACATTACCATATAAAAATACTTCGTATGACGAACAAAATATTGTGGGGCATGTACATGTGTTCACAGGCAATAATGAGTATGTAATTAGTTAATGGACAAATGCACGGCTGCGGCTGTGGGATCTTTATGCAATTGTATTATTCAGTATCACCACAGACACTTGCACACATCCACTGCATCACAAATGGTATATATGCTGCTGAGTTTGGTAATACATTTTTGAGACCTTAACTTATATTCTGTCCATTAACAGACTGAACTATTATAAATTATTTATACATAGTCATTACTAATAAATGCCTATGCAAAACTCCACAGACTACAAAGTATATTCCTTACGCAGTACATTAATAACTGTCTTTAACCTTCACTCATTATTGTTGTCGCAATAATTAATACATATGTTAGAATTCATGTTACCTTTTTCATAACTAATAATATAAGTATTTTGATGCTATTGTAATGTTGCAACTCGATGAGTTTGTATTCCCATATAAAATATTCCACATGCCTGACTCAATGCTGTGGGGCTCATACATCTGTTCACAGGAAATAATGAGCATGTAATTAGTTTATCGGTCATTACATGACCGCAGCTATGGGTATATCATAAGCATTACCACAGGCTGAATCACAACTCCCCTGCACCACGAAGGTATTTTTTCTGAGTCTGTAATGAGTATGTGTTCCCTAACTAATTTATTTTTGTATAGTAGAAAACTTCACTTAATTAATATTATTATCAAGTATTATCATAGGCACACAAACACAAGTCCACTGCACTGCAGAAAGTATTTGGGACCGTATTAGGTGATAAATGTTTGATATCTTAACTAATTATATTCTCAACCACTAATTATATTCTCAAATAGACTCAACCATTATGAGGTATTTATTACATAATCAGTACTATTGAACGCCCATGCAAAACAATTCCATGGACTACGAAATATATTCCTTGCACAGTACAATAATAGATGTCTGTCACCTCAACTCATTATTTTTCTTAGCAAGAAATAACAGAATTCCTACAATTATTATTAACTTATTCAATACTGATATACCAGTAAAAATTTTGTATTACGATGCTCGTAACAACCACAATCTAAAGCTATTGTGAACTTCCCCATTAAAACAATATACATTCCAATTTAAAAAACTTCGTGTGGTGGATACAATATTGCGGGGCATATACATTTGTTCACAGGTAATAATGAGCATGTAATTAGTTTATGGGTCATTAAATGACCGCAGCTATGGGATATATTATAAGCATTACCACAGGCTGAATCACAACTCCCCAGCACCACGAAGGTATTTTTTCTGAGTCTGTAATGAGTATGTGTTCCCTAACTAATTTATTTTTGTATAGTAGAAAACTTCACTTAATTAATATTATTATCAAGTATTATCATAGGCACACAAACACAAGTCCACTACACCGCAGAAGGTTTTTGGGGCCGGATTAGGTGATAAATGTTTGATATTTTAACTAATTGTATTCTGCCCATTACTACTTAAATAATAATACTTAAATATAAATATACATTAAGACTTAAATATTTGAAATTATTTCTTACGTAATCATTATTATTGAACGCCCATTCAAAAAAAATCCATGCACCACAAAATATATTCCTTGCACAGAACAATAATATATGTCTGTAAACTTAACTAATTATTCTTCTTAGCAACAATCAACATAACTGCTACACGTAATGCTAACTTATTCAATACTAATATACCAGTAAATATTTTATATTACGATGATCGTAATAACCACGATCTAAAAATATTGTGAACTTTCCCATTAAAACAATGTACATTTCCATTCAAAATGTTTCGTGTTGTGGACACAATATTGCGGGGCATATACATTTGTTCACAAGTAATAATGAGCATGTAAATAGTTAATGGGCTAACACATGACCGCAGCTATGGGGTATATACTTTCTATATAACATATATACCCCATAGTGAGGTCTGAGACTTTCACCCCACAATTGGGTCTGAGACCAATGCCCCACAAACAGGGTACTTCCTGTATATATATATATATATATATATATATATATATATCATTTCATATATATATATATATATATCATTTCATATTCATTTCCTATGTGTTCACAATTGATTCCTAAGCTTTGAAGTCGATAATAAGCAAGATATTAGCCATTTTGTGCTCTGACCTTAAAATAGAGATCAAAGGTCAAATTCAAGGTCACACGAATATTTAGCGTAAATATCATTTCCATTAGGTCCATAATTGATTCCTAATCTCTAATATCAATATTAAGTGAGATATTAACAATAATGTGTCCCATTATAAAGCATAGGAGAATTTAACATGAGTAATTCCCATTTGGTTCAAGTTTGGGCCAAAATGGCCTAATTCGAGCGATTCAAGGGCAACGAAACTTATTCACATCACAGGAGTACATATGAGGAGTGTTATGCATCAATAAGAAAAAAGTTATTGAACATATTTTGAGAAAGTCGCTGCCAAAGTCCCAAATTGAATGTTTTCTGTCAAAAATGGCCGTCTTTTTTGAAAAAACAATTGCGACAATAAAAAAAAACAAACTAAAAAATACCTCCTTCTCAAAATATTTTTTAGTACAGATAAAAATGTGGACGGACGACGTTGACGCCGACGCCGACGACGGACACAACGCTATGTCAATAGCAATGCCATGCCAATAGGTTATCGGACAATAGGTGTAGACGGAAGACGAACGACGACCGACACAACGCCATGGCAATAGTTTGAGTAGGTTATCGGACCAAAGTCCGGTAAACTAATAAAACCAAAAGCTGGAAATTATGAGGCGCTTGAGTTGGACAGTGTCCGTGTGCGATTGATATGCATATGCATATACATTCAACGAATATGCAAAATCTTGTGACTACTCATCTGTCATTGAAGTACAGCATTTCACAGGAACATTGGTCCTGTAATTGTATACATGTTTTTCTCGACTAAAACTACACACTTGAAATCTTCATGAATAATCAGTACACATTTTTGTTCACATTTTTTTCCTGTGTTAAAACATACTTTGAATTGTAAGTATTACTGCATAATTTGATTACTTTTGGCAGGTTCGCTGTATCAACTAGATGTTTTCAGTCACTAATTTTTGTGAGCATATATATCCCGTAGATTCAAGTGGAATTAATTTAAGCCATGTAAAACAGCCATGTGAAACAGGTTATCTGCACCGGCTGGTCAGAATCACAAGCATTCGAAATGTATAGGGCTCTTAATCGATTAATATGTGGAACCCTGGGCAATGTTTATTCTCCATACACAATGCTATTACAGGTTACTATTGGTTATGCTTGAAGCCCACGGTGGGTCTTTGCTAGCAACTCGAGGTCAACTCCTTTCAAAGCACATGAATCGTTACGGTAGAACGTACTGTAGAATTGCACCGTGGGCAAACAAAGGATATTTCGTTCAATGTATCTATATGTAGCCCATGCAAATAGCTCGGTATAATAATATTCACGACAATAACTAGGGCTATTATAAGTTCGGCGCATGTACAGTAGCTCCACATATGTAGCTTTTAGTTCTAATAAGTCGTGAAATACGTATGTATGCCAACTATAAGACACACAAATTTTAAGAGGGCTATCGAGATTTAAAGATATATGTAATTATAATATTAATACAATTGGATCGATATAAGTAGCTACACAGCAAACTATACATGTAGACCTACGCCTAATCAATCAAGAATGTTTCGATATTGCTTGTCTTTGAGGTGTTTTTTCTTCATTTTTTTTAATCAACTGGGTTTAGTGAATAGGCTTACGTATCATAGGCGAATTCGGTAAATGTATATTTATTGTATGCAACACCAAGTGAACTCTGTTTGACACTGCATGGACATTCTTGATTTAGCCAAACAATAATATTTGTGTTCTGTTTTCCGTGATGACACCAGTGATAGGCTACAGGTATAAAGGTACATCGAGTCCCTCAATGATGCTATCTGCCATAGAACCGGCCAGCACTGCACCGTTTTCTCCCAGCGATATCGATCTGTCGATGACGAAGAATTGGACGCACTACGACCGCACTCACCCCGCGCGGCACCTGACCAAGAATGTTGACCTACATGTGCGTATATGTAGAAGCAAGCCAGCAGCCTCGCCGTATATAGAGCTTCACTCCAGTCGAGTCAACAAACGATCGAACGAGCGCCAGTTAGTGAGGTAGTACAGCAGGTTTGTAATAAGTTATTTGTTGTCAGGAATAGAGAAGAATCTCGTACAAGCCCCACACACAACAGCCGGCTTCAGTTGGAATGGAAAAAAAGGCGACCCATTCTCTATGGAAGCTGTACAACAGAGATAGTCCTGGAGCCGTGTTCGTATTTCAGAGACCAACAACGAAAAAATGTCCAGCGGAGAGGAACACTCTTTTCTGTAACGACCAAAAGTATCTCCTAGACGACTACTGCCTGGAAACCAAGGAGACCGACCTAGAACTCGAGTATAGAAGCGTACGTGGTTTCCACATCCTCGCCCTCTTCCAGAACAAGGTGACGGTCTGCAGCAGTAAGTACAAGTACCCGCCCGAGGCACTTCTTCAACACTGGGCCGACAAGCTACACGACGGAGAACCTGTACACGTCCAGGAGACTGGCCTACAGGACGACGACGCCCCCCATTTCGTCTACTTCCCAATCGAGAAGCTCCCCAAGTATGCACACGCAGTGGATCCCGATGTCCTGTATGAGCTCAACTCCAAGCGGTTCATCGGCACGATCAACTGCCAGCAGGCGGCCATCTTGGAGCGACCCCAGTACCCATGTGTGCTCAAGGTTTGTCGTTCCGACATGGGTCAAGGAACGTGGATCATCCACAGCAAGGCTGAGTACCAGAAGCGCATGGCCGCTATCGCCCGGATGATGCCCCACGCCGACGTCGTGCTGACCGAGTTTGTTCACAATGTGGTACATAACTACGCAACCCACATGTACGTCAACAAGGATGGTGACGCCACGTGGATTGGCGCTGCAGAGCAGAAGATGACGCAGCAGGGTATTTGGGATGGCGTGATCTATTACCATGACGACCAGCCGAAAATTCGTGAGGCGGTGATGCCGACTATGAAGCCGGTCGTCCAGGCACTGCACAACAAGGGCTACTTCGGCTACCTGAGTGTGGACGTCCTCATAGACGACAAGGGCAACAACTACATCATCGACTTGAACCCACGCTGGGGCGGCTGTACAGTGGCTATCGTGGCCACACAAAAGCTGGCTGCCAAGGGCTACAAGGTGGCGATCATAGCGCTCAAGGTGCGACTGCAGGGTCCGCTCCCCAAGCTGCTAGAGGCCGTCGATCAGGTCAAGGGCGGTCAGGTGCTGGTCACGACTGCCTGTGGGTCCGAGACCTTGCTCTGCGAGCTGATGGTGTTCGCTCCGACACACGAGGGTTGCCAGCACATCTTGAAGGAGCTTCAGGCCCGCTGCGGGTAGAGGGAAGATAGCAAGGCCGGCCTGGGAATGCAGAGAAGCCGCAGCCACACCAGAGCCAATTGAATCTGTTTAATCATGTGTTTATGATTTACCCTTTTATTGTAGGTGCACGATTGGAAGTATTACAGGGAGCTGACATACATGTACATGTAGATAACTTAGCTGTCTATTGTTAAGCTGTATATTATGACCAATTTGTGGCAAAAATATTATGCATACGAAAATGTTTACTGCAAAATTAACTACGCCATACAAATTTATAGGTTTCAGGATTTTTTTTCAGGTTTTTTGCAGGTTACATGTATATTCTCAATAATATTGGTGTACCACGAAATATGGATGTAGCATGATATCAAATCCAAAATATTGTTTACTGTCTTCCAAATGCTTTGTTTTCTAATTTAAAAGTTGTGGTCGTGTAGTGTTATTGTTCAATAATCATATATTTATTATATAATGTTTTAATATCTGCCGTAATGTATATTTCATTTTATACGTAGTTCTTACTTAACAATAGTTTTATTGTAGATTTCGCCCACTAGGGCCACGCTTCTAACATACTTTCTCTGTTTCAGTTATATCCTCCGTCACTTCTAAATTTAAGGACGCTAATGCTTGTAGGATTAAAGTAGCCCATCTTGGAGACGGAAGATAGAACAGACAAGCCGTCGTACTACTACAAGTACACTGTAGTAGACGAGAAGATCAAATCGTGGATACTTGTGAATCGCCTGATGTTTGAAAAAAAAACATTTATCCAAGACTTTACTTGTTACCTGTACTCAGTGTTTGTTATGTTTAATTATTGGAAAAACAAATCATTACATATATTGTTATTGTTTAAGATATAAATTAGCTTGGCGTTTTTCCTATCGAACTATTCGTAATACATTTACTTGCACTTTATAAGGATAGCTATTATTAATCATTCCTGTGGTGAATATGGTTGGATAATTTACTCCATTGTTACCTGAATGATCAAAATATTTTTTTTTATGTATCTTTGATATAATTATTAGATGTAAATAAATAGCTACTATCCTACACCTGTTTTGGTTTATTCTCCATACATCAGCCTGCATTGAACGTGGATTCAAGAAAATATACGTGTGTAGTAGCCATTACAATGACTGGAATTAGCAAACTGGCCTGGGCATGTCAATTTACCAATACCAGTCATTGTTGTGGCTCTGGTGTGTAGCAAATTGTCTTTTCTTCTTGGCTATTTGCAGCCATTGCTAACAAGCACGAGTCACTGAACAGGTCTAATGTCTAAGCGTGTTGCTTAGCACGTCAGTTGTAGCATGTGAGACGGCAATTGAATAAGATTTTCGGTCAGTTCAGATATATAATGCTTATGCTTGGACGGCATGTCCCATTTTGGCTGAACGTCCTGGGGATTCGGGAGTAACTGTAGAGGCATGCAATCGACGCCACGGCGATGATCAGGTTGAATGTTCAGGTAATTATCGATGGAGTACATACACCAGACAAAACAGGACACAACTGGAAATAAGTGCGTGTACTTCCTAATAAACGCGTCCATCCATAAATCTTATGATTCTACGATTACAACTACAGCAACAACCCAGCCAGATCACGGACCGAGTCGTCCATGGTCAAGATCACCCCGGCACGGGCGACAGTTGTACAGCTTATGTACGTAGTTTTGTAGTTTGTTTGAAATCTTGAGCCAGCATAGTAAAATCCCCATGTATGGTGGCACATGTAGGCTACAATTGGTATAACAAATAACCCTTTCAACTATTAGTTGATGACCTATTATAAATTGGTCTTAACACTGAAATGCATCGAATGCATCTTTAGGCCTTCGATGAATACATGTACTTGTCTCTGTAGCAAAAAATATGTTTCGTGTACAACAAAGTACAAAAAAATTTGAAAAGATCTTGAGTTCGGCGGGAGCACAAAAAATAAATCCATGCGATATTGGCCCGCTGTTACAAATATGAGAAGAACAGTCAAAAGATTTATTTGCATTTAAACATGTATATCCGAGCATATATATGTGTCCTTGTACAATGTATTTTATATATATTTCATAAACTTTGTTTGATACCTTGTTTGTATTATATGTTATCATACTGTACTTTGCATGTTTCTTTTGAATAAAAATGTTATTCTGAAGAGAGACTCAGATGGAGTGCATCATGCATGTCTACAAATACATGTAATACATTCACATTAGGCTATTAATACATTAAATTAAAAATCAATGCGGTGTGCATTGTACATGTACGTACACATGCAAGGATACATGTAAATCAATCCTATTAATGCAACATAGTTATGGCCATTCATAGAAATACTATGTGTGATTATCAAATTAGCCCAAGTGCTAAGAAATGTTACCGGACAATATATATTTTAGATATTAGCCTTTTGTCCAGTGACATTGAAAATCACGTCATTATTCAATTCAAGGCCATGAAAATATTCAACAAATATATCACTTTTAGTATGTCCACGAGTGATTCCTAAGCTGTAAAGTCGATAATAAGTGAGATATTAGCTATTCTGTGATGTGACCTTGAAAATGAGGTCAAAGCTCAAGTCCAGGGTCATGAGAATATTCAGCATATATCATTTCCTCTATATTCGCAATTGATTCCTAAGCTGTAAATTCGATAATAAGCGAGATATTAGCCATTTTGTTCTCTGACCTTGAAAATGGGGTCAAAAGTCAAATTCTAGATCACCAAAATATTCAGCATGCATCATTTCCTATATGTTCACTATGGACTCCTAAGCTGTGAAGTCGATAATAAGCGAGGTATATGCCAGCACTGGCGGATTTAGGGCGGGGGGGGGGTGCACCCGGGGCGCACTCACCCTCCCCCCTATTGGGCCGTAAAAAAAGAGGAAAAAAAAGAAAAAAGAGAGCAAGAAGCTATAGGAAATGTGGGTATGCACCTACATGTAAGGAAATATAAGTGTAATTCTCCTCGTTTGATATTTTTAACCGAGGGGGGAGGGGGGCAGGATATAATTTCAACAAAAAAATCTGTGACTCAGGAATATGTTAAGGTGCATTACAGCGTTACATAAGCCTAACATTCGTTGGTCAATAATTATGCAATTGAGTGTCATTAGCAATTAAGTTCTATGACATATAATATGTAAAGTGGCAATGAATAGTTTTGGGATAAATACATTTAAATACCAGCAATATTTACATGCATGTGTGGAATGAAAAATACTTAATCAGAGCCAGAGAGAGCTTAAAATCAACCACAGAACATGAGAAAAGCTCTGGCTTCTGGGGCCTTTGAGCGGGCCCCAGACCCCACGCCGTGCAGGCTACCACCTATCCACCTCACTTTGCTCGGTCGCTGGACTCCTCTAACCAGCTTGCCACCCCCCGCGCCCTCCCTCCAATTTTTAATAAATCTAGTCAGACACACTTGACTTTATACTGAAACTGTCATTGAATATACAGAGGGGATATTTTAATTTTATTTATTTGTTTGTTTCTGACAGAGTTCTGTATAACTCTGGATATAACTCTGGATGTCGGCATAACTTTGAAGATAATTATATCTCATCTTTATTATGAAACGATTGATCATCACCATGTCTGGTGCATATAAGAACCTTAGAACAGCCTTAGAATGGTAGGACTATTAGACCTTCACAAGGTACAGTTGTAAAATACACCTTAGAAACCATCTCAGGGACACTAAATTCCAAAAATTTCTCGGGAGTTCACGGCGCCCCCCGAACCCCCAGACCGCATAAGGCTTCTTTCAAGCTTACATCTTTCAAGACAATTTCAAGCTTACATACAGTCAAGATGAGCACCCCCCATATTAAAAAATCCTGGATCCGCCCCTGTATGCCAGTTTGTGTTCTGACCTTGAAAATAAGGTGACTGACCTTGAAATTCAGGTCGAAGGTCAAATTCAAGGTCATGAAAATAATCTGTATATGTCATTTCTTATATGTTCATAATTGATTCCTAAGCTGTAAAGTCGATAATAAGCAAGATATTAGCCATTGTGTCCTGTGACCTCGAAAATAAGGTCAAAAGTCAAGTACATGAACATGAGAATATTCAGCATACAGTCAAACCTCCATTAGTGAACACCTCCGATCAGTGAACAACTTGTATTAGTGGACAGTTTTTCCCGGACCCAAACGAACGCCTATCCTTTAACATTGGAGCTCTCTTCCGATTAGTGAACACCTCTCACCTGTGAACAGTGAACACCTTTTTTGGGTCCCAAAGCGGCACTTTAATGTTAATAGACCTCTATTTAGTGAACATAGTCGATTCAATGTTAACCGATGATCAGGGTATCATTGACCCTAACTGCCAAACACCACTGGCTCCCATCCGCCCCCCCCCAACCCCCCCCCCCCCTCCCCTAATGCCTCTAATCCATCTTGTCTGCTTTCAGTTATCATAGTATCTGTGACATGTCAAGTAGAAAATAGACTCATGTCTATAACCTGAAGAAAAATTTCACCTCATGCACCAAGAATGACAGTTTGAACTCGAGTAGATTAAAATGACGATAGTTGATTAACAATGGAGAAACCCTCTGATATATGAAGCAAATACCCATGCACTATTTTATTCACTGATATTCTACTGGTTCTGTTTAGCATACATGTAAGCCATATGTCTATTGTCCGACTCTTGTCGAGAGTTCCCCAGACCCATTCTTGCGATTAGTGAACGCCTCCAGTTAGTGAACATTTTGGCCTGTTGCACAATTGCTTCCTAAGCCGTAAAGTCGATATTGTGCAAGCTATTAGACATTTTGTGCTTTGACCTTGAAAACGATGTCAAATGTCAAATTCAAGGTCATCAAAATATTCGGCATACATCATTTTCCATATGTCCACAATTTATTCCCAAACTGTAAAGACAATAAAAAGCAAGATATTAGCCATTATGTCCTGTGACCTTGAAAATTAAGTCAAATGTCAAACTCAAGGTCGTGAAAATATTCAGCATACAGGATTGGTCCTAATAGTGACCAGGGCCCTAATAGTGTGGCGATCACCTCCCCCCCCCCCCGCCCCTTTTTACCAAAATGAAATTCAATTCTTGTAACCTTGTAGTTAACTCTATGTCTTTCTAACAAAATATTGGAGTGCTCCAAATCACACATTTATGTTAACATAATAAATGAGATTGAAGGCAATAGGTATGTTCTTTCTTTTTTCTCCTTAAGTTTGACCTCATTTTTGCTGAAGGAGGTCTTGTTTTGGCATGTCGTGCTTCTATCCAATACGGTATATCATTTCCTATAATATTATGTTCACAATTGATTCCTAAGCTGTAAAGTCGATAATAAACGAGATATCAGCCATAATGTACTAAGACCTTGGAATTCAGGTCAAAGGTCAAGTTCACGAAGTTGAAAATGAGAGAGATATTAATCCATTTTGTGCTCTGACCTTGAACACAGTGCTTACACAGATTAAGGTACCGCGCAGTACCTTAATCAAAGATGGCGGAAGGTAGGTAATACTTCGACCTTTTATCGGCGATTTCTAGCATATACATGAGAAATGCGCGTAAGATAACAGTAAAATATTACATATTAATGGCTAATCTCCGGACTTCTAAGAAACTGAACACAGTGTCCAAAAAATGTATCATATGTTGTGATAAGTTGGTAAAAAATGTAAAAAAGTTACAATGTTCTTCATGTTTAGCTTTTGGTCATGTAAAGTGTTTTGATTCAGATGTCAAAAATTTGACAAATCATGTCACACACTGTACAAAATGTTTGTTGGGTTACTTGCCGTTTAACAAAGTAAGTGATGAAGAGTTGCAATTAGTATTATCCGGTTTATTTGAAAAAAAAATCAAAATACATTCAGTCTGTAGTGACCTGCAATTTGAGACTATCAGTGAATTACATTCTAACAAGTATAATTTTGATATTGATATACATTCTGATGGAAATTTTTATAATCGAAACGTAAACTCACAATGCAAATATTTTCTAGATGAAGAGCTCAATATGTGTGTGAAAAACTCCCAGACATTAAATGGCTTAGCTATTTTACATATGAATTGCAGAAGTTTGGTTGCACACTTCAATGATAATGTGGACCATTTGCGAAATATTGATATTAAGTTTGACATCATTGCACTGACCGAAACCTGGTTAGTCCAGGATAAACATGATTTATCAGATTACAATATAGATGGCTATTGCTTATACAGTTGTCCTCGAATATCGAAAGGAGGTGGTGGGTTTGCTGTATATGTGAATGATGATTTTGTGCATGATGTGGTTAATAAAGTGTCTGATGATTGTATGGAATCATTGTTCATTGACATCAATGTCAATTACACAAAAAAGATTCGAATAGGTTGCTTATATAAGGCTCCAGATATTGATGTCAAGTTATTCAATGAACATTTGCAATCTATATTGGAGGAATCTAGAAATAAAACAATGTATATTTGTGGAGATTTCAATATAGATCTCTTAAAAAGTGAAAGTAATGTAAATAGTCAAATTTTTTTGAATCAGTTATATAGTTATGGGTACTACCCTCTTATAAACATGCCAACTCGTATTACGAGTTCAACCATTTCACTTATCGACAACATTTTTACGAATGAGAGAATCTCTGGTGAAAAAATTGTTTCTGATGACAAAAGCATCGCAAATGGTTTTGTAAACTTTTTCACCCAGGTTGGACCTTCATTGGCTAAAAAAATTAAGAAATGTCCAGATAAAACTTATGCCGATTATCTTGGTAATAGTATATCCGAATCTCTTTATTTGTATCCTGTTACTGAATGTGAAATCTTGAAAATTGTTGGCAATTTTAAGAATAAACACTCATGTGGTTATGATGGATTCAACATGGCTGTTGTCAAGAGAATAATCCCAAACATTCTGAAACCTTTATGTCATATTTGTAACCAATCATTCATATCAGGTGTTTTCCCTGAAAAGATGAAAATTGCAAAAATAATCCCTCTATTCAAAAGTGGTGATAAAAAAGTGTTCTCGAACTACAGACCTGTGTCGTTACTCCCTCAATTCTCGAAAATTTTGGAAAAATTGTTTTACAATAGACTTGTCTCATTTGTGAAAACCAATAATCTAATGTATAATGGTCAGAGAAAATCACTCCACAACCCTAGCACTAATGGAATTGATTGAGCAAATAACATCCAACATAGATAAGAATTTGTGCACTGTTGGAGTTTTTATTGATTTGAAAAAGGCCTTCGATACTATTGATCATTCAATATTGGTAAAAAAAAACTGTATCACTATGGTGTTAGAGGAGTAGCTTCTCTATGGGTACAAAACTATTTGTTCAATAGATCACAATATGTTGTCCACAACAATGTATCTTCAATTCTTTGTGGTGTTCCGCAAGGCTCAATTCTGGGATCTATACTGTTTCTTTTATACATTAATGTCCTTGCAAATATCTCAGATAGACTTGGATTTATTTTATTTGCAGATGATACTAATGTGTTTTTTACAGATAAATCTATTATTGATGTTATCAGTGTACTCAATGATGAGTTAAAACATCTGACTTGTTGGTTCAAGGTAAACAAGTTATCACTGAATGTAAGCAAGACCAATTTTATGATCTTTGTTAATACACACAGCAAGGCTGATTGTACAATTCTCATTGATGATGTTAAAATAGAAAGGGTGCATGTAACAAAATTTCTTGGTGTACTTGTTGATGAAAAATTGTTGTGGAATGATCAAATTAACTCTGTTAGCCGAAGTATCCCGAAAAATATATCAGTATTGTATAGAGTTAAACATATCCTGACTGACAAGATCCTTTATACATTGTACTGCTCTCTTATTTTGCCCTACCTTAGTTATGCTTGTGAAATATGGGGTAATACATTTGAATCGAAATTAAAAAAACTTACTGTGTTGCAGAAAAGGGCCATGCGTATTGTTGGAAAAGTAGGGTATCATGATCACACTGATCCTTTATTCATGACAATTAAATGTCTTAAACTTAAAGATATAATAGATATGAAAACATTAATGGTTATTTTTCAAGCTAAAAATAATTGCCTCCCAACTAATGTTCAGAAGTTTTTTACTGTAACTCAGAATGTTCTTGAATATAATACACGATCTAGTGCAAAGGGAAATTTTGATGTTAAATATTGCAGAACAAAATTAAGATCCATGAATATCAGTGTAAGAGGTGTAAAATTATGGAATGACCTGGATGACATCATACGAGACAGCAAGACCCTCTCAATGTTAAAAAAACGTATCAAAAATAGATTTTTATCAAACTACGATTGTTAATCTAAAAAGAGGTATATCAATGTTACACACCAAAGTATTCATATATTGTCAATGCTCCCTTTTATCATGTTTTATTTATTTATTTATTTATATTTTTTTTATTTATTTTTTTTTTCAGTGTTGTTATAATTCCTGTTTTGGGGTCATGCAACGAATAAGCTCCAAGCTTCTAGCATTTCCCTTTTCACCTTTCATGTTTGTGATTCTGTACCACTATTGTCTGTATGAATGTATTATTGATTGATGAAATAAATTCAATTCAATAAAATATCTGATGATTGTGACGGGGTATATGACGAGAGCTTCACTTCGGTGTTCAAGCGTGCCTATCTTGTTGTACGAGAAACGGGACGAGGAAATGACTTCCTGCCACTACTGCAGGCCATCGGCGATGGAACCTTATTGATCTCCAACACATTTCTCTACATATATTATTGGATATTGGAAATTTCTTGACGGCTGAGACTTTGAATAGCATCATATATAGTGATGTTACACTTGACTTCTGGTCCTTGGTTTACCGATGTGATATACTTACATACCGGCCGTGAAATACACTTTCTGGAAGGACCAGTGAGCGTCAGCCTCTTGATTTTTAACCTTGCTGTCCATTCCTTCAAGATATATATAATACTTGTGGACTCCTCTCCATCAATGATAAATTTTTTGGTCGCAACGGATAGTTGAATTGGTAACAATAAACAAAAGATAACAAAAACCTACATAAATGGGCTGTATTTAATTAGATAATCTTATTAAATTATTCACAACAAATCTGGGATGGAACAAAACGTGATGAACACATCAACTAACACATCATCGTCGGTATTCTGGGCTAGAGACTGGTACATTTTTTGTACAAGACAGAATTTGGAATAAAATTTAATAATTCAAACACATGTATGACAGGAATTATAAAACTTTGAACATTATAATATTATTGAAATCACTTTGAATATTATGTGAATCGCAAACGTAGGCCTATACAATCACACAGTCAGTTATAATCGATGTATCACAAATCTACACATTTTCGATGCACTGTTTTAAACATTGATTGGCACATATAGGCTAGCGGTTATGGGTGCTATTGGACAGAGTACCCCTCCCCATCTTAGAACAAGCTACAACCTATTTTTTATTGAAGACATAACTCAGGAGAGTCAGAAAATCATGGTTGTAGATCTGAAAAAGTTGCAGATCACTCTGAAAATCACACTTATGCCTGACGAGGTGGCGGCGGAAAAAGCGGATCTGATGTAACAGGTTTTTCCTCTCTAAACATGCCAATAATGATGTTAGAGATACCATTTTGGTGTCAAACTGTTCAGTGTTATTAGTGTCAATTAATAAAATACAATAAAACTGAAAGTAAAACATTTTATCAATAAAAAGTGACAAAACAGTGAAATTTTGTGTCAAAATTCACTTCGGTTTGGCCACTAAAGTTGGACAAATACTTCAACTACTTCAAACATATGTATGCTATTGCAATAAAATTGGCACCAAAATATGACCTGTTCATCTGGGTATTGAACACTGATACCACAATTCTGTACGTCAAGCATAGGTATGAGAATATCATCAAATCTATCATCACCCCCCAACATAGCCAATATTCAGAAATCACAATTTACAATTGAGACCCAAATATAAATCCGTTAGAACCCCAATTAGGTCACCAATTATACACAGCATTTGTATTCACCATATATTGTTATTTGTTTATACATCAATGGATATGTAGTGCAGGAAAGAGCTACTATGCACTGGGTATGAGAACGGCTCAGACCATTATGCAACAGGTAACATACCAGGTACTTAAAACATATATATAAAAACAGAGATTTGTTTCTTAACAGTTTCGGTATTTTCAAAATGACATCAAATATAAGTTATTTAATTCTTACTGTATGTCGTTATTTGGATCATCTCCATGGGACATCTCTCTTGGATATTTTAATATCTTTGTAGTAAGATGGCGAAAGGCCATTCGGCGTCTGATGGATCTCACTTATAATACACAATTACTTATACGGTCCTTGAAATTCATTAAATCAGCGTGTATTAGTAAAAATTAGTTTGTACAAATTTGTTGCATACTGGCTGTAAATGGCAGCTCTTCTGCTGTGAGTAACAGTATAACATTCATTTGTGGTAAATATGGCGTCTTACGTAATAACTCCCTCAATGATCTGGTAGATTTGGAAATACGTGTAAAATTTATTCCTGACAACTTAGATAAACAGGCACTTTGTGTTGCAATTAAAGATTTGATTCATGTGAAATTGGATAACATATTTATGGACATGTCACACGAGGAATGTGACAATGTTATCATGTATTTGTGTACAAACTGACATGTTGGTGTGTCATTTGTGTGCCTTTGGTTTTATATGTATGTTTTTGTTTCACTGTCACCTGTTATATATACTATTTATCCAGTTACATGTATATGCACTAGTGTAATTTCCAAGTACGAATAAACCATACATATATGTACATTGTTATGTTACGTTCAACATATGTACATATTACTGAACAATATTCAGCCACGTTCATCCTCATTGTCGCTAAGCACGAGAGGACTGTCTGAGCAAACATCGCCATGGCAATAGCAGAACTCGGTGCATTGTAGCCCAGCGATCAGACAGGGAAATTGCCGGCTTTGGGAACAGTTCTCATCCGTGCAATAGAGACGTGTCAAATCTCGAACCTCTTTAGGGGCTGCATCATTTCGGAACATGACAGGCTCAAGGTTGTCATCTTTCAGCTGCCACCCACTGCCATCGGGGCTCCAAAAGTCTGATTGTGCCTCATGGCCATACGTCCAAATCGCCAGCTGGTAGTTCGCCCATCTTACGCGTTGTCCATTCGCATCATCAGGTGTGGGAAAAGATATGCTGTTCAAAGCGCAGCTCGTCCAGAGACTGGCATTTTGTCTTGGATCCATACATCAGCAATATATATTTCGTTGCAGTAAGGAGTAACTCCGTGACATTACTTGACCGAGCCAATTGTGATAGCAGCAGATTCTGAACAGTGAGCAGCTTGCGACACAACCACTGAGAGCATGAGCTGCTTGTAAGCACGTTGCAACATCTTGCCCAATATTGTTGTTTTTTCGTGGTAATTTGGAATGAACCCATCACGATTTACCCCTTTGCCGCGATGACCAGCATTCAAGTAGATATCACAGTTGCCAAACATTCCTTGGCACAGAAGTAGACAAGGAAATCTAACTGATTTTCATTGATGTTGGGTACCAGTGGTCTAGACGCATCTTCAATTACTCTAGTAATTGATCGTTATGATGTTCTCTCCATTAAGAAGATGGAACGAGACCGCCGTACCTGTGGAGAATCAGCACGTAGTTATGTCATCAGTGGATGACGCCGTTTCATAGATGATCAGCCATAGATGATTGTCTACTACTGTGCCAAGGATACGTTTGGCAATTGTGATATCTACATGAATGCTGGTCATCGCGGCAAGGTAGTAAATCGTCATGGGTTCATTCCAATCACCACCATAACCAAGAATATATTATTAACAAGATGTTGCAAAGTGATTACCAACAACTCACACTCTCAGCGGTTGTGACACAACCTGATCACTGTACAGAATCGGCAAACCATCTGCCTACATACAGCAAGCTGTCGCAGAACATCACAGATTTGATGTCGCTATCCCAGTTGGGCCAATAACATAATGCCACTGAGCTACTTTTTACTGCAATGAAGTATGCATTGCTGATGTATTGATCCAAGACAAATTGCCAGTCTCTGGCACAGCCCTGAGGCACAACCAGACTTTTGGAGCCCCGATGGCAGTGGGTGGCAGCTGAAAAATGACAACCTGGAGTCTGTCATGTTCTAAAATGATGCAGCCCCGAAAGAGGTTCGATATTTGACACGTCTCTACTGCATGGACAAGAACCCTTCCCAAAGCCAGCAATGTCACTCTCACCGTTGGGCTACAATGCACCGAGTTCTGCTATTGACATGGCGATGTTTTGCCTAAACTCAGATAGTCCTCCCGTGCTCAGCGATGGTGAAAATGAAAGTGACTGAATATTGTTCAGTAATATGTACATATGTTGAACGGAACAAAACAACAACAAACAAATCTGTGACTGTACATTTGTAAGATCCACATTACAGTAATTAATTCAGTTCAAAATGTTCGTTAATTGTTATCAGAAAATGTAATCAGGATGAGCCATCTGCTTTTACATGTCAGTTTAGCATTGTAGTTGTTTTCATCAAGTGACTTCAGCCCCTGCTGCTCCGGATACTGATTAAGATGCCAAGTCCCGCCAGGGGACTGTAATCACAGCTAGTCTCGTAGAACTCGTTGCCATGTGTTCATATATGCCAGCAAAGGCTTTCAATAAATGCAGTTTTTGGATTCGACTTCAAACTATCCACATCGTTGTTGTCTGTCTCCAAACACAGAACCCGTCTGGCCTGGAGAGAACTATAGACTTGTGAAGTTTGTGAAAACAGAACGAAATCACAACTTTTACACATCTGTTTTAAGTACCTGGTATACTACATGTTGCATAATGGCCTGTGCCGATCTCAAACTCAGTGCATAGTAGCTCTATCCTGCATAGCTGCTGATGTATATACATATAACTATACATGGTGAATACAAATGCTGTGTATAATTGGTGACCTAATTGGGGTTCTGCCGGATTTATATTTGGGTCTCAATTGTAAATTGTGATTTCTGAATATTGACTATGTTGGGGGGTGATGATAGATTTGATGATATTCTCATACCTATGCTTGACGCCCAGAATTGTGGTATCAGTGTTCAATACCCAGACGAACAGGTCATATTTTGGTGCCAATTTTATTGCAATAGCATACATATTTTTGAAGTAGTTGAAGTATTTGTCCAACTTTAGTGGCCAAACCGAAGTGAATTTTTACACAAAATCTCACTGTTTTGTCACTTTTTATTGATCAAATGTTACACTTTCAGTTTATTTGTATTTTATTAATTGACACTAATAACACTGAACAGTTTGACACCAAAATGGTATCTCTAACATCATTATTGGCATGTTTAGAAGGGAAAAACCTATTACATCAGATCCGCTTTTTCCACCGCTACCTCGTCAGGTATAAGTCTGACTTTCAGAGTGATCTGCAACTTTTTCAGATCTACAACCATGATTTTCTGACTCTCCTGAGTTATGTCTTCAATAAAAAATAGGTTGTAGCTTGTTCTAAGATGGGGAGGGGTTACCCCCATTTTAAACCCCCGTATGAGAATTCGCCACTTGCCTAATACCTGATCTTCCATTCTGCTGTTCATCGAAGATGAAATTGTAACCATGAATACGTAAAATGTAAGTGACTATTCGAAAAATTTAGCGCACCGAACTATATCGAATATATCTCCAATATACCGCACTGAGAAAAGCATGTTTCGATAATCATATACTTGCATGAATCTTGCAGAATGACATACTCATGTATTATTTGACAACATTGTATTGCTGTCTTGTTTGCACCCAATAAGTCGTTGCTATGAGAGGGGGTGGGTTGCATGGTTGAATATAAGCGTTCATGCAGGAAACGTCGCCACACAATAATCCCCTAGCCAATATCAGCAGATTCCGAAAATAAGCCGGGATTCAATCAAATCACGAAAATTTGATTGAATCCCGGCTTTAATACGATAACAGTGTATATATAATGCAGGTAGTATTTTCCAATGTGATGGAAACGGAAAATATATGCTCTTTTTACTCTATTATCCCACCAAGATAAAATTCATGTTCGAAACTACACACACTTTCCTAACGTGGTACCATAATCTTTTACGCGTGGTACGGTAATCACAGGCCGCTCAGCTCTGCGTGGTACCGTAATCAAGCCGATTTCTTCTCCCTCAAATTACTCGCGACTGCCACTATAACATCTCTTGTAACTTATCCACAGTGTTCATGGTGTAACTCCTCCCTTAATCTGTGTAAGCACTGTGTTGAAGATGAGTTCAAAGTCAAATTGAAGGTCATCAAAATACTCGGCTTATCTATATATATATATATATATATATATATATATATATATATATATATATATATATATATATATATATATATATATATATATATCATTTCCTATGTGTTCACAATTGATTCCTAAGCTTTGAAGTCGATAATAAGCAAGATATTAGCCACTTTGTGCTCTGACCTTAAAATAGAGATCAAAGTCAAATTCAAGGTCACACGAATATTTAGCGTAAATATCATTTCCAATAGGTCCATAATTGATTCCTAATCTCTAATATCAATATTAAGTGAGATATTAACAATAATGTGTCCCATTATAAAGCATAGGAGAATTTAACATGAGTAATTCCCATTTGGTTCAAGTTTGGGCCAAAATGGCCTAATTCGAGCGATTCAAGGGCAACGAAACTTATTCACATCACAGGAGTACATATGAGGAGTGTTATGCATCAATAAGAAAAAAGTTATTGAACATATTTTGAGAAAGTCGCTGCCAAAGTCCAAAATTGAATGTTTTCCGTCAAAAATGGCCGCCTTTTTTGAAAAAACAATTGCGACAATAAAAAAAACAAACTAAAAAATACCTCCTTCTCAAAATATTTTTTAGTAAAGATAAAAATGTGGACGGACGACGTTGACGCCGACGCCGACGACGGACACAACGCTATGTCAATAGCAATGCCATGCCAATAGGTTATCGGACCATAGGTGTAGACGGAAGACGAACGACGACCGACACAACGCCATGGCAATAGTTTGAGTAGGTTATCGGACCAAAGTCCGGTAAACTAATAAAACCAAAAGCTGGAAATTATGAGTCGCTTGAGTTGGACAGTGTTCGTGACGATTGATATGCATATGCATATACATTCAACGAATATGCAAAATCTTGCGACTACTCATCTGTCATTGAAGTACAGCATTTCACAGGAACATTGGTCCTGTAATTGTATACATGTTTTTCTCGACTAAAACTACACACTTGAAATCTTCATGAATCATCAGTACACATTTTTGTTCACAATTCTTTCCTGTGTTAAAACATACTTTGAATTGTAAGTATTACTGCATAATTTGATTACGTTTGGCAGGTTCGCTGTATCAACTAGATGTTTTCGGTCACTAATTTTTGTGAGCATATATCGCGTAGATTCAAGTGGAATTAATTTAAGCCATGTAAAACAGCCATGTGAAACAGGTTATCTGCACCGGCTGGTCAGAATCACAAGCATTCGAAATGTATAGGGCTCTTAATCGATTAATATGTGGAACCCTGGGCAATGTTTATTCTCCATACACAAGGCTATTACAGGTTACTATTGGTTATGCTTGAAGCCCACGGTGGGTCTTTGCTAGCAACTCGAGGTCAACTCCTTCCAAAGCACATGAATCGTTACGGTAGAACGTACTGTAGAACTGCACCGTGGGTAAACAAATGATATTTCTGTCAATATATCTACATGTAGCCTATGCAAACAGCTCGGTATAATAATATTCACGACAATAACTAGGGCTATTATAAGTTCAGCGCATGTACATTAGCTCCACATATGTAGCTTTCAGTTCTAATAAGTCGTGAAATACGTATGTATGCCAACTATAAGACACACAAATTTTAAGAGGGCTATCGAGATTTAAAGATATCTGTAATTATCCGAATTACTTTTGTGCTGCCCAATTGGCATTTGCCGTGAAGCACATTTGAATGGTATATTATAATATTAATACAATTGGATCGATATAAGTAGCTATACACAGCAAACTATACATGTAGACCTACGCCTAATCAATCAAGAATGTTTCGATATTGCTTGTCTTTGAGGTGTTTTTTCTTCATTGTATCCCCCGAACAAAGTTCGGCGGATACTATGGATTTACGATCGTCGCGTCGCCGCCGCCGCCGCCGCCGCGTCTGCGTCCGCGTCCGCAGACACTTTCTTGTCAACGCCCTGCAGCTTCCAAATATGAACCGATTTTGATAATATTTTATATGTACATGTCTTATGGTGAGATCTGGACATCTATCGATTTTGGTTGCCATAGCAATCAAAATAGCCGATTGGCGTAACATTTTGTGCTCAAATTAGCCTGTTTAACACACATGGGTTGTGAACGCTCTACGGGTGGGAGTTTTCAATGAATGATGATGAAATCGCACAGGCTCAATGAGAAAGACCATCACACGAAACCTATTGTTTTTCAGAATGATCGAATAAATATTAATAAGTTTGAGAGGTTAACTTATTACGACAATTAAAATACCTACTTTGACATGTGTTATCACTCCAATAACCTGTACTATGAAAGCAAATTGCACTGGATTCCTGTTCAGGATACAGAACTGATGTTTTTGGTGAAAAAAGAACAATATTACTGAATAAGTTAACATTGGTTTTACTAGTTAAGTCTATTATTGACCACAATAAAAATAGTTAAGACGAGAAACATTTATTATTGAGCTCAACAAGGTAAAGGTTTTGTCCAGTAGAGATTTCACAGGTGTAACCGAATAAGTTAACATTATTTTTACAAGTTAAGTCTATTATTGACCACAATAAAAATAGTTAAGACAAGAAACATTTATTATTGGGCTCAACAAGGTAAAGCTTCTGTGCAGTAGAGATTTCATGGCTGTAGCCGAATAAGTTAACATCATTTTTACTAGTTAAGTCTATTATTGACCTCAAGAAAAATAGTTAAGACAAGAAACATTTATTATTGAGCTCAACAATTTAAAAGTTTTGTCCAGTAGAGATTTCATGGGTGTAACCGGATAAGTTAACATTATTTTTACCAGTAAAGTCAATTTTCACTTCGAATTTCAACTTGAAACCAAGTTTGGCACATATTGTGAATTAAAATATAATTTATGGTGAAAAGATCTATCTGGCTCCAATTTCGTCATCTTGAAATGCAGTTTTGGTAAACTTTTACTTGAATTTCAGCTTGAAACCACGTTTGGCACATAATTATGGTGAAAAGTTGATCTGGATCCAATTTCGTCATCTTGAAATGTAGTTTTGGTCAACTTTTACTTTGAATTTCAACTTGGAACCAAGTTTGGCACATAGTATGAGTTGAAATATAACTTATAGTGAAAAGTTCAATCTGGCTCCAATTTAGTCATCTCGCAACTTGGAACCAAGTTTGTCAAATATTCTGAGTTGAAATATAGCTTTAGGTGAAAACTTTTATCTGGCTGTAATTTCGTTATTTTTTTCGAACATGTCGAAATGGAAATTCGAATGCAGTGATTTAGTGGTGATCTTGAATTCGACCTTCAATAAGCTTGAAAGGTTTCACACTCACAATGTACATCAGCGATATATTTGGGGCAATAGGGATGATAGGGCTACGGGGGATACACCCAAGCGGTCGTAGGCGACCGGAAGCGTCTAGTTGTTGAGCCTTCCGAGATGTTTGATTTGATATCATTACCAATTAGAAAACAATAGAGAGATATCACATATTATACTCAAGGACATCAGATATGCTTACTATAAGATATGACCTCATTGGTTCTTATGGAGAGCCTAGAAGAGAACAGATCTGTCTTGTATCCAGTTTTTCTGGTTTATTCTACTGACCTATATACAAATACAGGCATACACAATTTCTTCAATGGTTGAGGTATTTGTAGAAATCATTTGACACCGAGTCAGTTTCAATGAAGTGAGCTGTACATGATCACTACACATTAACATTAGCTGGTTCAAAGCCTGAGAAATACTCCTTGTTTCCTATCATCATCCCCTATCTTTGATTTAATCTGAAGAGATGAAGCTATATGCCCCCCCCCCCCCCTTCTTCGACCACCCAGTCTGATAAGCGATAAGATACCAGACTTTCCCAGACCCTGAACAAATTTCAACAAATTATTCTTTTATTCCCTTATCTGTTCGCAACTGTTACTTTTCCACCTGAACTGGAAGCACATTTGGCAGAGAAATGAAGGGTGATAACACTAGATTACACTGTGTGGCATGCTCTATGGTAGTCCCCAGTACAAATTGGGTTCTATGGGGTCAACGTGTGAGATGGTGATTTCAAAAATGAAGGAACATGGTTGGCATCAAAAGGGAAGTACACATCATACATGTGCAGTTGATGTGAAAGTTTGAGGTGGACAAGGTGATGACCGTTCAGTGTCCCTATCTCAGGTGTTACGTGCCTCGACCTACATCAACAAATGTGCTCACACTTCATTTGAATTGGTATGGATTTTTGAAAAATTGAACACCAAACAAGACTGCTGAACTGCTCTTTAGGGCATCAGTTAGCATGTTTGCCGGTAGTTTGAAAATTCTTCGATTTACATTTTATATTCATGACATAACTTGAACACAATGCTTTCCATCGGCACACTCCCATGAAATCCGACAGAAGACAGCTTACGTTGCCTATATACCGTATGCACACATACTCAAGTCATGTTCTTGCAAAATTACCTGTGATTTTTCCTGAAAATTTCACCAGCAAAGCTTTACTGATATATGTTAATGGAGCACTATCGAATGAATACCAACAGGTATCAAACTGCACATGGGTTGGATACTAATGCTCAAGCCCAGATTTCATGTTCCTAGCATGTTTGCTGCACATGTAATAAAATTCCAAGAAGGCATTTTCAATGCCCTGGGGCTTAAAGAAAGCACCCTATAAAAGTTAATGACCCTGATCCAATGTAGTCCATAAAGGTGTATTTGGACAACCGCTGGGCCTTGTTTGTCTCCCGCTTGTTGCTACATTTTAAAAAGACGGGTTTATCAGGATTAATATCTGTTTGAAATGGGCAGGCTGAATTCATTTGGTGGGTGTTCCAAGAATATATGCGCTGTTTGGTTCTTTGATCATGTTTGTATTTTGTTTGGGGATAACAGGTTTTCATTATTTTCGATACCCTGGAAACGAAAACGCCGATATCAGGAGATGTTGATTGATGACAAGTAAATGATTGGTATGAGTTTTATGACATCAAAAGGTTCATGAACAGTTATCGATAAAACGGGATTATGTTCGGTAATTATGCAATTGGAACTTATACTCATACTGATCATGCTTGGTGTATGGGAAAAAATATGGATCATAACAAAAATATAACATAAAAACTCTATGATGTTGATATTCAATTGGTTTGTAAAATGAAGTTCCCATCAATTCCTTCCTTATTTCAACTTTGAATTAACCACTTAACATACAATAACCCATTACGTGAGGTATGACTTTTTATGGTCTTCGTTTAGTGAAGCCAGCGCACCTGTCCAAAAAATAGAGATATCATTACAACTGTAAACACAATCATTATAAATTTTATGTAAGCTACTCTTGAAATATTGACTAAACTACAGTTGTTCTATTGTATAATTTTCAAAATTGGTCATATATTTATTGCCATCATTTTCACACTCGACTTGTTTCAGAAATTATCACCTGGTCGCAAAATTTACTGCACAAATACATCTATTAACAAATTATGATATTTTTTGCATCATGTCATTCAAACCCGCATAAAAATTTGAGCCCTCGTCTTTCAATACATGACCCACAACAAGTAGAGGTCTTTTTATGATCTACAAAATTGAGTGTTCAGAACGAAAAAAAAGTAGTTCCGTAAGCATGGGGGCTTGAGTCGCTTCAATAACATTACAAAGTAGCGTAATGGATAGGCTAATCACATGAGCATATATGTTTGCTGGACCATGAAACAGTAAAATAAAAAGTATTTCCCCAACAAGCGCTCCCCCCACCCCCTCCCTCCCCTCAAAATTATCACTATCCAATAAGGCTTCCTTGTTCCCGATATTACAACAAAGGATCTCATTTCTAGGAAAAACCAGGGCAAGGCTAGGATCAGGCAGAAAAACATGTCATTGAACAAAGCGAGCCCCTCTTGTATCAATTAGGGCAAATAAACCGTGGCAATTGACTTGAAGGCTGTACTGAACGGAACGACCTGCCCCACATATAGGATCTTGTTGATTTTCTTTGTCCGCTGTTTTCTCTGCATTGGGCAGGGCTATCAATCTCAAACTAACGGTTTTCTCGATGTTTGGGTCTATTGTTCAAATCTGTGGATCACATGCAAACTTTCTGGGAAGAAATGCAGTAAAAATTTTTAACAAACAAGGAATTATCTTTGATACATGTATATTTCACAATCATGGAAAAAAGGCTTTAGTATTCAGCAAAACAAAAAGTCAATGTTTTGTCTTCTGCACTGAAATTCATTTTTGCAAAAATACTAAACTATAAAGTTACTTCTCACCATTTAGCCTTTTGATTTAGTGACCTTCAGTTTTTTATGACCTTCAGAATATGTTTGAATTGTGATCTAGATTTTAGGATAGATAGATTCAGTGACTGATGATGGTGACATCGATTGAGAAGTAACTGTTGAAGGTGTGAACTGACAGCAGCACCATCTTGGTCATTGTTCGTTTTCATTGTGCTGTGACTCAGTGCATGTGTTACCCGCTGTCTAAAACACAATTTGTCTGACCGATCTTGGCCGTTAACACCTAAAGCAAATATGTATTGTCTTTTATGTTAATTCCGCCCAAGCAAAAGCGAGGTGAACTCGGAACGTCTCGAGATGCTGCCAAGAAGCTGCTGCGTCCGGCAACAGGTGTGCAGCATAGTGCCGTCCTCTGTTGATATATGGGAGTGAACAGCTTTACGTATTCATTTGAAACCAGCTTGATGCACTGTCGATCTCGTTCGATCTTTTATAATCGTAGCAATTGCCCCCAAGCATATATGAGACACCCACGCTTGATCGAAAGATGCTTGTATCACGTTCTCTCTCAGCAGAATACAAACAGAGGTAGTCGAACAAAAATATCAAGGAATTTCAGTACAGAAATTAAACTATTCTAATTGAACACTTGAAGGAGTACAGCTGGTATTTCGTCTAGCAACAGCTGTAAAAGTTACTTGAATAATCACTGCACCTGTTGTAATCGTTTGCGAGGTTTTTTTTTCTAACCTGCTCGCTGGATCTTGTATCGATCCACAAAGAGCTTTGATCTGGTTCAGTTTGTGGTTTGTATGACTCACAGGTCTCCAATTGTTCAGTGTCTATATTTATTATCCATGATAAAACCTCCATGGTTTTCCTTAATATGTTATCACTCAAGGATTTGTATCTCACATAAAAATAAAGTTTGACTTTTGTATTCTCTGAACTTGATGAATGGAAATATTATAACCAGTATAAATTTTAAAAACATATTATGCTACACCAAACTTACATGTATTAGCACCACACCATTATCATGATTGGTATACAAAATCATTCATGGCCTTTTTGAATTCTTTCAATGTGATTCACAATGTGCTTTAGGTTAAATTAGTTTAAACTATTCATTTCATTTATACTAAATGAACCAGCATTTAATTGTTGCTGCTCTAATTATGTTTACGATAATGTGACGTACTGATGTATTGTGGATTGCAGCTTTCAAATTTTTAATATCTATATTTATGCTTAAATGTTATTTTAACAGTTATGTCATACCAGTTTTTCTATGTCGGTACGTTCATGCTATTGAACCGATTGACGTAATAATATTATGTGATCAGTCAGTGACATGGCTCAAACAAAAAGCCAAGAATAAATGATAAAATACAAGCCGGAATAAAAAGTTGGGCGCCATATGACGGCGATCAATAGTCACCAGGCAGGTGAATACACACACGGCAGGTATGACGCACTTTCCGTTAACAGGTCGTGGAATCGTAACATTGATGAAGTATATAGCCAACCAGTCATGGTAACACTCGCCTTTGCCAGTCATGGCTTTGTTTCGTTTATTCTGCTTTTAAAGGTTTTTTTGTGCGTGCATTTGATAAATAGTCTACTGCATTTATGGTTTGGGGTAGACATTCGGGTGTCAAAGCTGAATTTTTGCACAGTGACTCTGGAGACCATATATATAACCCACAAAAAAGTCCCCATCAATCCCATGGGGGGTTTTCCCCAAAATCCAAGATGGCCGCCATTTATACGCGAAATAGTTTAAAATTGACCTATCGAGTTACCTACTGCACCTACGTTGGTGATACCCCCATGTTTTCTGACCCAAGGAATCTGATGGTGATATTGCTGAGTCTCTGTGATCGTTGGTTGTTTCAAAATCCAATATGGCTGCCACGAAAACCCGGGAAATTCGTAAAATCACGTTTCCAGCTATATTTCAGCTGCTATGGCCGATAGAAGCAAAAGTTTGGTGTCTACCACCCCGTTTTCTGACCTAAGGAATCAAATTGTGATAATGTTGAGTCTATGTGACTGTTGGTTATTTCAAAACCCAAAATGGCCACAACAAAACCCCGGAGAATTCGAAAAATCATGTTTCCAGCTATATTCCAGCTTCTATGACAGATTGAGGCAACATTTTGGTGTCTATGCCCATATTTTCTTACCCAAGGAATACAGTGGTGATAATGCCGTGTCTCTGTAACTAATGGTTGCCACAGAAATGAATATGGCTGCCATCAAAATCTGTGAATTTTTTTTTTCACAAACCCCGTTTCGACTATATATCAGCTTCTGTGGCAGATAAAAGATTTTGGTGTCTATATCTATGTTTTACCCAGTGGAAGAAATACGAGCACTAGCGGACCCATATTCAACTAACAAGTTAAAAATGCCACAAAATATCTGTAAACTCATATAATTGAAGTTCAAAACTAACACAGACATTGGGTCACTACAATATATTGAAGTGACATAATGACAATCACCGTGCCGAATTGAATATGCAGGAATGTGGATGGACTGCATCTTAGCAGAGTCATTCACTCAAAAGAGACCACTCAGTTTTTTTATGACTGAAAGTAGCAATCATCTGTTCGGTAGTAGTTTGGAATAAGTCCACAATTTTGATGAATAATTGCTGGTCACGATGCAATGTTTTTTTATTTACAAAGAGGCTTCGTGTCGTATGACAACCACAGCTGTGTGAATGGTGTCTGCTCAGCACAGCAAAGAGTTTTGATGATCCCTTGTCATATTCACAAACAGAGAGAGTAGATTATTGCTTATTTATGAGAGGCAAAGCATGTCAAAATTCTTGATGGATCATGCTTGCATGTACTTCTGAAGCAGATCATTCAAAATTCTTGATGGAGCATGCTTGCATGTACTTCTAAAGCAGATCATTCAAAATTCTTGATGGAGCATGCTTGCATGTACTTCTAAAGCAGATCATTCAAAATTCTTGATGGAGCATGCTTGCATGTACTTCTAAAGTAGATCATTGCACGACAAGAACTCCTCCACAATGGATCTCAGCTCTTCCACATCCACAACTCTCACCCACAATGATACCGTAATCAGAGGGGAACTACGGGCTTGAAATCTCCCAAATGTCGGCTCGAATTGTGCTGCTGTTCCAAAGGGATTGCTCAAATTGAATTATTATGATTTTCAAGCAACTTGCTGGCTTAGAATGTGTGAACATGGTGGGTTTAAGCTGTACAGCTGTGCCAGATGAAGACATCACAGATGTGACAGACTGACCAAATATTATACTTGCACATGAAATGAACTTTAAATTAACTGCTCATATACTGCCATGCCCTTGGTAAATGAAGCAAACTAAATGTTTGATGGTGTTTTACACACGTGTTGATTATTCATATTGCAAAGAACCACAGTATACAAGTAGTTATGTGATTATGATACATCATGGCATATACTCCAGTTTATGGATACATTCACTACATTGTACATGGTAGTCATATTGAATGCATAAAAGTTATACGTTGTACTCATATATGGGTCCACTGTTGCCTTCCTCGAATTCCTTGAGTCACAAAACCAGGATATAGACACCAAAATGTTGTATATGTTTGTCATACATGCTGGCATAACCTTGATGGTTTATATTGTTGATATAAACGAATAGGTACATGCAGTTCCTTAAATTTCACCTTCAGATATATTGCTGGTGTCATATCATGGAATACCCCCAGATTTGGTGAATACCTACATCGAATATATCCAGACGGCTTTAGGAGCACACAAATTATTGATTCTCCAATTTCAACTTCTTACCTCAATATTTTCCTCGAAATTACCACAATATGTAAAGTGTGTACAAGGTTGTATGACAAACGTGACGAATCTGGGTTTCCTCTTATCAATATCCATGTTTTGAGCAGTAATATCGCAACTTTACCAGCCTACGGCGTCTAAACATGTGTGTCGCAATTTTCCAGCTTTGCCAGATGAATACATCTTACCAGGAACTCATAGCCAGAGCACAGGTTTCGACTTCCACACTGCTCAAACATGATTGTATAATGTTTATACTTTAAAATATTTTATGGTAGGCATGGTTGAAGGTTAGTTAAAACATCTCACATACATGTACATTATGATGGTATATATTTCCCCATCATTGTGATTTGTTGGATATATTTGCATCTAAATTTACAGGTGTGGAAGCAAATGCCACTGGCGGGGCAAGATATACTCACTATTCCGGAGCACTTGATCTCCCACTCAATTGCTTGGGTATATGTGATGTTTAGGTGGCTACGACTTTGTAACTGATATAGTATCATCTGGATTTTACCACTTACATCAGAAACTAATAAGAGATCTTATGGGTTTCTGCTTACATGTATATTGATTGGATGGATTGTGTCCTAGGTCTTCGGATATGAATTCATATGTTTGTTGATATATCTATTCGTGCTCATCTAGCCAGAAACCTGGATTTGAGGTTCCGATTGCACTGGAACTTTAATACTACAACGCGCCCAGAGACTATAATCACCGTTCCAACATTACCATTGGACTCCATGGGTCAGAAAACATGGGGTAAACACCAAAATCTTGCTTCGCTCAGCCAGAGAAGCTTATATAATCAAAATTTAATTTTGCGAAGTTCACAGGTTTTGATGACAGCCATATTGAATTCTGAGGCCACTATTAGTGACAGAGACTCGGCAATTTCTTTAGAATATCCTCTGATCAGAACGCACGGGGGGTAGATACCAAAACGTATGCCATATCATTAGCTGAAATATTGCAAGAAAACGTAATTTTGCCAATTTCACCGGTATTGATGGCAGCCATTTTGAATTCCGAGGCAATTAACAGTCACACAGACCCAGCATTATCACCATTGGATTCCTTAGGTAAGAAAACGTGGGGGTAGACACCAATATTTTACTATTAGCCATAGCAGCTGAAATATAGCTGAAAACGTGATTTCACGAATTTCTCGATTTTTCGTGGCAGCCATATTGGAAACAACCAACCGTCACAGAGACTCAGCAATATCACCATCAGATTCCTTGGGTCAGAAAACATGGGGGTAGACACTCAAATCACCATCGTAGGTGCAGTAGGTAACTCGCTAGGTCAATTTTAAGCTATTTCGCGTATAAATGGCGGCCATCTTGGATTTTTGGGAAAACCACCCATGGGATTGATGGGGACTTTTTTGTGGGTTATCTATGGGGTCTCCAGAGTCACTGTGCAAAAATTCAGCTTTGACACCCAAATGTCTACCTTATGGGCTTTTTGGACCTAATTTTGGTAGACTAAAATGCTGGTGTGCAGTTTTTACAATAAATGACGTTGTTTGCGTCACACACTTGAAGTTAATTAACAGGTGGTTGTGGATCTGAAAATAGCAAGCATTTTTTTAAAAATGGAACATCTGTTTTGTGACGATCGCAGCTTGTGACGTAATATCGTTAGATAATATAGTTCAAATTTCTCGCGTTCTCACCATTCCGTGTGGTTCCTATATGCTTTTGTGTGGTTCTTTTCTTTGTGAATCTGTTGACAATCGCAAACAGAAATCACATAACGGTAAAATTTAGAACCGTGTGAAATGTCAATTTCGATCAATATCAAAATCTCTGGTCATTATTGGCTGCAACAATGCTCGTGTCTACATGTTTTCATTCGGCTGAGAAAGAACTATAAAGGAAATAAAATTGGTGAGAAAAAAAAAATTCCATGTATTTTCCAGTGCAGTGTGCCAGTTCTCATCGTTGTCAAAATAATACGAAAAAAAAAAGATATTGAATTTTTTCCCCCAACAAAGAATGCCGGTGACCAGTCATGTAATTGAGGTCACCCAGAATGATAATATTTGCCATCCTTTCCGGCATTCCCTTGGTCACCCGCTGCACGAAGCCATGCAGTAGGGGGACATGGCATTGTGTCTATATACGCCTGGGCGTGTCTGAACAAATATCCCTAAAACGCTGTGCTTTGTTGGTCCTATTTAACTTTATGAGTTTGCATATCACATATTTGGAAGGGTTAGTAGGTGGCTTGGTCGAGTGGGTGGGGTGGGGGGAGGGTGCAGAGGGTTTTACCGTTATATATTTTTTCAAGGTGGACATCGATATTGAATTTCACAGTATTTCTTGTGACATGTGAAGAAGGTCACACTATAACCTGTAATTCATTCTTACTGTGAAATAAATCATAACATATCTCACTCTTTTGATTGTGAACATTTTAATTGTAATATGAGATACCAGTAAATTATAGCTCAGATTATATTATGTACATATTGTTAATTATGCTTCTTCTAAGCCTACTGAAAGCATATGTCCCATATAGGTCAAATTGAATATTTTTATGGCAGGATATGACATATTAGTAGAATGCAACTTCCGTTCATCATTTATCCCCCCCCCCTTCTAAAAACACTCCCACCTCACCTACTGTAGCTCTTGAATCTGTAATATGAAGACCTTGAGAAATGACAATGCACTTCAAACAATCAAGCATTGGATATCACACAGAATCAAGTCCGGTTTGTAGACACGAACTGGGGTCAAGTTATTCTCTGATAATATTTGCATGATCTGCTCACAATCTGGTAGAATTGAGAATTTGATAAGAATACAGTAAAAAAAAAAAGGTACTTCACGACATTGTTGTCATGCGTTTAAACTGAGCAAATACAACATCTGAAGGGGTTATTTGAAATTATGACATTTTTTCCCCCATAGATTCTCTGATCAAATATCATTGTGGTATACCTACACTACCCTTTGCCTGTCAGTGACCCTAATCTTGTTGACTTTGGAACGTCGCACATCCTGTGCTCCAATTCTACCGCTCACTTCAGTGACACCTATTGACTCGAGAGCCAGTCATCTTATAGGCATCTATATAATATACTCATAATTGATCACAACTTGTGAAATGTTGGCCCAGATGATTAATGTTTTCCGAAAAATTTTGTGCTTGACTTTCACGAAGTGTTCGATGTCAGAGTTCTTGTGTTTACAAAATTATGAAGCACGAAAGATGTGAAGGAGAGAATTGCCCCTGTCACTACTTTGTACTGAGATTTTGTGGTTGCATACTTTGTACCGGTAGATCAATAGAGGAAAATTATTTGCAGATCGTTGATGATAGTGAAGTGAAATCCGTTTACCTTAATTCTGTGCTGTATTGCGTTGATCTCTCTGCTGATCGTCGGCCGATCCAGCAGACAGGTGAGTTGACGGCCGCCGGTGTGTGTCGATGTCAGGGTCCAATGCCTCTGTTCTCGGTGAAAGCCAACGGTCAACTGACGCTCTTGCCCAGTCGAAGCTCCCTCCCAGGCACCAGCAGGTCACGTGCAGCCTCCCATTAATCCAATTGGGTTGCGCGGTACCACACTACCACGTATACAGCTTACTCAAGTTAAGTTACGTCATTTTCACTACATCCTCCCCTGTTTTAAAGAGCCCCACATGTTAAGAACTCCTCCCGATAATTCCGATACCCAATAGCCGCAGAATGCTAACAGCAACTGCGAACCACCAGGTACAAGCAAATGCCAAATATGTATAAAACCCAGATAAAATTCTTTATCGTGAAAGTGGGACATGAAAACGATTTAGAGTTCTTGGCGTCAAATGGATTCAGCACCAGTAGCTGCAGAAAACCAACGGTTACTACGACCACGGGTGCAAAAACCACCCAAGGCCAAAAATAGTCAAATGGGCGCGGGACAAAATAACTAATTCTCCACTCAGTCTATCTCCAGGAGTGCAGGCTCGGGGTCCACTCCAGTCCGAAGAACTGACGAGCGTTGCGGGTCGTCATGGCCATCACTACATCCCGCGGCAGGTTCTTGACAGTCCCGATCGCACGGCACAGCGGGCCAAGGGCCCAAGGGCTACGTCCAATGTACGGTGCGTCCGTCTCCAGTAGAACGTCGGCCAGATCCATTCGACGCAGGGTTTCTTCCATAGCACCTCGGAAAACTGGCCGCAGCAGTAGCTCATTCAACCCGAACACTGTCTTTTTGGAAAGCCGCTTCCAGGACACGACATCCTCTATTGACCCCACGAAACAGTGGACATACACTGGGTAATTACGGGGTATCACCTTGCGAAGCACCTCCTGGCATTCATCCCGAGCATCAGAGTTGCCCTCAGCGGATCGGCAGTGTAGAACTAGGGGCTTGCCCAGCTCCACAGCCAAGGCTGCTGCGCGTTCGAGGTACTCACGCTGTGCTGTCCTCTCCTCTTGCGAGTGATGCGACTTGTAGTCCAGGCCGATTTCACCCACAGCGACAAAGCGTGGCCCTTGCAGATATTGACGCAATTCCATTATGGCCTGTCCGGTCTCTGCCTCCGACCTGCAGACGCTGGCTTCATGAGGATGCAAGCCCATGGTGAAAACTATCCTCTCCTCCTTCATCAATCGTTCCAGCCAATGCAGCGATTTCCTGAAGTTCAGCGAGCACAAGATGTAACGGAGGGGTAGTGAATTTTGCCACTGGCACATCGCCCCGAGCTCTGCCATGACTGACTGATTGTCCTCTACCAGTAGAAGGTGCCGCTTCTGCAGAATCTGGTCCACATGGCAGTGGGCGTCGATGACGACTTCCTCAGGTGATGCAACTTCTTGGTCTACTGAGAAAACCCGCACTGCCTCCTGTTGCTCCGGGGAGAGACCCTCCATTAGTCATGCCAATGCTGCCCAGTGAGTGAAAACACTCACGGAGTTGGGTGGCCTCAGTGTGTAATCAACCCGGGGAACCACCCCCCACACTCGGTCGTAAGAGCTCATCAACGCTTGCTGCAGAGGGCTGAGCACGAAAGTTGGATCTTGAGGAAACAACTTCTTCTCCACCACGTAGGCGAGCAACTCATCATCATGACCACACCCCAAACATTCCATCACAAACTCCATCACGCCCCTCATTAAACCCAACCACTTCCGGAGGTTGTGGTTGTCGAATCCACTATGGCGATCATGCCCAGGAACCTCCCAACTATGCTGGTTTACAATGTAGCCGCTTGAGTCCTCCACCACGTGGCAAGTCCAGCAACACCGATCAGGGCTGGTGTACCACGGCAGGTGCTCCGAGCTCACGTGGCGCCGCATCTTCTCCGCCACTATTACACCGCACAGGCGACAAGCCTTCGGGTTCTTCTTAGACGGACCCGGGACACCGGGTGGAGACACTTCCCGCTTCCTTTTGCTTCCCTCTGACCAGGGAACAACTTGAACGGTCCGACGCTCCTCCGGCTCCTCGCTCGCGTCCGCTCCATCATTGCCCGCTTTTCCTGCTTCCACAGTACTCGCCACCCCTCCGATGGCAACCATCTTCTCACATGACACAGTCCGTGTCTCGTTGCCACCCGCCACAGTCACTCGCAGCTCCTCTCCTTTCCTCACCACCACTTCCCTCGGCTCCCTAGCCACTCCCAATCCTGACTCCTCCACCTCTTCCTCCTGAGCCTCTTCATAATCCGGCACAAAATCACCCTCCGACTCGCTCATATTCCTAGGAGAAAACAATTCATAGTTTTTAATATAGTCCTTCCCCCTCCCCCTACTTAATTAGGAATGGCCCTAATCCCGAACAAAATCTTTTAAAAACGCTGGGGTCTTCAGATTTCGGCCACTCCGGCTCCGCTTCGGAGTCTGAGTAACATTCTTCGACTCCTCCACACCAATGTCTGGATTTTGTGAAGACGACTCCGTCCTGGCTTCTTCCACTTGTTCCTTGTCGGGAGGTCGACTCTCGGAAGGACTCTCGGTAGGATTCCCGGGAGGAATGGGTGGCAAGGAAAACAAATCTGTCAATCCCAGTTCGTCTAAGGCGTTCTCCCTATCTTTCGTCGCAGGGTCCGGATTATCCAGCAACTGCAGTTGGTGTCGCTTACGACGGACCCACAGAGGGATATCTCGGTCTCTGCAAAGCCTCAGCCGATCGTGATGAACTACTTGAGACTTCTTGCGACCTTGTATTCGATACAGGGCTGGTGACAAC
Source organism: Terebella lapidaria (assembly GCA_949152475.1). Classification (NCBI taxonomy): domain Eukaryota; kingdom Metazoa; phylum Annelida; class Polychaeta; order Terebellida; family Terebellidae; genus Terebella; species Terebella lapidaria. The sequence goes on from OX424562.1 coordinate 6,729,647, forward strand.
CTTTCCAGAACTATATAGGGCCCTATGCAGACCGGACGTAGTTTGTTGCTATGACCCACTTTTGTTGCAGAATCGATTTTATACACTAAGTCGCCTACATCATACTGTCGGAAATTGAGCCGTTCATTGTAGGTGGACTGTTGTCTCTGTTGGCTCTGCCTAATGTGTTTACGAGCCTCATCATGAGCTTTCTTCATGTTAGCCGTCAATGACACGACGTACTCTGGTATCCCACTATGACCATCATTTTCCAATGCCACGCCGAACAGATGATCTGGCAATGACACCTCCCGACCAAGCATCAAGTAGTTCGGTGTATACCCAGTGTTCCTATTAATCATACTACGCATCGCCATCCCCAGTAAAGGAAGATGGACATCCCATAACTTCTGGTCATCTCCAATGTAACTACGAATCGCCTGAAGTAGCGTTCTATTATACCGTTCAACCTGACCGTTTGAGCTGGGGTGGTAAGGGGTCGTACGTGTTTTGGTGATTTCTAAGGCATCACACAGCTCTCGAAAGAGGTTACCATCGAAATTCCTTCCCTGGTCAGTGTGTATCTGGTACGGAATCCCAAAACGGCTGATGAAGTTGTCGATCAAAGTCCTACACACCTGCTCAGCTGATTGATCGGGTACTGCATGACATTCTATCCACTTCGTAAATTGATCTATGATCATAAGCACATACCGATTCCCATGATTACTTTCCACGAATGGTCCTAACATATCGATGTGGATCCTCTGCATCGGCATGCCAGCATGATAACTTCCCAATGCTGCCCTTGCTTTTCGATTCGCCCTTTTACTCATGCTGCACACAGCACAGGTCCCAACATAATTTTGAACGGCAAGATACAATTGCGGCCAATAAAAACTGTACTTCAGTCGCTCTCTGGTCTTGGCAACTCCATAATGGCCCGATGTCTTGTGGTCATGAGCCAACTTCAGCGCTTCCTTTTTCAGACTTTCTGGCATTACCAGTTTCAGACGACTTGGTGTCCCGCTCTCCTCCCACTGGTAATACAAAGCTTCATTTAGAACCAATTGTGCTCGATCCCTCCATAGACGCTTCACAAAAGGACTTTGCAGACTGAGTTCCGCTTGTTGGGGCTCTGTGCCCGTCTCCAACCACTTCATGATCACAAACAAATCTGGATCTTCTCTCTGAAAAGATGCTAGCTCGGCCTTAGAATAGACGCCCAACGACAAGCACTCCGCTGTCCCTGACACGCTTCTGATGGAAATCGGAACAACGTCATCCACATCTAACTCAAACCTTTCCCATTGTCTGTGAACTCTGCTACAATAAGCACAACCTCCACATGGTAGCGATTCTAGATGCACACCAGCTTCGTAACAGCTACAAAAGTCATTTTCTGGTTTCCGTGACAAGGCATCAGCATTGGCATGCTTAGCCCCCTTCCTATGAACAATCTGCATGTCATATTGACTTATCTCTTCCAACCATCTCGCAAGTTGACCTTCAGGGCTTTTAAACCTCGTCAACCACACTAGACTACTGTGATCCGTGCGAATGATGAAACGTCTACCCAACAGGTAATACCGAAACTGTCTTGTAAAAGCGACCAACGCAAGGAGTTCTTTCCTCGTCGTACAGTACTTCCTCTGTGCTGGAGATAAACTTTTACTGGAGTATGCTATCGTCCTTTCTACACCTTCTTGAAGTTGAGACAACTCTGCCCCAATAGCCCAGTCACTGGCATCTGTATCCAGGATGAACACATCATCTTTGTTCGGAAAGGCTAGGAACGGATGACAGCTGGTTATCTCTTTCAGCTTCTCAAAAGCTGCCTGATGATCTTGGTTCCAGACGAACTTGTCCTTGGCATGAATTCGCTTGTATAACACTTCTGTGATCTCTGCATACCTTGGGATAAACTCCCGATGGTAATTCATGTACCCCAGGTATGATTCCAGCTCTTTCTTGTTGGCAGGGACTGGCCAGGACTGTATCGTACTGATTTTCTGATCTGTGATAGTGATGCCTTCGCGGTTAACCTTTTTGCCTAGGAAATCCACTTCAGTACGAAATAGGCAGCACTTCTTTGGTTTCAGTTTCAAGTTAAAATGTCGAAATCGGTCAAATACTTCCTGTAGATTGTCAATCCCCTCTTCGAACGTTTGGCCAGTATTATCACATCGTCTAGATACGCCAACACCCTATCCCAAGTAAGACCCTTTAGCACCGTGTTCATGGCTCTCTGAAACGTAGCGGGCGCGTTACAAAGCCCAAACGCCATACGTCGGTGTTGGAACAACCCTTGCTTCGTAATGAACGCCGTCTTATGCCGATCATCCGGGTGGACCTCTATCTGCCAGTATCCACTGGCTAGGTCAAGCGTGCTGAACCACTGTGAACCATGCAGCGTATCCAAACACTGACTAATCAATGGTAAGGGGAAGGCATCCTTCACCGTTCTGGCATTCAAATCACGAAAATCGACGCAGTACCGGACGGAACCATCTTTTTTCCGTACCAACACGGGAGCCGACGCCCACTCTGATTGCGATTCTTCAATGACTCCTGTCTTCAACATTTTTTGTAGATGAGCTGCTTCTTCCCCTTCAAAACCAATTGATGTTCGGCGCATACGATGATGAACTGGCTTCGCATCGCGGGTATCAATTCGGTGTTGCGTCCCAGCAAAGCTACCCAAATCGAAATCATGTTGTGCGAAAACATCACCATACTGTGACAATAAGTTGCCCAGCATGACCTTCTGGTCATCACTTAGCTGTTGGCTACTACTTTCCCACAATTGCACGAGATGCTCTGGTAGCTGTGACCGCACCGCCTCAACATCCAACAATTCTTCAGCATTGGTGACTTGGCCCACCAGTACTTCTTCAACTGGCGCCACAGGTTCCGTACCCGCTACTTGCATTACTTCCATGGCATTTCCTACCCATCGGCCTCTCTTCATCGTCACGAATCGATCAGAAAGATTACAAAAATCCAAGGTTGCTTCCGAATTGTTACTGACCAGCGACCTGGATGCCATCAGTGGGTCATTCAACGAGATGGTTTCTATCACATGATCAGTACCTTGGTTGCAAGTACCTGCAACCGTGCAAGGAATGAGCTTATGACTCCACGGTGGTATCACTGTTCGCTTAGCCACCGTCACTCTATGTATACAAGATGAATTCTCACCGGAAGACTGGAAGCTTACCAAGTCTTTTCCAAACTGGATTGTTGTATTATTGAGATTGATTATTGCTTCTCTTGCTGTAAGCAGATCGTTGCCCAACAATATATCATCTGCGATATCGGATGCTATCAAATCCCAGTCGAAGCTGCTCTGACCAATGGTCATCTTCACATTGCATAACAGCATACCCATCGTGCCTGGGCCCTGAAATGCTCCACTAAGTTTAATTCTTGGAGTATTCTCCGTAATAATCAGTCCACATACAGCCGCTATCCTAGTGCTAATGATAGTCGCCTGGGCCCCAGTATCAACTGTGCCCCTCAAGCAGTGCCCTCCTACCATGACTGGAATGTGAATTGATATGCCTGCCTTCATTTCCACTGGCTGGACCTTCCCAGGTACCCCTTGCTCTTCAAGTACTTGTTCAGTCTCATCTGCAGGTGGTTGCACCAGGTGCGACGGTGTCAAACATTTGATGCCATCCAATTGGAGTGGAGTTCCTGGGCTCCCATTACACCCTACAACAATGCCTTCGGCACTCTTGACTGTCCGGAGGCTGAACCAAGTGATGTGGTTCCAGGCAGATAACTCCATCCGGAATTCTACCCCCATTGTCAACACTCTTGTCTATTCCAACTGCTTGGAATCCGGATTCACTTGATGCCTCCCCCTGTTCAGATATGGACCCTTCCTGGATTTCTCTGCTGCCCGGACTATCCCCAGTCAAAGAGAGCTTCCGGAATGATTTGCAAAGCTGGTCAAAATGGTCTGGTGCTTGAGGTGACTTGCCATCTCCTACACGCTTAGACTTCGTCGTTCCCACGGTTACCATTTCTTTGCTTCTGGCCACGAGGTTGAGATCTAGGGCTGAGTCTTGGCCAGTGGACTCGCCCCGCTCGAGTTTAAATGACCCCCTCTGTTTGGTGAAGTCGACCCCCGACATCCTTTGTTACAATCTCTTCGGAAATGACCTTCCTCGCCACAGTTGAAACAAACTAGTGACCCTGATTTCTCAGATTTCAAAGGACAGTCGGCTTGCATATGATCTCGCTTCCCACAACGGAAACATCCTCTTGGAGAAGGTGACCTGGAGTAACCCCTATTTTGTCTCAGAACATTCTGGATCTCTTGCATGTTTGTCACGAACATATCCTTCATGCTTGATGCCAGAGCTTTTGACAGCTTCTCACAGAATGCATCTTCTCCAAATGATGGCAGATTCTCCTGATGAACACTCTTATCAGTAGCTACCAAACGTTCCCGTCCCGAACGGTCCCTTGTCACCGCTTGGCGGACTGGCACTTCCTCATACTCCTGTTCAAAATGAACCTGTCGGGTCGAGGCTGACCCCTTTGTAGAGTAACCGAAGATTTTATGGTTACAGATAGCCTTCTTCACATGAGCCAATGCCTTGCTTATGCTCTTGGGATCCTTGTCCCCAGCATGGAATGCTGCTGATCGATCTCGGCAACCCCTCAGAAAGGCGTCCACAGCAAACTCGTTCATCATCCTTGTACCGATCCCTGGGTATCCATCCAGAGTAAGACGATACACTCGGTCCGCAAAATCATTGAGGGACTCCTGTTCTTCCTGCTTAACATGATGCAGCTGCTTCCTGAGATTCTTCGCCGTGTCACCATGTCCGTACCTCTTCTTCAGTGCCCTCAATAGCAGGTGATAGTCATGGCGGACATGACGTGGTCGTGTGCTGACAAATGCTATCGCTTTGTCTCTCAGACATGCCATCAGGTATTCAAGGCGGGCTCTGTCGGGCAGATGGTGCGCTCTGACAGTCTGCTTGAATTGAAAGCTAAAGGCCCTCCACTGTGAGGAATCACCATTGAATGTAACCATCTTTGGGGCAGGAGGACTCCTCCTCCGTCTTCGGTACTGATGTCCCACCGCATGTTCCATGTCATCCTCGGATTCCTCCGTGCTGGAATCTGAGCTAACCAACTCCTCGTCACTGGAGTCACTCTCTGCAGAGGAGTAGCGTCCTCTTGGTCGTCGTCTTGCTGGTGGTGAATGCTGGCGCCCTGGACGTTGTGGCTCAGGTCTTCCCCGACAATCTTCCCGCTCCAGTGGAGGGTTTTGTCTCGTTCTTCGTTGCAATGGCCCCGAACCGTTGTCCTGCTGTCGTCGTCCAGTGGGCGACTGGTACGGCCTTCCCCACTCAGCAGAATAGTCACGTGTGGGCCGCTGGAACTGGCCCTGCCCTGGAAACATGCCGTGAAGTGGTTTTCGGTCCCTAGACAATGATGGTGTCCCCACGGAACGACCTGGAACATGCTTTTCCTCCTGTCCTGATAACCCTGATTCTGAGGGAAACTGCGGCTGATGGCGGTAGACATTACCTATCGGGTAACAGCCCCTCATCTTGTCTGTCGGAAAAGCTGATCCTCCTGATGGTTCCATTTCTAATGATGATCTGAAGTCTTCGTACCCGGTGTTTGACTCATACTTCGCCTTTCCTGACTTCCTCTGGTCTCTCGAACAGTGCAGATCTTGCTTTTGAAGAGCTACTTCCTCCTGGTTCTTATAATACGCCAGCTCTGCCCTCAGACATTGGAGTTCGGCCTGAGCATCGGACTCAGGGTTCCTGGAGTCGCATGTAGCACCAACGCTGCTTTCATCCTTACCGGGTGGCTTGTAGCTACAGCTTTGTGGAACGCTCATTATCAGATCGTCATTGATCAGATTGGCAAAATGCTCAGCTGGCAAGTTGGTGGCCATCACTAGAGCCTCGATGCTAATGGGTAGTGCAGAGTTTTGTAGCTGCTGAATCTCCCTTGCCCGCTTCTCCCCAATAGAAGGCAAGGTCCTGAGCTCCTCCAGGGTGGCTGTGTTGAGATCCATCTTGGTGGCTATCTCAATCTCTTGTCTTACTTCTGGTGACAGGTGCACTAATATATTTTTTAAGCCAGACCCACAGAATGTCTTAGACAACTGCCGGATTTGACCCAACTATAACAGTGGCCTATACTACAGTTAGAGCTCAGTCGTTTATCAGGAGCACGTACTGCCACACCCTCCGCAATGGACACAGAATATCTATGACAACTGTACAGTCCAATCCGAAGTTCATGGAAGTAGCACCACCACAAAAGTAACTGCCAACCCTAATTAGCCGATACCTGAAGCCTGAAATTAGACTCCTAGTCCTCACTCTGTATTGTCAAATTTAAAACATTAAATTTTGATTAAGACCAGGTGAACAGAATATCAACGACAGCTGAACAAGCTGGCCTTCTAACCAGAAACTGTGCCTGATATTCAGTTACCAATTGGCTGATTACTCCTATTTACCCACTACAAACTAAACCTAATCCTTATGCTGGAGTGTGAAGAATGCCGATGGCAGCTGCACAAACCAACACACAAATCTACTAAATATATTTAATATTATCCAGACTCAATCAAGAGAACAGAATGTCACCAACAACTGCCCCCTTAATAGAATCCCAGTTACTATTAATTTAATTTAGGCACTAGGTTGGACAATAGGCTGTCAACGACACCTATTAAATCCTATCCAGAAATTTATCACTAGGTGCTAGTCTAACTAAGTTTAAACCATTGATGTAAGCTCAAGACCTATTAATGAAATTCTCAGCTGGTTTCCAGTTGGTCTTCTGGCTGGCTCTCGTCAATCAAGGCGTACACCTGATCCTTGATGCTGGTTCATCCAGTTGATGCCCGTTGCCAATGTTTCATGAATTCTCTAAGATTTTCCAACGAATGCTAAGATTTCCGTGGTGCACAATCGAAGCTTGTGATCTAATCAATCACTCACACAAACACACAACACTGACTAAACCTAGACAAGCATAAACCCCAAAATATTTTTTTTTTTTTTTGTAGTGTATGGAAATGTAGCAAAGTGTGTATAAACCTACAAATAACTCATTCACTCAATATAGCGCGTGACCAATAGGCTGCCTTTTGTCCAACCCTGGCCAGGTGCTAAACCTGATTCACACAACAATCACACAGGAATAACCCACATCAAACCAGGCCTACACCAGAGAACACTCAACAGCTAAACTGTTACAGAAAATGCTAAAAGCATTGACTTCAACTGGAAGCAAACGGTGAACGTGTTATGTAACAGCTGTGAATTTTGAAAACATACTGGCCGACCACCAATTACCGTACACGAGTAAGATTTACTGACAATACACACAATTTAGCCAACATCCAGCTGTTACATACTAAGACATAGAGTTTACAAGAACAATGCACAAATAACCTCCCGTCCTAGTTGTCAATTGAAAACTCGAGTAAGTGTTACATTCAAACCATTAAAGGTTGACAACTAAACGGCTGGCTAGATGTAATAAATGCTTTAGTAATAACTGACGTTACCAAAAGGCGGTGTATACTATACTACTGCAATCTAAATGACTAACACATTGACTAGAGTGGTTAAATGATAAATTTGAAATGATAAATAAATACAACTAAAGCCTAAAATGTAGTTGAGAGTTGCCTACCAGTACCACATCAGCTCAACCTGACGGCTTACGTCACTGTCAATTTCCAATGACTAATTAATAATTTTATATCGCGATGAGAAGTCCAACGGACACTCACAACAGCTACTATTACCAAAAATTGATAACTAATTGCCTCTAATATTCAAGCGGAAAGACCTGAAGTTTACAAGCCGAAAATAACTAATTAAGTTCGCAATGAGAATTCCAACGGAAACTCAATGCGTAGAATTTATTTGCATTGTTTGCCTAGCTTTGATCACAAAGTGCTAAGTATTTAATTCCTAGTGCAACAATTTAACCAATCAGATATTTTGTCAAAGTTTACTTTCCTGGTTAGCGGAATAATTAGTGAAACCTATTTGACTGAGCAGAGAGAATTCCTATGGAAACTCACTACTCCGCGTTTACTATAAATTATTTCACTCAATAACTACAATTCCCAGTTGAGTACTATTAAATTCAGAATCTCGCCAATTTTTTCTAACACATAATCTGGGCTATGAAATACACGTTTACCGAATTCTGATGCGAGAATTCCAACAGAAACTCACGACAGAATATACAACCTAGTCACTATAATCTAAGGTGATATTTATATAATCTATTTAGAGTCTAAGTCCACTACAGGAAAATATAATTAAACTGGAATCTATTGTTCAGAATTTATTATCAACCGGTCGATTTAGAATATTAGATCTCTAGTTCACTACTGAGAGAACTCCGAAGGACACTCAAAGCAGTGGCTATTTAACCCCAGTGCCTACAATACAGCCTGACCTAAACACAAAGTCAGAAGTTTATAAACTACTCAGTAGGCTATCTGCAATCTTAGCAGAGATTTTAGCAGAGAATTTTATTCTAGAACTGCCTAACAATGTAGATTTTTTTTCGATTAATCAACTGTATTTACAACTGTATTTCCAAGAAATTCTTGACAAGTGATCACGTCACCCAACGTCCTTGACTTGACCTCAATTCAAGCCTCGGAAAATTCCACTAGCGTGTGATCTACTGGCTCAAATTTTCCGTCAATCTCTCGCCTATTGCCCGCGAAATTTAGTTCGTTTGATGACAGAATCTAACGGATTTCCACTACTTCTTAACCCTGCTCGCAGCGCCAATGAAGTGAAATCCGTTTACCTTAATTCTGTGCTGTATTGCGTTGATCTCTCTGCTGATCGTCGGCCGATCCAGCAGACAGGTGAGTTGACGGCCGCCGGTGTGTGTCGATGTCAGGGTCCAATGCCTCTGTTCTCGGTGAAAGCCAACGGTCAACTGACGCTCTTGCCCAGTCGAAGCTCCCTCCCAGGCACCAGCAGGTCACGTGCAGCCTCCCATTAATCCAATTGGGTTGCGCGGTACCACACTACCACGTATACAGCTTACTCAAGTTAAGTTACGTCATTTTCACTACATCAGATTGATTCTATAGGGCGAGACATCTTGGCTGTCCTTATGCATACAACTAACTCTGTTATACAGAGCTGTCACTATTATTCTTACGCTAATTGTACTTTGAATAGTTCACAGTCCAGTTTGTTACAATTCGCAGATGTACAGTTCTTACATTCAGTTTCTTATACTTAGATGCGTCAAGTGCCAAAAAAAATTATTTCAGATTTTGAACTGAAAATATGATTCATGTTCATCATTCTTCCATTTAATACATACATGTAAAAGATGTCTGGGTATGAAAGAATCATTCGTGAGAAGAAAGGTTAATTCCACGGTATTATACAATGAGATATATACATTATATAGTGAGGATGAAAAAAGAGAAAATAATTACAGACCAGTACCATAACCCCAAGACAAGTCTGCCCCACTTCCTTGCCTCTGGCCTTCGCCCACATCCACCCGTATCCCTGGTCGATCACCATGACGACTGGCGGGGACAGGATGTGGGATACTGGGCTGAGAACAACGAGACAAGCTAATGTGCCGCGGGTCCTCAGAAGTTTTTTGCCACGGTTTCTGATGACAATTAGGGTTTTCCATGGAATAGGGTGTGGATGTAGTGAGGGACAGGTGACTGTGCTCGGTTTCAGGGTTTCCTTTGTTGTGGGAAGGTGTGAAAATTATGATCTCGGGTGATCTTTTGCACAGATTTCCACTTGCATGGTCATTACGTTCTCCCTTTGTGGGAACTTCAGGAACGACAAGACAAGCCCACACATGATTTTCGTGAAGAGAAAAAATACATATTAGTGTATAAAAGTATGTTTGTCCAGTGACAGATGCCATTGTAATGTTTACTGTCTGGCCATATTGCGTTGTGTTTGTCTTTGTTCGCCTGAACAAACGATGCAGCGGGACCCACCACTGGTAAATACCGGGAGACCTAAACAAAAATGTAAAAAGATGCGACAGGTCTCGACAGGGCTTTACGGTATCACCTTGCATATACGAACTCCATAATTGACGGTAGTTTCAAGTCGTCGTTGTTGTCGTAAGGCCATAACCCACACAAGTTGTTAAATGTCCGGAGGTGTTCGACGTTTTGTCGAATGCTAGGACAGAATCATTTGAATTTTACAATGGGACGTCATCACCTACTGTCGAGACAGGAAGATGTGGCGACTTCAACGCCGCGAAGAGACACTTCTCTCCGAGAGAGTGTTTGATTTTCTATCGTGTAGGTGGGATTGTTGGCTTTGGTGAAAGCGTCTGAACGGGTCCAGAGGGTATTTAACATTACAACAGTATTTCAACGGAAGACGGCAGACATACAAGTGTAATATGTAGTGAGTTGGACGTGGGGTTTTATGGTAATAGCGCTCATAGTGTCATGGCTGTGGGGACGATGAAAGTGTGGGACATGTTGAGGGAGGTCTCCGCTTTAATTGACACTTCAACGTTAATGGTGTGACAGATATTAAACCATGCTCCTACAGGGTACTTTGGATTCACCTCAAGTCCAAGATTGTAGTGGAGTTCATCCAAAATGCATAAACAAAGCAAAGGAAGTGGATGTTGTTAAGGTGTGATTGCACATAACTTACCGGTGACTGCGCTGAGGCACTCTTCCATTGACTTATAATGTGAAAGTAAAGGTAACAAAATCACCAAAACAATGCAATCCCCTGACCTAAAACTTGGCTAGCACACACACAAATACGCATGGATGATGAACCAAGATATGGTTTCATAAGGGGCCGGTCATTATTTATCGGGTGGGGGGGTTGGATGGATTTTCCGAGAAATGAGTTTTCAAAGTTTGACCCCCCCACCGATATTGAAAAACAATGTATGACCCCCCCACCAAGATCAAAAATAAAAGTGTGACCCCCCCAATCCCCAAGTACATATACAAGGCCATAATACGCAATTGATGACAATTATAAGGAACCAGTATGATATCTAAATGCTATTTTTACACTTCATTCACATCTCTATCGAAACATTTGTGACTTTTGTCGCAATTTCTTTTTCTTATAACGTAAGTGGATATTATGAATTTGTGCCATTACAACTTATTTAGTTATTATTTGTGGGCATATTATATCGGTATGGTAATGACAGCCTCCGAGTGAACTCAGAAAAATTCTTCCACATATCATTGATGAATCAGGCCATCCTGGACTGGTACTTTCCCGACCTTTAGTCAAATATGTGTTGGCTCCATGATAGTTCATGCTCCGAACGTGGGTATTATCCCACGTTCGGAGCATGAACTAGCTCCATGATGGGTTCATAATGTTCCGTGATGATCCGCGATTGTCTAGCAATGTCCTGGCCACCAAGAAAGTCAGGTAAATCAGATTCACTATATCGTCAATCGTCATCCGGGACGATCCAGGACTATTTTGCAATCCTGGATGGAAATGTCCATATTTTGTTCATGGTGGTCCAGGACAGTCCTGAGCTCATCGAGGATTATCCTCAGTGGCCTAGGTTCCTGAGTTGGCAACGTGTTGAGTGGAGAATCGATCTGTGATTTTGACATGCTGGTTCGGGGTCATTGGATGTTATGGCATGTTGGTCAGCATGGTATGGGCCAGGTGATCCATTGTTGGTCTGTGACAGTGCCCTGCATGTTGATCATCCTCACTGGCACCCTATTCAGTTTCAGTGCTGCTGTGTTCTACGAAAGGCCCATAGTTGATCCGTAGTGACAATGTTTCAGTCTGTGGGTGATGAGCGGTTGTCGATTCACGACATCTCCTGATTTTGGGTGTTCCTGGGTGGTCCTTTCTAGGATCAAATTTTGGCGGAACTATAGTTTCACTGATAATGTGACAGGATGGTTTCCAAATGCTGTATACTCCAGTGAACCATCAGTCCAGGTTGAGTGGATTGTTTTCACCCAATTCACTATTTCAATATAAAATTTTCCTCAAATTAACTAAAATTCGAACTCCGACCCCCCCCCCCCCCAGTTCCATTGAAAATAAAAGTATGACCCCCCCCCCCCCCCCCAATGATGTTGAAAATGAAAGTGTGACCCCCCCAGATTTTACCCAACCCCCCCACCTGATAAATAATGACCGGCCCCTAAATGATATCACGAAAGCTGTGCAATTTGATGATTAGATAAATAATTTTATACGTTTCACCAAAACGAAGATTCGAGTGTTCTGCTTGACAAGCACTGGCTGTTGCATATATTTATTCCTTGTCGTCGTCAAAATAATGAGAATATCTAGGTCTATACTTTCTGTGAGATGAATACAATGAGCTGAACATTCATAATCCCAAACACCTCGGTACACCCGAGTGCATATCGCCTGTGAGTTCTACTGGCCTCACTAGCCATTTGCTGCACAGCACAATCCTTTCGCTCGCCCTGTTGTGAGTGAATTCTGTATACTGAGAAAGAGGTCGGAAAATGACATATGAAAACGATGAATTTAACCAATTTAACATCGCTTAGTAAGAAACAGAGTCTCGGTTAGTAATCCTTGATGGCTAACAATCAGAAAAGCAAAATTTCACGTTGGTTGGAATTGTGTAAATTAATGAATTTGTTACCTTTATATTTACATTATAAGTGAATGGACAGCTGGTCACTGCCAGGTTCTTGACGATCACATGCAATCAATCCTTAATCATCTGCAATCCCACGAGTACTAAGTAGTACAATGTAGTATGTTTATTGACATGCCGGATATATTCATATGAATGAAGTCAGGAGGTGAAATCTTACCGAAAAGGGTCCATTAATTTTATAGAATGTGGCTCAACAAGTTCAAATTATATGATATGGCTCAACTACAAACCATAAATTCATTATTAACAGACATATTTAGCTAAATGTAGTTGACCCCAAAGACCACAAACACAGATCTCTTATGACCAACTCTTGACATTATTACAGATTCAGGCACTTACATGTGAATTACAACTAAAACATCATATTTTATCACACACTATAAACTACAATGCTACAGGACCCAAAAAGGTGTGATACATGTAACCTTTTCTGTATCACCCTACTTCAAATTATTCTGTATCACTCGCTGAGCCACATCGGATCGAAACTACTTTTTTCGGCGGATTACGTGAAGATCGTTATTACGTAAAAGAGCAATGTGAAGTCATATAATATGAAAACAATCTTAGCAACCGAAAGTCACCAGACTAAACTCAACCGATATCTTTTTGCGGAAAACACACTCGCATGGTTTTATATATGTCCATCATGGTCGAGGGATACAGTGTCACCATGCTCACTACAATATAGTACTTTTATTCCTGAGCTGTCCTGGAAAAAAAAAAGTTGCCTAAAACAAGTGTTTAGTTAGTGAGTGAACAACAAATTGATGTTCTGTGACATCAACTTCATTTATCCATCAGTATCACTTATATCTTTGATATTTGCTGAGAGAAGATACTACTAAATTTTATGCAAAATCATAAGCAAACAGTTAAATTTGTATAAAATTGCAACTTTATATTTCATGGCATCATCAGATTTTGACTCGAGATAAGGGGTCAGTTTCCATGGTTGCACTCGTGGGTAACAGTGGGAAATATACCTGTAAGAACAAGACATTGGTATTTTCTGATAGATAGCCTCATGTAGGCTATTAATTCTGCAGTTTACGACAAAAAAATTAATAACATGTTGCTATGGAATTCCAAATGCTACGATGAAAACTTTTTTTTCATGGCAAATGCCTTGAGCGATATCAACCTAACATATGCACGTGTAAGGACCAATAAAAGTCAAAATTTATTACAAGCTTTCAAATGCATTGAATTTCCGAGACGGTACAACACTCGCAACACAAAACCCCAGACAAGAGGTCAAGGTCAAGGTCATCACTCATCACATCGGGGTCAAGAATTCCATCTGACCTGCCTGGGTCGAACTGTGCCATGGGTTACCTTTTAAGGTATTAATATTGCGAGTGATTACTTTGCAATGATTACAATATTAATTGCTGGCATAAGGCATGAACAGCGAGTGTGTGATGGTGATACAGGATGATACAAATTTGATACCCATGCAGTTCAGACCTCAAATTAAGAAAAAAAAGTCTATCATATTTTTCTCATACAGTAATAAATGCAGCTCACAAGCATCAAGTGTAAGTAATTCATCTTGACACTCCTAGGCTGTATACATGTACGTTACATGTATTTGTAGGTGATATCATTTTGCAATCATGAGCTTATTTTACGCCTCGGTGACCATGCAGCATGTCTTCATTGCGTTCTCAGGTCAGAGTTTAGGGAAAGTACAAATTGAAACGGGTTCAAGGGCCAACATTTCGGCATCATCAGAAAAAAAACAGCAATCAAATGCTACCTGAAAAGTCGCCCAAGCGAAAGGGTCGCAAAATAGTGGAGAAATTAGTTTACTTATATCTCGAGTGTTGACGTTGCTATCGATTGTGTCTGATTGCTTGAATTACATCCAGGTGACTTTTAATAAAAGTGCACCGTAAAATTGTCCGATTTAGCATGTTATATTATGCACTGAAGTGAACCTATTCGATTTCAATGGCATTTAACAGTTCACAGTCATGAATATTTTTACAGTAATGTGATAAGTAAGTTGATAACTCTGATTTTTGCAGTGAACTCTTCAGAATTTGTGCATTGAAATATCCCTCGAGGATGTTCAGCAGCGCAGCAGCATCACACTGTCAAATAATTGTGACCGCTGCAATTGTGTTGCGGCACAAAGGTGTTTGTCTGCTGTAATCTTATGACATTTCAGAATTTCAACATTCAGAAAAGTCATTCATGCATGTGGCATGTGGTTTAACAGTTTTTTTTTCTGAAAAATTTGACTAGCATTTGACTAGATCTATGAAAAAAAGGGCCAAGAAAAACACATTTTCAGGGTTTTGTGTGCTGTGAGATACCAAATGAATTTCTCAATTATATTTTATGATTGGATCATTAGCAAATTTGTGATGTAAATAAACTTTTTGACTGAATATGCTGAAGGTAATATATACCATGTACAATAGAATGTGAAGATACATGTAATACATCAAAAAGAATTTCTGTTTGCTAAAGTTTGTGCTCGATAATGTTTTTTCTTCTTCTTCAATTTTATTGTGCTAAGGGTTCTGCGATACTTCTAAGTTACATGGTTAAGTGTCAAACAAAAATTCTGGCCTTTCAATTGTGTTTGAGGAGTCAACAAAAATATTGTAGATATAATTATCTAACATGTCCAAAAATACCACATTAATGTACATATAAACTGGTATATGGGAATACAATTAAGGTACATTGAAAATTTTGCAAACTTTGCAGAAGAAAAAAGTATCACAAAAATGTGATTTTCTGGGCTTTTGGAAAAAATATATATTGAATTGCAAACTTTGCAGAATAAAAACAAATCACATTTAGGCTTATGCATTTATAACAGCATCAAGAATAATATTGTAACTGGATATTACCATATTCTGTACTCCATCTGTACATGGTCAACAGTTGTTACAATCTCTCACACACAATATGTATAATGTTGTCCTACGTACACCTAATCCGGGTAATAATGCAGAGCTGGAGATTTAATTGTTTGTTCTGCGGAGGCTCTCGGTTTGTTGTTCTTGTGGTTGAGTATTCCACGAGGCGAGATGTGAAGGAGTGCAGAGGACATGTAATTTTCGTCAAAGTGATGTACGATTGATCTGATTAGCTGGATGTTGTCACAAGTTCAAGAACCTAACGAGATACTCTTGTATTCTGCTTATTTGCTGATCTTCCGGCTAAATATAATCCGCACAGTAACAAGTTTCCAAAGAAAAACAAAGGTCGCGGAAGAAAAGGTATCATTGTGTCACAAAATTGGCTCTTTTCGTTGAAGAACATTTGTTTATTTTTGTTTAAATTGTTGAAGTAAACTGGTCCTGCCCCGTCCTTTTTCCAATTAAATGACAGGTGAAATAAGTGCAGGGTCAATTGGTTAAACAGTAAGCCATAATAAGTCTGAGTTGAAAGTTATTAAAAAGTTCAAGGATATATGGTGTAAATTGGTCATACCGATAGTTTTAATATCTCAATCATGCTAGTGTTAGGTTTAAAGGGTAAGTAAGTAAGGGTAAAAATATCCCTAAAAAGTAATTCAGAACAAATTAGTCACTATAGTCAGACGCTATGACATACGTTTAGGTGTACTAGCAATTCTACTGACTAAATAGCAGCAGAAACCCATAAAAGATCTCTCTTATGGGTTTCTGATAGCAGAAACCCATAAAAAATAGTCTCTTATGGGTTTCTGTAAATAGCTAAATGAGAATCTTGAAATGAAATTAGAATCCATTAGATGACAACAATTTTCAGATTACTTTCCATTATTATTTGTATGCCTATCTCTATTTTTTTGCAAAGTAAGTTTTTAGTGCACATGTGTGGCATTTGTTTTGACACACATCCACCATATTATGTAACTTTTCCAAAGCCATTGACCTTGACCTCCATCTGTTAATTAGGACTACTGACCTCCCCCCCCCCCCCCCCCTCCCCAGCTCCCATTACCCCTGCCCATCCCTGACACGCCCATTTCCTGCTTGATTCTTATCAAGTACTCCATCCTACACCTCTGTGTTATTCTACAGATCATCAGCGGGTTCCACGGCTGGTCAAAGGATCATTATCGCAGCCGATTAAAACATATTGACAAGTATCGTTGGAATGCCTCTGGCTGCATACCACTTCCCCCCAACAGGTATTCCGGGAGTACCATTTGAGCACAGGCTGTGGCAAACTTTCCCTCATTTATCAAATTGATGGTAAAGTCCCCGTGCAACATTAAGGTGGAACCTATCATTAGGAGCCTCGGACTTCTCCCGATAAAGTGTGTTTGATGGTCAACGGGTTGTCCCGGCTTGTGCCGATGCCCTCGCTCTTTCTCTCTCTGTCTAAGCTATTCAGCGGAAGAAGTCACTCCTAATAGATGACCACTCCCACTGCACCTAAACCTCTTGGTCAGCACCATCAAGGTATAAGACAAATAACCAACCAATTTGGACTGGTCCCTGGTGGCCACCAATTTGACCCACCCGATTTCCATCGAAACCTCACTAGGGCCTCCATGCAACAAGAAGAATTGCAGTCACTGGAGTCCCACACCGGCCGGCCAAAGCGCTGGCACTAGTAAATCTGTCCTCCCACCCCTCAATGGATGGGCTATAGTTAGGTGATTACAGCAATTTGTACCTGTCTCAGACGGGCCAGGTGACCTCCTGAGATAACTGATGAGGTGTCCATGGGACACGACCATTGCTTTCGCCCCTGTTTCCGCCTCCATAAACAACCCCTCCTTCCTCCATTCCTTCACTGGCTCATTGCCCGGGTTTATATTGCTTAACGGTCAATTGCTGGGCGACCCTGGGTTTGGGTTTTCGCGCCAAAATCTTACTGGTCAGCGCCCGTGCATCTAGCTTTATAGATAAGTGCTTGAAATATAGAAGTGGCCTGGACTGTATTGCGGCAGTTTTGTTTTTTGACAGGATGTGGTTTGGACAAAGTGGTCACATGGTGGTGAGGACTTCCTGAAAAGTGGCTTTTCAGTGAATATCAGGGCATTTTCCTGGAACCTTCAGAAATAATTGTATCCCCCGAACAAAGTTCGGCGGATACTATGGATTTACGATCGTCGCGCCGCCGCCGCCGCGTCCGCGCCCGCGTCCGCAGACACTTTCTTGTGAACGCGCTGCAGCTTGCAAATATGAACCGATTTTGATAATATTTCATATGGACATGTCTTATGGTGAGATCTGGACACCTATCGATTTTATTTGCCATAGCAATCAAAATAGCCGATTGGCGTAACATTTTGTGCTCAAATTAGCCTGTTTAACACACATGGGTTGTGAACGCTCTACGGGTGGGAGTTTTCAATGAATGATGATGAAATCGCACAGGCTCAATGAGAAAGACCATCACACGAAACCTATTGTTTTTCAGAATGATCGAATAAATATTAATAAGTTTGAGAGATTAACTTATTACGACAATTAAAATACCTACTTTGACATGTGTGATCACTCCAATAACCTGTGATATGAAAGCAAATTGCACTGGATTCTTGTTCAGAATACAGAACTGATGTTTTTGGTGAGAAAAGAACAATATTACTGAATAAGTTAACATTGGTTTTACTAGTTAAGTCTATTATTGACTACAATAAAAATAGTTAAGACGAGAAACATTTATTATTGAGCTCAACAAGGTAAAGGTTTTGTCCAGTAGAGATTTCACAGGTGTAACCGAATAAGTTAACATTATTTTTTACTAGTTAAGTCTATTATTGACCACAATAAAAATAGTTAAGACAAGAAACATTTATTATTGAGCTCAACAAGGTAAAGCTTCTGTGCAGAAGAGATTTCATGGCTGTAGCCGAATAAGTTAACTTCATTTTTACTAGATAAGTCTATTATCGACCTCAAGAAAAATAGTTAAGACAAGAAACATTTATTATTGAGCTCAACAATTCAAAATTTTTGTCCAGTAGAGATTTCATGGGTGTAACCGGATAAGTTAACATTATTTTCACCAGTAAAGTCAATTTTTACTTCGAATTTCAACTTGAAACCAAGTTTGGCACATATTATGAATTAAAATTTAAATTATGGTTAAAAGTTGATCTGGCTCCAATTTCGTCATCTTGAAATGTAGTTTTGGTCAACTTTTACTTTGAATTTCAACTTGGAACCAAGTTTGGCACATAGTATGAGTTGAAATATAACTTATAGTGAAAAGTTTGATCTGGCTCCAATTTAGTCATCTCGCAACTTGGAACCAAGTTTGTCAAATATTCTGAGTTGAAATATAGCTTTTGGTGAAAACTTTTATCTGGCTGTAATTTCGTTATCTTTTTCGAACATGTCGAAATGGAAATTCGAATGCAGTGATTTTAGTGGTGATCTTGAATTCGACCTTCAATGAGCTTGAAAGGTTTCACACTCACAATGTACATCAGCGATATATTTGGGGCAACAGGGATGATAGGGCTACGGGGGATACACCCAAGCGGTCGTAGGCGACCGGAAGCGTCTAGTTTTTTTAATCAACTGGATTTAGTGAATAGGCTTATCATAGGCGAATTCGGTAAATGTATGTAATTCAGTGCATGCAACACCAAGTGAACTCCGTTTGACACTGCATGGACATTCTTGATTTAGCCAAACAATAATATTTGTGTTCTGTTTTCCGTGATGACACCAGTGATAGGCTACAGGTATAAAGGTACTTTGAGCCCCTCAATGATGCCATCTGCCATAAAGCTGGCCAGCACTGCACCGTTTACTCTCAGTGCTGTCAATGACGAAGAATTGGACGCGCTCACCCTGTGCGGCACCTGACCATGACTGTTGGCCTACATGTGCGTACATGTAGAAGCAGGCCAGCAGCCTCGCCGTATATGAGCACTTCCATTTGAACGTGTACCATAACACACGTTACTGAAGACCACCTAATTCACCTTGATATAATAATATTAGTTGTATTCTAGCAACCCCAATGAATCTATAATAAACAACTCTAATACTACAGACAATTTCCCGCTGTTATATTCATTAATATGTAAAAAAAAAAAAAACATAAATGGAATTTTCAACCTGTCAGTAACTATGTACTTGATATGTGACATTCGCAACTATGACAATATCGTGTGTTGTGATGTCCATTCAACTTGCTTGACAATTCACGATATTGATGTATTTGTCGAGTAAAGGCATGAAACATTCATTTGACAATGATTTTAATTATACAGGTGCTGGTTACCTTGAAATTAATTAATGTAATTACTGAGAAACACACGTTACCAAATTCCGTCAGCCTGGTCTGATATTTTTATACATTATTATTATTTGCTTCATTGTCAGTGTGGAAGATATGAATATTTAGCAATGTAGTTCGGTATATTTGATTCATTAAAATAAGTGGATACATTGACATATATATCCGTTTACTTCGACAATCAAACAAAATGAGCACTACCATGGGTTTCCGTCAGGAATTTATACGTGTGTTACGCATAAAAATCGTCAATCACCAGTAAAATTTGATTCTCCAATGTTAGTGCTGCCACCTATTCTTAATTACAAAGGACGACTATTTCTTGCTACACATGAACGCATCCGGATACTCCCGCCATGGCGGCATTTTCAAGGTACGATAAATTCCGTCAGTGTTTTTTGAAGAATAACATGCGTTAATGTATGTAACATGTGTTGCCTCTAAGTGCAATTTATCTGTCATTTTCTGTAGATCCAGTTTTGACAATAGCAGATGAAGCACTAAGAGCAGTTTTTCAAATACAATGTTGTCAACGGGAGTGCACTTTGGGCGATAATATAGGTCACGAGAACCACTTCATATTCGCTGGGTCAGGAGCGTATTGAAAACACATGTTATGCTGACATGGAAATCTTAAAGCTGCTGCCTTCGAATGTATGCAATATTTTTTTCAAAACCAATTTTTTGTTAAACACATCTAATGCAATATAACAAAAGGTGTGCTCAATGATTTTGACGGTAACAGTCCGTCCGAGTTGTCTTTTAATCCGTTTTAGTGTCCATTTTGTACCAGTTTTGTATATAAACAAACGAAGTGTATCCATCAAACCCGAATGTAAACAAATGCTCAAATCGCGCTCAAAAGTCCACATCGAGTACATTTTCCAGTTCGTATGTGCATATATAGTGTATTTGTGAGAAAATAATCAGTGATATACCATGATGTGCGTGGAATTGTCAGTCGACTATCTCGCACTTCTATGCTTTGTTTACATCTGCGTGTGATGGATACAGTTCCTGTATTTACGCGAGAACCGCCTGTTCAAATGAGCAAAATTTCCCTGAGGACTGGTTATTTTCATTACATTTGATGTGAGTATGTTTCGTTCAGTTAGTTTAGCATGTTTAATATGAAATTTAGTTTTCAAAAAATATTGCGTACATTCGAAGACAGCAGCTTTAAGTACACACGTTACACTGACAACGACTGAAGTTGTCATCGTCACGTGTGTTTATCTCTGTCTGTAAGTATGATGAAACGAGCAGATGTTCTCTGCATGTAATCATGGACATAGAACATATTACTAGCAAGCAATATAGGGACATTTATATCTTGTGTCTTTTTGTACTGTTAGGAACGTGGCATGGATTTCTAACAAACACATGTTATGCAGACATGTATTGTGAGTATAACACACGTTATGCTGACATTGAAATCTACTTACACACGTTACACTGACAACAGTTGATCAGTCCTTGTCACGTGTGTTTGCTTTTTTCTGTTAAATAAGATGAATCGAGCAGATTTTTCCCGAGGTGATCATTGTCATAGAGCATATTATTAATAGTAACAAAGTATAGGGACATTGAAATCTTGTGTTTTTTTTGTTCTGTTAGGAACGTGGCATGAATTTCTAACAAACACATGTTATGCAGACATGTATTGTGAGTATAACACATGTTATGCTGAAACAGGAATCTACTCACACACGTTACACTGACAACAGCTGATTAGTCATGGTCACGTGTGTTCGCATTTGTCTGTTAAGTAAGATGAAACAAGCAGATTTTTCCCGAGGTAATCATGGTCATAGAGTATATCAATAGCAATAGTGTATAGGGACATTGAAATTTTGTGTCTTTTTGGTCTGTTCGGAAAGTGGCATTGATTTCAAACAAAACACATGTTATGCAGACATGTATTTTGATTATAACACACGTTATGCTGAAATAGAAATCTACTTACACACATTACACTGACAACAGCTGATTTGTCATGGTCAAGTGTGTTTGTTTTTGCCTGTAAATTAGACGACATGAACAGATTTTGTTTTAGATAATTATGTAGTTAGAACATATCGCTAGCGAGATAATGTAGGGACATTATTGTTCTGGTTAAATTTGTTTTGTTGATATGGCATGGATTTCAATTTCTTGAAAAAGAATGACAGGGTAATGAAAAGTCATGTCAGTGTAACATAATACCTTTAGTCAAATTCATAGAATAGCATAGAATGCTATAATAAAATTAACTCAGGTAAACACCACTTCAAAATATGAAATGATATGGACTTTTGATACCCTCGAACATACACTGTATGTAAGGTTTTTACTAGTAACATCTGAGAAATTACGTTAAATAGTCTTTGTGTTGAAGAATCAGCAACATCTTAAATAGCCTAACATAGAGGGGTGCAAGATGACATTTCAAAACACTGGCTGTTCGATTTGGCAGTTTATTACTGTGGGGAGGCCTACCATTACTAAGGGAATAATTTGCTCTTTGACTGTTAGATAATCTTCACAACTGCGTACTGATAGTATCCTGCTGGCTGGTTGACCAAACTTCAATGTGATTTTTAATTACCTGCTTCATACAGTAATTCCTTTATTTTACTCCAGAGCATAACGAAAGTTGGTTCAATTGGAATCAAGAGAGGAAACCAAGCAAGAGCGACAATTTGGACAAGGGAAGAAACGAACAAGAAAGAGAGAACACCGAAGTGGCAGAAGACAGACACAGCACTGATGTAGAAGAAAGAGAGAACACCGAAGTAGCAGAAGACAGACACAGCACTGATGTAGGAGAAAGAGAGAACACCTAAGTGGCAAAAGACAGACACAGCACTGATGTAGAAGAAAGAGATAAAACCAAAGTGGCAGAAGACAGACACAGCACTGATGTAGAAGAAAGAGACAACACCGAAGTGGCAGAAGACAGACACAGCACTGATGTAGAAGAAAGAGAGAACACCGAAGTGGCAGAAGACAGACACAGCACTGATGTAGAAGGAAGAGACAACACCAAAGTGGCAGAAGACAGACACAGCACTGATGTAGAAGGAAGAGACAACACCGAAGTGGCAGAAGACAGACACAGCACTGATGTAGAAGGAAGAGACAACACCGAAGTGGCAGAAGACAGACACAGCACTGATGTAGAAGGAAGAGACAACACCGAAGTGGCAGAAGACAGACACAGCACTGATGTAGAAGGAAGAGACAACACCAAAGTGGCAGAAGACAGACACAGCACTGATGTAGAAGGAAGAGACAACACCAAAGTGGCAGAAGACAGACACAGCACTGATGTTCCATGTAGAGATGAGATGAAGCACAAGTGGTTGTTTTTGCATGTCTTTGTACATTGAAAAAATGTCTGCAACACAATGAGATGCGCCGTATTGGTTATTGCAATGGTTATTAATTTCATCAACATTGTTGCAGTTTTCCATGTTTTTTCCTGACGTTGACGTAATAACCACAATATCCATGTGTCCACCTACCTTGACCTAAAAAAAAACTCGTAACACATTACTACTTCAAATTCTTTGGTGAGTCTGATCGTTTCAGTATCGATTTTGGACATAATCTTGAAATAAAGAAATTCAGAACTCAGATATTCACCGACATGTGAAATATTCAATTTCATGTTTTTGATCAGTCAAAATGACATAACCTTCATAACAAATGTTAAACTGACAGGACTAATGTATAACGACAACGAAATATATACATGTGAGGATAGCACCTTCGAGACTACATGTACTAACTGGGGATTTCAATAACAAGCTTTCTTGTTTTAGCACTTCATCAGGCGAAAGTACAAAAGCTTGTGAATGAAATACACAGTTAGTCTCAAAGGTGTTATCCTCGCATATAAAAAAAATATCCCAAGGGTAAGATAGGTTACCGGACAATTTTGGTTTTAAGCATGGCAGGTGACATATGACCTTGAGATTTACCAATCAAGGTCATCTTTGAGAACTGCAATGTCACAATTAGGTATGCTGTATATGACTTTATAATACAAACATAATAGTATAACCTCTATCAACAAGTATTTTGTCTGTAGAGGCCAATTTACACATGTCAGGTCAGACAAGATTTCGAGATTTGGCCTTCAAGGTCATTTTAGGTCAAATTCAAGGTTACCAAAAGATGTGCCATATATACATGAATGAAGCTTATACATAATCCTAACCTGTATCATGTGTAGGTGCAAGTGTTTGAGCCTCAGTGGCTGATTTACACATTTCACGTCAGACATTTAGCACTCGAGGTCATCCGAGGTCAAGATCAAGGTCATCATCAGTTGTTCCATATATGACTTCCTATATGCTCATAATGCAAACTTAAGCTCTATCTACAAGCATTTCATCTGTAGAGGCAAATATGGGCATTTTTTTTACTCCAAAATGGCTTTCAAGGTTTTGACCTTTCAAGTCATCAGAGGTCAAATTTAAGGTCACCACACAAATTGCTATATATATATGATCTCCCATTTGAAAGTGCCAATTTCTGAGCTCTTATCTTCAAGCGTTCTATGAGTACAGTTCCGGCAGCTCCCATTAAGAAGGAAAAAAATGCAGAGAATTTTCCAAGTGCAAAATTTTTTTCAAAGGGTGAAAATTTTTTTGGGCCTAGAAATGACCCAAAATGGATAGTATTGCGATTTGGGCCGAAAAAACTTTTTTTCGTTGACCTTCAAAAGTTCAAAATGGCTACCATACGCAGACCGGCGAATCAAGGGCAACCAAACTTATACACATCACAGAAGTACATTAGGGGAATCGTTTCGAACAAAAATCTCAAATCCGATCAGACAGTTTTTGAGAAAATGGCGCCAAGGTCCAAAATTGACCCTTTTTTGACGAAAACGGCCGTCATTTTGAATCAAATTATAAAAAAATACCTCCTCGAATTATTCGATGGACGACGGACGCACAACCGAACAACCGAACAACAGCTCAACTAACGTAACGTATAACAACATATTTAAACACGTTCTCTTTAACCGAACAACCGAACAACAGCTCAACTAACGTAATGTATAACAACATATTTAAACATGTTCTCTTTATTAAAAAACATATTTATTGCTGATCTTTATGTGTCAAGTCAGTTAATGCGATATGATGAGGAAACACTGGATAAATCAATATTATGTTAGTGATGTCCACTAACATGTGTTACAGATGTCATTATAAAGTGTGTTATCCAATGAATTTGTTTTTCTATCCTCTCCCCTCCAGTCAAATTGGAAAGTACAATTTCCAAAAACAAATGTGAAACATCATATCAGCTAGTTGTTGATATTGATTTAGGCTTATAACTCCTTCATGTTTTTGTTTAAAAGCAAAAAAAGGTGTTTTCCCCAAACTTGGGAGTTCCCTGTTCTAGAAACTGTTTTTATATGATTAGTACACTTCCACAATCATTCAATAAGTTTTAGGGTGATGAAACAGTGAAGTTTAATCAAGTCGAAAAGCAGAATACAATAGATTATAGAAGCATTCAAACTTTTTTGAGAAATTTATATGATCCAGTGTAACATGTGTTGTTGTCCACAGTAACATGTGTTATGCTGTTTTGTCTCGACAAAACCCTTATTTCTCTGGAAACAGCTGAAACGATTATCTTCTCTTTGTTACACATAGTTGCAGGACACTTACTGAGTTCACCCCTAAAGAAATAAATGGGATTGAAATAAATTGTATTCTTGGCTCAGATGTCACACTTTGGTACCCATTTAGGCGGAAGTGCTCATATAGAGCTTCACTCCAGTCGAGTCAACAAACGATCGAATGAGCGCCAGTTAGTGAGGTAGTACAGCAGGTTTGTAATAAGTTATTTGTTGTCAGGAATAGAGAAGAATCTCGTACAAGCCCCACACACAACAGCCGGCTTCAGTTGGAATGGAAAAAAAGGCGACCCCTTCTCTATGGAAGCTGTACAACAGGGATAGTCCTGGAGCCGTGTTCGTATTTCAGAGACCAACAACGAAAAATTGTCCACCGGAGAGGAACACTCTTTTCTGTAACGACCAAAAGTATCTCCTAGACGACTACTGCCTGGAAACCAAGGAGACCGACCTAGAACTCGAGTATAGAAGCGTCCGTGGTTTCCACATCCTCGCCCTCTTCCAGAACAAGGTGATGGTCTGCAGCAGTAAGTACAAGTACCCGCCCGAGGCACTTCTCCAACACTGGGCCGACAAGCTACACGACGGAGAACCTGTCCACATCCAGGAGACTGGCCTACAGGACGACGACGCCCCCCATTTCGTCTTCTTCCCAATTGAGAAACTCCCAAGGTATGCACACGCAGTGGATCCCGATGTCCTGTATGAGCTCAACTCCAAGCGGTTCATCGGTACGATCGACTGCCAGCAAGCGGCCATCTTGGAGCGACCTGAGTACCCATGTGTGCTCAAGGTTTGTCGCTCCAGCGGGGGCCGAGGAACATGGATCATCCACAGCAAGGCTGAGTACCAGAAGCGCATGGCCACTATCGCCCAGATGATGCCCCACACTGACGTCGTGCTGACCGAGTTTGTTCACAATGTGGTACATAACTACGCAACCCACGTGTATGTCAACAAGGAGGGAGATACCACGTGGATTGGCGCTGCAGAGCAAAAGATGACGCAGCAGGGTATTTATGATGGTGTGGTCTATTACCATGACGACCAGCCCAAAATTCGTGAGGCGGTGATGCCAACGCTGAAGCCGGTCGTCCAGGCACTGCACAACAAGGGCTACTTCGGCTACCTGAATGTGGACGTCCTCATAGACGACAAGGGCAACAACTACGTTATCGACTTGAACCCACGCTGGGGCGGCTGTACAGTGGCCATCGTGGCCACACACATGCTGGCTGTCAAGGGCTACAAGGTGGCGATCATAGCGCTCAAGGTGCGACTGCAGGGTCCGCTCCCCAAACTGCTGGATGCCGTTGATCAGGTCAAGGGCGGTCAGGTGCTGGTCACGACTGCCTGTGGGTCCGAGACCTTGCTCTGTGAGCTGATGGTGTTCGCTCCGACACACGAGGGATGCGAGCACATCTTGAAGGAGCTTCAGGCCCGCTGTGGGTAGGGGAGAGACAGCAAGGCCGGCATGGGAATGCAGAGAAACCACAGCCACACCAGAGCCAATTGAGTCTGTTTAATCGTGTGTTTATGATTTACCCTTTTATTCTAGGTGCACGATTGGAAGTATTACAGGGAGCTGACATTCGTGTACATGTAGATAATTTAGCTGTCTATTGTTAAGCTGTACATGTATATTATGACCAATTGGTGGCAAAAATATTATGCCTACGAAAATGTTTACTGCAAAATTAACTACGCCATACAAATTTATAGGTTTCAGGTTTTTTTCAGGTTTCTCAGGTTACATGTATATTCTCAACAATATTGGTGTACCACGAAATATGGATGTAGCATGATATCAAATCCAAAATATTGTTTACTGTCTTCCAAATGCTTTGTTTTCTAATTTAAAAGTTGTGGTCGTGTAGTGTTATTGTTTAATAATCATATATTTATTATATAATGTTTTAATATCTGCCGTAATGTATATTTCATTTTATACGTAGTTCTTACTTAACAATAATTTTATTGTAGATTTCGGCCACTAGGGCCACGCTTCTAACATACTTTCTCTGTTTAAGTTATATCCTCCATCACTTCTAAATTTAAGGACACCAATGCTTGTAGGATTGAAGTACTAAGGCCATCTTGGAGACGGAAGATAGAACAGACAAGCCGTCGGACTACTACATGTACACTGTAGTAGACGAGAAGATCAAATCGTGGATACTTGTGAATCGCCTGATGTTTGAAAAAAAAAACATTTATCCAAGACTTTACTTGTTACCTGTACTCAGTGTTTGTTATGTTTAATTATTGGAAAAACAAATCATTAAATATATTGTTATTGTTTAAGATATAAATTAGCTTGGCGTTTTTCCTATCGAACTATTCGTGATACATTTACTTGCACTTTATAAGGATATCTATTATTAATCATTCCTGTGGTGAATATGGTTGGATAATCTACTCCATTGTTACCTGAATGATCAAAATATTTTTTTTATGTATCTTTGATATAATTATTAGATGAAAATAAATAGTTACTATCCTACACGTGTTTTGGTTTATTCTCTAACAACACCCCCTGTTCGCGGCACAGCGGTAAATCAATTCTTGACGTTATCGGTTCTAAATTCTTGACGTTATGCACAAAATCCTTGACGTTATGCGCGAAATTCTTGACGATATACTTTTGTGTAGCCACAGAAAGGACAATTGAGTATGTTTAATAATAAAATAAACCTGATATGGAACAATTAATATCGTGATAGTTATGCGCACAGTACGCAGATACTATATATATCTTGATATGTAGTCCAACTGTGGATTCAAGCACCATTGTAAGTAATATACAATGAGCGTTCGATGGTTAACTCTAAATATTGTTCTCCAGCTCTTGAAAAGGCGCAAAAACGGTCAATAATTATATGTAATGACCATTTGATTCATCAGTAATTTGTACAATGATGTTACATGCGGAAAAGTGGGTATTGATAGGAAAACCCACGCATCCCCAATTTTGCACGGCGCTAAATTATTGACGTTATGATTACACAAGGTAGTCATGCTTGACGTTATATCACAGAGAAGTTCGTCATGCTTGACGATATTGGTTTTTATTGATTTAAAGAAAAAACATGTAATTATAGTATTAAATGTATTATTGATAAGTATTTAATATATGTTGACGTTTAGCCTGTTATAAAGCGTCATGGTGCTACAGAACAACCGTGTGCTCATTCCATGGCCTAGAAATCCATATGTACCCAACAGAAATGTTTTTCCCAGCGTGAAGAAAGTCCTTTAGGGTATATGTGATTGACCGATGGTCGATGACATCACCCTATATGTATTTTTTTTTTGGCTTCCCGACTTCTCCGACGACTCTTAGATTCAGCATAGGCCTGCATTGGTGTAAATTTCGCGAATTTGCAATAAAAGCCGAGACATTCCGGTAATCTCATACAAACATACTGCTAATATTAATGTCTTAAATTTGGTGACAAAATTGTTTTAAGGCCAACGATGACGAATGGGTATCGCCCCTAGTGAGTAAATTGTGCAAACAACCGTTTGTGGTCTATGTATTGAATATTTCTAAATTATATAGCATGTCATCACTTGTCATGACGTTTATTAGTGCACCGGTTATATATAAGCGAATAACAATAGCCGTTTCGAAAAAAAAAAAAAAAAAAAAAAAACATGTCACAACATTGTGCTCGGAATAGCGTGGTATTGAAACCAATGGTTGAAGAGTGCACAGACTATAAAAATTGAGTTTTTCAAACGGCATTCTGTCAGAAACCATCCGATCAACACCAAATAAACATTGTTTCAATTTATATAGGATATTCCATGTAATTGGCCGATTTTTGAGGGGGTTTATTGCAAAATGTCCGACTGAGAACAGTTTTTATACGGAACTATGTGGTGTCAAATCCAATATAGTCGGGCATGTACGGGGGGGGGTCCCTTTGCACCGCCCCCCCCCCCCCCCCCATGATCCTCCAAAACCAACTTTTTTCTCAAGGTTTTTTAATACTAATAAACATTACATATGTCTCCGGTTGCGCATCCATTGCAAAAATTGGTTTTCGGGCCATTTTTCAAAATGGCCGCCCCGCGAAATATCGAATTTTGAGAATGCTTCACTTTAGGCTGCATAGGTCTACAAAATAAAATCTTTGTTACCTTTTGCTGCTTATTGTAGGGACCTGATACATTGTACATCAGAAAACAGTGGTTAAATAAATATTTATATTATGAATATGTCCATAAATCCAAGATGGCCACCAAATTTAGATAATTTTTCACTAAAATGTCCATAACTTCAGACTGAGTCAACCTAGGATGTTCATTTTGGGGTCTATACCTAGATTTTCATATACAGGGAATCCATTTAGACCAAAATAAATACAATCAAGCTCTTTCTTTTGATGCATGCATCCAAGATGGCCGCCCAAATTTAGATAATTTTTCACTAAAATGTCCATAATTTCGGACTGAGTCAACCTAGGATGTTCATTTTGGGGTCTATACCTAGGTTTTCATATACAGGGAATCCATTTAGACCAGAATAAATACAATCAAGCTATTTCTTCTGATGCATGCATCCAAGATGGCCGCCAAATTTAGATAATTTTTCACTAAAATGTCCATAAGTTCGGACAGAGTCAACCTAGGATGTTCATTTTGGGGTCTATATCTAGGTTCTCATATACAGGGAATCCATCTAGACCAAAATAGATACAATCAAGCTATTTCTTTTGATGCGTGTACACCTGTACACATGGTACACGCTACACAATCATTTAGATATCTCTCCAACATAGCCCCCTTGACACCCCTATGGTCTCAATTGTGGATCTTGCTTGGATATTTCTGATAGAGACTTTTACTGATTTGCAATCCCAATCAATCCTTGAACAAATAGAGCTTGATTTGATTAGTTTTGTTAATTAACATAAATCCAAGATGCCTGCTAAACACACCCCGAAAATTCAAGTTCTTAACTAATTGTGCTATAAAGATGTGTGATACTTACTTTCAAGGGTATTTTGGTATGTAGACTCCATTTTTGGTGTTATTCTAGCTATATATGTAGTAATTTTAGCGACTGTAACCCCCGTCCCTCCCGCGCATACATATTCCCACAACAAACATTCATTCTACATGACTTACATACAGGACAGGTACAGACTATACGATCACAAGCATAAACTCCATGTAGTCATGGTTACATACACAGGTCAATCCACATGCACTTGCGGCCCCATTCATTCGGTACATCGACCCAGTTAGTTTCGGCCTTGACCTTCACAAGCACCTACTTCTAAACATAGAACATGACAAGCATAACACCCACATCACGTGCACACATACAGACCATAGTAGTCAAAACACGCGCCGGGGAAACCCACTTTCCCGGTGACATCAGCTCACACCACCACATATCTACCCAATCACAACACCGCATGCATTTGGCGGGAAAGTCTACACCACATGTTGCCGGCCCCACAGTTTTTGCTAGAGTTGAGAAGTGGATGTCCTCATGAGCAGACGTGTTATAAATTGTGGCCGTGATTGTAAAGCGAAGGCCTAATACGAGGACTATTAGATAACTGAACTGTGATATTCATATGTTGGATTGTTCAAAGGACTAAATATCTAGGATATAGTGTTGTCGACTGGGGAAATCACCGGACGTAGGTGTGTTTGCGGCCCTGTGGTGTGATTGAGACATTGTCGGCTATCATCCCAAATAAACTATTGAACTGCTACTGCCGGCCTTGTGATTTAGCACAGCGATCACAGACATTCGGCCTAATATCGGCCATCGAACGATATTCATCACATTGGTGCCGTTCGACCAGGATCTGAGCTAGTCTCGGATTACTAACCCAGACTTACCGGCAGTGATGGCATTGGCCCCGGGAGCGTTCCGAGGTGAGTCGGCCGACCAGACAGATGAAGAAGTTACGTTCAACCCGACCTTCCGACCTTCCGGCCCCCGCTCAGTTGTTATGAGCGACACAGTTCCGTTGTCACAGGAACAACAACCGACCGGCCTGTTCGACTCCATGGACGAACATTCGACCCTGAGATCGTCTTCGCCGCCCGTCGACCTGGTACGGGAGTTCCTCGACGAAGACCCGCTCGCACCTCAACACACAGTAAGTGACATTTTGAGTGCACACGCTAGGGCGTATTCGGCAACGTCGGCCAGAACAATCCAGAGATTATTGAACTCTGCCGACAGAAACTATACGCGCTCACGTCAAAGAGCGAGCGTATATCGTGCTACCGACCCAGAACAGTTATCAGTGAACGTTCGGCCGGTAACCATAGACACATCAATGGTTACACACCCACCGAGTGACTCTCGGATACGACAGTGGGTTTGTCAGTCTGACAATGTTCCGGAACCGGTCCCGCCGAGCGCTTATTCGGTAGATCGGCCACTGGCGCCGTCAACGACGCCGAGACGACACGACCCCGCGACTGAGACGTACTCGCGCATACCGACCGAGCCAACGGTGGTAGAGTACACGCAACCCGGCCAGGCGAGAGTAACGACAGAGAACATCCCGGCGACAACCGATGCCCCAATCGTGACACCTCTACGACCGCAACGACCCAGCGACCCGACGACGGAATTTCGCGCCACCACACGGCAAGCGCGACTTCGCCAAGTACCGTCGACGTCAAATCGCCGACCCTGCGACCGTGACACGTCGACTTCCGACACGCGCGCTCCCGCGCCGACCATGTACCGACCGTCGTCGACTACCGGAGAACAACCGCGCTTCGATCCTTCGCAAGATCAAGTTGTGTCTGCTCCGGCAGAAAGTGTTGTGCCGATGATCGGACCTCCGATCTCCCAATCAATCGGAAACACCAACGGATATGGTGTACCGCCAGTCGGATACCCTGGCGCAACAGGCGGTGTTCCAAATGGAGTAGCTGTCGGATACTACCAACCACCTGTCGGCTATATGAACCCACCACCCGGATACGGTGGCGTTCCAAGTGTGATAGCTGACACCGGCTATCATGGTGCACAAACCGGATTAGTGTACCATGGTATAGGCCCAGACGGATCGACATACCGATATCCACCGCCGGCTGTAATCCCACCCTCAGTCGGGATACCATGGGTGACGCCACAATACAGTCAAACGGCCCCTGTCGCACCAATAGCGTACGACCCCAACAGCATTCCGGCACCACCTGCTACTTCGCCCGCCGTCTCCGCGACAACGGCACCGACCGCACCCGCTAACACGACCTCGGCAGCTCCGATTGTTACGACCTCAACTGCTCCGGCTGTCACGCCAACGACGGCTCCCGTCACAACAACGCCGACTGTGGTGAGCGTCGACACGCCCACGCCTCAGAGACTCACGTCTGAGCCCCAACCGTTAGCAATGGCTAAAACGGCTCAATGGCGTGCGACCTTCAAAGAGGGCAATCTCACACAGTACATACGGAGCTTCGAGCAATTCACTGCGGCCTTCACATATTCCGACCTTAATAAAACAACGACCTTCCGTAGTACGCTGCGCGGCCGCGCCGAAGCGTTAGCTCTGAACATTCCGGTCGAGACTCCCTGGGAGGAGTTTCGTTGTCAGCTCTTGGAGGGCTGGGAACCCGCACCTCGTCGGCAGTCCAAACGGGACGATTTTCCGTTTCTAAAAAGAGAACGGAAGGAGAATGCGGAACATTACTTGGAGCGGCTTCAAGCTCTGGCTGAGCAAGTGTTTGACGATGTCACGCCAGAGTCCCGGCAACGAACAGTAATCTCCCAGTTCGTCAACGGCCAACCCGACCACATTGCCGACAAACTGTGCGTGTTCACTTTCCATAGTTACGGTGAAGCGCTGACGGCCGTCCTCAAAGCTGAAAGTCGTCAGCAACGGACAAACAGAGATCGTCAGAGGGGCACACGACGTGCCGACATCTCCGTGAGCGGATACCCGGATGATGATTGTGTCGACCAAGAACTGTCTTGTGCTATGGGACAGATCAATCAGGGAGGAACGCCGACCCCTGAACAAGTTGCGGCTTATTACGACCCTGCCGACAGTGACACGACCGGCCTTCAAGGATGTGAAGAACATTCTGTGCCAGCCTGTTCACGCGAATGGGTGGCGGAAGCTTTCCAGAGCGTCCTTAGCGACGAGAATGGACTCTGTGAGGAGACAGCTATCTATTCCGTCTTACGAACTACGGCCCCGACTAAAGGTGATCGGCCTCCACAGCCAGGACGACCAGCCGTATGCTTCTTCTGCAAGAAGCCCGGCCATCGCTGGATGCGGTGTTTCCGGCTTAAAGACGTCTTAGTGCGCAATGGCATGAAGCCACTGACTTTTCGACCTAAAGGTGCTGGTACTGACCGAAGGACAGATCAAGTATTGTCAGTACCTAACCAAATCGGCAACCAAACCAAGTCGGCCCCGACAGAGCCAACGGCTCAGTCGTTAAACCAGTAGTGGAAGGTGCTGCGGAGCAAGGACCTTCCGGGCAACAGAACAATGTTACATGCTCCACACCTGCGGTTGTCGTAACTACCAAACCAACAGTACCAACAGTTACGACCCCACGGCCGGCCCAGCCCACACCTCAGATCCTTGAAGGGGTGTGTACCAAGTGTCGAGCTCCGACCCCAAAGCCGGCTCTCCCTCATGAAGGGGTGTCCGCGCCACTTCCACAACGGCCTCCACGGGAAAATCGTCGTCCTGAAGGGGTGTCGCCCCCGACCGCCAACGGCACCGGAACAGATAGTATGTCTGAGGTGGAGTGGATCTCCGATGACGGAGGGTTCTACGCGTTCCCATTCGGACCGGAATCCAGATTGCCGCCGCTGCACACACTCTTCACACGACCCCGCAGTTCCGGCCGTCATAGACAATTCGAGAGCGGCACATGAGTGCTGGAAGTTATCGGTACGCGTCGGGGATAAGACAATGCAAGCTGTGCTCGACTCCGGAGCGCAAATCTCTTTGCTCCGACGCGATCAGCTCCGACACGTCCCCGCCGATCAACGACAGATACAGCATACTTCGGCCACGATTCGTGACGTCAACGGACAGTCAAGCCCAATCGATGGACTAATCGACCTCCCAATTCAGGTCGGGACCAACCATATGATTGTGACATTTTGTGTAGCTGACATCCACGACGCCATGATACTCGGCATGAACTTTTTCCGGCAAGCTCACGTAGCGAGGCGATCGTAGAGCTAATCTCGACCTCCAGAGTTCGAGTTCGGCAGCATCCACGGATGATCCAACCACTGACGGCTTTTCCCGAGGACACTGACCTCATCATGGGAAGAACATTAACGACCTTGGACCGACAATGTGTAAAGGTGTCTGTAGTCAACACGGCAGATACCGGTATTACACTTACTCGATCCGACCCTGTCGCCATAGCCAGTCCGATCGAGAGTGTTGTCGGAGCTCTACCAAGACCCGGAGAGGAGCCCTACCTGTCCACAGCCGACGCCAGTCACTACCGCGACCTGCCGCCACATCTACAAGAGATGGTGGATCGCGCCGGACTAGCGCCAGAACAACACCGGCGTTGCGCTAACCTGATCCATCAATATCAGGACACCTTCATGCACCCGGATGGACAGTTGGGACGGACCCAAGTCGTCCAACACAAGATCGACACCGGCAATTCGGCCCCGATTCGGCAACGTCAACGACGCGTCCCTCAGGCGCAACAGAGCATCATAGATGAGGAGGTCGACAAGATGCTTCGCTTGGGGTGCATTGAGCCGTCAGATTCGCCCTGGAGCGCACAGGTGGTGCTCGTGCGTAAAAAGAACGGCCAAGTAAGGTTCTGCGTCGATTATCGGCTCCTGAATGACGTCACCCGCAAGGATTCATATCCGTTGCCCAACATTCAGGACACTCATGACGCCCTGGCGGGTGCTACATACTTTTCGGCCTTGGACTTGGCTTCCGGCTACTGGCAAGTCGAAGTCGACCCTACAGACAGACCGAAAACTGCCTTTGCGACAAGGAAAGGACTATACCAGTTTAAGGTTATGCCATTCGGCCTCAGCAATGCACCGGCAACATTTGAACGGCTAATGGAAACCATACTCCGTGGATACTTGTGGACACGGTGTATGTGTTACCTCGATGACGTCATCGCTTACGGCAGAACATTCGATCAGGCACTCGCAAACCTGGAGGCGGTCCTGGATCGGATTAGATCGGCAGGCCTGAAGCTTCAACCCAAGAAGTGCGAACTGTTCCAGAGGGAAATTCTGTACTTGGGGTTTATAGTGAGCGGCCAAGGAATTCGTGTCGACCCCAACAAGGTCAAAGCCATCAGAGAATGGCCGACCCCGTGCGAGATCTCCGATGTCAGATCTTTCCTTGGTTTCGCCAATTACCACAGGCGATTCATCAAGGACTATGCTGAGATCGCCGAACCTCTCGTAGCACTCACCCGAGGTGAATGTCATTTCACTTGGGGACCGGCTCAGTGACGCGCTTTTCGGCGGCTCCGCGACGCTCTCATCCAGGCGCCTAAGCTCGCGCATCCGACCCAGAGTCCGGATGATTACTTCATCCTCGACACGGACGCTAGCGGCTACGCTGTGGGAGGCGCACTCTCACAGAGGGTCAACGGGAAAGAAATCCCCATCGGGTTTGCCAGCAAAACCCTATCCCGGACCCAACGGAACTATTGTACCACGTACCGAGAACTGCTGGCAGTGGTAGAAATGGTTCAACATTATCGGCATTATCTTTGGGGTAGGAAGTTCCTCCTCCGGACCGACCACAGCTCCTTGAGGTGGCTCAAGAACTACAGCGACGCGGACGGCATGCTCGCCAGGTGGCTCGCTAAGTTGCAGCAATACGACTTCAAGATAGAGCATCGGCCCGGCAAACTTCACGACAACGCAGACGGCTTGTCACGGTGTCACAGTTGCAAACACCAAGACTGTCCCGGACGACTCGTTACACCTCCAACCGACCCAGAGACAAGTTCCGGAGAACTTCCAGTTCGTCGGATCACTGTTGTTCCGGCTAAGACAAGGGCAGACCTCCTGGACAGTGATTCCATAACATCACCGGTCTTGCCCCAACTAGTTTCGGCACGCCAAGTTGTTCGAGTCCGTGCTTTGGACGCCACACTTGATGGGCAAAAGTGGCTTTCGGACTATTCGACTCAGGACATTGTCGCGGCACAGCAAGCCGACCCGAGCGTCGGAAAAGTGCGACAGTGGATGTTGATCGGCACTAAACCAGACTCTAAGGAGGTAGCGCGCCATGGGGAGGAGGTAAAAACACTTGTTTCCAGATGGAGCCTCCTGGCGCTACAAGACGGGGTACTAGTTCGGCACGTAAAACCCGACCCCGCTGGACGGCCTGTGGTGCAAACCGTGCTCCCCGTAGCACTCAGAACGCAGGTTTTGCACCAACTTCACGACCTGAAGATTGTCGGACATCTCGGCATTCAGCGAACCATCGAGAGAGTCAGGCGCCGATTCTACTGGCCCGGCCTGGCACTGGATGTCGCCCGCTGGTGTGCCCGCTGCTCGCAATGTGTCACCCGCAAAGGAAAACCGGCCCCAAAACGATCGCCTTTGACACAGTTGCCGACAGGAGCGCCTTTCGACCGGATCGCAATGGACATTCTCGACACCCACAAAGTCACGGGAAGAGGCCATCGGTATATCCTTGTTGTGTCGGACTACTTCACGAAATATACGGACGCCTTCCCGCTGCGGCGACATACCGCCAAAAATGTTGCCGACATCCTGGTAAACAGATGGATAGTTTATCATGGCGTCCCCAAGGCAATCCATAGCGACCAGGGCACCGAGTTCGAGTCGGCTCTATTTCGGCATGTCGTGCGTCTTCTGGGCGCTAAGAAGATCCGCACGGCCCCATATCGACCTCAGAGCGACGGCCAGGTTGAGCGATTCAACAGGACATTGCTCAACATGCTGAGTGCATTCGTCAGCGATCGTGCGAACGACTGGGACGTGCACCTGCCATATGTGTTAATGGCCTATCGAACCTCTGTACACTCGTCCACGGGATGCACCCCGCACCTGATGGTGTACGGGCACGAGTGTAACTTGCCAGTCGACCTCATGTTTCCGACCTACAACCCTGAGCCTCTACCTCCGTGTGGTCCGGAGTATGTGGAGTACTTGCGGCAAGCGATCAGGACGGCCCACGGATTCGCCCGAGACCATCTTGAGAAAGCGGTAATTCGGCAGAAGATGGGTTATGACGCCCACGCCAAGCCTCGACCCCAGTTTCAACCAGGAGAACTGGTCCGATATTATTATCTGCCTCTCACGCAGAATAATAAGTTCGCTCGGCCTTGGACTGGTCCCTGGAGGATCGTCGACCGTGTGACTGAGGTAGATTACCGGATCGCCTTGGTTTCCAACCCTCGGAACACTCGTGTTGTTCATCTGGACGTACTCAAACCGTACGAAGGTGACAACCAAGCGGCTCACATCTATTCCGACCCTGTACGACCTTCGACGTCGTCAAGCAAGTCCGGCTCAGAACAGTCGGCCGACCCCATGGGACTTCTCAAGGAGTTTTACTACCCCTGGGAGGTCACAGTGCAAGATCGGCATACAGATACAGACCAAACAGCTGAGTCTGACTCGTCAGCGGCCCAAGATCGTAAATCGCGATCTCCAACTTCATCCGGCTCAAGTCGTCATCGGCAACGGAAAAGATCACGCAGATCAAGTTCCGACACACCAAAACCGGCACGCAAGACACGCAGGCAAAAGCCTGTGATATCATCCGACCCCGAGACAAGCGAGGCTACGCCCCCGCCTGCACGACCAAGTCGACCCAAACGCAACGCACGCAGACCGGCCCGCTACAGATAACCCCGGCCTTGTTATCTGATTGATATCATTGATGATGAATTATGCATGTCTAATGGACTATGATATCATGTCTTTCCCATAATAATATAATATATTACAATAACAATATATATGCATTTAATATGTACAAGATGTCAGTGAGGCGAATTCGATATATATACACTTGATATGATTTCATAATTACGATGCTGGTGAAAAATTGATTGCATTATGATATGTGTTTCGACCCCGTATAACGTATGCTATTGTTCCGCGTGTGTTACGCACTAACTACGATTATCATGTCAGATTCAATCCATGTGCCAGCCGAAGAGGATAATAATTCATGTCACGCCGTGAGTAAGGCCACTTAGTTGTCGAAGAGGTGGTAGTGTGATTCGTTCCGGGGTATGCGTCGACCGAGCCTCTACCCACTCCATGTAGTATTCGGAGGAACGGCCCAGTGGTACGGGAACCAGTCACTAAATAGCTATCATACCAAGATGCGGCCTGTCATCAAATTCATCACCCAAAAAT
Organism: Terebella lapidaria; assembly: GCA_949152475.1. Taxonomy (NCBI): domain Eukaryota; kingdom Metazoa; phylum Annelida; class Polychaeta; order Terebellida; family Terebellidae; genus Terebella; species Terebella lapidaria. Next base: position 6,768,535 of record OX424562.1, read on the forward strand.
ATTCAAAGCGCCACGGTGTGACCGACCCTGATCATTGCAATTTCGACCCCGACAATATTTGCGGCCCCGTTGTCTTGTGAACTGGCTGAAAATGAATGGAACGAAGTCCGCCCCTGTGAGTGATTGACATTAATGTCTCAGCCTTTAATAACTGTGTGTCGTCTGCTAGACAGCAATTCGGCCGTTAGTTTATTGTGCGCTAACTTAGGGAGAAAAGGAATGATCAAAGTAACAGGTCACAAGGAATGCACGAGCGCAAATAAACATTTAAGCTGTTTACAGCACCCACATGAAATCTCCCCTGATAAAGACAATAGTGAGTCGTCGGGCAAAAAGAGCCCAGTAATTTGAACAGTCGATTAGCACAAATAGACAATGTATAGGAACGTGTAATCCAGGGGACGGCAGATGGACATTCGGAAAAATGGGCAGTGTGAGGATCCCCCTACTGTCGTAATGGACTGACCCAAATAGGTCAGAGAGAGATCGTACCAGCGTTTCCCTGACGACGGCCCGCCTTGTTGCAGATACACTTGGAACAATGGGATACAGCGTAAAGACGTTTTTGTATATCGGCAGAGAGCGCCCCCCGGCCCGATTCGAGGAATTGGGATACAGATAAGCATCTCGGTGTACGGCAGTGGAAATTTAGCGGCAAGTAGGTCATTTGCGTCTGAGCTTCTGAAGCAGCAGGAGCTCGATTAATACGGAGAAAAACTTTGTACTGGTTCGGAACATTTATCGGATAATTACGTGGCATTTGATGACAGTGAACTGATAAAGTTTGTGAATAGTTGTCGGATATTGGAGTTTAATAAAAATTACAGTCGGCCTAGCTGTTTGAAGTGACATTTGTTTGCGGCTTCCGCCATGGCGGATAAGCCAAGCGATGGAAAAGACAGTGACGGCTCCGCTGATAGTCGGCCCCGATCTATCAAATTTGACGGCACTAAATTAACGGTCGAGGTTGTTGAACGAGGAGACGAGCAAGACAACCCCATCGTGTTGACGGACGATGAAATGTCCGCTATCGGCCCCGAACCCAGTTCGGAACAAACAGTTACGGCATCCGGCCCAAGTAAGCAGCCACGATACCAAATCATGGCAAGGCTGGCGCAACGCGGCTCCCGGCACACCCCGAGTCCGACCTCAGAGGACGACCCGGATCGTTTTCGGCTCAACGTGTGGAGGAAGCCGCCAGTTCGGCAAAGTCGGCTCCCGCTCAGCAGGTGATGGCGCCAATTGAACCTGCCCCAGTATCTTCGGCCTCATCAACGCCGGTAGTTCGGCCCCGTGCCGTCACGTCACCGGCACAGTCTTCGGCTTCGTCAGCGAGTTCATCGTCCGGCAGAAATCTTCACTCGTCGGCGCGAAATTCACGACGCGCTAGTTCCGGCCCTGTGACGCGTGCTTCGGCTTATCGTCGTCAGATATCGGAGCTCATGGCTCTAGTTCCGGCCCCAATCACCTCGTACGGAGCTCGGCCGATTGATTGGAATGACGTTCCGTTCCATCTTCGGAATCGGCATGATGGTTACGGCCATGAACATAATTTCGGCGCACCCTCACGGCTGACGGAGGGAAATTTGGCGACCTTGGAGCCACTAAGGAGGGAAGACGGCCGTTATCTATGTCCTTTCTGTATCGGAGAGGAAGATGGAGAGGCAGGGAGGATATGGCCAACGGTACCTCGACGTGGACCTTTCCGTTCGGCCTCGGATTTGGACGCCCACGTCCTGGCGTACCATTTTCCGCTTCTGCGATTTTTCGTCTGTCCGGCCAAAGACAATTTCGTCATGCTCACGTCGGAAGACATGATTCGGCACCTGAGTGAGGCGACTCAGACTCACGTTGGCCTTCTCCCGCTGTTTGAGCAGGGACAGCTCAACGCTTCCGGCCCTATGCTGCAACGGTTCGCGCTACGCTGCCGCGTAGACATGCAGCCCAGCCCAAATTACCGGCCTCCTCGTGTTCCGGCCGACATCCCAATCTTCCGACGGGATGTCAACAGAGTACTGACTTTCGGGATTTGGCACATGGCGCCTCCACTGTTCGACCAGTACCCCCCGAATTCGGCCCCGGAAATTCATCAAGTGCTCCGACGCCTTGAGTACCTTCGGCCTTCAACCCGAGCGGAGGAGGATCGCCTAGCTCGGATGGTTAACGACATCATGGCGATGAATCGCTGGGTGACCATACGTCGGCCTAGCACGATATTCTTCACTCGGCCAGTCGCCTACCAGACGGACGCACTCAAGCCTCCCAGCTCCGTGGTTTCGGAGCCATCGGCTCAGTCCACTCCTGTGACGGCCCAGGTGCAAACTCGGCCATCGGACATCATCCCACGGAAACTTGTGGTAGAGCGGCCTACGGCGACAAACGTTACAGATTATCGCGTGAGGGAAGGATTGGTTCCCCCACCGGAGGAATTTCCTCCTTTGTCGGCAACGCCTCCGACAGGTCAGGAGACCGACCGGAAAGAAGTTACGGCCCAGTCGCGGGACTCTCCTCCACCTCTACAGCCGGCTGCGGAGGAAGCCCACCACGAATCAATTTCGGCCTCGGTCAGCGACCGTGAGGATTCGCCCCTTCCGTCCAGGCGAACGGTCCTCCAGACGGACGAACCTCCATATCTGGACAGCAGCATGGAGGTAATACAGACGGTCGTTACTAAGGATTCGACCGCTGATCGGCCGCGGCTACAATACAACGAGCCTGAGTCTTTGGAACCTCTCCACAGAGACTTGGATGAACGGCTGCCGTTTCACGGCTCAGGAGAGTTTTCGGCTGATATCCAATTCGTGCAGCAGCACGGGACTCGGTTGTCGACTCGGATGATTCCCGGCCTACAGGCCCTGCCAGGGCAGAACCCGGATCTGGCCAACCCACTCAGGAGTCGGGAAGCGAACCAGCTTCCGAATCTTCCCCGTGTCCACGAGGAACACTGGGAGTCCCATATCGCCCAGGCGGCCCACAACGCTGACCCGTTGATCTTGCCGACCCGGAAGAGCGAGCATCTTCCGACTTTATACCTGGCACGCGCCGACGACATGGCGCACCAACATTTTCGGGAGATCCGGCGCTTCTATCTAGAAGCCATGGACCAACATATTCGGCAGGCTGAATATAACGGCCTCTCTGTGGGATTCGGGATGGGAGTCCTCCACGAACGGCATCTCCCGACCTTCCCTGATCGGCTCGAGGAAGAGACCGACCACTTACGTCGGCAGTTACATCGGCTTGAGGACGAAAATGAGGATTTGCGGCAGGAAAATGAACGGTTACGTGCCCGGGTGACACACCTGGAACAGTCGGCCCCAGTTTCGACCTCGACGGATACGGCCGCGACACAGAGCGACTCGGGTACCACTATCCCGGGCGACCTGCTCGCCACTATTGTGTCGATTTTGCCCCGTCTGCCACCAGAGGAGCAACAACAACTGATGCGGCAGGCGTCGCCGGCACCACCACCACCTCCTGCTGGCAAGCGAAGCCAGAAGGAGTGAACGTTTCGGCCCAGTGGTGACAAACGGACAATTGCCGGCCTCGATTGTGTCGGCCTCTGAAAATCCTGGTCACGCTGGACTAGTGATGTATCGGCCTTTCATTGTGTCGGCCATGAATTGTATATATTGTAAATAATAATAGTTATCCTAGTCACGGTATTTTATTCATGTAATTTAGTTAAGGTTAATCCAGACAATTCTTTTTCAGTTTATAGACTCTAAATTAGTTTCCGTTTCATTATGAAGCGTCGAGGAGTTTTGTTCATACATTCCATTCATTATCATTCGTTGTTGTGCATGTATGTGTAAATGTATCATCGTAGCGACTATTGACGGACTGACTGACGACGTTTATTTTGATGGTTAGAATTTTTATTGTATGAAGTGCTTTACCATTGTCGCGCAGCGTGTGTGTGTGAGTGTTGGGGTTTGACCTTGTAGGACTTCTTAGCTTTTTATTGTTAGTTTTGGCGACGGTAGGGTCCGGGTAGGGTAATTCCGAGGGCGTAGAATTAATGAAGGGGTGTAATGTAGTAATTTTAGCGACTGTAACCCCCGTCCCTCCCGCGCATACATATTCCCACAACAAACATTCATTCTACATGACTTACATACAGGACAGGTACAGACTATACGATCACAAGCATAAACTCCATGTAGTCATGGTTACATACACAGGTCAATCCACATGCACTTGCGGCCCCATTCATTCGGTACATCGACCCAGTTAGTTTCGGCCTTGACCTTCACAAGCACCTACTTCTAAACATAGAACATGACAAGCATAACACCCACATCACGTGCACACATACAGACCATAGTAGTCAAAACACGCGCCGGGGAAACCCACTTTCCCGGTGACATCAGCTCACACCACCACATATCTACCCAATCACAACACCGCATGCATTTGGCGGGAAAGTCTACACCACATGTTGCCGGCCCCACAGTTTTTGCTAGAGTTGAGAAGTGGATGTCCTCATGAGCAGACGTGTTATAAATTGTGGCCGTGATTGTAAAGCGAAGGCCTAACACGAGGACTATTAGATAACTGAACTGTGATATTCATATGTTGGATTGTTCAAAGGACTAAATATCTAGGATATAGTGTTGTCGACTGGGGAAATCACCGGACGTAGGTGTGTTTGCGGCCCTGTGGTGTGATTGAGACATTGTCGGCTATCATCCCAAATAAACTATTGAACTGCTACTGCCGGCCTTGTGATTTAGCACAGCGATCACAGACATTCGGCCTAATATCGGCCATCGAACGATATTCATCACATATAATATCAATTTAAAATGATAACAGCATCTCATTGAGATGGAAAGCAGATAAGAACATATTGTTATTTGAATTTATTCATACACTTATGCATTACTCACCAACATGCTTGGGATACTTTTTATATCACAAATAGAGAACAATAATGTAGAATATCTTCATTGGCTATCTTAACACATGAGCATGATGGAACATGGTACTATGATATTGGTACTGCTATATTGGATGAATTGACATATTAGTTGATGATGTCTTCACCATTGCCCTGCATTCTCTTGCAGTACAACAACGTTGTCTTGACCTGTCCGACATCATACCACTCAACTTCCTCTATCTCAGTTCTGAAAAATTTTTGCCACAACAGTCTCATTCATTGATCTAGCTTAGACACACCTTCGTGTACGGGTTGCCACTCTCCTGGGGCTGAACAGTTGCTATACAAGTGCATCACTGGTGTGTCCAGTGACAATTATTCAGTACATCCCTTGGTACTACAATTTTTCTGACTATCTTTCATTGACACTGGATGGCATCGCTGAGCCTTGAAGGGGCTGGGTCACTTTTGGCAACAGCAGGAACTGAGCTGTTATCTACATGTATAATATCCCAGCAAAACAAGCAATTGTTTTAGTTGATCTGCTGATGTGAGTAGATCAGTTGAATGCTGTCCAAATTTCTTGTATGTTGGCATATGGAGAGGATGTTGAGTCTATGCTGCTTGTCCATTGCGTGTGTCTGGCAGAGCTGCAATGCATGTATGGAAGGATGCGACGGATCATTGCTGGATATAAAAGCAACATGTGCTAACCTAGGATCAAAGTGCCTGCAGCTATTTGGTATGCACCCTCTCAGCTACTGCATGACATCCTTCCCATATGAATTTGCTAATTTTCCGGGTATGTTTAGCAGGCATCTTGGATTTATGTTAATTAACAAACCTAATCAAATCAAGCTCTATTTGTTCAAGGATTGATTGGGATTGCAAATCAGTAAAAGTCTCTATCAGAAATATCCAAGCAAGATCCACAATTGAGACCATAGGGGTGTCAAGGGGGCTATGTTGGGGAGATATCTAAATGAATGTGTAGCGTGTAGCATGTGTGCAGGTGTACATGCATCAAAAGAAATAGCTTGATTGTATTTATTTTGGTCTAGATGGATTCCCTGTATATGAAAACCTAGATATAGACCCCAAAATGAACATCCTAGGTTGACTCAGTCTGAACTTCTGGACATTTTAGTGAAAAATTATCTAAATTTGGCGGCCATCTTGGATGCATGCATCAAAAGAAAGAGCTTGATTGTATTTATTTTGGTCTAAATGGATTCCCTGTATATGAAAACCTAGGTATAGACCCCAAAATGAACATCCTAGGTTGACTCAGTCTGAAGTTATGGACATTTTAGTGAAAAATTATCTAAATTTGGCGGCCATCTTGGATTTATGGACATATTAATAATAAAAATATTTATTTACCCATTGTTTTCTAATGTACAATGTATCATGCCCCTACAATAAGCAGCAAACGGTAACAAAGATTTTATTTTGTAGACCTATGCAGCCTAAAGTGAAGCATTCTCAAAATTCGATATTTCGCGGGGCGGCCATTTTGAAAAATGGCCCGAAAACCAATTTTTGCAATGGATGCGCAACTGGAGACATATGTAATGTTTATTAGTATTAAAAAACCTTGAGAAAAAAGTTGGTTTTGGAGGATCATGGGGGGGTGCAAAGGGACCCCCCGTACATGCCCGACTAATAGATAACGCCTAAAAAAGTGAGGTCAGGTTGTTTTCGAGACTATTTCGAATAAATGGATCAGAGAATATTTGCGAATCTTTGCTATTCCCTTTCAGCAGTGTATTATTAAAGTTCTGGAAAATTCCTTGGAACCGATCATTTTTTATACAGAAATGAATCATTTTTGCAGTAATGAGACATATTACTCGAAATTTCAAGCCTGTGGGGGTGTTTTAGGATGACAATTGGAACTGATATCTTCATGATATATGTGATGCAAGCTGATAACATATTTTATTACTTAAATAGGAAAGAAATACAAGGCATACAAGACTCCAGCAACATATCCACATTTTTTTTTCAAGATTCAGCAGTGGGTTGAACACGTCGTTGAAAAAAAGTTTAGAAATTGTTCAACAATCTGGTTATATTTCACCATGTCATTTCAAAATATAATATTCCATGAACCAAACGGTCAATTTTCCTCAATTTTCACATTTTGGTCGCTAAGGTCGATAGCAACTAACTATCAAATTTTTAAAGATATCGTTGGAAGCAAAAATTTAGCCCCAGAGGTCATCCTTGGCCTTAAATTAGTTTGCGGCTGGTATGCGACAGTTCCTTTATGTATTCTCCTGCCACTTATTTATTTCGGACCTCTTCCAAGTATAATCAATTTGCGTTATATAACTACACCAACAAAGTTACCATTAGAAATGTGTTGTATTGCAGCGATGGACAGTGATACATTGGTTTTGAGCATGAATTTAGTAGGATGTTCTTTAACAGAATTGCCGACGGCTACGATAGCTCAGGGCCAAAACCCAGTCTTGGCGGTCTGGCAAGGATATGGCACAGCTAAGTAGACTTTGGGGTAGATAATTTGGCTGAGGGTGCTCACAATTTGCCGTGTCATTTACTTTGATGTGACTGATTGTATGACGTTCTATATGAACTGTATAGATATTGGTGTGGCGCTTTCGTATGGGAATAAACTGTGTAACCAAGTTTTATGTTTCATGTGACATCTTAGAATGTGTCAGGATGTTTATTTCTTGCATGTTGTAATACGTCATAAATATTTCCAAATTTGTTTTTACACATGTAGCATCGTATATTTGTCATCTCCATTATCAGCAAGAGGGAACCACTCTTTCATTCAACTTTACTACCTAATTAAATTGCAATCAGGCCTCAAAAATAACGACAAAAATTTATAACATGGCTTCCAATAACGTCAAGCATGACGAACGAACGTCAATAATACCGAACTTATCATTGTTGGTGGAAAACGACTGACAGGTATGTTTAATTTAACATCTGGGCTTTGAACCTTTCAATGCTTGATCCATAAGCTGTAAAGTCAATAATAAACGAGATATTGGTCTTTTTGTGTTATGACCTTGGAATTGAAGTTAAAGGTTAAGAATATTCAGGATATATCATTTCCTATATGTGCACAATTGGCTCCTAAGCTGTAAAATGATGATAAGCTCTGAGATATTAACCATTTTGTCCCGTGACCTTGAAAATGAGTTCAAAGGCCAAATTCAAGGTCATCAAAATATTCGGCATACATCATTTCCTCTATGTTCACGATGTATGCCTGAGCTTTAAAGTCGACAATAAGCAAAATATTGGCCATTTAGTGCTCTGACCTTGAAAAAAAGCCCAAGGTCAATTCAAGGTCACAAGAATATCAGCATATATCATTTCCTATATGTCCACAGATTTTGAGAAAATGGCTGCCAAAATTGGCTTTTTTCCGTAAAAAATGGCCACCATATTTTTGAAAACTAATTGCGAAAATAAAAAAAACCCTAAAAAATACCTCCCTCTTGAAATATTTTGGGCATTTTTGTGCAATATTTCAGAAAGATTCGATCGTAAAATTAAAATAAAAGTGTGGATGGAAGACAAACGACAACGGACGCAATGCCATGGCGATAGGTTATTCGACCAAAAGCCATGGCAGTAACCTAATAAAAACCAAAAACTGGAAATTATGAGTCACTTTGAGTTGGATAGACAGCTAGTTATACAGTGCTAAATGTTCGTAACAATTGATATGCATGTACCAGTTGCTGAGGCACGCTAGTCTTGTTTGTCACGGCTCGAAAGAATTTATTGATGCTGATGTCTTGCATCTATTCTTTCCGCCAGTCACGTGGTGCAAAGTCCTGATACAGGTCAAAGCTTTCTGGCAACACGGCTGAGAGTGACAGACACTCAATAAGTGGCGTTATGATGGTATGACTCTGATAAAGTACCTTTATGTGATCTGTTGGTATAGTGATGTATCCCTCTGCTTGAATGTTTGCTGGCAGTTGTGATAGTATTCCAGTGTCGATATTAATTCTACCACACCTGTATTTGACTGTGAAATTATAGTCACTCAGAGCAGATACCCATCTTTGACTAGTCGCGTCGAGTTTGACTTTGTCTAATACATACGTCATGGAGTTGTTGTCCGTATAGATGGAGAATGATGACCCGTACAGATAGTCGTGGAAAGTTGTTACCGACCACTTGAGAGCTGAAAATTCCAGTTTGTGAACTGGGTAGTGGCACACAGATCTGGACAACCCTCTTGATGCATAGGTGATTACCTGTTGTTTACCTTGTTGTTCTTGTTATAACACAGCCCCAAGACCATGTCCACGAACATGGTCGATGCAATCTGCTGTTCATCATCCCACTTCCAGCTCTTGTTTTCTGCAGGTTTGCTGACATGTCGCCTGTGCTTCTTGTTGTTGGGTGTTCCAGCTAACATTTCACTCAGTGGTTTGGTGATTTTGGCAAAATCTTTCACAAATTTCCTGTAATATCAACAGAAACCCAGGAACATACGAATATCCTCTGTACACTTTGGTGTGGGTCATGTTTTTATCTTCTTAATTTTCTCTGGGTCCGTTTCGATACCACTACTGGATACTACATGACCGACATACTCATCTTTCATGTCCTGGAAGATGCTGCATTTCTTTGGACAGAGTTTAACACCTATTTCTCTCAATCTTGCGAATAACAACCTCAGGTGTTGTATGTGTTCCTCAAATGACTTGCTGAAGACAATGACGTCATCCAGGTAAATATGGCAAACTTCCTGGTCGTTGATGTGTAGATCCCCAGTGAATCTCTCATTAAGCGCTGGTAGGTTGTAGGTGCGTTTGATAAGCCAAATGGAATCCAGTTGTACTCATACAAACCCAGTGGGCCAAGATTGAAGGCGGTAATTGGTTTGTCCTTCTCTTTGACTTCGATCTGATGGTAACCATTTTTATTATCTAACACACTATATTACTTAATAATACCCTCCAAGCCCTTCATGGATGTCGTCTATTCGTTGTAGTGCAAATGTGTCCTTGACTGTTCTTTTAGTTAGTTGCCTATAATCCACGCAGAGGCGAAGACTCTTGTCCTTTTTTGACCAGCACGATGTTCGATGCCCACAGACTATAGCTCTTGCGGATGATCCCGGTGTCCAACAGCTGTTTGATGTGCTGACGCACTTCTGTATACATTGCTGATGAAATTTTGTGATGTTTCTGTTTGAATGGAGCATTGTTGTCAAGGTTGATCTAATGCTTCATGAGTAAATCCTACGTCCATATCATTTTTGGAGAAAATGTCTTCCCAGTCTTTACTGAGGGACTCGATTTCCAGCTTTTCCAAAGGTGATAACATGGAATTCTCCAAGATGATATTAACTGGTGGGGATGCTTCATCTACTACCTGTGTACTGTGTGTATTACCTGGCGTAACATCTGTTACAGGATCGCAGTCTTGGATATCACATATTATCGAACCTGGCTCGATAGTTTCTGCCTAGACTGTTTTTTCATACAACGGAATACCAGGTACCAAGATTCCGGTAGGTTTGCCATTTGTTGCCATCTTTCTTCGTACTTGGCTTTTGTCTTCTCCATCAGCTCTCCATCAGAGTATGTTGTTCCCAGGATGACTGGGACTTTTTCGGAATGTTTGTTTGTTTGTTTGATCTTTATTTCAGATACCATGGTCCATAGACACCTACAATAAATATGAGTTGAATATCTGGTGTCTGGAATGACTAGTATGATCAGGAAATCGAATCCTGAAGTATCAGAGTTGATACATCCACTTCAATGTATCCCAGATATGGCAGTTTATGGCCTCCTGCGTCCTCTATGTCGAGTACAAATCCTCTGATTGGCTTGATGGGTTGGCTACTGAACCACTCATCATACTCCCTGTGGCATATAGTTGACACATTTGATCCAGTGTCTAACTGTGCACGAAATGAATGTCCATCTAGTAGAACATCACTTTCATTGGCATGTCCAACGATACTATTGACTCTGTCGTACGATGAGTCTGCTGCACTGGAATGACAGATTCCTAGTATCTAGGTCTGTTCAGATGGTTGGGGATGCGAGCACCACATCCCCTGGCAATATGTCCTGGCTGTCGACTGCGGTAGCAAATGATTTCATTGTGATCCTCCTGCTGTCTGGATTCTCTGTACTCCTCCTCAAATGACTTGCTGAAGACAATGACGTCATCCAGGTAAATATGGCAAACTTCCTGGTCGTTGATGTGTAGATCCCCAGTGAATCTCTCATTAAGCGCTGGTAGGTTGTAGGTGCGTTTGATAAGCCAAATGGAAACCAGTTGTACTCATACAAACCCAGTGGGCCAAGATTGAAGGCGGTAATTGGTTTGTCCTTCTCTTTGACTTCGATCTGATGGTAACCATTTTTATTATCTAACACACTATATTACTTAATAATACCCTCCAAGCCCTTCATGGATGTCGTCTATTCGTTGTAGTGCAAATGTGTCCTTGACTGTTCTTTTAGTTAGTTGCCTATAATCCACGCAGAGGCGAAGACTCTTGTCCTTTTTTGACCAGCACGATGTTCGATGCCCACAGACTATAGCTCTTGCGGATGATCCCGGTGTCCAACAGCTGTTTGATGTGCTGACGCACTTCTGTATACATTGCTGATGAAATTTTGTGATGTTTCTGTTTGAATGGAGCATTGTTGTCAAGGTTGATCTAATGCTTCATGAGTAAATCCTACGTCCATATCATTTTTGGAGAAAATGTCTTCCCAGTCTTTACTGAGGGACTCGATTTCCAGCTTTTCCAAAGGTGATAACATGGAATTCTCCAAGATGATATTAACTGGTGGGGATGCTTCATCTACTACCTGTGTACTGTGTGTATTACCTGGCGTAACATCTGTTACAGGATCGCAGTCTTGGATATCACATATTATCGAACCTGGCTCGATAGTTTCTGCCTAGACTGTTTTTTCATACAACGGAATACCAGGTACCAAGATTCCGGTAGGTTTGCCATTTGTTGCCATCTTTCTTCGTACTTGGCTTTTGTCTTCTCCATCAGCTCTCCATCAGAGTATGTTGTTCCCAGGATGACTGGGACTTTTTCGGAATGTTTGTTTGTTTGTTTGATCTTTATTTCAGATACCATGGTCCATAGACACCTACAATAAATATGAGTTGAATATCTGGTGTCTGGAATGACTAGTATGATCAGGAAATCGAATCCTGAAGTATCAGAGTTGATACATCCACTTCAATGTATCCCAGATATGGCAGTTTATGGCCTCCTGCGTCCTCTATGTCGAGTACAAATCCTCTGATTGGCTTGATGGGTTGGCTACTGAACCACTCATCATACTCCCTGTGGCATATAGTTGACACATTTGATCCAGTGTCTAACTGTGCACGAAATGAATGTCCATCTAGTAGAACATCACTTTCATTGGCATGTCCAACGATACTATTGACTCTGTCGTACGATGAGTCTGCTGCACTGGAATGACAGATTCCTAGTATCTAGGTCTGTTCAGATGGTTGGGGATGCGAGCACCACATCCCCTGGCAATATGTCCTGGCTGTCGACTGCGGTAGCAAATGATTTCATTGTGATCCTCCTGCTGTCTGGATTCTCTGTACTGTTGCTGCGGTTGATCCGGATCCCATTGTTGATTCCATTGCTGATTTCCCCAGTTGTTCGATCTATTCTGGTTCTGTCCTTGACAGTTGCTATGGTGATACCCACGACCACGCCCACGGTTACCTCAATTACTTGGTCTGTACTGATCTCGCTGCCCTCTAGATTCTGTTGACTTTGCGGTTCCCTGGACTTCCCTGGAGTTTCAGATTTTCTTGAAACTCCTCAAACTTGCTGCTGAGTTGGCAAACTTTTGCTGTCAACTCTTCAAGCTCTGGTGATTTTTCAGCAGTGGCCATGTGCACGTGTCCTTTCTAGGTTTCCAAACCTATGTTCCGATAACCTATTGGCATGGCGTTGCATCCGTCCTCGTCGTTCGTTGTCGTTGTCGTCGTCCACATTTTAATTTTTTTTGTTTACGGGCGAATTTTTCTGAAACTTTGCACAAAAATGCCTAAAAATATTTCAGGAAGGAGGTATTTTTTAATTGGCGGCCAATTGTGACGAGAAATGGCCAATTTTGGACTTTGATGGCCGTTTTCTCGAAATCTGTTCAGTAACTTTCTTTCTTATTGATGCAAAACACTCCTCATATATACCTCTGTGGTGTGTATAAGTTTCGTTCCCTTGAATTGCTCGAAGTGGCCCATTTTGGGCCCAAACTCGGCCCAAATGGGACTTTCCCATCTAAAATTCTCCGATGTTTTATAATTTATAATTATGCCTAATATCTCACTTAATATTGAGATTAGAGACTAGGAATCAATTGTGGACATATATAAAATGATATATGCTGAATATTCCAATGACCTTGAATTTGATCTCAGACCTCAATTTCAAGATAAGAGCACAAAATGGCTTATATCTCGCTTATTATCGACTTTACAGCTTAGGAATCATTGTGGACATATAGGAAATGATATATGCCGAATATTCTGATGACCTTGAATTTGACCTTTGACCTCATTTTCAAGGTCACAGGACAAAATGGCTAATATTTTGCTTCTTTTGACTTTACAACTTTTCAATTATGAACATATAGGAACATATAGGAAATGATATATGCAGACTATTGTCATGACCTTGAATTTGACCTTGACCTCATTTTCAATGTAACAGGACAAAATGGCTAATATCTCACTTATTATCGATTTTACAGCTTAGGACTCAATTGTGGACATATAAGAAATGATATATGCTGAATATTCTCGTGACCTTGAATTTGACCTCTGACCTCATTTCCAAGGTCAAGAGCACAAAATGAGTAATATCTCTTACCCTTTGTGAGGGCAGGTTGCTGGTTCGAGCCGTGGCGCTGGCGTCGTTGTGTTGACTGTCTAACACCCTTGGGCAAGGTGTGTATCACAATGTGTCTCGGTTCACTCAGTCGTACAGATGAGTACCCGATTGGCAGTGTTTGCTAATGTATGTGTGACCTAGTCACCTTGCGCCAATGGCAGCCTTGCAGGTGATTGTCTATGGACGGTGGTCGAAAAGTGGTTACAGGCCATAAAATCGGGGGTAATAATTGTGAAGTGCTTTGAGAATGTTGGAAAACGTTAGACAGCGCTATATAAAAACCTATAATTATTATATCTCGCTTATTATCGACTTTACAGCTTAGGAATCAATTGTGAACATATAGGAAATTATATATTCTTAATATTGTCAAGACCCTGAATTTGACCTAATCTTCAAGGTCACTGAAAAAAATTGCTGATATCTCGCTTATTATCGACTTTACAGCTTAGGAATCAATTAGGAACAGATAGGAAATTATATATACAGATAGTTCTCATGACCTTGAACTTGACCTGAATTTCAAGGACACAGGACAAAATGACTTATACTTCCTTTATTATCGATTTTACAGCTTAGGAATCAATTGTGAAAATATAGAAAATGATATATGCTGAATATTGTCGTGACCTTGAATTTGACCTTTGTTCTCATTTTCAAGGTCAAAGGGCGAAATGGCTAATATTTTGCTACTCTATTGACTTTATAGCTTGGGAAACAATTGTGGACATATAGAATATACACTGAATATTTTGATGACTTTGAATTTGACCTTATTTTCAAGGTCAGAGCACAACATGACTAATATCTCATTTATTATCAACTTTACAGCTTAGGAATCCACAGTGAACATATAGGAAATGATATATGCTGAAAATTTTGATGACCTTGAGTTCGACCTTTTACCTCATTTTCAAGGTCAGAAAGCAAAATGGCTAATACCTCGCTTATTAACGACTTTACAGCTTAGGAATCAACTGCGAACAGGAAATGATATATGTTGAATATTCTTATAACCTTAAACTTGATTTTTGACCTCATTTTCAAGGTCAGATCACAAATGGCTAATATCTCACTTATTATCAACGTTACAGCTTAGAAATCAATTGTAGTCAAACTCCAAATGATATATGCGGAATATTCTCGTGACCTCGACTTGACCAGTGACCTTATTTTCAAGTTTCCTTTGACCTGATTTTCAAGGTGACAGGACAAAATGGCTAATATCTGGCTTATTGACTTCATAGTGTGGGAATCAATGATGGACATATAGGAAATGTTATACGCCAAATATTCTGATGACCTTGAATTTGACCTTTGCCTTCATTTTCCAGACCACATGACAAAATTGCTAATATCTCTCTGATTATTGAATTTACAGCTTAGCAATCAATTGTGGACATGATATATGCTTAATATTATATATGCTGAATATTCTCTTGACCTTGAATTTAACCAGTGACCTAGCTAACATCTAAAATATTAAACATACATTGTCCGGTAACCTATCTTTGGCCCTGGGCCTAAATTTTTGATTCCATGGACAATTCACTCTCGATTTTCTGGATTTCAGTGAGAAGTTTGTCGAAATCGCTGATTGTGTCAACTTTGTGCCTTGCTGCTTCTTTCGGGTGTGGTAGTATTCCGCTCCAGAACTTCGGCCGGAGCATATAAGCATAATGATCTATCGAGCAAATCCTCCAGACGGCAACCCCAAGCTGATTCTTTCTCATTAGGCAGTTGTTTGGCACTATAGAACTGGGTCTGCTCAGTAGATGCTCTTGATCTTCGACAAGTCCATAGATGCCATCCAGTTTGACGAAGACGCCTCTCATTCCTGCGCTGAGTCCGAGCCTTCGTACAGCATCAGCGGCATCTCCACGATATTCCTGTTACATATATTAGGAACACATTACATGATTTTATATTGCTAAAAAAAAAACATTCAACATTATGTGAAGTTGGGAAACAAAATGGCATAAAATGAATATCTCATGATATTCTGAGCCTTATTAATCACATAAAAGTGCTAAAAACTCATTTTTATATAAAAACAAAACCAAATCCAAAAGCATAACAGAAAGCCTGACCAGACATAACAAATCACACGAAACATGTTTTAAAACACAACGAAAGAATTACTGCGATTGTTTTGTTAATTACTGCATAAATTTTTTGACAAAATTCGACAGTGTGATTTTTTAAGAGAACTCTGCTGATGAATACAAGCAACTTTTCATGCTTCACCAACCTACGGGTGCTGATGACATGAATTGCGTGCCATACAACAGATCTCAGCCACGGACATTATTGATGCTACACATTTTTTTCGGTGCATTTTGTTCCGAGTCGGCAGGATAAAAAAATAAAAACATGAACTGCTGAATTTATTTCTTAGTGGCCAATTTTGACTAGAGTCTGCGGGTTTGTGAAACAATAGAATAAAAAAAACAATGGCCTAATCTATGTGAGCACATGTACCGTAGACTCAAGTGGAATTCATTTAATGTATTCAAAAACAGGTTATCTGCACTGGCTGATCAGAACCACTTATAAGCATTCGAAATGAATAGGGCTCTTAATTGAATAATATGTAGAGCCCTGGCATGGGCAAAGTTTATTCTCCATATACAATGCTATTACAGGTTACTATTGGTTGCGTTTAAAGGCCACGGTCTGACTGGGTCTTTGCTGGGAACTCGAGGTCAACTACTTTCGAAGCACATGAAAATCGATCGTCACGGTATTTATCGCGGAATAAGATTTGTAGGACAACACCGTGGTTAAACCAATGATATTTCGTTCAATGTATCTATATATGTAGTCTATGCAAATAGCTCGGTATAATCCTATTGACGACAATAACTAGGCCTATTATATGTTCAGCGCAAGTTGGCTCCACGTGTACCTTTTAGTTCTTTTAGTCATGAAATATGTGTGCCAGCTTAATCAGTCACACCAATCTTAAGACGGCCATCGATATTTAAAGATATACATATAATTACTTTTTACACGATACACATTACCGCATTACTTGTGTACTGCCCAATTGACATTTGCAATGGACATGAATACATTTAGATTGATATAACCAGCTACACAGCAGCTATAGGCCTACACCTAGTCAATCAAATCATTTGACCACTCAATGATGCCATCTGCCATGAAGCTGGCCAGCACTGCACCGTTTACTCTCAGTGATGTCGATCTGTCGATGACGAAAAGTTGGACGTGCTCACCCCGCGCGGCACCTGACCAAGAATGTTGACCTACATGTGCGTACATATAAAAGCAGGCCAGCAGCCTCGCCGTATATAGAGCTTCACTCCAGTCCAGTCAGCAAACGATCGAACGGGCGCCAGTTAGTGAGGTAGTACAGCAGGTTTGTAACAAGTTATTTGTTGTCAGGATTAGAGAAGAATCTCGTACAAGCCCCACACACAACAGCCGGCTTCAGTTGGAATGGAAAAAAGGCGACCCCTTCTCTATGGAAGCTGTACAACAGAGATAGTCCTGGAGCCGTGTTCGTATTTCAGAGACCAACAACGAAAAAATGTCCACCGGAGAGGAACACTCTTTTCTGTAACGACCAAAAGTATCTCCTAGACGACTACTGCCTGGAAACCAAGGAGACCGACCTAGAACTCGAGTATAGAAGCGTCCGTGGTTTCCACATTCTCGCCCTCTTCCAGAACAAGGTGACGGTCTGTAGCAGTAAGTACAAGTACCCGCCCGAGGCAATTCTTCAACATTGGGCCGACAAGCTACATGACGGAGAACCTGTCCACATCCAGGAGACTGGCCTACAGGACGACGACGTCCCCCATTTCGTCTACTTCCCAATCGAGAAGCTCCCCAAGTATGCACACGCAGTGGATCCGGATGTACTGTATGAGTTCAACTCCAAGCGGTTCATCGGCACGATCGACTGCCAGCAGGCGGCCATCTTGGAGCGACCCCAGTACCCATGTGTGCTCAAGGTTTGTCGTTCCGACATGGGTCAAGGAACGTGGATCATTCACAGCAAGGCTGAGTACCAGAAGCGCATGGCCACTATCGCCCGGATGATGCCCCACGCTGACGTCGTGCTGACCGAGTTTGTTCACAATGTGGTACATAACTACGCAACCCACGTGTACGTCAACAAGGAGGGTGACGCCACGTGGATTGGCGCTGCAGAGCAGAAGATGACGCAGCAGGGTATCTGGGATGGCGTGGTCTATTACCATGACGACCAGTCCAAAATTCGCGAGGCGGTGATGCCGACTCTGAAGCCGGTCGTCCAGGCACTGCACAACAAGGGCTACTTCGGCTACCTGAGTGTGGACGTCCTCATAGACGACAAGGGCAACAACTACATTATCGACTTGAACCCACGCTGGGGCGGCTGTACAATGGCCATCGTGGCCACACACATGCTTGCTGTCAGGGGCTACAAGGTGGCGATCATAGCGCTCAAGGTGCGACTGCAGGGTCCGCTCCCCAAGCTGCTGGAGGCCGTCGACCAGGTCAAGGGTGGTCAGGTGTTGGTCACGACTGCCTGTGGGTCCCAGACCTTGCTCTGCGAGCTGATGGTGTTCGCTTCGACACATGAGGGTTGCCAGCACATATTGAAGGAGCTTCAGGTCCGCTGCGGGTAGAGAGAAGACAGCAGGGTCCGCCTGGGAATGCAAAGAACAGCCTGTACATTAGAACCATTGAATTTTTCTTCAATCATGTGCTTATGATTTGCCCTTTTATTCTAGGTGCAGGTATTACAGGAAGCTGACATACATGAACCTAACTTAGCTGTGTATTGTTAAGCTGTATATAATATGACCAACAATGTATTTTTACTGCAAAAGTATTACGCCTAAAATTAATGTATTAATGCAAAATTAACTACACCATACAAATGTATAGGTTTCAGGATTTTTTTTAGGTTTTTCAGGTTACATGCATACTCTCAACAATATTAATGTACCACAAAATACGGATGTAACATGATATCAAATCCAAAATATTGTTTACTATTAAGTATATTTCATTTTATACGTAGTTCTTACCTCAAAATAATTTCAATGTAGATTTCGCCCACTACGGCCACGTTTCTAACATACTTTCTCTGTTTCAGTTATATCCTCCGTCACTTCTAAATTTAAGGACAATAATGCTCGTAGGATAAAAGTACTAAGGCCATCTTGGAGACGGAAGATAGAACAGACAAGCCGTCGGACTAGGCGAGAAAATCGAGAAAGTGGATACTTGTGAATCGCCTGATGTTTGAAAAAAAAAACATTTAACCAAGACTTTTCTTATTACCTGTACTCAGTGTTTGCTATGTTTAATTATTTAAAAAAAACAAATCATTACATCAATTGTTATTGGTTAAGATATAAATTAGTATTTGCCCTATCGAACTATACGTGATATACTTGCACTCAATAAGGATAGCTATTATTACACTAGCACTTTAATCATTCCTGTGGTGAATATGGTTGAATAATTTACTCCACTGTGTTACCTAAATGATTAAGATATTTTTCTATGTATCTTTGATATAATTAGTAGATAAAAGGTTAATATCATTTCTGTGTTTGATTTATTCTCTTTACATGTATAGCCTGGATTGATCGCGAATTCTCGAAAACATCCATCAACAGATCACCATTTCGAATTACTGTATGTGTACTGTGTAGTAGCCATCATATTGACTGGAATTGGCAAATTAGCCCAGGCTATTTCATTTTGGTAACGAGACAATCAGAGATTGCAGACCCTCGCCCTTCAGATTTAGTCACTAAAATTAGGCGATAATTGAGAGTTTTGGTCTTAAGACCATCGGTTGTACGCCATACGATTTGGGAATTGGCCAAAGAAAAATACAAAAATAGGTTGAAGATTTAATATTGATTAGAACCGGAGTTATAGCCAATTATGTGATTTTCTTTTTTCCGTTGCCATGGCAACCGTTTTCTGAGCCACTACCATAGCACTCCAGCCCTATGAATTTCAAATCGATCGGACCGTTTGCCTTTGAGTTATGAGCGCAGACATTTGCACTGAAACGTCGCTAGCCAAAAATAACCGAAATCGTGACCCCCAATTTTTCGACATCGGGCGATAATAGAGAGTTTTCGTCGTACGACCATCGGTCGTGCACCAAACGATCGGCAGTTGGCCAAAGAAAAATACAAAAATAGTTGGAAAAATTAATATCAAGTAAAACCGGAGTTAGAGCCAATGATGTGATTTTCTTTTTTTCCGTTGCCATGGCAACCATTTCCATTCGATTTTGGTAAAATTCTGAAGAGACTGAGCCACCACCATAGCACTCTTGCCCTATAAGTTTCAAATCGATTGGACGGTTTGCCTTTGAGTTATGAGCGCGGACATTTGCACTGAAACGTCGCTGGCCAAAAAAATTCGGAACCGTGACCCCCAATTTTTCGACATCGGGCGATAATAGAGAGTTTTGGTCATACGACCACGGGCCATATATCAGATGATCAGGAATTGACCATAGAAAAATACAAAATTAGTTAGAAAAAATTATCTTGATTAGAACCGAAGTTATGGTCAATTATTTATTTTTACATTTTCCGTTGCCATGGCAACAGTTTTTGTCCGATTTTGACCAGATTCGAGGAGGACCGAGCCACTGAGATACCGCTTCATCCCTATCAGTTTCATGTTGATCGGACCATTCTCCTTTGAGATATGCGCGCGGACTTATAGGGCTAGAGTGCTATGGTAATGGCTCAGTCCCTTTCAAATTTTGCCAAAATCGGGTGAAAACGGTTGCCATGGCAACTGAAAAAATTAAATCACATAATTGACTATAACTCCGGTTCTAATCAATATTAAATGTTCAACCTATTTTTGTATTTTTCTTTGGCCAATTCCCAATCGTATGGCGTACAACCGATGGTCTTAAGACCAAAACTCTCAATTATCGCCTAATTTTAGTGACTAAGTCTGAAGGGCGAGGGTCTGCAATCTCTGATTGTCTCGTTGAAACTGTGATTCTCGGCAGCTCAGATATATATGTAGGTCTCCATGTGGCACACATTGACAACTTTTATGTTGTGCTTGGATGGAATGTCCCATTTGGACTTAGCGCCCCGAGGGTTCAGCTACTGTAAGGGCAATCGACGTGAATGATCAGGTTGGGTGTTCAGGGGGAGATAGAGGTACACAAAACACTACACAAAACAGGACACAACTGGAGATAAGTGCATTCACTTCCTAATAAACGCATCCATCCATAAATCGTATTACTCTACGATTACAACTTCAGCAACAACCCAGCCAGATCACGGACCGAGTCGTTCATATGGTCAAGGTCACCCCGGCACGGGCGACAGTTGTACAGCTATATGTAGTTTGTTTGGGGCCAGGATAGGACCTAGTGCACCAAACCGTCGTAAAACAAGCGTCGGTTGAGTGTCGGTGGAACCTACGTCCGTCGTGGAAACGTCCGTCGTGAAGTCACCGCCCGTGTGGTGTGTACCAAAAAGTCGCAAATTGGTCGTTGGTCCGACGCGTCGGCGTGCCTACCGACGGATCCGTGCATACTTATTCGAGTTTTGGTTATCAAGATTATCAGTTTTAACAGTCAAAATGCATAGTATATGGATGGCTGGTGTAGGAAATATACGCCCAGTATGATTCTGGAAAGGTATAATGTGGACATTAAATTATACAAACAATTAATCTAACAACTCCTGTTGCACTGTAGCTGCAAGCATAAACTATTGTACAACTATTGTGTACACTGAGTTTGTGCATCAATATATCGAAGTATTTGGAAAAATATATAAAACAAATGATACAGTATATGAAACAAATGATACAGTTTCATAATTTGAGTTTTCTCCGCTCTCAATGCAACCATCCTAACAGCGCATGTGTTAGCATAATTATACTGATACTCTGCAATCATTAAAATTTTGATAACAGCTCGTTCCCAACGCTATCAGAGTGTTATGTGAATATATCACACAGATAAGAAATATTTTACTCCACTTACATTGTATGGTACACGATTTCAAAAGTTGTACGACCCATCTACGACTGCTCAGTAGGAGTCGCAGATTTTACGTCCAGTGGACGTTAGTTTTCAACTACCGACAGCTCGGTGCAAACCAACTTTCTGACCGACGCAGAATCCACGACAGACGTTGGTGTTTTTACGACGGACGTTGTCACCGACGCTTCACCGACGGTTTGGTGCACTAGGCCCCTGGATAGTAAAATCTCTCATGTTTAGTGGTACACGTATAGGCTGCAACAGTGCAACTGGTATAACAAATAACCCTTTAAATTGATGTCGACAAACAAACACTAAATAATCATTTGTCTCTCGAGATTGAGCAGACAGAGACTCGACTGACTATCAAAAATTGCCCTTTCGATATTACCGGAATGATCAAAAGAATCACGAACATGTTGTATAACAAACATTGAGTATATGTCACATTAACACTATTTTACTCAATGATCATCAATACCGATATGTAAAGTGTTGAAAATTTCAGTATCACAAAAAGTCTATGGTGGCACGCGCACCCTCATGGCTCGTATTTGCGACCCCTGGAGCAACTGCTTCTGTGTTAGCAGCCAATTCTGTAGATTCGGGCATGCTCGGCACAGTTCCATTGGGAATATCGTCAACTGTCCGAGCTGGCATGGTGTTACTAAGGTGTGATCGGGTTCTTCATTGGTCACAGCAGTGGGTGTTATTTGATTGACGTGATGAAGCCAGATGATCTGATTTGCGACTTTGACCTTGTAGGACACTGGGCCACATTGTGGCTGGCTCCCACTTCTGATTGTTGTGAGCAATCACTTGGTCCCCCTCGTGGAACTCCATGTGACGAGACTCCCGTGAATGCCCAGGGGCGGATATATTTGATTTTGGGGGGCAAACCCATGAACGATATAGCGGTGAATCAAGCGAGCCCCTGTCGGGGGGGGGGGGGTCTGGGGCCCGCTCAAGGGCCCCAGACGCTGAAGGTTTATGCATCCTCAATGGTGTGTTCTCGGGCTCTCCTTGGTCCTTGGAGACGCTAAAGGTTTATGCATTCCCAATGGTGTGTTCTCGGGCTCTCATTGGTTCAATTTATGAATGCCTGGTCTGGTGCAGATCCATGGTTCTGAAGAAGGGCCAAGATGTGAAATGTCGCGAAGCGACGTGTTGAAGGCCGATGGTTTGGGGCCCGCTCAAGAGCCCCAGATCTATGCTAAAGGATTATGCATGCCCCAGTGGTGTGTTTTAGAGGTTTCCTTCGGTCCATTTCCCATTTCCCTGAAGAGTTTCTGCATGGCTAATTCGGAGCAGATCTAAGATTTTGAGTGAAGGCCCAGTTGTGAAATGTTACTAAGCCAGCCCCTGTCGGCCGGGGGTCTGGGGCCCGAACAAGACCCTAGACGCTGAAGGTTTATGCATACCAAATAGTGTGTTCTATGGCTCTCCTCGGTCCAATTCCCATGGCCTTGGAGAGTATATGAATACCTGATCTCGGGTGGATCCAGGGTTACATCTTCGGGCGATGGCCTCCTTTTATGCCTAGGTCACATTTGCACCGGTCGCCGGCCGATGCGAATACATCGGTGGTTCTCACCGATGTTCTGGCCGCCGGTAAATTTTTTCAGGTATCTTCTACATATCTCTCAACTGGTCATAAAAGCACCGGGCATTGGCAGGTCACCGGTGGACACCTATCCGGACATCGTACACTGACTGGCTGGCATACGTTAGAATGGGGGTAGAATGTGTACCTTGATGCCTACGGGAGACCAACCAATCACCTAGCAGGCATCGGCCGGTGACCGTCTGACGTCCGGACGGTTCTTCCCTGGCGGGCAAAACATCAGCCGATTGCCGGACGGGTGCCGGACAGTATGCCTCCGATATAGAAAGGCAGTCGGTGGTTGCCCGCCAGATACACATTAGATGGCACGTAGAGTGTCCAGGCAAAATTACGCTACTTTTGAAAGTGTGTAACCTTGTAGATATTCCAATAAAGATTTGGTATTTTTTAATATCCACATTTGGTTTATACCACTTCTAGAATAGATGGTTTCACAGTACTTTTGGAGACCCTGTTTAATTTTAGACAATATAACAGTTAATACAAGTTATTATCAAATCCCTTAGACAAAAAATAATAGACAATTAATTGATAGACAAATTAATAGACAAAAAAATAATTAATAGACAAAAAAAATAATTAATAAAAATTATTAGACAAATCGCTGTGCTCGTTTATGTAGGCCTACAGTTTTATCCATTGCATAATGGGTATCGACCGGCCAACCAATCACGCCCTACCGGAGACCCCACGGTCCCCTACTGATAACTGCTAGGTGACCGTCTCGTATATACAAATCGGCCGAATATCGGAAAAACACCCACCGCACATCCATCGGCGCATGACAGGATACCCTGCGGTGATCGTCTGGTGAGCTACTCGTATCAATCGGCCAATAAATTTGGTCGATCCCCTCGGCGCCCGGTGGGCACATGGAGGAGCTGTGATCGGTCGCCGGCAGGTGTGATAACGATTTACAGGCGATGTCATTTTTTCCACCGGTCGCCGCAAGAAAATAACTCTGCGTTATTTTCTTCCGATGCCTCCACCGACGTGTCTACGATGTCCGATTGCTGTCCGATAGTCACGGATGACCCTCCGGCGCTCAGTGGGTGACCGGCCGAAATGGTCAAATTTCAGCCTTTTCACGAATCGTAACCACATCCGAGGAAGCATCGGTGCAAATGTGACTTAGGCATTAATACTTATTGTACTGACGAAACTTCATGGAGTACTGGTGACCTCCGAGGCCCACTGATGTATCCTTGCAGCGGACATTGGTGGAACTCCCTTGTTTGGTGAGAATTTGTGTGTCACAGGGCGGTCGTGTATGACCAGAACGGATAATCTCCCATATATGTTCTCATAACATGTCACAGTTCCCAGGAATGACTATAACTGAGAAATGTCATGTTTGATTGCTGCATTCAAAACAGCGTTCAATTTGCTAGGTATTGTGTCAATTCCATGCTGATCAAAGCTCAACTCAAAACCTCGAATGATATTTGGTCATAACTTTGTTCAGGGTCGTCCAATCAATTGACCTTACGACGGTCAGGGTTGAGCACTTTTTCTGTGAAGCATAAACCTCCAACAAATATTGCCAAACAATAGTAATCCCGTCCGTCAAACAACTAAATCCATAAGTGGTGTCGTAATGTCAACTTGACATTGAAAACTGAAAAACTTAATTTTTTTTCATATTCGTACATGACATGGTTTGACAACCACAGCCTGCTAACACATAAGCTAGACCACTACGGTGTTAGGGGGAAAACACATGCTTGGATCAAGGCATTCCTGAGCAGAAGGACTCGACAAGTAGTTGTCGAGGGAGAATCATCAGCGCCGATCGATGTTGAGTCTGGGGTCCCTCAAGGATCGGTCCTCGGGCCGAGTCTTCCTGTTCTACATCAACGAAATGCCGAAAAACACCATCAGGCTCTTTGCTGAGACACTATCGCCTACCTGACCATACATCCGATGATGACACAGCAACCCTGCAAAATGATCTCAAGAAACTAGCTGCCTGGGAGTCCACCTGGCTCATGGAGTTCCACCCAAAAAAAACCATGTCCTCACGATCACAAAGAAAAGGAAGCCAATCAAGTACACGTACACCCTGCATGGCCACACGTTGGAGCACGCCACATCAGCCACGTACCTGGAATGCACTATAACATCTGACCTCAAATGGAGCAAACACGTCAGGAACATCGATCTGCTTCAGAGCATATAGTACCATTGGCTTCCTGAAGAGGAACCTCAACATAGGCAACCAAAGTAAAGGCATACTAGTCGCTAGTCAGGCCAACAATCGAGCATGCCAGTCCGGTATGGGACCCACACCAAGCAAACGACAAGCACAGACTCGATATGGTGCAGCGGAGAGCAGCAGGCTACGTCTCCACTTCAGGTACCACAACACCTCATCCGTTGGCCCGCCTGGTGATGTTCTACAAAATCCAGAATGGCCTTGTCAGAACGACACAGGTCTACCAAACAACAATTCCCAGACAAACCAGAAACACAAACGAACTAGCGGTCCATGTCCTAGCCTGTAGAACTCAGAGCCGGAATGAGTCCTAGGCTACTAGACCTACCCCCGGACCATCAGAGACTGGAACAGTCTGCCGCAGCACACAGCGCCTGCTCCGAGCCTTGACGCATGAAAGGCTCGTCTCCTGAAGCAGCTGCTCCTGATAGTAGTAGGCCCCTGATTTTAATCGGCACCCAGTTTTTAAACCCTCTGCATAATTACCGAGCATCGACATGCGCACACACCATGTGGCAGAGAAGTCGACCAGTTGACAAAGGTCATTTATTGGAAGAAGAAGAAGAAGAAGAAGAAGACATTCATCGGTGGACTTTTAGCCACATGATCACGCTGTATGCACCATAGAGCTCAGCTCGGTGAGAAAAACGTCCATATTTAAAATGACAAGACACGCATATCCACGGAAGCCGAATTCTGCTTGTCCATCGTGTTCTCACGGCGCCACCAACGGTCAAAGTTGGAACTAAGAACAAAATCGTAGGCTCATCCGCCAAATTTTATGATTCTGTTCGGAATTCCTCTGTTGTTATGAATGCGATCACCTTGTTTTCAGCAGATATGGTTGGGGGGTATGTTTGTGCGACAATTTCATCCGTGCGCGAAACGGTATGAACCTTTTTCAAAAGGATATTTGTTTTTGCGTGTGGGCGATAATAGACTGATACTGATAGAGTGGGTTTCGAAATATACTGACTGCACGGTGCACTACACTGCTACGAGCCATCCGTCCTAAATTCACCGCATCGCAAAATTCGCCAACTCAATATTATCAGAGCTTAGAAACTTGTTTTATGGAAAACAAACTGCTGCTACAAAGATTGAATATCAGAGTCTCGATGATAGAATTGGTTGGTTTCATTTTAGGCTGATTTTAGGGCCCGGACGAGTCGGAAATTTCCGACCCGGGTTAACTCTGGCAAGCGTATTCCATTCTCCCAAAGGCAGGGAATACGCTATGGCGTATTCGCCGTCCGATTACAGGCCAAATTTTGGCCCGGTACGCAGGCTGCGTACTTCGCCATTATTCACAAATAAACGACATTTATTCCGGATATAGCTCTATAATTCACCAGAGGGAATGGTTTGCGATCATTTTCTGGTGCAAAAACGAAGCTACTGTGTACTTATCGTAAATAACAAGCAAAATATCCCGAGCTCTCAAATCTGCCAACTTCCTGATGATATTGCCGCCATTTTGCCATGGCACTCACGCGAGATTCGCAGAGAATCATGGGTGAGAAGTGGGCGTGTCTGAAACTGTGTTGAAACGGACACCTACGTGACATTATGATGACAAAGTTTTCAAGGGAATATAGATCAAATTATTATATTATTTGATGAAAAAAAGCAACATATGAATTGCTTTCATTGGATAATCTGATAGAAAAATAAAGATCAATTCACATCGTCTCCCAAGTTGACGAGATGATCTACTGCGCATGCGCACTGCAGCATCCGCTATCTTGAAAGGTTGGAAAATAAACAAAATGAACGCGCTAAAATACAGTGCTTTATTTTCACATTTACACCCTCTGAATCGATGACTTGTCACTCTTTTGATGTCATAAAGGTCAGTTAAAACCAATCTGCATCATATTTCACGCGTGACAATTCTTTACACGCACTTGAATCGAAGTGTCAAAATCGTCTGATGTCAGTGATGAGTTCCGTCTTCAGAGAAAAAACCTACATGGCTGAACCTACTATTAATACATCGATCGAAAATGCTAGTTCAGCCGTGGAGCAGGGTTAGACCCGGGTACCCTTGTGGTGACCCGACCCGCCCCGGGTAACCCGTCCGAATATAGATCAAATTTGAACGGGAATCACTGGAGCAATTTACAACAAGTAAACGCCAGTCATCAATCATTGACACATATTATTTGTTTCATCGGTGTTTATTTTCAAGTTTGAAAGAGATCGCATGACCTCATAAAACTACTTCCAATTTTTTCCCGATTATTTTCTTGTCATTCTTGTGATTTTACTAGTGTTTATCGCACATTTTCAAGACAAAAACAATATTTTTATTCGTTCTCGGGAACGGATAATGAAATTCCGACCCGGGTAATCATATGACCCGCCCCGAAATTGGGTACCCGTCGACTCTTCCGGGCCCTATTTCATTTGCATTACAAGGTCTGAAAACTCTGTTGGCGAATTTGGGAATGCGGCGAATTTAGGACAGATGACTCGTACAGTGTCAGCCATGTATGCCTCCAGGCGCGTCGCTCAGGCCATAGATACTCTCTAATCTCTATGCTCAAACTGTCATGCCAATTGGCCTAATGGCCAATGGCGTCAGGGTACCTAATCATCGACCATGTCCTTAATACTCGACCCTTGCAAAGACTGCCAAACAGCTATGCAAAACCGACATCTAACAAAAACCACATTGAAAGTACTCTAACAAATATTTCAGAACATTTTACATTTTGGCTTATTCAAGTTTGCCCAGCCATTTGCAGGGGTCTAGGATAGCACTATTCACGGGCAGGGCCCTATTCAACCACAGGCTAAAATGTTTCAATCTAAGATTTGGTGCAAAAAGTCCCAAGGGGGATATTTCCTGGATTATGACATCACACACATCATCAGCTGATTACATGATGCTCCCTGATTGGCTAATTCGAGTGGAATATTTGTCATGTTTGTAGCATGACAATACTGCACCATGATGAAAATGTAAACAAACAGCTGTCAAGTAACAAAGTATAGAATTAACTTAAACTTGAGGGACATAAATCGTTGGAAACAACTGAGAGGGTTAGATAACGATACACTGTGTATTTCATGCATTCAAAACATGTTTCGTTCTGAAATAAGTTCACAAATCCTGACCCACTGTGACAGGGAGTCAGGCGAAAGTCATTTTCGCCTCAGGAAGGGACTAGCACTTAACTCTGTTGTTGGGCTGAACTAGGTCTAGGATTAGGGAGAGGGTCGATGATTAGGTACTGCAGTGCAGAGACTGCCAAACAGCTGTGCAGAACAGACATCTGACAAAAACCACATTGAAAGTACTTAGACTAATACACATTTCAGAACATTCTACATTTTAGCATGTTTAGCTAGGGCCAATACAGCTGATACTGGTTGGAGAATAGCAAAGAGAATTCTCACTGAACACATGCTGAAGGGGTTTATATGTATGAAGTGAAACAACATATCATTATTCGGGTTTCATTGACATGCTGGTGGCCATAACCTATATTGAATGACTTGTATGGATTCTCGAACATTCTCTTTACATTTATTTAAAATTTTGTAAATGTAATTGCAGGTTGAAATAGAATACTAGTACAGCCAAGATGGATCTGCCTGCGGGCATTCTGAGTGGCATCTACCAGTCGGTCGGGACTCCATGTGTCGAAGAACAGATCATCCCTCCATTTGGAGCCACGAGAGTACCAGATCACATACTGCATAGTCCATATGGACCCTTAGGACTCCAGCCAAGTGTGCCACCCGGGGAGCCGCTCGAACCATCTGGGCAGTCATATGCTCCCCTCCTCAACTATAGCGTCTTCGCCGAAAACCAACACAACCACATTGGTACGCCTGGCGGTACGCAATTCGATCTCACAGTTGTCAAGGAGGAGTACAGTGAAGGCGATTACCAACAATCGGTGGCACATCTTGTTTCCGATCCGAAGGTGTCAGACTTTGCAGCTACTGTTCTAAAATCAGAAGAAGGCCCCAGTCAATCCACAGTGAGAGAGGCTCCGATACATGAGTTAACTGGTGTCGCAGCGGGTGAAGTGAATTCACTGTTGAGTGAGTTGGAGACCAGTCATGAGTTTCACTGTCAGGCGTGCAATACTCCGATGGGTGTTCCCGCTAGTAAAGTCATCGGCTCCCATATGGTGCTGTGTCGTCGCGGCAACCACTTCTGGTGTCCTGTCTGCCGACAGCAATATAAAAGTGCGGATAGTTTCAATTTACACACCCTAACACACTGTTTCTCAGGTGATGGGAAGTCGGCATTCTGTAGCAATTGCAGCAAACAGTACTTGTTACTAGACGATCCTATACCACCAGTAAAAAGGCAACAGAAAGCAAAGAAGAAGCGTACCAAACGAAAACAGAGTGCCAGGAGGAAGTCTCAGGAGGGGGCTGCTGCAAGACCTAGTGCAAAGAATTCATCAGAAGGTAGATCCACCCAGGCAAAGAGTAAGAAGGTCCAGAAAGAAGTCAGATCTGGGGGACTTCCGGAAGTCGCAGTTTTGCGGCCAAAACGAAGTAGCCGATCCACTGTCACAGTCACCAAAACACAATCACCTCCAGTGATGACCCAGTCAAACACACTGCCAAAAAAACAGCCAAAAACAAGTGCCAAGCCACAAAGTGTTCAGAAACAAGTACATCCAGATTCTGCAGTTGAAAAACCATCAACAGTTGTGACCTCAAATGGTCAGTCATCGTGGTCCTGTGCAGTGTGCAACAAGTCATTCACAAGAAGTCAATCATTGGTTGTTCACATGCGTATCCACACGGGAGAGCGTCCATATTCTTGCCCGACTTGTAACAAGACATTTGTCTGCAAGTCACACCTCTCGTCGCACATGTACACCCATGCTGAAACACGCGCCAAGCAGTGCACACTCTGTGGTAAAACCTTTGTTCGTAATGAATCCCTGAAGCGCCACTTGCTATCGCACTCAGACGAGCGACCTTTCTCGTGTGACCGATGCGGCAACACTTTCAAAACGAGTGCAGGTTTGCGATCCCACCAAACTGTTCACACCGGACCCAAGGCACACCTGATGTGCTCTCAGTGTGGGAAGCAGTTTGGACGACGAGGCACCTTAACTGTGCATCTCCGGATGCACACGGGTGAAAGACCCTACCCGTGCAGTATTTGCGATAAGCGCTTCTACACAAAGTCACATGTCAGGGAGCATATGAGAGTTCACAACACGGTTAGGGATATCAACTGCCCTCTATGTGACATGTCATTTGCTCGGCCGGGTACTGCTAAGAAACACATGTTGCTACACACAAACCGAAATGAATTTGGGTGTCTTGAATGCGGTGAGCGATTTGATTCCCTTGTCAACCTCCAAAATCATATTGAAGGCCACGAAGTGAGCATGTGGAAGTTTTCGTGCAAAGTGTGTGGAAATTCCTTCACTCGGCGCGATTCCCTGACGGTTCACATGAGGTTGCACACTGGAGAACGACCTTTCAAGTGTAAAGTCTGTCCGGAGGAATTCTACTCCTCCAGTAAACTTGGATACCACATCCGCGTTGCACATGAGCCGAGGCCAGATGCCAACCTGGCACAGAAGAAGACGGTGATATGCCCACTTTGTGGAAAGGTCTGTGTTGGACGGACCAGCTACTACGGCCACATGCGGACCCACACTGGGAATAAACCTCATCGGTGCGAAGTCTGTAGCAAATGCTTTCTCACAGCGTCCAGATTGAAGATCCACATGCGTGTCCACACTGGGGAGCGCCCGTACAAATGTGACCAGTGTGACCGGGCCTTTACAGTGTCAAGCGGCCTCAAAGTACACATGATGCAGCATACTGGGGAACGGCCACATCGGTGCTCTGTGTGTGGCAAGGGCTTCATCGGCTACTCAAAGATGATGAATCACATGCGCATACACACCGGTGAGAAGCCATTCAAATGTCCAATGTGCGACATGAGGTTTCGAAACAAGGTCAACCGCGTTCTCCACATTCGCACACATACAGGGGAACGTCCACACCAGTGTCAGCTTTGTCCGAAGGCGTTCAAATGGCCGCATGACTTGAAGAAACACCAGGTTGTGCACACTGGCAGGAAGGACTATTGTTGTGACCAGTGTGGGAAAACCTTCAGCCGAGCTATCACTCTCAGAAATCATGAACGCAAGGTCCACAATATGCACCAGACCTACTCAAACCAGGATGAGGTCAGTGATTAACTTGTACGGCATTTGTTTCCAAATATATAATGCTTGTATATTAGTATCGTCTAATTTCGTCTTGAATCCAAAATATCCAACTACTGTAAACAAATGTGCACTATATATCTTGCATCAATGATAACAGTTTTTGCAGAACTGTGTACATGGTGTATAATGTTGAAAGCATGAATGTGCAGTGAATTGTTTTGTTGGGGATTCTAGAAACAAAAATACATGTGTTGCTACAGTTTCCTTTCTCACCAGCAGGAGGCGTTTGAAGACAGTGACGCAACGAGCGATGAGGATGAGGACTATGACAGTGAAGACCTGGAGAACCTTGTGGAGGACGGGATTCCTCTAGCCGATGTCACCGGGCAGGAGCGGGAAATCCTCCGACAGAAACACGAGATGCCTAACACCTTCCCCACCACGTCCACTGCCATGGACCAGTCCACTCTGCCAGCCGGGGGTGTCCCTCTGATGCCTGGCACCCCTTCGCCTGATCAAATTGGAATGGCCCCAGTTGTACCTTCACCAGCTATGCTTAGTTTCCTTCTTGGTCAGCTGCAGATGGCCATGGCTCACAGCGGACTCGCGCAGGATGGAGATGGAGCTGGGCTCGGAATGGGCGTCACCAAACAACAGAGGGATCATGTGCTTCTCTCTCTGACGATTCTTGCCAATTTCCTCAGTACGATGAACTTTGAAATCCTGCAGTTCATGAAGACGAACAACATTGTCGATCTCCTGGTGTGTTTGAAATTCAATGTCAAATAAGACTACACTTGCATAGTTTCGTAATTACCGGTAATGGAAATTTATGTTTGATGTGAAAGCCTGTCACAAAGTGATGTAGTGATGCAATTGAGATATTTCGGATGGACTACAAAGGATGTACATGTTCAAGAAGCCCATATAAATTGAATTTCCATTCTGCCCTAGGTTCACTTGCTAGGGAGCTCTGATCCGTTCATCAGTCGCACAGCCGCGAGATGTCTGGCCGTGTGGCTCAGAGCAGCGGAAAAGGTTGGTGTAAATGGCATAAGGGGGATGTTGATTTATGTGCAAATATAAGCATCTGTTTGTCTGTTTTATGTAAGATGCAAGTGATTCTTATCAGATCAGAAATCCATTTGTTTTAAGTCTAGTCGAACAACATTTTTAAGGAAATTCACAGCATTATATTTTGTGAAACCAAAAACTTTCAATGTTACATTTCTTACTACTCTGACTTCCAGTCGGAGTGTGAAGCCTGGCTACATAGACTGATGGTGAGGCTAGTCACTGATGACCACACGGCACCGAGAGCAACACTTAGTGTCCTAGATGTGTTCCGTCTTGTTCTCGCCAAGCAGACCTCACAGCAGGCACCCTTACAGCTCGCCCTTGGTAAACAAGATAATGCTGCACATGATCTACTCTTATGATAGCTACGTGATCACGTGATGTATCATATATTTGTCAGCTTATGATGATGTCAGGACTGTGTTTATCTCGCAGCTTGGTTATTTTCGTCAAATAATTGTTTCATGTCATCATGTTGTACCTAAGCAAACCAGTCTGTTTCTGTCCCATTTTAGAATCAAAAGACGCACTTTTCACGGTATTCATGGCGGATGGCTTGACTCTCATTCAGAAGTTCTTTGAACAGAACCATCGCTCACCGACGACCTCCCGTCTAGTAACTCACAGTCTCCTCACCGTGTGGGGCAAAATCATCAAGTACTTTGTCACATACAAGTGGCAAGACTCCAGCCACTTAGCCTCACTGACTCCCGAAGCCAACATGATCCAGTCCATTAACATATTCCTCCTGAACCAGATTGAGTATGGGCGAGTCCCAGAACATTGCTTCTTGAAAGCCGTCGAATCTGTCAATAGATGCCTTCCATACAGCACTAAACTCTCGCTTGACTCGTATTCGTCACTCAATTTCCACGGGCCAATTGCTTGGCAAGTTTTGGCAGCAGTCCAACGAAGTCTCCTAGAGAGAGTTCCGCTTGTCGTTGGCGGGGAGGACTTCGGCTGCGTGGTTTATGGGGGTCAAGGTCACACAGGCCGGGATGTGGCGCCGAGCGGAACGGGTCTAAGGAAGGCAGTCCTACTTGTGTTGAAGTGTGTCGCTGTAACGCTACCGCAAGGAGACTCAGACAGACGCAGTGAGTGTGGGGACACTTGGGGGATATTTAACTGCTATTATGTTGGATGTATTTCTTAACATTGCTTGTTCATTTGAGTATCTTAATGTTTTGATGTATCTAATGATATTGCGCAATCAAAATTATATCTCATTTTATCCATCTCGATCAATCATATAATGTCAGAAATACTTTCACAAACAGTATTTTGCATCATAAAACATATTCCAATATAACTGAATTTGAAAGACGGAGAGGACCCGCAGGTGATACGTCCGTGGGGTTCAGGTAGCGACCGTGAACTGAATTTTTGAATTCAGTTTGTTTACAATTCAGAGTGAGCCAACGGATCGATATTATTGTGACGTCATGTATGAATTGTCGGTTGACGTTTTTGGGTATGTTGATCGATGGAAGCGCCTAAAATCGATTTTGACGTGGATGACGTCATAGATCGAAGGGGTCTGGGTCAGGCCCTGGGGCAATGTTGGATATACAAGGGGGTCGATCTAATAATGGTAGGCCTGGTAGGCTAAACATGACAGTGGTGCACGGTTTCGTCCTGGTGGGACTCATCAGGCCAGGATAGGGGAAAGAATTGGAAATAGAGGGGAGGATGCGAAAGTTAGGGGCAAGAAACCATCCTTAGCTGATTTTTGGGTCAGCTCCCTGTTGTGGGCAAGATCTGAGTGGGTGTTTCAGAAACAGGATGGTCCTCAGGGTATTGAGGAGGAGAGGCTCAGGGCTTTGTGGGCTAAAGAAGGGACACATTTTTAGTGTAACCAGATTTTGTCTGTGAGTGAGGTGAACTGTAAACTGGACGTCTTCCAAGTGTGTTGCACTAGTGGAAGTGGGCTGAGGGTACGACCTTCACGAGATATATAAAAAAGGAACGAGGCAAAGATCAGTTGTACCCTGGACATTCGTCTTCAGTGTTGAGACCCATGGGGAAGTGAGTGTGTAGCCGGTACTGCCACATTTTCTCGAGAGTTTCTCTCAGGTGTCTATTTTCGTCAGTAGGTGCTCCCTGGCAGAAGCCGAGTACATACACCCTGACGTCGCGCAGACCCGCATGTTTGTTGGGGGCAGAGTAGTGGAGACCCAGTGCATTGGAAGTGTTGGCGGTCTCGATGTTTCGAAAGTGCTCATAAAGCCTTCGTTGTAGGATACGTTTGGTCTGGCCGACATAGAGTTTGTGGCATTTTTGGCATTGGATGGCGTAAATCAGGTTGTTGCTGAGACAGGATACATTGGTTCTGGCCTTGTATCTGCGTTTGGTGATGGGATCCATAATGGTACCGTCTTTTTGGATTTTGGTACAGTATTTGCAGTTTGGTTTTTGGCAGTGCACTTTAGGTTGTTTTGGTTTTGGGGTATGGTTAGGGATTTGCGCCCTTACTAGCATGTTCCTAAGGTTGGGGGGACGTCGCTGTCCAAAGATGATTTGTCTCTGGTGTAGGTGTCTGGTAGCTTTATTCCTGAGGAGAATGTCCCAGTTTTGGGTAATTATCTCCCGGAAGCCACGAAAGCCTGGTTGGTAAGTAGTGATGGCGAAGAGTTTGTCTGTAGGGGTTGAGGTGGGGGTGTCTGGTTTAGGTTTAGGACGGAGGAGGTTTTCCCTGGACTGTAGTTGTGCTTTGAGGAGGGAATCATCTAGTAGTTTTTGGGGGTAACCTCTTTTTAGAAAGTGTGTCGAGAGTTCAAGTGCTTTTTGCTTGAAATCGTCTGGATCGCTGCAGATGCGGCGTATCCGTAGGAATTGGCTGTAAGGAAGGCCGTTTTTGCAGTGAAGAGGGTGACTTCCAATATAACTAATACAAATACATACATTAGATTATAGACCCAACATTCCATTTCAGATGTCGCTCGACTGCCTCTCCCGATCACTTGCCTGCAGACACTGCACCAACACATGTCCCCGGCCAGCGGACAAGCGGACGCTCAGACGGTCACGTGGCTGTTTGACTTGTGCAACGACCAGGACGACATTCTGATCGAGTCCCTTCTCTGCCTCCTCGATATCGTCATCCTCACAAGAAAAACGTTTGTATCTTGCTAGACAAAATTCATTATTAAAGCTGATGCTTTTGATAAACCAATATTTGGAACAAGCACATTTTGTAACTTGTGTTTGGAAAAATTCCTAGCCTCTGTATGTACAGTCTTTCCATCCTGTTATATTCAAAATGATTGCATGTATGTAAATGTGTTTATTCGGAAAATGGAATATTTTTTGTTTTGCAAAATCAACATGAAAAACATTCTTTTTTAGGTCGGAGTTAGTGACAGCTGAACAAGTGGAGTGGACGAGAGCGACCTTCGAGCCGCACTTCCTGTTTCTCCACTTCATGGACAGCGATGCATCATGGGATGAGTCTTTCCTCCTCGACCTCATCATCTCGCCGGAGACATGCTTCTTGACCTATTTCATGAAGTATCTACGCTACACGTTGAATGACTGGACTCACTTCACTGTCGTGTGCAAGTGGGCGACTGAAACCTTGGGTATTTCCGATGAGGATTCCGAAGGGAATTCACCAGTGAGTGGATCATCCACTGGGAAAAAGAACTCGAGTGCTTTGGATAAATGCATGGCAGTGCTCATTCGACTACGATTTGATATCCAGAAAGCTTATGATAAGAAGTTGGTTGGGTTCAATTGTGCACCCCTCGTTCGATTGTTGGAACGCTGTGAAACACAGTATGAGCACTGATCTGAAAATATTTGAAGCATGCATACCAGTCATTTCTGTTCACTGAACTTTGGATGTCCTGTGAATAAAGAACTGGATGAAGGCATTGTTATGGTCTAAATACATTGTTGAGTTTTTGTGCGATGCGTTGAATATCAAGCAACTCTTTTGTTTTCTGATAAAGGAACCAGATTGAAAATTTTTTTCAGTGCCGATATTGAAAATTTTTTGGGTGAAAATGCATCAAGTCAAAAGTTCAATATTTTTGAATGATGAATCCATTTATACCAGTACGGTAACATATTTCCCTCAAAAGAAATTGATTTATTCTCCTGACATTACCGGTACATGTCGATATGTATTTGCAACAGAATGTTTGTGAGTTATATACAGTGATTCCTGTTGTATCATAGTTTTAAATGTAGTTTCATCAAAGACAATATTGTTTGTAGAACTTTACACTAATTAGTCAGTTGCAGTTATCTAGAGGTATGTACCTGTACATATGCACAATGAAACCTTTTTAAGGCCACCAGAATTGTGTTCTTGAGTCAAAGATGGCTTCTCATGACGGTTTGGTTCACATTCTAAATGACCTTAAATTTCAAATTGTACTCCATCTATCCATAGGTTAGTTTGCTATATATGCATGTGTGTGGAGTGTGTTGAAAATAATTAAACAGATTAAACAGAGTTCATCCATGTGACATTTGTTATTCTTATACTACCACAGTGAAAACACTAATTCTGTAGCATGATGTCTGACATATTCTAGTGTATAATGTTTGCTATAAGGTGATTTGATGGCATTTATTTCCATGATATCCAATATTGTATGTATAGTAAGGATTTTAGGACATTCATTGTGCGAGTTATTTTGTCTTTTGTGTTTATGAAAATAAACAGATCTGTACAGGCTGATAGCTTGATCGTTCTATTCATTCTGGCTACTTATTAATCAAGTTCATGATTTTATCAACCAGAGTTCCATCACATTGCCATAAATGACAATAATATAGGAATATGAGTAAAGCTGAATGAATGTTTGAGAGCAGTCGTCCCACATCAAATCAGGCAAGTTGAAAATTGAGATTAAATCTTTAATATAAATCTCAAGATCATATTTTTTTTACCAACATCATTAGATATCGAACAGTATTATATGTAAAAGTGGTTCATGCTGTAACCATTCATGCAGTTTACTTTTGTATGAAATATCTGAACTGGAAGCGTACAAACTCATCACAAACAAAACATGGAATTTGGAAATTTCTCAAAATTCTCTTACACTTAGATGTCACGTTCATATTGACACCTACAGCTTTATCAATTCAATTCAATATCATTTATTTCATTGTCAACAATACATGTATATTCAAACATGCAAATACTGTATGAGAATGGAAAAAAGGAGAAAGAAAAGAAGCTGAAACTTATGGAATTCTCTCCCCTGAAATACTTTTGAAGCTTAATACAATTGTGCAGGTATTAGTACAAAGAAAAGAAAAGAAATAGGATGAAAAACGAAGTGACTTATATTATTATAAAACATTTAGAGAAATGTCATAAATAAATAGTTGGTGTGTAATGATACAATTGAGCAATATTATCACAAATCAATATATATTTTGATATACATATATAAAATATATATTTCTGTTTAACAGCTTTTTTAAAGTCATATACTAATAGCTCTTGATCTCAATTTGGATTTACAAAAGTTGACATCGGAATTATTATTTCTACTAGACCTGGTTTGGTACTTATAGACATTTTGGGTTTCAGTGGATACCTGTTAACATTTGCAGGTAAAGTATTATTATTAGCCTGATACATGAAAACTAAAATTTTTAGCTTGACAATATCAACAGATTTGAGACATTTGTATTGGACAAATAGTGGGTCTGTGTGAGCTCTATAAGTTGCTTTAGCAACAATTCTAACAGCTTGTTTCTGTAACAATTTTGACTTTCTTTTAGATTTGATCCATATACATTTCCCCATATCTCACATGCATAGTTCAGATATGGTAATACTAAAGAACAGTATAAAGTGTACAAAGTTGATTGATCAACTATATGATTAACTTAATACAATATAGAAATATTTTTAGAAATATTTCTACATACTGCATTTATTTGGTTCTTCCATGATAGATCTTCATCTACCATGACACCCAGGAACATGACATGTACTCTATCAATTTTATTGTTATCAATATGTATACAACATTGATTTGCCTTTTTAGGTTACCGAACCTATGGTCCGATAACTTATTGCCGTGGCGTTGCGTCCGTCGTTCGTCCGTCGTCGTCGTCGTCGTCGTCGTCGTCGTCGTCGTCGTCGTCCGTCCGTCCACATTTTTATCTTTAAAGTTTACGGTCCAATCTTTCTGAAAATTTGGGAAAAAATACCTTAAAATAATTTGAGAAGGGGGTATTTTTTAGTTTTTTTATTTTTGAATTTTTTTCAAAATGGCGGCCGTTTTCTTCGAAAAACGGTCAATTTTGAACTTTGACGGCCATTTTCTCAAAAACTGTCTGATCAGTTTTGAGTTTTTGGTTTCAAAAGATTCCCCTCATATACCTCTGTGATATGTATAAGTTTGGTTGCCCTTGAATCGCCGGTCTCCGTGTGGCGGCCATTTTGGATTTTTGATGGGTCGGCAAAAAAAAAATTTTTTGCCTCAAATCGCATTACTATCCATTTTGGGCCATTTCTAGGCAAAAAAAAATTTTCACCCTTTGAAAAATTTTTTCACCCTTTGAAAAAAATTTTGGACTTGGAAAATTTAGCAATTGGCACTTTCAAATGGGAATTCATATATGGCGATTTGTGTGGTGACCTTGAATTTGACCTTTGATGACCTTGAAAGGTCAAAACAGCCATTTTGGAGTAAAAAAAATACCCAGATTTGCTTCTACAGATGAAATGCTTGTAGATATAGCTTAAGTTTGCATTATGAGCATATAGGAAGTCATATATGGAACAACTGATGATGACCTTGACCTTGACCTCAGATGACCTTGAGTACTAAATGTCCGTTGTGAAATGTGTAAATTAGCCACCGACGCTTAAACACTCGATCGCACATACAGGTTAGGATTGTGTAGAAGCTCACAAGGAGTCATGTATTTATAGCACATCTCTTGGAGACCTTGAATTTGACTTTATATATGGCCTTGAAATCCAAATCTCACAACCTTACCTGACCTGACATGTGTGAATTGGCCTCTACAGACAAAATACTTGTTGATAGAGCTTATATGTTTGTATGATGAACATATATGAAGTCATATGCAGCATACCTAATGGTGATATTGCAGTTCACAAAGATGACCTTGATTGGTAAATCTCAATGTCATATTTCACTTGCAGTGCTTAAAGCCAAAATTGTCTGGTAACCTATCATGCAGCATACCTAATGGAGACATTGAAATTCACAAAGATGACCTTGACTGGTGAATCTCAAAATCATATGTCACCTAGCTACAATGCTTAAAACCAAAATTGTCCGGTAACCTATCATAGCCCTTGGGCTAATTTTTATATACTTTATTTTCACTGTTAACAAAAAACATATATTCTGTTTTATTAGTATTTAATGATCACTTAATTTTTGTAGATCCTCATTCATAGTTTGCATGACCTTTCCAGGGTTCTTCTGAACATCTGCAAACAGTTCAATCTATTTGATACCAGAGCCATATCTATGTGTGCATTGGAGTTCTTCATTTTCTTAGCACATTGTATATGTAATAACCATAGACATAGAACACTATGGTAATAACATTTCAAAAGGAACTTATAAAATACAAATCTTGTTTATCGACTACTGCAGCGCCGATTTCAACCCTAGCGAATGGCTCGTGAACTAGCGACCGCGGCGGTGACTTCCTGCTTTGTTGGTGAAAAATAAATATCTGTCAGATTTGTTTATTAACTTGTTGTGGTATTGTATAAGGATGTCATTGCCAAGTCGACCCGCACCGCCACGCCCGGCCCCGAAGCCAGGTAAATAGCGTGTATTTGATGTCCATGTCAGTGTTTCAATCGAGTTACGGTGGATCTACCAGTTAGTGAAATTTAAAGCTGGAGTAACCTGATAATGTTTCATAAGGGGGAGGCCATATTACATATAAGATGTGCTAAGAAAATGAAGAACTCGAATGCACCCATAATCTACATGCCCCCTTTTTCGACAATGGTGCCGTCAACTAAACCTGTATGAGACACTCATACTTGATGAACAATTTATTCATGAGAGTCTCTTACAAGATTAGTTGACAGCACCATTACGTGTTGAACAGCTGCTGCAATGATGATGCATAATCCATTTTGATTTTTATAGGGCAAGTGAAAGTATTCCGGGCCATGTATCGATATGATGCTCAAAATGTGGGTATATATTTTATAAGTGTTATTAATTGCCAAATAGCTCGGAAGTAAATATGTTTGTGATCCAAAAATGGGACATCATACATAGTAGTCATGAATATGACTAAAAAAAATATCAGAATGAAAAAATATGAATATCATGAACTCTATATGAATCTAAATGACAATCTATAACAAGCCAGTGTTCTCTCGTGTGCAGCCCGATGAGCTCTCGTTTGACGAAGGCGACGTGCTTTACGTGACTGACATGTCAGAAGCCGGCTGGTGGAAGGCGCGGTGTTCTGGCAAAAATGGACTCATTCCAAGCAACTATGGTAAATTGATGTTGGAATGCATTAGCTGACAATAAATTTCAAATAATTTTCAGAATTTATAATTATTACCTTTGGAAATATGTCAAAAATTCGTTGGCTACAAGTTTTTCCTAATATAATATAAGATACTGATAATTGACTGAGAAATAATACTTAATAGAAAATTTAAAATCAAAGCAGTTTTATCCAGTTGTATGAGCTGATAAACTTTTTTCAGCTCTGTGAGAAACCTTTTCAATGAGATATCATTTCGTTGTTTATTCCAGTGGAAGAGAACATGGAAACTATTGATAACCCACTTCATGAGGCGGCAAAAAGAGGCAACATCAGCCTCATGAAGGAATGCATTTCAAACCAGGTAAGTCAGCTTCGAGTGATAATTAAGCAATCACTTTCTATAGGAAACAGTGACACAAGGAAATGCATAAAACTTTTCCTGGTTAGCCACAGTCCACAGACTTTCATAAGGAAGAGACGAACAGTAAGAATTTCATGACATGAATATATCAAAGTATTTACACTTGTATTTATGATTTTGTCGTATAACTTCCTTCTTTTTAGAACCAGACCACTTCAGATGAAATTTTTTGACTTACGTACAGTACTATCACAAGCTATAAATTTCCCAACACCATAGTTGTTGTTCGTTGGCTTTACAGGTGTCGGTGAATGGCTTGGACAAGGCTGGTTCCACCCCCCTCCACTGGGCTGCTCACGGGGGTCACATGCCCTGTATGGAGGCTCTGTTAGCCATACCCCGGTGTGAAGTCAACGTCCAGGTTTGTACAGCCAGTTCAGGACATGGTGCATCAGTATACGTCATGATAGTTAGATATCAGGAGTGAAATAGAAAGTTTATGATATGCCGAAAAGAAAAAGTTATTACAAAATGATCTTCAGACTGATTCAGACTTCTTTAGACTGAATTTAATTCCTCCTTGCACAGAACAAGTTGGGAGACACTCCGCTTCATTCGGCAGCGTGGAAGGGACATTCAGAAGCGGTGTCGTTACTGCTGGGCAGAGGTGTGTACACCTGTACGGATCTTGTACAGTACAGCTTGTGGTAATGTTCACTAGTGACACAGAGGTATGTACACTTGTACGGACTCTGTATAGTACAGCTTGTGGTAATGTTCATCAGTGACACAGAGGTATGTACAGTTGTATGGATCTAGTACAGTACAGCTTGTGGTAATATTGACCAATAACACCATATCAAAATGTACCACATGTATTGTGACCAATAACCACTTGTGTTGGGAACCAATGGCATAAAAATTTGGGCAGTGTATCTCAATTTTCATATGTTGGCAACATTTTTTTTAAGCATGATAAGGACAGTTATTAAAATTTATCGAGACAGTGACACAGATGAATATTTTTTCAAATCTTGGAATGTCAAAATGGAATATGTAATTAAGTAGACAATATGATATAATTCTGTGATATTTTAGGTGCGGACCCGTGTATCATCAACAATGAAAACAAGTCTCCGTTTGATCTCGCGCGAGATGCGAAATCTGCAGCACTTCTCCAACAAGCTGGTAAGCATCAGACAATCTCCCAAAATCATATTTAAATTTTGACCACCTATCTGTACTTTAGAAATATTTTCTTTATTTTATTCTCTTTTACAGTGCAGCCCCGTGGGTTAAGCCTAGATTACGGCGATGAAGAGGACTCGGACTGATCAACTGAGCAAATATTCTTGGTGTGTGTGATAAATAGTGCTTGAATGAGCAATTTCTGTATGTGTGGTGATGAACGATTCGATTAAGTGCCAGTTTGAATGCGGATATGCATGAAATTGAGTGTAAACAGGGTGACTGATACGTTTGTGTTATTATGCATAAAACTTCCAGATGTATTTTACAA
Organism: Terebella lapidaria; assembly: GCA_949152475.1. NCBI lineage: Eukaryota > Metazoa > Annelida > Polychaeta > Terebellida > Terebellidae > Terebella > Terebella lapidaria. The sequence continues at coordinate 6,811,783 of OX424562.1, forward strand.
AGTCCACAGATATGTACAGACTGTGTTTTAAATACAGAAGATATCTGAACTGTACACCTCACATTCCGACAAAAAAGGGAAATCTATTTGTGGTGTCACTATTTATTTATTTGTTGTACATGATTTTGGCAGTTTTCTTATTAAAATCTCTCGCAGAATTCACACGAGACGTCAAAACACAATCATTTGCAGACGATTCCTTATGTATGAACACAACTGACATTATTTCTTGGTATCATTTCAACTAAACCAGTCCGTAGTCTTACGTATCACTGCTGAAGCCTCATTACAAGCACACCACACAATGTATTTGGATTTGTGTACATGTATATACAGATGTTAATCTTGCAGCAATTTGTAAATAAATTCTGTATATAATATCCTGTGTTTGATTATGGTATGTTTGATTTTCCAAAAGCAACAGACTACCAAATTGAAAATGCAAAGAGCATTGCACAACAGTAACAGAATGTCCCTCATCGGATGCTATATCATTCATATACTGTACAATCAACTATAGCAAAAAAAAAGGGCCCAAGTATCATATCCTGCGCCTTCCTCTATCTTCAATAAGGATTAAAAAGGTGCGAGACGGATTAAATGGTATGTTTTCAGTGGACGAGTAGTATTAAGGAGCAGTGTACGGTACTTGGGCCACAAATTGTATAGCAGTCGGTCTCGAAACATAAACAGTAACAACATATATACAATATCGAACAGTACCTAGAACTGTTGAGTACATGTACAATAATGAGACACACTAACAATCAATCCTCCGAAGGATATAGCAGGTTTGATATTCAATGTACAAATGCAGTTAGCACCAACTTGATGTACGAATACGGTTAGTCCGAACTCGATGTACAAATATGGCTAGCCCCATATCAATGTAAAAACATACTTAGCCCCATTCACTGTACAAACATGGTTTGCCCCGACTCAATGTACAAATACGGTAAGCCCCATTTAATGTACAAACATGGGTTAGCCCATTTTCAATGTAGAAACATGCTTAGCCCCATTCAATGGGCAAACATAATTAGCCCCATTTAATGTACATGGTTAGCCCCATTTCAATATACAAACATGCTTAGCCCCGTTCAATGTACAAACATGGTTTGCCCCAACTCAATGTACAAATACGGTAAGCCCCATTCAATGTACAAACATGGTTAGCCCCTTTTCAATGTACAAACATGCTTAGCCCCATTCAACGGGCGAACATGATTGGCCCCATTTAATGTACAAACATGGTTAGCCCCATTTCAATGTACAAACATGCTCAGCCCCATTCAATGGGCGTACATGATTAGCCCCATTTAATGTACAAACATGTTTAGCCCCATTTCAATGTACAAACATGCTTAGCCCCATTCAATGGGCGTACATGATTAGCCCCATTTAATGTACAAGCATGGTTAGCCCCATTTCAATGTACAATCATGCTCAGCCCCATTCAATGGGCGTACATGATTAGCCCCATTTAATGTACAAACGCGGTTGGCCCCATTTCAATGTACAAACATGATTAGCCCCGTTTTAATGTACAAACATGATTAGCCCCTTTCAATGAGGTTTGAAGAAATTGCTGATAGATCTTGAAGGTGATGCTCTACTTGGCTGAGCCTCAACTTTTGGTCGCTTCGATGGGTTCGCTTTGTTTCCACTTTTGCTCAGTTGACTTCTGGAAAAGGAAATTTAATCAAATAATTTGAAACTATCCAAAACTCACAGGAATCCATCAATAAAACCACAAAAAAAACTCCCCGAAAGCTTAGATGTAATACACATATACCTCTTCGTGTATTTGCAAGATAATTTATTTTTGCCATGCATTCAGGACAAATACACATTGCATGAAGTAGGAATGATATACAAAATCATGTGCCAGTGGATACCGGTACACTGGTAATACACATTTTATTTGCAGTAAATATTAACGAACCTTTTGCCACTGGTGTTTGCCTGACGCTCCGGTGTCTGAATGACATCTCTGATGGCTTGACGGTTCAAGCACATGTCGACATGTTGGTTGAACAGGGACAAGTCCGACCTGCGTTGAGGGGCATTACAGATGGGACAGATCAGAATCTGTGTTGGTTCCTCCGGGGTGGGACCTTTATTGCCACCACCAGGCGAATTTTGGAGTTTCACATCTTTCTTTGTGGACAGTGTATGCTTGGAACTAGGAAGGGGAGAGCTCTGAAAACTGGTCGTTTTCATCGAGGGCAGAGTTTGTTCAGGTGCGGAAGTTTCCATCGAGGGGAGTGGGATACTCTGCTGAATCTTCTTTGAAGATTTCACATTTGATTTATCATCCTCAACACATTTCCTCGCCAGGCACTCGTCCATATGCAATGAAAAAGCTTTGAGATCTTCATAGGCTTTGGAATGGTAACAAACTGGACATTCATAGATCTGTGAGTCTGGAATTGTGTCAATTTTCTCATCACCAACATCAGGCTGGCATGTATTCATGTTTCCAGCAGATTTTTTCCCCTCTGAAGTCAAGGAAATGTGTTCCATCTGCGTACAACTTGACAGATTCGAAATCGAAGCAGTTGAATGAGTCACAATTTTATCATCATGATTTCGCAAACCTTCCTTTTCCTTTATTTCTGGTCCGGTATGATCCTGAACAAACTGAGAACTGCCAAAATGACTTTCTTCTTTTATCGGTTTGATTTCTCGGTCATTGACTGCCGAAACTCCACATTTAGAGCTGCTGGAATCGACTAGCTGCTCTCGAATTCTTCGATGTCGCACAGCACCCAGCTTTATCGCATCAATGTAAATGGAGTCCTTTTGTATCATGCATTCATCTTGTACGAGAAAGGAAACCATTCCGAACATGTTCGCCTGTTCAGCTTTACCACCACTGGAGGTATCGTCCATCGCATGAGCTTTGCTCAAACACAATCCAGGAATCTTTGTTGTTGCTGAGTTGTGCGAAGTTTGATCACTTAACTCCATGGTACAGTTCTCAGGAGGGATCATGGAACTTGCGAGAGCAAAATCTGTCGAAGGTTTCTTGCCGGGACATTTAGCCATGTCTGGCATTGTGCCAAGTGTGGACGAGATTCGATGATTGCAATCATTTACTCTCTCTGTATCTTGCGTGCATATTTCTGTTGCCATGGGTGATGGCCCTTGCTTTGCCACTGGAACGGTCGAGAGATCGGCAAACTTGCATGCAGTAACCGACAGGAGATTTGCGTAGCTACATGCACCTAAATCTACCAATGCTTTGGTGTCGCCTTCGCTGTTTTTATCCGGCTTTTGGAGTGAACTTGATGTAGTAGCCTCAGTTTGAGATGGAGCACGGATTGAGATATTCTTGGATTGCGTTGAGAATCCACTGGCAGATGTCACTGCTGCAGATGTCATCTGCGACTGACCAGCAGAAGCAGATGTCTTTATCTTGGAGAAGATCGACTTGATCGTCTCTTGTTTCTGATCGCCCAAGTCAGACTCATGTAGCAGGTTTGACAATCGCACTCCTGAAGAAAAATCAAGAAAATATTTCATGCTTCTATGAATATAATTCACAAACTATGTGTATTCCTCTCTCAATATTGAGAGTGCAAACCAGTCAGTAATTTCCAGTCAAAATTTGGTATCATATATAATAAACAAAATCCATGTTATTTTCAAAAATATCCATGCTACATAGACCACAAATTATCCAATGAAAGCACAAGTGCCATACCCATGAGCCTGAGCCGGAGTGGTTGAGGCTGCGCTGACAGGATTTCACCGCGAAGTATCTCACGGGCTGCTGCGTATATGATTTTGGAGTCTGCCGTGTGATTGGCTATTGTATGAGCACGAGTTCGCTGCTCAAAATTGGACAATTTCAGCTTGAGTGTCACAGTTTTTCCCTGCACAAATCGGAAACACCAAAGAACACATTAAATGCTGAATTACTATGCAGTGTATTGTCTTTGTTGATAGCAACTTTATGGAAAGGGAAAAGCAAATGCAAGTATTTTAAACTTATATCATGAATCACTCACCACAAGTTGCTCTTCCTTGACATCTTCTGCTAAACCCTCGCAGAGTTCATGGCACTTCTTGTACAATTCCGCAGGTTTACTTATCTCAGCGAATGTTCTACAGGTAGAATGTTTGAGAAACATGACATCTTCGAAAGGAAAACATTTACATATTAAAATTATTTCATGATAATCATTTACATATTCAAATGATTTCATAACACTGTGACACCACACCAACTGAATGCGCTACTGAGAACATCAAAGACAGCAAAGAGAATACACATATTCTTTTCATTGATTCCCATCACTAAGTGTTATCACAGTAGAAATCTTTTGCAAATTTATCGATGACTGAAGTTATTTCACTGTAAACTATCAATAGCTTTAGAAGAGGAACAAATGTTTGATATTTCATTGCTATAATCACAAGGCAGATTGGATGTGTCTATAGAACAGATTGCATAAGCCATAGCAATTATAAAGTACCTTTCAATGCTGATGCTTTTGCGTTCTCCATCTCTACAAATGAGACGCATATCGCAAATTTAATACAATTCAGAATTTATTTGTCTGAACATATACCAATTGAAATTGGCACTTCCACAAACAATATGTACACTGTCATAATATTCATATGGAAATCTAACAATGGCAAGATAGTTTTGAAATGCTTATCAAGTGAAAATTGTTTGACAGACTGATACCTTTCCACTCGTGTTGAGCCGATTCCGATGCAAACACGCATGAAGTAGTTGAAAGAGATGTTTGAGTAGAGATGGTAGAGGATTCCGCGATTGTTGTACAAATCCGTGCACGTCGTGATTTTGAGAGCTTGTAACATCTTCTCCGAGACTTTGCCAATTCCACCGATCTTCGAAAATATCAAAATAATTCACTGTCATTTTGCTTGTGTATGTTGTTGAAGATTTTGATTCAAGTTTGTTAATTCGTAAATTTTTTAATTTACTTGAGTGCTGAACACCCAAGAAAGACCTTGACATTTTTAATCAGCCGATTTTTTACAAACCATAGTTGTATTTTCATACCTTCCTGATGGCGAGATCGCCAATGAACGCAAGGACAGCTTCCTTCGTGCTCGGGATTTTGTACTGTCCATTTGGCTTGTTTCTGTCCGAGCACACCTTGGCAAGCATCATGTTCGGTGCTATGCCTTGAAAATTAATTTGTTTTCACAGCATTATATTCTTGCACTCAAACATGCTGGAAATAGATATGGTTTGTTTCATTGTATTAGTCCAAAGTTCAAAATTCTGAACATGTAGTGAAGTTTTGTGAATGCAAAACCCGTATACCATTGATAGCATGTACCATTCAGCCAGGCTGTATTCACAAACCTGCACTGGCTGTTAGAGTAGTTTCCTGCTGAATCCTGAATCTGATTTCTTCAACTGTGTCATCGGCTGTCAATCCAAATGTTCTCGTTTCCGTGGATACTGCAAGTGGTTTCTCACAGCTCGTGCAGGATTTTACATCCAGTAAATGAGCAAAGTTGGCTTTGGCCGAATCAACTGTTTTCTTCGTTGAATCACTCTCAGTTTTCGCCAAATTTTCATTCTCATTCCCACCGCCTTCACTATTGGTTTCATTCGAGTTAGTTCCTTTCTCTACGCTTTCCAACTTAGGTGCATTGTCCTTTTCCAGTTTCGATTCAGCACCAGTTCCTCGATTCCCGGCACATGTGCAAAGTTCGTGATCACTAATCACACGAGTGAAAGTACGTTGGTCATCTGTGAGCTGGACACGCTTGATCAAATGTTCCGTAATATCGAAGTAAGCTTCGTCTAAGCTCATTGGACACATGTTAACATCGTACTGAAGGAGAATGTCCCGTACGACCTTGCTCACTGCCTTGTACTTGTCGAAGTTACTGGGAACGATCACGAGATCCGGGCAGAGTTTTTTGCCGATGAAGCCTGGCATTGCAGCTCTGACGCCATATCGGCGTGCGACATAGTTCGAAGTTGACTGAAATTAAATAATATGTAGAAATATAGTTGGTCAATTCATCGACTGATTACATAAAGGGAGATTTAGGAAAACAGATTTTATGAGTTCTAACTGCTTTTTTACACATTAACTCGAGTATAAATGCAGTATACAGGCAAGTATCTTCTTCAAAAGTTGTCCTCTCAAATATTTCATGAAATCTCACAACAAACAATCAAATTCAGTTTTTTTACCAGCATAGCATTGCCACCGACTGCCATGGGCTTGTGTCTGAGGCTCGGCTGGTCTCGCATTTCTACCGCCGCGTAAAACATGTCCATGTCGATGTGTACAATCACGCGGCTTAGATCCCTCTGCGACTCCAACTCAGATAGTAAATAGTCAGCCTGCCACATAGAGACCCTTGTGTAATATTACATTGTATAATCATTCAAGGTTACTGATTTTTTTTATATTGCAAACTTTGGAGCAAATACACTTCTCAAATCACTTCAATGATCATCATTGCATCACCATATTTTAGTACATGTATTTAATTCATGGAAATATTCGGAATGGCTTAAATTTGATTTCAGACATGGTTGTAAATGCTTCTAGTTTTAATGAGAAATCTCACAGCATCGGTTCCCAGTTTAATCAACTCTGGGCCGAGTCGTGACAATTTGGACGTCTGCTCATCGATACGCTTCTGGACCTGTTCTTCCTTTTTCATCTCGTTTGCATAATATTTAGAGCCTGTGGAGCAAAATACCACAATATAAACAAAATGTTATATTCTTGTTCCATGAAATCCTGTGAAATTTTAAATTCATTTAACATGCTCAGGAATTATTAATATATTGCACAGAACTGTTTGACTTTTTTTCCTGTCAATAGGTAAACTATTGAATCAAAACAATTACTCAACCATTACCTTTGGAAGCCTCATATATAATCTGGTTGATTTTGTCCCTATCAAGCCCTTGCATGCCCGCTTTGTTGTCGTTTAGACCCATTCTGGACATCACGGCCGGGGTGCTGTTACTTGTGCTACTCGCAACTCCTGAATCGCAGCAAACAGATCGAATAAATAGAATTACAACAATTTATCAATATGGTACATGTCTCTAGTAATAAACATAACCTATGAGGTAAATGAAATATAAATGTTTGCAAATTTAAGGCAAAAGACAAGAAAATAAATGTAACAGCGTTATGATTTACCATTAAAAATCTTTACTGGGAATATTTATGTTCAAGTATTGATTAATAAGAGATGCATAGAAAGGCAAGTAACCGACCTATAACAGATTTATTTTGGACAGCCGTCTCACTAGTTCCAGCCAATCGTGTCGATGTTTCTTTGAGCACATCCTGGTTTTTGCTACTGTTGAAGTAATTGTTGTTCTCACAGCGTGGTTTGACGGGAGGGAGCGACGAGTTCGGCAATTCTGCCGTAGCTGAGGTCGATTCTAGCCCTGTGTCCCATGCGCTGCTCCAATCGGATTCTTCTTCATCAGACTCCATGACGATTTCTGATTTTCAAAATGAAGTTATTCATGGTTACATATATATGTATACCATATTGGTCCTAATAGTGGCACATGCCCTAATAGTAGAGCGCCCCTCTCTTCCACAAAAAATGTTCGATTTTTGTAACCCTTTAAGGATTGATTGCATGTAATGGTCATGGACCTGGCAGTGACCAGCTGTCCATTCACTTATAATGTAAATATAAAGGTAACAAATTCATGGATTTACACACTTCCAATCAACGTGAAACTTTGCCTTTCTGATTGTTAGCCATCAAGGATTACTAATCGAGACTCTGTTTCTTACTAAACAATGTTAAATTTGTTAAATTCATCGTTTTCATATATGTCATTTTCCCGACCCATTTCTCAGTCTACAAAATACACTCACAACAGGGCGAGCGAAAGGATTATGCTGTGCAGCAAATAGCTAGTGAGCCCAGTAAAACGCACATATGATACGCACTCGGGTGCACCGAGGTGTTTGGGATTATTAATGTTCAGCTCACTGTATTCATCTCACAGAAAGTATAGCCCTAGATATTCTCATTATTTTGACGACAACAAGGAATAAATATATGCAACAGCCAGTGCTTGTCAAGCAGAACACTCGAATCTTTGTTTTGGTGAAACGTATAAAATGATTTATCTAATCATCAAATTGCACAGCTTTCGTGATATCATTTAGGAAACCATGTCTCGGTTCATCATCCATGAGTATATTATGTGTGTGCTACTCAAGTTTTAGGTCATGGGATTGTATTGTTTTGATGATTTTGTTACCTTTACTTTCACATTATAAGTCAATGGAAAAGTGCCTCAGTGCAGTCACCGGTAAGTTACGTGCAATCACACCTTAATTCACTTCCTATCTTTCTAATAAGATCTTAGAGTGTTCCAATCCACTCATTTGTTATAGGTTCATAGGTTCAATACTAGTATTCGGTGATTTTCTTAAATTTGACAGGTCTCAAGTTTGACCTCATTTTTGCACGCACTGCTGAAGGAGGCCTTGCTTTGGCTCGCCGTGCTACTACTAACGGACCAGGACCAATACAGTATAATAAATTGGACATCCAGATGTGTACATCATGCAGCATGTATGTATCTATGTTGGCATCCTAAAACACCTAGAATATTTTGATAGCTTTTTCATTGATTCTGAGATGTATTAAACAGAAAACAGTTGTTATTCTTCTTGTAATTTACCCTAACACTGTTCCAGGGCTATTTAGTGCAATCCTCCGCGTGGGATGAAAAATTTGGCTATGTTTCCAGAGTTAATTTGATCCTTTGGGGGATTTCTTGGTAAACAGAAAATGAGGAATCCCATTTTGATGCATCTTGATCAATTAATTTCTCAATATACATGAAGCAATCAAGAGACATTTAATTGCTGAATGGCTACACGAGTTAAGGAAAGAAGAAAGAATAAGTTAAGTTACTGGATTTACCTCAAGCTCCACGGAAGCCGATTGTTCACTAATTAATTTATACTTTACTGTGCAAGCGGCGCTGTATTGAATATACATCAGTATACAGTCACCTCCAAAAGTTTGGGCTCACTTTAAATTTTTTTTCTCCCATTGCATGCCACTTTTGAATGTGTCTACAGTTGAACACAGTCATGAGTGTAATTTATATATGTGCCAATGTGACACAAAGTATTTTAGAACTCTTTCTAAGAATTTAAAATGTATAATTAAATAATTGTGGAAGGTTGAATCCATTTTGTACTATTTTTCAACAGAAGTTCATCTTTTCATGAGTGTGGTAACCATGTTCAACATAAAGGGCAAATCAAATCAACCACGCTGGAAACAAGAAAATGCAGCTAACTGCGGGAGATGACATTAGAGCTCGAGCACATCATCAGCACCACGACAGCTGACTGTATCTTACACAACGTCCCCCCCCCCCCCCCCCACTTGCAAAAAAATGAAAACTGAACCATATCATGCCCCACATGATTCCAATTCATTCCCTATATTATGATGAAACACATAATCGTACTTCTATCATATTCCATTTATTTTGAACTCAATAAAACAGATACGCCTGATTGAATGATATTGAAGCTCAATAAAATTTCCTTAAAATATTGGGAACTATGAGGAATATCTGTATCCGATATCATGATATAGATAACACATGCATACTGAGCAAATTGAAAGACCAGTTTAAAATAAAAAAGTTTCGCAATCCAGCAAGGAACACGGGCCTGCTCATGTAATAAAAAATGTCAAATTACGGTAAATGTAGTCGTGGTACCGCAGACGAATCGTTGTGTTTACTTCATAACGTCAAAAAAAGGCCACATGCAAAGTTACATGTACATGCATGCACAAAATGCTGCACGGAAAATTGTGCGTTCCAGAGTACGCTTCATTGCGGTAAAATTTGCTTTGCATTCTGGGAACGTGAACTTCCATCGGCTCCGCCATTTTGACGTTTTTCAGACGAGCTGACCATTTTGCGTAATTTTCTCAAACCTATCACATCGATTCATGCATTATATATCTGTGGAATATTCAAAGCTTGCCATCAAATCGAGAGATTTTATGTAAAGGACGAAGAAAATCCTTATTTGAAGTAGGTGTACAAAGGTTTACATGCCAAAACGGGCGTCGATAGGTTGGTATGAAACCTCCATGAAAAAGTCAGCACATAGACATGTAGAGAGTTGGGGGCTTCGCCCCCAACGCTCTAATGTCAAAAACAAACTGATATCAATATGACACAGCTCACACATACATTTTCATTTTCGATTTTCGGTCATTTTCGATACATGGTATGATAGCCTCGAGTCTGGATACAAGCCCGATGCGGGTTGGCACGAATCGCACCAAGTCCTCACACCTCTCCCTGGAAACTCCATTCCCAAAACCATGGTTGTGGCTTCCTAGTTCTGCTAGGTTGGACCTTTGACCTTGACCTTTAGGAGATTTGAGCAATTTCTGCCTACAAGATCTGGATGGCGCTCAGATCCGGACTTTGTGGTGGCCATTGTAGCACTAATGCTGTTGGAGCGCTTGTGCTGATGACACCAGGCTGTCACCCAGGATGCCCCTGAATGATCCGTGTTCCTTTGATTGTGTGGACCCTTCTGCATGACATGTATGGCCTGACCCCACACCATGACCCAACCACCACCAAACTTTACTGGTTCGGCGGCGTTGCCCTGTGGAAGGTACTCTTTCCTAGCTCTGTGGTGGATTTAGACCCCTATTGAAGGAGTAGAGGTTGAATTTGGAATCGCCAGTGAATAAAACCATTGACCAAACCACTCACATCCAGACCTCGTAATGACGACAGAAGTCGAGCCTCAGCTGCTTGTGCTCTGGAGTGAAGTTAGGCTTCCTTCTGGCCACTCTGCCATTCAAACCGGCTGTTTGCAGAGGTTGGTGCACTTCTGTTCAAGAAGCATGGACACCATGGTCGCTCCAAAGTACCCTAAACCCAAGAACAGTGGACCGTCTGCTCTGCTTGCATCCCTGGCAGTGGGTACAGCAGGTCTTCCCGATCTTGGGCGGTCTCCAACATTTTCCGTTCCTGTGTAACGACTAATATTGGCGGACGATTTATTTGGCGGATTTGGCGGCAGGGGAAAAACCGCCAAAAATTAAAGTAGACACATGTGTCCGCCAAATTAAGTAGACACATGTTAAGAAATATATGTGGTTTTGAAACCGCCAAATTAAATCTCCGCCAAATAACGTGGGGCACACAGCCGCCAAATTTAATAGCTGCCAAAATTAGTCTTTTTACAGTATCAGGCTATAGCAAGTGTGGCGATTTTGCCCTAAGCACGCGGCAGGTGATTGTAAACATAAATGCCATTTATGTGGCCTTTTCGTACTTGGCCTTGTTTTGACATGCTCCGTTCGAGCGTGCGTTGCCACGGCGCTCCAGTAAACTATAACAATGGATCGATTAAACCTCGCGTGCGCCCTACAGTTTCTGGTGTATTATATATACACTGGAAGCGACTCGATCGAGGAGATTGTCCGAGAATTCGAGACTAGGACACACACGAGGCTCGCCATGAGCTTTGTGTTCCCTGGGTCTGAGTAGTGGGCTCCTAGAGCCCTGGGGACGATTTCCATGGGGAGGCCCGGGCTGGGAGAGACAAGTTGCTGACTCGGGGGCCTTCGGCCCTGTGGATCGCCAGCTCTCTCCCTTCCCGGGACGTGTGACAGAGGCTCTGGCCAGCATGTCGGACTGTACGGGGTTCCGTCCCCGAGGCAGACCGCGGCTCGCCAGGCCCCGCCAGTTAACACCGTAGGGATGAACTAGTTTCTGAACGGTGTCCGTAGGCCTGGGAGTGTCGGGTGGGCTGTTACCTGGTTACCGTTAATGCTGAAGTAGTTACCGTGTCCGCCGCGACCTCCGGTGAGCGGCCCTGTCGCAAGGATCCGGAATAGCGGATGCGCGTCCGCAAGGACTCGGATGAGAGAGGACTATCCTCGAGGATCCCGAAGAGCGGACGGTAGTCAATAACTTTACATTGGTGCCGTGACCAGGATCAGTCCGACAGTGTTCCATCGCAGCCTACCGTCACAGTGTTGTAGCCTCCTTAGTCCCTGGGGATCGCCCGCTCCTCAAGGACATCTTAGGAAAATGACGAAAGAAAGAGATAAGGCCAAAAATAAGGCTGATCAACCCAAGGGGGGGGGGAAACGGGTGGTAACGTCGCGGACAACACCCGGTCCAGCGACGGCCGCCGTGAGAATTCTTCGGATGACTCCGGCGGTAGGAAGGAACGCGCGGAGACCTCCGTGGACAAGACCCCGTCCGCGGAGACGACTCCGGCGTCCCTGGCTCCGTCTCCGGACGTAGAGTCGAGCCCCGCGGGGCCGCAGCAGGAGTTGTCGTCAAGGCCGGGCCTTGACGTGTTAGGCGCGGTGGGTGGAGCTGGCAACGGCTCTACGCCGCGCCCGCCCGTGCCCAGAACAGATCCGTGGCAAATGGCACCATTCCGTAAGACGCCTTCGGGCGCCCGGAATCGAGCGCCAATGCTTGCGGGTCCTTCTGGACAAGCGGACCAGCCGTACCAGATGCCACACCCGGCCGGGTGGACTCCTTCGCGAGCCTCCGGCATGGGTTCTGGTCGGTCCGCACCGGGTAGTGTGGTGGATCAGCTCACCGACGCACTTGGCGAGCTGGCCCCTCTAGGGCGCTATGACCGCGCCCGGTCGCCCCATCAGGGACGATCAGACCGGCGGAACCGCTCCCCCTCTCCGCTGTCACAAGGCAACTCGGGGCCTTTGACGGAGAGGGAGAGGTGGCTGATATCCGAGGCGCTTGTACTGTTCAAGCAGAATCAGCCGCCTCCGAGCGTTGACCCGTCGGCCATCCTTAGTCCGGGGATGTCTGGGCCAGTAGCCCCTCCCCAAGTCCTGCCGAGTCCGCAGGCGCCAGTGGCCCCCGCAATGGGACCCGCGCCTGCCCCGTGGCTCGGAGGCACCACGTTGGCGACCGTTCCGACGGTTGGAGCGCAAGCCGCGTGGCCGACTTACCCTGGCACGTACAGTGTGTCGGACGGGCAGTGGCAACAGGCGGCTTCGGCCCCAAGCTTTGCGACGCCCCTGCAGTCTCCGGGTGCGCTGACTCAGGAGGATTTCCCGGGCTTGCTCGAGGTGACGGTACCCGCGGGTCCGTCTGAGGGACGGGTGGTGGCAGACACCTCCGCCTCCTCGAGTACCGCGTCGGACCTCGCGCGTGACTCCCTCGGTTGCGAGCAGTAGCGGACGTGCGGTACCTCTCTCGAGGTCGACGTCCGCGTCCTCGTTGGTAGTTGAGGGGACGTCCGCGGGATGGCAAAGCACCGCCTCCCTGGACTTGGACCCCCTCGACGCCACGGCGGACGTACACCGGAGGCTCGGTCCCACGACCGCCAGCGTCTACGAGACTTTTTGCGAGTCTGTAGGCCAGGCGGTCGGCCATCGTCGCGATGGTATGGACCGGATCCCCGGTGACCCGGCGTTGATGAACCTGCCGGTGCCCCGAGCCATTCGTGACTTGGGGTCCGCAGGTGTAGCTGCGTTGGTCCGCGCTCGGGAGGAGCACCCCTGGGATCACCCCCAGCGTGGTCGACTCACCCGAGCGGCGGAGTACCTTGTGGCGGAGATGGACAGCTCTCTGGATCGGTTCAGCCGGTGCCGCGCCGAGGCCTCCCGTGTCGCATGCGATCTCGCATACGACCAGGGCCTCATGGAAGGCACCCGGCGGAGCCTAGAGAGCTACCGGGCTTTGTCGGCCGTCATTGAGCGGCGCGCGTTCGACCAGGGTCGGACCGCCGCTCTTGCCGAGCAGTCCGGGGCGTCCGCCCCCGCCCCAGAGGTAGCCGCACGGATGGAGCACCTGGAGGCTGAGAATGAGCAGCTACGGCGTCGTCTTGACGAAGCCGAGGCCGCTCGGACTCGCCTACTCCAGGGCGTCGATGACCCCGAGTCGTCCGCCCTGAACCAGGCGGCTCTCCGGCGCGCGGATGCCGCTTTGGAGCTGGCCATCTACCCATACCTAGTCCAGGTGTGGGGAGAACGGACGGCCGGTCCACAGCGCACCCGCGATACGGTGGAGATGTTCCGCGCCATTGCAGATCTCGGCGCGACATCTCTACCGGCCTCTGTCGTGATGGCTCCGTCAGGACCCGGATTGCAGGGCTCACCGCAAAAGCCCCTGCAAGCTCCACCGGGCCTGCCTCATCCGCCCGTGCAGCCGGCTTTCACTATGCCGGCTCCGCTGCTTCCGCGGCGTAGGGACTCGTCACCGCCGCCAGACCCCAAGACAGGCGGCACGGATGAGGAGCCCATGACGATGGAGGAAGGCTAGGGTACTAGCCTCGTCGCTGCACTTGTGCGGCGGCGTGCCGGAGTCGCTTCCGCGGCTCCGCCCTGCCTCAGACCCATCCTGCGGATCTGAGGAGCCGGCCGGCAGGGCGGTCGGCAACATTTTTAGAGGTACTATCACTTTCGATCACTCGGTGTGTCGTTTTACAAAATTTCTAAATTTAAAGTTTAACCTTAAAGATATTCCAAAGACTCGACACACCGTCCTTTTATAACGGATGACCTTTCAAGGTCATCACACGGTTTTGGACCACCTCGGTCAAAATTTTAGCTTGTTTATGAGGGTTTATTCAAAATTGCAAAGCGCGTTATAGTTTACTCCGTAAGTCCGGGGGTAGTTCCCCATTCTTCCAAAAGGGACTCTTAAAGTCCTAGTGTTTGCGCCGTGACTTCCGGGCGTTGCCATCTTGCCTTCTTCCGGCCCCCGCCATGCGAAGCCTTCGTCGGGTTTCGAGCATTTTGGGCGCGGGCGGAACATGTTGGGGACCAACATTGTAAGAAGGGGTAATGTGGCGATTTTGCCCTAAGCACGCGGCCAGTGTTCGAAATACCACCCGCCCGCACGCCCGAGACGGGTAACTATTTTGACGGGCGGGTAACTTTGCCGACTTTCCTGCCCGATGGTCCGGTTGAATTTTCCAGTGATATTTACGAAATGCTTGTAAATAGTGGGGTTTTTTCTTAGATAGACTTGTCGTCTCGTAGTAATTAAGCCTGCAATATGATTCTTTTTGTTTAATTCAGAAGTAGAGCTATAACCATAAAAAAAAACCACGCCATCATTCCAATGCTAAAACACATCGTGCTATCTCATTGGTTCAAATGTGGAGCAACGTCATTTCATCAGCCAATCACAGACTAGATAGCAGGCAAAAACGATTCTCTATAGCAATAGCAATTGCAAAACGCGAATGCGGAAATTTCTTGGCCTCGAAAAAAAGAGAAAAAGTTGACAGCAAAGCCGCCAACGAAGTGTATGATACTACAAAAAAGCGTATTATAGATCTAGCACTTTATGAAAGTATGAATGTGAAACTTGGCTCGTCATTAATGAAAACAGAAATGATCGTCGATGTAAAATGTGCAGAAGTTACCAGATCTAGGGTACTCTAAAATAGGACTAATAATGGTCAATCAGTGACAGCTAGAAAAGGCGTGCCTTCCAGGACGCAAATAGATAAGATGACATTAATTGCTGATGCTCTGTAATTGTAAAAGGTCACTATGTATAGGCCTAACTTAACTTTCAAAATCGGGCTGGTAACTTCTGGGCAGGGCTGGTAACTTTCAAGACTTACCAGCCCTGTGGTCTGGTTGAATTTTTTGTTAGTTTTGAACACTGCACGCGGCAGGTGATTGTAAACATAAATGCCATTTATGTGGCCTTTTCGTACTTGGCCTTGTTTTGACATGCTCCGTTCGAGCGTGCGTTGCCACGGCGACGTATTGTAATTTACGCTCCAGTAAACTATAACAATGGATCGATTAAACCTCGCGTGCGCCCTACAGTTTCTGGTGTATTATATATACTGTAACGGGTTTGCACCCTTCTGTGACGTCTTGATGAACCGGTTTTCTAGGGAGGTGGGTGAGTTGATATTTAACCGGAGCTGAAACGGTAAAACTCCGGGAAGCTGCTACTGCAGCTGCTGTACGGTTGAACTCCGGCTAGAAGTCTCTAAGGTTGGTAGCGTGGTCTGGAATGGACCTCTTAACCGTTGTCCGACTGCTAATCTGCAACTGCACCTGTAAAGTAAGGATCCGGAGGCGTTTCCGTCTCCGGGTACTGCAACTGCTCCGTCGGGATACCGCTTTACTGCAACAGCTCCGTCGTTTTCCGTCTTACTGCAAACTGCGACTGCGCCTGGAATAAAGAATCCGGGAACGTTGCCGTTTCCGAATATTGCAACCGCTCTGCCAGGTTCCGCCGCACTGCAATCTGCTCCGGTTGGCTCCGCCTCACCGCAACCTGCGACTGCACCTGAAATGGAGTATCTCGGAAGTGTTCCCACTTCCGGTTACCGCAACCGCTCCGTCAGGTACTGCCTCTGCAACTCCGTCGTCCGGTACCGCCTCTGCAACTGCTTCCTCGTTCCCGTCTCTGCAACTGCTCCGTCCGATACCGCCTCCGTAGTTGCTCCTTTGAATTCCACCTCCGTCTCCGTCTCCGTCTCCTTCCTCGGTGATCTGGGTTGTTAGATCACCCTAAGACGTCGTTACAACTTGGTCTTAACCGACTGTGGTCTTATCTCCCTTCACTCCGTATTACTTTCTTTTCCGGTGAACTAACTTTATTATAAATTCCAGTTCCCTAACGAACACGGAAAAACAACTCGGTTGAAGTTTTCATGTTTATTTTCCAAGTGCCCAGTCGAAAGACTTAACTGCTATCATCTGGATGACTCTATCCGGAACATGGGAGTACTCTGCTATGGGAGAAGGGGTCTGCACAGGTCGACGTCAGGACACCAACTCCGCCGTCCGCTGTGAAGCGGGGGCTTTTATAGACCTGAGACCCACGTCACGTGACCAACCTATTGTGACGTCATAGTCCGCCAAAACACTGATATTTTCCGGATTTCTAAAAACACTCTAGAACCAATCAGTGGCTGACACGTCACCTTTTAAACCGAAAACGAGGCTGATCACATGACCTTCCGGAAATAACGTCATTACGTTTTTGTACTCCATTGTTCCGACTCCGTCTCCGGTTCCGTCTCCGGTTCCGGCTCCGTCTCCGGCTTTACCAACATCATAAATATACCAAGTTCCGAGACGGAAAACCTTTTAAACATTAACAATACGGAACCGTATGAACCTTTAAACACACATACATTTTAATAAACGGTTATTTAACCATAATATCACAAAACACTAATAGAATTACCTAGGGGAAACTTTTGGGTACGCCCCAAAACCGTTACAATACACTGGAAGCGACTCGATCGAGGAGATTGTCCGAGAGATCGAGACTAGGACGCACACGAGGCTCGCCATGAGCTTTGTGTTCCCTGGGTCTGAGTAGTGGGCTCCTAGAGCCCTGGGGACGATTTCCATGGGGAGGCCCGGGCTGGGAGAGACAAGTTGCTGACTCGGGGGCCTTCGGCCCTGTGGATCGCCAGCTCTCTCCCTTTCCGGGACGTGTGACAGAGGCTCTGGCCAGCATGTCGGACTGTACGGGGTTCCGTCCCCAAGGCAGACCGCGGCTCGCCAGGCCCCGCCAGTTAACACCGTAGGGATGAACTAGTTTCTGAACGGTGTCCGTAGGCCTGGGAGTGTCGGGTGGGCTGTTGCCTGGTTACCGTTAATGCTGAAGTAGTTACCGTGTCCGCCGTGACCTCCGGTGAGCGGCCCTGCCGCAAGGATCCGGAATAGCGGATGCGCGTCCGCAAGGACTCGGATGAGAGAGGACTATCCTCGAGGATCCCGAAGAGCGGACGGTAGTCAATAACTTTACAGCAAGCCTCACTGCCTTGCAGGACTGTCCATCTTCGGCTGCTATAGCCCTCCGGCTCTTCCCGTGCTGTTGAAGTCCGCACATCTGGATCGCTCGAATCAGGTAAGCTCAGCCATGGTCAGGAACACATTGCACTGATATTTTTTTTTCAGAACCTTATTTATAACCCCATTGTCGATCAACAAATGTGGTGTCAATAAAGTGATATGAATAACAAGCTTCTGAAATGAATTGTGAAATCCATTTATTTGTGGGCATAATCTCGTGGTGGTGTCTTGAATACTGTGATTTACTCATACCTACTTTCAACATTCTTACATTGAAAGTCACAGATGCGGCATTTCATTGTTTCATATGGGAACTGAAAGTATGCTTCTTCACATGTTTATAAATGCTAGTTATATATTACGCTTTTGTTTTATGAATATCGTGGCCAGAACACATTTCTCATGGTATGAGATAGAAAATCCTGTGGGTGGGCCCAAACTGTTGGAGGTGACTGTAGTCACTTCATCGCTTGCATAGTAAATTTATACCATGATAACCCAAAGCTTTTAAATTAGATTTACATGCAGAAACTTTTTCACACTTCATTTTTTTACTAAATTTTTTTTTAGCTCTTATTACTCAACAAAGTATGTTCAAAAATAATTTGACAGAGTGAAAAACGTGCGTCTCCGGTGGGACTCGAACCCACAACCTCCGGATTAGAAGTCCGACGCGCTATCCATTGCGCCACGGAGACGGCCATGCCAGTGCCGGCCGTAAGATTTCTCTGATTCGAGAGGTAATTTGAGCACCTTTTGAGCACCCTATTTCACTGCTATTCGTGATTAATTTGAGTTATCATTTAGCTTTTCATATGTATATATGTTTCCATATGTAATTATGTCAGTAAAGTCCATAAGAGAACACTTTCAGCACTGTTCAGACAACGGATGCGCAAAATGTTGCAAGCACATTTTTCAAGATCGACGAGGTTTGATTTTCAATTTCATGCTTCGCTTCGATGATCAGCTGATTCAGGATATACAATTGTCATTGCTGAATATTCAAGTACCATTGCTACTTTCCAAGAAATACTGCCAATACCTCAAAATATCGAAATAATCCGTTTTGAACTTGTAGGTTTTTCCCACAATTTCCAATTTCCAACAGTACCGTGGCGCCATCTATCGAATGAACACTTTTGGGGCTAAACACCGTCTCCTAATATGATGCCAACTACCTGAATTTATAGATCTGCCTAGATTTTCCATATTTTCTCAATTGTCCTGAAAACTTGGCGGCATGGGCCGAAATAGGCCTTTTCCGCTTCTGTATCAATACTTCCCCATGAAACAATATAAACATGTCCCATATTATAATTAGTGTGACATTCAGGTCTTTCCACATGCGTCCAGTGTATATTTGATAAGCATGAGGAAATATAACTCCGGTGACTCGACGCTGTCGGGATGCTCCTTCCTGAGCCATTTTATGCTTTAATGTAGTTTCCTGGCCTGTAGCTCCTAGACCTACCAACTGATGTTCTACGGGCCCCAGAAGCCAGAACATTTTATATTTTCTGTCGTAGCAGCGCTTACTGGCCTCTCGCAAGTAGGCCTATAAATTCCACACAAATCCACTATGATCACCTGTTCTCAAATATATTTCGGCAATATTTATAATTAAGGTCATTATCAGATAATCGAATCGATTTTAATTGACACCATGGTCCGAAGAATTCCACTTGTTCGAGGCTATCGTTCAGGACCCTGCGAACGATAGCCCACCTCTCTACCAAGTAGCTGAAGTGGACTCCCCACTACTATAGTCGGCGTTATTACCCTGTGAGCAGTGCTTATCCCTTCATTATATACCATTATTATTGGAGATAATATGGTGGAATTTTGACAGGTGTAATGTCTCATAACCGCCTAACAAGGGATGAATTTTGAATCTTGTACCTGAATTAAGATGGGATGCGAAACAAAAAAGTTGGCTTATCTCGCCCATAGTAAAAATATGGTAAAATCGACAGCGGACTGCCGTCGGACAGGCGTAACATATCTATACATACCGTTTTGACGTTTCATATTTCGCATAAGCAAAATGGGCTAATTTTTTTGTTTACATACCAATCTATCCAAAAACTTATAAACAGTTAGGCAAATATAACATAACACTCCTGCCAAAATTTCATCGCAATATATCAATTATTGACGGAATGATCGCGAAAAAAATCGCGAAAAAAAGCTCATAGATCAATGACGCCGACTCAAGTTGGACGAACCCCGAATGGGCCGTGGGAAGATCCCACACTGGGCTCCATGTTGTAGGGTTCGGAAGAATCCGCTCATTTGAAATAGGGTTCCCCTTTAGCTCATTTGGGTTTTTTAAAGAATTTTTTTTATCAGTCTCACTCGTCGTGCCCATGTCAGTCATGTAAGTTTGTCTGGCTGATGTACACAAACCGTGTGTTTTGTGTTGTTGTGTTTTCTCTCGTTGTGTTTATTCTTCGTATAGTCTTTCTGTAATACCTCCGGTCTCTGTGTCCGAACGCTATAGACAGTTATTGGTGAGACGTCCGCAATTCCATAGTATTTCTCTGGTAGAGAAAAGTGCTGAAAACATAAGTTCCAAGACACGGGTTTTATTAACAATATACGACGATCAGATAATCGCTCACAAAATATATGCAATATTTCCAGATTACACAGTGACCAGGCTTAGACCATAGAACTCGATCGAGTTCTATGGTTTTGACTAAGTCACCGGGCTGTACAATATAGAAAGGTTACACCGGGTCCAGGTTTAGACTAAGACCCTGCTTTAACGTTGAGCTTCAGTTCTAGCGTCGGTCTCTTCCTACGCCAAGTCCGTGTGGAGGTAAAGGTTCCCTGGCTCCGCAACACTTCCGTCTCCGGGGGTGTATATATGCGGAGTCAACTTTGTCGTCCTCCGCGGAGGTGTCGTCGGTGCTGAGGTCCTCTGGGCCTGCGGAGGTCTTCCGCACTGCTGACGTCCTCTCCCTGCCGAGGTCCTGGTTGCTGCGGAGGTTTCGCGGCTCCACAGAGATCCCTCGTCACTGCGGAGGGTCCATCGCACGTCTGCTTCACCTCCCTCTTCCGCGGGTGCGGAGGATCGATGCCTGCGGAGACGAGGTGTCTCCGCACGTCAGGGGACTTCCCTCACTGGTCCGCGGGTTACGGGGGGTACATCAGAGTCTTCCCTCGCGCTTGCACTGCCGTGCAGGAAGAGAACGCCGCCTTGCCGTCAGCTGTATGTCGAAAGGGCCGAGGTTTATACATTGTAGTTCCGTTGGAATCATTGGATTGACATCAGTGGGACCCGCATCCTTCCCGTTTAGGTTTCCCTTACATGGAGTCTCAGTCCTTGGGGCTCCGCACTGCGGAGGTCAAATCGTGCAGAGGTACAAAATGTCTGAAACCTTGCCTCACCTGTCCCAGGAGGACAGAACCATCTCAGGGAGATGTGTCCGTGGTGGCTTGCCTCGACTGAGCTCTCAGAGAGTTGTGGCTGCCTCCTTTTGTTGTCCACTCCACTGGAAGCTGTTCTGCTCATGTGCATGCCTGGTCTTCCGCATGCACGTGTTCATGGCTCCGCATGCTCTCCGTGGTTGAACCTCCGCAAGAACGTGGACAAACCTCCGCGGGTGGTTATGCGGAGGAGGCCGGTGGAGATCGTTATGCATGTATATATATATACATTGTATTGTAATCATCAATTGATGACGAGAAATATGTCTGCTTAGATGTCGTGAAATATGCCTACGTGTAGTAGACCCATATTGGTATTGCCTTGATGTGTCCGAAATGTCTGGGACGTTGTGCCTTCACACTACAATGAAAACATCTGACCAAAAGGAGCTGTTTCCTCTTGCTCCATCGGGATGGTCGATATGAAATAAATAAAAATTAATGAAATAAAACTTGAAATTCGCATATAGGGCCTAATCATATTACGAGCAGTTGAATCACTTATACTGGAACTATTTCTAATCTACATAAAAAAATATAGGCCCAAGGGACCTGTAGCTTACCGGCTAGCCAATGGCACAGTGCTTACACGGATTAAGGTACCGCGCGGTACCTTAATCAAAGATGGCGGAAGGTAGGTTATGCTTCAATCTTTTACCGGCGATTTCTAGCATACACATGAGGAATGCGCGTATATTTTTGTGTTTTCTGAGAAGGAGTTACATCATATACACTGTGGATAAGTTACAAGAGATGTTATACTGGCAGTCGCGAGTAATTTGAGGGAGAAGAAATCGGCTTGATTACGGTACCACACAGAGCTGAGCGGCCTGTGATTACCGTACCACGCGTGAAAGATTATGGTACCACATCAGAAAAATGTGTGCACTTCCGAACATAAATACACCACTGCAGAGCAAGGAGTTCAGCAAAAACTCCTGACATTTTTTCACCAGCGGAATTGGGATGGGGTCACTTCGCGATGATCTCAATGGTGAAGATTTGATGATGTTACAATCTTCGTTTGATGTTAGCCTTTTGAAGTTCTCGAGTTTGTATGTGATCTGATTTAGCACTGGGTGATCATCAGAGAACGTTAATGTAATCTTGGCAATTTTGTTGCTGAAGACGTGTCAAAAACGATCACAGAACTTAGTCTCCGAATCTGTGTCAGGAAATTTGAAGACTTTTTTCTTGTCTAGCACTGCTGCAGGGTGTTAATGAAAGATGATTTAGATATTAGAGATTGCCAGCAGAACCGTTCATGTGAAATAAGCCGCGTTGTCAATCAATTGATTATATCAATTGAGTCCTCTGACACTATAGTGACAGCGAGGTTTATAACTGACATACAATAGGATGGTGCACTGTGCAGTGATGTATTTATGAAATGCACATAAATTGTTCTATTGTGGTCTGTATGATTACTTGTTCTGTAAATTTTATAGTTTAAAAATGTAAAAATGGTTCTGTACTCAGTAATCATTTGAGTCATATGAATAGAATCTGACTATTAGCTGTACAAAACTGGCTCACAATAGAAACAAAAATTTGAGAGATATTGCAGTAAAATTGCGTTGAATGTAGGATATTGTTCTTCGGAAACTTGTCATTTACAACTGTATGTAATATATTCAATTCTTGCCGATTATCCTCGCTATTTATCCATTAACAAGCAGCCCCATCTTCATTATTTTGCCCTTTTGTGCAAAAAATAGAACTGGCACGGATGGTTAAGACTGCCTGTTGCCATAGAAATGAGTCCCACACAGGGGCCACGCTGGTAGCATTCCATCCCTGTCCCACAGGTGTTTTATATCTTAGACAAGGTTGTTGATAGACCTGTTGCCATGGAAACGAGCCCTACCTTGAGGCCGGTGGTATCAGCATGTCTATTTCATATATTATGTTCATCTAGGACAAAGTTGGTAACCACCATTAAACACCTTTAAACATTAAACACTTTTAAACAGACTGAACCTCGTAAATATTGCCATTTTCGGGTGACTGTGTGTCAAAAAAGTAACACTGGAATAGCACCTCTTTAACAGAAAAAAAAAAATTAGATGGATGAATTGGGTATTCGTGGTACCATAATCCACGATTCAAGGCTGTTCGTGGCACCTTAATCAACCTCACGCGGTACCATAATCAAGCCGATTTCTTCTCCCTCAAATTACTCGCGACTGCCAGTATAGCATCTCTTGTAACTTATCCACAGTGTATATGATGTAACTCCCTCTCAGAAACCACAAAAATATACGCGTATTCCCAGTGTATATGCTAGAAATCGCCGATGAAAGGTCGAAGCATAACCTACCTCCCGCCATCTTTGATTAAGGTACCGCGCGGTACCTTAATCTGTGTAAGCACTGTGAATGGGTGATCGGACCGATGGTCTGGTAACTTCAAGGTTACAAGTATATTCAGCATATATCATTTCCTATATGTCCACATTTGATTTCTAAGATGTAAAGTCGATAATAAGCTAGATAATAGCCATTTTGTGCTTTGACCTTGAAAATTAGGTCAAAGGTCAATTTCAAGGTCATCATAGTATTCAACATATAACATTTCCTATATGTCCGCAATTGATTCCTAAGCTGTAGATTGAATAATAAGCGAGATATTAGCGATTTTGTGCTGTGACCTTGAAAATGAGGTCAAAAGTCAAATTCAAGGTCATCAGAATATTCGGCATATATCATTTCCTATATGGTCACAATAGATTTCTAAGCTGTTAAGTCGATAATAAGCGAGATATTAGCCATTTGATGCTCTGACCTTGAAAATGAGGTCAAATGTCAAATTCAAGGTCATGATAATATTCAGCATATATCACTTCCTATATGTCCACAATTGATTCCTAAGCTGTTAAGTCAATAATAAGCGAGATATTGGCCATTTTGTGCTCTGACCTTGGAAATTAGTTTGAAGGTCAAATTCAAGGTCACGAGAATACTCAGCATATATCATTTCCTATATGTCCACAATTGATTCCCAAGCTGTAAAGTCAATAATAAGCGAGATATTAGCGATTTTGTGCTCTGACCTTGAAAATGAGGTCAGATATTCAGCACATACCCCGGCATCACTTCCTATATATGTCCACAATTGATTCCTAAGCTGTAAAGTCAATAATAAGCGAGATATTGGCCTTTTTGTGCTCTGACCTTGAAAATGAGGTTAAAGGTCAAATTCAAGGTCATGAGAATATTCAGCGTATATCATTTCCTATATGTCCACAATTGATTCTGAGTCTCTAATCTCAATATATTAAGTGAGAAATCTAGAACATTGTGGCCCATTATAAAGCATAGGAGAATTTAACATGGAAAGTCCTATTTGGGCCCCGTTAGCAACATCAAAATGGCCGCATCGAAACTTATACACATTATAAAGATACATGAGGGGAACATTTTGAAACTAAAATCTCAAAACTGATCAGACAGTTTTTGAGAAAATAAGTTGAGAACATGCAAAAACAGCCATTTTCGGCATAAAAATGGCCGCCAAAACTGCATAATCGATTCAATAAAAAAAATGAAAAAAACATCTGGGGGTATTGACCCAATACATATTCACACAAATTTATGGACAAATTCATCAGCCCGAAAAAAATTATGAAAAATGTTAACAGATAATGTGGCGGACGACAGACGACGGACGAAAAACCACGACAATAGCTTATCGGCCCTTATGGGCCGGTAAGTTAAAAACCTTTACAGTCCGGTAATTGCTGTATTTTGAGAAAAAAATCATTGTATCAACGTATTCAGAGAAAAATCACTATCTCATATAATGGTTAATCCTTATGCCTAACATATACTACACCGAAAGCAGCCTGCACCGAAAATACCCCTAGATCCCTGGCATCACAAACCAGAAGTTCATCAGTAGACCTCTGCTTCAGGTCTATGGTTATAGCTATGTTCAGTTTTGACAGTGTGCTATAGGCATTTGAATAACATTTTTTACAATTCGAATTTATTTAGATATAATCTTAATCGGCGTATGAATACATTTGTGGTCGTTGTTTATATGGAAAAATCGCGATGGCCGCTTGCATCAGGTTTTGCGGTGTCCGACCTCGGATAAACCCTAATATTTTGGAAAATGCTTCACTGTCCCGCAACTACCGTTTGACACAAGGAAACTGCTGTCATCATGCACAAAACTCGAAATTTTCACAACCGGTGGGTCGTTCATCTTCGAGTTATCACCATGTAAACCTCCCACGTGGAACAAATTGGCGATGTCAACAAACTGAACAAGGACTCACTTTCCAGAAGAATCGACCTTCACGAAATGTTTTCAGCTGTCAAAACAACAATTTAAGAAATTATAGTAATTTTGCTGCAATCAGTGGCGTAAGCAGTAACTTTGAAAGACTTTCATTCAACCAGACACTGCCATTCATCACTCACCATGGCTTTGCCTGTCAAACTCAAGGCCGATTTTTCTCGAGCGGCCCTGGAGGTGTCAATGAACCGCCAGATGGAGCTGCAAGTGCTGGAGGTGGCGATGATGATGGGGAGAGTAGCGGTGATGACCCAAATGTCGTTCATGATTTACCACCTGAACAGTTCAATCAAAACATAACTGCACTTTCACCACCGATGACTGTGCCAGATGTGTGGCCAAAGGTTCCGATAATTGCGGTCAAAAGGCATCCAGTCTTTCCGAGATTTATTAAAATGATTGAGGTAAAATGCTCCTCTGTTTGTATAAATTGATAGTAAATCCGTACTGGCATAAAAAATTATGTTTATTCGAAATAGATCTATTTGCAGTTAGAAATTTTGAATTGTTACCATCGTATCATGCCATCGTGTTCCAGGTTTCAGACCAGTCACTGGCTGATTTGATACGACGTAAGGTGAAATTAAATCAACCGTATGCTGGCGTCTTTATGAAGAAGGATGATGAGTAAGTGAAGTAAAAACTGCTACTTATTCATGTTATTTCTCTCACTTTGAGGTTCCCTAGGTTACAATAAATAAATCCAATTATTCAAAGATACCCATGCACTCATGCTTGCTGTTAATGTTTTTTCCTATATCCAGTAATGACAAGGAGGTCGTCGACCGTTTGGACGACATTTACCAGGTCGGAACGTTTGTTCAGATTCACGAGCTGCAGGACATGGGGGATAAACTTAGGATGCTTGTCATGGGTCACAGGAGGTATGTATACCTGTGTGTAATGTATTTATGTGACTGAAATATCAGAAATTGTAGTGAACCTCAAAGAACTGATCAATGTATTTTGCATTGCTTCCAGAATCAACATTCTTGGCTTGTTGCCAGAAGATGCTGAATATACACCAACTCTTGAGACACAACCACCAACGCCACAGCCTGAACCTCCGAAACGTAAGTATCATTCAGAAAACTATACATCTAATACTGAGCTCTGATCTATAACATATTACATAATCATAAGTATGTCATCTCAACTATCTGTCGTTGCATGTGGATGGACCTGATTTGGATCACACATTTCCCCCCCCCCCCAAATTTTTTTTCCCCCCATTTTTTTCATCCATTTACATGTCCATTAATTCAAGTGGAATTACTGATTCTTGCCTAAACCAAGCACGAAATTAACCACACGCTATTCCCATTGCGTAGTCGTCTTCCCACCAGCTGCTCGTCCAAACTCACTGCGGCGTCGGAGAGGATCGATCACCTCAGACAGTGCACATCCCATGGCAGGGGAGGAGCCAGTTACCACGGAGACCATTGAGGAACCTTTGGCAGCCAGTGACGACACCACACAAATTATTTACAAAGTGCTGATGGCTGAAGTCGAAAATATCACCCATGATTCCTTCAAAGTCACTGAGGAAATAAAGGTTAATCTCATCGATAAATTTACATATAACTTTTTGACCACATACCCTTCCAGTGTCAACTAAATAGTATCTTGAGAGAAACTAGTTCTAAATAATGAAAACATGATTGATTCTGCCTCAACATGTTCATGGAGTTTTGTTTTCTGTCAATTCCTTGCCAATACACAGGCGTTAACTGCTGAGGTAGTGAAAACCATCAGGGATATCATTTCACTGAATCCACTTTACAGGTAGGCGACTCTTGGTATTGACCGAAATATACAAAGAATGAATGAATTGACAAAATTCACGTCTTGTTTGTCATTTTCTGCAATCACAGAGAGACCGTGGCTCAGATGATACAAGGTGGACAGAGAGTAACGGACAACCCTGTGTACCTCTCAGATCTCGGTGCGTCTCCAGAGTATTTACAAGTGTTTTCTCCGATATATTTAATTAAATAACTGCACATATCAAGTTGGTTATCAAAACGATTATGTCTGTGTTTTTAGGAGCTGCTTTGACTGGAGGTGAATCACAGGAGCTTCAGCAGGTTTTGGAAGAGACTGATGTGAGTATATCATAATGCACACGCAAGGGTGTCATAATGTAAACTTGTAGGTACATCATAACGTACACACAAGGATGTCATAATGTAAATTTAAAGTACATCATAAAGCACACACAAGGATGTCATGATGCAGGGAACATGTACCAAAACGATGACTTTATGATGTCATATGAAGCGAGTTAACTTGGGTAAATATGCTGCAGTAGGCCCAATAATGTTGTAAATGCATGTAAAACGTTTCAGATTCCTAAGCGGCTGTTTCTGACGCTAGGTTTACTGAAGAAAGAGTTTGAACTCAGCAAGTTGCAGCAGAAAATCGGCAAAGAGGTACACAATTTATGTGAAATAGTACACAAATAATCAAATACCTATGATGGATGCTTGCGTATGAAAAAGAAGGAAAAACCATGGTAATATACTGATCAGTACAAGGAACAAATAATGACTCTTCCTGAAATTCACCTTATATTTTAATTATGGACATAAGTAACCATACACATGTATATATATAGCCATATATAAGCCACCATATTTGATAAAATGTGAACAACCCTTGCAGGTGGAGGAGAAAGTCAAACAACAGCACAGGAAGTACATGCTCCATGAGCAGCTCAAGATTATTAAGAAGGAACTGGGTATGGAGAAAGACGACAAAGACGCCATCCAGGAGAAATTCAAGGAAAGAGTCGAGGTCAGGGGAGATATACCACTTCATATACATGTACATGTATCATGCATATTTTATTGGATAATTCCTCATAAGTTTTGTGTGTTAAGATATTCACATAGACGTCTTGTTGAAAAATATTGCGATCTGTTTTCACATCATATTTGAAGATAATATTTGTGTACATTATTTGCCCGCATTATGAACTATTGTTGTCTAAGCTGAAAAGTATGTGACATTTATTCTGTCACGTTAGCATAAATGGGAGAAAATTACTATCCTATCCTATCCTGAGAACTGAATTGTGACAATTTTGCTGCTCTCTAGGGTCTGGTGGTTCCTGCACATGTGATGGAAGTCATAGAAGAAGAACTAAACAAACTTTCTTTCCTCGACAACCACTCATCCGAGTTCAAGTCAGTATATATTTATGGATCTACGTCATAAGTTTAGTAAAGGCATCTTCGTATGACTACAATCCGAGCAATAAATACATGCAAATACATACATACAAAATGTACACGAAAATCCATCTCTTTTCGAAACGTATCATATAATTCACCACTTACAGCATGTTTGCAAATTGAGATTGAGAGTGCTTACTATAAATTGAATGATGATTACATTTACCATGGTCACATTCAGGTAAATATCTATGATTAATCTCACATGTAGCACTACTATGCCTATAAATCTATGATGATAATTCAAACATCATAACCGGTTTTGCCAGCGTGACTCGTAACTACCTGGACTGGCTGACCAGCCTGCCTTGGGGTGTCTACAGCAGCGAAAACCTCAACCTGGCCCAGGCCGAGCAAGTTCTGGAAGAGGACCACTATGGCATGAAGGACGTCAAAACTCGCATTCTGGTTAGTGCTGAAAATCACTGGTTCTGGAAGTTCATAGACTTGAAAAACGTAACAATTTCAGCATTACATCTAACTAGCATTTAATTGTTGTCAAATTTTTTTGAGAAGTTTTGATCTGAGCATAACTGTATCCAGACTGGACATGTTTCTTCCTTAACAACATTTGTAGGAGTTCATCGCTGTGAGCCAGCTGAAAGGAAGTACACAAGGCAAGATCATGTGTTTCTATGGACCCCCGGGTGTTGGAAAAACCAGCATCGCCAAGTCCATCGCCAGGGCACTCAACAGAGAAGTAGGCACCTCTACAATCATGATAACGATATCACAACAAATGTATTTATTATGAACGTACATGTATATGTGGCTGAGCATAAGGTTTTCAGTTCACTGCAGAAATTATCATCAGGAAAAGGTCAAAATATCTACAATATTCTGTGATTAATGTTATTCTTTGTTGTTATGAATTGAGTCTAGGAAGTATGTGTTTTCACTTCTAAATTTTGACCTTCCATTTTCAGTATTTCAGATTCAGTGTGGGTGGAATGACTGATGTAGCTGAGATAAAGGGACACAGGTAACGAAATTGGAGCGAACCCTGCAAGGAAACCAAAATGGAGCTTAGCCATTGACGTTCCTCTTTGTATATTATTTCGTACCACTCGATAACTTTCCAAATGCAGAGGGAAACATTTCCACTTCCTTTATTACCAGGCGAACTTACGTTGGTGCAATGCCGGGAAAAATCATCCAGTGTTTGAAGAAAACTAAGACTGAGAATCCGTTGGTGCTCATTGATGAGGTCGGTTCAACAACAATTACATGCAGTAGCAAAATTGTTTTGTCATGTGTAACTGTGAAAATATTTTGAAAAATAATATAATGACCAAAAAAATATATAATGAAAAATATAGACATAAATTGGATCCCAAAAAATTATATGAGTAAATGAGAAGGAACAAATAGTGTATATGTACAAGTATATGTACAAAAATAGTTTGCATGCTTAAGAGCAAAAGTCACTGTAGATAAAATGGGTTTCTATAGTAATGTCAACCCGTTTTTAACTCCTGACTCACAGGTTGACAAGATGGGACG
Organism: Terebella lapidaria; assembly: GCA_949152475.1. NCBI lineage: Eukaryota > Metazoa > Annelida > Polychaeta > Terebellida > Terebellidae > Terebella > Terebella lapidaria. The sequence goes on from OX424562.1 coordinate 6,842,091, forward strand.
TGGTTACCAAGGTGACCCAGCCTCAGCATTGCTAGAACTACTCGATCCAGAACAGAATGCAAACTTTCTAGATCACTATCTGGATGTATCTGTGGACTTGTCTAAGGTGAATATTGTGATTTTTTCAAGCAAGCCACTTGTAAAATTGAAGGCCCGAATATATCTGTCAATATGGATTTTCCGAGAAATCTGTCAAAACATGTCAACATTCAGGGGCAAACTGAAGTAAACTGTAAATAAATACTGATAAGTTTACTGCAATAATATTATTTTCATTTCCAGGTGCTTTTTATCTGTACGGCGAATGTAACCGACACAATTCCGGAGCCCCTGCGAGATAGAATGGAGATGATCGATGTCTCCGGATATGTAGCCGAGGAAAAAATTGCCATTGCACAGGTATGGATTCGGCAAATTGTTATTATCAAACTTTCCTACATTAGTGTCGCTCAATACCTTATAAGTAAATGGCGTATCAAGTGAGACATTTCAAAGGTCAAATTTAAAACCAAAATTGAACAGAACTAGAATGAACGATATGTCTTATATAAAAAATTTGATGCAATGATAGGTGTTGAAAAAAATATACAAAAATATTTTGCTATATTCGTTATGTCTTGTACAAAATTCTGTCTGAACTATTCGCAGAAGTACTTGATTCCACAAGCGCAGACTGCGAGTGGAGTTAGCGATGAGCAAATCTCCATCAGCGAAGACGCTCTGAATGTGCTGATCAAAAGTTACTGTCGGGAAAGTGGTGTTCGAAACCTGCAGAAACGCATTGAAAAGGTTCGTGTACCAGTAGTCCACATTTTGATGTATTTAGTCAAATGCTTGTTGGAATGAATAAAAATTAGAATAGATAAAAACTAAGGAAAAGATACCACATTGTTTTAATGTCTTCATTGATGCAATTTATGTATGTGTAGCTATATTTTTTCGTCTTTCTATGAGCTTCATTTATATGCTCTCTATTTGATATTATATGTTTCAACTGCCAGATTCTGAGGAAGGCTGCCTATAGGATTGTGAACAAAGAGTCATCGGAAATGACAGTGTCACCCGAGAATTTGACGGACTTTGTGGGCAAACCCATCTTTACATCAGATCGCATGTATGAAGCAACACCCCCAGGTGTAATAATGGGTTTGGCCTGGACTGCTATGGGTGAGTACATTGTATTGTTAATGGGCGAGTCCATTATTGTGCATTGGGCAGAGGTGGGAGGGAGGACCAGATAAATTAGTAAATGGAAAAAAAAATTTTTGGAAATTTTCATTAAACATATTTACAATATATTGGTATTTGATTCGCCAATCATTTGTTGAAAAACATGTCGAATCCCTTTCCTTACAGGTGGTTCAACACTGTACATAGAGTCAACGTTCAAACAAGCTGTTAATGCCGAAGCGAAGGATGGCCAAGGTTCAATGACGCTGACCGGTCACCTTGGCGACGTGATGAAGGAAAGCGCACAGATTGCTTACACAGTCGCCAAACGCACTCTCATGGAGAAGGCTCCTGATAATAGTCAGCTGCAACGCGGCCACATCCATGTTCATGTACCGGAGGTAAGATTATAACAAAATTTGATTCCTAGATTGTTGTGTGTGAAAAAACATTTAAATATTGGAAGCAATAGTATTTGGAAAAGTATTATACATTGGAATGATACCACATTGAAAAAAAAATGACAATCCGGCTTTAAACTTCTAAATTAGTGTTTGTTTGAACTCATTTTCTAACATTATCAAATAATCATTCAAGATATAAAAGACATATATATTTGATTTTACTGTCAAATATGCAATGAAACTTGCGTGAACTTCTAGGGGGCCACTCCGAAAGATGGACCCAGTGCGGGGTGCACAATAGTCAGTGCCCTGCTCTCATTGGCTATGGATCGACCAATCAGGAAGGATATTGCAATGACGGGGGAAGTGTCACTCACTGGCAAGGTTCTTCCAGTCGGGGGTATCAAAGAGAAAACAATCGCCGTAAGTTTCTAGACATGTCCAAAATACTAGTTAAAGGCTTAAAAATATCGCTTGTAAATAACCTTTCGAATATTACAACTTTTATTTCAATGGACATCATTAGAGATATCACAAATCCTGTGTAAAGGCTATGTTATGTTGAAATATTGGATGTATTTTTGCATGTTTTTCAGGCCAAGCGAGTGGGCGTATCGTGTATAATTCTTCCCAAGGAAAACGAGAAGGATTTCTCAGACCTACCAGACTTTATAACGGAGGGACTCGATGTGCACTTTGCTGAACATTATAGTGAAATTTATGATCTTATTTTCAATGACTGAGAAATAGTTAGTCTCTCCTGTTAGGGAATGTTTTCAAATGTGGATATATTGCAAAGAGTTTGTCAATATTGAATATACACATGTTCTTGTAGTCAAAGAAAAACATGTATGATTTCCAGATACCAGTGTAGTTCATATCAGTTTTGAATGTTGTTGAATGAGAAAATGAATTCACTTGCTGTTTCCAACCATCACATGTATTTACTGGGAACCGGTAATATAGTTTATACGATAATTTGCCCCTGGGCATACAACTCGTGTATATACATGTATAGAGGAAATTCTTGAAAATGTGCCCAGACTGAAATTTGGTATATTATTGTATGTTCACATATGCATGTACCGGTAATCATGTTGTAAAAGTCATTTTTCATAGGTGTACCAAATAGAATGATGGAAATAAAACCTAAACACACTACATGTTTGGATGTGCATTTCTCTCAAAGTGACGAAGTAGCAAAATGTGCCGATTTTCAGTGTTCAAACTCCTAGAAAATAAGCTCATGGTGGGGTTTTCAAATCATTCTGAAGGTCACTGTTGTTGCATTTCCGTAAATACACAAGGGCTTATCCATGCCTGAGTCACATTTGCACCGAAGCCTACGCCGATGAGGATACGATGCCTGAAAGGGTTGAATTTTGGCCGGTCACCAACCGAGCGTGGGAAGATCATCCGTGACCATCGCACAACAGTTGACATTGTGGACACGTCGGTCGAGGCAATCGAAGAAAATAATGCAGAGTTATTTTCTTGCGGCGACTGGTGGAAAAAATGACATCGGTAATGAATCGCTAGCATGCCTGTCGGCAAATGGCCAGAGACCCTTCAGATGCCTATCAGGTGCCGAGGGAATCGACCAAATTTGCTCGGCCGACCAATGTGGGTAGCTCACCAGCTGATCACCACAGAGTATCCTGCCGGGCGCCGATGAATGTCCGGAAGGTGCCCTTCAAATAATTGGCCGATTTGTACATATCAGACGGTCACCGAGCAGGTATCAGAAGGGTCTCGGTAGGGCATCGTTGGTCGGTCATTCTTTCAGGAAATTCTTAATATTTGGACAGACACAGTGAAAACACGTGATCGTGGGTGACTATAGCGGTCACCGGCGGACAGTGCTTGGTGGTTTCATGACCACTCTAAAGATATGGGAAAGATGCCTGACAAAATATCACCGGCGGCCGGAACATCGGTACAGCCGTGCGATTACGTGCGACTTGATGCTAGCATCACCTCGCATGGTGGGACCAGTGGGCGCGATGCCATTGTATCAGGCGGCCGTCTTAGTTGGACAGGCGAACATTGTCTCGCATAGATGCGTGCATCCTTTATTTCGGACGCAAATACAGACTTTAATATGAACTGAACTTAAACACTGCATTGCCCATACGATCTACATGATACAGACTGTCTATAAACCACCCGACCATGTGTTTGCAAGCATATGCGAGCATATAATGGCCTTCACAAAAAAATGCGAAATGCTTTCAGTGTGCCACAGTGCCAAGAAGCAATGCTAGCATAGAGCGATGCTCGCTTACACCATGCTAGCATCAAATCGCACGATGCTACGTCAGGCGAAGTTGGGCGAACACGTGCTAAATGCCAGGTTACTTGTGCTAGCATGTTGGTGAGGTTTTGCGAAATCGGTACTGTATGATAATATGACCACAATTCCAACAACTACATGTACAATGAATGAAGGATCAAGGGATCATCGTTTATGTTCCCGAATAACTATGCAAATATGGGCCAATGGTCCTGTAGCTCACCCGGATTGCTATTCAAATATTTCATCCGTTGCACATGTAGGTCTCATACTCTCACTCACCAATTATAGTTCTGAGCAGGCATCAAACATCATTCAATACTGATCATTAGCAATCACATCAGTTGATATCAGGCGCCATTGCTGGCTTTCAGAAATGTTTACTCCTCCTTGGTACAATGTTCATCGAGCCTCCAGTCAGTCATCGACTGTTTGTAAAAAAAAATATATATCTTCGTAGTTCGAAGAAATAACAAAAAAATGCATAACGTTATTATATGTGATGTGTGTCGTAAAACAATAGTTTTAGTCAGGAGGAAATTTCACACAGGGTGGAAACGTAGTACAGACTTTTTCTGTCGATTGATATGGCTTCATAATGGTCTAAGTCAACCTTTTTCGGAGGGTGTGTAAAATTTTCTCCCGGGCTAACTTTTTCATAGCCTTTTTCAAAATGGCCGACATCGAAAATTTGGTATTTTAGGAAAAAAATCAAAATTATCCTCCTGGCATGATGCTTTTGGTCTATTAAACTGACATTTAGTTATATGGAGATATATTCTTCATAACAATACTAATAATACCGATTCAAACACCCCGAAAATGGAAAAAAATCCAAGATGGCCGCCAAATTCTCGCCATTTTTACACAAATGTTCATAACTTCCTGCCAAATTGAGATAGGAAGCCAATTTTGGTGTCTAACCCTGGGTTTTGGGGTATGAGGATTTCAAATATATAACCAATTTTGTGTTTGGATGGTTTGAAGCTGCCAGAATCCAAGATGGCAGCCCGATTTTGCAAATAAGCACCAATGACCGTCATATATATCAAGATAACAAGCCAACTCTGGTGGTCAGTCCTGAGCTTTGGGGTATGAGGGTGCTAATTGAAGAAATACTCTTGTGTGTAGATGGTGACTGGCCAATTTATAGGTGTTCAAAGGCGAAGATAACCATTAATTAATGTGAAACATGTAAACGAACCCGTCTAATAGCACCCACTCGCACAAAATCAACAGAATCAACCACTTGGCATTGATGCCAAATTGGTCATTGTCAAATCTAACACACACACACATTGTGGTCGGCGTAGAGGTTTGGATCCTTCGATGATCCTCAAGACCGTCCCCATGACGCCACTCACCAGACCGTCCTCTACAATGTGATAGGTGTTGTATTCTTCTTCAAGCCAGATATATTCTCGATAACATTCACAGCCACAATCTTCGATTTCTGTCTGTTCAAAGAATCAGTCATCTTTACATTGTGTGCAGCAGCAACTTTCTGGAAAGGAAACACATGAAGTACATCTGCTTGGATCTGTGATCTTTAAGCATCTCCTAATTTTCAGAGCTCTATGATTCAACATCTCCGAAAACGATTTGTCATTTTTTTGTCCCATTATGTCGGTCAAAGTAGTAACCTTGAAGTCGTCCCAAGGCTCTGCAAGGGCAGCTGGGTCTCAGTATTTGTCCTCTTACATGCGGCAGTGGATAAAATCACTCACTGCCAGAATAATGAAGAACTTTTGTTTCTCATGAGTTGATCCAGACGACCTCTGATGAAATTCAGCAAGCTTCTTTGCCAGTTGGAGCCACACATCAGAGATTTGATGATATAAAACTTTCCTTTACCAATATTTTGAAAGTCCCCAGACATTTCCCATTCATCTTATCGATGCACCACTAGCGAGTATGAATGAAGACTTTCCCTTGCATATTGTTCATGCACTGCATGAGAACTTGAGCCTGATTCTATGGGATTGCCAAGATGCTGTGCTGTACTGACAACTGAGCCCATCTTGGTGTTGGAGCTCCGAGGCAGGCCACTCAATCTGGCAGGTCTTCCAGACTGAATGTCCTCGAGGTAAGCGTCATCTAGGTTGGCTTTTGTTTCCAAGTGTTCAGCCGCCACTTGCTGGGGCAATGTGTGCCAAGGCATCTTCTGCAAGATGGTTTTGTCGGATCTCTTCATGGCCACTTCAACCTCTTTGATCTTATTTCCAAATAGCGCTTGCTTTTCTCTGGTAATGTTGCTGATGCTTGTCCTTTTGCCATAGTAGGAAATGCTCCCACTCATTTAAATCCATTTCAAAGTGGTGAAGATAAAGAACCATGAGATTCTGATATATTTCTCACTGTCCCTACAGATGTGCAAGCTTTACTGAAAGATTTCCGTCTTCAGATCTATCATTTATTCCCAGCCAACTTCAATGAAGCAAATGGAACATTGGACCGATTGTCGTTGTTGTGGGTAGAATTTTCTTCAGATGGTTCATAATCTCTACCTGGTTTGCTATCAACATTGAAGAGGGATACAATTTCAACCAGACAGGTCTTTGAGAATATATACAGGAGGGCGTGCATAGTACATGTACATGTACCTGTCTAGTACAGATATACAGTGTAGCCACACGTAATCAATGTCTGAATCTCAGTGGCCCAGCAGTAAAAATGGAAGTGTCAGTCTGGTACTTGTCGGATCTGCAAGTATCCAAACAACATCCCGACTACAGTTTTTGAGAGGTGTGCCTGTGGCCTTGTAAATAGCCTCCATGACACTCATCTCCCTGTTGGTCAGGTGTGTTTTGCCTAGTCATTGTAGCTTATCGTCTGTCTTATCCCAGCATATTGTGCTCTGCACGGTTCTTCATGAAGGAGCTGACCATCTTCACTCTGCTTCTTGTTGCAATAATATGACACAATATATCGAATGCAGGCATATGCATCAACAACATATTGTCAGTCAACATTAGGATTCCAGGCTTTCAAAGGGTTTTGATTTGTACTGACTTACCCATCAGTCTTTGTGTTTATGTTTAAGTACAACCATTTTCGTGGAGGCTATAATGTTGTTCTTCAGCAGCGTTTTTTCACTCATCTGGTTCAGTGTCTGCTGGGATGGCACATGAAGGTCTGACAAGAAGGTGGACGGGATAACCTGAACCTGTGGGTCCTAATACCCTTCTTGCATGACTTTGTATAATTCTTGGAATGAAGCTGAACATCATTTATAATGTCATGTAACTTGCTGTATCTCGTCTAATCAACGTCCTCTGTGTGGATATATTTGTTAATAACGTCAACAACTTCCTCATCAAGTTATATGTCCAGCTTAGGAGATTTTATACTCAGAAAAGGCAGTGAATGTAAGTACCAATGTGAGGCCAATCTCCTCGTAGAAACTCAATTGAAACAAAGTAGTCACAGACCTTGCCAATTTGATTTGATGGTGAAGTGATCATCAATTTCAAGAGTTTTTTTTACTATCTGATCAAACATTCTGGCAGCTGTTACATGGTTTTGAATGCCTAATATAATATACCTGGTATTGATATGCCTGATATAATATACTTGGGTTTGATTGCTCGGAAAAAAATTATGCGTGGTAGTGGTACTGTTTATTTTGAAGTGCGAGTGAGTGCTATTAAACAGGTTTGTTTGCATGTGTTTTATCAATTAGTCCTTATCTTGGCTTTTGGACAGTTGGATAGCTTTAAACTGGCCAATCACCATCTACACACAAAAGTATTTCTTCAGGTAGCACCCTCATACCCCAAACCCCAGGACTGGCCACCAAAATTGCCTTCTTATTTTGAATATGTGACGGTTATTGGTACTTATTTGCGAAAGCGAGCTATCGTTTGGCAGCCATCTTGGATTCTGAGCATCTTCCAACCATCCAATCATGAAACTGGTTATTTATTTGGAATCCTCATACCCCAAAACCCAGGGTACACCAAAATTGGCTTCCTATCTCAATTTGGCAGGAAGTTATGAGCATTTGTGTAAAAATGGCGAGAATTTGGCGGCCATCTTGGATTTTCTCCAATTTCAGGACGTTTGAATCGGTATTATTAGTATTGTTATGAAGAATATATCTCCATATAACTAAATGTCACCTTAATAGACCAAAAGCATCATGCCAGGAGGATAATTTTGTTTTTTTCCTAAAATACCTAATTTTCGATGTCGGCCATTTTGAAAAAGGCCATAGAAAAGTTAGCCCGGGAGAAAATTTTACACACCCTCTGAAAAAGGTTGTCTTAGACCATTATGAAGCCATATCAATCGATAGAAAAAGTCTGTACTACATTTCCACCCTGAGTGCTATATGGTCAACATTCCTCCTGACTATTTTGAATTTGACCTTCGATGACATTTACAGGTCAAAACAGCCATTTTTTTGGTACAAAAAAAATTCCGAATTTGCACTTTTCACAAAAACTCTAATCAGTTTTTCGATTTGTATATCAGGACATGCCAATTGGGATACTCGGTGTTACATCAAATGAAAGATGGAGCACCGTCATTCCTCACAAGTCACAAAATGGCATGATGTGCACAAATTGGCCTTTGGGTCAAAAACACCACCTGATTTGTACTTAGGTTTGTAATATAATCATATTGGAAGTCTCATGTGGAGCATCTTTTGATGACCTTAAACTTGACATAAGATGACCTTGAGTGGTCGACCTTTTGTCGAGGTAAATTGAAGAAAATAATGTAAATTGACCGATGCAGACTAAACGCTTGGAGATGAAGCTTAGGTGTGTATCATGCCCATATTGGCAGTCACATCAGGTGGTTATTTTGGTGACCTTGAATTTGATCTTCAGTGAAATTGATATATGTTGAAATGGCAATATTACTGAAAAAATGTATGTCCAACATTGTAACCTTTCTTGGCACTTGGGCTATTTTTTTTAGAATATTTAACATGTAGACATCGGAGAATCAGTGAAATTATGTTATAAATATTGTAAATACCCAGTATGGTTGCTGATGTGTCAATGATGACCTCATGTAGGCCTATCTATGACAGATTAATTCAACAAGATAGCGCTACAGCACTTACGGGAAATTTTACGATTTTCAGAGTCAGTTCCAATCCACACACATTTCTCGATAGGGCCAGCAGAATCATTAGTTCCATGAAAACTTCATTCTATTCGTTGGATATACATGAAGGAAAAACCGCTTCTCTGACCCTGTACCACGCACATTATGGAACAATCAAACATATGTATAATATCTTAATGGCCACGAAGAGACATGTAAATCTGGATGGATATGGCGCAGATCTCGAGCATGTAACACAGAGACATCAAATAATGTGACTAACAATCACGGATTGTCAATATATAAAATCAAGTATGTTGAATGTTTTTGCATATTCTGTTTTTTTTTTTTCAATATGGAGTAAACATCCACAAGGAGGAGTTTCCAACTACTTTTCTTTGACACCCTGTGAAAAATACATTTGAACTAGCACGCTCTGTCGCCCGTGGCAAGACGCATCTCCAGAGCGAGAAGACTAGCTAACTAGCACACATCTGGTCGTTCAATAATGTAGTTCCACTGTCTGAAATAAGACACCATTGCTGGCTTTCAGAAATGTTTACTTCTCCTTGGTACAATGGTCATCGAGCCTCCACTCAGTCATCGACTGTTTGTTAAAAAAAAGATCTTCGTAGTTCGAAGAAATAACAAAAATTGCATAACGTTATTACCGATAATACTAGTATATAAAAATGCATCAATAAATTTTATGCACAGTTGATGATTGGATCTGCATAGCGTGGATTCGCCGTCCCAGGCCTTCATTCCCTGAACGGGTTTCATGGGAAAGGGGTACACAATGTTTCAAACACCAGACGGAAAACCTGACTTATAGCCGTGAATTTCCCGATGTATGGAACAAGCGGCACTCTAGTTATCGAGCTGTCTCTAAGTGGAGTTCCTCTTTCCATAGAAACGGAAAAGAAGTTGAGAGGAATTGCCACTACGTTGATGGCCTTTGGGGATCAAAGAACCCCTGAAATCTCATAATAGCATTTGGATCAAGCAAGGTGCACCCTTTGCAATTCATTACTTAAATAGTAGGATACCCGGGGTGATAATCCCACGCCCGGGGGTGCCATGGAATCCATTGGTGCCAAACTGCAGGGTAACCGAACGGTGACGCGGGCGGAAGAGGGACCACATGCATCAGTTATGTCCTCCACACGTACAGGCAATCACATTTACATGTGTCAGACTCCGGTAGCGGGTCAAAGTACGGGGGAAAGATCTTCCAGTAATGTTGAACGTCTCAGATTAGAAATATCACTGTATGAATTACAGTGATAAATATACTCAATTAATTGAGTTAATTAATTGCTCCAGTAACTTCGTTCCAATCGCATTTGTTTCGCTAAAGTTTACATATATTTCGATCGCAAATTAATAAGATTGACGTGGTTAAGTCATATCGTGATGCGATTAATACCGGGTTTTCATCCCCGGGGCACATTGTATGATGATGCAAGTGGCCTGTGGCGTTGTTAATTGGCTGATCCGCCGTGAGAGACTCCATTTGTTTCACGCAGAATGGGGACAAAAAATGACGGGAGGGAGGGAAAGCAGGGGATGTATACGAGAGAGGGACTAACATGGGTGACAGACAAGGATGGATGGATGGATGGATGGAGTGGTTGGCTGCCTTAGCAACCGTCGCTCCACTGTAAATTCCCGTGAGACCACCTGTGTCACGTGACTATCGGGCAGTTTATAATATTGCACGGGGGGGGGGGGGGGGTGGTTGCAAGGCGGAAGGGACGGTGGGATAAATATGATGTGTCACACGAGACGAGAAAATAGTCTCGTGGATAGAGCTGTGATATGTGCTATAATGGACTAGATCACGGAGGGGGGGGGGATGAGGGGGTGAGCTGGTTACATGCGGGATTCAGTCGATTCCCGCCGGGGTTTATGCAGGTTATATTCATTTTATCGATTGATTGGAGGGAAAAGGGAAAAGAGCAAGAGGGAGGGAGTCGTAACGGTTGGGAGGGGGCGAGGGAAAATAAACGATTTGAGTTGAACGTTGACTTCACGAAGCGGCCACGTATCCCTAGGGGATGGGAAGGGGGTGGTGGTTTATGGATACGTTACCCCCACTTGGGATCTTCAGATTGTGGTATGTAGAGGGGACTTCCACCCCCTCCTCAGACTCTTTTTGATTGGTGTCGCACCAAATATGACCTGTACCCAATGGGGAGTGGGAAATAGGGTGCCGTTCGGTCAGCAACACCAAATATATCAGTGCAGAGCCACACGTGCCTACTGTTCGTGTTTCTCCTGCACAACACTCAGCCTCAGCGCGGTATTTCACTCCTACCCTGCAATAACCAGATAACCACTGCACATGCCTCTTGAATTGTTTCCTGTTTCCAGAGGAAAGATACATTTCTCGTCGGTCTTCCCAACTACAGGTACATGACAACGAGTCTCATCTCAAGTCCCTGAAGAGTGACGTCTTGTCTACGGTGACAACACCGATTTCAACGAAAAAGTAAACAGAGAAGAAAAACAAAACGAGACAAGAACTGGTACATGCTCAGTTGACGACGAGGATGCTACACGGTGCATAGCAACTGGATGTATACTTTAGGTACAGGACGCAACGCGAAGCGCCGGATCGAACCGCGACTTTGTTTTTTGGATTTAAGAGCATACATTGGCTCATGTGCGGTCACGTTTTCCATGACGCGAGTAACGAAGAGAGCTAACAATGTTTGAGATTCATACTTGATAAATCACATTTTGACGACCTGCAGACTGATCTGAACAATGAGCAATGGATTAGGGTTATTAGGGGGATAGATGAAATGGCGTGATTCTGGACAAAAGATGCCATAAGAAGTTCCTCAACCAAGAACGAGTCGCGAAAGTCTCATCCCAAAACGGTAAGCAATAAACATCGGGATGTATGTATACAACGGGTAGTATAGTCGCCATATATTACATAATGAACTATCCGTAGGCCTATATATAAACTTAAAACCTTATAATTGTATTTTGAATCCCAAAATGATCCCCGGCAGAGAATCTTTAAACCAGTTCTTCAATATGCTCTCTTGAATGGTATCACAAAGATATCTCATCATGTTCAACAAGACCGGAAGAGTAACCGGACTGGACTCTTAAAGGCAATGTATCACATTCAAGGTCATCGCCACATTGCATTCAGCTTGTGTCCTGATGAATTTACATGTACATCCCAGAATATCGAGTTCAAGGTCACCGGTTATTGGTACAACCGGGCCACGTCTGTAATTCGTTAGAACTCCATAAAACGTTTGTGTCCTGTTTGGTTTCTTTTAAATCGCTATAATTGGGTATTTGGCAATCGTACATGTTTTCCGGACGATCAGACCAAGGTCCGTTTCCCTGAACGTTTCCCTGAACGTCAGTGTCAGACATGCATTCCAATTTTGTAATAAGAACGTCATGAATTCCCCACGTGTGAGCATTAGGAGGTGAAATGTTGTCCATAAAGAATGATAATGACAAAATCAAGCCTCCCTGGCTTTCTGCCTGAGAAAAAGTTAATTGGCTCCAATTTAAGACCAACCGGAAGCCACTATACCATACATATCCTGCAAATTAAATACCAGGCACAAGTGGCGTATTGACTTACTCTCCAGAACATTCAAGGTCACAACTGAAAAGTCCATACATGATTAATTATACGTATTAGGCTATCTCCAGTTGTTTAGCATGCACAGCCCCTACATGTACCTCGTAATCTCAACAATATCTCTTGTTGAAGCTACAAAAATGCTAGTTGGTTGACCCTAAACGTCGTCGGTGATTATCTCTATTGGAATGAATTCGATTTATCGAGATACTCAGTTGGTTTATTGAGATAGAAAGTCGGCAAACAAACTTTTGGTTGGTCCCATTTTGGATCCCTGAGTTCTCGAGCATGCCTTTCGCTTCATCGTTCAGTACCCGGTGCTACATATGGCACAACATGTACGGAAGTGTTGGACCTTAGATTGGGTACAAAAAATCGATGAATTCTGACCGATGTCTGGGAAAATGAGCGAAGTGTCAACACAACATGACACGTTTCCCTATAGTGAGCTAATATGAGAAGTTTCGAAGAAATGCAAACATGTTTTATTGTATTTTGGACATTGGATCCACATGCTTGTAGTCGGTGATCCAAGTTATGTAATGAAGGTAAATATATGTTGTTACCGTTGTTAAGGTTTCTGGTTCACAACTTGTGCAATAGGACCATCGTCAACATAAACATGATCTGGACCTTACATTACACAACTGGGCCGTATTTAACGTTCGGCGGCTAGCTACAACCTGACGTGAATGCAATTACTTAATTGCTCCTATCTGGCTACGCCACTGCGTGTACATGTACAGTACACAGTGCATGTAAGTACACATTGGTCAAGACTAAAAATCGAGTGTCAGTGCGCCTCAGGGTGTTGCGACTCCCTGCGTCACCAAGAATCTTATCGTGCTTGTAGCGTCACAGATAATCTCATTCTCAAGCAGCTTCGTGAATAATTAATTAATTCCTGGTCAACAGTCATTGAGCTCATTCCTCGGGTTTCTGTCGACTGGCCCAGGTTCGGCATTACGTGTATGTCTTTGAAGACGAATAGGGCATGGATTGGCGCTCGTTCCTTCGCCCCTGGCATGATCGGGTCGTATCTCGCGCTCATGGGGAAACTTCCGTGAACAATAATGAACCTTGCTCGGGGAACTAATCAGAGAAAAGGGAGCGCGAATTGCTGGAAGTGCTGTAGAACAATTAGGGATGTGGTCATTAACTTGTATCTCACTAATTGTACTCTTGGACAACATACTGCATGTTTCCAAACTATCGCTCATGTGAGTCAATGATATTGACATTATGTGCGTGTCAGCAAGAACATATTTGGTTATAAATGAGTATATAGAGTATATATTATCTAGATACATATTACACCTTATGTTTTTTTCTTCCGTGACAGGTGAACATGTGGTTTCCGATCTCTGTTGAAGCGATACATGCACGATGCGCGAAGTCCTGAAATCCAGGAGGTCTTCAATACACCCTAATGCGGCCGGCAGCGCCCCTAGCGGCAGTCCTAGCAACCAGGCCAACTTACCCAACTTAGAGCAGTGTCTCAAGGTGAGTAAAGAAGGATATAGAGCAACATCTCAATGTAGGTATAGAATAACATCGAGCAACGTCTCGAAGTGAGCAGAGAATAGTGTAAAGCAACATAGAGCGATGTCTCAAAATGAGCAGAGAATAAAATAGAGCAATGTCTCAAAATGAGCAGAGAATAAAATAGAGCAATGTCTCAAAGAGAGCAGGGAATAGCATGAAGCAATGTCTTCAAGCGAGTAGAGAATAAATAGAGCAATGTCTCAAAATGAGTAGAGAATAGCATGGAGCAATGTCTTCAAGCGAGTAGAGAATAAATAGAGCAATGTGTCAAAATGAGTAGAGAATAGCATGAAGCAATGTCTTCAAGTGAGTAGAGAATAATATAGAGCAATGTGTCAAAGTGAGCAGAAAATAACATAGAGCAATGCCTCAAGGTGAATAGAGAATAACATAGAGCAATGTATCAAAATGAGTAGAGAATAACATAGAGCAATGTCTCAAAATGGGTAGAGAATAACATAGAGCCATGTCGCAAAGTGGGTAAAGAATAATATAGAGCAATGTTTCAAAGTGGCTAAAAAATAACATAGAGCAATGTCTCAAAGTGGGTAGAGAATAACATAGAGCAATGTCTCATAGTGACCAGAGAATAACATTGAGCAATGTCTCAAAGTGAATAGAGAATAACATAGAGCAATGTGTCAAAATGAGTAGAGAATAACATAGAGTAATGTCTCAAAATGGGTAGAGAATAACATAGAGCCATGTCTCAAAGTGGGTAAAGAATAACATAGAGCAATGTTTCAAAGTGGGTATAAAATAACATAGAGCAATGTCTCAAAGTGGGTAGAGAATAACATAGAGCAATGTCTCAAAGTGACCAGAGAATAACATCGAGCAATGTCTCAAAGTGAGTACAGAATAACTTAGAGCAATATCTCAAAGTGAGTAGAGAATAAAATAGAGCAATGTCTCAAGTTGATCGGAGAATAACATAGAGCAATGTGTCAAAGCGAGTAGAGGATAATATAGAGCAATGTCTCAGAGTGGGTAGAGAATAACATAGAGCAATGTTTCAAAATGAGCAGAGAATAACGTAGAGCAATGTCTCAAAGTTAGTACAGAATAACTAAGAGCAATATCTCAAAGTGAGTAGAGAATAAGATAGAGCAATGTCTCAAAATGAGTAGAGAATAACATAGAGCAATGTCTCAAAGTGAGTAGAGAATAACATAGAGCAATGTCTCAAGGTGATCGGAGAATAACATAGAGCAATGTGTCAAAGTGAGTAGAGAATAACATAGAGCAATATCTCAAAGTGAGTAGAGAATAACAGAGCTATGTCTCGAAATGAGTAGAGAATAACATAGAGCAATGTCTCAAAGTGAGTAGAAAATAACATAGAGCAATGTCTCAAGGTGATCGGAGAATAACATAGAGCAATGTGTCAAAGTGAGCAGAGAATAGCATCGAGCAATGTTTCAAGGAGATCGGAGAATAACATAGAGCAAAGTGTCAAAGTGAGTAGAGAATAACATAGAGCAATATCTCAAAGTGAGTAGAGAATAACAGAGCTTTGTCTAGAAATGAGTAGAGAATAACATAGAGCAATGTCTCAAAACATTTCCACTATAACTGTAATATCTCCGTAGCGAACTGACGTATGTACGGCATCGTGTACATACTATAAAAATCCTCACCATTCATTCCAGCATTTGTCAAAAATTAGTGTTTTGGGTTTACCTGCACTCTGGACATTGTCAGCACTGTAACTAATTTATTATTTATGAATGTAGGGTCAGAATAGCAACACAATTATTGAGTTTAGGCGATTTATTCTTCCACGAGAATCTGACAATGAATGTGTGGTATTGTATTGAGAGGTGAATTGACTAGATATTTTTAGCCTGGTTGCTTATACAGTGGTCCCCCTCAGCTAAGATCCCCATCAATAAAGACTTCCCCCTCTGTAAAGACATTTTCTTGTGGCGCTAGGATAACGTTAACATGTAAATGAACCCCTCTATTAAGACATCCCCTGAGATAAGACCTTAATTTTGTGGCAGAAGGGTAGGTCTTATCTGAGGGGGACCACTGTACTGAATACAGTACTTGACTGGATATTATAAACCTGGTTGCTTATACAACCAAATCTGAGCATAACACCAGAAAGGGTTTCTGACGGCACCGAAATTGAATCCAGATAATGTCCTCTCCGAGTCAGTTTTTAGGTTAATGGACCTTTGGTCTCTCTAGTGAAGGTGGAAACAGAAAAACTCAAATCAGATTTAATATCTACAGAGGAGAGAAAGATATAACTGAACATGTACGTGCAAGGAATGAAAACCACCAAACACGAATGTACATATTTACAAGTATTTCAGTAATTGAATACATCATGCATTGACTAACATCCATTTTTACTTACATATGAAAGAATACTACTTATCAATAAATCCACCTTACATAAGTACCAGTATGAGCATAAAGGAAGTCATACATAGCACATCTTTTGATGACCTTGAGTTTGGCCTCAGACAACCTTGAAGGCTAAATCTTAAGGTCACGGTGACCTGAAATGTGTGAATTGGCCTTCTCAGACCAAATACTTGCAAAAAGACTTACGTGTATGTGTGTATTATGTCATATGTCACCTGTAATGCTAAAAACAAACAAAAAATGCTCAAAACCACAATCTATTTCAGCCCTTTAGCTCTTTTTTATCTTCCAAAACAGAACATGGTTCGATGGCACGGTATATTCATTTATCCAAGGACAAACGTCTCCATGCAATTTATGTTGTATTCGTGTACAACGGGCATCGTATATCGTGATTTAGGATTCCACACCAGATGAATCAGTGCATTTCTTTCATGGGTAGTTGAGTGCAGATGTATATTCACTCAACGCTTTGGCGCACATGCGTATGCCTACACATGCCCAAGTGTTTTAGGGTTGCGCTCACATCTATACGCATGTACTAAATGTAAAAGGTAATTTACATATTCGATATATCTTATGCCGTGGCAGAACATGTATATGAATATGCACAACGATTCATTCGTATGTAGTACATATTATCTAAAGATACACGTATGATTTTTAATTTAAAATGGATCTCAGTGCCGCCAGCATAAAAAAAAATATGGATAAAATTCAAAAATCACATAAAAAGAATAAGTACGCACTTATTAAAAATATAGAAACATAGTCAAAGCTGCTTGACGTCAAAATTTGGTACATTTCCAAAATTAACAAAAACATTTCAGGATATTTCAAAGAGTAGCACAAAAATTACATGATCAGCTTTTATTCTTGAGCAGAACTTTGGTGAAATACCGTTTGACAAGTACAGTATTATATGATACCACATCCTGAATTACCCTCCCCAAAAGAGTATGACTGTGCTTGTTGGGTTGTCTTCAAAGGGCAGTTCTGACGGGGAAATGAAGCCGGTCTTTCAATCGGCTACACGTACATGCATTTGTATAAATCAGTCAGTGTACCTTTTTATGACGGTTGACCTTCAGTTAGCCAAGGTGGACGGACGGATCGTACAACCTTTTAGCTTCATTTGTTATGATTTATTATGATATTGCATGTGAACGTAGCGATATTTTATTTACAATACTAACTCATCTCATGTGATTGATAAATGATCATGTATGATAGATGCTGATAAGGTTGAATGGTTCGTGACATTTGATGCAAACACGATAATGATGCATTAAAAAATGCAGGTCTATTTTAACGAAATTTCATTCTTCCCCGTAATTTCTGAAGAAAGCAAATGGAGTACCGTCGTTATCTTCGGTTTCCATCGCAATGAATTAATTGTGGAAAGAAGCTTTGGCATTAGGGCTATCTGTAAGCAATTGCCGGTAATATCATACTTTATTACCCCAAGTATACACACTTAGAAGTAACTCAATCCATCAGACGGGGACAACATCGATTTGTACTGTCTGCCCTGATGTTTGCCTATAAACTGTCGTTGGTAAACTGGAAATCCGCGGGTTTCCAACACTATACAGTTACAGTACCCAGTGAAGATATTGCAAAGCGTTATCCATTGGTTCTTGGAACTTGGAAATGAACACTGCAACAACGCTTTCATATTGTCTAGCGCGTTTGTTATCATCATGGTTATATTCAAATAGTAGTAATTGTCCTTAATGTAACTGCTGCTACCAGATCGAAAACTACAAAAACTATGGTATATTTCTACGTATGATTGGTGAAATGTCAATAATAATACAGTTTGCCATTACAGTCACTTATACATGTACATGTAAAACGTTTGTATCAATGGTCTGGTATGTTACTTGACTTGAGAAACATCGCATAATTTCTGAAAAATAATCAGTCGGACAATAAATATCATAACTTATGTGACCTTGACAGTGTTGGAATGCTGAATGGATATTATTGATTTATATCGTCCCCAGAAAAGCTGCAATTGTGTTTCCACCACATATCTCAGAACTCGCTCTTGGCGTTTGATAGTTAGTTATAGAACACCATTGTAAAACCTCATTAACACCGAGGTATGCGAAAATAACGTTACTGGTTACACGTGGTTATCCAACGGGCACATCCAGTCAATATCTGTGCAAAACCAGCATGGAAATGATGGTGTCTTTACTACAAGTCCTTTGATTATGGATTTGCGGTGGATATTAGTAACGGCGATATCGATGGGGTTCATACAATTTGGTTTTTGTCGTATGGAATTTCAGATAGAGATTTAAACCTGGGGGTAACGTTACATGTATGAGATTATTCAGTGCATTCATTTTCTATCTTTATGTATTGATGTATGAACACAGGGGTAAATTGTTATTATATATGTACATACATCTATTTTACTTACGTTCGTTAATCAGGTAAGCAACAAATTGTTCCTACAGTTCATATAATCAAAGTTGTAAATAAAATACACGTTATATTGATAGCGTTATTATTAAATGTGCAATTAAATTTTGAATTCCTTTGTGGAAACCCTCTTCTTAAAGATTATGGTTAGTTTTATTATATCATATCACCTTCTTTTATCTTTTAGACAAAAACATATATTGTTCAAACGCGCATTCGCTATTTGCAGAAGACATTTGCTTTCCTGTCAGAATAATTCATGCTTATTTGACAGATCGGCGTTTCTCTTGACTTTTAGCACCAACAACCAAACAGCTTAAGTTGTGCATTAATTCAAGAACTGTTCTGCAATTGTTCTCACTGGCACTAAATTGATGTTGCTTGGTGAATAAGCATGTCAAATTAGTGCAATCGGGTGATACGTTCTTCATTACTTGTAAACGGTTATGAATTAAGTTTGTGTATGTACATGTATTCGAAGTTGAACCATTTAGCACTATTTTCATGTTTATTATCAACAATTATCACACGTTTATCATGTTTACTATCAGCAATTTTTATCATATACAGCTGTGTAATTGTACGTTTAAGCACAAATAGATTTCCAATTACTGGATCCAATTGTATGTCATGTACACGTCGTAGTATCATATGTATACACACGTTACATGCCATTTCATAGGCGGAAAAAAACCCTTCCGACAATGCACCGACTAACGTACAATTTGAATGGGCATCTCCTTTTAGCAACGACCAGCAAGAAACCGAAAACACAGACATTTCGTGACAAATCAATGTCTATTGTTGGCCTGGCACACACCTATTGTTTGGAAGGAAGGGATTTGCTATTGATTTTTCATTACTGTGCTCTTCACGTCGCCTCCCTTTCCTCCGTACAACTGTCTTTGGTAGAACAAATCTCAGTACTTTAGGCGATATCAAAGAATCCTCTCCTGGGTTTTACCCACGTAATTAACATAGGCCTAATCTAATACACATTGCATTAGGCCTATACTGTTCGTTATACTGCTTGTATGGACCATATGTCCTCATTGATAATTCGACGTTTTATTTCTTCACAAAATGGATCTTTAACAAACGTGTTTCTTTAATTTTCAGTCAGTGCGGGACTTTAACCGCGAGGTGGCGCGGCACCGTCACGTGATGCTTGTGTTGGGGAGTGCGCATGACTGTCGGAATGTCCGGGACGAGGTCAAACGTGTCCGGCGCCGTGCCTGTGACCTGGCTAAACTCAATAACAGCCGTCTGCTGCCGACACTCCGCCGGTAATAACCTACACTATATATTTTAGATTGATATAACCTGCATTCTTTTTTGCCAAACACCAGTAATCACTCAAAATGAAACGAATATGCCCTAATATATAACGTGACCCGTGTTTTAATCATAAGTCAATGTCCATATTAGTCTAGGCCTACTATTTCATCTAAGAAAAATCACATTCTACTGTCGCGGGTATTCACCTGCCTTATTTGATAGAATACCTTCAGACATGTACTCTAGACATACTGTTTCATTTGTATGGTGGAAACACATCTGCACAATATAGTGTTAATTTATCACGTGAAGCAATGACACATCACGTCGGTATGTCCATGTGATTTCACGATACATGGTGAAGTACATGTAAGGGCCATGGTCTCTGCATATAGCATCTACAATTATTCCGTTCGGTACTTGTAGCTTTTTTTCTGGATCACCCTGGTATATACATCATTAAATGGTTATTTATAATCTCGTGGTGGAGCAATTATGTATATAGGTGACCGTTTTGATGGAAATACAGTGTATCTGTTATGATTTCTGACCCATTTGTGCCAAAGTAATATCAAACAGAACTACGTACCGCTACATACATTGTAAGTTTTGCTCAAGAGAATCGAACGAAGATTATGCCGTTGTCAAAACACAACTCTCCATTTCGGATGCTCGACTAATTGCAAATGGATTATGTTAAATCAATCGCAGCAGATATAGCAGTCATCTCTACAAAACTCTGCAACTCTTTGCGTCAGTAGCGTTCAATGGAGCCAGACTTGTGGAAATTTGATCATACATGTAGTCTTTGTACGAGCCTGAACAAGAAAACCAGACAATTTTCTGTAGCAGATATTGTTCTACGGTTGATGACAGGTTTGGTTGATCAATGGTGTCTTTGACTCGATAAATATATCAAACAGTCCATCCATCACATATTGAATACCCGCCTCATGCAGCACACTAAAAACTGACGATGAAGAATAGAAGACAGTCTCAGCTGTTCTGTTGTATATTTATGTAAACTGAAAACAAAAATAGAATCTTTCGTCTATAGGCCTACATGAACATTTCATGTAAATAAAACGCAACTACATTAGAGATCACCACACAAGCATTAGATGAATTACAAATTATTGTCATGTTTGTTAACCACTATAATTGTTGTTACGCTGCAGTGAGAGCACCTGCCCGGACCGCGAGCAGTTCGAGAAGCTCTGGAATGTCTTCTCAGCTGGACTTGAAGTCCTTTACTTCCAGATATGCAAATGTCTCAAGCTCACCTTGTCTTTCCCTGTACAATATGGCAAGTCACTCATAGATTATAGTTTGTTCTATCCACGAATATATGCACACGATTTTTCTGCGTTTCGAGTCACAAATGTTGATTAGGAATACTAGTATTATAAAACATTTGACATACCGAACCATTTGATTCCATATACAGACACCTGCGTGCTAATCCGGACTGGCCTATCAGAGCACGGCTGTGGGTCACGTGGTACGCCGGGGGCGGAGTCAACCGACCGTGACGTGCAGCTGCTGAAACGGTCAGTTCAATCTTCTGTATTGTGCGCCTGATGTTACCAACGAGTTTTAGTTTTGCGGGATACCGTTCACTGTTTCACTGAATGGTTTCAATAAGAAATCTTTGCACAATGAAATTGCGAGGAAACACCATGCATACTTAGCTTATTAAGATAAAGCCTAAACAGAATCTAAATTTTTAATTGTTGAAAAAGGTCAGACTGGCAATTATTATCAAGAACAAGAATGGTTTGGACAGACCTATTGTCCCACTCCCCGATGAAATCAATTCCCCGTCTTGCAGAGACGTGTATGAGGTGAGCTGTCTGCTGGCGGAGACGGAGAATAAAGTCGACGTCAAGCCGTGGATGTTCACAGTCGAGCCGTCCAGTAGTAAACAGTATGGTATGTCATCCTAAATAACAGCGCAAGTGTTCCATGATAATATGATCTTTATATGGGAATAATATTTCCCTTCACCATGTAGTTAATCAACTACTCGTGAACCTCGTGTCTATGAAGATTATGTCCCTTTTTTAACAGAGCCACAGCGGTCAGTGGATGCAGAAAGCTTGACCAGTCATAACACTACAGTAAGCTAGGTCTACCCCAACATTGTTTCAACATATTTTTGCACCATGTCTATCATTAGCTGGTCGGTGTGTGGGACACACAAATGAAACATTTTTCCTCGTGTTTAACTCCAGGTGCGATGTACTGCTCTGGACGTCCGGAAGAAGCGCATAATTGTGATCAGTGTGGTTGTGATCGCCCTAGTGGCTGTTGTACTAGGCGTATGTCTGGCCGTGTTATAACGTGATGACGTAACCAAATGACGTCACCGGTGTACATACGACTAGGATATTATCGGACGTTGATGCTGGCTGTGAAATAGTAAGTCATACCAAGCAACGATACTTCAACAGTGTCTGAATGAGCTCTACAGGGATTACTGCATGAACAATATGCATATGGAAAATCGAGAGGAAACCCAGAGGAACCTAACAGAACACAAAAAACAAACCCAAGGGAAACTGGAAAGCATCCTTGACGTTTCATTCAGCTCACAAGTTTTCGGGTAACGAAGAAAAGATCTGCATTTGGACGGACTTTCAAATACAAAGTGATTTTGTTACAAGAACATTTAGCTTGAATCCCCGAAGGACTACCACTTATTACTGGCTATTACTGCGTGTAGCCATTACTGGCTAAGACAATCAAAGGAAATCTTCGAAGAGAATGGGCTAAGGGCTCTCTCAATCATGTCAATTGTCCTGACTGGTTCACAGCAGATCTTCCAACGAAGATGGACATACGATGTATACATGTACACAGCCAGGCATCCTCTGAAAACATGATCTGTCAATTTCTACATGAGCATTCAGTTGTTGGATGCTGCCATAAAAGCAGTACATTTTTCGGGGTTTGGAACATTGAAACATGTCCTTTAAAGTCATAGTAGCAAGGTACCATTATATGGTTTTATTCCTGTTCAGATAAAGGCATTGTGTACATTTGGTGGACAAAGATGTTCGCGTGAATTGGTAATTAATAACAGCGACATATAATCGAGTATATTGAGTCAGTATTGCAATCGCCTTCTTATGCCGATGAAAAAAAAAGCTTCGGCAGTTTCCGTAATCGTGACGTCAGTTGAGGCAAAATGTGCTTTGATGGCTGGCCAAAAACGTAAAACACGTAATTTGGGCGGTCAGCTCAAAGATAGAAAACCACTCCAAAATGCATGAGATTCAAAAGAAAACACATGAAAACCAACAAATACTGGACATCTTGCACAAACCTCCCTTCTGGGAGAATGAATAGTACTGATTCTAAATATCAAGACAAGAAATGCCGTATTCCAACCATCTCACCCGTTCACTTGAATTGTCAAACATACGCAACGAGAATGAATATGCGACATGCAGTTTACCTTGCTGGCTACAGGTACTTTCAGTACTGCCTCAAATGACGTCACAAACCACGTGACCCATACTAAAATCGTGATCAAAATCTTCGGCAATTTACGGAAGGAGTGCCTATTTGATTCAATATCTCGAAACCCATTGATTGTATTTGTAAAATTCGTTCGAATTTACAGATAACTATTCATAATGGACTAAATGAAAAGCACTTTCATCGACATGCTACTAGGTCTTTAATCACATAAATTTATGCAACATCGCATCAACATCGTACGGTGGTTGACAATCATATCATTATTGATTGTAGAAGCGGAAAAAAAACACTTCAGCACATATGATTTATTTCTCCATACCAATAATTAAATGTGAATGCTATGCCTGCAGGTAGATTTGTGGAGCCTTGATTATGCAATGATGTGTGGGAGTTTCACGATGTTCAATACTTGCGTACCTGTGTTAACGGAATGGTGAACCCCATTTGGTCGTGAATAAATAATATCGGTTATCATTCACTGCACTTTCAATGACAATGCAAAGGTTCGATTCGGGAATTATTGGAGATAAGTAATACCATTTTGTGTCTACAACTCGATCAATAATGGAAAAATTCATGATATTGGTTACATGTAGGCTGTTTGGCTGCGGTAAATTTGAGGTGACGCGATGTTTTGCCAAAGCTGGCTCATATTTCAGTGATTTTCTCGATAAGTGTGTGGATTTATCTGACTAGGAAAATATGTGCAGTATATTTGGTTCCACGTTCTGTGTATTCATTTGAGGGAACATCCTGACCACGAGTTCATAGCCATGCAAGTTGTGAACGATACATACTAGTACTTCAGAATATGACATACTCATACAGTTTATTCAGGGAAAGATGCAATATTATTAAGTCATGTCCTCGCATCACACCACCCAAAATATAGTGTTGTGTAAATTCGAAATATCTACCATCATCATTAATGAGTACAATATTACCCAGTTATGATGAATATGTTGCTTCTATATGAACGTTTCAAATTTTTTTGCTTGTTTGCAATTTTGCTTCCTTATATGTAGGCAATCCTTTGATATTTAGAACTATATTATGACAAATACCTATAGAAACATGAGCTATTGACATAAAAAAATTATGTACAACAGTATAATCAGTGGTTCCCAAGCAGTTTACTCATTTTTGGAATTGTATTGCATGATGCATAAAAACATGTTTTGATTCGTATGTTGAATTCAATATTAGATCCACAATAATCTTAACATGAACTAGGAAAATTTAATTTTAGCGTAAACTTTACATTTGGCAACACTCCATTAAATAAATAAGAAATGTAAACATGTTTCAGTTCTTGTGCAAGGGTGGGTGCAATATGTAACGGTATGTTTGTCATTTGTTCTTCAACAGTAATAAAGCCTGCAGATTACGGGATGCTGGGTCCCGATTTTAGCATTTTTTTTCACAACATTCAGTGCACGCTTAGCTGTGTCATAAATATTCATAGAAATGTGTTTGAAATTTTGATGTAAACATCTTGTTATGTTTTAAAGTAGGTATTCATAAGTATAAATAAGTATTACTAAAGTTTAACTTCAATTCGAATAATATATATCAATTTAGGTTCGCAGTGTAAGTTGCATGTACATGTAAAACAAGATTTTCTCGCAGAAAATTGATATTTTCGATCTGTCAAGTGCAATATGCTTAGTATCTATCATGAAATCAAAACGGCGTTGTGATTTAGGTGTGAACACATATCAAATGTCACGTTTATATTTGTATATATATCATGATAAAAAATGTCGTTAGATTTCATAAAGATTATCCTCTACTGCATGTTTCACGAATCAAAAATTCTCGCGTCTGAAATGTGACGTACATAATATTCCCATGTTCAAGACATCATGACGTTCTGTTGGTTAAGGGTTATTTCTGATTAAAATTGGTTGTTTGACAGTCCACCTTTGTGTTGTGTTTGCAATATTTGGCAACGGTATTCAATAACACATAACGAACATGATAACACAAAAAATAACAATACTTAAACATTTCAAAATGATATTGATACAGTACTGCTCGCTATATTCAATTACACTCAACGAACATGATATCACAACAATCACAAATACAGAACCAATCTTGGGTCATATTGATACAGTACTGTTCGAGTGAGTAGAGAACGACATAGAGCAATGTCTCAAAGTGAGTAGAAAAAACATAGAGCAATGTTTCGAAGTGAGTAAAGAATAACATAGAACAACGTCTCAAAATGAGTAGAAAATAACACAAAGCAATGTCTCAAAGCGAGTAGCGAATAACATAGAGCAATGTCTCGAAGTGAGTACAGAATAACATAGAGCAATGTCTCAAGATGATCGGAGAATAACATAGAGCAATATCTCAAAGTAAGTAGAAAATAACATAGAACAGTGTTTCCACTATAACTGTAATATCTCCGCAGTGAGCTGACGTATCGGCATCCTGTAAATGCTATAATAATCCACACCATTCAGTCCAGCATTTGTCAAAAATGAGTGCTTTGGGTTCACCTGCACTGTGGACATTGTCAGCACTGTAACTAATTTATTATTTACGAATATAGGGTCAGAATGGCAACACAATTATTCAGTTTAGGCGATTTTTTCTTCCAGGAGAAAATGACAATGAATGTGTCGTATTGTATACGTCACCGAAATTGAATCCAGTTAATGTCCTGTCTGATTCTGTTTTTAGGTTAACGGACCTTTGGTCTCTCTAGTGAAGGTAGAAACAGAAAAACTCAAATCAGAATATATAATCTACAGAGGATAGAAATGATATAACTGAACAATTATGTACGTGCAAGGAATGAAAACCACCAAACACGAATGTACATATTCACAAGTATTTCAGTAATTGAATACATCATGCATTGACTAATATCCATTTTTACTTATATACGAAAGAATACCACTTATCAATAAATCCACCTTACATAAGTACCAGTATGAGCATAAAGGAAGTCATACATAGCACATCTTTTGGTGACCTTGAGCTTGGCCTCAGACAACCTTGAAGGCTACATCTAAAGGTCACGGTGACCTGAAATGTGTAAATTGGCCTTCTCGGGCCAAATACTTGTAAAAAGACTTACGTGTATGTTTGTATTATGTCATATGTCACCTGTAATGATAAAAACAAAAAATGCTCAAAACCACAATCTATTTCAGGCCTTTAGCTCTTTTTTATCGTCCAAAACAGAACATGGTTCGATGGCACGGTATATTCATTTATTCAAGGACAAACGTGTCCATGCAATTTATGTTGTATTCGTGTACAACGGACATCGTATATCGTGATTTAGGATTCCCCACCAGATGAATTATCAAGGCGGTGCATTTCTTTCATGGGTAGTTGAGTGCAGATGTACATTCACACAACGCTTTGGCGCACATGTGTATGCCTACACATGCCCAAGTGTTTTAGGGTTGCGCTCACATCTATATGCATGTACTAAATGTAAAAGGTAATTTACATATTCGATATATCTTATGCCGTGGCAGAACATGTATATGAATATGCACAACGATTCATTCGTATGTAGTACATATTATCTAAAGATACACGTATGATTTTTAATTTAAAATGGATCTCAGTGCCGCCAGCAAAAAAAAAATATGGATAAAATTCAAAAATCACATAAAAAGAATAAGTACGCACTTATTGAAAATATAGAAACATAGTCAAAGCTGCTTGACGTCAGAATTTGGTACATTTCCAAAATTAACAAAAACATTTCAGGATATTTCAAAGAGTAGCACAAAAATTACATATGATCAGCTTTTATTCTTGAGCAGAACTTTGGTGAAATACCGTTTGACAAGTACAGTATTATATGATACCACATCCTGAATTACCCTCCCCAAAAGAGTATGACTGTGCTTCTTGGGTTGTCTTCAAAGGGCAGTTCTGACGGGGAAATGAAGCCGGTCTTTCAATCGGCTACACGTACATGCATTTGTATAAATCAGTCAGTGTACCTTTTTATGACGGTTGACCTTCAGTTAGCCAAGGTGGACGGACGGATCGTACAACCTTTTAGCTTCATTTGTTATGATTTATTATGATATTGCATGTGAACGTAGCGATATTTTATTTACAATACTAACTAATCTCATGTGATTGATAAATGATCATGCATGATAGATGCTGATAAGGTTGAAAGGTTCGTGACATTTGATGCAAACACGATAATGATGCATTAAAAAATGCAGGTCTATTTTAACGAAATTTCATTCTTCCCCGCAATTTCTGAAGAAAGCAAATGGAGTACCGCAGTTATCTTCGGTTTCCATCGCGATAAATTAATTGTGGAAAGAAGCTTAGGCATTAGGGCTATCTGTAAGCAATTGCCGGTAATATCATACTTTATTACCCCAAGTATACACACTTAGAAGTAACTCAATCCATCAGACGGGGACAACATCGATTTGTACTGTCTGCCCTGATGTTTGCCTATAAACTGTCGTTGGTAAACTGGAAATCCACGGGTTTCCAACACTATACAGTTACAGTACCCAGTGAAGATATTGCAAAGCGTTATCCATTGGTTCTTGGAATTTGGAAATGAACACTGCAACAACGCTTTCATATTGTCCAGCGCGTTTGTTATGATCATAGTTTTACTAGTATTCAAATAGTAGTAGATGTCTTTCATGTACAATGAACATGCTCTAGTGTGTTATGGGTGTAGTTTGTTATCTCATAATGTAACTTGACCTGTCAGGATGTCATTCCCTCCCGGGGTTACATTATATACAACTATCATTTGCTACATACCAGATCGAAAACTACACAAACTATGGTATAATTCTACGTATGGTTGGTGAAATGTCAATAACAATAATGTTGCAGTTTGTCTTTACAGTCACTTATACATGTACATGTATAACATTTGTATCAATGGTCTGGTATGTTACTTGACTTGAGAAACATCGCATAATTTCTGAAAAATAATCATTCAGACATTAAATATCATAACTTGTATGTGACCACTTGAAACGGTGTTCCAACTCAAACTTTCACCACATGTCTCAGTATTTGCTCTTTGCGTTTGCTTGTTATACAACACCACTGTAAAACCTTATTAACACCGAGGCATGCGATAATAACGTTACTGGTTACACGTGGTTATCCAACGGGCACATCCAGTCAATATCTGTGCAAGACCAGCATGGAAATGATGGCGTCTTCACCACAATTCCTTTGATAACGGATTTTGATGACGTTCATGATGACGTTCATGCAATTTGGTTTTTGTCGTAGGGAATTTCAGATAGCCAACTTTCCTGAGGGTAACGCTACATATATGAGATTATTCAGTGCGTTTATTTTCTATCTATATGTATTGATGTATAAACACAGGAGTAATTTGTTATTATATAATACGTCTATTTTACTTACGTTCGTTAATTAGGGAAGCACAAAATTGTTCCTACAGTTCATAAAATCAAAGTTGCAAATAAAATACACGTTATATTGATAGCGTTAATATCAAATGTGCAATTAAATTTTGAATTCCCTTGTGAAAACCCTCTTCTTAAAAAATATGGTTAGTTTTATCATATCATCTTATTTTATCTTTTAGGCAAAAACCTATAGACAAAAACCTATATTGTTCGAAAGCGCATTCGCTCTTTTCAAAAGACATTTGCTTTCCTGTCAGAATAATTCATGCTCATTTGACAGATCGGCGTTTCTCTTGACTTTTAGCACCAACAACCAAACAGGAATGTGCATTAATTCAAGATTTGTTCTGTAATTGTTCTCACTGGTACTAAATTGATGTTGCTTGGTGAATAAGCATGTCAAATTAATGCAATCGGGTGATATATTTACCACACACGTTCTTCATTACTTGTAAACGGTTATGAATTAAGTTTGTGTATGTACATGTATTCGAAGTTGAACCATTTAGCACCATTTTCATGTTTATTATCAACAATTATCACACGTTTATCATGTTCATTATCAACAATTTTAATCATATACAGCTGTGTAATTGTACGTTTAACCACAAATAGAATCCCAATTACTGGATCCAATTGTATGTCATGTACACGTCGTAGTATCATATGTATACACACGTTACATGCCATTTCATAGGCTGAAAAAAAAACCTTTCGACAATGCACCGACTAACGTACAATTTGAATGGGCATCTCCTTTTAGCAACGACCAGCAAGAAACCGAAAACACAGACATTTCGTGACAAATCAATGTCTATTGTTGGCCTGGCACACACCTATTGTTTGGAAGGAAGGGATTTGCTATTGATTTTTCATTACTGTGCTCTTCACGTCGCCTCCCTTTCCTCCGTACAACTGTCTTTGGTAGAACAAATCTCAGTACTTTAGGCGATATCAAAGAATCCTCTCCTGGGTTTTACCCACGTAATTAACATAGGCCTAATCTAATACACATTGCATTAGGCCTATACTGTTCGTTATACTGCTTGTATGGACCATATGTCCTCATTGATAATTCGACGTTTTATTTCTTCACAAAATGGATCTTTAACAAACGTGTTTCTTTAATTTTCAGTCAGTGCGGGACTTTAACCGCGAGGTGGCGCGGCACCGTCACGTGATGCTTGTGTTGAGGAGTGCGCATGACTGTCGGAATGTCCGGGACGAGGTCAAACGTGTCCGGCGCCGTGCCTGTGACCTGGCTAAACTCAATAACAGCCGTCTGCTGCCGACACTCCGCCGGTAATAACCTACACTATATATTTTAGATTGATATAACCTGCATTCTTTTTTGCCAAACACCAGTAATCACTCAAAATGAAACGAATATGCCCTAATATATAACGTGACCCGTGTTTTAATCATAAGTCAATGTCCATATTAGTCTAGGCCTACTATTTCATCTAAGAAAAATCACATTCTACTGTCGCGGGTATTCACCTGCCTTATTTGATAGAATACCTTCAGACATGTACTCTAGACATACTGTTTCATTTGTATGGTGGAAACACATCTGCACAATATAGTGTTAATTTATCACGTGAAGCAATGACACATCACGTCGGTGTGTCCATGTGATTTCACGATACATGGTGAAGTACATGTAAGGGCCATGGTCTCTGCATATAGCATCTACAATTATTCCGTTCGGTACTTGTAGCTTTTTTTCTGGATCACCCAGGTATATACAATGTATCTGTTATAATTTTTTAC
Source organism: Terebella lapidaria (assembly GCA_949152475.1). NCBI lineage: Eukaryota > Metazoa > Annelida > Polychaeta > Terebellida > Terebellidae > Terebella > Terebella lapidaria. Next base: position 6,872,946 of record OX424562.1, read on the forward strand.
CCATTTGTGCCAAAGTAATATCAAACAGAACTATTAGAACTACGTACCGCTACATACATTGTAAGTTTTGCTCAAGAGAATCGAACGAAGATTATGCCGTTGTCAAAACACAACTCTCCATTTCGGATGCTCGACTAATTGCAAATGGATTATGTTAAATCGATCGCAGCAGATATAGCAGTCTTCTCTACAAAATTCTGCAACTCTTTGCGTCAGTAGCGTTCAATGGAGCCAGACTTGTGGAAATTTGATCATACATGTAGTCTTTGTACGAGCCTGAACAAGAAAACCAGACAATTTTCTGTAGCAGATATTGTTCCACGGTTGATGACAGGTTTGGTTGATCAATGGTGTCTTTGACTCGATAAATATATCAAACAGTCCATCCATCACATATTGAATACCCGCCTCATGCAGCACACTAAAAACTGACGATGAAGAATAGAAGACAGTCTCAGCTGTTCTGTTGTATATTTATGTAAACTGAAAACAAAAATAGAATCTTTCGTCTATAGGCCTACATGAACATTTCATGTAAATAAAACGCAACTACATTAGAGATCACCACACAAGCATTAGATGAATTACAAATTATTGTCATGTTTGTTAACCACTATAATTGTTGTTACGCTGCAGTGAGAGCACCTGCCCGGACCGCGAGCAGTTCGAGAAGCTCTGGAATGTCTTCTCAGCTGGACTTGAAGTCCTTTACTTCCAGATATGCAAATGTCTCAAGCTCACCTTGTCTTTCCCTGTACAATATGGCAAGTCACTCATAGATTATAGTTTGTTCCATCCACGAATATATGCACACGATTTTTCTGCGTTTCGAGTCACAAATGTTGATTAGGAATACTAGTATTATAAAACATTTGACATACCGAACCATTTGATTCCATATACAGACACCTGCGTGCTAATCCGGACTGGCCTATCAGAGCACGGCTGTGGGTCACGTGGTACGCCGGGGGCGGAGTCAACCGACCGTGACGTGCAGCTGCTGAAACGGTCAGTTCAATCTTCTGTATTGTGCGCCTGATGTTACCAACGAGTTTTAGTTTTGCGGGATACCGTTCACTGTTTCACTGAATGGTTTCAATAAGAAATCTTTGCACAATGAAATTGCGAGGAAACACCATGCATACTTAGCTTATTAAGATAAAGCCTAAACAGAATCTAAATTTTTAATTGTTGAAAAAGGTCAGACTGGCAATTATTATCAAGAACGAGAATGGTTTGGACAGACCTATTGTCCCACTCCCCGATGAAATCAATTCCCCGTCTTGCAGAGACGTGTATGAGGTGAGCTGTCTGCTGGCGGAGACGGAGAATAAAGTCGACGTCAAGCCGTGGATGTTCACAGTCGAGCCGTCCAGTAGTAAACAGTATGGTATGTCATCCTAAATAACAGCGCAAGTGTTCCATGATAATATGATCTTTATATGGGAATAATATTTCCCTTCACCATGTAGTTAATCAACTACTCGTGAACCTCGTGTCTATGAAGATTATGTCCCTTTTTTAACAGAGCCACAGCGGTCAGTGGATGCAGAAAGCTTGACCAGTCATAACACTACAGTAAGCTAGGTCTACCCCAACATAGTTTCAACATATTTTTGCACCATGTCTATCATTAGCTGGTCGGTGTGTGGGACACACAAATGAAACATTTTTCCTCGTGTTTAACTCCAGGTGCGATGTACTGCTCTGGACGTCCGGAAGAAGCGCATAATTGTGATCAGTGTGGTTGTGATCGCCCTAGTGGCTGTTGTACTAGGCGTATGTCTGGCCGTGTTATAACGTGATGACGTAACCAAATGACGTCACCGGTGTACATACGACTAGGATATTATCGGACGTTGATGCTGGCTGTGAAATAGTAAGTCATACCAAGCAATGATACTTCAACAGTGTCTGAATGAGCTCTACAGGGATTACTGCATGAACAATATGCATATGGAAAATCGAGAGGAAACCCAGAGGAACCTAACAGAACACAAAAAACAAACCCAAGGGAAACTGGAAAGCATCCTTGACGTTTCATTCAGCTCACAAGTTTTCGGGTAACGAAGAAAAGATCTGCATTTGGACGGACTTTCAAATACAAAGTGATTTTGTTACAAGAACATTTAGCTTGAATCCCCGAAGGACTACCACTTATTACTGGCTATTACTGCGTGTAACCATTACTGGCTAAGACAATCAAAGGAAATCTTCAAAGAGAATGGGCTAAGGGTTCTCTCAATCATGTCAATTGTCCTGACTGGTTCACAGCAGATCTTCCAACGAAGATGGACATACGATGTATACATGTACACAGCCAGGCATCCTCTGAAAACATGATCTGTCAATTTCTACATGAGCATTCAGTTGTTGGATGCTGCCATAAAAGCAGTACATTTTTCGGGGTATGGAACATTGAAACATGTCCTTTAAAGTCATAGTAGCAAGGTACCATTATATGGTTTTATTCCTGTTCAGATAAAGGCATTGTGTACATTTGGTGGACAAAGATGTTCGCGTTAATTGGTAATTAATAACAGCGACATATAATCGAGTATATTGAGCCAGTATTGCAATCGCCTTCTTATGCTGATGAAAAAAATAGCTTCGGCAGTTTCCGTAATCGTGACGTCAGTTGAGGCAAAATGTGCTTTGATGGCTGGCCAAAAACGTAAAACACGTAATTTGGGCGGTCAGCTCAAAGATAGAAAATCACTCCAAAATGCATGAGATTCAAAAGAAAACACATGAAAACCAACAAATACTGGACATCTTGCAGTTCAACAAACCTCCCTTCTGGGAGAATGAATAGTACTGATTCTAAATATCAAGACAAGAAATGCCGTATTCCAACCATCTCACCCGTTCACTCGAAATGTCAAACATACACAACGAGAATGAATATGCGACATGCAGTTTACCTTGCTGGCTACATGTACTTTCAGTACTGCCTCAAATGACGTCACAAACCACGTGACCCATACTAAAATCGTGATCAAAATCTTCGGCAATTTACGGAAGGAGTGCCTATTTGATTCAATATCTCGAAACCCATTGATTGTATTTGTAAAATTCGTTCGAATTTACAGATAACTATTCATAATGGACTAAATGAAAAGCACTTTCATCGACATGCTACTAGGTCTTTAATCACTTATTTATGCAACATCGCATCAACATCGTACGGTGGTTGACAATCATATCATTATTGATTGTAGAAGCGGAAAAAAAAACACTTCAGCACATATGATTTATTTCTCCATACCAATAATTAAATGTGAATGCTATGCCTGCAGGTAGATTTGTGGAGCCTTGATTATGCAATGATGTGTGGGAGTTTCACGATGTTCAATACTTGCGTACCTGTGTTAACGGAATGGTGAACCCCATTTGGTCGTGAATAAATAATATCGGTTATCATTCACTGCACTTTCAATGACAATGCAAAGGTTCGATTCGGGAATTATTGGAGATAAGTAATACCATTTTGTGTCTACAACTCGATCAATAATGGAAAAATTCATGATATTGGTTACATGTAGGCTGTTTGGCTGCGGTAAATTTGAGGTGACGCGATGTTTTGCCAAAGCTGGCTCATATTTCAGTGATTTTCTCGATAAGTGTGTGGATTTATCTGACTAGGAAAATATGTGCAGTATATTTGGTTCCACGTTCTGTGTATTCATTTGAGGGAACATCCTGACCACGAGTTCATAGCCATGCAAGTTGTGAACGATACATACTAGTACTTCAGAATATGACATACTCATACAGTTTATTCAGGGAAAGATGCAATATTATTAAGTCATGTCCTCGCATCACACCACCCAAAATATAGTGTTGTGTAAATTCGAAATATCTACCATCATCATTAATGAGTACAATATTACCCAGTTATGATGAATATGTTGCTTCTATATGAACGTTTCAAATTTTTTTGCTTGTTTGCAATTTTGCTTCCTTATATGTAGGCAATCCTTTGATATTTAGAACTATATTATGACAAATACCTATAGAAACATGAGCTACTGACATAAAAAAATTATGTACAACAGTATAATCAGTGGTTCCCAAGCAGTTTACTCATTTTTGGAATTGTATTGCATGATGCGTAAAAACATGTTTTGATTCGTATGTTGAATTCAATATTAGATCCACAATAATCATAACATGAACTAGGAAAATTTAATTTTAGCGGTAACTTTACATTTGGCAACACTCCTTTAAATAAGTGAAAAATGTAAACATTGTTTCAGGTCTTGTCCAAAGGTGGGTGCAATATGTAAAAGTATGTTTGTCATTTGTTCTCCAACAGTAATAGAACCTGCAGATTACGGGATGCTGGGTCCCGATTTTAGCATTATTTCACAATTTTCGGTACGCGCTTAGCTGTGTCACGAATATTCATAAAAATGTGTTTGAAATTTTGATGTAAAAATCTTGTTATGTTTTAAAGTAGGTATTTATAAGTATAAATAAGTATTGCTAAAGTTTAACCTCAATTCGAATAATATATATGAATTTAGGTTCGCAGTGTAAGTTGCATGTACATGTAAACCAAGATTTTCTCACAGAAAATTGATATTTTCGATCTGTAAAGTGCAATATGCTTAGTATCTATCATGAAATCAAAACGGCGTTGTGATTTAGGAGTGAACACATATCAAATGTCACGTTTATATTTGTATATATATATCATGATAAAAAATGTCGTTAGATTTCATAAAGTTTATCCTCTACTGCATGTTTCACGAATCAAAAATTCTTGCGTCTGAAATGTGACGTACCATAATATTCCCATGTTCAAGGCATCATGACGTTCTGTTGGTTAAGGGTTATTTATGATTAAAATTGGTTGTTTGACAGTCCACCTTTGTGTTGTGTTTGCAATATTTTGCAACGGTATTCAATAACACATAACGAACACGATAACACCAAAAATAACAATACTTAAACATTTTAAAATGATATTGATACAGTACTGTTCGCTATATTCAATTACACTCAACGAACGTGATAACACAACAATCACAAATACAGAACCAATCTTGGATCATATTGATACAGTACTGTTCGAGTGAGTAGAAAACAACATAGTGCAATGTCTCAAAGTGAGTAGAAAATAACATATAGCAATGTCTAAAAGTGAGCAGGGAATAACATTGAACAATGTATCAAAATGAATAGACAATAACATGGAGCAATGTTTCAAAGCGAGTAGAGAATAACATAGAGCAATGTCTCAAAGTGAGCAGGGAATAACATAGAACAATGTGTCGAAGTGAATAGAGAATAACATAGAGCAGTGTCTCAAAATTTTCCCACTTTAACTGTAATATCTTCATAACGAACTGATGTATTGGCTTAATGCTATAATAATCCCCACCGTTCAGTCCAACATTTGTCAAGAATGAGTGCTTTGGGTTTATCTGCACTCTGGACATTGTCAGCACTGTAACTAATTTATCATTTATGAATATAGGGTCAGAATAGCAACACAATTATTGAGTTTAGGCGATTTATTCTTCCACGAGAAAATGAAAATGAATGTGTCGTATTGTATTGAGAGGTGAATTGACTGGATATTATTAGCCTGGTTGCTTATACTGGATACAGTACTTGACTGGATATTATAAACCTGGATGCTTATAAAACCAAATCTGAGCATAACACCAGAAAAGGTTTCTGACGGCACCGAAATTGAATCCAGATAATGTCCTCTCCTACTGTTTGGGGTTAATAATAACCTATTGTCGTGGCATGGCGTCCGTCGTCTGTTCGTCGTCTACATGTTTATCTTCGAAGTCTACGGTCGAATCTTTCTGAAATATTGCATAAAAATGCCCCAAATTTTTTCAAGAGGGATGGTTTTTTTTAGGTTTTTTTTATTTATTTTCGCAAGTGCATTTCAAGTGCCTTGAATTGCTGAACAGGCCCGATCTGTGGGCGTGAAATGCCCCAATAAGACCTAATATGCACAAATAGCTGTATGATATGGAAATGCTTGTACATGGGGCTTAGGTTTGTATTATGGACTTATATGAACATATGGAAAGCCATATTCAGCACACCTAATGGTGACATTGAAATTCACAAAGATGACCTTGATTGGTAAATCTCAAGGTCATATGTCACCTGTAATGCTAAAAACAAAAGTTGCTCAAAACCACCATCTATTTTAGCCCTTTAGCCCTTTTTCATCGCTCAAAACAGATCGATGGCACGGTATATTCATTTATACAAGGACAAACGTGTCCATGCAATTTATATTGTAAAGGTGTACAACGGGCATCTTATATCGTGATTTAGGATTCCGCACCAGATGAATCATCAAGCCTGTGCATTTCTTTCATGGGTAGTTGAGTGCAGATGTATCTTCACACAACGCTTTGGCGCACATGTGTATGCCTACACATGCCCAAGTGTTTTAGGGTTGCGCTCACATCTATATGCATGTACTAAATGTAAAAGGTAATTTACATATTCGATATATCTTATGCCGTGGCAGAACACGTATATGAATATGCACAATGATTTATTTTGTATGTAGTACATTTTGATATATATCTAAAGATACTGGTATGATTTTCAATTTAGAATGGATTCCAGTGCCGCCAGCATAAAAAAACTTATGATTGAAAAAGTATTTCAGAAATCACATAAAAAGAATAAGTACGCACTTATTGAAAATATAGAAACATATAGTCAAAGCTGCTTGACGTCAAAATTTGGTATATTTTCAAAACTAACAAAAAGATTTCAGGAAATTTCAAACAGTAGCACAAAAAATACATATGATCAGTTTTTATTCTTGAGCAGAACTTTGGTGAAATAGCGTTTGAGAAGTATGGTAAATGATACCACAGCCTGAATTTCCCTCCTCAAATGAATATGACTGTCCCTGTTGGGTTGTCTTCAAAGGGCAGTTCTGATCAGGAAATGAAGCCGGTCTTTCAATCGGTACATGTACATATAAATCAGTCAGTGTACCTTTGTATGACGGTTGACCTTCAGTTACCCAAGGTTGTTGGACTGGACGGAGTGCATCGCATGTCCATGTACTCATGATCGTGTAACCTTTTAATCTCATTTGTTATGATTTATTATAATATTGCATGTGAACGTAGCGATATCTTATTTACAACGCTAACTAGTCTCATGTGATTGATAAATGATCATGTATGATAGATGCTGATAAGGTTGAAAGGTTCGTGACATTTGATGCAAACACGATAATGATGCATTGAAAATGTTCATTTATTCAACATGATTGCGTACATTTAGGTCTATTTTAACGAAATTCATAGTTCCGATGATACATAAGCCCCGCCCACTTCCATATTTACTACCCAATCAAAAGACGTCAAAAAACGCGCCAAAACGTAAAAGTCCCACAAACAAAACCGGCATGTTCAACAGGTCAATCTGTTGAATGAAGTGGGATGATAGTGTACTTCTGAAGCACTCACGGCCAAAGTAAAGCCAAACAAGTTAAATATTTTGGCTTACAATATATTCTCCATCCCTTTATGAGTATATACGTGTGAAATATGGTGTATTATTTTACAAAACGAATGTGTAAACAGAAGCAAGCAAAAGTTACATTATTCCCGACTTGCTCAAGCAAAAGCACATGGTATGTTTGTGGGACTTTTCCTGCGGTTGCCAAGGGGGCGTGGCCTGTTGGGATGTCGTCAGAACTATGAATTTCATTCTTCCCCGTAATTTCTGAAGAAAGCAAATGGAGTACCACAGTTATCTTCGGTTTCCATCGCAATAAATTAATTGTGGGAAGAAGCTTAGCCATTAGGGCTATCTGTAAGCAATTGCCGGTGATATCATACTTTATTACTGTATAAACACAGGAGTAAATTGTTATTATATGTACATACGTCTGTTTTACTTACGTTCGTTAATTACATAGGGAAGCACTAAATTGTTTCTATAGTTCATAAATTCAAAGTTCTAAATAAAGTACACGTTATATTGATAGCGTTAATATTAAATGTGCAATTAAATTTTGAATTCCCTTGTGAAAACCCTCTTCTTAAAAATTATGGTTAGTTTTATTATAGTATATCACTTTCTTTTTTCTTTTAGGCAAAAACCTATAGACAAAAACCTATATCGTTCAAACGCGCATTCGCTATTTGCAGAAGACATTTGCTTTCCTGTCAGAATAATTCATGCTCATTTGACAGATCGGCGTTTCTCTTGACTTTTAGCACCAACAACCAAACAGGAATGTGCATTAATTCAAGAACTGTTCTGTAATTGTTCTCACTGGCGCTAAATGGATGTTGCTTGGTGAATAAGCATGTCAAATTAATGCAATCGGGTGGTATATTTATGTACCTTACACGTTCTTCATTACTTGTGAACGGTTTTGAATGAAGTTTGTGTATGTACATGTATTCGAAGTTGAACCATTTAGCACTATTTTCATGTTTATTATCAACAATTATCACACGTTTATCATGTTTACTATCAGCAATTTTTATCATATACAGCTGTGTAATTGTACGTTTAAGCACAAATAGATTTCCAAATCCTGGATCCAATTGTATGTCACGTATACATCGTAGTATCATACGTATACACACGTTACATGCCAATTCATAGGCTGAAAAAAAACCCTTCCGACAATGCACCGACTAACGTACAATTTGAATGGGCATCTCCTTTTAGCAACGACCAGCAAGAAACCGAAAACACAGACATTTCGTGACAAATCAATGTCTATTGTTGGCCTGGCACACACCGATTGTTTGAAAGGAAGGGATTTGCTATTGATTTTTTATTTCTGTGCTCTTCACGTCGCCTCCTTTTCTTCCATACAACTGTCTTTGGTATAACGAATCTCAGTACATTAGGCTACATCAGAGAATCCTTTCGCGGTTTTGGTACTATTCAGGCCGCGTAATGTTCTACAAAACTAAGGCCTAGATCTAATACACATTTCATTACACTGTTTCGTTATACTGCTTGTATGGACCATATATTCCCATTGATAATTCGACTTCTCATATTTCTTCTGAGTTCATAAAATGAATCTCTGTAAACGTGTTTCATTATTTTTCAGTCGGTGCGGGACTTTAACCGCGAGGTGGCGCGGCACCGTCACGTGATGCTGGTGTTGGGGAATGCGCATGACTGTCGGAATGTTCGGGACGAGGTCAAACGTGTCCGGCGCCGTGCCTGTGACCTGGCTAAACTCAATAACAGCCGTCTGCTGCCCACACTCCGCCAGTAATAACCTGCACTATATATTTGATATTCATAAAACCTGCATTTTTTCGCCAAATACTAGTAATAACTCAAAATGAAACGAATATGCCTAATATATATCACATTCTACTGTCGCGGGTATTCACCTGCCCTATTTGCTAGAATACCTTCAGACATGTACCCTAGACATATTGTTTCATTTGTATGGTGGTAACACATCTGAACAATATAGTGTTAATTTATCACGTGAAGCAATGACACATCACCTCGGCATGTCCATGTGAGTTCATAATACATGGTGAAGTAAGGGCCATTTATTTATAATCTCGTGGTGGAGCAATTATGTATATAGGTGACCGTATTGATGTAAATACAATGTATCTGTTATAATTTTTTACCCATTTGTGCCAAAGTAATATCAAACAGAACTACATACCGGTGCATACATTGTAAGTTTTGCACAAGAGAATCGAACGAAGATTATGCCGTTGTCAAAACACAACTCTCCATTTCGGATGCTTGACTAATTGCAAATGGATTATGTTAAATCAATCGTCATCTCTACAAAACTCCGCAACTCTTTGCGTCAGTAGCATTCAATGGAGCCAGACTTGTGGAAATTTGATCATACATGTAGTCTTTGTACGAGCCTGAACAAGAACACCAGACAATTTTCTGTAGCAAGTATTGTTCCACGGTTAATGACAGGTGCAGTTGATCAATGATGTCTTTGACTTGATAAATATATCAAACAGTCCATCCATCACACATAAAATACCCGCCCCATGCACCACACTAAAAAGTGACGATAAAAAATAGAATATAGTCTCACCTTCTGTTGTATACGGAGCCGCTGAAAGGACACGGAAGAAATATTAATATTATTACATTCCCTCGCAATATTATTGCATTCCCCCGCATTCCGGATCGCGTTCCCTCGCATTCCGGATCGCATCCCCTTGAGATCTTATTGCATATCCTCGCAATCCAGATCGCGTTCCCTCGCGATATTATCATGTTCTCTCGCAATCCAGATCGCATTCCTCCACGATCTTATCGTGTTCCCTCGCATTGTGTTGACGCCAAGGACTTCTGAGAAGGTTTTTCTACATGATTGCGAGGGAACGCAATAAGATCGAGAGGGAACGCGATCCAAAATGTGAGGGAACGCAATAAGATCGCAAAGGAACGCGATTCGGATTGCGAGGGAACGCCATAATATTGCGAGGGAACATAATAACATATTGAATCAGGCCTACATGAACATTCCGTGTAAATGATAACTACATTGGAGATATATTACACTCAACACACAAGTATAGATGTATTGCATTCATGTTTGTTAACCCCTGTTGTTGTGTACGTTGCAGTGAGAGCACCTGCTTAGATCGCGAGCAGTTCGAGAAGCTCTGGAATGTCTTCTCAGCTGGACTTGAAGTCCTTTACTTCCAGATATGCAAATGTCTCAAGCTCACCTTGTCTTTCCCTGTACAATACGGTAAGTCACTCATAGATTATAGTTTGTTCCATCAGCTAATATATATGCACACGATTTTTCTGCGTTTCCAGTCACAAATCTCGATTAGAGAATATTATATATCTGAATCATTTCAACTTCTATATAGACACCTGCGTGCTAATCCGGACTGGCCTATCAGAGCATGGCTGTGGGTCACGTGGTACGCCGGGGGCGGAGTCAACCGACCGTGACGTGCAGCTGCTGAAACGGTCAGTTCTATCTTCTGTATTGTGCGCCTGATGGTACCAACGAGTTTTAGTTTTGCGGGTTACCGTTCAATGTTGATGAATGGTTTCAAAAAGAAATCTTTGCATAATGAAATTGCGAGGAAACACCATGCATATTAAGCTTATTAGGACAAAACCTAGACAGAATCTTATAATTGTTGAAAAAGGTCAGACTGGCAATATAGAACAAGAATGGTTTGAACAGACCTATTGTCCCACTCTCCGATGAAATCAATTCCCCTTCTTGCAGAGACGTGTATGAGGTGAGCTGTCTGTTGGCGGAGACGGAGAATAAAGTCGACGTCAAGCCGTGGATGTTCACAGTCGAGCCGTCCAGTAGTAAACAGTATGGTATGTCATCATAAATAACAGCACAAGTGTTCCATGATGATATGATCTTTATATGGGAATGATATTTCCTTTCACTATGTAGTTAATCAATTACTCGTGAACCCCGTGTCTATGAAGATTATGCTCCCTTTTTTAACAGAGCCACAACGGTCAGTGGATGCAGAAAGCTTGACCAGTCATAACACTACAGTAAGGGTCTACCCCCAACATAGAGTTTCAACATATTTTTGCACCATGTCTATTATTAGCTGGTTGGTGTGTCGGACACACAAATAAAACATTTTTCCTCGTGTTTCACTCCAGGTGCGATGTACTGCTCTGGACGTCCGGAAGAAGCGCATAATTGTGATCAGTGTGGTTGTGATTGCCCTAGTGGCTGTTGTACTAGGCGTATGTCTGGCCGTGTTATAACGTGATGACGTCATCAGATGACGTCACCAGTGTACTGTACATACCACTAGGATATTATCGGAAGTTGATGCTGGCTGTGAAATAGTAAGTCGTACCAAGCAACGATACTGCAACAGTGTCTGACTGAGTACTACAGGGATTACTGCATGAATAATATGCATATGGAAAATCGAGAGGAAACCCAGAGGAACCTAACAGAACACAAAAAACAAACCCAAAGGAAACTGGAAAGCATCCTTGACGTTTCATTCAGCTCACAAATTTTCGGGTAACGAAGAAAAGATCTGCATTTGGACGGACTTTCAAATACAAAGTGATTTTGTTACAAGAACATTTAGCTTGAATCCCCGAAGGACTACCACTTAATACTGGCTATTACTGCGTGTAGCCATTACTGGCTAAGACAATCAAAGGAAACCTTCAAAGAGAATGGGCTAAGGGTTCTCTCAATCATGTCAATTGTCCTGACTGGTTCACAGCAGATCTTCCAACGAAGATGGATATACGATGTATACATGTACACAGCCAGGCATCCTCTGAAAACATGATCTGTCAATTTCTACATGAGCATTCAGTTGTTGGATGCTGCCATAAAAGCAGTACATTTTTCGGGGTTTGGAACATTGAAACATGTCCATTAATCACTTATTTATGCAACATCGCATCAACATCGTACGGTGGTTGACAATCATATCATTATTGATTGTAGAAGCGGAAAAAAAACACTTCAGCACATATGATTTATTTCTCCATACCAATAATTAAATGTGAATGCTATGCCTGCAGGTAGATTTGTGGAGCCTTGATTATGCAATGATGTGTGGGAGTTTCACGATGTTCAATACTTGCGTACCTGTGTTAACGGAATGGTGAATCCCATTTGGTCGTGAATAAATAATATTGGTTATCATTCACTGCACTTTCAATGACAATGCAAAGGTTCGATTCGGGAATTATTGGAGATAAGTAATACCATTTTGTGTCTACAACTCGATCGATAATGGAAAAATTCATGATATTGGTTACATGTAGGCTGTTTGGCTGCGGTAAATTTGAGGTGACGCGATGTTTTGCCAAAGCTGGCTCATATTTCAGTGATTTTCTCGATAAGTGGGTGGATTTATCTGACTAGGAAAATATGTGCAGTATATTTGGTTCCACGTTCTGTGTATTCATTTGAGGGAACATCCTGACCACGAGTTCATAGCCATGCAAATTGTGAACGATACATACTAGTACTTCAGAATATGACATACTCATACAGTTTATTCAGGGAAAGATGCAATATTTAATTAAGTCATGTCCTCGCATCACACCACCCAAAATATAGTGTTGTGTAAATTCGAAATATCTACCATCATCATTAATGAGTACAATATTACCCAGTTATGATGAATATGTTGCTTCTATATGAACGTTTCAAATTTTTTTGCTTGTTTGCAATTTTGCTTCCTTATATGTAGGCAATCCTTTGATATTTAGAACTATATTATGACAAATACCTATAGAAACATGAGCTACTGACATAAAAAAATTATGTACAACAGTATAATCAGTGGTTCTCAAGCAGTTTACTCATTTTTGGAATTGTATTGCATGATGCATAAAAACATGTTTTGATTCGTATGTTGAATTCAATATTAGATCCACAATAATCTTAACATGAACTAGGAAAATTTAATTTTAGCGTAAACTTTACATTTGGCAACACTCCATTAAATAAATGAGAAATGTAAACATGTTTCAGGTCTTGCCCAAGGGTGGGTGCAATATGTAACGGTATGTTTGTCATTTGTTCTTCAACAGTAATAAAGCCTGCAGATTACGGGATGCTGGGTCCCGATTTTAGCATTTTTTTCACAACATTCAGTGCACGCTTAGCTGTGTCATAAATATTCATAGAAATGTGTTTGAAATTTTGATGTAAACATCTTGTTATGTTTTAAAGTAGGTATTCATAAGTATAAATAAGTATTACTAAAGTTTAACTTCAATTCGAATAATATATATCAATTTAGGTTCGCAGTGTAAGTTGCATGTACATGTAAAACAAGATTTTCTCGCAGAAAATTGATATTTTCGATCTGTCAAGTGCAATATGCTTAGTATCTATCATGAAATCAAAACGGCGTTGTGATTTAGGTGTGAACACATATCAAATGTCACGTTTATATTTGTATATATATCATGATAAAAAATGTCGTTAGATTTCATAAAGATTATCCTCTACTGCATGTTTCACGAATCAAAAATTCTCGCGTCTGAAATGTGACGTACATAATATTCCCATGTTCAAGACATCATGACGTTCTGTTGGTTAAGGGTTATTTCTGATTAAAATTGGTTGTTTGACAGTCCACCTTTGTGTTGTGTTTGCAATATTTGGCAACGGTATTCAATAACACATAACGAACATGATAACACAAAAAATAACAATACTTAAACATTTCAAAATGATATTGATACAGTACTGCTCGCTATATTCAATTACACTCAACGAACATGATATCACAACAATCACAAATACAGAACCAATCTTGGGTCATATTGATACAGTACTGTTCGAGTGAGTAGAGAACGACATAGAGCAATGTCTCAAAGTGAGTAGAAAAAACATAGAGCAATGTTTCGAAGTGAGTAAAGAATAACATAGAACAACGTCTCAAAATGAGTAGAAAATAACACAAAGCAATGTCTCAAAGCGAGTAGCGAATAACATAGAGCAATGTCTCAAAGTGAGTACAGAATAACATAGAGCAATGTCTCAAGATGATCGGAGAATAACATAGAGCAATATCTCAAAGTAAGTAGAAAATAACATAGAACAGTGTTTCCACTATAACTGTAATATCTCCGCAGTGAGCTGACGTATCGGCATCCTGTAAATGCTATAATAATCCACACCATTCAGTCCAGCATTTGTCAAAAATGAGTGCTTTGGGTTCACCTGCACTGTGGACATTGTCAGCACTGTAACTAATTTATTATTTACGAATATAGGGTCAGAATGGCAACACAATTATTCAGTTTAGGCGATTTTTTCTTCCAGGAGAAAATGACAATGAATGTGTCGTATTGTATACGTCACCGAAATTGAATCCAGTTAATGTCCTGTCTGATTCTGTTTTTAGGTTAACGGACCTTTGGTCTCTCTAGTGAAGGTAGAAACAGAAAAACTCAAATCAGAATATATAATCTACAGAGGATAGAAATGATATAACTGAACAATTATGTACGTGCAAGGAATGAAAACCACCAAACACGAATGTACATATTCACAAGTATTTCAGTAATTGAATACATCATGCATTGACTAATATCCATTTTTACTTATATACGAAAGAATACCACTTATCAATAAATCCACCTTACATAAGTACCAGTATGAGCATAAAGGAAGTCATACATAGCACATCTTTTGGTGACCTTGAGCTTGGCCTCAGACAACCTTGAAGGCTACATCTAAAGGTCACGGTGACCTGAAATGTGTAAATTGGCCTTCTCGGGCCAAATACTTGTAAAAAGACTTACGTGTATGTTTGTATTATGTCATATGTCACCTGTAATGATAAAAACAAAAAGTGCTCAAAACCACAATCTATTTCAGCCCTTCAGCCCTTATTCATCGTCCAAAACACATGGTTCGATGGCACGGTATATTCATTTATTCAAGGACAAACGTGTCCAAGCAATTTATGTTGTATTCGTGTACAACGAGCATCGTATATCGTGATTTAGGATTCCCCACCAGATGAATCATCAAGCCTGTGCATTTCTTTCATGGGTAGTTGAGTGCAGATGTACATTCACACAACGCTTTGGCGCACATGTGTATGCCTACACATGCCCAAGTGTTTTAGGGTCGCGCTCACATCTATATGCATGTACTAAATGTAAAAGGTAATTTACATATTCGATAGATCTTATGCCGTGGCAGAACATGTATATGAATATGCACAACGATTTATTCGTATGTGGTACATATTGATATATATCTAACGATACACGTATAATTTTTAATTTAAAATGGATCTCAGTGCCGCCAGCATAAAAAAAATTATGGATAAAATTTTATTCAAAAATCACATAAAAAGAATAAGTACGAACTCATTAAAAATATAGGAACATAGTCAAAGCTGCTTGACGTCAAAAGGTATATTTCCAAAATTAACAAAAACATTTCAGGTTATTTCAAAGAGTAGCACAAAAATTACAATATGATCAGCTTTTATTCTTGAGCAGAACTTTGGTGGAATACCGTTTGAGAAGTACAGTATATGATACCACAGCGTGAATGTCCCTCCTCAATTGAATATGACTGTGCCTGTTGGGTTGTCTTCAAAGGGCAGTTCTGATCAGGAAATGAAGCCGGTCTTTCAATCGGTTACATGTATACATAAATCAGTCAGTGTACCTTTGTATGACGGTTGACCTTCAGTTATCCAAGGTGGTTGGGCTGGACGGAGTGCATCGCATGGTCATGTACCCAGGATCGTACAACCTTTTAATCTCATTTGTTATGATTTATTATAATATTGCATGTGAACGTAGCGATATTTTATTTACAATACTAACTAATCTCATGTGATTGATAATAAATGATCATGTATGATAGATGCTGATAAGGTTGAAATGTTCGTGAGATTTGATGCAAACACGATAATGATTTATTAAAACATTTATTCAACGTGATTGCGTAAATTTAGGTATATTGTAACGAAATTTCAATCTCCCCATTATATCTGCTGAAAGCAAATGGGGTACCGCCAATATCTTCTGTTGGAATCGCGATAAATTAATTGTGGAAAGAAGCTTAGGCATTAGGGCTATCTGTAAGCAATTGCCGGTAATATCATACTTTATTACCCCAAGTATACACACTTAGGAGTAACTCAATCCATCAGACAGGGACCACATCGATTTGCACTGTCTGCCCTGATGTTTGCCTATAAACTGTCGTTGGTAAACTGGAAATCCGCGGGTTTCCAACTCTATACGTTACAGTACCCAGTGAAGATATTGCAAAGCGTTATCCATTGGTTCTTGGAACTTGGAAATGAACACTGCAACAACGCTTTCATATTGTCTAGCGCGTTTGTTATTATCATGGTTATACTCAAATAGTAGTAATTGTCCTTAATGTAACTGCTGCTACCAGATCGAAAACTACAAAAACTATGGTATATTTCTACGTATGATTGGTGAAATGTCAATAATAATACAGTTTGCCATTACAGCCACTTATACATGTACATGTATAACATTTGTATCAATGGTCTGGTATGTTACTTGACTTGAGAAACATCGCATAATTTCTGAAAAATAATCAGTCGGACAATAAATATCATAACTTATGTGACCTTGACAGTGTTGGAATGCTGAATGGATATTATTGATTTATATCGTCCCCAGAAAAGCTGCAATTGTGTTTCCACCACATATCTCAGAACTCGCTCTTGGCGTTTGATAGTTAGTTATAGAACACCATTGTGAAACCTCATTAACACCGAGGTATGCGAAAATAACGTTACTGGTTACATGTGGTTATCCAACGGGCACATCCAGTCAATATCTGTGCAAAACCAGCATGGAAATGATGGTGTCTTTACTACAAGTCCTTTGATTATGGATTTGCGGTGGATATTAGTAACGGCGATATCGATGGGGTTCATGCAATTTGGTTTTTGTCGTATGGAATTTCAGATAGCCAATTAAACCTGGGGGTAACGTTACATGTATGAGATTATTCAGTGCATTCATTTTCTATCTTTATGTATTGATGTATGAACACAGGGGTAAATTGTTATTATATATGTACATACATCTATTTTACTTACGTTCGTTAATCAGGTAAGCAACAAATTGTTCCTACAGTTCATATAATCAAAGTTGTAAATAAAATACACGTTATATTGATAGCGTTATTATTAAATGTGCAATTAAATTTTGAATTCCTTTGTGGAAACCCTCTTCTTAAAGATTATGGTTAGTTTTATTATATCATATCACCTTTTATCTTTTAGACAAAAACATATATTGTTCAAACGGGCATTCGCTATTTGCAGAAGACATTTGCTTTCCTGTCAGAATAATTCATGCTTATTTGACAGATCGGCGTTTCTCTTGACTTTTAGCACCAACAACCAAACAGGAATGTGCATTAATTCAAGAACTGTTCTGCAATTGTTCTCACTGGCACTAAATTGATGTTGCTTGGTGAATAAGCATGTCAAATTAATGCAATCGGGTGATACGTTCTTCATTACTTGTAAACGGTTATGAATTAAGTTTGTGTATGTACATGTATTTGAAGTTGAACCATTTAGCACTATTTTCATGTTTATTATCAACAATTATCACACGTTTATCATGTTCATTATCAACAATTTTAATCATATACAGCTGTGTAATTGTACGTTTAAGCACAAATAGATTCCCAATTACTGGATCCAATTGTATGTCATGTACACGTCGTAGTATCATATGTATACACACGTTACATGCCATTTCATAGGCTGAAAAAAAAACCTTTCGACAATGCACCGACTAACGTACAATTTGAATGGGCATCTCCTTTTAGCAACGACCAGCAAGAAACCGAAAACACAGACATTTCGTGACAAATCAATGTCTATTGTTGGCCTGGCACACACCTATTGTTTGGAAGGAAGGGATTTGCTATTGATTTTTCATTACTGTGCTCTTCACGTCGCCTCCCTTTCCTCCGTACAACTGTCTTTGGTAGAACAAATCTCAGTACTTTAGGCGATATCAAAGAATCCTCTCCTGGGTTTTACCCACGTAATTAACATAGGCCTAATCTAATACACATTGCATTAGGCCTATACTGTTCGTTATACTGCTTGTATGGACCATATGTCCTCATTGATAATTCGACGTTTTATTTCTTCACAAAATGGATCTTTAACAAACGTGTTTCTTTAATTTTCAGTCAGTGCGGGACTTTAACCGCGAGGTGGCGCGGCACCGTCACGTGATGCTTGTGTTGGGGAGTGCGCATGACTGTCGGAATGTCCGGGACGAGGTCAAACGTGTCCGGCGCCGTGCCTGTGACCTGGCTAAACTCAATAACAGCCGTCTGCTGCCGACACTCCGCCGGTAATAACCTACACTATATATTGTGGCGATTTTGCCCTAAGCACGCGGCAGGTGATTGTAAACATAAATGCCATTTATGTGGCCTTTTTGTACTTGGCCTTGTTTTGACATGCTCCGTTCGAGCGTGCGTTGCCACGGCGACGTATTGTAATTTACGTTCCAGTAAACTATAACAATGGATCGATTAAACCTCGCGTGCGCCC
Source organism: Terebella lapidaria (assembly GCA_949152475.1). Taxonomy (NCBI): domain Eukaryota; kingdom Metazoa; phylum Annelida; class Polychaeta; order Terebellida; family Terebellidae; genus Terebella; species Terebella lapidaria. Next base: position 6,892,007 of record OX424562.1, read on the forward strand.
TACAGTTTCTGGTGTATTATATATACACTGGAAGCGACTCGTTCGAGGAGATTGTCCAAGATCGAGAGACAGGACGCACGCAAGGCTCGCCATGAGCTTTGTGTTCCCTGTTTGCGAGTAGTGGGCTCCTAGAGCCCTGGGGACGATTTCCATGGGGAGGCCCGGGCTGGGAGAGACGAGTTGCTGACTCGGGGGCCTTCGGCCCTGTGGATCGCCAGCTCTCTCCCTTCCCGGGACGTGTGACAGAGGCTCTGGCCAGCATGTCGGGCTGTACGGGGTTCCGTCCCCGAGGCAGACCGCGGCTCGCCAGGCCCCGCCAGTTAACACCGTGGTGATGAACCGGTTTCTGAACGGTGTCCGTAGGCCTGGGAGTGTCGGGTGGGCTGTTACCTGGTTACCGTTAATGCTGAAGTAGTTACCGTGTCCGCCGCGACCTCCGGTGAGCGGCCCTGCCGCAAGGATCCGGAATAGCGGATGCGCGTCCGCAAGGACTCGGATGAGAGAGGACTATCCTCGAGGATCCCGAAGAGCGGACGGTAGTCAATAACTTCACAATATTTTAGATTGATATAACCTGCATTCTTTTTTGCCAAACACCAGTAATCACTCAAAATGAAACGAATATGCCCTAATATATAACGTGACCCGTGTTTTAATCATAAGTCAATGTCCATATTAGTCTAGGCCTACTATTTCATCTAAGAAAAATCACATTCTACTGTCGCGGGTATTCACCTGCCTTATTTGATAGAATACCTTCAGACATGTACTCTAGACATACTGTTTCATTTGTATGGTGGAAACACATCTGCACAATATAGTGTTAATTTATCACGTGAAGCAATGACACATCACGTCGGTATGTCCATGTGATTTCACGATACATGGTGAAGTACATGTAAGGGCCATGGTCTCTGCATATAGCATCTACAATTATTCCGTTCGGTACTTGTAGCTTTTTTTCTGGATCACCCTGGTATATACATCATTAAATGGTTATTTATAATCTCGTGGTGGAGCAATTATGTATATAGGTGACCGTTTTGATGGAAATACAGTGTATCTGTTATGATTTCTGACCCATTTGTGCCAAAGTAATATCAAACAGAACTACGTACCGCTACATACATTGTAAGTTTTGCTCAAGAGAATCGAACGAGGATTATGCCGTTGTCAAAACACAACTCTCCATTTCGGATGCTCGACTAATTGCAAATGGATTATGTTAAATCGATCGCAGCAGATATAGCAACTCTTTGCGTCAGTAGCGTTCAATGGAGCCAGACTTGTGGAAATTTGATCATACATGTAGTCTTTGTACGAGCCTGAACGAGAAAACCAGCCAATTTTCTGTAGCAGGTATTGTTCCACGGTTGATGACAGGCGCAGTTGATCAATGGTTTCTTTGACTTGATAAATATATAAAACAGTCCATCCATCACACATAAAATACCCGCCCCATGCACCGCACTAAAAACTGACGATAAAAAATAGAATATAGTCTCACCTTCTGTTGTATACGGAGCCGCTGAAAGGACACGGAAGAAATATTAATATTATTACGTTCCCTCGCAACATTATTGCGTTCCCTCGCGATGTTATTGCATTCCCTCGCGTTCCGGATCGCGTTTCCTCGCAATCCGGATCGCGTCCCCTCGCGATATTATCGTGTTCTCTCACAATCCTGATCGCATTCCCTTGCGATATTATCGTGTTCTCTCACAATCCTGATCGCATTCCCTTGGATCTTATCGTGTTCCCTCGCATTGTGTTGACGCCAAGGACTTCTGAGAAGGTTTTTCTACAAGATTGCGAGGGAACGCAATAAGATCGAGAGGGAACGCGATCCGGAATGTGAGGGAACCAATAAGATCGCAAGTGAACGCGATCCGGATTGCTAGGGAACGCCATAATATTGCGAGGGAACATAATAACATATCGAATCAGGCCTACATGAACATTCCGTGTAAATGATAACTACATTGGAGATATATTACACTCAACACACAAGTTAAGATGTATTCCATACTTTTGTCATGTTTGTTAACTCCTGTTGTTGTGTACGTTGCAGTGAGAGCACCTGCCCGGACCGGGAGCAGTTCGAGAAGCTCTGGAATGTCTTCTCAGCTGGCCTTGAAGTCCTTTACTTCCAGATATGCAAATGTCTCAAACTCACCTTGTCTTTCCCTGTACAATACGGCAAGTCACTCATAGATTATAGTTTGTTCCATCAACGACTATATGCACACGATTTTTCTGCATTTCGAGTCACAAATCTCGAGTAAGAATACTAATAAAATAAACCATTTGACATACGGAACCATTCGATTCATAATATAGACACCTGCGTGCTAATCCGGACTGGCCTATCAGAGCACGGCTGTGGGTCACGTGGTACGCCAGGGGCGGAGTCAACCGACCGTGACGTGCAGCTGCTGAAACGGTCAGTTCAATCTTCTCTATTGCGCGCCTGATGGTACCAACGAGTTTTAGTTTTACGGGATACCGTTCAATGTTGATGAATGGTTTCAATGAGAAATCTTAGCATTATGAAATTGCCTAGACAGAATCTTATAATTGTTGAAAAAGGTCAGACTGGCAATTATTATCAAGAACAAGAATGGTTTGGACAGACCTATTGTCCCACTCCCCGATGAAATCAATTCCCCGTCTTGCAGAGACGTGTATGAGGTGAGCTGTCTGCTGGCGGAGACGGAGAATAAAGTCGACGTCAAGCCGTGGATGTTCACAGTCGAGCCGTCCAGTAGTAAACAGTATGGTATGTCATCCTAAATAACAGCGCAAGTGTTCCATGATAATATGATCTTTATATGGGAATAATATTTCCCTTCACCATGTAGTTAATCAACTACTCGTGAACCTCGTGTCTATGAAGATTATGTCCCTTTTTGAACAGAGCCACAGCGGTCAGTGGATGCAGAAAGCTTGACCAGTCATAACACTACAGTAAGCTAGGTCTACCCCAACATAGTTTCAACATATTTTTGCACCATGTCTATCATTAGCTGGTCGGTGTGTGGGACACACAAATAAAACATGTTTCCTCGTGTTTAACTCCAGGTGCGATGTACTGCTCTGGACGTCCGGAAGAAGCGCATAATTGTGATCAGTGTGGTTGTGATTGCCCTAGTGGCTGTTGTACTGGGCGTATGTCTGGCCGTGTTATAACGTGATGACGTAACCAAATGACGTCACCGGTGTACATACGACTAGGATATTATCGGACGTAGATGCTGGCTGTGAAATAGTAAGTCATACCGTGCAATGATACTTCAACAGTGTCTGAATGAGCTCTACAGGGATTACTGCATGAACAATATGCATAAGAAATCGAGAGGAAACCCAGAGGAACCTAACAGAACACAAAAAACAAACCCAAAGGAAACTGGAAAGCATCCTTGACGTTTCATTCAGCTCATAAATTTTCGGGTAACGAAGAAAGGATCTGCATTTGGACGAAGTTTCATGTACAAAATGATGTTGTTGCAGGAACATTTAGCTTGAATCCCCCGAAGGACTACCGCTTATTACTGGCTATTACTGTGTGTAGCCATTTCTGGCCAAGACAATCAAAGGAAATCTTCAAAAAGAATGGGCTAAGGTCTCTCTCAATCATGTCAATTGTCCTGACTGGTTCACAGCAGATCTTAAAATGAAGATGGATATACGATGTATACATGTACACAGCCAGACATCCTCTGAAAACATGATCTGTCAATTTCTACATGAGCATTCAGTTGTTGGATGCTGCCATGAAAGAGTAAATGTTTCTGGATTTGAAACATGTCCTTTAATCACTTATTTATGCAACATCGCATTAACATCGTACGGTGGCTGACAATCATATCATTATTGATTGTATAAGCGAAAAAAACAACACTTCAGCAAGTATGATTTCACCATACCAATAATTAAATGTGAATACTACGCCTGCAGGTAGGTAGATTTGTGGAGCCTTGATTATGCAATGGTGTGTGGGAATTTCACGATGTTCAATACTTGCGTATCTGTGTTTACAGAATGATGAACCCCATTTACCCATTTAGTCGTGAATAAATAATATGGGTTATCATTCACTGCACTTACGAACTTTTTAGTGGCAATGCAAAGGTTCGCTTTGGGAATTATTCGAGACAAGTATTACCAATGTGTCTACAATTCGATCAATGATGGAAAGATTTTTGATAATGGATAGACGTACGGTGTTTGGTTGCAGTAAATTTGAGGTGACGCGATGTTTTGCCAAAGCTGGCTCATATTTCAGTGATATTCTCGATAAGCGTGTGGATTTATCTGACTAGGAAAATGTGTGCAGTATATTTGGTTCCACTTTCTCGTATTCATTTGAGTGAACATTCTGACCTGAGTTCATATCCATGCAAATTATGAACGATTGTTGAACCCACAAATGTTAAAACGCCCACAAATGTGAAAACCCACAAATGTGAAAACAAATTTTGTAAATCACCCACAAATGTGAAAATATCATTACCCACAAATGTGAAAAAAAATCCACCCACAAATGTGAAAAAAAAATTTAACCACAAATGTGAAAACGGTTTTTGTCATTTGCCCACAAATGTGAAAATCAAACACAGCATTATTGTCCTATACATTACCTCCATAATACTACACGGGTAACTCCTAACAACCTACTTTAATTTTTAACACGTTGACGGTAGTCCACGCCCAGGTTTTCCTGTTTGAGTGAGCTGAGCTGACCATGCCCACGCGTGTGTGTGGCCGGTGCCACGTGTTCTTACCAGCGTGGGAGGTCCACGACTTCTGTTGGCGGTGTGTGGATTCGTTCTGCATCGACGATTTTCCTTGCGAAAAGTGCGAATCTCGTTCACCAGAAGACTGGTCAACCGTGTATGGGGCGTTGAGGGATTTACTTCACCTCCGTTCACGTCCCTCCCCACCTGATGTTGACTGCTCTCGGTCCGCCCGGGTGCATTGTCTCGCCGCCATCCGTCGCTTCGACACTGAGTCGGCTCGGCTTAATTTAGCTTTACAATCCCCAGTGAGTGTAGACGCCCTGTCCCTCTTAGACTCACAGGAATTTTGTCATAATTTTGATTGTAATGTTATGTTTGTCCCTCCCTCTCCCCCACCTGTGTGTGCGGCTCTGGCCCCGTCAGGTGTGGTGGGTGATGTGGTGGGCCGCTCTCTGCTTTCGGCATTGCGCCCTCAGCTTTTGAGTGTTCGGAGTCTGTTAGATTTTCCAGCTAGCCTGGTTAATCGTTTTCTCTCCATTCACTCCAGGAACTCCAGGGTCCCAGGAACACTCCGTCCGTTCCCGTGCTCTCATCTGTCACGCTCATGTCAGATGACGGTGCTCGGCTCCCGGGTCCCGATCGGTGGGATTACGGCTCCGGGTTCCGAGTCACTGTCAGCTATACAGCTACACGTTGGCGCTCGGGTCCCGGGCCCCGCTCGGGGCCCGGGTTCCGATGGGAACCCGGGTTCCGATAGGAACACGACTCTCGTTAAGGTATCAGATGCTGATAGACCATGCTTGCGTCTTCCTCGGCATTCCGCTACCAGCTCAGGCTTGTCCCTCGATACCACAGAGTTGCTTCTATGCCCACCTCGGGCATTAGTAACTGACGCTAGTGGTTTGGTCGAGTTAGAAACAGGGCTAGTTCGGCTCCCTGGCCCTGTCGGGGCCCGGGACCCGGGTTCCCATCGGATCCCAGGATCCGACCAGCCTCCGTTTTCTATTCGGACTAATGGCTTCAATGCTAGCAGTGAGTGCTCGCCTCATCTTCCACCGCATCTGACTGCCTCAGGGCGCGATGTTTCGGTGAAAGTGGGGGGGGGAGGAGGTTATGATGATATGTCTAATTCTCACTCTCTCTTCCAGTCGATATCCCAGCGCAGCAGGCCTTCCCCGCCGCCGATCCAGCGGATAGCCTCGCCACCAGACAGCTCCCTCGGGATGCCCTCTACGGACCCTGCCACAGCGGGTCGCTCTTTAGCGACGTCCGGGCCTTCGGGCCAGACTGCGGGTTGCTCTTTAGCGACGTCCGGGCCTTCGGGCCAACCTCTCACGACTGTCTTCGCGGGCCGCTCTTCAGCGGAGTCCGGGCCTTCGGGCCACTCTTCGGCAGTGCGTGTGTCGGGCCGCTCTTCAGCGGAGTCCGTTATGTTACCTTCACCTGCCTCCTCCGCGCCTCAGGATTTTCGGCAGTTGGAACTAGACATCTCCTCTCGCATGTCGGCACAAATGCAAGCGATGTTCTCGCAGCTCTCGACTCAGGTGCAGCACAGCCTCCTCCAGTGTCATCCCCCGACTGCTCCTCCTCCTGGATTCTTGCCTCTCGCAGGCCGTGCGAGCGAGGCCACCTGTGGACTATCCACGCCTCTGCAGCGGACCCAGTCCCTACAGTCACCAGGCCTCTTACCCCCGGACCAGCTCTTAGCCACCTCGGCTCAGGTTGTCGGCCCTACTCCAGGATCTTCCCGTGGAGTCACCCCGGCTCAGGTGCTGCAGGTGCTGCCCTCTTCCGGCTTCGTTCCCTCGGCTTCACGGAAGCGTCGCTGTCCCGACCCGGAGTCCGACTCGGAAGAAGAGGACGAAGAAGAGGATATGGACTCCGCGTCCATACATCCTTCTCTGATGGACGAACGTGGCTCCTCTCAGGATCTCCAGTTCCGGGAGAAGTTGGTTCTCACGCGTGCGTGTCTCGGTTCCCAGTTTCCGCCAGAGCCTCCGACGGAAACCTCCTCGTCAGTGGAACCAGTTTCTTGTGGCCAGCCAGTACCGCCATCAAGTTCACGCCAGCAACTGCCTCTCAGCCGCAGCGTACGCCAGGCGTTCGAGGTTCGTCGCCAAGCCTCCATCAAGGCCAAGGGAGACAAGATAAAGAAACCCAAGCTCTCCTCTTCATACTTGCCTTCCCACAAGGACTTCACGGAGAAGCCGTCGGAGCCTTCCAAGAAGACTCTTCAGTATATGTCGGCCCCCTCGAAGATCTCGGTGACCCCTGCCCAGGTAGCAGATGTTCAACAGTCGATTCGTTCAGCTGTTCTCATCGACTCCACTGGCTTTTAGCCGCCGCGCGGGATCTCCTCGAGAACCTGGCCCAGCAAGCCTCTGCTGGACCCGTCCCCCAAGCTGCCCTTCAGGATCAGATCTCCACCGCTATCGGATTTCTGTCCAGCGCGGGCTTGTCTATCTGGGACCGCCTACACCAGCTCTCTTACGGCGCGTTCACCATGGAGCAGTGGCGACGGGACGCCTTCCTCAAGTCCCTGACTTTCAAGCCGTCCCTGGATTTGAAATCCCGACTACGTTCCGCCCCCATGCTGCTGTCCTGCGCACAGGAGGCGCTCACGGACCAGGCCGCCAACTCCCTGTTCCACGGAGAGGACCGTGCTCTTTCAGCCGAGGAACGGCAAGTGTCGGACCGCGTCCAGTCGGCCAATGCCCAGCTGGTCTCCGAACTGCTTGCCAAGCAGAAGGCTTGGAAGCCACGGCCGCAGCCACAGACCGCTTCTTCTTCAAAGCCCAAGAAACAGAGGAAGAAGCAGCCCTTTTCAGGAGCCCCTGCCTCTACAACCAAGCGTGGTGGTCGCCACTCCGGGTCCAGCCGCCGCGGCAAGTCTAAGGGCGGAGCAGGGGCGTCCAGGCCCAGTCACGACAGTAAGTACCAGTGCCAGGGAACTTTCCGAGTACCACGCGTCACCAATGGCGACTCCCGCTCATTTTGGTCACGTAGAACCGCCAGTCGGCGGGCGCTTAAATCTCTTTTGGCCCATTTGGCAAGAGATGGGTGCCAGCCCTTGGATCTGGGGGGGGGGGGAATTTTGGAAGGGATTTTAGATTCAGTTCATAACTCAACCTGCATTATCCCCCATCCCCAAGTCATTCACTCTGCCGTCGGCTCCGGCGAAGCGAGCAGCCTTGGATGTAGAGATAAAAAAATTGATCGCGAAAGGGGCAGTAGAACCTGCAGATCCGCGGACTCCGGGTTTCTACAGTATCGTGTTCGTGGTTCCAAAGAGTTCCGGCGGTTGTCGCCCAGTTATAGACTTGTCGCCTCTGAATCCGTTCGTGCAGACTCCAAAGTTCGTTATGGAGAAGCCCGAGTTTATTCGGTTAGCGCTTCCAGAGAATGCATGGGCGATCTCGCTGGATCTGAAGGATGCCTTCTTCCACATTCCGATACACTCAGCCTCGCGAAAGTATCTGAGGTTCGCTTTCCGGGGTCGTGTGTGACAGTTCTGTGCTCTACCATTCGGCCTGTCACCTTCTCCTTGGATATTCACCATGGTGGTGAGGGAGGTCCAGAGCCTGGCCCACCAGCGGGGCTTGTTCCTTCATCAATACCTCGACGACTGGCTCCTACGCAGTCAGTCTCGGGACACGTTGTTGGAGCACCGCGATTGGTTGATCAATACGTGTCAGACAATGGGCCTAGTGATCAATTTCGAGAAATCAGAGCTCGTTCCATCTCGAGATTTCGTGTTCCTGGGCTACAGGTATGTGACCACGTCAGGCATGGTCTTCCCACCTCAGGACAGAATTTCCAAATTGCGCCCTATTCTAGCCTCCTTCCTGGCTCATCCGTGTCAGTCGGCAGCCACCTGGCAGTCTCTGCTAGGCCTGTTGGTGGCAACGGAGAAGCTGGTACCTTTGGGTCGCTTACATATGCGAGAACTGCAGCATTGCCTGAGTTTGGGTTGGTGTCAAGCTACAGACCCCGACTCTACGATGGTAATGTTGTCTCCAGCGGCTCGCGAGTGCGTGCAGTGGTGGATTCAAATCAGAAACCTGTCACAAGGTTCTCCCTTCCGTCTGCCGCTGCCATCCAAGCATCTGTTTACGGATGCCAGCACGGAGGGCTGGGGCGCCCACTTGGACTTCCAAGAGATTTCGGGCTTGTGGAGCGACCATTATTTGTCTTGGCACATCAATGCTCTCGAGTTGGAAGCTGTATCTAGGGCCCTGGCCAATTGGGTATCCGAGTTAGCAGGACACTCAGTTTTGGTTGCCACGGACAACTCAACGGTCGTGGCCTACATCAACAAGCAAGGAGGCACTCGTTCCTTGACACTCAGTCGTCAGGTGTCGGCCTTGCTACGGTGATGCAACGCCCAATCGATTATGCTCCGTGCCCGTCACATTCCCGGCCGTCTCAATGTCTTGGCGGACATGCTGTCTCGGCGGGGTCAGGTACAGCCTACCGAATGGACCTTGTCTCCAGCGGTCTTTCGACAGTTATGTACCCTTTGGGATCGACCTCATGTGGACCTGTTTGCCACTCGTTGGAACAACAGGCTCCCCACCTTTGTGTCGCCAATCTCAGACCCCCTGGCTTGGGGTGTGGATGCTCTGTCTATGGACTGGGAGGGCCTGTATGCATATGCTTACCCCCCAGCCATTCTGATTCCGCAAGTGATTGCCAAGGTTCGAGCACAACAATGTCGGATCCTGCTTATTGCGCCTCTACAACCAGAGAAGTCGTGGTTCCCAGAGCTTCTAGATCTCCTTGTCGATGTTCCGAGGCCGTTGCCTCTGCGAGGAGATCTACTGAGGCAGCCATGGTCTCCGGTGTTTCACCAGAACACACGCCAGCTGGCCCTTCACGCGTGGATGTTGTCCAGCGATCCTTCCGCGCAAAAGGATTTTCTGAGGAAGTGTCCTCTCGGCTCGCACGACCAAATAGAAGGTCTTCTTTGGCGGTCTACGAGTCGAAATGAGTCGTCTTCAGTGCTGATCCTTTCACGGCCAATGCCCCTTTAATAGCTGAATTTCTGATGTTAAAATTCTCTGAAGGTCGGGTGCCGTCTACCCTTGCAGGCTACAGAACGGCTATTGCTAAGACGCTTTTGCCCCGACAAGGTGTGGACTACGGGACCGATCATGCCTTGACTTTATTGCTCAAGAACTTCGAGGTAGATCGTCCCGTGGCGCGAAACCCCACTCCTGAGTGGGACTTGTCGTTGGTCTTGAACCGTCTGGCATCAGCCCCGTTCGAGCCCCTGGCTTCGGCGCCCCTCAAGTTAGTCACTTGGAAAACGTTTTTTCTCCTTGCCCTAGCCTCTGGCAGGCGTCGAGGTGAGATCCATGCTTTGGATGCGTCAAAGGGCCTCTTCGATTCGCCTCTTCCTATTCCAGTTTACCAAAATTTTCCCTTCAATTCTCACGGAAGACGTTATTCTGGAAGAGGAAGACCTCTGCCGCTCTACCAGCTCGGAGGCTGGTTTACGGTAGATCTCCTGAGTTTTGCAATATGGCGGGGGGCTGAATTGCAAATGGCGGCCGAAATGGTGCTCCCTCAGTTATCGTCGAAATATCAGAATGTACCAGACATCAGTTGTACCCTGTTATCACAGAATGTTTATTTTATGCGCGGAGTCAATACCGTTTGGAAATTTGTAGTGTTTGATGAATATTTACGCCATATCACATCATTTTCTAATTTTAATTCCCTGCTGAAAATGGCAGGACACATTCGATTCAAAACCATCTTCCGTCTTCTTGGTAGGCATCTACCTCTTCCAGAATATTACCAATCGAACAGGCCCTAAGATTAGCTGGAAGGAGAACTATGCTCAGGTCAGACTGGGCGTTCTCCCGTCTTTTCTCTCGAAAACCCAGCTCTCTACGGCCCCTCCATTGGCGATTGTGATCCCTGCTCTCGATGCCTCTCTTGGCATGGACTTGGAGAGTGACGCGAAGCTCTGTCCCGTACGTGCGTTGCGCTTTTATCTTGACAAGACCAAGGGTTTTCGACAAGGCAAAAAGCTTCTTTTCGTCTCTTATCTGAAAAGCTTCAAGAACGATATTCGCTCCCCGACTATCTCTTCTTGGATTAAGAAATGCATTCGACTCTGTTACGATCTCGGCGATCAGCCGACTGATTGTTCTTTTCGGGTACGGGCGCATGATGTACGGGCCATGGCTGCGTCATTGGCTTATATTGGTAATACACCACTATCTCAGGTTATGAGTGCATGTTCTTGGTCTTGCCATAACACGTTTACTTCTCATTATCTCAGAGACATAGCCTGGACGTCTGAGGACGGGTTGCACCTGGGTTCGATCTTCGCCAGCCAGCACGTCATCCTCGGTCGCACATCAAGCTAATTGAGGATTTTGGTTTCCTTTTTGCTCCACTGTGAGCTTTTGTTTTTCCGTTATGCTGTCAAAAACTGAAAAACTATATAAAGAAAAAACCAACGAAAACCACACAAAAACATCAAGGATTGTTCGGACTATGTGTCGCTTCAGTTGATCCGGATGGATTCCTTAGTTCTGTGGATATTAGTGCAAAGGATTATGAACTTTATATACTCAGTTGGTTATATTGTTCAGGGAAGATTCCCACATTCTCCTAATTTAAGTACCATTGTTACCTTGGACTTGGATTGATTTGACTCTTACACGCACAGCGTGAGTGAGTGGATACCATGGAATGGAAATTCAAGTCTGGTGGAAGTGAAGAGGATTCAGAACTGAAGCTTTCTTCACAAGGTATGTTGCACTAATATTTATATATTTTTATATATATATATATATATATATATATATATATATATATAATGAAAGAATGATACTATCCGGGTAGACTTCTAGGGACGGGTTCAAATCCCACCTCTAATGTCTATTCTGAATTTTACCCGTGTAGTATTATGGAGGTAATGTATAGGACAATAATTCGTCATTTTAAAGGTTAAAACTAGTATTATTTACTATACTTACCTCCATAATACTACCAAAGTGCCAACCCAACCTACCCCGTTTCCTTTGTACTCGTCCCTGAGACAAGGAATTGGGAATGGAGGAAGTGGCTACGGTGCTGCCCCTGGTGGCAGCAAGGGAGGGGTCATTCTTTATTCTTCCTCATATGAGAGGTTTCTCTATGGGGGAGCCTAATTTAAGTAGGCTGTTAGGAGTTACCCGTGTAGTATTATGGAGGTAAGTATAGTAAATAATACTAGTTTTAACCTTTAAAACGACGAATTAGGTTCCACATGAGGAATGTCTTTTATTGTTATGTCTTTTTACGGAACCTTGTTCTGATAACCCATTGCATGGCATTGCGTCCTTCATCCGTCGTCGTCCGTCATACGTCTTACATTTTTATTTTTATCTCGAATTTACGGTCGAATCTTTTCGAAATTTGCGCTAAAATGCCTAAGAATACAGGGAAGCACTTTTCTGAAAGATTTTTTGGGCTACCGGACCTTTGGTCCGATAACCTATTGGCATCGCGTTGCGTCCGTCGTCCATCCATCCGTCGTCCGTAAACAATTTTATCTTTAAATTTTTGTAACGAATGTGACTTCGTTAAGTAGCAACCAGGTTAGTACCGTCATAGCATGGTTAGTAGACAAACATCACATCACATATCACACATCATATAATGAATAATAATAGTAATGTTGCCGTTACGTGAGGCCCGAGAACCATGGGAGGGGTCCCTGGAACCACAACGCTTGGGCGTGTTGTTCGTCCGGCCTTGTTGATCCTTGGGCATCCTGAGCCCATTTCCTTGAAAAATAATTCTACTTCCGGTTTGGTGTCATTTGACACCACAGGTGTAATCTGATACCAAACCACACCTAGTATATTGCCAATTAGCCCTACGGGTTCGAAAATAATGTCCTTTTTGCTCTACGATCAATATTTACTGAGATATGGAGGTTTTTATGGAAAAGTGGGTGATAATAGGGGAAAGTGTAAATTTTTGGCCTTCAAACACACCAAAACGGCCTAATAACTGATCCTTGGGCATCCTGAGCCCATTTCCTTGAAAAATATTTCTACTTCCGGTTTGGTGTAATTTGACATCACAGGTGTAATTTGATACCAAACCACGCCTAGTATATTGCCAATTAGCCCTATGGTTTCGAAAATAATGTCCTTTTTGCTCTACGATCAATCTTTACTGAGATATGAAGGTTTTTATGGAAAAGTGGGTGATAATAGGGGAAAGTGTAAATTTTTGGCCTTCAAACACACCAAAACGGCCTAATAACTGATCCTTGGGCATCCTGAGCCCATTTCCTTGAAAAATATTTCTACTTCCGGTTTGGTGTAATTTGACATCACAGGTGTAATTTGATACCAAACCACGCCTAGTATATTGCCAATTAGCCCTATGGGTTCGAAAATAATGTCCTTTTTGCTCTACGATCAATATTTACTGAGATATGAAGGTTTTTATGGAAAAATGATGATAATAGGGTAAAGTATTAATTGTGTAATAGGTTTTCAGAACAAAGGTCGGTAACCTAAAAACATTCCTCATGTTGAAGCTAATGTTGTGTCAGATTTTCACATTTGTGGGCAATTGACAAAAATCGTTTTCACATTTGTGGTTGATTTTTTTTTTCACATTTGTGGGTGAAGTTTTTTTCACATTTGTGGGTGAAGATTTTCACATTTGTGGGTAGTTGACAAAAAACGTTTTCACATTTGTGGTTGATTTTTTTACATTTGTGGGTGATTTACAAAAATTGTTTTCACATTTGTGGGTTTTCACATTTGTGGGCGTTTTAACATTTGTGGGTTCAACAAACGATACATACTAGTACTTCAGAATATGACATACTCATAAAGTTTATTCAGGGAAAGATGCAATATTTAATTATGTCATGTCCTCGCATCACACCACCCGAAATATAGTGTTGTGTAAATTTGAAATTTCTACCATCATCATGAATCAGTACAATATTCTCCCATTATAATGAATGTTATTTCTATATTAAAATTTTTGCTTTCTTGCAATTTTGCTTCCTTATATGTAGGCAATCCCTTTTATACATAGGACTATGTTATGACAAATACCTATAGATACACGAGCTATTAACATAAAAAATTATGTACAACACTATAATCAGTGGTTCCCAAGCAGTTTACTCATTTTTGGAACTGTATCACGTGATGCATAAAAACATGACATTTGTGTTGATTCGTATGTTGAATTCAATATTAGATCCACAATATATGTAATCATAACATGAACTAGGAAAATTTAATTTTAGCGTTAACTTTACATTTGGCAACACTCCTTTAAATAAGTGAGAAATGTAAACATTGTTTCAGGTTCTGTCCAAAGGTGGGTGCAATATGTAACAGTATGTTTGTTATTTGTTCTTCAACAGTAATAAAACCTGCAGATTACGGGATGCGGGGTCCCGACTTTAGCATTATTTCACAATTTTCAGTACGCGCTTAGCTGTGTCACAAATATTCATAAAAAATGTGTTTGAAATTTTGATGTAAACATCTCATTTTGTTTTAGAATAAGTATTGCTAAACTTTAACATCTATTCGAATAATATATATGAATTTAGGTTCGCAGTGTAAGTTGAATGTACATTTATAAAACAAAATTTTCTCGCAGAAAATTGATATTTTCGATCTGTCAAGTGCAATATGCTTAGTATCTATCATGAAATCAAAACTGCATTGTGATTTAGGTGTGAACACATATCAAATGTCACGTTTATATTTGTATATATATCATCATAAAAAAATGTCGTTAGATTTCATAAAGTTTATCCTCTACTGCATGTTTCACGAATCAAAAATTCTCGAGTCTGAAATGTGACGTACCATAATATTTCCATGTTCAAGACATCATGACGTTCTGTTGGTTAAGGGTTATTTCTGATTAAAATTGGTTGTTTGACAGTCCACCTTTGTGTTGTGTTTGCAATATTTGGCAACGGTATTCAAAAACACATAGCGAACATGATAATACAAAAAATAACAATACTTAAACATTTTAAAATGATATTGATACAGTACTGCTCGCTATATTCAATTACACTCAACGAACATGATATCACAACAATCACAAATACAGAACCAATCTTGGATCATATTGATACAGTACTGTTCGAGTGAGTAGAGAATGACATAGAGCAATGTCTCAAAGTGAGTAGAAAAAAAATAGAGCAATGTTTCGAAGTGAGTAAAGAATAACATAGAACAACGTCTCAAAATGAGTAGAAAATAACACAAAGCAATGTCTCAAAGCGAGTAGCGAATAACATAGAGCAATGTCTCGAAGTGAGTACAGAATAACATAGAGCAATGTCTCAAGATGATCGGAGAATAACATAGAGCAATATCTCAAAGTAAGTAGAAAATAACATAGAACAGTATTTCCACTATAACTGTAATATCTCCGCAGTGAGCTGACGTATCGGCATCCTGTAAATGCTATAATAATCCACACCATTCAGTCCAGCATTTGTCAAAAATGAGTGCTTTGGGTTCACCTGCACTGTGGACATTGTCAGCACTGTAACTAATTTATTATTTACGAATATAGGGTCAGAATAGCAACACAATTATTCAGTTTAGGCGATTTTTTCTTCCAGGAGAAAATGACAATGAATGTGTCGTATTGTATACGTCACCGAAATTGAATCCAGTTAATGTCCTGTCTGATTCTGTTTTCAGGTTAACGAACCTTTGGTCTCTCTAGCGAAGGTAGAAACAGAAAAACTCAAATCAGAATATATAATCTACAGAGGATAGAAATGATATAACTGAACAATTATGTACGTGCAAGGAACGAAAACCACCAAACACGAATGTACATATTTACAAGTATTTCAGTAATTGAATACATCATGCATTGACTAATATCCATTTTTACTTATATACGAAAGAATACCACTCATCAATAAATCCACCTTACATAAGTACGAGTATGAGCATAAAGGAAGTCATACATAGCACATCTTTTGGTGACCTTGAGCTTGGCCTCAGACAACCTTGAAGGCTACATCTAAAGGTCACGGTGACCTGAAATGTGTAAATTGGCCTTCTCGGGCCAAATACTTGTAAAAAGACTTACGTGTATGTTTGTATTATGTCATATGTCACCTATAATGATAAAAACAAAAAATGCTCAAAACAACAATCTATTTCAGCCCTTCAGCCCTTATTCATCGTCCAAAACACATGGTTCGATGGCACGGTATCTTCATTTATCCAAGGACAAACGTGTCCATGCAATTTATGTTGTATTCGTGTACAACGGGCATCGTATATCGTGATTTAGGATTCCCCACCAGATGAATCAGTGCATTTCTTTCATGGGTAGTTGAGTGCAGATGTACATTCACACAACGTTTTGGCGCACATGTGTATGCCTACACATGCCCAAGTGTTTTAGGGTCGCGCTCACATCTATATGCATGTACTAAATGTAAAAGGTAATTTATATATTCGATAGATCTTATGCCGTGGCAGAACATGTATGAATATGCACAAGGATTTATTCGTATGTGGTACATATTGATATATATCTAACGATACACGTATAATTTTTAATTTAAAATGGATCTCAGTGCCGCCAGCATAAAAAAAAATATGGATAAAATTTTATTCAAAAATCACATAAAAAGAATAAGTACGAACTCATTAAAAATATAGGAACATAGTCGAAGCTGCTTGACGTCAAAAGGTATATTTCCAAAATTAACAAAAACATTTCAGGTTATTTCAAAGAGTAGCACAAAAATTACAATATGATCAGCTTTTATTCTTGAGCAGAACTTTGGTGGAATACCGTTTGAGAAGTACAGTATATGATACCACAGCGTGAATTTCCCTCCTCAATTGAATATGACTGTGCCTGTTGGGTTGTCTTCAAAGGGCAGTTCTGATGGGGAAATGAAGCCGGTCTTTCAATCGATTACATGTATACATAAATCAGTCAGTGTACCTTTGTATGACGGTTGACCTTCAGTTATCCAAGGTGGTTGGGCTGGACGGAGTGCATCGCATGGTCATGTACCCAGGATCGTACAACCTTTTAATCTCATTTGTTATGATTTATTATAATATTGCATGTGAACGTAGCGATATGTTATTTACAATACTAACTAATCTCATGTGATTGATAACAAATGATCATGTATGATAGATGCTGATAAGGTTGAAATGTTCGTGAGATTTGATGCAAACACGATAATGATTCATTGAAACAATGTTCATTTATTCAACGTGATTGCGTACATTTAGGTATATTGTAACGAAATTTCAATCTCCCCATTATATCTGCTGAAAGCAAATGGTGTTCCGCCAATATCTTCTGTTGCCATCGCGATAAATTAATTGTGGAAAGAAGCTTAGGCATTAGGGCTATCTGTAAGCAATTGCCGGTAATATCATACTTTATTACCCTAAGTATACACACTTAGGAGTAACTCAATCCATCAGACAGGGACAACATCGATTTGCACTGTCTGCCCTGATGTTTGCCTATGAACTGTCGTTGGTAAACTGGAAATCCACGGGTTTCCAACACTATACAATGTACAGTTACAACACCCGGTGAAGATGTTATCCATTGGTTCTTGGAACTTGGAAATGAACACTGCAACAACGCTTTCATACTGTCCAGCGCGTTTGTTATGATCATGGTTATATTCAAATAGTAGTAAATGTCTTTCATGTACATTGAACATGCTCTACTGTGTTATGGGTGTAGTTTGTTATCTCATAATGTAACTTGACAGGATGTCAGTATGTCATTCCTCCCCGGGGTTACATTATATACAAATATTGTTTGCTGCTACATACCAGATTGAAAACTACACAAACTATGGTATATTTCTACGTATGATTGGTGAAATGTCAATAATAATACAGTTTGCCATTACAGTCACTTATACATGTACATGTATAACATTTGTATCAATGGTCTGGTATGTTACTCGACTTGAGAAACATCGCATAATTTCTGAAAAATAATCATTCACACATTAAATATCATAACTTATATGTGACCACTTGAAACGGTGTTCCAACTCAAACTTCCACCACATGTCTCAGTATTTGCTCTTTGCGTTTGCTTGTTATACAACACCACTGTAAAACCTTATTAACACCGAGGCATGCGATAATAACGTTACTGGTTACACGTGGTTATCCAACGGGCACATCCAGTCAATATCTGTGCAAAACCAGCATGGAAATGATGGCGTCTTCACCACAATTCCTTTGATTACGGATTTTGATGACGTTCATGATGACGTTCATGCAATTTGGTTTTTGTCGTATGGAATTTCAGATAGCCAATTTACCTGTGGGTAACGTTACATGTATGAGATTTTTTATTGCTTTCATTTTCTATCTATATGTATTGATGTATAAACACAGGAGTAAAATGATTATTATATATGTACATACGTCTATTTTACTTACGTTCGTTAATTAGGGAAGCACAAAATTGTTCCTATAGTTCATATAATCAAAGTTGTAAATAAAATACACGTTATATTGATAGCGTTAATATTAAATGTGCAATTAAATTTTGAATTCCCTGGTGAAAACCATCTTCTTAAAAATTATGGTTAGTTTTATCATATCTTCTTCTTTTATCTTTTAGGCAAAAACCTATAGACAACAACCTATATTGTTCAAACGCTCATTCACTATTTGCTGAAGACATTTGCTTTCCTGTCAGAATAATTCATGCTCATTTGACAGATCGGCGTTTCTCTTGACTTTTAGCACCAACAACCAAACAGGAATGTGCATTAATCCAAGAACTGTTCTGTAATTGTTCTCACTGGTACTAAATTGATGTTGCTTGGTGAATAAGCATGTCAAATTAATGCAATCGGTGATATATTTACCATACACGTTCTTCATCACTGGCATCGGAACCGGGGGGCTCTGGGGGCCCGAGCCCCCTCACTTCTTTGATAGCGGGGGCTCGAGTATGTTTGGGCCCCCCCCCCCCCCAGATTTTCGCGAATTTTTTTTGGCATGGAACTATAGATCGCCAATACGACTCTAAAACATTAAATATGTAGTATACATTTCCAAAAGATTTCATTTAAGTAGGAAGAATCACATGTCTCAGAAACCCACAGCGGACTATGCGTAATGGATCTACTGAGAAAATCATTGCGGTTATTAAATCGCGGGAGATTTTCCGAACCTGACTCAACTAGCAACGATATAAACAACTGAAAAATGAGTAGATCCTCGATTGGACTACTCTACGGTGAGGCGGTGAAGCAGGGGTGGCAGGAAAGTGGGTCAGGGGGGCGTTATATAGGCCTACCCCAACATCCCCGTTAGGAAAATTGTACCAAAAAGAAAAAAAAATTCATTGGTTAAAACTTGAGAAATATATGATTCTATCGTGAACCCTGTCTGAATATTCCGAAAATGTTTTCGACTCTAAAACATTTTAATCATATTCAGCTGTGTAATTGTACGTTTAACCACAAATAGAATCCCAATTACTGGATCCAGTTGTATATCATGTATACATCGTAGTATCAAACGTATACACACGTTACATGCCAACTCATAGGCTGACAAACCCTTCTGACAATGCACTGACTAGCATACATTACCGCTTGAATGGGCATCTCCTTCTAGCAATGACCAGCAAGAAACCGAAAACACAGACATTTCGTGACAAATCAATGTCTATTGTTGGCCTGGCACACACTTATTGTTTGGAAGGAAGGGATTTGCTATTGATTTTTCATTACTGTGCTCTTCACGCCGCCTCCCTTTCCTCTGTACAACTGTCTTTGGTGGAACAAATCTCAGTACTTTAGGCGATATCAAAGAATCCTCTCCTGGGTTTTACCCACCTAATGTTTTATTTAAAATAGGCCTACATTGTAGATCTAATACACATTGCATTATACCGTTCGTTATACTGCTTGTATGGACCATATGTTCCCATCGATAATTCGACTTCTCATTTCTTCTGAGTTCACAAAATGAATCTCTATAAACGTGTTTCATTATTTTTCAGTCGGTGCGGGACTTTAACCGCGAGGTAGCGCGGCACCGTCACGTGATGTTGGTGTTGGGGAGTGCGCATGACTGTCGGAATGTCCGGGATGAGGTCAAACGTGTCCGGCGCCG
This sequence comes from Terebella lapidaria, assembly GCA_949152475.1. Lineage (NCBI taxonomy): Eukaryota > Metazoa > Annelida > Polychaeta > Terebellida > Terebellidae > Terebella > Terebella lapidaria. The sequence continues at coordinate 6,911,907 of OX424562.1, forward strand.
TGCCTGTGACCTGGCTAAACTCAACAACAGCCGTCTGCTGCCCACACTCCGCCGGTAATAACCTACACTATATATTTTATAACCTGCATTTTTGCCAAAATACCAGTAATAACTCAAAATGTAACGAATATGCCTAATATATAACGTGACCCGTGTTTTACAGTTTTAATCATAAGTCAATGTCCGTATTAATCCAGGCCTGATAATTCATCTAATGTGATGACACATCACTTTGGCATGTCCATGTGATTTCATAATACATGGTGAAGTAAGGGCCATTTATTTATAATCTCGTGGTGGAGCAATCATGTATATAGGTGACCGTATTGATGTAAATACAATGTATCTGTTATAATTTTTTACCCATTTGTGCCAAAGTAATATCAAACAGAACTACGTACCGGTACATACATTGTAAGTTTTGCTCAAGAGAATCGAACGAAGATTATGCCGTTGTCAAAACACAACTCTCCATTTCGGATGCTCGACTAATTGCAAATGGATTATGTTAAATCAATCGCAGCAGATATAGCAGTCATCTCTACAAAACTCTGCAACTCTTTGCGTCAGTAGCGTTCAATGGAGCCAGACTTGTGGAAATTTGATCATACATGTAGTCTTTGTACGAGCCTGAACAAGAAAACCAGACAATTTTCTGTAGCAGATATTGTTCCACGGTTGATGACAGGTTTGGTTGATCAATGGTGTCTTTGACTCGATAAATATATCAAACAGTCCATCCATCACATATTGAATACCCGCCCCATGCAGCACACTAAAAACTGACGATGAAGAATAGAAGACAGTCTCAGCTGTTCTGTTGTATATTTATGTAAACTGAAAACAAAAATCGAATCTTTCGTCTATAGGCCTACATGAACATTTCATGTAAATAAAACGCAACTACATTAGAGATCACCACACAAGCATTAGATGAATTACAAATTATTGTCATGTTTGTTAACCACTATAATTGTTGTTACGTTGCAGTGAGAGCACCTGCCCGGACCGCGAGCAGTTCGAGAAGCTCTGGAATGTCTTCTCAGCTGGCCTTGAAGTCCTTTACTTCCAGATATGCAAATGTCTCAAGCTCACCTTGTCTTTCCCTGTACAATATGGCAAGTCACTCATAGATGATAGTTTGTTCCATCCACGAATATATGCACACGATTTTTCTGCATTTCGAGTCACAAATCTCGAGTAAGAATACTAATAAAATAAACCATTTGACATACGGAACCATTCGATTCATAATATAGACACCTGCGTGCTAATCCGGACTGGCCTATCAGAGCACGGCTGTGGGTCACGTGGTACGCCAGGGGCGGAGTCAACCGACCGTGACGTGCAGCTGCTGAAACGGTCAGTTCAATCTTCTCTATTGCGCGCCTGATGGTACTGTAACAAAACCATGCAACTGCCGCGCTGAAACGTTCGTTAGGAACGGTCACGTGATCTACAAAGTCCACTTGCGAAGACACCGTTCGCGGAAGAACCGTTCGCGGAAGCACGATTGCGGAAGCATCATCAGCGGAAGCATCGTTCGCGGAAGAACCGTTCGCGGAAGCACGATTGCGGAAGCATCGTCAGCGGAAGCATCAGTCGCGGAAGCACCGTTCGCGGAAGAGGAGCCTTCGCGGAAGAACCGTTCGCGGACGCAGTCTTCACCACGTGGAGAAGAGTGCGGAAGATACGTTCGCGGACGAAGATGCGCGCGCAGCCACCCTGGCTATATAAGGGAGAGCGGACGGCCGCTCTGAGAGCACTGCAACAGCGACATCGACCGTGGGGAGATCGTCACCGCCACAGCCAAGGGACTCGACGAACTCCGTGCGGACGACTCCTTCTTCAGGGCCTTAGAGTCAACCGGGATTTAGACCGACTACCTGGAGAAACCATTCGACTAAGCGGGACGGGAAACTTCAACGGGAAGGGACAGAGAGACGCCGCCGGCTAAGAACTCTTTTTAGTTGTGCCCTCGTGCACTATTTATTTTTGAAATGTGATCATACAGTGCTCCATGTCTGAACTTCATATTTGTACGTCACGTGGGTGACCAGCCATACAATTGTAAGTTGATTTGATGTATATAAATCTTCAATTTATTTACATCTGAGTTGCTTCTTGCCTAAGTGAAGCCGGTGAGCTACGGAGTGATGATACACCAGCGTTGGGGGACACCAATTTAGTGACGGCTCTCGAATCACAACGAGCGGGAGTTACATAAAGTCTATACGATCAGAGAAACCAGGTTTTTTGGGCCACACCGAAAACAAGTCATTACCAAACGTCACAACTTGGTGCCGTGACCAGGATCCCCGAGGGTCTACTGCCAGGGAACGAACCTCAGCATCACTCATGTCCGGCGAAAACGACGAAACTGCCCCAGGGAAGACAGGAGGTGAAGAGGAAGACTCTTCGCGGACGGCCTCACTTGCGGACGAGGAAGACAGCGGTTCGCGGAAGCCGACCTTTGCGGAAGAGGGAGACGACCGTTCGCGGAAGACGTTCGCGGAAGACGACCGTTCGCGGAAGACGTTCGCGGACGACAACCGTTCGCGGAAGACGACCTTGGCGGAAGAGGCCGACGACCGTTCGCGGAAGACAACGTTCGCGGAAGACGACCGTTCGCGGAAGAGCAGCTTCACAGCCAGGGGTAGACGGGACGTTTCGACGAGTGAGGAGCAATCAGGGAGGTCGAGACCTTCCATGGGCCAGTCGACTAGTCAACAGAGACCCCGGAGCCAGACACCCGACAACCGTTTTCTTTTCAGACACGACTCTGGGTGGCAGCACGATCGAGACAGGGAGAGGTCAACCTACCTTGAGAGCGTTAGGAGGGGCCCCGAGTTCCGACGAGTGCTGGGACCGGAGTACGTCAATCTGGACGGGGAGGACGGCGAAATCTGGGCGAGGAGGGATCGGCTACAGCTACCGGAGCAGAGTCCAAGTGTGGCACCTCCAGAGAATGCAGCATTGAGACGGCTTTGGGACCAGTCCCAGCAGCAGTCTGGTGCAACAGAGCAGCAGTCTGGTGCAACAGGGCAGCGGTCGGGTGTGACGAGTCGACAAACGGGAGTGACTGGAGGACGGGTTACTTGGGCTCCGACCCAAGAGAGCAGCTCGAGAGGGAGAGGACTTTTCGCGGAAGAGAACATTCGCGGACGAGAGGCATTCTTCGGCGACAGGGACGCTTGCAGCCGGGGATCCTTCGTGGATGAACGGGCTCGTGGGCGAGGGGGAGTCTTTGGTGACGAGGACGCTTGTGACCGGGGAGGGCCCTTCGCGGACGACCACGTTCGCGGACGAGGACGACTCGCGGAAGAGAGTGTTCGCGGAAGAGAGGAGTCTTCACCCAGACGGCGGCTCGACGAAAGGAGTGATCCAGGCGACCAATCTTCCTTTCCAGTTTTTCAGAATAGACGGGGAAGACCATTCGCGGATGAGCCGGTTCGCGGAAGACTCGCGGAGGATGGCGTTCGCGGACGTGCGTCTTTTGTGGAGGGACGTCTCCGAGACATCTTGGCGGACGAGCCCGTTCGCGGAAGACTCGCGGAAGACGGCGTTCGCGGAAGAGGCCTGTTCGCGGAAGAACTTCTTCGGGAGCTGTTGGCGGAAGAGTCCGTTCGCGGAAGGTTCGCGGAAGACAGTGTTCGCGGAGGGTTCGCGGAAGACAGCGTTCGCGGAAGAGGGAGGTCTTCACCCAGTCGACAACCGAGACAGCCAGCCTCCTGGAGAAATCCAGCTTCTATTTCAGTCACCCAGGGAGGCCGGAGACAGCACCCTTTCTCATCATCGGGCGATGAGGGGCCTTCATCTGATGGAGGGACCGACAGCAGCCATGGTTACCCAGGACGGGGGAGGAGACCACCGAGGCGGGGACCGCCGCTGCACCGACGAAGCCCTAGGCCGAGACGGAGGCAGGAGGACTCGTCGTCCGAGGACAGCACAGTCTGGAATCAGAACGGCAGAAGGAACCGGAAGATGCTGACCCCTGACAAGTTCGATGGGACTTCCATAGAGTGGCCGGTGTACCGGGCCCACTTTGACGTCATCGCAGAGGTCAACGGATGGAGCAAGCGGGAACAGGGCGTCTACTTAGCCGGGAGCTTGACAGGAGAGGCGCGACGAATGCTGACCAGCCTGAGTCCTGCAGACCGGAGGGACATCGACGTTCTGACCGACAAGCTGACCCTACGATTCGACCCTGACTGTCAGGAGGAGTCCTACAAGGCGACCTTGGGACAGAGAACCCGCAGGAAGGCAGAGACACCCCAGCAGTACGGCTATGAGTTGCAGCGACTGGCCGGCCGTGGTTATCCGGATCTGAACTCCGCAGCTCAGGAGGCTATCGCCTTAGACCACTTCTGGAAGGGCCATCCAGATGGGGACATGAAGGTGATGGCGCTCATGAGGAAGATGAAGACCATGGAGGAGGCCATAGCGTTCGTGACCCAGTACGAATGTGTCAAACCCAAGCCTGGGAAGCCGGTGATGTCCATAGAGTCGGAGGACTCCGAGCCAGCTCTAGGACGGGTCCTACAGCTGTTGAAGAACCAGCAGGGAGGCGAGATTACCACCAGTGGGCAGCAGAGCAACCAGCCGAACGTAGCGGGTCTACCCAGACTTCCCTACTTCAAGGGGCTCTTTGAGAGCCAAGACAGGAAGCTGGATCGACTAATCGAGCTGTGTGAGCAGGTGCTATCCATCAAGCCGAGGGCCGCCACTGCTGAGAACAAGGGACCAAGCGCTAGGCCGGGACCAGATGACTGTTGGTACTGTGGGAAGCCGGGTCATCGGAAGTACCAGTGTCCAGATCGGCCGCCACCTCGGACCAAGGAGGAGCGCTTGAGTCGACTAATCGAGGAGATTGGTGAGCGGAACAGTTTGACAGACGAGGAGTCGGAAAACCAGTAGGGCTCATACCAGCCCCCAACCGTATGGGCCATTGGCAGGTGTGTGCACGGCTTCACAGGCGAGAAGCTCGACGAAGACGTGAAGAACACATTGCCAGGGGGGAATTTTTAGTTTCACAGATTTTTAATAGGTTTTTCCGGTGTGCATCCGAAGTAACTGGATGGGCGCAGGAGGAGCTCGAGGATCGAATTCTCGACTATTTGGAGGGCAAGCCTGTCAACACAGACGGGAGTGCCAATGTACAGCAAACCGATGGAGCCGTGGAGCGTCTAATGCCCCGCGGAGACGTCAAGGAAATGCAGACCGATGGAGCCGTGGAGCGTCTAATGCCCCGCGGAGACGTCAAGGAAATGCAGACCGATGGAGCCGTGGAGCGTCTAATGACCCGCGGAGACGTCGACGAAATGCAGACCGATGGAGCCGTGGAGCGTCTGGGGACCCACGGAGACATCAACGAGGTTTCTGCTAGCAGCAAGGAGAACCAACAGGTTACAACCTTGAGGCTGGAGGCTGCGAAACAGCAGGGACCCCCCTATGCAACTGAACCACAAGCGGCCGTGAAAGAGGAGACGGAGGGCCGGTGGAGCGGAATGACCAAGGGGCCAGCGCAGCAGCTATTGCTGGTGGACGACTCATTACTTATCCGGAGCGGCGGTTCCGAGGGGAGTGATTCCCTTAAGACTGACAGAGAGGACCAGGGTGGTGCATCACTGTGGGTGGACGACTCAGTACTTATCCAGGGCGGCGTCCCTGAGGAGAGTGGCAGCTCTCTTAAGATTGACAGAAATGGCCAGGTGGTGTCGCTGTCAGCCGGTGCCCGAGGCACATTGGCGTGGTATGCGGCGTGCCACGTTATGGGGAAGGCGACTCGTATGTTGGTGGACACGGGTGCCTCTTCCACCGTTCTGGACGAGTGTCTCTTCGACCAAATGGATGACGAACATAAAGCAATGATAAGGCAGACGAGAATAAGGTTACGGGCAGCAACCGGAGACTACTTACAGGTTCAAGGAGAGATGACAGTTCAACTTCTACTGGGCACACGACTCGTGTCGGCAGATGTACTGGTAGCCAAACTAGGGATCCCGGGAGTGTTGGGGCTTGATGTACTTCAACAGATTGGGGGACAGCTGGATCTGCGTAAGGGCGAGTGGCAGGTGGGCGACACTACCGTAGTGATGAGCTCGGGCCACGAGGGCGCCGTCTACACACTGGTGACGGAGGAGACGGTCGTCTTGCCACCCTTTTCAGAGATGATGGTGGACCTCAAGCTGACAGGAAGTGAGGGAGGAGTTCCGAAGGCCGGCCTCGTGCAGTCCGCAAGAGAGCCGTTGGAGGACGACCCCCTCGTAGTGGGACGAGCCCTGGTACGACCCCGAGGACGCCTGGTACCGGTGGTACTTCTGAACGCCGGCGCTGGAGCTTGCACTGTGCTGATGGGGACCATCCTAGCCGAGCTTCACGGAATAGAGGCCGTGATCGACCTGGGATTTCGTCCCGATGGAGGGAAAACAACCCAGAATGAACCTAAAAGGGAACAGTGGTACCGGGAGGAGAGCGGGAGGGAGCATGAGCCCCTTACACCAAACTCCACCAAGTGGCGGAACCGGACGCCTGAGCAGCCCGAAACCAGAGTGCACGCCATGCACGCAGAATCGTCGACGAAGACACCAGAGTGCCCGGAGCATTTAGAACCGCTCCTGGAGGGAATGCATCCGAACTTGACGGAAAAGGAGGTGGAGGTCGTCAGCGATCTCCTTCGACGCCACCAGCAGGTCTTTATGGGACCAGATGGGAGGTTGGGCCGGACGTCCCTGGCGAAACACGTCATCGACACGGGAGATCACCCCCCGATCAAGCAGCCTCTGAGGAGAGCCCCGTACTACCAACAAGAGCTGATCGAGGACGAGGTCGACAAGATGTTGAAAGCTGACGTTGTGGAGCCAAGTGACAGTCCATGGTCGTCTCCCATCGTGCTAGTGAAAAAGAAGGATGGTGCACTGAGATTTTGCGTCGACTACCGCCGTCTAAATGATGTCACCCGGAAGGATGCGTACCCCCTGCCTCGAGTCGACGAGAGTTTTGATACCTTGTCAGGAGGACGATATTTTTCGACGCTAGACTTGGCTAGTGGTTACTGGCAGGTCGAGATGGACGACAGGGACAAGGAGAAGACGGCGTTCACTACCCGTAGTGGACTCTATCAATTTAAAGTGATGCCGTTTGGATTGGCGACGGCCCCGGCTACTTTTGAACGTCTAATGGAGCTGGCACTGAGGGGACTCCAATGGAAGCGTTGTCTAATTTATTTGGACGATGTCGTCTGTCTTGGAAAGACTTTCCAAGAAGCCGTGGACAACCTCGAGGACGTGTTCCGGAGACTGCAGGCTGCCGGGCTGAAGCTGAAACCCGCCAAGTGTGAGCTGTTTCGACAACAGGTCAACTTCCTGGGCCATGTCGTGTCCGACCGAGGCATCCAGTGCGACCCTGCCAAGGTCGAAGCTGTAACAAAAATGGTTCCTCCGACCACCTTGACAGAACTAAGGAGCTTCCTTGGGTTCGTGGGGTACTACCGCAGATTCATCCCTGACTTTGCCACCCGAGCGGGACCCCTCAACCACCTGTTAAAGAAGGAAGTCAACTACCATTGGAGCGAGGCTCATCAGCAGGCGTTCGAGGCGCTGCGTCAACCCCTGACCGAGCACCCCCTGCTGGTGTACCCTGACATGGACCAAGAATTTATTTTAGATACTGATGCTAGCGGCTACGGAGTGGGAGGCGTCTTATCCCAAGTGCAGGACGGACGAGAGCGGGTGATCGCCTATGCTTCCAGAACCCTGAGGGACACCCAGCGGAATTACTGCACCACCAAGCGGGAGCTCCTGGCCGTCGTCAGTATGATACACCATTTCAGACATTTCTTGTGGGGGAGAGCGTTCTTACTACGAACCGACCACGCCTCTCTCAAGTGGCTACTGAACTTTCGGGATGCGGAAGGAATGATCGCTAGATGGGCAGCTCGCATCGCCAGCTACGCCTTCAGGTGTGAGGTCCGACCGGGAGTACAACACGGGAATGCAGACGGGATGTCCAGATGCCGACAGTGCCGGAGACCGGATTGTCCCGCCCCTCGCCACACCACAAGACCCGAAGGAGAAGAGGAGGCCTGTCCGACTCAGGAGGAGTGTCCCCTACCCCTGGAGGACCTCTCTGACGAGGATCTGCTTCCACCGATCAGCGGAGAAGGATGGAGCCCCGGAGGACCTCAAGTTAACATCTTGCGGGAGGTCCCTGTGGAGCCCTGGACGGAGGACTACTATTGCGGAGATGGAGTCGGGATATTCCAGATCTGGGAGGTGCGCTGCCAGGAGGACCCGAGGACGACTACCCAGCCGACCGAGGAATGCCTGCCTGACCGGAGCCCCCCACAGACGGAGGAAGGAGCCAGGAGCGTCTGCAGAACCCTGCATCAGCTCCGCCCCTCTGCCTGGGTTTGGTTTCTCCTGATGATGCTCCTCGCACTGCATGGTTTGGGACCGGAGGTTGTGGCCGGAGCAGCGATCGGCGCGACGGCCGACGTGTGGATGCGCTGCCGAGAGGAGCCCTTCCTGGACCCATGCCCCAACCCTGTGCTCCGAGATCCAGACAAACAAATGCTAGCTGTCACGCGGGCTATGGCTACGGGAGGACGCCGGAATCCGATGGAGGGAGCCCCGGAGGCCCAGGTCCTGAATGGTTATTCCCAGGAGGACCTAGTGACCCTTCAACGAGCCGACCCTGAAGTTGGAGGCATCCTCGGGTGGAAGAATATTTTCACTGAGAGACCTGCATGGCCCGAAGTCAGAACAAAAAGTCAGCAAATGAAGACTCTGTGGCAACAGTGGGACCAGCTGGAGCTACGTGATGGGCTTCTGTACCGGCGGTACCAAGCGGCTTGCCAGAACGCACCAATCCATCAACTGGTCGTTCCACAGGTCCTGAGACGCGCCGTCATGAAGGAGGTCCACACCGGCAAGCTGATGAGCCACCAGGGAATCACCAAAACAGTCCACCGACTAAAAGCGAGAATGTACTGGCCGGGTATGACGAAGGACGTGGAGCGTTGGTGCCGGGAGTGCCTGAAGTGTAGTGGGAGAAAGCCGCGACCGGGGCCCAAGTACCACCCCATGGGAAATCTACCGGTAGGCGATCGGCTAGAAAGGGTGGCCATGGACATTTTGGAGCCTGGAACGATCACCAATTCTGGGAACCGGTATATACTGGTCGTGGGTGATTATTTCACCAAGTGGACTGAGGCCTACGCTCTACCCAACCATGAGGCTCAGACGGTGGCGGACGTCTTTGTGACTGAGTTCGTGTGCCGCCTGGGAATGCCAGCCAAGATACACACCGACCAGGGACGAGAGTTCGAGAGTAAGCTTTTCCTTGAGATGATCAAGATCCTAGGAGGGGAGAAGACTCGGACGACCCCTTATCACGCCAAATCAGACGGGATGGTCGAGCGATTCAACCGGACCCTGCTGAACCTTCTGGCCGTGGTCGTGGACGAGAACCATGACGACTGGGACGACCATCTGCCCTACGTGATGGCGACTTATAGAACATCAGTACACGAAAGCACCGGGTGTACACCATTTCGAATGATGATGGGACGGGAGGCAACCACCCCATTGGACCTGAGGTACCGGACGAAACCGGACGATTTGGGAGGACCAGTCCCCGAGTGTGCGTCCGAATACGTCGAATGGGTGAAGGAAGCCACCATACAAGCTCACGAGACTGCCCGAGAGTGCCTGAAGACGGCTACGGTGCGACAAAAGCGCCATCATGACATAAAATCAGCCGCTCGACATTTTCCGGTGGGCACCTGGGTGATGTATTGGTACCCTCCAAAGGCTAGACCAAAACTAGGACTAGGGTGGACGGGACCTTATCTCGTTGTGAAGTCTCATCTCGGATGGATGGTGTCCATACAAGATCGACCCGGTGGCAAGATTAAAGATGTCCACATTGACAATATAAAAAGGTGCTGGTTCACCCCTGAAACCGACGCCTGGATACCCAATCCGGACGATGTGACCCCAGTCCGGACCCCCAGTGATGACGAGGGACGAGTGGAAAACAGCGGGAATGCAGTCCAAACGATGTAAACGATGACGGGAGCGTTCGCGGAAGAACCGTTCGCGGAAGCAGCGTTCGCGGAAGCAGCGTTCGCGGAAGTACCGTTCGCGGAAGCACGTTCGCGGAAGCAGCGTTCGCGGAAGAACCGTTCGCGGAAGCAAGCGAAAAACGTTATTTCGTTCCACGACAATGCTTTTTCCCCCAGATCCCTGGTCCGCGCCTTTTCTATATAAGCAGGCCGGCCTACGATTCCGTCATCACTTCAACCATGAACACACCAACTCTGCAGATCATTGAGATACCCGCATTTGCAGACGAAGATTTCGGGGACGTTCCAGATTTCGACTTGGCTGACTTTCTGCCCCTTGAAGTCGACAAGATGAGCGACCCACCTACCAAGATAGACAAGCCTGACCGAAAGCGGGAGCGCTCGAGGAGCCGGGAGCGTCGTGAGGAGCCCCGAGGAGGTCGACGGTCCCCTGCCCGGAAGTTGTCCACCGAGAGAGGGCGACGCTGGTGCAGCCCCTGCCGGATCCACGTGACGGCATCCAACTTTAGCCGACACGTGGCGACCAAACACACGCAGAAGGAGGGGCGGCACCTCTGCAAGATGTGCAGCCAGCGATTCGCCCGCCGAGCTGACAGAGACCGGCATGAGACGTCGCATGCCAGCGGCAACACCCTCAAGCCAGGACGGAGGAGGACGACGACCGACACGCCCGTGTCCGACCCCCGAGATGGTCCGACTACTGTGTCTGCCCCTGAGCTGAAGACTGTCAGCTTTGCGGCCAGCGGGACGACCAGCTCCACGCCGTCAAGCCCCCGGGAGGACGCCCCCAGGTCAGAGGACGCCCCAGACCCCGAGGACGACCCCCCGAATAGCGAAGAGGAACCGGAGTCTCAGCAGGAGCGGAGAGAGGCGGAATCCCCGGAGGCCCCCACCCCCGAGGACGACGGACCCCCCGTTCCCAGAGACTCGGCCCCTACCTACAAGCCCCTAGACCTGAGTTGGTACCTCAAGCCCGTTCCGGAGGAGGAGGACCAACTGCGACCGTATGTGGAGGGCCTGGGCAGAGCGGTCACTGCCGGAGAGAAGGCCCTGGAGGACCTGGCATCCACGATAAGCCATGGGACGACGCCACCTCACCCAAGCGGAGGCTCGGCTCCAAGCCAAGGAGGAGCAGAGACAGCTCGAGGCCGAGGTGCTGCAGCTGCGAGGGGAGGCCTCTCAACGAGAGAAGAGCCACCGGAAGGAGCTGCGAGCCCACGTCCGAGAGACCAAGCTGCTCCGGGAACAGCTCCGAGCATATACAGACACTCGAGACAGGCTGGCGGAGACGTCCGAAAGCGAGGTGGATCGCCAGTGAAGTGGAGGGAGAGAGCCCTGTAAACAACAGACAGGCAGGAAAAGACGAAGAAGGAGGAAGAAGAGAAAAGAAGAGAGAGAAAGGATCAACGGGGACGTTGATCTCCAGAAAGGGTGGAGTTGTAACAAAACCATGCAACTGCCGCGCTGAAACGTTCGTTAGGAACGGTCACGTGATCTACAAAGTCCACTTGCGAAGACACCGTTCGCGGAAGAACCGTTCGCGGAAGCACGATTGCGGAAGCATCATCAGCGGAAGCATCGTTCGCGGAAGAACCGTTCGCGGAAGCACGATTGCGGAAGCATCGTCAGCGGAAGCATCAGTCGCGGAAGCACCGTTCGCGGAAGAGGAGCCTTCGCGGAAGAACCGTTCGCGGACGCAGTCTTCACCACGTGGAGAAGAGTGCGGAAGATACGTTCGCGGACGAAGATGCGCGCGCAGCCACCCTGGCTATATAAGGGAGAGCGGACGGCCGCTCTGAGAGCACTGCAACAGCGACATCGACCGTGGGGAGATCGTCACCGCCACAGCCAAGGGACTCGACGAACTCCGTGCGGACGACTCCTTCTTCAGGGCCTTAGAGTCAACCGGGATTTAGACCGACTACCTGGAGAAACCATTCGACTAAGCGGGACGGGAAACTTCAACGGGAAGGGACAGAGAGACGCCGCCGGCTAAGAACTCTTTTTAGTTGTGCCCTCGTGCACTATTTATTTTTGAAATGTGATCATACAGTGCTCCATGTCTGAACTTCATATTTGTACGTCACGTGGGTGACCAGCCATACAATTGTAAGTTGATTTGATGTATATAAATCTTCAATTTATTTACATCTGAGTTGCTTCTTGCCTAAGTGAAGCCGGTGAGCTACGGAGTGATGATACACCAGCGTTGGGGGACACCAATTTAGTGACGGCTCTCGAATCACAACGAGCGGGAGTTACATAAAGTCTATACGATCAGAGAAACCAGGTTTTTTGGGCCACACCGAAAACAAGTCATTACCAAACGTCACAGTACCAACGAGTTTTAGTTTTACGGGATACCGTTCAATGTTGATGAATGGTTTCAATGAGAAATCTTAGCATTATGAAATTGCCTAGACAGAATCTTATAATTGTTGAAAAAGGTCAGACTGGCAATTATTATCAAGAACAAGAATGGTTTGGACAGACCTATTGTCCCACTCCCCGATGAAATCAATTCCCCGTCTTGCAGAGACGTGTATGAGGTGAGCTGTCTGCTGGCGGAGACGGAGAATAAAGTCGACGTCAAGCCGTGGATGTTCACAGTCGAGCCGTCCAGTAGTAAACAGTATGGTATGTCATCCTAAATAACAGCGCAAGTGTTCCATGATAATATGATCTTTATATGGGAATAATATTTCCCTTCACCATGTAGTTAATCAACTACTCGTGAACCTCGTGTCTATGAAGATTATGTCCCTTTTTGAACAGAGCCACAGCGGTCAGTGGATGCAGAAAGCTTGACCAGTCATAACACTACAGTAAGCTAGGTCAACCCCAACATAGTTTCAACATATTTTTGCACCATGTCTATCATTAGCTGGTCCGTGTGTGGGACACACAAATAAAACATGTTTCCTCGTGTTTAACTCCAGGTGCGATGTACTGCTCTGGACGTCCGGAAGAAGCGCATAATTGTGATCAGTGTGGTTGTGATTGCCCTAGTGGCTGTTGTACTGGGCGTATGTCTGGCCGTGTTATAACGTGATGACGTCATTAGATGACGTCACCAGTGCACATACAACTAGGATATTATCGGACGTTGATGCTGGCTGTGTAATAGTATGTCATTCCAAGCATCGATACTTCAACAGTGCCTGACTGAGCACTACATGGATTACTGCATGAACAATATGGATAGGACATCAAGAGGAAACCCAGAGGAACCTAACCGAACACACAAATCAACCCCAAAGGAAACTGGAAAGCATCCTTGACGTTTCATTCAGCTCATAAATTTTCGGGTAACGAAGAAAAGATCTGCATTTGGACGGAGTTTCAAGTACATGATGTTACAAGAACATTCAGCTTGAATCCCCCAAAGGACTACAAACCACTTATTACTGGCTTTTACTGCGTGTAGCCATTACTAGCGGAGACAATCAAAGGAAATCTTCAAAGAGAATGGGCTAAGGGCTCTCTCAGTTGTCCTGATTGGTTCACAGCAGATCTTCCAACGAAGATGGATATACGATGTATACATGTACACATCCAGGCATCCTCTGGAAACATGATCTGTCAATTTCTACAGGAGCATTCAGCTGTTGGATGCTGCTATAAAAGCAGTACATTTTTCGGGGTTTGGAACATTGAAACATGTCCTTAACACTTATTTCATGCAACATCGCATTAACATCGTACGTTGGTTGACAATCATATCATTATTGATTGTAGAAGCGAAAAAAAGCACTTAAGCACATATGATTCATTTCACCATACCAATACCTAAATGTCAATGATACGCCTGCAGGTATATTTGTGGAATCTTGATTATGCAATGATGTGTGGGAGTTTCACGATGTTCAATACTTGCGTACCTGTGTTAACGGAATGGTGAACCCCATTTAGTCGTGAATAAATAATATCGGTTATCATTCACTGGACTTACGAGCAACTCAATGACAATGCAGATGTTCGATTTGGGAATAATTCGAGATAAGTAATAAAAAAAATACGATATCTGTTTGGCTGCGGTAAATTTGAGGTGACACGATGTTTTGTCAAAGCTGGCTAATATCTCAGTAATTTTCTCGCTTAGCACGTAGGATCTATCTGACTGTGACACGAATGGGCAGTAAATTTGATTTTAGGTCATGTGTATCCATTTAAATGAGCATTATGATCACAAGTTCAAATCCATGCGAATTGCCAACGTTAGATACATGTATAACATACTCAAAAGTTTATTCAGGGAAAGATTGATTGATATGACTTTTTCAAGATATAAGTCTGAAATTTGGTGAAAAAATATGGTTTTGTGCCAAATTGAAGCATATAAAATTTCAAATTGATCCGACCATTCTAAAAGAAGTTATCGTCAAAAATCATATGAGGTTTTGTGTTGAACTTGAGTATACCATCATCCTTAATGAGTATAACACCCCCCCCCCCCCCAAAGAAAAAAATGAATAGGTTGTTTCTTTCATGTAGCAGTTTCAAAATTTTTGCTTTTTTGCATTTTCGCTTCATTACATGTAGGCAATCCATTTATATATATATTACGTTGTGAACTTATCACAAATATATGAATAGATGAACCGTTAACCTGTTAACATAAATTAATTGCTGTACAGTTGTATAATCAATGGTTTCCGAGCATTCAACTCATTTTGAGCATTGTATCGCATGATGCAAATAACTATGAGTGGATTCGTATGTTGAATCCAATACCTGTATCACAATAATAATAACGTGAACTAGGAAAATTATATAATATCTTAAACTTAATGTACATTTGACACTTCTCATTTGTACGTAAGAAATGTCAAAAATGTTGTCCAAGGGTGGGTGCAATATGTAATGTTATAGCTTGTTATTTGCTCTTCAATAGTAATAAAGCATGCAGATTACGGGATGTTGGGTCCCGATTTTAGCATTAATATCACAATTTTCAATACGTGCTTAGCTGAGTCGCAGTTATTCATATACTAGTAACTATGTTTGAAATTTTGCTGTAAATGTTTTATTATGTTTTGGAGTATGTATTTATAAATA
The DNA here is from genome assembly GCA_949152475.1 of Terebella lapidaria. Lineage (NCBI taxonomy): Eukaryota > Metazoa > Annelida > Polychaeta > Terebellida > Terebellidae > Terebella > Terebella lapidaria. The sequence continues at coordinate 6,927,052 of OX424562.1, forward strand.
GGTTTGGATAAACTTCAACTTCAAGTTGAATAACATGTATTTGAATTCATGTTCGCGTTGTATGTATAACACAAACGTCACAAAGATTTTTTGCAGAAAAGGCAAGAAATATATGAATTTCGATCATGCAATATGCCTGGTATCTATCACGAAATCAAAACAACCTTGTGATTTAGGTGTGAACACATATCAAATGCCACGTATATGTGTGTATGTATCATGATAATGTCGATCGTTATTGTATTTCATAAAGTTCATCTTTAACTGCAGGTTTCACAAATCAAAAATTTTCGGGTCTGAAATGCGACGTATCATAATGTTTCCATGTTCAAGGTATCATGACGTTCTGTTGGTTAAGAGTTATTTCTGATTAAAATTGGTTGTTTGACAGTCCACCTGTTTGACAGTGTTGTGTAGGCACTATTTTGCAATAACACATAACAAACATGATAACACAAAACACCATCACAAGAAACAATCTTGGATTATAGGAACTACACGATACGTTATACAGTCCCACATGGATACAGTACTGTTCGCGTCTCGGTTCACCATTCAAACCCGTTCGGGTATGTGCATTTGCGTACAGACGTATTTGTCAATAATTGGAGTTAAGATTTCAGCATATGCATATACCATTTACCCGGACGCACACAAGTGCGCTTATCAAAATCGCGCTCGCGTCTGTCTGAATGAAGATCCGCGTGTATGTTAAAATGTATGTTTGTGTGCGTTTCTTGTATGGCGGACGCGTCCATGCGCGTCCATCTGCGCTTGCTAGTTAGTACGTGCGTTTTATCAGATTACATGTGTGTTCGGTGATTTGTAATATGTGTCATCCAAACTGACGAACACACTTGTGTGAAAAATGATATATGAGGAACTCGTCCAAAAAGCCCTGCGTCTAAGAAATGAACTGGAAAATGCAGATCGAGGCGTTTGTTGGTGAACCATGAGGCGAACAGTACTGTACTGGTCGCAGTTGATGTGAATACAAATATAAGTCGTATGTGTAATATATCTGAACCGAAAAGTACATAGTGAAACAACACTCTATCAACACTTCCATAATAATTATAAACACTTCCATAATATTTTATCAACACTTCCGTAATATTTTAGTATGAACGACTCAACCCGATCGAGTGTACCAGATCGACATATTTTTTTTAAGAACAGCAGGAAGACACAGTCACGGGAACCCAGTGCTGTTCATTGTTCGGCTTCAGACGACACGCTTTGTGCTAAGAATCGCTTTCAATAGCAACAACAGCACTCGCAAAAATAAATGTTTATTTTGGCTCAAATGGTCTTTTCGTTGCTTTGACACTTTTATAATTGGGGGCTACCACATTTCACAGTGTATTATGAAGCCGTCCACCGTTGACATGTAATTCAACGAATGGGAATCCATGCTATTCCTCAAAAGCCACTATTATTTACTTCTAACATAACTCAATACTGGTCGTCTTTGTGAGTGTATCTTGCCTTTCTTTGTTCGAACATGTGTTGCTTTTTGGTTTTGACTGAATATTTGAAAACGGATTCTCCATATAATTGAGTTTTTCATCCTCAATCATCTAATTACAATGAATCTAATGCTATAATATATTACATCTTAAATATAATATTATGCACAATAAACAATGTAAGGTGTACCAATCTTATCAATTTTATTCATACATGTGTATTGCTTTATGATAATGTGGTTGATACATGTGCGATAATGCATCTACGAGTATTTCTCCGCGCCAATTAGTCCTACGTCCTGTAAGCAGCACATGTCCCGCACACATGCCCGTAGCATAATGCCAGTAGGACCTATAGCCTACACCTTTCAGCCCGGTGGAATGTCATCATGATTTAATACGAACCACCTATCAAGAATCACGTGCAATTTAATTGCCAGACTTATATTCAGGCTTGAAATTCACACCAGAGCCTTCCAGACACGTTTCTTGCTTGTCCTTTTCAGTCGAACATTGTTATGGTCAGCACGTATTTTAGCTGTATGCCACATACGCAAAAGGACCACATCTAAAGCCTTCAGTTCATGTCTTTAGACACAACAAACAAACAATTTGAAACGTTTTCTGGCAGGCCAATTAGACAAGTGTACCGTAGGTTGTCGATGCGTATGACCGTTCATTATAAGTCTTCTTGACGAAGTGAACCACTAATTCATGCGGTCCAGTGAATTGGTGACGAGCTGAACCACAAAACGGACCGACAAGTCGGCTAACGAAACACGACAGTTTATATTCAGGAAGGTTTTCTTGCAAGGTTTAGATCCAATTCTGATCTTTTATGGTTCCGTGGGTCTTTTCTGGAAAATTTCACGCGAATAAGTTTCCAAATTGAAATTTACCTGTGTGACAGACATAACAAGACATTTTGAATACTAGGTATCCGTTTTTAATTGTTGGGGGTATAAATTGGCTTCAGAAAAAAACTCAAAAATTTCAGCACCGGTATTAAAATATGCTCATAATTTGTGTACTAAAATTCACAAATTCTGCAAATTCAACTTGCTTGTGCGTTGCGACTTTTTCCTCGTTACTTATCGAGACTTAATTTCAGCGGGTTATCATGTCGGTGACGAACGGTACCACTCTTCCCATAATACAGGCCTACATTACCCAGTGTGGAATCCATTGTGGAAAAAAAAAATTACGTGAAATCTTCAGATAAATAACGAGCATTGATTGGTTCCGAGGATTCGTCGAAAAAAATATTCATACTACATTCGTGAAAATGTCCTATTTTTAAAAATAGCGGAAATTTCTCAAATGAAAAAAAAAACCGTTAATTAATTAATACATTACAGAATACCCTCCTACACTCCTACACTGCATACCCTTTATCCATACATCTGATTGGCCGTAACTCGTGTAATTCTGCATAGACACATTACAGTTTCTATACATGTGTAGTCAACAGGACATACAAATAGAAACATAATGGAAGATAAACTCAACATGTTATTTTTACCTCTTTCCTTGAATGAGTGTTGGTCATTTCATCATGGAGGTGGCCGAAACCGACAGCGAAAAACCTTAGAAAATACACTACATTAGAAACGGTAGGGCAACAACATCAATGTTGTCACTGGGGATTAATTATTTACAGTAGACTTGACTATGAAAAGCCAGTCATCAGCAGTCATACGAATCAAGGATGAGGTGTTCGTTTGAGGCGAACGTGAGAATTTATGTCAAATATATGTTCAGAGTGTACAGTGTAAGCTAATATATGTATCGGTATATTCTAAATATAATTAAATTTAATTAATAGCGATTAAATAACAAACGTGAATAACTGAGTAATAAGATTTATTCTGACAATGTACCTCGGGGCAAGCAATATACATCTATTTTATTAAAAAAGAAAATATTTTTCTTTTTAAAAAAACAAGAAGTTTTTTTTACATGTATAACGAACTTTTTTTTGTTGAATAGAAATTATGTATGTTTTCCATTAGAGAAAAACATGTGTATACATTACCTATGTATCTAACGGACAGATACGGATACTACGGGACTAACGGACATCCTACTTACAAGTTTTAAATTGAAAACAGTTCGCTGAAAACGCTGCACATAAATTGAAAACAGTTTGTGATCCAGGCGAACGATAGCACATTTCCGGAAAACAATCTCTCACATGATATTGAATAAACATGTTGTTTCATAACGCCAGAGTTTTGTCGGAACTTTTACTTATAGGGTACAATGCCGATGTTCCAAGTTACCTAATTTCTGTGAAACGAGCACCCCCAATTTGCGAGACGAATCCGTACCATATTACCTCTGTACTCTGTAGCCAATTATCTATGGGGTCACTCGCACCTGCAACGATTCAAATTACGAATTTTCCCCTTAGAAAGACCACATTTTGGCTTCGAAGCCGTGTAGTTCACAAACGAAGAACCCATGCACATTGAAACTAAGAAAACCGAGTCCAGCGGTATTTTTGTTACCGTAATCAAATAAATCGGCGAAAGTGATATGCGGTCGATACGAAATAGTGGTCATGTTTGTAAACATGCGGTTTCCCGGTCTTTCGGTCATGTTTTCCCGCTGTTTCAAGAAAATATTGGGATCAGATCGAGAAACAAGCGATAAGGGGTCATTCTGTTCCGAGCGGTTTCGTGGTAGACGGAAAGACTTTTACCAATATATTGACTCCTTCACTTTAAATACCTGTTAAGCAATTGTAGTTTTGTTATATATTATAACATCTATAGTTCAAACATAATTGTAAATTTCGGGGTATCTGTAGGGTCAGTGAAAATTTTAGTTCAATTGGATAATTAGTTATTAATTACAACCGACGGACCATGCAGACAATCACTCAAAATATCCTTACGGAAGATACATATAGCAAACGGTAAAAAGAGGAGTAAAAACCAACGAATTGGCATGTACATGTACAAAATACATACATGTATTGCACATGAAATTTCAGGAATTTGCAACGGAAGCCAACTAGTGACAAGATGAGGAGGAAATCAACAATGTGCTAGCCCATGATATATATTATTTGTAACTGCACGGCATTCATGTAAAAGACTAAGAAACAAAACCTAAGACGGAGTTGACCTTTAAAATTCCGACGTTGGCATGTTCACGACAGGGTGCAAGGAGGAATATATGCGAACTTCTAATAGTTGGGAACAGGGAAGAAACTCTAGTCCCATCGATAACCCGCTCACTGCATTCATTCGCACAACACGATCAAAAGGACTCACTGCGCATTTATTCAAGATCAAAACCGCGATTTGACATAAGTCACACCTGAGATAGGTAGACACCCTCAATATGCGGTAAAAAATGATATTTGCTGTTCATTATTGCGAAGAGTTTACAAAGTAACATATTCCCCTGCAAAGATCCCTTGCAATTTTTGACAGCGCACAATTTTTTCGATGCCCGTTTGCGAATTTCTCCAAGAAAGTCCAAATTCCCACCCTCAATCGATGAATACCCGCTGTTCTGCTTACGCAAAATTGCACAAATATTGGTGTTGCAAAGCGCATGTCGGTTATTATTGCTTTAAGGGCTTGCTAAATATTGACAAGACATATCTACTCCTTGAATGAATCCTTATTCAAAGTGAAGTGTCATTCGCTGGGTTATACAGGGCTTTGTTGCCGTCGATAAACATTGGTATTTTGTCACAAAGGTGTGAGTCTTGGCCCTTCTAGCCGGTAGCCCCTTCGTGGTCCCTGAGTTGTCTGACTATTTGCGGATCCATGTCAGTGCAAACATTTGAGGTGTGTGGCACCACTAGAGAACTAGTGAAGAATAAAGCTGAGTCTGGGAGGGGGCCAGGCGTTCTCAGCCGTAGGCAACCCACAGAAACCAATTTTACCCACCCACACCTCCCCACCCCTCCCCGCACCTCGACCCCCACCCACGAAAGAGAAGCCCTCCATAGAGAGTTGACGGGCTTCTTAGTCTGGCGGCGGTCAGAAAAGCGCAACTTGTTCAAATTTGTAACACGGCACTTCATACGGATATTTAACCTTAACTACGCTGGATTCATTACTAAATACACCATGGATTAAGTTAAGACAAACAATGGATGGATATTAAACATAATTAAAATATCTACCGGAGTATATTACTCTCTCATTAGTGATTATTGTAAGCGATGCAATCAATTTTCAAGTGGTGACATACAGTAGCGCTCATATATTTCGGATACTATTGCGCGTCGCGTGGAAGGAGAAAATGACTCCATGTTCATCACTTGAATGAGGAATAACTACAAGCAAGCTCACAACACATTGAAATGGATCAAAGTTTCCTAGCCACAGGGATAACAATCTGTATTCTCCTGGTCCAGAGCGTACATTCCTCATGGTGGTAAGTAAACAAAACGGTTCAAATTATTTAATTTATAATATGTTATAGTGCATATTAGTTAGCCATTTCCTCATTTATAATTTATCACCTTTTTATCACATATTGTTTGACAATATAATTCTTCAATATCATATAATATCTTTAATATTCTTCGAGTAATTATATATTTTTAGGTATAAATAAAAATGAATATTCGGTTAACAAATGTTGAAAAATTACAGAAAAAAATATCAGGGTTCGTAATTGAAATGTACGATGTCATTGCAGCCGGGATATCAAGATTTGATAAACTTTAGACCAAGTATGTTCGGTATTGTAATATCTATAATTTGAATAAAAAATAGTGCCATTATCAAAGGTATTATTATGTTTATACTAGTATCTTCCAAGAACCAAACGAAAATGCTAACCATGATCTAGTGTAGGCTACGTCGAAATTTGAGTCAGTCAAACTTTGAATTTTTAGAAAAATATTATTTCGTCTAACAATGTTGGTTGAGAATACATGAATGAAACCAGGCCATTATACAAATAAGTTGTAAGATTATGTGCGGAGTCTACGTCAAGAAACCACCAATTTACTTGGATATTCAGTGCGTTTGAAATACGATATCCGTGAAAATGTGAAAAATACATGGCGTTTTCTGTCAAAGGCTGCCGTGGAAAACTTCTAGATCTACCTGCGATTTTTTTGCATGAATTCAAAACTCAAAACTCCGTTTGAAATCGAGTTTGGAGACGGAGGGCTTACTTTGTTTCAGACTTCAGCAAATTACGATTTCATCAAAAGAAAAGAATTATAAAATATTTTTCACGTACATTCATTTGATGTCAGTCAATATAGATAAAAAACTAACGAGTTTCCAATGGATATTTGGTGTGTTAATGCTTTTTGTACTATATCATTGAACATACCTAACTTACAATAAGCTGTTTTGACAAATAAATCAGCTGGTGATTTTGATGACGCTGGAATTCAACATGATATAATTTGCAGCTTTCACGTACAAAGTAGATCGAAAGGCAATGTAAAATAGGATCTCATTAATCTGCGCAAATCCCAGTATATTCGCATGTGATGTTCATTCATACCATATTAATAAATGAAAGTGTCATTGTAATTTTGATCAGACGACAGGTCCCGCTGTACTCAAAAGTCAAACATACCAGACCCATAAATTCAATGATGGGCCTGGAAGAACAACCATGGTTCAAATTTTTTTTTGCCAATTTCGCAGATAGAAGTTCCAAACTCAGAAAAAAAACGTGGCAGGTAGAGATTCCCAAGTATTTATCAAGCCTATACACTCTGGTGAAACACTATAGTGATCCAGATCCCCGTGTCCGTGTGTGTTCTTCCATTCCTCTTTGCTGCAAATGACTACATCCCGAAATTAAAACCCCATGTTATACCGGTGTCAGAACAATAAAATTCAACCAAGGATCCTTGATTTCAATATTACAACCCATAGAAAACAGGCAACAAACTTCAGGAAATTGAGAAAAATTATGATTACAATAGCCAGAGATGCAAAGAAATTATGAAATTCAGATAGATCCATGAAGGCATATACGCAAGATTGCTCATGAATTCACAGGCTGATCCACCTTCAAAACGCATGCACATAATAAACATGTGAATCTCGAAATCAGGTCACGTTTGGTGAAAAGATCGTCTGTTGATTTAAATCACTACATATTTAAGGGCATTTGGGTATAGCTGAAATTTTGCAATAACATCTGACAATTTTTCATCAACATATATATCTTATGTTGCCATTGAACTGAGTTCGAAAACTGGAAAAGCCATCTATCCGTAATACACGTGGAAAGGGTGATAGTTGTCAAAGGGATGTCCATTATATTTTCCAATAAGCGGGTCTACTGCACTAGGATTAACAAGCTTTTCATCGCTAAACATCAAATATGCCGCCTTGCAAAAGCTTACCGGTATCTATATCTTACTGACCGATTAAACCGTTCTGGTAAAACGATTGAACACGTTACAATCCACAGGTACCTAGGCCTGGCCAGCTCCACCTACGACGCCACGCTGACCTCCTCGACTCTGCCCCTGCGCAGCAAGTGCTCCCAGATCGACGTCTTGGCGCCCCACCAGCGGGAGCTGTGCGGCAAGGCACGCTTCGTCCTTGAGGTTGTCAGCCGGGGCGCCTCCATGGGCATAGTCGAGTGTCAGTACCAGTTCAAACATCGCCGCTGGAACTGCACCACTTTCAACACTACTGACGTATTTGGCAGGGTGTTACACCTCAGTAAGTGGAGTTTCAGGGTATTTTGGAGTTTTCGCAATTCTTCCAAATGATTCATTGTAAATTGACCAATGGTGCTGTCGTTTTGGCTCATTTGGTGGGTAATCTCAAACATCCCACGATTTCCAGCATCGAACACAGTTAGCCATAGACTGCTGTATGAGAAGACAATAAAAAAGTCGATATTTCAAGACGAGTGACGGTTTTGTGTATGTAACAATACAACTACTGGAGTTCTCAATTCAAAGTCGACATTTTCTTCAATATGTTCTACTTTCTTCTCTCCATACAGAGAGCCGCGAGAAGGCCTACATCTACGCCGTCTCGTCCGCGGGTGTCATGCACGCCATCACCAAGGCCTGCTCCAAAGGCGAGCTCAGTATCTGCGACTGTGACAACCGCCTGCAAAACTCCGAGACTGGAGGGGAGTTCATCTGGGGCGGGTGTTCGGACAACATTCGCTTCGGGGACAAGTTTACAGGACAGTTTGTCGACCTCACAGAAAGTAGACTGCAGCCAGACGGACTCATGAACTTGTGGAACAACAAGGCTGGCAGAAAGGTAAAATTGTCATGAATGTTCTCTTTCTGAAAGCACTATCTTCTGCCTTTAGATCTAGCTGACTATCCTAGTTTTCAGCTTTTCCAACATAAGTTAAATCAGTCAATTTCAGTTCGATTTTTCAAGACACTCAATTATCATAACTTCGGATGTCGTTCCCAACCAAGTAGATTTTCACCCTATGTATGACTGTTTTTTTTGCAGGCGGTGAAGACGAACACAAAGTTGGTTTGCAAGTGTCACGGTGTATCTGGGTCATGTTCATCCAAAATCTGCTGGCGGACCATGCTCACCTTTCGAGAGGTATGACGCCTCACGTACAGTACAAAGAAAAACGGTCGAGAATATAGTGCTTATGGTTTCAAATTCTTTAAAAAAATTAACACTATCTGGATGCCCCTCTCATTACAGATCGGTCACATCTTGAAGGACCGTTTTGACGGTGCCAGTAAAGTTCGCTACAACCGGCGAAAGCAGAGGCTGGCGCAGGTGGACCGCATGCAGAAGAAACCTTCGAAGAGTGATCTCGTCTACCTGGAAGACTCGCCGGACTTCTGCGAGTTTGACACGTCTCTCGGGTCGATGGGCACGCACGGACGCCAGTGTAACCGCACCAGTTACGGTATGGACGGCTGTCCGCTCATGTGCTGCGGCCGGGGCTACCAGACGAGGGTCCGGACCACGGAGGAGGATTGCAACTGCAAGTTCTTCTGGTGCTGCCGCGTGGAGTGCGAGAAGTGCGCTAAAATAGTCGAGGAACATTACTGCAACTGATTGTGGTCGCTTAATTTCACTGGTGTTGTATTATCTGCATCGATGTACGAGACGTTTTCTGCTGGCATTTGTACCTCATATAAACTTATAGGTTATCACATACAATGTATGTTCGTTGCTGTGTTGTATGGTTAACTGTACATATACTTTCTGCTATATGTAACATACATAGATGTTTTCTACATTTCTGGAAAAATATATGGGTGTGGAACCCGATTTATCTGTAAATTTATTAACAGTAAACGTATTACTGTTTAGTAAATAAACATTTAGTGAAAATCAGTGAGTTTTTTTCACTGAGGAAATGCGATGTTGTAAACTGATATAATTTGAATACAAGTCGAATGAATCAGCCGGAAAGGTTCATATCAATGATGAGTCGTGTAGACCTAAACATAGGGCCTAGCATGGAACGATAGCCTTCGATAATACCACTAATACTAATGTTTATTTAACGACGGTCCATGATGATAGGCAATTCTGCCTGTCTTCCCCATCCCCCGTCGAGTGACAATTTAGAATTGGGAAAGCACAATGGAGAATGGAGAAACCAGGATGCGTTGCCAGGATGAAAAAACTCCACTTACTTTGTGCAGGTGACGGGATATGAACCTGCGTCACCTACCGCCTCTGAGCTTCTTTGCTTCAAGAGCCACCAGTCCAATCCACTTGGCCACAGAGGCGGTTAGAAGGTGACGTAGAAGGTGATAGATGTTATCAATCAAACAGGTACATGTAGCAATGAAAGTCTAACAGTAGTTTCGACGGGGCAGAGAGCGAATGAATGTGCCTTCTAGTTTTTCATGGCGAGGTGCTATGACATATCTGCAGAAAAAAACAGTCTGCTGGGAATTTCCCTTGATAATTTCTACACGTGGAACCTCAGGAAATATTTGCTCATTGGAAGCTACCTGGGGAAGACCACCAGTATAGCCAACAGCAATGGAAACCATGGCTGGGTTGGCCAGCACGGGGCTACTAGCAGTACCTCGCACTCCAACGAACGAAAGATTTAATGGAGGACCTCCGTCACAGACGCTGTTGGAGGCTACACTTACAATAGCATCGTGCACGAATATGATCAACTGCTCGGCTTCCAGACACAGATCCAAAGACCTGGCGCCTCTTTGTTTGTTGACATGCGCTACCACTGTGTTGTTGTCTGTGAACATTAACCACCTCGTCCCTGGATGGAATGCACGACTCATTGCCGTTAGGTCCAGGATGTTTATATGTAACTGACTGTCCTGATCGTGTTAACGATGGGACAGCTATTCTTCGTTCTTGTGAGCTTCCATGGCTACCTTCGACGTGTCCATGGAGAATGTCTCGTGAGGCGCATAGGCACATTATTTTCTTGGGGCAGGTTGGATTTTCCGCCCACCACTGACAGGCATCTACAGCCGTGCGATCGAAGCCGATCTAGTGGATCCAACCATATTTTCCGCTGAGTGGCCAAGAACCATAGTGTTGGCCAAATGAAACATCTCCCATAAGGATCCTGCTTCTCCATCGACGCTAGCAGCCCAATTACGGGCAGCACTGTCCTTGCATAGCCACTGACTCTGTTACCTAAACATCCAGCAGAGCCAGTCTTTTTGATGCGCTCTAGAGGAGGGAGCGCCTCTCCCCTCTTCAACTCGAACTCGACGCCTAGGTACACGCAATTTTGACTTGGCGTGTGATGAGATCAATTGTCCCAATTTGGGATCCAACCTATTAGCCAGGAAGAGTACCAGGAGGAAAAGCCAGGCCCAGTACCTTCCACGCCTGATCCAGACAGGATCCGCTACCACTAGCCAATCGTCTATGTAATAATGGAACTGAATTCCCATGGCACAGAACCTGGCGACTATGGCCCTCACAATCCTGTAAAGGCTAAGGCCCCATCAAAAGTAAATTTTAGGTAGGTTTGAAATGGGAATGGAGAGAAACATGGAGATTGGTGTATTTAAATCTAAACAGACGGCCCACAACCCGGCTTAATGGCACATTGCACTGAAAGTGGGGAATTCATCTTGAACCTGGGAATACCAGTAACTCGTTGCACTGTGACAGGTAGATACTGGTCTCCATTTGCCTGTTTTCTTCCTAACAAAGAAGATGACTGCATCTCACATGATCTGTCTACCAGTTGATTGGCCTCCTTTTCTCTAGAAGATCTGAAACCTCCTTCGGGAGACGATAGTTGCCTCCATCCCTTGGAGTGAGAAAGAACCATCTTCTCTGACGTACTGGACAAATTCTCCAGTGCCGCCAAGAACGACTGGCGCCAACCATCAGGCAGTGAACTCTCGTCAACAAACTCCTGGACCAGTGGTCAGGTGGTCTGCTAACGAAAGCTTGCCAATATACTGATGAGCCATGGACTGCCATGTCTGAAGGAGACCTAACCACAAAACATTAGGCATGCGAGTATACAAGCGCGGATGGGGGTGGCGGAAATGCCGGGCGAATCATATGTCTCCACTGCAGCAGACGAAGAGAGCTATGGAATCAGAACGCCTAAGAACGAGAGATTCACGATTTGAGGTGACCCCCTCGTTGATGCGCTCATCCGTAGCTAACAATGGAGGGGCCAAACGGAAAGAGATATACTTTTGCTGAGTAGCAACATCAAACCTACACTTATCCTAGGGGAGACAAGCCTTGAGTGGTAGACCCATGTGGGTTAGAGATTGACTCTTGCGATGGGTTATCTACCCTCGGAATTAAATGGCCGCCCAAAGAACCCGCCTGATCACCAGCTAATCGCCCCGACCCGCGCGCGCAGTCAAGAAGTTAGGGGCCGGTCATTATTTATCGGGTGGGGGGTTGGATGGATTTTCCGAGAAATGAGTTTTCAAAGTTTGACCCCCCCCCCCCCCACCGATATTCAAAAATTAAAGTGTGACCCCCCCAATCCCCAAGTACATATACAAGGCCATAATACGCAATGATGACAATTATAAGGAACCAGTATGATATCTAAATGCTATTTTTACACTTCATTCACATCTCTATTAAAACATTTGTGACTTTTGTCGCAATTTCTTTTTCTTATAACGTAAGTGGATATTATGAATTTGTGCCATTACAACTGATTTAGTTATTATTTGTGGGCATATTATATCGGTATGGTAATGACCGCCTCCGAGTGAACTCGGAAAAATTATGAAAAATCTTCCACATATCATTGATGAATCAGGCCATCCTGGACTGGTACTTTCCCGACCTTGAATCAAATCTGTGTTGGCTCCATGATAGTTCATGCTCCGAACGTGGGTATTATCCCACGTTCGGAGCATGAACTAGCTCCATGATGGGTATATAATGTTCCGTGATGATCCGTGATTGTCTAGCAATGTCCTGGCCACCAAGAAAGTCAGGTAAATCAGATTCACTATATCGTCATCCGGGACGATCCAGGACTATTTTGCAATCCTTGATGGAAAGGTCCATATTTTGTTCATGGCGGTCCAGGACAGTCCTGAGCTCATCGAGGATTATCCTCAGTGGCCTAGGTTCCTGAGTTGGCAGCGTGTTGAGTGGAAAATCGGTCTGTGATTTTGACATGCTGGTTCGGGGTCATTGGATGTTATGGCATGTTGGTCAGCATGGTATGGGCCGGGTGATCCATTGTTAGTCTGTGACAGTGCCCTGCATGTTGATCATCCTGACTGGCACCCTATTCAGCTTCAGTGCTGCTGTGTTCTACGAAAGGTCCATAGTTGATCCGTGGTGACAGTGTTTCAGTCTGTGGGTGATGAGCGGTTGTCGATTCACGACATTTCCTGATTTTGGGTGTTCCTGGATGGTCCTTTCTAGGATCAAATTTTGGCGGAACTATAGTTTCACTGATAATGTGACAAAAGGATAGTTTCCTTCCAAATGCTGTAAACTCCAGTGAACTATCAGAACAGGTTGAGTGGATCGTTTTCACCCAATTCACTATTTCAATATAAAATTTTCCTCAAATTAACTAAAATTCGAACTCACAAGGGACTCGTCATGTGAACTCACAGTGAGTTCACAGTGAATTCACATGCTTGACTGCCTCCCCTCCCCCCCCCCCCCAATCAATAATGATCGCCAGCCCCACGGCCGTGACCAGCAAAAACTCTAGGCCCCTGATCGACCCCAAACGGAATGATCAAGGACTGGGACTGGTCCCACAACTCACACAGGATTCCTGCCACGAAACAGGCCATTCCAAGCCAAATCCCTCGGAGGAAACCCTGCCGTCAAAGAGAAAAAACCTGTGGGAGAGGCGGGGGGTTCATGCACGAGCTCAACCCTAGGAGCAATTTGCTTAGACCTCTTCGGATCCGGGCTGCTCCCACTATAAGGGAAAGATACAGGATCATACAGGGGCGCCCACCCATACATGTAGAAGGGCAGGGAACCATGCAACCCTGATGGGAGAAGGGGACTAAACCCAGACCCTTGAAAACAGACAGGATACTGAAAGTCAGTACTTCCTGAGATCCACCCTGGGGCAGAGTTGTCTTGCTGTGAATCTGCCGGCCCAGAGTCAGCCACTTTAGTGCCATTGCTACTTGATGCCTCTGACCAACTCGCACACAAGTTCTGCCACGAGATAGCACCTACCTCTGACCCCAAGTAGCAAGCTCCTCATACCTCTGTGGAGCTGGGAGAAGAAACCCCAGGGAGGAGATGAAGGGTTGCTCCTGTGTAGCTTCTGCTCCACAGAAACAGATGATCATTGCCCCCCCCCCCCCCTCCCCACTTTCTCTTGCGAGAAACCTTCTTTCCAAGTTCTTAGGTTTGGGAGAGTGCTTTAAGGGAGGTGCTGAGGATCCTACAGGGATGCCCACCTCCAGAAGGGCCAGGAACCATGAGACCTGGGGGGAAGGATGACAGTCAGGACTTCTTGAGACAACTCTGCTGGCTGCAACTCTACTGGCCAGGGTGAGCCACTTCAGTAGCCTCAGCCAGAACAAGAGCGTCAGCAGCAGAAGATGATGGCCCGAACAAGGAAGCTGCGCCAATCAAGTTTGATGGGAGTTCAAGCAGCTGGTCTGGACCAGCAACAATATGACACACTTTTTTCGTGGAAGGCCAAAGGTGCAGCTCGGTACAAATATGATCACGTAGTATTTCAGATTGGTAATGTTTGAAATAAACATGAAAACACGGTCTGGTTTTCTTCGACTACCAACACTATCAAACTATGATAACCAGTAGTATCATATTGCAATATCAATAACGGCAGTTCCAAAGTGAGAATAAATCATATCACATGTGAACAAGTCAAGAATAATTTATTGCATAGCTCTCTGAATAATGATATAATATGTATAATATAGTGTTAAATAACATACACAACACATATATACTGTAATTCCATGCAGTCTCATCAACATAGACAACAATATACCATCTTGCAACCTTTAATACTGCATAAAACTATTTATACCAACATTTCTGAAATATTTTTTATCATTTCTAATCTAATATCAGCAGAATATCAATAAATTCGAAATTGAAGTTTCTGATAAAAAATACTGTGTACTGGTAATCTACATAAATGCAGAAGCCACTCAGCAGTTTACAACCCTGTAATTCAGTTGCACTAAAAAGTAATATCACTCGAGGCGAATATCACAGGCAATGCAGTAGCAACGTTCATGGATTTCATAACAACGTAACATTTGTAGATGTTTTGATCAACCCTCCTCTGCATTTTGTAGAGTTGTCCCAAGGATCATTTCTATGTCTTCAATCGCATCCTGTGAATAGAATATAAATATTTATAGATGGAATAACTTTACAAATTTTGGCTCATTTTTTACCAAGATTTCGGTAATTTTTAAAAATTTTCAATATGATACATAATCTGAATTGGTTCGAATGAAGCAACTCAACTTTGCATGAATATAAAAACAAAAAGAAAATGAAGAACAACATGGAACATTAAGTTCCAGGAAACCCAGAATGGCAAATTTCATGAAGTCTGACATGGTTTCCCGTCTGTCCATACCTTGAAGTTGCTCTTGCCCTGCATGTTAGGTGCCGAGATCTCCTGGTGAATTACAGACAGATTTCGAGCGAACGTCGCCAGAGCTCCCTGGAGGTTGTCACTGATTGACCTGTGATAGCAGGACAACACATTGGACAAATTAAAATTGGAAAATAAGTTTGGCCTTCGTATTCCATGTGAATTATTTGGTATGAATTTGATCATGATTGTATGCATATCCGAAAAAAATTCATGGATATTGAGCAACAAATTTTTTAACTTGCATACAGGTATTTCTGGACAATGAAGAGTTTCCTGCTTTATAAATTACTTACACCATGCCTAGGTTCTCTCTGTTGGTGCTGTCTATGAGTGTGAATACTGTCCCCTGCTTCTCCTGTTCAACAAAACAGAATGATTGTTGACGATTGACAATCCTTATCATTGGTGAATAACATAAATGGGGGAAAGTCAGTGAGATAAATGAGTCAAATCGTGTGCTTGATCACCTTAATATCGTAGCCGATACCATGAGCCCGACACATTTGGAAGAACACGCTATAGTGGACGACGGACAAGTTGGTGTGTTGAAGCTTTGTGCTCATCACAGCAAACCTCTTTGTGTTTGGCTCCTGCTGTGGAAAAACATGAAACAATACAGATTATGCATCGTCATACGCACATATTGATGGGTTATAATTATACTGACGTTGCAAAGGTTTTGTGTATAACATCAAACATTATTGAGAGGCGCCTTGGAATGATAGATTTTCATTATTTTTGCACAATTTTTCCTGTAATAAAACACTGAATTAAGTCATGGTCAAAATAGTATACATGCAAGTTCATATCAGTGAATTAATTTCCAATTACCTCATCATCTGCGTTAAGTTTTCTCCGCCTAGATTTCTTGTCCTCTTTCGTTGGTGCCGGAATATCGAAGAAGTGTGTGGCTTGATCGAGTTCCCCGCCTGTTGTGAACTGTACGAGGTTGTACATTGCTCGAGAGTCCCGGTAGCAGAGGTCAAGGTCAACAGCCCACAAGTCCTGCTGCATCTGTGGGGGTCAAGGTCATTTGGAGGTCATAAGGGTTATCATGCAGCAGTATATGTGCAATTCATAGACTCTTGTTTCAGAAGGAAAATAGTTCTGAATGACAAAGTTCTGCTTGGAAAGCCATCAATGAAAATTTCCAACATTGACTTGATTTTATTCATTGTCTGATTGAAAATACAATCCTTTAAACCACGGAAACCCAAAACGTATTCCTGGTACGGTGCTCACCACAAAACAGCACATACTACACACAGAAATGCCAATAACTTACCGTCTTCGGATGAATAAATGTGGCGAAGTCCACACTGAAGTACCCTATGACGCCCCTCTCACGACACGCCTCAGCGACCTTCAAGCACGCTGTGTTGAGCGTCTCCGGGTCGACAGACGACTGCGGCACAGACACGCCCCAGCAGCTGAGCTGGGACTCCGCGTGGATCTGGTCGCCGCTAGAGATGAGACTGATCTTGCCACTCGGCTCGATTAGAAGATCAGCCGTCAGCGTCGTGACACTGTCGGACGGAGGGCATGCTTCAATCACGCCACCTGTTGTCAGATAGGCAATGTTTATGTTAGCACCTATATAGCAATGCACTTTTACCCCTCATATAAATGAACAATGGGAAAAGATTTCCACTATGATACAAAACTTACATACTATGCATTTGTTCGCAAAGATACAAAGGTGTCACGTAAAGAACAAACTTTGATATACTACAAGTTCCAAGGTGAGAGTTTACGTGTAAAATCTTGATCGGCCCGCACCTTGACTGAGGAAAGCCTTGAGGAAGATCTCCCATGTGGGGTATATGGATGTGTTACACGGCTGTCCGTGGTTTGCGAGCACTGATGGAATCTCAGCATGGATCTTGATGTAGGCGGCTTCCTGAGAACAATTCAGAAAGTCGAGCATTAATTGAAAAAATATATGAAGAGTACTTTTACGATGTGAATCTTGATGTCAAGCACCAGCCTTTCTCTTCCGGGATATTGAACAATATTCAAGACTTGTTGACATGATCTGTCACAAATCAATTCTCCTGCAGAACTGAGGCGTTGAGATGTTTAATAGAGGTACCAACTTATCGCTGTGAAAACTTCACAGCTGAGTTCGATGAACAACTAAGTGTTCACCGATTATTTACCAGGAAGTGTCTGTGGTTATTTTTAATGATAATATACAAGTGTGTCTAAAACCCACCTGTGCCCATTTCTTGGTCCATTTGTCCCCATAGCGGATAGACTCTTTCACCGCCCACGGGTAGCATGGGAGCGTGGAAGCGACGTCGAGATATGCCGTCCCTCGCCCATCAAACTCGTCGTCAAGTTTGAACAGCCATCGAGTCACCTCCAAGTGTTCTGTAACCAGCTGGGCTAGGCACTCCAGCAGCTGGTGGGGTGTAAATTAGTGGCCATAAATATATCAACTGTTATACTCATAGTGTAAGAATTATTTTTCTAGCAATTGAGTTTCCTCAAACATAGAATATCTAAGTAATTCATCAGCAATCAACAATGTACATTATCTAATAATTTATATCAACAGAACTTCTCAGACAGGCAAAAGATCTAATATTCAGTTCCACATCTTAATTCAATGTTCTAATCTGTCAGAGTACTTTTAATTATATTTCTGATTTATTAAAGAGCGATATTGCACATTCATTACTGAGTAAGCAACTAAGCTTCACTAACCTGCGGCAAGCTGTACACATCATACTCCCCAGGGGGCGTTATGACCTCTGCACTCGCGAATATCCGTTTGGACCCAGACTTTGTCGTGTAGAGATGGGCCAAGTCTGGTTCGGTGCTGAGTATCGGTGCGTCCAAGTAGTCAGACAGGTAGAGGTCATCATCGTGTGGCATACCCGTAACGATGTAAGCCTCGCGCCCGCGGATTAGGTTCTTGATACGCTTCAGCGTCCGGTCGCTGTACTTCAGTATGGTGGCTAAGCACATCTTGTGTGACTGAAAAGATCAATTTGAAATTCCAGTGATTCTTGACATTCATGGTTCATTCATGACCCAAGGGACTTGAAGTCTCATTTTAGCACTCTTTCACACATGTGTGTACCTGTAAACAGTTACAAATCTCCGTTATGAAAAGCTAATATTGTAATGTAAATTGCAGAGAACAACATTTCTTCATAGAAAACTACTAGCAAATATTCGGTCATTTGATTTGATATCAATAACAACATACCGGAAAGCTTTTAATGCCCTCGGGCGTGATGATTTTGTATCTGTCGGAGATGTCCCGCTGGTTTTCAACGTTTCCCGAGTCAATT
The DNA here is from genome assembly GCA_949152475.1 of Terebella lapidaria. Classification (NCBI taxonomy): domain Eukaryota; kingdom Metazoa; phylum Annelida; class Polychaeta; order Terebellida; family Terebellidae; genus Terebella; species Terebella lapidaria. The sequence goes on from OX424562.1 coordinate 6,945,833, forward strand.
GCACCTTTCAAGGCTAGAAGCTTGTTGTAGTACTGAGCCATGTCTTCATTCAATGTCACAGGCGAGATGTAGATTACGTCTACGTTTGGATCTGAAATGAGAATTTCACCTTTTCTATAGTCTCTATTTCCATCACAGGAAGACCACTTGCGACTAGAGTAGACTTCATTCATACCTAGAGGATCGTTTATTGATATATATCACCCTAAATTAACTTGTACACAGAGATAAAATATATGGCTGTCACTTTAACCACATGAAGCTTTCACAGTTGTGAAAATTCAATGCTGAAGTTGGTCACAAAGAAACAAAGTGAAATCTTGTGCAGACCTCGAATGTCACAGATGCGGGCCATCTGTCCGTTCTGATAGTTGTTGAAGTCTTGTACGGTTTCTCGTAACTTTTGGCTGTAGCCGATGCTGGGGATATGTATGACAACTCGCTTGGAACTGGTAATTCTTTCCCAGTTCTTTGAGAATTTCTGAAATCAAAGTTTCAACAGTGTTAACTTGTTTTAGTTCTATCAACATAGTTTGTCAAAAATAATTCAGGTTTCGATGTACATATCAGTCTTCAAATTTCAGTTTTTAAATTTCCATGAATTTCATATATTTTTTCCCAAATTATATAGCTCAGACTCACAATATTCGGATAGCTAATTCTTTGCAATGACAATTCAAAGCACCCACCTTCATCCTTTCGCGGAATCGTTCCAGTTGGTCTTGTTTTTTGGTCATCATATTCTTGCGTACACGTGACATTTTGACATGCATGACCCACGATATGGCGATGACTCCTGCCGCCCACTTCTTACGCCGGAACTCGAGGTAGTCTCGACGATCTACGAACATTTTCCAAGTGGCTTGGATCTTGGAGGCAGCAATGTGTCGGCCATTTGGTCCAACAAATCGCCGGCCCTGAGGGAAGATCAGATAGCAGTCACTTAGTAGGGAATAAGATAAAATTCAATTTTTTACTATTATTATTTGTTTGATGATCAATTTTATTAGCTGAATAATTGCTGAATATTGAACAGTTTGTACTGAAAATTCTTTCAAATTCCACTGTATTTTCAAATTGTTTTTTAGTGTGTTCTACCTATTAGTTACCATTCTCCTAAATCAAACATAACAGGCACAACATTATGCCAATCAGATACAAGCAGTGGATCTCTTACTGGTCGCTGTATGATGTTCTCGACGTCTTCTCTGTTGACGATGATTTCTAACAGGTCTAACACGGTCGGCGGTCTCTCAAGCTCGAACTCCAGGGACAGGTCCGCCAATCTGTCCAGATGAGAAATACATCCTGTTGAGACTGTTTGATTCATGAAGAAAGAGAACTCCTTAGCATTTGAAATTGAAACCAGACTTGGACTAATTATAGTGGACATTGAACAAGAATTAATGAAAAGACGTACTTGTCCCCGTTGATGAATGCGAGAGGAACCGTGAAGTTTGTCAACATTCTCTCGAGGTGTCGAATCATCGTCACAATCCTGAAAAAGTTTGATGAAGAACACACAGATTTTATAGTTATACATTATAAATATCATCTCATGAGCCTTGTACATGTATATATGGTATGAATGTGTTGTGAAGATACTGTCGAGAGTCTAATAACTGAATGGCAACTGTTCGAACCTCCAACGTGGTTGCAAGAATTTAAGCAACAAAAGCAAAAAGGATTTTCATTTATAAAATTCCTATCAAACGAAAAATTATTCTTACCCTCCCCATGAGAGGCAGTAGTGTTGTTTGAAGGCCAGGTACTCTTGCGTCGAGTCACGTACCCGACCATGTTGGATGGCGAAACGGTGCTGTTTGTCCTTAAAATCTGGTGCACTGGCGGGAGTTGTGGGGGGTGGCTGGTGGTGCAGAAGATCAGTTATTGCTTATTTCACAATTTTTAAATATTTTTTTCATTTTAGCAATTCACATTATTACCAAACAGGGAATTTCCACTCACAATGTAGTCGATTCCATCTTTAATATTCACGGAAAGACCTACACCTCAAGTATCATGCTCACGAACTCCTGAAATGTCTATTGAGCTATTGAAAATATTGTATAAACTGACCATGGGCTGAACGGACACCTGCAGTGTTTTCGTTGTTGCAGGTGAGCTGCGTTTTGTAGCTGACAATTTCCGGCTCCCCGCACTGTCGGCATTTCTCTGTGGTTTCTCTTGGTTGGAATTTTGTTCCGAATTTTGTCTCGGTTTCGTTTGGCAGCCAATGGACGTATCTGAAGCGGTCATTCGTGGGTCCAAGATATAACCAGCCACTGAATCTGTGCAAAGAACAAGAAAAGTATTACATTGAATCGTTTTGATTTCAGTCGTACGAAAAGTATATTTTGAAAAAGTACACAATAGCCTATCATTGTTTTTTTCCCCACAAAATTTCTCCTCAAAATCTGCTAAAATACCTGCAAACCTTTGGAGACTCACTTTATTTATGTCAAGATGTACCAATAATTCATGCCATTATATGATACACTGAGATGACACCGTACCTGTGACAATGTGTTTGTTGGTCTCGCGGTCGGCAGGGTCATGTAGTGGCGCCGTCTGGTGGTGGACGGGGGACGGCTCCAACGTCAACTGTGCCGCGGCCGGAATCAGCCCTCGCTCAATCAGGTTCAGAATACCCTTGCGAGCATCGTCTTCAGAAATTGCTGGTGGGAGCAGCTGGGAATTAAGAAATTAGAAATTTTATTAAGTAGACAATATCATATAGGCAAATCAAAAGAAAACTGGTGCCGAGGTTTTTGCAGATTTTATTAATCATGTTAGCCAAAATATACATCACTCACGAAGGGTAAAAAATATGAAAGATACCCTCACATTTGGTTCTGCCAGAGATGTACTTATTATTGGTAGAAACATAAGTATGTTCTTTCTGAACAGGTGAAGAATTGCAAGCTCCATGACATTTCCTTGTTTACCTGAGGGTCGACCCTGTTGGCTCTTGGTAGGACTGCCAGAGGTTCCACAGTCGAACCCTTCAGGACTTGCGCCTGCGTCTGTACCGGGAAAAAATATGCACAAATTCATTCTACCACCTGAAAACACCTTAAAAACTGTTCGCTACATAAATACATGACGTGATTTATTTCGATTTTCACTCACTGTTGCAGTTTTTCTCTGGTTGATAGTTGGCAGTTGGACTCCATAATTCTCCTTGATAATCTCTCGATTCCGGGAGTTGTATGGGTTGGAAATCGCTTTGTTTTGGAGGTTCCGAATCGACTGGTAACAAAAAAGTAAAAAAAAAACTTGATAGAAAGGTCCGAAGTGACAAAAAGTATGCCTACATATGTGAGAGTAGTGAAGCTTGATCTGTCCAAACTTTAACAATTATTGCCTTACCACTTGTCCAGGTGTCGGACCGGCCATTTGCAGGTCACCCGCCTGTCCCCCAACAACTTTCTGGCCCCCCCCGGGAGCCCTCAGCACTGTCACCCCTTGTGAGTGGTTGCTATAGTTACGCGTTTCATTCCTGTCAAAGAAACAGAAACAAATGTTCATACATTTCCAAATATATGGAAAATTCATTACAAAAATCTGACTGTGGAATTGTATTTTGAAATCATCCAGCTCAAATAATGATCCCGAAAACTTTAACGAATTTACCATATGTTGAAAGAAACCATAAATTTTGCTAGCAATTGATTCCGCCAAATATTGAACAAAATTGTGCACTAAACTCACGCTGCTGGTGGCTGTGGCCAGGACACAGCATCGAGAGCGTTGCCATGACTACCATCTCCCTTCTGGCTCTCAAGGTTAGGCAGAGTCAGTACACGATTGTTGATTTGTTGTAACAGTTGTTCAGTTTTATTCTGTGAGTATGTGCATAGCCAAAATAAATGTAAATATCATTCAATTCACAACTCCAGGACATATTCTTGATTCATCATGTACATGCAAAAATGTGAACTGATTTCAAGATACGAATGAGAGGGTCAAATATTTTATATCATAACTGTGATCTTTCTCACTCACATCAGTATACAATATTAAATGCAACATTTGAATACTACGATGATAATCTTGCCATACCCGTATGCCCTGTTCGGTTTTGTTGATGGCGGATTCCACGGACGCGACGTCGACTGCCCCAGTGCTCTGGGTCACTAGCTGTTGCTTCAACTGCTGTAAGTCTTCTTGTACCTGATCGAAGTTTGGATAATATAATTTCATTGCTTTATTATCATAATATATATAGTCAAGGGCAAATATCTTTGTATGAATATAATTTTGAGACAATGAAAACACCAAAAATTCTGTAAATTCCAGTGAAGGTTTCTTATTACGGTAAATAGATGCAGCAAACACATGATAAATATAATTACATGTACCATATTGGTCCTGATACATGTAGAAGCGCATGCCCTAATACATGTAATAGGAAAGTGTTCCCTTTATAATTGTCCGAATTCTTTTTATAGCAAGGTCTTGGTTTGTTTTGAACATCATATGGGCTATTTTCACTAATTTACACACACACACAAAATGATTCAACACATAATATACATTGTATAGGTATCAATGACAACCCAAAAATATCTTCGAATTTGCCTGTTAGGACCAATATGTTATATAAATTTAATATTCATGAACCAATATTGCACATAGAAAATGCAACATTTTCATGATATCACTGGATATAGCAGACATGTGCGGAGCAAAAACTAACTCTTGTGCATAAAAGCATTCAGAAAGCATGTGTAATTTCATAGCAATGCATTGTGAATAAGTTTGGTTCCAACGAACAAATTCATTGCTGAGAAATCTGAAAATGAGACTTGATAGATCGTGAGCATTCTTGCAATGAACAGGTTTAACTGTCAATTGATAGTTTTTGCTGGAATCATTCTTCGTTTTTATACATGTTATAATAAAAGCTCCAATCTGAAATTCAATATTATTAAATTATTCATCACAATAATATTTACATTGTTGTAACTGCGTTTACACGGTGTGAATCAAATTTCATTCGGTGACCATGCATGGCAACCGTGCATTTCAGCAGTAACCATAGCAACCTGTACGTAATCACACAAACCATGCTGTCGACATATAGCCCTCACCAATCGTGGTAGATTTAATCCTGGCTCTGTCCCATGGCATCCGTACATATTTTCTGTCCTATGGTGCTGTGAATCCGTGTTAGTCTTTTAGCACATCAATATTTTTTCATAGATTTTTTTATCAAGAATATAAATGTACGAATATTGATAGACATCCATACTAGTACACAAACATGAAAAATATCAGTGTTTTCTTCCCCTCACAAAATCAGCACTAATGTCACAAACAAATGAATATTCATATAAAAAATCTGGCAAATCCCATTCCTGAATCGAACACATTGGAGTGAAAGAAGTCTGATACATTTACAGTCAAATTTTGACCTGTATTCCTCCGAACGACGGGACCACTTGCCTTACGAAATAATCAATACTCAATCAGCATGGAGCCACTTTCGTAAGGTACCTGTAATATCATTTCTCATAAGCACCGCTACCAAACTTCCCCTTTCAGAAATAAATGCCACTTGACTCCCTTGCAAATAGTCCATATGGGAAATCGATAATTTGCCCTCAATGTGACAGAACCGATGGGACATTCTACACACACCCCCCCTCTGCTACCATTAAATCCTCCAGTTTGAAAGCTTTTAATGTAGAATCCATCAGACCTAAATTTAATGGTCCATACAGAACGCAAATAATGCAGGTCGATGGAACTTTCTTGGAGATTCAATATTTGTTGTACCCTCCCCCCCCCCCTCAAAAAAGACTTCCCCCTCCATAATGACTTTTTCCTAGGGCGCTAGGATGACTTTACAATGTGCATGAACCCCTCTAATAAAACTCTTCCTTAGATAAGACCTCAATTTGTTGGCGAAAGAGTAGGTCTCACTTGAGGAGAGCCCCTGTCCTGTAAACTGGTTATTGTTCGCTACCTTTTTATTTGGCGGGTTTTGCCACTTGAACAAACTCACATACTTCAATGGATGCAAACTTTAAAAATTGCATTGAAGTTGATGTAAAAATGAACAATAATACTGTAAAACCCTTTAAGTTTGTGCCACAAATATTCGAGTTTTTGCGATCAGACTATGTTCGCGGCCAATTTAATTTCGCGATTTGGCCGTCCCGAACTATTTTGTCATAACAATTGTGAGTTGCATGAGAAATGTTTCGCGTCCATTTAATTTCGAGATTTATTGGATTCGCGAAAATTTATAAAAGGTTGCAAATAATTTGTGGCTTTACAGTACACAAACTTCAATGGTTAGCGGACAGTCAATATTTCAAAAATGCGAACAATAATGGGAGCAAACTTGAATGGGTTTACAGTATCTTGCATAATGTTTAGACTATAGATGAGGTTTGAGAAAAGTTGAACATGATAAAAACAAAACAATCATTCTTATATTTTGTAAAAATTCTCTTTATGAGTATCATGAGTATTAGAAATCTAGCATCCTATTAGGCATACTGCATGTTGTCCGATGTGCTCTGCACAAGGGGAAATTAAACTTCAATTTCGCTCTGTGCATCGATACTAGTAATGCATGTACTTGTTCCAAATCTGCACATATCATGTGCATGTAAGTTTATGTATTTATTAATATATTAGTTGAGAGGGTGGGGGATGGGTTAGACATACAGTACCCAAACACAAGGGCAAATACTGAACAGAACATAGTGCAGAAGATCACATGTATATACTCGGATTTTTCTAACTTGTTTACACTGTTTTTCGCTAATATTTTTGTGATGGTGAATGCTATCCTTCTATAACTTGGCATACTTCACCTGGGAGTCAAACGGCAATTTTCTACCAAATTTCAGACAGCAGTCGCGAAAATTGAAAAAGTTGGCAATCTACCTCAATGTTAAATTTCAGCCCAAAATGGGATGTCGAGAATCTGAACATTTTCGAGGAATTGGTCCTGTTTACAGCCATCAGGATTGGAAATATTCTTGTAACTTTGAACCAGAAGATACACTGGGGTGTACTCTAAACAAACATGTAGATTTTGAAACATTACTCCGCTACAAAACCGAGGAAATGCACAAAATTGTGTGCGGGCCCAGAAATTAAATAATAGGGCTAAATTTAACATTGGGGTAGATTGCCAACTTTTTCAATTTTCGCGATAGCTGTCTGAAAGATGGTAGAAAATTGCCGTTGACTCCCAGGTGAAATATGCCAAGTTAAAGAACGATAGCGTTAAGCATCACAAAAATACTAGCGAAAAACAGTGTAAACGAGTTAGAAAAATCACAGTATAGTCAAAATTCAAAGTTCAGAATGCCGGCATGACATGCAAAATTGTGAGGTTTGGATTGATCACTGGTCATGCCATTGGAAACCAATGAAATTAGTCAGAAGACAAAATGTGAGGCAAAATGTTGAACATGTTGAAGCCAGCACCAGCCACCAGCTGAACCTTTACGTCATTTTGGCTGATGTGAGTTTGGAAGAGATAAAAGATGACTGTGATCAAACTATGGATCAAATGTCAGATGGTGCATGCTTTCAAAAAGGGGGGGATGAACAATTAGTCAAAAGTTTGATTTGCCTATCTATATAATATATTAGCTAGGAGTCTATGAAAACTAGTGATGGGATCAATCATCGATTATCTTTGATGATTGATCGAAACTGTCTTCAATTAAATTATCGATTATGTTTTTTAAAAATCAATTCAAACATGACCATGACTTTTTTTTATCGTAACATCCTTTGATAACCACGAGAGCCAGAGATAATGAAATTGTTGTTGAGAGAAGTTTTTTTTCAGACATCAGAGCAAGCAAAATAATGTGACTGTACGTACAAATTTCAAATAGTAATCGATGATCGATTGAAAAAAAATTTCAATCATCAAATATGGTGAAAGATTTCAATTCCCAACACTAATGAAAACAGGTGAATTTGAGACATGCAAATAAACAAAAGATGACTGCAAATTCATTGAAAAAGTACCCCGGGTCCCAGGCCGGATTCAGAACAGTTTATTGCACATGTTGCAAGGAAAAATATGGGAACATGTGGATATTTGCGGTTGGATTTAGTTAAGCATTCACAATGTGAGCCGCAATCGATATATATCTCTGGTCAAGAATCATGTATGTACCATACCTGATTGACGACCAGCTAGAGCAAACTCGAAATTCCAACCTTTTTTGGTTGATCGTTCAGTTTCAACATGTGATCCAAATTAAGGCATTTCGTCATTGTCCGCTCCTCAGAGAAGATGATAGTGTTTAATGTTACAGTGTGTGAATGATGTGAAGTGCAATGTTGGTGATTTTCTCATGCAGCTGGAAAAATGTCCAATGAAAACTGGCACACAGGGTAGCGGACTAGCGTTCGACCTTGACAAACAACATCATCTTCTCTGAGGGGCGAAGCCCTAAGATGAAATGCCTTCTGTGTTGAAATTCAGCTGAATTTCTGACCAAAAAAAAGCAGAACTTCGAGTCTGCTCTAACTGGTGGAAAATGAGGAATGGTACGCACATTCTTGGTCAAATGCGGCTCATGATACCATGAAATTTCCTAAATCCAACGAAATACAAAGTTGTTATTGTGTATTTCCTCACAATTTAGTAATCTAAAGCCAGCTTCGGTACTAGATCTACATGTACTCCAAACAAATTTCCTGACATCTTTGCCTGCCGAGTGACGTCACACGCGTGTGCACTCAAGCAGAATCCCGTGTCATTTTTCGATTCAATTCCCTCAATTGGATGTCTGGAAATTCATTTGAAAATTCGGCGCATGAACTACCCGGTCGGCTTCAGAACAATAAAGTACAGTGGTCCCCCTCAGATAAGACCCCCCTCAAGGAAGACTTCCCCCTCTGTAAAGACTTTTTCTTAGGATAGGATGTACAATAACGTGGGCAATTTTATTAAGCACTAATTGCCTATACTTATGATCCGGAATGACGATTGGTTATGATAGGAAAGTGTTATTACAAACTAGATGCTCTTTTTATTTGCATTTATTATTTTATGCCACTGATTAACTCATCATTGTCATTGATTATCATGGAGAAACAGGATTGCCCACTAAATTGTACATGTGCTCCTTTTCTTGTGGCACTAGAATGACTAACATGTAAATGAACCCCTCTAATAAGACATCCCCTCAGATAAGACCTTAATTTTGTGGCAGAAGGGTAGGTCTTATCTGATGGGGACCACCGTACGAGGAAAAACATGATAACAAATGGATATTTTTCATTGGATTTTTTATATTGAACACAATTGTACCCACTTCACCAGTTGTTCACTCTTCAGGCAACTTCAGGTAGGGACAGCACAAGTACTCGAGTACTCGTCAACGAGTCGAGTCACAGCAAGAACCGAGTTTTAAATTGATAACCGAGTACTCGTTGAATGGAACTAAGACTTTTTTTCAGTATATGTCACAAAATGAGCGCTCAAAACCAGGACAAAACGTTGAAATTTGAGTTCTTGTTGACATTATCTCGAACAAGAACTATAGCTGCGCCACCTGGCGAATCACTGGTGCTGCCTCTGGGCTCTAGCGAGTGCACTGTGAACTAAGTCACGTGATGCAAACAAGATGTCTGCACCCATCTGAGAAGGAATGCAACTTAGCTGTTCAGTAATTTAGTGAATATATATCCGACATTTAATTCTAAACTACTTGGTAACGTACGATTTTACCATCTGAATGCCCCCACTCATTAATTCAGCTGTCTACTGGCAGTCCCAGTGCATTACACGGTGAATTGAAAAATTCGACTAATGCAGTCTACATTTGGTAATTTTTTACGAGTACTCGGTTACGAGTCAAGTCGCAACACCCGAGTACTCGAGTTACGAAATCTGTACTTGTGCTGACCCTAACTTCAGGTGACCTGACCAAAAAACATTTCCGAATTCAGGTATTGATCATGTCAGTGACGGGGTCTTTTGGGGAGGGAGACGGGAGGGAGAAGGAAGGGGGCGGAGGGGGCGGCGGTTGTATCCACGCACTGCATCCAGCACTCACTGACTCAGTCCAGGCTTTGAAACTTGAACACCAACAGATCAGGCATCACTCACTTTGACAAGAATTTCTCCAACATCTTCAGGGCGCGGACCAAAATTATCCATAGTTGACAGTAGATATTGCACTTGCTAAAGCATAATACGCAGCAGTTCAGGCTTATTTTCAGAACTTTTCAAAGAAAAAGGCGCCAGAGACTTGCCTGGTTACAACCATAACAGCACAATGTGATGACGTAGCCAAAACTTGTGAACACGGTGGAAACTCGTACGACTGCAATGAATCGAAGCGGGGCTACGATATCAAACAGTGTGCAAGTGTGGGCATATTATGCTTACACGTACAGTACGAAATTAATTTAAGTTAAGAGTGTCCTTCTTTTTGTTTGTTGATGTACCTTTTTATATCAATATTGTTTACACGTATGAATTTTAACCAATAAATCAATGCAATAAAAAATATATTGTATCAAAGCCACCAAAGAGCAAACTGGAAGTCACCCACCCGAAGACTCCAGTGCAATATTTACAGTACGCGCATGAAGACCTGTATCATGGTTTTGGTGTGACTACCGTCAAACAGATTCAAATATTTAATTGAATGACATGACAATAGCATAGGCCTACGAGTGATCCTTTACTAGTGTCCCCACTGAAGAGGAATGTAGCCTACTGTTGTCGAAATGCACCGAACTATGCCAAGATTTCATGATATGAACTAATATTGAAAATTTATAAATTATTAGGTAACTTATTAAGTAACTTATAAATTATGTATTAATTTTATGTATATGATGCATAAAATAAAAACGTTGAGAAATGTCTATGATATATCTTGTGTCCTTGATATTCAGGTCTCTTTTAGCTCATGTGGATTCGCCATTTTATGCGTTTCATTAGTTATTGTGTAACGATTTTAGGTGTCGTGTGTGTGGTGGGTGGCTTTATTTGTTTCTGTTGTAGACTTGTAGTGTTTGATTTATCCCCCTGTGTTTTCTTGGTAGCACCTTTCGTTTTTGTGTCATAACGCTATAGACAATTATAGGTGAGACGTCCACAATTCCATAGTTTTTCTCTGAGACGAGAAAGTGCTGAAGACATAAATTCAGAGAAACAGGTTTTATTAGCCTACCAATATATGAGCAAATATTTACTTCGGGGGGGGGGGGGGTGTTACCAGTACAGTACCCAAGTACTGAGAATGAACCATCTCCATGGTGCAGTCAATTCATGGTTCTTCTTCTGCCCTACTGTGGCTGCCTTCATGTGTGAACGAGCGTACTCAGGAGCAATGGCGGGGCTCCTCCCTTCCCTCTGGATCTGTCTGATACATCAGAACGAGAGATGTGGTGGCCTCTCTGCTTGTCATCATCTGACTTGGTGTGCACCCATACTGTCATGTTCAAAAACCCGGTACACAGACATCTCATATTTTTCAACCAGTTATCCCAGTCGTGATGGTGGTTACAGTCATGGTGGCAAATAACAGCTGGAGGATCAATCGGTTATATTGCTAAACCATGCCATTGAATTGTGGATGATATTGGCTGGCATTTTTCGCTTCCTAATATCATCGCTAGCTCCTGGAAAAGGCCGGATTTCTTGACCCATGTCTGAAAAGATATGGGCCGAACCTGCATGCCAAATCTATGACGAATACGCCCGCTACTGTCTGAGTTCGATGGTCAGGCATAGCGTAGGCTTCCGTCCATGTACCGCTGCCCCCTCTCTGAGACCAGCACGTCCTTCGCCACCCTCTCTAGACGGTGGCCCACCGGTGCAGTGCCCATAGGCTGGTGTTGGGTGCCTGGCTGTGATTTCCGCACGCTGCATCTCGGGCAGGCTTCGCACCAAGTCTTACTGTATTTTGTCATCCCACACCATTACATCCATGCCTTATCAATGAAATGCCATAGGGACTGCTTTCCACACACTGTAGGGTATGATGAGCTGTAGGAGAGGCTTCATCTGCCAGTCCTAGGCGTGGAGGAAAAGGAGTCCGTTCCTCACTCAGAGCTGGTCCCACTGATGCCATTAAATCTTCACTGCATGGCTCTTGGTCCTGACGCCCGTCCATTTCAGTCTATCGTCAGATGCTGTCTTCCAGTCAAGTTCCTCATCAGATGCTGTATGCCAGTCTGAGGCACTCTGCACAATACCCAATGCCTTCTTCCCTCCGCAGCTCCCCAGCTCTGCCGGAGACTCTCTTCATGGCGTCCAGAGAGGTCTTTGGTGCCGCGGCTCTGGAGGGGCCTCCGCATTGACAATTGGTTCGATCCTCTCCATGAGAGGTACATCTATTTTGTGAGAAGGGGGTCAAGTCAGCAACCTCCATACTCTGCAAAAGTCATCCTCATGCCAGCGTCATCCCTCCTCTTGCTGGAGTGAGAGCAGAAGCCCTACAAGTCCATCCCAGTTCTCCCCACTGAGGAGAGGAAGAAGCTCCCCGTCCAATATCTTCCCTCTTTATTCATCCTTCACATTTACATTGCTGACACTGGGACATGCCGTCTGCGTTACTGTGTCTGACTCTGGAATGAATCTCACAGTGTAACTTGCAATACAAGCTGCCCAGCGGGATATCATGCCCTCCAATTCTCTAAAATTAAGAAAATATCTCAGGGAAGCATGACCGGTCCTGAGCAGGAACTTCTTTCCCATATGTAGTGACAAAGGTGGTGAATCATTGCCACAACTGCTAGTTCCTGTTTCGTGGTACAGTAGTTCCTCTGGGTCTTACACAAAGAATGATTGACACAGGCAATCACTTTCTTTTGACCCTTGCGGACCTGGGAGAAGACTCCACCTATGAAATACCCACTCGCATCCGTGTCCAGGGCTCCTCGTTAGGGGTTCCTTTAGCACTTCAATGGCTTCTGGTAAGCGTCTGTCCATTGGTAGGGGACACCCTCCTTCCTGAGAGCCAAGAGTGGACCCACCTCCATGGCAAAGTTCTCAATGAACCACTGGTATTACCCGACGAAGTGAAGGAATAACCTCAGTTGTGCCAGGTCCCAGGGAGGCTGGTGCTTCACAGCCTCCACTTTCTCCTGATCACACTCGATGCCTCGCTGAAATACTTGTGCCCATGGAAACAGATTTCCTTCTGAAGTAGCTGGCACTTCGATGGCTTCAGCTTCAAGCCTGCCTCCCGGAGCCTCTGGAATACATCCCTCAGGTTGCTCAGTGCCCCTGCCAGATCCCTCCCAATGAAAATAACATCATCCAGGTTGACAAGACATCTCTTCAACTGCAACCTTCGCAGCGAGCTCCATAAGCCGCTCAAAGGTGGCCGGGGCAGTTCCCAGACTGAAAGGCATCACGCGAAACTGGCTCAAATCGCTCCTCGTGGTGAAAATTTTCTCCCACTTGTAACCCTTCTCCATCTCCACCTGCCAGCACCCGCTCACTGAATCATGTGTGGAAAAGCAACAGGCCCCCACCAGAGTGTCAAAACTCTCATTAATCCTGGGCAAAGGATAAACATCTTTCCTTGCCACATCATTGAGTTTCTGTTGGTCCACACAAATCTAGGTGGTTCTGTCCTTCTTACGGACAAGGACTACAGGAGACGGCCGCAACTATCCCTGGAATTTATCACTCCCAATTTCAGATTCTTCATCACCTTCTGCCTCTATAAGATCCGGCTGCTTATACGGGACTCTCCAGAGGGGATGCTTGATGGGTCTGTGACATAGAAATTGAGTCTCCTCTATTTCTATGGTCTGTGATCTCGTGCGTCAATCATGTGGTGCACACAACGACATCCATCCGAGACCCCTGTCTTCCCCAGTGAACATATCCGTAATGTTCAAAATCACCCTGTCTCTGCACCCTGTATCTGTAGAACCATACCATCCTTACGCCAAGATCTGAGCCAATAAGAGATAAGCACATGCTTGTTCGTGTTTAAATGTTAGAAGCATACATCCTGGTACGAACTGTTCCACGTCAGTGCTGATGGTAACTCAATACTGACATCACCTGCTCCACCTCATGTAAGTGTGCCAACAGGCTTGCTCCCGGTATCGTCACCCCATGCTCCTCCAACCTCCAACATCGGTGCCACGTTTGTCTAGGGGTGGAATGGTAAGTACTCAGAATTGCAGCAACAAACCACAAACTTAATATTATAACATTTAGTACAACATGAGAAATTAATGTATTACATATAAAATGTATATGTACAAGCCCGAATCACTCACACATTCACGCACACATTCATACAGTCTCTGGTGGATGGTTTCACAAAGTCACAGTTAACAGGTTCCATGACAAGATGGCGGGGAGGATCCCACGACGACAACTATGCAGCCCATAGCCGAGGTGGCGGTGATGACGAAACAGCGAGGTGGCGACAACAGAGATAGAGCACACAGCAAGGTGGTAACGATAGTGATACAGCACACAGCAAGGTAGTGGTGAAGATACAGCACATGGCGAAGTGGCAACAGCACACAGGGAGGTGGCGACAGCACAAAGCGAGGTCTCCACGTCTCTGTCGCTAAGGATCTGACCGTTGTGGGTGCCAGCTAGGGGTCTGGCCACCTCCGGAGACGTCCCTTTTCTGTGTGGGTGCTAAGTGCACGTCACCTGCAGAGACTAGTGTCTGTACGTCCATTGAGTCCTCTCTCATCTGTGGGTGAAGAGTCTATGTCACATCAGAGAGAGGTGTCTCCACACGCCAGAGTGAACTTTCCTCAGTTCCGCCCATACTCGTGTACAGGAAGAGATGGCAGCCTTGCCGTGAGCTGCAAGGTAAAGTGGCCAGGGTTCGGGTGGTTGAGGTTACATGCCGGTTCGTACTGGAAAGTAAGATTGAATTGAAGCCTACTAGTAATAGAGTACCTGCTGATGCCATGTGCTTTTGGGGCTATGAAACAGTCTATTTTGCCTAAAAAGTACAAAAAACGTCATGTCCATTGTCTGCATTATGCAAAAACAAGAAAATGCAGCAAACTGCGGAAGACGACATTAGAGCTTGAGCACATCATCAGCACCACGACAGCTGAATATATCTTACACAACGTGATCCCCTATGTGATTCCAATTCATTCCTGTATACTAGGATGAAAAATATGGCCTACTTCATTCATATTACTAATAAGTAAACATTTATTTTAAAATCGATCAATGGAACAGATACGCCTGCTAAAATGATATGGAACGTCATTAAATTATCCTCAAAACATTGGAAACTATGAGGAATATCTGCATCTGATATCATCAGATATAGCCTAACACATGCCTTTACTGGGCAAATTAAAATACCAGTTAAGAATAAAAAGACTTCGCATTCCAGCACAGAACACCAGCTTAATTGTCATGTTATAAAATACGTCAAATTACGGTAAATGTAGCCGTTGCATCGCAGACGAATCGCTGTTTACTTCATAACGCCAAAAATGTCCACACGCAGATGTCCACATGCATGTATGCATGCACGAATTGCTTAACAGAAATTGTGTTCCAAAATACGCGTGATTGTTGTAAAATTTGTTTTGCATTCTGGGAACGTCAATTTCCATCGGCTCCGCCATTTTGGGACGTTTCTAGATAATTTGAACATTCAGTAATTTTCTCAAACCTAGCACATCGATTCATGCCTGATATATTTGTGGAATAGTCAAAGTTTCCCATCAATTCGAGAGATTTTATGTCAAGGACGAAGAAAATCCTCATTTGAAGTAGGCATCTAAACGTTTACATGCCAAAACGTGCGTCGATAGGTTGGCATGGTGTCTGCCCACTTCGGTCCTCTCCCATATCGGTCCTAGGACCGAGACGACCAAACCGTGACCCAGCTCGGTCCTTGCCTATGTCCATGTCGGTCCTATTGTTTTGCGTTGTTGTTTCAGTGCGCACTGGTCTGCTGGTGGTAGGAGTGGAGGTACATGATCACTGGACCGAGGCAACAGTGAAGTGAAACCGGTGGATGATGAATTGACGATCGATGACATCCAAGAAATTATGATAGAAATGTATGAAAATTAAGTGTTCCCAGTGATATGTCAGTGTTAGACAATATGATAAATTATTTGGGCATAACCAGTATATATTGGATAAATGTATTGTCTTTCTCTTTTTTTTTTCGTTGTAAGTCTTAATTACGTTTACAGTCATTTCTTCTGTATGTTACTACTCAGTGGATCAGCTATGTATAGGCCTACTTGATTATTTATTTCACATCTATTAATTTGTTCACAATGTATCAACATGTTTGTCCTGGGTTTAGATGAATGAATAAAAGAATTTATGAATAAATAAAGAAGTTCACGTCTGTTTTCCACCGTTAGGCTACAGACAAAATACACGCAAAGTTTATATTCAACTAATCTAGTAACAGGTCAATAAGTACACATACCTTGCAAAATATAAATGAATGGAAGTAAAAAAACTCTTCATTTTATTTATCGAAACTTCGGAACAAACATATCTATAGAGACTTGTATCTGAAGACGACATCAAACAAGCATAGATATATCTATATACGCCGATACTGTAATTGGTATCTGTAATCCGCTCAGCGGTACCTACACGTGCATTCATTTCACGCACCATCAATTAGTCCTACCTACTAATCTACTCAGGGCTGCTACTGTGCTGCGACTGGGATGACACCCGGCTCCAATGAGCTGTAAGTGCAATTATGTTGGTGTCCAACTTGTTATATAAGCCAGGGGAATAAAGGTATTGATCAGACATTCGAAACTCATTGTCATATCGAGACCGAGGATTAATTTCTTGCATTTAGCACTGTGAATTTCATATCTGGATCAAGATCAGAAACTCATTGTCATATCGAGACCGAGGATTATTTTCTTGCATTTAGCACTGAATTTGATAGCTGGATCAAGATGGCTTACTACTGTCTGCAGTGTAAAAAGGGTGTTAGGAAAAACAGTAAAGCAGTGGAATGCGATGGATGTCAGCAGTGGTGTCACATTAGATGCGGTGTCGGACTAACGGACGAGGAGTATCAGCGTCTTGCCAGGAACGGGGAATCCTTTGAGTGGGTATGTGGACCATGTCGGATAACTGTGCACCCCCGACAAGACGACACCGTAGCCTCCGAGCTTCCGGCGCTGCCAGAAGACGAATCTTCCCGTATAGACGGACAGCTAAACACAACGTACACAGTAGCTGCCCCTCGCTCAGATGGACCACCACCGGTGGAGAACACCTACGCTGTGCCTGCGCACGTGTACGCAGAGATCGAGTACCAGGTTCCTGTCCCTCGCTCGGATCCGTCCATCACAATGGACCTACTCCCGTCGGAGAACACGTTCGCAGTACCTGCCCCTCCCTCAGACCAGTCCGCCAATTCTTCTCTTTACGCCCGTGACCTCGGTAGCTTTGTATAGCCTTCAACAGACCCGGAGCCCTCACTGGTCGAACACGTACCCCCTCCACGTCAGATCGAATCAGCAGTGGCAGAGATCGAGTACCAGGTCATCGAAGCATGCACAACTGGTACGTACTTCATGCTAACTCATCACGAAATTCACCAAGAATGAGATAGATATTGCATCCAAGAGTCTAGGCGGCAGTGGTTTCCCGTACCCCACTGCCACTGCCACTGCCAGCAAGATCTGAACTATCAGCCAAGATTCTAGGCGGCAGTGATTCCCCACAACCCACTGCCACTGCCAGCAAGATCTGGGCTATCATCCAAGATTCTAGGCGGCAGTGATTCCCCATAACCCACTGCCACTGCCACCGCCACCAAGATCTGAACTATCAGCCAAGATTCTAGGCGGCAGTGATTCCCCATAACCCACTGCCACTGCCACCGCCACCAAGATCTGAACTATCAGCCAAGATTCTAGGCGGCAGTGATTCCCCATAACCCACTGCCACTGCCAGCAAGATCTGGACTATCATCCAAGATTCTAGGCGGCAGTGTTTTCCAGTAACCCACTGCCACTGCCACTGCCAGCAAGATTTGAACTATCATCCAAGATTCTAGGCGGCAGTGTTTTCCCGTAACATACTGCCACTGCCACTGCCAGCAAGACAGGGCCATCATGTAAGATTCTAGCTGGCAGCGTTTTGGCGTAACCTACTGCCACTGCCAGCAAAATCTGAACTATCATCCAAGATTCTAGGCGGCAGTGGTTTCCCGTACCCCACTGCCACTGCCACTGCCACCAAGATCTGAACTATCAGCCAAGATTCTAGGCGGCAGTGATTCCCCATAACCCACTGCCACTGCCAGCAAGATCTGGACTTTGAAGCTTTGAACTATCATCAAAGATTCTAGGCGGCAGTGTTTTCTCGTAACATACTGCGACTGCCAGTAAGACAGGGCCATCATGTAAGATTCTAGCTGGCAGCGTTTTGGCGTAACCTACTGCCACTGCCACTGCCAGCAAGATCTGAACTATCATCCAAGATTCTAGGCGGCAGCGTTTTCCCGTAACCTACTGCCACTGCCACTGCCAGCAAGATCTGAACTATCATCCAAGATTCTAGGCGGCTGCGTTTTCCCGTAACCCACTGCCACTGCCAGCAAGATCTGAACTATCATCCAAGATTCTAGGCGGCAGCGTTTTCCCGTAACCTACTGCCACTGCCACTGCCAGCAAGATCTGAACTATCAGCCAAGATTCTAGGCGGCAGCATTTTCCCGTGACCTACTGCCACTGCCACTGCCAGCAAGATCTGAACTATCATCCGAAATTCTAGGCGGCAGCATTTTCCTGTGACCTACTGCCACTGCCACTGCCAGCAAAACTGGACCATCCTCCAAGATTCTAGGCGGCAGCGTTTTCCCATAACCTACTGCCACTGCCAGCAAGATCTGAACTATCATCCAAGATTCTAGGCGGCAGCGTTTTCCCTTTTCGCGTAACCTCTTGCTGGCAGTGGCAGTGGCAGTAGGTTACGGGAAAACGCTGCCGCCTAGAATCTTGGAGAATAGCTCAGATCTTGCTGGCAGAGGCAGTAGGTTACGGGAAAACGCTGCCGCCTAGAATCTTGGAGGATAGCTCAGATCTTGCTGGCAGTGGCAGTGGCAGTAGGTTACGGGAAATCAATCCCGCCTAGAATCATGGCTGATATTTCAGATCTTGCTGGCAGTGGCAGTGGCAGTAGGTTACCCGAAAACGCTGCCACCTAGAATCTTGGAGGATGGTCAAGTGTTTTGCTGGCAGTGGCAGTGGCAGTAGGTTACGGGAAAACGCTGCCGCCTAGAATCTTGGATGATAGTTCAGATCTTGCTGGCAGTGGCAGTAGGTTACGGGAAAACGCTGCCGCCTAGAATCTTGGAGGATAGCTCAGATCTTGCTGGCAGTGGCAGTGGCAGTAGGTTACGGGAAATCGCTGCCGCCTAGAATCATGGCTGATATTTCAGATCTTGCTGGCAGTGGAGTAAGGTGCGGTATTCCACTTTCACCATGGTGATCTAACCCCCCTCATTGGTTAGATAGACCCCTAGCACCAACTCAAATATACCATAGCTCACTAATGTGCTCATTCCGCACCTTGAACTGGCAGTGGCAGTGGCAGTAGGTTACGGGAAATCACTGCCGCCTAGAATCATGGCTGATATTTCAGATCTTGCTGGCAGTGGCAGTGGCAGTAGGTTACGGGAAAACGCTGCCGCCTAGAATCTTGGCTGATATTCCAGATCTTGCTGGCAGTGGCAGTAGGTTACTGGAAATCACTGCCGCCTAGAATCATGGCTGATATTCCAGATCTTGCTGGCAGTGGCAGTGGCAGTGGCAGTAGGTTACGGGAAATCACTGCCGCCTAGAATCATGGCTGATATTCCAGATCTTGCTGGCAGTGGCAGTGGCAGTAGGTTACGGGAAAGCGCTGCCGCCTAGAATCTTGGAGGATAGCTCAGGTCTTGCTGGCAGTGGCAGTGGCAGTAGGTTGCGGGAAAACGCTGCCGCCTAGAATCTTGGAGGATAGTTCAGATCTTGCTGGCAGTGGCAGTAGGTTACGGGAAAACGCTGCTGCCTAGAATCTTGGGAGGATAGTTCAGATCTTGCTGGCAGTGGCAGTGGCAGTAGGTTACGGGAAAACGCTGCCGCCTAGAATCATGGCTGATATTTCAGATCTTGCTGGCAGTGGCAGTGGCAGTAGGTTACCCGAAAACGCTGCCACCTAGAATCTTGGAGGATGGTCAAGTGTTGCTGGCAGTGGCAGTGGCAGTGGGTTACGGGAAAACGCTGCCGCCTAGAATCTTGGATGATAGTTCAGATCTTGCTGGCAGTGGCAGTATCAGTAGGTTACGGGAAAACGCTGCCGCCTAGAATCTTGGATGATAGTTCAGATCTTGCTGGCAGTGGCAGTGGCAGTAGGTTACCCGAAAACGCTGCCACCTAGAATCTTGGAGGATGGTCAAGTGTTGCTGGCAGTGGCAGTGGCAGTGGGTTACGGGAAAACGCTGCCGCCTAGAATCTTGGCTGATAGTTCAGATCTTGCTGGCAGTGGCAGTGGCAGTAGGTTACGGGAAAACGCTGCCGCCTAGAATCTTGGATGATAGTTCAGATCTTGCTGGCAGTGGCAGTGGCAGTAGGTTAGGGGAAATCACTGCCACCTAGAATCTTGGCTGATATTTCAGATCTTGCTGGCAGTGGCAGTGGCAGTGGGCTACGGGAAATCACTGCCGCCTAGAATCTTGGATGATAGTTCAGTCTTGCTGGCAGTGGCAGTGGCAGTAGGTTACGGGAAAACGCTGCCGCCTAGAATCTTGGATGATAGTTCAGATCTTGCTGGCAGTGGCAGTAGGTTAGGGGAAATCACTGCCACCTAGAATCTTGGCTGATATTTCAGATCTTGCTGGCAGTGGCAGTGGGCTACGGGAAATCACTGCCGCCTAGAATCTTGGATGATAGTTCAGTCTTGCTGGCAGTGGCAGTGGCAGTAGGTTACGGGAAATCACTGCCGCCTAGAATCTTGGATGATAGTCCAGTCTTGCTGGCAGTGGCAGTGGCAGTAGGTTACCCAAAAACGCTGCCACCTAGAATCTTGGAGGATGGTCAAGTGTTGCTGGCAGTGGCAGTGGCAGTAGGTTTCGGGAAAACGCTGCCGCCTAGAATCTTGGATGATAGTTCAGATCTTGCTGGCAGTGGCAGTGGCAGTAGGTTACGAGAAAACGCTGCCGCCTAGAATCTTGGATGATACTTCAGATCTTGCTGGCAGTGGCAGTGGCAGTAAGTTACGGGAAAACGCTGCCGCCTAGAATCTTGGAGGATAGCTCAGATCTTGCTGGCAGTGGCAGTGGCAGTAGGTTACGGGAAATCACTGCCGCCTAGAATCATGGCTGATATTTCAGATCTTGCTGGCAGTGGCAGTGGCAGTAGGTTACGGGAAAACGCTGCCGCCTAGAATCTTGGCTGATATTCCAGATCTTGCTGGCAGTGGCAGTGGCAGTAGGTTACGGGAAAACGCTGCCGCCTAGAATCTTGGAGGATAGCTCAGAACTTGCTGGCAGTGGCAGTGGCAGTAGGTTACGGGAAATCACTGCCGCCTAGAATCATGGCTGATATTTCAGATCTTGCTGGCAGTGGCAGTGGCAGTAGGTTACGGGAAACCGCTGCCGCCGAGAATCTTGGAGGATAGCTCAGATCTTGCTGGCAGTGGCAGTGGCAGTAGGTTACGGGAAATCACTGCCGCCTAGATTCATGGCTGATATTCCAGATCTTGCTGGCAGTGGCAGTGGCAGTAGGTTACGGGAAAACGCTGCCGCCTCATTATATGGCAGCGGCCATGAAATTTCGTGATGAGTTAGCATGAAGTACCTACCGCACAACTCGTGGCAAGGTAAAGTTTATACTAATAGGCCTTGTTCTTGGTATTCCAATTATTAACCACTGAGAACTTCATTGTGTGAATTTGTGTTCATATGTTCTGACAACTGGTATTGTTTCATGAAATTTGCATTAAGCACGTGGTAATTAATAAATCATTTCAAAACAGTTGGTCTGATTCATTCGCATATATATACATACAGTAGCCTACAGACTACACCACAGTCAAACAGTTAAATGCAATTAGTCTCCAGTTGGCAATCACTAGGCCTTGTACAGTTATTTGTATATATCTTTCTGATGAGCTGTGGACCGCGGGACCGTATGACATGCACTTCCCCCCTCCCTCCCCCCGATATCAAATGAAATCACTGGACCGAGACGGACAATAGCAGGCATGAGCGAGGACCGAGCTGGGTCACGGTTTGGTCATCTCGGTCCCAGGACCGATATGGGAGAGGACCGAAGTGGGCTGTATTCGGTTGGCATGAAACCTCCATAAAAAAGTCAGCACATAGACATGTAGAGGGTTGGGGGCTTCGCCCCCAACGCTCTAATGTCAACAAACATGACAAAATTTTAATGCAACATTACGTTTTTGTATTATATGGCACAGTAGACTGTTTTTATGGTTTATCTATGTACCCGAATTACATGGTGGCGATCCTGGTGGTAAACAGGAACCTCATTACTATTATTTCTTCAAAACTGAGTGCGTGTCATTCCAGGTAGATCTATAATTGGGATAAATGTTTTTAAAAAAAGAAGCAAAAATGTATTTTTCTTTCATTTTAATTTTTTTGAAACAATGATCAATATCTTCGAGATTTATGCACTTTTTCTCGATATTTCAATGGACAGGTTCTACAATTAATGCATTTTGTGACGACCATTCAAACAGAATGCCAGAACGTTTTCACATCGTGCATATATCTTGTTCATGAATATGCATAGACCGAAAAGTAAAGATGGCGGCCCCCTGTGTTTTGATCTGGAGCTGTGTTGAAAATTATCAACCTGTCAGTTTGATTAAAGGTGAAAAATTGGTTTGAAAAGTTAAAACCATCATAGATATTCATGTTATTCAGACATTCAATATAATCTATTGAATGAGCAGCAACAACAGATACGTTTCAATGATAAAATGTGCTGGGCGATATTAGGAGGTTTCGTCATTGATCAATCATCAATGATGAGGTGGGGGCGTGTCACTTTGCAGCTGCTTTGTAGCGTTGTGACTACACAAATAGTGACACCACAGTTATAGCACACGAGTGCTGGTGGAACTATAAGACGACATATACCTCTTTATCGTGGGATCGGCAAACTTTACACTCATATAAAAATTATTCATATTTTTTTTCAACATAACCAACATTGTAGTTAACCTGTTAACAAGGTACATATCAAACCCCCCATCAAAATGGTTGATTATGGGTTGATCCATTTTCAGACATATCATGTCTAAATCATATCATCATAAACATGCACATGCAAATAAATTGTTAACATGAATTGAACATTTTTACAGAGATTCTCAGTACGGATGAACTCCCAGAGAGCCAGACAGTTGTAGAAGAGATCGAGGGTTACCTCTGGAACCTGGACACCAAATATTACACAGCCGATGTTCTTCTCTGCTCCACACAATCCAAAACAATCGGAGACGAGCAGTTTGCGGAGTCCGTGGAAGGTATCATTCTGTACTTCAACAGTGACCAGGTACTCATATTATTTTCATCATAATATCTTTGCAATTTGCCATATAGTTGGTTGTGGTATTTGTAGGATAGGTTGCTGTATAAACCGTCTGAAATCTCCCTCACCAGATACACATAATATTGTGAATGTATAAAATTTATAGTGTACTAATGTTCGTGTTTTTCATTTTTGTGTTTTCTTTTCAATCGTGAAATTAATACATCACAAAATTTTAAACATTTCACAGTACAGGCCAACATCATTTCCATCTGTATGATTTTATCTCATTATGTCATCATTTTATTTCCAACTTTCAGAAAGAAAGCTTTGAAAGTGTAAAATCATGGCTATCCTTTGTGAAGCTGTTGGATCCCGATGTTCGGCTACTTTTGTGTCAGCAGTGTACTTCTGATAGTGGTCAGTGTGATCGCACATCATATTGTATGTAACATCATAATTAAGAAATTGGATAGTCACATCATTTTACACTTGGAGCACTACACAAAATACGCACATATGTTCATTATTATCTACACAGTTCAAATATTATGATTACTGTATGATCTGTATCATTTACATGTATGTTGATTTTATTACAGTTGTCTCGCTTAAAACTGTACAAGAATGGTGCATTGAGAACAACTTTGAGCTGGTGGAAACCTCACCAGACATTGACAATGATGATGAGGTGGAAGGTGACTGTTATGTTTTGAGAAGAAATACAGTACACATGGACATCATTTTGTTCTAATTTCCTGTAATTCATATTAATCTATCTGCGGTAAATTTCAATCATGTCAATCGGTCAATGGTCACAAAAGCTGATTCCGCAAAAACATTCCAGATGATTTCCAAGACAGCTATGGAGTCAAGCGGATTGTCCAAAGTTTACAGGCTCACACTTGGCCTAACCTAGTCATGAAAGGTAAAATTGTTTCGTCATACTGGATTCAATATTCACGATTATACTGCTAATGTTAACTATCTTTATCAATTCGTTTGTCACACGTATGTCACATGGTTATGTTTAATTCAGATGTTATTGATCATATGCACATTTTTGTTGTGAAAATACAAATTTTTTATCATTTCGTATTTATTATATAATTTGTAATTGTCCTGTATAAATCAGATCACCCAAGCATCAAGAGTGAATACTTCAAACAACTGATGCGGGAACAAGCCGAGGAATCAGCCAATCCCAATGAAACATCTTCAAAACCAGACATTCCATCAGACAGTACTACTCCCACATGCACAACAGAGACTGTTCCAACAGCCGCCTTCTGCACATCTGAAGAAAAGACTAGTGACACAATAGACAAAGTAAATTCCGATATCACAGATCTGTCACTGGAAAGTACAAAACCAGATTCCAACAAAAGCAAATCTGTCACTTCTGTGGAGGATATTCCAGAAGAGAATACCACAGACTCGTCAAAAACTAAAGATGGTGAAACAAACTCACAAAGCAAAGAAACAGACTTAACCACAAGCTCTTCAAAGGAGAATTCTGACCTTCTAACTTCAAGTCATACTGCAGGTTAGATAGATACCAGATTCCAAACAGTTTTCCTGAAACTGTTACAAGTAAAATGTTATTCGGACTGGATACATGGACATGAAGCATTTTTCTGCAATGTATTTGCAGAGAATCCTTTCCTTGGAGGTTTGGAAATGGCAGGCCTTGATGCTATGTTGGGAGGGGACGAAACGTTTGAGAGATTGTTTGGCAACCTACGTGACATGAAAGGTAAGAAATTAAGATCCAGATGATTAAGGGTTTCTTGTCGAATAAGACGTATCCAAAACTTATATATGCTGCTAATCAATAGTACTTTTAACGAGGAACTGTTCATTCATTGTGAAAACAATTCATATACATAGACAAATCTTTCCACTTCCTTTCGAATATAAACCAGTAATTGATCCATTATTTACACAGAAAAAGCTGAACGACTGCCCGCGGAGGAACGAAGGAAATATGCAGAGAAAGTGGCGATGTCGTTCTTGCAAGCTATGGGAGGAGACGAGGATGATCTCGACCTGTCCGACTGTTCAAGTGACTGACAAACGGAAAAATATTTCACTCTCTCATATCAAAGGCATTTAAATGATCAATAGGAACAGTTTGTCTCAATCATGGGTGTACAAGTAAATTTGTTTTGTATAAAATGTAATGTTACATTTTGCACAGAATGTTTGTAGAACTAATATACTAAAATCAATGCATTGATTTGCATGTGTGAATTTATGTGTGATTGTATAGATATGTATATAAATACAAAATGCATATGAATTTATTATGAGTATACATCTTTACCATGAAACAGTTATATAAACTCTACCAAGAAATTATCATCATGGCACAGAAAAACTAATCATTTTACCCATAATACTTCAACCAAATTAATATTGTTCAATACACCAAAATTACATATTTACATAATATGTAGTTTTTACATGTAGTACTTGTAGTTACATGTAGGTTAAAAGTAAACTACAGAATGTAAACTCATAGATGAGAAAGAATTACTTGTGTGCTCCAAATATTATTTCAAACACGACACACACACCAGTAAAATTCCTTGGTACAATGGCACGAATATGTATACGACTGACTTATCAAGTGGTAAAATCTTCAATTTAGCTACAACAAAGGAACAGATTGTGATTCTACACTGGCTTCGTGAAGTTCATTTTCTTTGTTGCTTTCTTCACTGTTCTCACCCAGTGACAAAGTTGCTGGTTTCTCAATAGTTTCGCTAATATCCATGGACTGTTCATTCCTTGGCAACAGCGGTCCTTGATATGGAATCTCTTCACTTTGTACCTCTGAACTTTGACCTTGAAATGGAATCTCTTCACTCTCCTTTTCGGAAGTCTGTTGTGAATTTCCCGCCTCGATACTCAGAGTTCCTTTGGATTGGCTCGCTTGATCATCAGTATTTTTTTGGCAATCACTGACGTTATTCACTTTTTCATTTTGATCCTTGATGTTTCCATGGCAACTATCAGAGTTGTCGTGCAACTTGCCCTCTGTAGAACCGACACTTTGGCAACTATCAACAGTGTTCTGTGTTTCCTGTGGCTGAGTTTTTGTTACACAGTCATCTGTCATTTGCTGACTCTGTTCTCCAGCAGATTGCACTGGCATTTCCTCATTTGATGTGACAGCTTTAGGGGTAGCGGTAATACTTGAATCTCTCTTTGGTGACACTGCAAGTATTCAATTATAAAAACTCAAACAAAATGATCAATATTAAGACTGTGCTAATTTTTAGTTTCTGATTACACAGAATAGAGACTGTGAGAAAAAGCTGTGTGTGAACAAAATTACATGTATAAAACTCCAGTACATGCATTAGAGATAGACGAACACAAGTAAACCATGAGATCAAACATGTGACATACTGAGTGCAGAGATGGGCACTCCCAGCCTGGCTGCTCTGCGCTCCAATGCTCTTCGTTTGTTTTCCTCCATACGGGCCTTGACATCTGGCGTCATCCCCTGGGTCGGAAAGCATAACATCTATCATGATCTATTGTGTAAGTGTACTATATTCGAAAATACTGCAATTTCTTGGTGATGGTATCGTTTATTGAAAAAAAATGTATTCGCAACATCACTAGATGACACCTTCATCTTTGTTATTAACAGGAAAGTTTAAATTAAATTGCACCAATGAACAGTATGTGATCCGTACATAGAGCTTTAGCACAAAACCTCTACCTGTGAAGCATTTGGTGGTGATTTCTGCTGTGACTGAGAGGGACTGGCCTCCTGTGACTTTCCCGGTGTTTCTCCAGTCTCAACCTCATCTTCCCCCTGCTTTGATGTTGGAGACTTCTGATTGGATGACTGGTTCCATGACGTGGATGGAGCCCCACTGGTGTCATCATACCCCGCGTCTTCCATGAGCCGTCGCTCACGAGCTTCTCGTTCCTGTCGCATCATTTCTTCAAATGCGTCTTCTGCATCAAGTTCATCCTCCTGGATACATAGGACACAGACTTTCCATTAATATATGTTAGAACAAATTGACCTATCCCAAATCCAGTTTGTCCGAGTCTTTTTACGTCATTTTCGACGTATTCTGCAAAACGTTAATATTGGCCACAGAAGTTTTCTCGGACAACTTTTGGGGGCATTTGGGATAGGTCAATTGATCAGTACTGGTGTTATTTCACAGTTTAATATACTTTGATATGGCAAGGTAATGCTATTTTAGTTGGGTCTGTTTGAACACTAAATTGTGCTTTGTTGCTCAACCACTAAATTGCAAGGCCTGAGTTTACAAAGTTGTGTCTGAAACACAATAGATTTGCTAGTATGATACACACACTGTCCACCCTGCGAGGTGATGGAGGTGGGCTGTCGTTATTCTCTGCTTTTTTTTCAGCATCATCTCCTCCCATGTACATTGCGATGTATTCATCATCGAGTATTGGCATGTCCATGCGAATACGGTTAACGCATGTCTGCAGTAGAGAATTGAGAGAACAAATGGTATTTGAAAAGTAGTATTTTGATATCTTTTTCTGAAAACTGTCATTTATAGAGATAACTTCAAGTGTATGAAAGTTTTCACGATAATAATATTTAAAGAAGTATGTGAACGGTAAAAAGCTGTTAACCTGCACAGTTTTCTTAGCACCCAATTTTTCCAGTCTTTCCGTGAAATCATCAAAAGGCATCTTTGGAAATAGTCGATGAGCCCAGTGTTCCAATTTTCCCATCATCGTCTTCAAATCTTCAACCTGTTAATAAACACCACTAAGATCTAGTTTGTAATTGAATATTATTTACTTGCTATATTACCGGTACATTCTTGTACATGTATATTCAAAAGTAATCTTTCTTAAATTTTGTGAACTAACCTCATGACCACGGCCTTTGAACTTGACCTCTTTGAAAACCCGCGGCAAAATTGGGATTCCTCGATCAGACTTCAACCTGCAAAGTCAACTTTCATCAATCAATGAGTGTATATTATAACTGTTACTTATTATATAATATGAAGACTTACAGAACACGAAATCATCTAAATTTCAAATCAATTGATGAACTTTTGTGACACCTTTCGGGATCCAATTTGGGCTGTGGCCTCTGGACGCGTTTCTTGGCCGCTCCTTTGGATAATCTCTGGAGATTCTCTACCACACCTTCTTCACCTAAGTGAGACAAGGAAATCTTCAATTTCTGAACTTGTATATATACAGTTGCAATGTAGCATATGTAGTCGCAATGATGACATGAAGAACTGAACAACAATGGCACAATTTTGATTCATGTTAAATTTTTCTTACAATATCATCTGATTCTGACATCTCAGATTCCTATCCATTTACTTTCTAAATCTATTTTGCGTGTGGACAAATTGTGTTTACTAACAATACATGTCCCAAAATTTAATATTCTGTTCTCACCCTGAATGAATTCTTATCAGAAAATATGCTTACAATACAGCATTACACACCATACCATCAGCATCCTGTTGGCTGTCTGCCAAGTCTCCATCTCCCTCTCGCATCGGCCCTTCATCGTCTTCATCGAGTGTCGGGTGATGAGCGTAGGCACCAACATCTTCACCCTCCCCCACCGCCTCGTTGTCGAACAGATCATCCATATCCAAGTCAACAGACTCCATGGCGACGGCTCGTGTTCAAGGCTACCACAGTGGGGCGAGAATTTACAGATCTAGAACACTGAAAAAGCTAGGCCTGGCATCAGCGTTTCACTGAGTGGGTCAGCCCAAGCAAGCAACGCGGAGTTGCTTATAGGCTGTGACTGGGAGTTGTCCTGCTCATTCTTGGGCATTCGGACATTCTCGGGGATGCCCAGTTTGCCCAGGACAATCTTGGAATATAAAATGTTTCTAATTAAATGTTGGCTGTAAACAGCAAACAACATTCACACAATTTTCTTTCCAATTAAAATCGAGGAATATCAATTCATAAAATTTTTCGACAAGAACAATGGGCGTGCTCGATTTCCCCACACCAGAACAAGTGTTCGGAAAACAGAACCAGTTCCAAGTTGACTAAATAAAGCGAGTGGGAACCAAACTGCAAAATCTAGGATGAGGTTGTTGGTGCTTTTGCTGCTTCTCGCAGAGTTTCAGTGCTACCACCTAGGCACATTTCTGTTCACTCCGTCTTTGATTTGACTCCGTCTTTGAGACGGAGTGAAAAGTGTAACACCGTCGGTGTAATTCTGCGAAATCGAGTGCACAGTTGTTTCATAACCTGTTCTGGTGGCAGACGGTGGCAGTTCCTGCGCAGAAATCGAGCGCGCACAATGATATATTTATTTGGAGGTTTGTTTCATTCTAGATGGGGTACCCCTGCTGAGCCCCCCGAGATGGGTTTTGTGTGGCTGGCGATGCCTGTTAGTTTCATTCATATTTATCAGTCAAATCCATGGTGCTCTGCTCACTTGATCTGGGTGTTTCCCTGCTGGTCAATTTTCTGCCATTCAAAGTAGGCCTACTAGATCTAGTACTTTAATCAACTTTGTATATTAAATCTAACTTGGTTGGTTATTAAACGTAAGTTGCATTAAAGTCCAACTAAAGTCAGGATACTTATTTTTGACAGATGATAGAGTGAATCTCACGAATTATTATAGTTTTTACAGTATGTCAATATCTCGATTATTTATGAAGATATGACAGTTTTAGTGGAAATTTTGGGCCAACTTTCTTATGCCTAATTAACTATTATAATGAGTATTCATGACGTCACAAGGGTAAAACAAGTTAATTAAGGTAATGAAACGTTTATTTTCAAACATGTACGATGATAACATGACCTTTATTTGGCATGTACTTTATTTGGCAAGAGATATAATCAGTATTCAATTTCCATAATTGGTTGTCAAGGTAAGTATTCTCGAGATATGACCCATAGCAACCATGGTTGCTAGGGGCCCAACGCCCTAAATATTGAATGAGGTACCATAAAACCGGTGAGCATCTGGACAAGAGCCTTTTCTGACATCCATTGAATAATTTTAAACGTCATTTTGCTCACCAGTCCCGAGTTAAGTCCCATAGCAACCACGTTGCTATGGGCCGTATGTTAAGTACGGTTGGCATGGTGACCAGACACATCTTATGGGAGTAGTATATTTTCTATCAACATTGTTATATTCGCATTATTCAGCAATACTATGCACGGATCAGTCAGAAAAGGGCTTTGAAAGTAGCTAATTAAAGTAACTTACCCGTGTGACGTCACGAATACTCATTATAATAGCTAATGAGCTTCATAATTCAAGTACAAATATTTAAAAAATTTGACACAGAATTGGTAATATCTCGAGAACGGTTAGAGATATTAAGGTTCTGTAAAAGCCAGCATATTACCATTTGCATTTTCTATCGCACAAAGTATAATAACTTGAAATTCAGTTTGACTTGAGTTAGACTTTAATATTTATTTGCCATATTGTCAAGAAATAGATCTAGATCTAGTTCAAAATCATCATAGTTGAGCACCCTTCCAAAATGGTCCAGGGCCATTTTGGAATGCTCAAGTTCGCCCTGGACCTTCTCGAGATTGTCCAAATTTCCAAGAATGACCACAAGTTCACAACACAACAGCATGGGCGATAAAAGGGGTTTTTGACTAGTTAACGTTTGATATTTTCCATAAAATTACAGAAAAACACCCTACACTGTATTCAAACTAACAATGGCCAAGAATCAACATATATCTAATATTTTAACAGTGAAATTTTATACAAGTCTCAGACGGTGGTGTCTTCTGTTGACAAGCCGAAATATTTACCCGCCAAATATGGGAATACGTAAACAAAATTAATCTTTTTCTAAATTGTGGGAAACGCCAAACGAAAATCCAATTTTATGAAATTATTCACCAGGTAGCGCCACATGACCATTACCGTACTTTCGCGTTTCTAGTTGAAAACAAATGCGTTTTAAAAGCGATATGCATATATCTTGGAGGACATGTAGTATGCGAGAAACGAAGATGCAGTAAAGCAAGTCAAGTAGCCTACAGAAAAATTAATTTTGAGTTATCCAATTTTATGAGATAGAAAACGCACAATTTAATGTGCTAGTTTTTACAGAATCTGAGGTCTTCTTCGTTTGGTAATATTCTGGAAGAAGTAGATGTCTACCAAGAAGACGGAAGCTGCACATAAGATGTACATTTTTGTAATAACAGGTTACAATTCATGACTGGTACATTCCCATATTTCGACGTAAAAAGAGGGAGCACCAATTCGCCCCCCCCCCCCCCCCCATTTGCAATTCTGCCCCACCATATTTGAGCGGCAGAGGTCTTCCTATTCCAGAATAACGTCTTCCATGCGAATCGAAAGAAAGGTTTTACTAAACCGGAATAGGCAGAGGCGAAGAGGCCTGAATACATTTAACCGTTCTCGAAATATTAAAAAAATTGTGTCAGTTTTAAAAATATTTGTACTCATATCTTAGAATACATTAGCTATAGGCCTAATGAATATTCATGACGCGCCACACGGGTGTTTCAGAAAACGCTTTCATACACATTTTTACCACTTTTGTGGCTCCTGATTCAATATTTTTGGTGTTTGGGCCCCTAGCAACCACACTTGCCATGAAACATATCATAAGAATATATAAACATATATCTTATTAAGGCATTTCAGCAGAAATGCCTTTTTGGTTTTGTCAACCTTTATGGAGGTTCATATATCACCAGGAAAGAAGCCTATTGATTTTGAGGCCGATCCGTCAAACGACCTTCGACCTAGGGCTTGAAATAATTTTAGCTGAGTCATCCTTGAGGCTCTCATGCATATCTCGGAAACGGTGCGTCGTAGAGCGAAACGGACGTTATTTTCAGACTCGTCATCCTAGACAAACATATCTAAGGGGTATTATGGATGACCTTTGACCTTGACTTTAAATTTTTCGCTGAGTCGGCATT
This sequence comes from Terebella lapidaria, assembly GCA_949152475.1. Lineage (NCBI taxonomy): Eukaryota > Metazoa > Annelida > Polychaeta > Terebellida > Terebellidae > Terebella > Terebella lapidaria. Next base: position 6,978,287 of record OX424562.1, read on the forward strand.
TCTCGTTTTCGTCGATATCTCGGAAACGGTGCGTCGTAGAGCGAAACGGACGTTATTTTCGGACTCGTGTCCCTAGACAAACATGTCTAAAGAGTCTTATGGATGACCTTTGACCTTGACCTTAAATTTTTTTCGCTGAGTCGGCATTTTTCGTTTTCGTTGATATCTCGGAAACGGTGCGTCGTGGAGCGAAACGGACGTTATTTTCGGATTCGTCGCCCTAGACCAACATGTCTAAAGGGTATTATGGATGACCTTTGAACTTGACCTTAATTTTTTTCACTCAGTCGGCGTCTATTTCGTCTGTTCATATCTCGGAAAAGGTGCATCGTAGAGCGAAATGGACGTTATTTTCGGACTCGTCGCCCTAGACAAACATGTCTGACTGTCTTTCACTTTCATCGATATCTCGGAAATGGTCCGTCGTAGAGCGAAACGAACGTTATTTTCGGAATCGTGGCCCTAGACAAACATGTCTCAAGGGTATTATGGATGACCTAGAGCGAAACGGACGTTATTTTCGGACTCTTCGCCCTAGACAAACATGTCTAAAGGGTATTATGGATGACCTTGACTTTGACCTTAACTTTTTTCACTGAGTCGGCATTTTTCGTTTTCGTCGATATCTCGGAAAAGTTGCATCGTAGCGAAACGGACGTTATTTTCGGACTCGTCGCCCTAGACAAACATGTCTAAAGGGTCTTATGGATGACCTTTGACCTTGACCTTAAATTTTTTCGCTGAGTCAGCATTTTTCGTTTTCGTTGATATCTCGGAAACGGTGCGTCGTAGAGCGAAACGGACGTTATTTTCGGATTCGTCGCCCTAGACCAACATGTCTAAAGTGTATTATGGATGACCTTTGACGTGACCTTAATTTTTTTCACTCAGTCGGCGTCTATTTCGTCTGTTCATATCTCGGAAAAGGTGCATCGTAGAGCGAAATGGATGTTATTTTCGGACTCGTCGCCCTAGACAAACATGTCTTAAGGGTATTAGGGATGACCTTTGACCTTGACCGTCTTTCGCTTTCATCGATATCTCGGAAATGGTCCGTCGTAGAGCGAAACGAACGTTATTTTCAGACTCGTGGCCCTAGACAAACATGTCTCAAGGGTATTATGGATGACCTTTGACCTTGAATTTAAATTGTTTCGCTGAGTCGGCATTTTTCGTTCTCGTCGATATCTCGGAAACGGTGCGTCGTAGAGTGAAACGGACGTCATTTTCGGACTCTTCGCCCTAGACAAACATGTCTAAAGGGTATTATGGATGACCTTGACTTTGACCTTAACTTTTTTCACTGAGTCGGCATTTTTCGTTTTCGTCGATATCTCGGAAAAGTTGCGTCGTAGAGCGAAACGGACGTTATTTTCGGACTTGTCGCCCTATACAAACATGTCTAAAGGGTCTTATGGATGACCTTTGACCTTGACCTTAAATTTTTTCGCTGAGTCGGCATTTTTCGTTTTCGTTGATATCTCGGAAACGGTGCGTCGTAGAGCGAAACGGGCGTTATTTTCGGATTCGTCGCCCCAGACCAACATGTCTAAAGGGTATTATGGATGACCTTTGACCTTGACCTTAATTTTTTTTCACTCAGTCGGCGTCTATTTCGTCTGTTCATATCTCGAAAAAGGTGCATCGTAGAGCGAAATGGACGTTATTTTCGGACTCGTCGCCCTAGACAAACATGTCTTAAGGGTATTAGGGATGACCTTTGACCTTGACCGTCTTTCGCTTTCATCGATATCTCGGGAATGGTCCGTCGTAGAGCGAAACGGACGTTATTTTCGGACTCGTGGCCCTAGACAAACATGTCTCAAGGGTATTAGGGATGACCTTTGACCTTGACCGTAAATTTTTTCGCTGAGTCGACATTTTTCGTTTTCGTCGATATCTCGGAAACGGTGTGTCGTAGAGCGAAACAGACGTTATTTTCGGACTCATCGATTCCTCGGAAACGGTACGATCTAGAACAAAACAGACATTAGACAGATAGTCTTAGGGGTATGAAGTTTGTCCTTCACACACATGTAATTGCACAAATGTCTTATAGGTCTTATTGGGAGCTTATCATGTTTTTGTTGAGTCAGCATTTTGTTTTTTAGGTTACCGGACCTATGGTCCGATAACCTATTGGCATGGCGTTGCGTCCGTCGTCTGTTGTCGTCGTCCGTCGTCGTCGTCGTCCACATTTTTATCTTTTTTGTTCAAGGGCGAATTTTTCTGAAATTTTGCACAAAAATACTTAAAAATAATTCAAGAAGGAGCTATTTTTTAGTTTTTTGATTTTCGCATTTTTTTCCAAAATGGCGGCCGTTTTCGACGAAAAATGCCTGATTTTGGACTTTGGCGGCCATTTTCTCAAAATCTGTTCAGTAACTTTTTTTCTTTTTGATACATAACATTCCTCATATGTACTTCTATGATGTCTATAAATTTTGTTGCGCTTGAATTGCTCGAAGTGGGCCATTTTGGTCCAAACTCGGCCCGAATGGGACTTTCCCATGTTTCGAAAATAATTACAGGTAATGTCTGTACATCAGTAAAATTGCATAATTCGCCTATTTACGCATACGACATAGCAATTGTGACATGATTCTGTTGCAAGTAACACTCCTCATTCTCTGAGATCAGTGTTTGATTATTGCTGGGTTATAGGCCTACCTGAGATATAGCATACTTGGGCGGAACATCGAATCATAAATGACATGATATTAGCAGGTTACGGAAAACTTACTCCAAATCTAATAAACATCACATTTAAGCTATCTCCTGCTGCATAGATGTTGTTAATATCTAAATTATGTGACCTGTATTGTCTTCTACTTGAACCATTTATATATTCAGCGGTATAGTTCCATTACCATACAGTTTCATTCGCAGAAATAGAACATATAGAATTATCAGAAAATTCTTACACATTTTATTGAATGCACACAACCACAAGTGATTTTCACTTCCAAGTTGGATATATGTTTAACGCTCCTTCGCCATAGGTACATTTTCGATTTGTTTTGAAGTGAATAACTCCATGTTTAGAGAACAATATTAATACTTCCTACTTCACATCTTCACGTCCATAAAGGCACTCCGGATTCAGATGTTTAATAAAAAAGGGGATAATGTGGTATTTCGCTTTATCTTTTTCATCACAAAATGGGTAATTCGATAGGTCTACAGCAGAAACCCATAATAGAGACCTCTCTTATGGGTTTCTGTCCACACGAATATAGCAATGGAAATTCTGCTCCACTTCTTACACACTTAAGTTGTAGAAGAACTCGCCAGAAGACTATCATTACTTAACGTTTACTAGCTATAGATATGGCATTACGCAATTCAGTTGCAAGATACTGTTTTGCAACAATCCTTCTACGCCCACGCAACATCACAATGGAACCAACGTGACAGGCTTCACCCCCATCCATCTCCTCTCCCCAGTCAAGATTCCCCTGTGAATGGAATTTCCTGGTAGAGAAATCAATAATCGGTCTTCTTGCTATTTGGCGACGGCTGCTGACGTAGGGCGTTGCTATAACAACAATAAGCACCACCATCCCTCGAAATGGCAGGGGGTGGCTGACAATGCGCCTTATTGCATGGGTACAGCACACCACCCTTTCCCCCACCCTCAGTGTAATAAATTATGATTATAAGACTTGCGTAGTGTATCCAAATCCTGGCTGGCTATTATCCCACCCCTATACGTCACACTATAACATTGTTGTTCTCAGAGAAGGGCAAAGCAGTGACAATCAGGAACATATTGTTGGAAATTTAATAATAACCTAGGGATATCTGTTGCTCCCAGAGGCGGAAATACAAAACTCCAAACGTAACTGAACGGCAAACGTAACCAAAAGGTTGGTATGTCCATGTATTTACCAGTAACTAGCCTATCTATACATGTAATTAATACGTTCCCCACGATGCCTCAATATATTGTTATATTCTCGATGCCTGCTCATGCAATATACATGCTGTATTAGTTTTCGTGTTGCATGTGGCATGTACTGTAGGCTACATGTTGTAACATATCATATCCTCGGCTAATTCACGTTGGTAAAAAGGCAGTTATACATTGGAGAATATTGTGAACTAAAGCATATGTGATTGTCTGAGAATATGGATAGGCCCGACAATTGTTGTCTCTTTTATACAATAGCTTTAATTTTATCTCTTCAAAGATCGTTTCTCAAATAATGTGATATTATTAGTGCAAAATGTCATCATAAAAACACAAAGAAAGTCCAACAGATCATGTAGGCCTACACTTTTGACTGAATTGTATTTGACCACATATATATAGAATAATGACAAGCATATAGACTACTGAAATTACTTGAACAATATGGACACGTGAAGTCAATATACACGTTTGTATAGGCGATGCATAAATTTGGCACTGTCGCCCACGTACGCTAATGCAGACAGCGATGCTGTGACCGAAAACGGGTGCATGCTTTTTGTCATGTACAGTAGAACTAATCAGGTAGACTAACATTTTCCAGGTAGGAAACAATATAATGCTTTATGTTAATGATTGGACTGATTTGGTATTCTAAAGTACAGTGAAGTACTTGCACTTAACATAGACATGCACGTACATTCAGTTCTCATTTATACTGGATATATGTAATGCAAATTCGAGCAAAGCATGCATGACACTGTAGGAGGTGCACATGCATAGCTACCATCCAGACAGACATAACATTACCTTTGCCGTTCAGTATTCGATGCTAGTACTAGTATAACTTGAGATTTGAACAATCTATTGACCCGAGGCCAAGCTCAAGGTCACCAATAAAGGGTCGTACTATAAACAGGCTATTTTATACCACTTATAATGTTTTTGGTTCGTACAAAATAGAAACATCGATAAGCATATTGCTGAGATATATTTCTGAAAATTGTCTTGCTTTCTTTGCTTGGCAACGCATATATATATCATTTCAGATTGGCACGGGGGTCCTACAACGCACTATGCGGGTTGCCTTGGCAGCGGCAGTGTGTGCCTTGGTGGCGGTGATCGGTTGCCATGGGAAACCGACTGAGACACCCACCCAAGACATGGACCTACGCATGCCTGGCGTGCAGCCCTCAAAGGTGACCTGATGAAATTGATTCAAATCGTGTTCGATCGTTGCTAAATTTGACATATTTTGAATTATAAATATGGTATGATCTGTGCTTCTTCCTTCACAGCCGGACACATATCTTTGTATGCCGAGAAAAGTGGAAGACGGACCACTATACATAAGTAAGTAATCACGAAATTATATCTCAGTTCTGCTTTCGAAATTGATACATAAATTGGTATATATGCTTGCAGAATTAAATATTCCGTCATTGGCAACTTTGCGTTTTTAGGTTACCGGAATTATGGTCCGATAACCTATTGGCATGGCGTTGCGTCCGTCGTCCGGCGTCGGCGTCGTCCGTCCGTCCACATTTTTATCTTTAAAGTTTTCGGCTGAATCTTTCTGAAATTTTGCACAAAAATGCCTAAAAATATTTCAAAAAGGGGGTATTCTTTAGTTTTTTTTATTTTCGCGTTTTCTTCGAAATGGCGGCCATTTTCAACTAAAAACGACCAATTTCTGACTTCGGCGGCCATTTTCTCAAAAACTGTTCAGACAGTTTTGAGATTTTTATTTCAAAAGATTCCCCTCATATACCTCTGTGATGCGTATAAGTTTCGTTGCCCCTGAATCGCAGGTTTGCGTGTGGCGGCCATTTTCATTTTCTCGACGGGTCCCAAATAGGACTTTTCCATGTAAAAATCTCCTATGCTTTATTATGGGACACATTATGCCTAATATCTCACTTAATATTGAGATTAGAGACTAGGAATCAATTGTGGACATATAGGAAATGATATATGCTGAATATTCTCGTGACCTTGAATTTGACCTCTGACCTCAGTTTCAAGGTCAGAGCACTAAATGGCTTATATCTCGCTTATTATCCACTTTACAGCTTAGGAATCAATTGTGGACATATAGGAAATGATATATGCCGAATATTCTGATGACCTTGAATTTGACCTTTGACCTCATTTTCAAGGTCACAGGACAAAATGGCTCATATCTCGCTTGTTATCGACTTTACAGCTTAGGAATCAATTATGAACATAAAGGAAATGATATATGCAGATTATTGTCATGACCTTGAATTTGACCTTTGATCTGATTTTCAAGGTCAGAGCACGAAATGGCTAATAGCTTGCTGATTATCGACTTTACAGCTCAGGAATCAATTGTGAACATATAGGAAATGGTATATACTGAATATTCTCATGATCTTGAATTTGACCTCTGACCTCATTTTCAAGGTCAAGAGCACAAAATGGCTTATATCTCGCTTATTATCGACTTTACAGCTTAGGAATCAATTGTGAACCTATAGGACATGTTATATTCTGAATATTGTAATGACCTTGAATTTGACCTTTGATCTGATTTTCAAGGTCAGAGCACGAAATGGCTAATAGCTTCCTGATTATCGACTTTACAACTCAGGAATCAATTGTGAACATATAGGAAATGGTATATACTGAATATTCTCATGATCTTGAATAAGGTCTGAGCACAAAATGGCTAATATCTTGCTTGTTTTCGACTTCACAGCTTAGGAATCAATCATGCACATTATGGGAAATGATCTAGTTCGAATATACTGATGACCTTGAATTTGATTTTAGACCTCATTCTCAAGGTCAAAGAACAAAATGGCTAATATCTCGCTTATTATCCACTTCACAGCTTGGGAATAAATTGTGGACGTATAGGAAATGATGTATGCCGAATATTTTGATGACCTTGAATTTGACCTTTGACCTCATTTTCAAGGTCGGGCACAAAATGGCTAATATCTCACTTATTAACGACTTTACAGCTTAGGAATCAATTGTACACATATAGGAAATGACATATGCCGAATATTCTTGTGACCTTGAATTTGACCTTTGACCTTATTTTCAAGGTCAGAGCACAAAAAAAATATTTTGTTTATTATCGACTTTACAAAATGAGAGTCAATTGTTGACATATAAGAAATGATATTATATGCTGAATATTGTCATGACCTTGAATTTGACCTTTGACCTCATTTTCAAGGTCACAAGACAAAATGGCTAATATCTCGCTCATTATCGACTTTACAGCTTAGGAATCAATTGTGGACATATAGGAAATGATTTACATGATATATGCTGATTATTGTCGTGACCTTGAATTTGATCTTTGATCCATTTTCAAGGTCTCACAGGACAAAATGGCTAATATCTTGTTTACTATCAACTTTGCAACTTAGGATTCAATTTTGGACATACAGCAAATGATATATGCTTAATATTCTGATGACCTTTAATTTGACTTTTGATTTCATTTTCAAGGTCACAGGACATAATGACTAATATCTTTCTTATTACTGAATTTACAGCTTAGTAATCAATTGTGAGCTTATAGGAAATCATATACTGGTAAGCCGAATACTCTCGTGACTATGAATTTGACCAGTGACCTTATTTCCAAGGCCACGGAACAAAATAGCTATTATATATTGCCTGGTAACCTATCTTAGCCCTTGGGCTAATTTCTTAATATAAAGTCAGAAATACGTTGACAATGATCAAGTTGTTTTTCCCCAGCTGGTTTCCAGCCCCACGCAAACATGTCAACTGCTCACCACATTTTGCTTTTCGGCTGTGAGCAGCCAGGCAACTCTGAACAAGTTTGGTAAGTTAAAATGAAGTCGGAATGAATTTGACGGAACACTACTCAGTCTTGAATATCAAGTCCATAAAAAAAAATCATGATTTGAGACTAGTATTCGAAAGTTCAACATATTTTTCTCAGTTCGTCTAATTATTAATCACATTTTGAGTCTATTCTAAGTTCCTCGATATCATCTTTCAAGATATATACAGTCACAATCAGTACAAAGTAAAAAGCATTTCTAGCGACCAAAAACCGAGCCTATAATCCAATCGTCATGATAGAGGTAATGCTATAAACTCTAGGAATTGTGGTGAGATGGAGTCGACCGGGGTTGAAGAGTCTACCCCGCCCTGTCTGAACGAACCAAAGATCTTGTACGCCTGGGCCATGGATGCTCCCGACCTCAAACTTCCAAAAGGTCTGGTCTGGTTCAATGCTTTATTTTCACCGATCATATGCTCAACGTGAAGTTCTGAAATGTTTCTAATGAGTCCTGGATATGATTGCTCAGATGAGACAAACAATTAAATTAACTTGAACGACGCTTTGATATGATTTTCACATTTCAATATTGGTGTTAAATTTTTCAGACGTGGGTTTCAAAGTCGGTGGTGACACGGACGTCCAGTGGTTGGTGCTTCAGGTCCATTACAAGGATGTCACACCATTCCTTCCACCTGGTGGGCACATGGATTACTTCTATGTTTGCATGGGAATTTAAATACTCTGTATTAACAATATACTGCAATTCCACAAAGTATGAAGTTTCATGTATATGTGGATTAGTATTATGACTTGATTATATTTTTTAATACAGAGAACAAGAAAGATGAGTCCGGATTAACTTTGGCCACAACCACACAACCGTGAGTGATCTCTTTATGCAAAAACGAAGTTATACCTGTGAAACAAACGACAATAGCTAAAACAATATTATTGATATCTGAGATATATCATATTTCACCTCACCCCGAACAGTCAGTCTGGGCGCGCTGGTGTATACCTCCTAAGCACGGGTGGGGAGATACCAGCCCACTCTACTACTTACATGGAGGCAGCCTGCAGTGTGGATGACACGGTACCCATCCACCCCTTCGCGTTCCGCGTCCACGCTCACAAACATGGTGAATACACATGAGCATGCAGGGGCACCGCCACATCTGGTGCCGTGACCAGTATCAACCCACAACTTCTCAATCTGCGTTTCAATTAAAATGTTTGAACTTTTGAAGCCAAAGTGATTACTAGTGTGTCAATTAAGGATTTTACAATACCCGAAGATTCCTTCTCAGACAAATGAGATAGTCAGGGAACAAATACATGGAAAGCACATAAATATATAACATATATTACAGTACATGAACAATACATGCTATGTTGTACAGGTGAGGTGGTGTCTGGCTATCGTGTTCGTGATGGAGTATGGACGGAAATTGGTCGAAAGTCTCCAAAAGAACCACAGGTCAGTACTATGTTAACTGCTAAAATCCTTTTCCACAGTTGAGGTCACTTTATATATGATCGATGTTTGAAAATTCCTATTCAGTATAAATAACAACTTTATCTCAGCATCTGTAAGTGCACAATGGATGTGATGATATAGAATGTTTTTTCTTGTATTCCAGATGTTTTATAACGTTGCATCTCCAGACATTACCATCAAGAAGGGGGACTTATTGGTGAGTATTGTAACGTGTTTCACAGGTACACGATAATTAATAGTATTTTTTTCCCCTGCAGAACACAATGTTGTTCCAAGTTATCAATTCTTGGGTATAATTAAAATTTCCAGGCTGCTCGATGTACAATGGTCAATGATGAGAACAGGAACGTTCTAGTTGGGTAAGTTTCAACCTTGAAAACTTGCTAGTCAGTACATATGTAACACAATCACATGAGTGTGAACAAATCCATATAAAACACATATTCAACCAGCCATTACATTATCATAGAGAAAGGGATTATTGAAGAGATGTTTAATATAATTGCCGTTCATATAGCCCCACGCAGCAGGATGAGATGTGTAACTTTTACGTGATGTACTGGATGCCCGGAGACGAGACAATGGACGAGACTTACTGTACTACAGCTGGGCCACCCAGCTGGTCTTGGCGCCGCACCCTTTCCACCATCGACCTGGATAATATGCCTGGAGACGTCAGCAAAGTCCCAGGCACTGACACCGTGCTCCAAGCCACGCAGATCATGCAGGAGGTGAGCATTGTAGATGTTGGAAATGATAATTTCGTCTAGATACATCATTACACATTTATTAGCAGTTTACAATTCACCAATGATAAAGTTGAATTGTGAATCAACAAATGTGAATCATACACCAAAGGGCTACTTTCAAGCAATTTGTCTCCATCTTTTGAACCATAGGTTGCTAAAGAATACCAATTTGAATTTAACTCTCTGTGTAGGTGGACAATGCTCTTGAAGACGCACGAGAAAGTTTTGATTCTGAGTGGGCTGACCTCTTTGGAGAGAACCGCTTTGACAACTACTTGGATCGGGAACTGGGAGGCCTAGGTGGCTACCCGGAAGACACCCTCCGAGAACTCATGTATCGGATGACCGAGGAAGAGCAGGAAGCGAGGGAAAACGAAATTGACCCAGTGGAAGGCTGGTACCGAAACCAGGCTCGAGGCTATGATGACGACCCAATGTACTACCCAACATACTGAGGGGTGGTTGAGTTGAGGGAAGATGATCTCATTACAAATGGGATGAGGAAGATAGAGTACTTGAAAGCACTGACCTCCCTGAATTGTAAGGCTAGTCGAATTATCTCAATGTTTCTTTCGACATTTTCTTAAATTTTGTTCCTTCACACCTGATGGTTATTTATTTTTTAATCATTACTTTTGGGCATGTTGGGGCTGACCCAGTGTGTCATTGACGAGATATACAGGAACATGTATACCACACAGACGTTTAGGGACCTAGAAATGATTTCCCAAATCACATGATTCAAGCAAAGCATTTATATCACAATTCTTTTTATGAATCATTGTCATGAAGTTTGATTCGAATTATATCAAGTACAGTGTGTATGCATTTGGACTGTGTGATTGGAATGAATATATCAGAATATAATATTTATTGTCACATTGTCTGTTTGATATGTAAAGATAATTTACTGTGTGTAGCCATCACTACAGTGTTGTATCTGACTAAAACATTGTATTACACAGATTCTGACGTTAAAATGTGTTGTTGAAAAGGACTCCATTGCTGGTAAATATTGTTCTCACATACGATTGCCCATTCATACCATAAATTGAATTTATCCATTATGTCTGTGACACCAAATGAGCCTCGTTGATTCAAATACTAGTATTCCCACCGAAAATATTGATATTTCTATTGCATAGGCCTACTCGTAATATATTTGCAGGATGTGATATGTGCAACGGGTTTCGAGTATATGAAAGAACTTCCATATAGTCGGAATTGATGTGTTATATGTTGCACATATCAACATCTGAGAACAGCTATTGTAGAGTAAAACTTTGTGATTTTTGTAATCTGTATGCGCAACAGCTTTGGTAGACGAAGTACCTTCGTGACGTTGTGTAAATATCTGTGATTTTATGTAGAAAGTATCCCGGAATTCCACTGAGTCATGTATATAAAATTATATATTGTATAGTTGAGTATATGGCAATGTATTGCTGCACAATAAGTGAACAAGATGATACCAAATTATCAACAAACTGTTCTAGACTCAAACCGTGACTTGTACTGTTAATTGATACATGCTTAGTTCAATCATATTTAAATCAGGAAACATTTTGGGTAAACAAAATCAAGACATTAGTTTGAGATCCTGCACTGTGTCAAATGTTGTTGAATTATGAATAATAAAGATTTTGAAAATGTACACATTTCGTTTTCGACCTGCAATCTTTCGTCAGTCAATGCCAGAAAAAAAATCAGAAGGCAAACAACTTAATATGAAAACAAATCTTTTCGTCGATATTTCTTTGTGGTGCTATGGTGCCAATTCTATTTTCAACCCAAGATATCGTTTCTGAAAATATATAGTAATGCCACTGCACATAGAAGCCAACATGAAAAAGGTCTGAGGATTGCAAGCAGTGCTAAGGCCTTTTTCAATGCTTTGTGCAGGGGCTGATTTTTCTGGCCTTGACATAAATGTAACTTATGCAAACATACATGCTAAAAGTATCTACTGATACTATCATCACTGAAAGAATTCAAACAAAATGGTGGACATCATATAAACACATATTTTATTCAGTACATTCAGCCTGCCATGACCAAACCCCTTTCCAACCTTAAATCCAATTTGAGCCATAACCCATCCAATATTCAGGCATTCCCCCTAATTTTCAAAATAAAATTGTTATTTTTTTTTTATTTTGATACAATTCCTGCCAAACAACCCCAATCAAACCCTCCCAATCAGAAGAAAGCCCAATATAATAAACACCTAATATTACAGATGATGATACACTAGTTCATGGGTCTTCACGAGCTAGCTTTCTCTTTTTTCTTCTGCGCCTCAATTTTGGCCTCCTCGGCTTCATGCTGTTGTATGTAGACTTCCAGTTCCTTGGCAGGAAGAATTTTGATTTCTGTCTTCCCGTTTTCTCGAGTTAGTGTCGCTACTTCAACTGTCGGGGAAGATCGGAGAACAAATTTCATCATTAAGCGGAGGTTCTACTAAGGTTTTACATTGATAAAAACATGTGTCAGTATTGGTGTTTTTACAATTCACATTAATAAATGTGAGGCACAGTACAATGTAGATCAAGTTGATACTGAAATTTTTGATACAGAAAGTGAAATGATGCCTGCATAGACTTCATAATTATGTTCATAATCCAAAGCTTATATCGCTATAGTATAGCCATCTATTCAAACAATGGGTTTCAATTATTCTTGTCTGATCATCTTGTGAAAGAGATATTTCCTCTTCCAAAATAAACATTTATCCGCTTACTTTTTTCTGGAGTGAGTTTGTTCGTGTCCAGGGTCTTGCTAAGAACTTTGACCGTCAATTCCAGTCCAGTTTTCAGCGTGATGTCACTTTCTTTGTACTCTTGTTTCAACATGGATACCGCAGCCTAGAATATACGTGGAAAGTTACTTAATACTCAACGCAATTCTTTCTCATCCAATGTGCCCGCAACAATGCAGATATAATATCTAACTACATGTAATTTCATGGATATCAGAATATTTTCAGAATAATCTGATAGTAGTTTTGCAGCAAGGCAAGCTCAATCCCTGATATAGAATTACATAAGTAAAATAATTTTCTTTTATTCATAAACTAGGATGCACAAAACTTACCGCGCTGTTGTTGCCGATACATGTCGCCTTCCACCCCCCGTAGTTACCACTGGGGTCTGACTGGTAGAGCTGGAAGCCATAGTGTTTGTCCCAGCCCATGTACAGGATGGAAACGCCGAATGGTCGCTTGCCTACAGGAATGAAAGTTTGTGAATTCCATGTTATTCTGAAAGTGACATGTGCAGATCTCAATTTGCAAAGGATGGCACGGAGTTAAATGTGTTCAGTGTTAGTGGTTGGTCGTCTATGAGCATTCTGATATTTTCAACTTCTTCAAAGATGATGATACTTGAAGCTATGTCTTTGTTTCTTATCTACTGACCTCCAAACTGTGTATACAGTTGTTTGACGTCACACAACTGACTGACGAGCTGTTCACATGGAATGGGTTCTTGGTACTGTAGGATGTATCTGCGACAAGGAATTCTTTATTAATCATGTGATATTGGATTGGATTTACAGGATTAAGTAAACATTACCAGATAGGATCAAATTTTGAGGCACTGATCTGAATAATTCTACAGGTATGAGAGAAAACAGGTGAAGTGTATGTGCTGCACAGGAAAAACTTAATTTGATGAAACTGAAGCAACACTTCATATTTATCACTGTATGATAGACACAAAATAGTGATATACATACCTTTGTGCAATCAGCCTCAATTCATTTGTCAGCACATTGGCATCAGAAGTGATACCAGCTACACTACAAGCCATGTCTCTGAAAAATAGTCAGTAAACATGTACATGCAACAATGATCATTGATGCCTATCGCACTCAACCATAGTGTACACAATACTACACATATTGCTGGAAAAGATGACAAATCACATACCGAAATGAGGAATATCTGTAAAGCCGAAAAATACAAAGTGTTGAAAATACATCTTCTGATATATATCTCCACTATGCCTTGATAAAATCTTGTTGCACACAAAATAAACCTACGCATCAAGTTTGTAGATTTTCTCTGAGTAGGACACCTCATCCAGAAGTTTATTTGTGTTTCTTTTCTCTGCGGCTAGGATTATTCCGTCCTTCGTCAGGATTCCGAGGCACGTCCCTGCATGTCCAATGGCTTCCATAGCATACTCCACCTGGTACAACCGCCCTGTTGCCATGGAAACAATGAGGGTATATGAAAATTCAAATATTTGTATCTTTAAATTAGCACAATTTATGGGAATGCTTTTAAAACTGACCTTCTGGCGAAAAGATCGTTGTTCTTGTGTCATATCTTCTCGACTGCAAACCAAAACAAATTTGGTTATATCAGTGACAATCTCATTCTCTATAACACAGATTGAATGAACAGCAAAGTCAACAGCTGTCAAATCGTGGGAGCAATTTCATCTTGTTTGATCCCACACTGTGCACTGGGGAGAGTTAAAAACTTCATCCCCAGTAAATACACTATTTGATTTGATTTATTTCGACGAATCAACATTGTAAACGTGATTACATATACATGTTATACAAAAAAAAATACATATAAAGGTGTGAAATATATTATAGTGGTTGACAATGTTGATAGATCAGGGATGGCCCATGAAAGTTTACTGAATAAAACTTATTTCCAATGGGGTCCCTATAGGTTTGGATGAAGTAAGACAGTGGTTGGTTAAATTGTGGACTGACATCAGAACTTATATGAGAATTATATAATGTATACAATACTACTTGGTAGAATAAATTGAGAAATAGGTTACTGAGTGAATATGACAGAATTATAATACTGAACATATATATGGACGGAGTAGATATATACACATGACACATAACATAAATAATATAAATGAACAACAATGAAAAACAGGTGTGGACGGATGACATATGTTGGACAGTTAAATGCAGTAAAGTGAATTACACAAATACAGATGTACTGGACTCGAGCTGACGCAGATGTAGATGTTGTTTGAGTTTGGATTTGAAGGTACTGTGTTGTTCGATTGACTTAAGTGAGACTGGTAGTGAGTTCCACTGTTTAGTTGCATTGTAGAAGAAGGATGTGGCTGTGATCGAATTGACTGTGGGGAGTTTGAAGCTTTTGTTACTGTAACGAGTGTTATGAGTAATTAGCTGATTTGGTGAAGAAGCTGTTTAGATATGACGGGCCGTTATCATAGTATATTTTATGGACAAGATTAAGACTAAGTTGACATACCCTGTGGTCTATGTTGAGTAAAGAAAGTTGGTCAAGTTCTGAATGCCCCACGTGAAACCTAGGTCCCTCCCCCATGATGAAACGGACAAGTTTGTTTTGTGTGATCTGAAGTTTATGTTTCAATGTTGAGCTTAGAGAGTGGTACCATGATGTGCATGCATAGTCGATAGTGTTTTGGATGAGTGCTAAGCCGAGAATTTTGCGGGTGAAAGTTGTGAGGTTACATGTATATGTCAAAATGGCAAATCAACTGGTTATCGGTTATGAGTTAAAAATCTTGATAGGGGCATACAAGCTACAACACAGAAATTTGGACAAATAAATATGACATATATAATCACTAATGGTTGTTTTTATCCTTATAATTTTCAAATCCTCTACGGCTAGGATGTACAATAACGTGGGCAATTTTATTACCAACTAATTTCCCATACTTAGGATCTGGAATGACAATTGGTTATGATAGAAAAGTGTTCTTTATTACACACCAGATGTTCTTTTTATTTGTATTTATCATTTTGTGCCACAAATTAACTCATCATTGACATTGTCATTGAATATCATACGAGCTATCCGTCCTAAATTCGCCGCATTCCCAAATTCGCCAACGTTGATTTCAGGCCTTGTAATGTAAATAAAACTAACAAGTTAGATCGTCAATCGAGACTCTGATATTCAATCTTTGTTCCAGTAATTCATTTTCCACAACACGAGCTTCTAAGTTCTGATAATATCGAGTTGGCGAATTTTGGGATGCGGCGAATTTAGGACGGATGACTAGTCGTAGAGAAACAGTATTGTCCACTAAAATGTACATGTGCTCCTAGTCTACTAAATCTAGTAATCATGACATTGTCATGATCGACAGGTGTTCAGAGACAACTATCCATTCTTAGAACATCTACTTTCCAAATAAAACCTGAAAACTGAATTTCTGAAATTACCATGAGCGATAATAGGCGAAAATACCAAGCATGACATAGCATAAAACGTTTCAATATTGTATATATTTAGTCTTTGGAGCCTATATATTTGTATAATACGCGAGTTGCTTTTATTTTTCATGGTTTACTGTTATTATTCATTCAATGCTGACAAAATAACAGAATAAATACCATTTTTGAAGTTCACAACACCGGTCCTAAAATTTCAGTTTCTTGTTGTAGGTGCTACCGTAACTTCGCGTGTTGTGGTTCTACAGAAATCCACGCGCCTTTTGAAATTTTCACACACATGCGTTGAAAGTCTCATTCTGGATAATGGAAGGGAATAGTTACTGATAATTATATCCAATTCAACTTCATATCAACGAAATATAAACATTTCATGAAGTCACTGTTCACGATAGCCTATTAGTAATATGGATATATGCCACTGTTACACATAACGTAGGCCTATAACTGGGCCTATAGCTAGATTTAGGGTAGCCTATATATACACACAATCAATACATTAGAAAATCAAAATATGACATTAAACCATATCTTACCCGCCGCGTACATCTTTGTGTGTGTGTTTGACATAATTTAGAGCAAAATAATTTTATCCGATCAATTGTTATAGGCCTATATGTTGCACGATTCGTCAGTCAATCAACCGAGACTGTTTGGTTGAGCGTTTTTGTTGGTTCTTGATTGGGGAATCAATTAAGAGGCAGGTGGATTCTTAATTTGGGCATTAAATCGGAAAACAAGCCTAAACATCATACAGTAACCCACACGTGTTAATTTTCTTTAACCAGGCTGTTTATAGAAGTTTAATGTCGTGTTATCTCGAATGTCGTATGGATAGATCTATTGTTTGAGGCGGTTTAATTTAGAACACTATCACATTCCATATCAATAGATAGTGAATCCTATCTGTTGCACTGACCGTTAACTGATTACTGAACACTAAATCGAGAGCAATTTCAGCAGTTGAAAATCATCTTTTATTGCTACATGTATACACATCGACGAACGTTTTTTTTCCCCAACTGGCTACTAATATTGTGCAACTCTGCCCAAGTACATGAGTAGGATAGTAAAAAAATCAAGCAGTCATGACAGATACAGGTATGTGATCACAAATCTTCACAGTTTCGACACTTGAACACTTCTTAAACATTAAAACACACCTTGATTAAACTTGTAATGAAATAAAAGATTGTGCTATTCTGTTGAACAAATTTTTGAAGTAAATATATTTTAGTGAATACAAAAAAGAAAAAGAAAATCGAAATGCAGTCAGTCTGAAAAGTAATACACGAATTGTTATTGTTTGTTAACCATAAACTTACATAAATTACTTCTCCGACATAATGAAAAAGTAACTGAGAGCAGGAATGGCCAAGGTGAGTTTACCCCCAAACAACCTCACAGTAAACTATGTTTTAGTTTACTGTGGGCTTTAGGGTTTTAGTTGATATTTACATGCCTAAAACAACACACTGCCCCAAGGAGACGAAGAGAAGCATGGTGCGACGTACTTCTACAAGCAACTTGTGATGACGATTTTCGCCGTGGCCAGTCTGACCACGTTCATCTACTACCCAAACGCGTACGTGGCCGTGGGATGCGTTCTCGGCTTGACCCTGCTAGGACGTCTCATAGAGAAGCTCACCACGGCCGGGGCAATGCTTCCGACGGCTGGTCAAGCCGTATTGGTCACCGGCTGTGACACTGGTTAGTAGAGTTTCACCGACAGCACGCTAGGTCAAGGCCACGAAGTGAAACTCCACACGTGTGCATGTGTATAGAGCCAAATAATTTTGGTACACTTTGTTGCATGTACGAGAACATATATAACTCGTTTCTGTTAATGTTTAATTTCTTTGGGGGGGGGGGGGGTAATGAAGAGTTATCCAAAAGTAAAGTATCAATTATTTCCATAAAGTCAAATTGAATCAAGTCACCTGAAGATATCACCAAAAGTTTGATGGTATGTACATCGATCCCTGCTAGAGTGTGGCGTGTTGTTGGTCCAGCGCCTGACTGACAGTGACGTGCTGGTTTTTGCTGGTTGTCAGAACGCCGCGAGCCCCAGGGCTGCCGAAATCCAGGCCCTGGATCACCCTGGAATACACGTGCTACAGCTCGATGTCAGCTCGTCTAGGGACGTCAAAAACGCGCGGGATTACGTCGCACGGACGTTGGAAGGAAGAGGTTTCTGACTAACAATTAAAATCGAAGAACAACTGCATTTTCATATAATGAAGATGAATCCAGAAATATAATTTGATTCAAAATTTGGAGTAGGGTTAAACTATTCCATCGCCTTCATATTTTCAAAAGTATTCGCCTTCATATTTTCAAAAGTATTCTGCTGACTGTCGATCACTTTCCTGATGGAACATGATTCAAGAATCAGTGCTATGAAATCTGCGGACGCGTACGCATTTCCCATCTATATGTGTATGTGTATTCTATATTCATACACGTTGTATACATGTCTCCTACACAGTTTTCGCAAAACGCTTCTGATTTACAGCGCATTTTGTGCATTCATGCTTTATAGATCTTTGGGGCGTAGTTAACATGGCCAGCACGGATCTGATGGCAGACATCGAGATACTCACCATGGATCAGGTGCAAACCATCACGGAGGTCAACCAACTGGGTCTCGTCCGAGTTACGAAGTCTTTCCTACCTTTCATTAGGAACAGTAAAGGTTTGTCAAAGTTGTAACATTACGTATCCGGATAACCGGTTTAGTTCACGGTTCTATTGTTCTTCGCAGTAGATTAATTTTCAGAATCCACTGTGAGAATGTTCCCAGTAGATTATTGCAGTAGATTATTGTATTCAATAATTTACTGCAATATAATCTCCTGCATGTAGAAAACAACAACTGCCAGTGTACAAACTGCATCTGCTCAAACAAGACGAGTCCTTTTCATCATTGCCGAAACCTACTTCGTTTGATGCCATGGAATTGTAAAGTTATTGACTACCGTCCGCTCTTCGGGATCCTCGAGGATAGTCCTCTCTCATCCGAGTCCTTGCGGACGCGCATCCGCTATTCCGGATCCTTGCGGCAGGGCCGCTCACCGGAGGTCGCGGCGGACACGGTAACTACTTCAGCATTAACGGTAACCAGGTAACAGCCCACCCGACACTCCCAGGCCTACGGACACCGTTCAGAAACTGGTTCATCCCTACGGTGTTAACTGGCGGGGCCTGGCGAGCCGCGGTCTGCCTCGGGGACGGAACCCCGTACAGTCCGACATGCTGGCCAGAGCCTCTGTCACACGTCCCGGGAAGGGAGAGAGCTGGCGATCCACAGGGCCGAAGTCCCCCGAGTCAGCAACTTGTCTCTCCCAGCCCGGGCCTCCCCACGGAAATCGTCCCCAGGGCTCTAGGAGCCCACTACTCGCTAACAGGGAACACAAAGCTCATGGCGAGCCTCGTGTGCGTCCTGTCTCTCGATCTTGGACAATCTCCTCGATCGAGTCGCTTCCAGTGTATATATAATACACCACAAGCTGTAGGACGCACGCGAGGTTTAATCGATCCATTGTTATAGTTTACTGGAGCGTAAATTACAATACGTCGCCGTGGCAACGCACGCTCGAACGGAGCATGTCAAAACAAGGCCAAGTACAAAAAGGCCACATAAATGGCATTTATGTTTACAATCACCTGCCGCGTGCTTAGGGCAAAATCGCCACATTACCCCCTTCTTACAATGTTGGTCCCCAACATGTTCCGCCCGCGCCCAAAACAGCCAAAACCCGACGAAGGCTTCGCATGGCGGGGTCCGGAAGAAGGCAAGATGGCAACGCCCGGAAGTCACGGCGCAAGACACTAGGACTTTAAGAGTCCCTTTTGGAAGAATGGGGAACTACCCCCGGACTTACGGAGTAAACTATAACGCGCTTTGCAATTTTGAATAAACCCTAATAAACAAGCTAAAATTTTGACCGAGGTGGTCCAAAACCGTGTGATGACCTTGGAAGGTCATCCGTTATAAAAGGACGGTGTGTCGAGTCTTTGGAATATCTTTAAGGTTAAACTTTAAATTTAGAAATTTTGTAAAATGACACACCGGGTGATCAAAAGTGATAGTACCTCTAAAAATGTTGCCGACCGCCCTGCCGGCCGGCTCCTCAGATCCGCAGAACGGGTCTGAGGCAGGGCGGAGCCGCGGGAGCGACTCCGGCACGCCCGCATGACATATGTACATCTAGCAGACACACATACACCTGCGGACAGCTGTCGCAGACAGCTATCAAAGCCAAAGCAAGCCGCATCGACTGCCAGTACCTGTATACTGCAACCCGCACAGGCCTGTGTAAAGACACGCAGATGGACGGACGTCTGCACTAACATGCAGCCGCCCGCCCGCCCGCACATCTCCAGCACGGCCCGCCTGGGGAATTTACAACTGGCATAATCACCCGCATCTCGAACACCGGACACGCGGATCCCGCCGGATCCAGCGCGGCATCAGCGGACGAAATGCGAGTGGCACAAAACACATGTGCTACACATCTGGAGATTAATAAAAATCCGAGAACGACATTTTTACATATATATACATGTAACAAATGACAGCTATACTACACGTGCAGCAATGCACGCGGTGTCGCTGCAAAACTCTGTCCCCGGTCACACTGACACACGCCCGAACCAAAATACATGCACTATTAGCTCATGCGGGTGCAATCATTTCCCTCCGGTGACTCCAAATCAAACCATGTATACGGGTAGAAAATAAATTTCTATCCCGGGGGACCTTGCAAATATCATACAGTAATTAAGATTAGTCATTCGCTTTTGCGTCCGCACCGGCGGTAAATGACGTAAAATTAACCACCCCAGCAAGGTAGAAATTGGGCATAAAATTGACAGTAACCACTAACTTGTGGCTTGTACGAATATGTCAGACGAAAACAACAATAAATTGCCGTTCTCCAGTCTTTTCAAATATCACAGCAATCCGTCACTGTCAAAATTAGCGCAATCCCTTACACCCCTCTAGCGAAAGCAGAAATCTCCCGATTTCTTACTCTCTTTTGCACCGGAAAGGAAATTTCACATACTTGTCTCACTTTGTATCAGTAAATGAGCAAGAACAGAATTCTCCAGAGACATGCCGCACACTTGTGGCTTATAATCCTCCCAATAAATAATAACTGAGATGGAAAATAAACAAAATCACTCCCCATAGCCGCTGGAACGCTTACAAGGCGATCGGACAAGCCCATGACAGGCGGACAGACAATTGGGCGCCCTGTGGGCGTTCATGACGCGCCCACTAGCAACCCCAACGTACAGCCCGGCCGCGGAGCAAGCCCGGTCCAACCTAGAGCCCAAACAAACGACTACCGGAGCGCGGAGCCAATAGATTAGACGCAGAGCCGGCATGGTCCATAACCTCAATGGTTAGGGGGCGAACCCTTCATACCGGCGCCCAATCTAGAGGCGCCCAAAGATGGTGAAAGCAATAGCCGGCGGACGTCCGGAGCTGCCCGCGGACGGAGTCCAGGCCGGACGCCTACCATTGTACGGCGTATTGCCCTTATCCAATGAAGATGAAATTGGAATTAAAAGCCACCACAAGTGTTGCGCATGTTATATACGACCCCCTTCTTAGAAGGAGGCCGGGGTTCCGGTCATTCCGGCCGGACCGCGTATTGTAAGGTACGATCTGGACGAGAACGAGTGTCACCCGCTGCCGCGGCTGGTCCGCACACGCGGACTTAACAACCGCTCCATTATCATAATGGATAGTCGGTTTCCTGCCGTAAGAAACCTTAATTACTATAACCGTAATTATAGTAATGGCTCACGGGGGATAACTACACCGAAGTGCGTCATCTTAAAGCGCCGCTGACGCCGGACGAGTCACGCGGACGAACCGCGGACGTCAGTCCTAACGTGCGGACACTATCCCCGCGTCCAGAGCCAGTTCCCCAAATCCGTGGGAAGGCGCTTCTCCCGTAGCGGACGTAAATCCCAACCTCAGTCTGGCCATATAAGAGGTTGTCCCGGGACCAGGGGCGTCCGGCCGGATCAGTAAATTCGTCCGGCCAGCGTAACCGTTGTGCGGATTACGCCGGACAGCCGTCCACTATGTGCGGACAGGCCATCTGCACGTCCCTGGCGCTGGAAACTACAGGAGGGCGGATGCGGAGCGGCGGCGTTACAACATGAAAGTCTCCGCGGACCTCAACTCCGAAGATAGCCACAAAGTAGCCACCCGCGGAGGTAAGTCGTGCGGACTCTCACGGAACGACCTAAAACCCGTCCGTAGTATGATAGACGGGTACCACAGACGCATCCGCATGGGCGGAAGGTTATTCCCACCCATACCGGGCTGGCGCACGTGGTTTCCGGCGTGGCCGCCCGTCATCCGCAGGTACTGGAGGGAGTGGGGGTACCTGCGGATCGCCGTCATCGGGCTGATAGCCACCCAGTCCATCATCTGACGGGTCAAAGAGGTCCGGGAGGCCCACCATACGGCGCACACGCTCGTCCGGAGTTCGCGGATGCTGACCAGACGGATCCCATACGGGAGCATCATCCGGTTCCGCATCTTGAACGAGCGGATCCATGACAAGCGGGCCCTCGTACTTCTTCAGATTATCGATATGGACAACCAGAACCCTGTCCGGATCGGAATCCCTCCGGATCCGGTAGTCCACATCTGTCACCTGTTTCAGTACCGTAAACGGGCCTATCCACGGCTTAGCAAATTTATTGCCTTGCTTAAGCGGCGGATAATAGTAGCGCACCTTGTCGCCCTCCGCAAAAGCTGGCCTACCCTTAGCATGGGCGTCATAGCCTCGCTTCTGCCGGATGGCAGACTTGTCCAGGCGCGCGCGCGCGAAATCATGGGCGTTCGCCAGGGCGCGGCGAATCCACTCCACGTATTCCGGACCGCACTGGGGTACTGCGCCGGTCTCTGCCGCAGTTGGATACATAATATCCACGGGCAAATTTAGCTCCCGGCCGTACAACATCGCGTGCGGAGTAACTCCGGTCGAAGAGTGGACCGACGACCTGTACGCCATTAAGACATACGGGAGGTGGTCATCCCAATCATTCGCACGATCATTCACAAAGGCCGCCAGCATGTTGAGGACCGATCGATCAAAGCGTTCGACCTGGCCATCAGACTGGGGCCTGTAGGGGGTGGTCCGCACCTTGGTACTGCCTAGCATCTGTGCTAGGTTTCGGAACAGGTTGCTCTCAAATTGCGTGCCCTGATCCGAATGTACCTGTTTAGGTACCCCATGGTACACCACCCATCTATTCACCAATAACCGAGCTACCTCGTCCGCAGTCTGGCGGCGCAGTGGGTAGGCGTCGGTATACTTGGTAAAATAGTCGGAAATCACCAGGATGTACCGGAAACCGCGCGGGGTGACCCGGTGGGTATCCAGTATATCCAAAGCTATCCGATCAAACGGCGCACCCGCCTTAACCGTGGTTAAGGGGTGGCGGCCAGGAGTCGGAACTCCTTTGCGAGCTTGACACCGAGGGCAGGCTGCGCACCACCGTTGCACGTCCAAGCTGCTACCAGGCCAATGAAAGCGCTGTTGTAGCCTATGGACGGTCCTCCGGATTCCCAAGTGACCGGTCACCCGGAGGTCATGCAACTGGTGGAGTACTTCTTTCCGCAGCTCCGCCGGAAGCACCAACTGCCATATTGGAGGCAGTGGGGTCGGTGGCTCATAGCGCCGGTATAAGAGGCCATCCCTCAAGGAGAGTCGTTCCCACTGAGATACTAGAGACAAGGTCTCCTCCCTGTAGGTCTTTCGCTCATCCTTCGAGGGCTTCTGGCCGGCCTCAAAGGCTGTGATTACCGGTGCCAGAGCTCTGTCAGCTCTTTGCGTCGCAGCTATCTGTGCCGGAGAGTAGCCACCCAAGTAATTAGGCTCCTCATCCGTCGCGTCCGTCTGCGCCGCAGCGGCCATCACCACAGGGGGCAAGGACCGCTCATACTCAGACTCTCCAGAGGACGAGGGTACCCACGAGGAGTACACCGCCGGACTCGAGGAAGACTCGCTGGAGCTGAGCCGCACCTCCGCTTCATATGCGGGACGCCCTCGCCGATATCGGCGGGTCCGCGCGCGGAGATGAGCCCTAGACGCTCCGGCCGCCGTGTTGTTAGAGGGGGCGGCAGCCTGCGGTCTCCCCGGGACGTCCAATTCCGAGTCTGAGGACGAATCCGCGGCTTGCTGGAATGGCGCCATCCCTGCACAACCCGGATTCTTGCACTTATGACAACGGGACAGGCCGTCCGCGTTGCCGTGCAACTTACCAGCGCGATGCTCTATCTGCATGTCATACTCCTGGAGTTTGACGAGCCACCGCGCCACCAAGCCATCGGCCTCACTATAGTTGAGGAGCCATCTCAGCGAACTATGATCAGTCCGCAAGCGGAAATGGCGTCCCAACAAATAGTGCCGGAAGCGCTTGGTCATCGTAACCACCGCGAGCAACTCGCGATGAGTGGTACAGTAGTTCATTTGAGAGCGGCTCAAGGCCACACTCGCATAAGCTACTACCCGCTCTTGCCCGTCCATGATCTGCGAGAGGACACCGCCGAGTGCAAAGTTACTCGCGTCAGTGTCCAGGATGAACTCGCAGTCCGGACGAGGGTGCCGCAGCACCGGGGCCACTACCAAGGCCTGCCGGAGTCCCGAGAAGGCGTCAGCCTGCTCGGCGGACCAAACAAAATCGGCGCCCTTTTCCGTGAGGATAGTAAGGGGACGCGCGATCTCCGCAAAGCCGCGAATAAACCTGCGGTGGTAGCTCGCGAAGCCCAAGAAGGACCTCACGTCCGCCACGTTACATGGCGGAGGCCATTTCTGTATGGCCGCCACCTTTGCGGGGTCTGGTCTCACTCCGGTGCCCGTTACCATGAAGCCCAAGTACAGGATTTCCTGCGCGAATAGTTCGCACTTACTTGGCTTCAATTTAAGCCCTGCTCCGCGGATGCGATGGAGCACCATCTGGAGGTTGGTGAGGGTTTCCTCGAACGACCGGCCATACACGACGACATCGTCGATGTAGACCATACATCGCTTCCAGAGGAACCCTTTGAGTACCATCTCCATGAGGCGCTCGAACGTCGCTGGTGCGTTACAGAGCCCGAACGGCATTACCTTGAATTGGTAGAGCCCGTTCTTGGTAACGAAGGCAGTCTTCGCCCGATCCCTCTCCTCCATCTCCACCTGCCAATACCCGGAGGCCAGATCCAAAGCACAGAAATAGTGCGACCCGGCCAGGGCATCGAAGGTATCTTCAATGTGCGGGAGAGGGTATGAGTCCTTCCGCGTGGCATCGTTGAGTTTCCGATAGTCCACGCAGAACCTCCACGAGCCGTCCTTCTTCTTCACCATAACCACAGGACTGGCCCAAGGGCTGTCACTGGGTTCGATGATGTCCAAGTCGAGCATCTTTTGCACCTCCTGGTCTATGACCTCTTGGTGCACTATCGCTGCCCGACGAAGACGCTGCTTGAGAGGACGCTCGTCCACGAGGTCGATGCGGTGTTTGGCGACGTCAGTCTTGCCAACCGCACCATCAGGACCCATGAACACATCCGCATACTGCCGCAGCAGTCTGCGGAGCGCTTGGCGCTGCTCTTCATCCAACCGGTCCTTCGGAACCCGAGATTCCAAATGGTCCGGCAGTGTGAACGGGTCATCTCCGGCGGCCGCCGCCGCGCACGCAGCGCGGCAGACAGGATCGTCGGGGAGGACACGACTCGACGACGCGGGCGTAGCAGTAGCTGCCACGCAGCCGCGCCGCAGTACAACGGGAGCATCCGTAGGATTCACCACAAGGATGGGCATCGAGCGGGCGTCGGACTTGACCAGAGCCCCACCCAACACGAGTCCAGTTCCCTTGGCGAAACTGCTCACCGGTTGCACTATGCACGGACGACCATCGAGGGGCATGCGGGGACGACGCGGCCTCGCCTCAATGATCATCTCGCTCATCGGCGGCACAACCGTAGTGCGCGCCGCCCGCAATTGAAATGAATGCGCCGGACCCGTGCGGAAGAGGAAATGTGTGTCCTCTCCCATCCGGAATTCGCCAGCATTGAAATTGGCGGTCACCCGGTGGGTCCGGAGAAAATTCATCCCAATAATCCCGGCCGCTCCGACATCCGCAACGATTGCCTTTGTTAGGTACACCTTGTCCCCAAGGGTAATAGGCAGATCGATGATGCCATGGATGCGGATGCGGTCATTACCCGCTCCATAGAGCTTGTAAGGTCCGGGATCCCGCAACTCTAGGTTGCGGAGCGCGGGCTCTTTCTTAAACGTTCCTGCGGCAACGAAGGTCACCTCCGAGCCAGAGTCCACGAGGAACCGGACCGGCTCCCGTCCGAAGGACAGGGGCAGGTACCAGCGGGGGTCCCTCACCAGTGCGCAGGTAAGGCGATACCGTTCGCACGCGCTGGGCTCATCCACTGAGTCCTCACCATCCGCCTCAGCCGCGGAGGAGCTAGACTGATCTCCAAGGACTACTTCCGGAGAAGTCATATCAACTTGGGGTTCGTCCTGCTAATTAGCGGGTATGGCGGCATCTTTTGCCACGGAACAACTATCCCCGGACGTAGTGTTGGTCGCCACCACGTCCGGATCTAGTTTCCCTGCCGCGGGTTCCGACCTTGCTGTCCCGGAGGACCAGACCGGAAGGAATTCCTCCGTTGCGGGCCAGGGAGGGCTCCCTGGTATCCGCGCGACCGCAGGCGTTCCAACAACTCCGGACACTTCAGCCAAAAGTGCCCCTGCTTTCCGCAGAAGTAACAGGGACGGTTCTGGGCTGGTCCGGAGGTGAACGCGCAACACTCTGCGGGTCCCGGAGCTTCGATCCCGACGCAGTGCGCAATCATCTGCGCGGCGCCGAAATCGTATTCCTCCATGTCGCACTCGTCCGAGGACGAGTACGGCGCGGCGACTGGTGCCGCATGTGCGGGCGTCCCTGTGAAGGGTGCCGACGCACTAACCCACTGCGGGGTAGGTTCCCTGGTGGGTCCCCGGACGACTGGGTCCTGCCACGGGGTTACCTGCGATGCTTTGGCCGGAGGAGGGGTCGCCGCCTGTGCGGGAACAGCCGAGGCCGGAGCCGGGGCCGGAGGCAACTGTCTAGGGCGGACAGCCACCTCAAGCGCAAGCGCGGAGTCTATTGCCTCCTCCATCGATCGCTTTTCATGGGTGGCCAGCCCGTACGCTAGGTGGTAAGGCTGGCCATCGATGAACTGATCGATCAGCATCGTCTCAAACCGTCTGAAGTCCATGTCCGGAAAAGCTCTCCGGCCGAGTATGCATAAGTTGAACGCATAGTCTGTCACGGACTCAGTCGGCTGGCGGATACGCGCCTTGAACTCTCGTTCAGACTGCCGCCGATTGGTCGTCGGCGTGAACAGCAGGCGAAGTTGACGAGCAACCTCGCCGAACGTCACTGTTCCCACCGGCAGACACTGCATAACGCCGAGAGCTTTCCCTTCCAAGCTCCCCGCGAGGACATGCCCAGCCTCCTGCTGGGTCCATCCTTCATACACGGCGGTCCGCCACACTTGGAGTAAGTAGTCCTCCAAGTCGGCGTTATCCCCGTTGAACCTTTTCCGCCACGAAGAGTGGTCGGGCCCGTTATCGCGCGTGCTGCGCGCCCGACGTGCGGATCCGGCTCCGGGGTCGTCCGTGTAAGATGGCAAGGTCCGCGAGCTGCCCGCGCCTGCGACGGAGTCTGCCGGAGCAAACAACGACGCCGCGGACATAGGAGCAGGAAAGCTCACGCTCGCCGCTGGGTACATTCCCGCTTGTAGCCCACCCTGGCTAGGTGCGGGCGGGGCTCCCATCGAACCTACGGGGTAGGCTCCAGATGGGGCGGCAAAGCTAGCATAGCTTGGGGCCGGAGCCGCCGGTTGCCACTGCCCGCGTAACACACTTGGCGCACCAGGGTAAGTCGACCACGCGGCGTTAACTCCGGCCGCAGGAACGGTCAGAGCGGTAGCCAGCGTGGTGCCTCCAAGCCGCGGAGCAGGCGCGGATCCCATTGCTGAGACCACTGGCGCCTGCGGACTTGGCAGGACTTGGGGAGGAGCCATAGGCCCAGTCATCCCCGGACTGTAAGGGATCGTCGGATCCACGCTCGGAACTGGCTGACTGCACTTGTACTGGTCAAGCGCCACGTTTATCAGCCGCTGCTCCCTCTCCGACATGGGTCCCGAAGGGCTCCGTGGCCGCGGAGAGGGTGAGCGGATCCGCCGATCTGATCGTCCCTGTTGGGGCGACCGGGCGTGGCCGTAGCGCCCTAGAGGAGCCAGCGCACTCAGTGTGTTGGTGAGCTGGTCCATCTCGCCCAGTGCGGACCGTCCGGTATCCGGGCCGGAGACCCTCGAGGGGGTCCACCCAGCCCGGTTAGGTAACCGGAGGAGTTGGTCCGCAGATCCGGAGTTGATTGCAGCAGTTGGCACTCTATTCCGGATGTCCGGACCTCCGGATGTCCGGATCTCCGAATGTCTGGATCTCCGGACGTCTGGAGACATCCCCTGGAAGAGCGCCGCCTGCCACGAACGTCGTCCGGACAAGGGCAGGCGCGGTGAAGAGCCGTTGCCAGCTCCGTCAACCGCACCTAACACATCAAGACTAGGCCTCGATGGCAACACATGTTGCAGCCCCGCAGGGCTCGGCTCCACGTCCGGAGACGGAGCCGCGGACGCCGGAGTCGACTCCGCAGACTGGGTACTGTCTGCGGAGGGCTCCGCACGCTCCGCACCATCGCCGGAGCCACCCTGGAGCGGCTCCCGGCCGTCGCGGGACCGGGTCCGGTCCGCAACGTTTCCTCCCTTTTCCCTCCCATTGTCTTTCTCACTCATTTTGTTTGAGTTGTCCGTGAGGAGCGAGCGATCCCCAGGGACGAAGGAGGCTACAACACTGTGACGGTAGGCTGCGATGGAACACTGTCGGACTGATCCTGGTCACGGCACCAATGTAAAGTTATTGACTACCGTCCGCTCTTCGGGATCCTCGAGGATAGTCCTCTCTCATCCGAGTCCTTGCGGACGCACATCCGCTATTCCGGATCCTTGCGGCAGGGCCGCTCACCGGAGGTCGCGGCGGACACGGTAACTACTTCAGCATTAACGGTAACCAGGTAACAGCCCACCCGACACTCCCAGGCCTACGGACACCGTTCAGAAACTGGTTCATCCCTACGGTGTTAACTGGCGGGGCCTGGCGAGCCGCGGTCTGCCTCGGGGACGGAACCCCGTACAGTCCGACATGCTGGCCAGAGCCTCTGTCACACGTCCCGAGAAGGGAGAGAGCTGGCGATCCACAGGGCCGAAGGCCCCCGAGTCAGCAACTTGTCTCTCCCAGCCCGGGCCTCCCCACGGAAATCGTCCCCAGGGCTCTAGGAGCCCACTACTCGCTAACAGGGAACACAAAGCTCATGGCGAGCCTCGTGTGCGTCCTGTCTCTCGATCTTGGACAATCTCCTCGATCGAGTCGCTTCCAGTGTATATATAATACACCACAAGCTGTAGGACGCACGCGAGGTTTAATCGATCCATTGTTATAGTTTACTGGAGCGTAAATTACAATACGTCGCCGTGGCAACGCACGCTCGAACGGAGCATGTCAAAACAAGGCCAAGTACAAAAAGGCCACATAAATGGCATTTATGTTTACAATCACCTGCCGCGTGCTTAGGGCAAAATCGCCACAGAATCTTGGTCGCCACAAATTCAGACTCTTGGTCACAGAATCTTGGTCACCACAAATTCAGACAGTGTCGCCCTCTGCTTCTAAACGTTGTTCAAGTGTGACGGAATAGTTGTACACGTAGATTACTACTCGCAGATGCATATGCCGGCGGAGAGTTGAGGGGGAACCGTGAACTAAGCTGGATAAGCACTTCGGTGTCGCGCCTCTGGCAAATAATCGACTCCGCCTGCGGGGGCAGACAGGCGATCCACCTCACCGCTTATCCCTTACATAGTATACTTCGAATCGTAGAAGCAACTTTCTTGTATCCTGTATGTGTAAAATGTTCGTATGGTGAAGCATGTAAACTCTTAGTGTTCAACATGTTTGATTCCACAAAAAACGAATTCCAGAGACCAGAAATTTGATGAAACATGAACTTGAAGATACGATTAACTGAAGCTTTGATTATGGAGACAAAAGAATAGATCTATAGAATATTTTCTCTCGAACCTGAACCACCTATCAATATGACCGACCCGGACAGGCAGGATTATCAATGTGACTCACACCATGGGGCTGCTACCAGAAGCGTACCACGGCGCGTGCGCGATGACGAAGGCCGCCGGAGAAGCGTTTTCCGATGTTCTCCGCATGGAGGTTCGGCGATTCAATGTCAAGGTTATTGTAGTGGAACCGTCGGGGCCCGGGACCATGGATACGCCAGAAGTATGAATGCATACAACATATTCCACAGTTGACAATGATCATACATGTATGTCACCAGTTTCGAATATTTTAGATTGATTCCAGATTGAAAGAAATTTACTTGAGCGGAATTAATACTTAGATACATTTACAAGTTGGAAAGGTCAGACCTGACTATATCATTGTCTGATGTTACAACCTCCAGGCGAGGCGTATTGAAAGTGAAATGGACAACATGTGGAAAAACATGACGTCAGAATTACGTCACACATATGGCAAGGAGTACGTTCTCCATCACTCCAAGACAGCCCTGAGCGGACCTGGAACTCCGGATGAGGCGCCCAGCAGACAAGCATTTCGTAATGCTGAGACAGTTTTGAAAGCACTCTTCGTATGCGAACCAAGTCCTAGGTACCTCGTCGGGAGCAGTGACAAGTACTTCAGCCCAGATAAGGTGAGTTTACCTTCGCCTTTCTATACATCTACAACGTACATTTGTGACTCATTCTTTCATACGTGTGCTAAGAGGAATCACTGCGTCATGCAAGCCCAAAAGGGAAGAATCAATGCCTATTACTTAAAATGTTCAAAATGGCTTACTGAAGAAGTGAACACTGACAATTAGTTCCCTCTCTCCACAGATGAGGATAATGATGAATAAGTTCCTTCCCTCATGGTACATGGATGGGCTGGTTTTGTACGACGTACGACATTACCCAAATCCCAGGGCACTTGTGGGTCAATCTCACTCCCACTCCCACTAAGACGGGGTATTCATAAAACACAATTCTCAACAGACACATTAGGACTGGCGACGAATAGCAAATGACTGCCATTCTCTCCATATGCCTACAGAATCAATGTGTGATTCATAGTGTTCAAGTAAATGTATTGACCCGTTTCTATTAAATAAAATAGGATCAAACGGTGGCTTTCATTACTGCAGTTATGCACTTCGATCACACACTCGAGAGAGTAAACAACGTATCACGCATAAGGCAGGTTGAGTCCAAACGACGTATACATGTACACAAGTGTAAGGGTGACAAGCAACATGGATGAGAATAACGAAGTAACGGATAATGTTGTAAATGATGTACTAACTGGAAGTTTCATTGAAGAAGACCCTCTTTTCATAGCGATAGAAAACAAGGATACACACCAAGTGTCGAGCATACTTGCTGAAATGCCGGAGAAAGTGAATCAGGTCAAATCCTATACAAGTGATAATACATGTATTGTACAGTCGCCACTGCATGTAGCGATTGAAAACAACGATGTTCCAATGTGCGTTTTGCTGAAAGAACACGGGGCAAGCTTCGGCGCGATCACTGAGTGTGAATCCAACACCGCACTTCACATGGCAACGGTGGAGACTGTCAACCTGGAAACTTTCAAATTCATCTTCTGTGAAGCTGAGATGTACATCGATGCTGATAATGACGCAGATGATACGTCCCTGCACATTGCCTTGGAAGCCATCGACTTTTACGACGATAGTGAGACGGTCAAAAGTTTACCACTTTGTCAGCTGCAAAAGGCACGGGTTCTTCCGGAAGCAGGAGCAAATGTAAATATCAAGAACTCATATGATGACACTGCCTTAATGCTACTAGCAGGTGTGGATGAAGTCATCGACTTGGAACCGTCTGAAACAGCTGTAGAACTCTCGTGGTTATTGAGGTTCATGCTTGAGAGAGGAGCTTGTTTAACAGTGTGGAATGTCAGAGGCGAGAGTGTGCTACACCGGGCAGCAGCGAACCTGAACCCTGAAGTTCTAGCGACCATCATGGAAGACCCAAGGAGTTAAACATTTGACATCAACGCGAGAGATGCTTTCTACTGCACACCTCTTGAAAAGGCGCTGAACCTTCCTAGCACCAAGGAAAATGTGAACATAAACAAAGTTAATCTGCTATTGTCTCGTGGAGCGAGGTTTGATTCATGGTGTCTGAAACAAGATGAATGTGTATTCACGAAATTCATGAGAGCTTTTCCTGTCAAAGAGATATCCGAGTTACTCGAACAGAATCCAGGAAAAGTCCAAATAGATTCGACGTCATTCAAAGGACGAACATGTTTACACGACTTTGCCAAAATTGAGAACCAATATTTCTTGGAGAAGGTGGCACTATTGATTACACATGGGGCCAACGTGAACATCCATGATGTGAATGGCTGCACTCCACTTCAGTTGCTATGCAACCATCATTCCAAAGACTCCAAAATGTTGGAGATTCTAATCGGGGCTGGTGCAGACCTCACAGCATTTGACAACTTTGGAAGAACGCCTTTCCACTATGCTGTAATGGAGAGAATACAGCAAATCGATTTAAATCGATTTAAACAATATGGTGCTCCACCATATGAAAAGTCATTTCATATGGTGGAGCATCTGATGACAAATGGAGCACCACTGAATGCTAAAGATGTCAATGGATGTACACCACTTATATTGGCTGCAAAAGAAGGTCGTCAGAAGCTTGTGGAGGTACTACTAGAGGCAGGAGCTGATGCTTCAGTCAAGGATTGCCATGGTAAGACATATGATCAGTACTTGACTGAATTCAAATCAATGGAGTTCAGTGACAGCTTTGATGACGACAAAGATGATGAGTGATTGGTTGGATGCTGAGGAGTGGTGCAGTAGTTTCTGGGATTCGTTTCCAGAGGAGTGTCTGATACCACGAATACACATCCCCACGGATGACTTGCACTTGTGGGTGGAATGTGCCCGAGAGGTCCGTGATGACCCTGACCGTTTTATCCAGCAGCTTTTGCAGACGCCAAATTAGGTCAAGTAATTGATTTTGGATTGATAGCTTTTAAGATTGATGGTTTCGTCCGACGAATAGCCAACGACGAATTGTTTAACGCAGATGTCCTGCTTTCTGTTAGTGACTTTGAAGGCACCAAAACCATGGCACCTGATTAATTTGACTATTTGTTTCAATTGAATAATTTCGCTGACGCATTCGAAGTAAGTGAACTTCATGAAGAGCAGAAGACACACGCATTTATTGAGCTAAAAGATGGAACAATATACTGCTCTCTTTTCTGACCTTGTATATGGGAATCAGAGATATTTGATCGGCTTGAGAAAGTTGAACAGGTTTTCATACCTGCTACAAATGGCCATCTCTGATAGTTCTGTGTTCTCTGGCCTTGACTTGTATTTTCTTGATGCGCACAGGTCCAAAGATTTGATACCAAACTTGGAGGTGATGTACGTGGGCAGAGAATCAAAACATATCCCAGATCTGAGGATATCCCTGGATATTGTGCCATGTTTCTTAGTAAAGGTACCAGAAGCGTGGAAATCGTCACGCCTCGACAAAAGTGATGACCTGCTGCAATTCAAAAACGAACTAGTGACCCTATATGGATTAGGCATTCAACATGTCAGTGTCCACAGGAAGGAGAGCTCAATGATTCGATCTCTACAGCAAAATTGGAAACTGGTGTACATCGCTTGCAAGCTGCTAAACAACCGTCTATTTTGTCTGAATTTCTCTGTTCCTGAATGTGATGTCAAATCCGATGCAGAAGAGGAAACCACGATCACCGTCGATTCTGCACCAAGTCAGTGTGTCACTTCTTACATCATGAGAAAACTGCACTCCTTCATCTACACATGGAATGACCAAGATCAGAATGGAGATTCCAGTGACCCGAAGAACGAAGAGAAATTTGACTGGATCGAGAGACGGACAAACGACAGAAACCTCACATCCCTGGGGCGACCATGGGAGGAGCTACTCAAGAAGGATGATGAAGGCTATATGCATATACCAGTGATATTGGCAGCCTGTCAGTACATCAAAAGACTGGTGGAAGATTGACGCTCAGGAAGCCAAGTGACGTGAGGCGATGGAGTGAGCTGCATGCAACATCTACTTGAGGGTGTAGAGTCGCTACAGATCACGTTGTTGTAAGGAAATCTTCTATATAGCTCTATCCAATCTAGGATTGTCTTTTATGTACTTGTAAAAAAATGCTTATTCCGAATGCACTGTTCATTCCATGTGTAGTGATTGAGTTGTTGATATCATTCCTACACATCAAGTAGTCTGTTTGCTTCTTCATACATATATACGTTCCTGGTATTTTCTATCGATGTTCAGTTTCTATTGCACAACCTCGAGATGGTCGTGGTTTGTTTTATAACAGATAATTTTTCTCACACAAAGTAGAAAGTTGTTGAGTAGCAATATATTGATCCTTACATTAACTCATTATTAAAACTGGTACATTTTGGCCCAAGGTTTGGACAACGCCATAGGGCTAACGCTAAGACTTGGAATCGGTTGGACCAACCAAGAGGTGCTCTCTGGGATTGAGCCAAATAACTTTTACACTTGCATGAACGAAAACGTCTAATTTAAAATTGTTTGTTAGTTTATGCTTACTTTTAGTTGAGGTTGCGAAGCGTTATTCAAAAGGAAATGTTCACAAAATAGAATTCTTTAGTTCAATTATTCAAATCAAATCACCTGAAGATATCACCAAAAGTTTGATGGTACATTGATCACTGCTAAAGTGTAGCGTGTTGTTGGTCCGGTGCCTGGCTGACTGTGACGTGCTGGTGTTTGTTGAGTCCCAGGGCCGCGGAAATACAGACCATGGACTGCACGTGCTACAGCTCCACGTCAGCGCATCGTGGGACGTCAAAAGCACACTGTCTGGTATAGCACACCTATCTATCACACCTATCCAGGTACCTCGTCAGGAGCAATGAGAAGTACTCGAGTGAGAAGTACTTAGCGTGTCTATACATGTAGATTTACACTTCAGTCATACATGCATGTGCTAAGGGGACTTAGGGTGTCATGCAAGTCGAAAGAAAGAGAATCAATGCCTTTAACTTGGCATTGTCGAGGCAAAGGATATAACTATAACTTGAGATAAACGTTCAGAATATTACACATATATTGTGTTAAAGAAGTAAACATTTGCAAATCGTTCTTTCAATCCACAAATGATGAGTGTAAGTTTTGATGAGTAAGTTCTTTCCCACGTGGTACATGGATTGACTGGTTCTATACGGCGTACTACATAACCCCAATCCGAGGGCACTTGTGGGCTAATCTCACTCCCACTCTCACTAGGATAGGATATTCATATATCGCTACCTCTGTGGATGGTAATCCTCGAGAGATACCTTAGAATTGGCGACAAATAGTAATATAGTAATATAGTAAATAGTAATACCACTTTCTCCCTACGCATACAGAATCAATGTATGATACGTAATGTGGAAATGTATTGACGTGTTGATATTAAACACAATGATATCAAACAGTGATTTTCGTTTCTGTGTTGTATATTAATTAAACAACGTATCATGTGCAGGGAGGAGTGGTATTATCACGAATATATGTGTCACGCCAAGTAGGCCTAACCCGATGTGTGCATCATTCTAGCTCACAAATTTCCATGTATTAAAACA
Source organism: Terebella lapidaria (assembly GCA_949152475.1). Taxonomy (NCBI): domain Eukaryota; kingdom Metazoa; phylum Annelida; class Polychaeta; order Terebellida; family Terebellidae; genus Terebella; species Terebella lapidaria. The sequence goes on from OX424562.1 coordinate 7,014,313, forward strand.
CAGTTGTACGTGTACGTGAAGACCAGTGAACACTACGATACCAGGAAGTCCATACCACAGCGTCCACATATACAGTGTTCACAAGTCAATGGATGGAAGTGGCAACATGGAAGAAAGTAACGAAGTAACGGATCATGTTCTAAATGATGTTGCATCAACTGGAAGTTTAATTGGGAAAGACCCTCTTTTTATAGCGATAGAAAACAATGATACACATCGAGTGTCGAGCATACTTGTTGAAATGCCGGAGAAAGTGAATCAGATCAATTCACATAGAAGTGGTAATATTCAACAGCCGCCACTGCATGGAGCGATTAAAAACAATGATATTCCAATGTGTGTATTGCTGAAGGAACGCGGGGCAAGCTTTGGTGCGGTCACTGAGTGCGATTCCAACACTGCTCTTCATGTGGCAACGACGGTGGGTGTCAACCTGGAAACTTTCAAATTCGTCCTGGGAGAAGCTGAGATGTATATAGATACTAAGAACGGCAAAGTTGATACGCCTCTGCACATCACCTTGGAAACCATTGACAATCACGATGATATTGTTACGGTGAAGAGTTTACCACTTTGTCAGCTGCAAAAGGCGCGGATTCTTTTAGAAGCAGGAACAAATGTAAATATCAAAAACTCATATGATAACACTCCATTGATGCTATTATTAAGTGTGGATGAAGTTATCGATTTGGAACCGACTGAAACGGCTGTAGAAATCTCGTGGTTATTGAAGTTCATGCTCGAGAGAGGAGCTGATTTGACAGTGTGGAACGTCAGAGGAGACAGTGTGCTACATCAGGCAGCAGGGAACCGGAATCCTGAAGTTTTAGCGACCATCATGGAAGACCCAAGGAGTTCTGCATTTGACATCAACGCGAGGGATATCTTCTACTGCACACCTCTCGAGAAGGCTCTGAACTTCCCCAGCCCCAGAGAAGAGACGAACTTAGAGAAAGTTAAGTTGTTATTGTCCCTTGGAGCGAGTTTTGATTCATGGTCTCTGAATCATAATGAATGTGTGTTCACGGAATTCATTAGAGCATTTTCTGTCAAAGAGATATCCGAGTTACTTGCACAGTATCCAGGAAAAGTCAAAATAGATTCGACTTCGTTCAAAGGGCGAACATGCTTGCACGACCTTGCCCAAATTGAGACACAGTACTTCACAGAGAGGGTCGCACTTTTGGTTACACATGGGGCCAGCGTAAATATTCCTGATGTGAATGGCTGCACTCCCCTCCACCTGTCATGCAACCGTCATTCCAAAGAATCTGAAATGTTGGAGATTCTAATCGAGGCAGGGGCAGATCTATCAGCAGTTGACAACTTCGGAAGGACACCTCTCCACTATGCTGCAATGAATGATATATTCGCAGGTAGTCTCAACAATGAAAGGTCAATTCCTGTAGTTGAGTATCTGGTGAAAATTGGAACACCACTCAATGCCCGAGATGCCAATGGATGTACACCACTCATAATGGCTGCAAAAGAGGGTCAACTTAAAATTATGAAGGAACTACTAAAGGCAGGAGCTGATACTTCAGTCAAGGATTGCCATGGTAAGACAGCTGATGAGCACTTTATTGAACTGAAACTAACGGCATATGGATATGAGCTGAGTGACTGCTCTGACGACGACGAAGATGACGAATGGGATGTTGAGGAGTGGCGCAAGAATTTCTGGGATTCGTTTCCAGAGGAGTGTCTGATACCACGAATACACATCCCCACGGATGACTTGCACTTGTGGGTGGAACGTGCCCGAGAGGTCCGTGGTGACCCTGACCGTTTCATCAAGCAACTGTTGGAGGCGCCAAGTTTGGGTCAGTTAGTCGACCATAGCTTGATATCTTCTAAAATTGACTGTTTGGTTAGACGAATAGCCAACAGGATCGAAGAGATTGACCAACGTTTTAGTGCAGATGTTCAACTTTCTGGAAGTAACTTTGAAGGAACCAAAACCATGGAACCTGATGAATTTGACTACTTGTTTCAGTTGAATTGTTTCACTGAAGCATTTGAAGTAATTGAACTTCATGAAGAGCAGAAGTCACATGCATTTATTAAGCTAAAAGATGGAACAGATACTGCTCTCTTTTCTGACCTTGTATATGGGAATCAGAGATATTTGATCGGTTTGAGAGAGTTGAACAGGTTTTCATACCTGCTACAAATGGCCATCTCTGATAGTTCTGTGTTCTCTGGCTTGGACTTGTATTTTGTTGATGTGAACAGGTCCAAAGGTTTGATACCAAACTTGGAGGTGATGTACGTGGGCAGAGAATCAAAAGGTATCCCAGATCTGAGTATATCTTTGGATATCGTGCCATGTTTCTTAGCGAAGGTGCCAGAAGCATGGAAATCGCCATGCATCAATAAAAGCGATGACCTGCTGCAATTCAAAAATGAACTAGCAACCATGGGCTGTCTTGTGATCCCGAAGAACAAATATGGATTTGGCATTCAACATGTCAGTGTCCACATGAAGGAGAGCTCAATGATTCGCTCTCTACAGCAAAATTGGAAGCTGGCATACATCGCTTGCAAATTGCTAATCAACCCTCTATTCTGTGCGAACTTCTCTGTTCCTGAATCTGATGTCGAATCCAATGCAGAAGAGGAAACCACGATCACCGTTGAGTCTGCACCAAGTCAGTGTGTCACTTCTTACATGATGAAAACTGCACTCCTTCATCTACACATGGAACGCAATGACCAAGATCAGAATGGAGATACCAGTGATCTGAAGAATGAAGAGAAAGCCATCAGACGTTTAGTGTGGCGGACATTTGACTGGATCGAGAGACGGACAAACGACAGAAACCTCACATCCCTGGGGCGACCATGGGAGGAGCTACTCAAGAAGGATGATGAAGGCTATATGCATATACCAGTGATATTGGCAGCCTGTCAGTACATCAAAAGACTGGTGGAAGATTGACGCTCAGGAAGCCAAGTGACCTGAGGCGATGGAGTGAGCTGCATGCAACATCTACTTGAGGGTGTAGAGTCGCTACAGATCACGTGATGTAGAGACTCGTGACCAAAACATGTAATTAGTACTCGTTGTTGTGAGGGAATCTTCTATATAGCTCTATCCAATCTAGGATTGCGTTTGATGTACTTGCAAAGAATGTTTACTCCGAATGCACTAATCATTCCATGTGTAGTGAATAAGTTTATTCAGAACGGTAGCCTATTATTCTTAACGTTGATATTATTCGTACACATCGAGTATTTTGCTAAAGCTATGTAGTATGTACCCATCGATGATTTTTGTGAATGACTTATAAAAACATGTTTTTGTTCAGTCTGTTTGCTTCTTTATATATATACGTTCCTGGTATTTTCTATCGATGTTCAGTTTCTATTGCACAACCTCGAGATGGTCGTGGTTTGTTTTATAACAGATAATTTTTCTCACACAAAGTAGAAAGTTGTTGAGTAGCAATATATTGATCCTGACATTGACTCATTATTAAAACTGGTACATTTTGGCCCAACTTTTGAACAACGCCATAGGGCTAACGCCAAGACTTGGAATCGGTTGGACCAACCAAGAGGTGCTCTCTGGGATAGAGCCAAATAACTTTTACACTTGCATGCACGAGAACGTCTAATCCAAATTTGTTTGTTAGTTTATGCTTAAAGGGTATATATCACGAAAATTGGATATTGGTTTTTGTTATGTATGTGAAAGCACTATTTGAACCGAACATAATGGTTTTTACAGCATATTGATATCATGATTCCTTCCAAAGTTATGACACTTTAAACATGTACATATTTACAGAATCTGACAACAGAGTCTGACAGCTAATTAATATGCAAATGAGATGTATGACGTCATTGACAGACTGTTTTTTAATTAGGCATTTTTAAATGGAATAATGCGACCGTTTGTATCCATATTTGTTCACCAAAACCCATTTTTATGCCTTTTAGTTAGAATAATCAGTGATTTCAAGGAATTCGTGGTTGCCATGGCTACCATTGGTCTGGCTGGGCCCTTAGCAACCATGGTTGCTAAGGTCAATATCTAATTAAAAACAAGATATACATGTATGAAACCATTTCAGACAATACAGTAATGACAATATATTGAGGAATATATCATCAAAATGTCTGAACACAACCCTTAGCAACCAATACAGGCTTGGGAAACCAGTAGTAATGGTACCATTCATTTGTAATGGCTCTAAACGTTGGTGATTTCTCAGGGCTGTATCGGTTGCTAAGGTGTGATCAATTCCACAAAATATAGTCACTACTCTGCTATCTGAATTGGTTTGATACTTTCATATCATGTTTTAACTTGAATACCAGCCTTAGCAACCTGGTTGCTAAGGGCCAAATCAGCCCATTGGTTGCCATGACAACCAAAATTTATATACACTCACTGATTATTCCTACTAAACGTTATATCTGATGAGTTTCGGTGACCAAATATGAGCTTAAATGCCTAATTGTGACATGTTAAATCGTCTAATTAAAAAGCAAGCTGTCAATGACGTCACACATCTTATTTGCATATTAATTAGCCGACAGATTTTTCAAGACTGTCTGGAGAAATTTGCCGGATTTTCAATATTAAAAGAGCTATAACTTTTTAACAAATCGAGATATCAACATTCTGTAAAGACACTTCTACTCAGCTCAACGAGTGGCTTCAAATAAGCTGATGTCATATTTTCGTGATATATACCCTTTAATTTTAGTTGAGGTTGCGAAGCGTTATTCAAAGTAAGTGTTCACAAAATAGAACTCTTTATTTCAATCATTGTCACAAAGTCGAAGTGAATGAAATCACCTGAAGATATCACAAGAAGTTTGATGGTACATTAATCACTGTTGAAGTGTAGCGTGTTGTTGGTCCGGTGCCTGAGTGACTGTGACGTGCTGCTGTTTGTTGCGAGTCCCCAGGGCCGCAGAAATACAGGCCCTGGGTGACCCTGGACTGCACGTGCTACAGCTCCACGTCAACGCGTATAGTTGATAGTGCGTCCGTCCGTCCGTAAACAATTTTATCTTTAAACTTTACGATCGGATTTTTCTGAATATATATATAGAGGGAGGTATTTTTTAGTTTTTTGATTTTCGCATTTTTTTTCGAAATGGCAGCCGTTTTCGTCGAAAAACAGCCAATTTTTTACTTTGGCGGCCATTTTCTCAAAAACTGTTCAGTAACTATTTTTTTCTCATGCATAACACTCCTGTGACTTATATAAAATACCCCTGTGACATATATAAATTTCGTTGCCCTTGAATTGTTCCAAGTGGGCCATTTTGGGCCCAAACTCGGCCCAAATGGGACTTTCCCATGTTAAATTCTCCTATGCTTTATAATGGGACACATTATGCCTAATATCTCACTTAATATTGAGATTAGAGACTCGAAATCAATTATGGACATATAGGAAATGATATATGCTGAATATTCTCGTGGCCTTGAAGCTCTGATATCAGTTTCAAGGTCAGAGCACTGAATGGCTAATATCTCGTTTATTATCGACTTTACAGCTTAGGAATCAATTATGAACATATAGGAAATGATATATGCAGATTATTGTCATGCCCTTGAATTTGACCTTTGACATCATTTTCAAGGTCACAGAACGAAATGGGTAATATCTCACTTATTATCGATTTTACAGCTTCGGGAAAGATTGTGGACATCTAAGAAATGCTACAGTCATGGCCATAAGACCACCCTGGAAATTATGTTTTATTTAGTATTCAGTCATTTAAAATTTAACTTGAGTGAAACATATGGTATATTCAGTGCTTGTAAGATATGAAGATAGAATATTGATGGATTGGTAAATTCAAGGGTTCATGTTTTGTACAAAACTTGTCAGCCTTTTCACCCCGACACGATGTTTCGTTATATTTTCATAATTTCTTTGTAAAACTCGTTTAAATTGTTTTTCTTATGAAACATTTATTTTTAATATATTGTAACGGGTTCTCACCCTTCTGTGACGTCTTGATGAACCGGTTTTCTTGGGAGGTGGGTGAGTTGTTATTTAACCGGAGCTGAAACGGTAAAACTCCGGGAAACTGCTACTGCTGTACGGTTGAACTCCGGCTAGAAGTCTCTAAGGTTGGTAGCGTGGTCTGGAATGGACCTCTTAACCGTTGTCCGACTGCTAATCTGCAACTGCACCTGTAACGTAAGAATCCGGAGGCGTTTCCGTCTCCGGGTACTGCAACTGCTCCGTCGGGATACCGCTTTACTGTAACAGCTCCGTCGTTTTCCGCCTTACTGCAACTGCGACTGCACCTGGAATAGAGAATCCGGGAACGTTGCCGTTTCCGAATACTGCAACCGCTCTGCCAGGTTCCGCCTCACTGCAAACTGCTCCGGTTGGCTCCGCCTCACCGCAACCTGTGACTGCACCTGAAATGGGGTATCTCGGAAGTGTTCTCACTTCCGGTTACCGCAACCGCTCCGTCAGGTACTGCCTCTGCAACTCCGTCGTCCGGTACCGCCTCTGCAACTGCTTCGTCGTTCCCGTCTCTGCAACTGCTCCGTCCGATACCGCCTCCGTAGTTGCTCCGTTGAATTTCACCTCCGTCTCCGTCTCCTTCCTTGGTGATCTGGGTTCTTGGATCACCCTAAGACGTCGTTACAACTTGGTCTTAACCGACTGTGGTCTTATCTCCTTTTTCTCCGTATTACTTTCTTTTCCGGTGAACTAACTTTATTATAAATTCCAGTTCCCTTCCCTCCAGTGTGTCACTTCTTACATGATGAAAACTGCACTCCTTCATCTACACATGGAACGCAATGACCAAGATCAGAATGGAGATACCAGTGATCTGAAGAATGAAGAGAAAGCCATCAGACGTTTAGTGTGGCGGACATTTGATTGGATCGAGAGACGGACAAACGACAGAAACCTCACATCCCTGGGGCGACCATGGGAGGAGCTACTCAAGAAGGATGATGAAGGCTATATGCATATACCAGTGATATTGGCAGCCTGTCAGTACATCAAAAGACTGGTGGAAGATTGACGCTCAGGAAGCCAAGTGACGTGAGGCGATGGAGTGAGCTGCATGCACCATCTACTTGAGGGTGTAGAGTCGCTACAGATCACGTGATGTAGAGACTCGTGACCAAAACATGTAATTAGTACTCGTTGTTGTAAGGGAATCTTCTATATAACTCTATCCAATCTAGGATTGTCTTTTATGTACTTGTAAAGAATGTTTATTCCGAATGCACTGTTCATTCCATATGTAGTGAATAAGTTTATTCAGAACAGTAGCCTATTATTCTTAACGTTGATATTATTCGTACACATCGAGTATTTTGCTAAAGCTATGTAGTATGTACCCATCGATGATTTTTGTGAATGACTTATAAAAACATGTTTTTGTTCAGTCTGTTTGCTTCTTTATATATATACGTTCCTGGTATTTTCTATCGATGTTCAATTTCTATTGCACAACCTCGAGATGGTCGTGGTTTGTTTTATAACAGATAATTTTTTCTCACACAATGTAGAAAGTTGTTGAGTAGCAATATATTGATCCTGACATTGACTCATTATTAAAACTGGTACATTTTGGCCCAACTTTTGAACAACGCCATAGGGCTAACGCCAAGACTTGGAATCGGTTGGACCAACCAAGAGGTGCTCTCTGGGATAGAGCCAAATAACTTTTACACTTGCATGCACGAGAACGTCTAATCCAAATTTGTTTGTTAGTTTATGCTTAAAGGGTATATATATAGGTGGATATTGGTTTTTGTTGTGTATGTGAAAGCACTATTCGAACCGAACAGAATGGTTTTTACAGCATATTGATATCATGATTCCTTCCAAAGTTATGACACTTTAAACATGTACATATTTACAGAATCTGACAACAGAGTCTGACAGCTAATTAATATGCAAATGAGATGTATGACGTCATTGACAGACTGTTTTTTAATTAGGCATTTTTAAATGGAATAATGCGACCGTTTGTATCCATATTTGTTCACCAAAACCCATTTTTATGCCTTTTAGTTAGAATAATCAGTGATTTCAAGGAATTCGTGGTTGCCATGGCTACCATTGGTCTGGCTGGGCCCTTAGCAACCATGGTTGCTAAGGTCAATATCTAATTAAAAACAAGATATACATGTATGAAACCATTTCAGACAATACAGTAATGACAATATATTGAGGAATATATCATCAAAATGTCTGAACACAACCCTTAGCAACCAATACAGGCTTGGGAAACCAGTAGTAATGGTACCATTCATTTGTAATGGCTCTAAACGTTGGTGATTTCTCAGGGCTGTATCGGTTGCTAAGGTGTGATCAATTCCACAAAATATAGTCACTACTCTGCTATCTGAATTGGTTTGATACTTTCATATCATGTTTTAACTTGAATACCAGCCTTAGCAACCTGGTTGCTAAGGGCCAAATCAGCCCATTGGTTGCCATGACAACCAAAATTTATATACACTCACTGATTATTCCTACTAAACGTTATATCTGATGAGTTTCGGTGACCAAATATGAGCTTAAATGCCTAATTGTGACATGTTAAATCGTCTAATTAAAAAGCAAGCTGTCAATGACGTCACACATCTTATTTGCATATTAATTAGCCGACAGATTTTTCAAGACTGTCTGGAGAAATTTGCCGGATTTTCAATATTAAAAGAGCTATAACTTTTTAACAAATCGAGATATCAACATTCTGTAAAGACACTTCTACTCAGCTCAACGAGTGGCTTCAAATAAGCTGATGTCATATTTTCGTGATATATACCCTTTAATTTTAGTTGAGGTTGCGAAGCGTTATTCAAAGTAAGTGTTCACAAAATAGAACTCTTTATTTCAATCATTGTCACAAAGTCGAAGTGAATGAAATCACCTGAAGATATCACAAGAAGTTTGATGGTACATTAATCACTGTTGAAGTGTAGCGTGTTGTTGGTCCGGTGCCTGAGTGACTGTGACGTGCTGCTGTTTGTTGCGAGTCCCCAGGGCCGCGGAAATACAGGCCCTGGGTGACCCTGGACTGCACGTGCTACAGCTCCACGTCAGCGCGTATAGTTGATAGTGCGTCCGTCCGTCCGTAAACAATTTTATCTTTAAACTTTACGATCGGATTTTTCTGAATATAAGAGGGAGGTATTTTTTAGTTTTTTGATTTTCGCATTTTTTTTCGAAATGGCAGCCGTTTTCGTCGAAAAACAGCCAATTTTGGACTTTGGCGGCCATTTTCTCAAAAACTGTTCAGTAACTATTTTTTTCTCATGCATAACACTCCTGTGACATATATAAAATACCCCTGTGACATATATAAATTTCGTTGCCCTTGAATTGTTCCAAGTGGGCCATTTTGGGCCCAAACTCGGCCCAAATGGGACTTTCCCATGTTAAATTCTCCTATGCTTTATAATGGGACACATTATGCCTAATATCTCACTTAATATTGAGATTAGAGACTCGAAATCAATTATGGACATATAGGAAATGATATATGCTGAATATTCTCGTGGCCTTGAAGCTCTGATATCAGTTTCAAGGTCAGAGCACTGAATGGCTAATATCTCGTTTATTATCGACTTTACAGCTTAGGAATCAATTATGAACATATAGGAAATGATATATGCAGATTATTGTCATGACCTTGAATTTGACCTTTGACATCATTTTCAAGGTCACAGAACGAAATGGGTAATATCTCACTTATTATCGATTTTACAGCTTCGGGAAAGATTGTGGACATCTAAGAAATGCTACAGTCATGGCCATAAGACCACCCTGGAAATTATGTTTTATTTAGTATTCAGTCATTTAAAATTTAACTTGAGTGAAACATATGGTATATTCAGTGCTTGTAAGATATGAAGATAGAATATTGATGGATTGGTAAATTCAAGGGTTCATGTTTTGTACAAAACGTGTCAGCCTTTTCACCCCGACACGATGTTTCGTTATATTTTCATAATTTCTTTGCAAAACTCGTTTAAATTGTTTTTCTTATGAAACATTTATTTTTAATATATTGTAACGGGTTCTCACCCTTCTGTGACGTCTTGATGAACCGGTTTTCTTGGGAGGTGGGTGAGTTGTTATTTAACCGGAGCTGAAACGGTAAAACTCCGGGAAACTGCTACTGCTGTACGGTTGAACTCCGGCTAGAAGTCTCTAAGGTTGGTAGCGTGGTCTGGAATGGACCTCTTAACCGTTGTCCGACTGCTAATCTGCAACTGCACCTGTAACGTAAGAATCCGGAGGCGTTTCCGTCTCCGGGTACTGCAACTGCTCCGTCGGGATACCGCTTTACTGTAACAGCTCCGTCGTTTTCCGCCTTACTGCAACTGCGACTGCACCTGGAATAGAGAGTCCGGGAACGTTGCCGTTTCCGAATACTGCAACCGCTCTGCCAGGTTCCGCCTCACTGCAAACTGCTCCGGTTGGCTCCGCCTCACCGCAACCTGTGACTGCACCTGAAATGGGGTATCTCGGAAGTGTTCTCACTTCCGGTTACCGCAACCGCTCCGTCAGGTACTGCCTCTGCAACTCCGTCGTCCGGTACCGCCTCTGCAACTGCTTCGTCGTTCCCGTCTCTGCAACTGCTCCGTCCGATACCGCCTCCGTAGTTGCTCCGTTGAATTTCACCTCCGTCTCCGTCTCCTTCCTTGGTGATCTGGGTTCTTGGATCACCCTAAGACGTCGTTACAACTTGGTCTTAACCGACTGTGGTCTTATCTCCTTTTTCTCCGTATTACTTTCTTTTCCGGTGAACTAACTTTTAAATTCCAGTTCCCTAACGAACACGGAAAAACAACTCGGTTGAAGTTTTCATGTTTATTCTCCAAGTGCACAGTCAGAAGACTTAACTGCTATCATCTGGATGACTCTATCCGGAACAAGGGAGTACTCTGCTATGGGAGAAGGGGTCTGCACAGGTCGACGTCAGGACACCAACTCCGCCGTCCGCTGTGAAGCGGGGGCTTTTATAGACCTGAGACCCACGTCACGTGACCAACCTATTTTGACGTCATAGTCCGCCAAAACACTGATATTTTCCGGATTTCTAAAAACACTCTAGAACCAATCAGTGGCTGACACGTCACCTTTTAAACCGAAAACGAGGCTGATCACATGACCTTCCGGAAATAACGTCATTACGTTTTTGTACTCCATTGTTCCGACTCCGTCTCCGGTTCCGTCTCCGTCTCCGGATCCGTCTCCGGCTTTACCAACATCACAAATATACCAAGTTCCGAGACGGAAAACCTTTTAAACATTACAAATACGGAACCGAATGAACCTTTAAACACATATACATTTTAATAAACGGTTATTTAACCATAATATCACAAAACACTAACAGAATTACCTAGGGGAAACTTTTGGGTACGCCCCAAAACCGTTACACTCCCACTTCCTTAGACTCTGTTCGTCCCGAACAGATCAATATCACATATCACATATACATAAATTGTTAACCGTTAAACAGTCCGTATCATCAAACACAACTGTTTCCGTGATCCGGGTACTGGTATCTCTTAACTAGTTTACCGTCACTGTACCCGGATATCTTGCTTGTTCCGTTTCCCACTTTTAACTCTTAATTATACTAGAATCCGGGAAACGGTTCTTCTTTCTTCTCCTTGCGCCGACTTGACTTGCGACGACTTGCGGCGACTTGCGACGACTTGCGACGACTACTGCCCACCAGTATCACGGCGCGAACTACTCCCCGACGGCAGACGGGGTGGAATGGTATTTGGTACCAACGGTCGTCCGAAGCTTGTTCCTCTGGCATCAACCGGAAGAAGATCGGGATCATGGAGGCTCCACTGGGGCGGGACGTAGAACCCATTCCTGAGGCGTTCGTCCCGGATGGACCAATCTGGAATCCGGGCGATCTGACGGGTCGGAACGAGACCAAACGGTGACTCTCTCTGCTCCATGATCTCCATGTAGACGCCGGAGTCTCTCATCTCGGCTGGCCCCCACTGCTCCGGTCCCCAACGTATTGCATAGTATCTGGCATGCTCCGGGACTGCAGGTGCAAAGACGGATGCGCTCCGTCCTCCAATATTCACCGGGAAACAATGGGACGGACACGGTTGAGTTGAAGGACCGCCAAACGGGTAGAATGTGTAAGGTGGACTCTGGGTTGGTGCTCGGACTTGGCTCCTTCCGGACCGCTCACTGGAAGACTGTCGAGGCCGGGTCTCCACCGGAGACAGGATTCCGGGTGTAGCTCTGGCTTGATCTACCAGGATACTCCTCCGGGCTCTCTGCACGTCCGCATGGCTTCGGTCAGACGCGGAAGACTCCATTCCGTCATCCCTAGCCGCTGAACTGGTTCTGCTTCCGGCTACTGCTTGAATGATTGCCGGTAAAGTTCTCTCCGTGGATCATCGGGTCTCCGTCTCACTGACAGCTCTGCTCCGGGTTCCGCCTTCCGCTTTGGTCTCCGGTCTGCCTCCGGATCTGCCAATGGGTCTGCTGTCCGCTCGGCTATCTGCTCTGCTATCTGTTCTGTTATCGGCTCGGGTATCTGCTCTGCTATCGGCTCGGCTATCTGATCTGCTATCGGCTCGGCCGCTGGATCTGCTTTCTGCTCCGCCTCCGGGCCGGACAATCACGCTGCTCACTGCTCTGCCACTGCTAGTCGTTCTCGGAGGTGGGCTCCGGAAAAGGTCTTCCTCATCGTCTCTGCTCTGCATTTCCGCAATGTCTGCTACTCCAACTTCTGCCGCTGCTCCGCTGGAACCTTCCTCCAACAGCCAGAACTTGTAGTCATACACCACCTTGCCTTTTCCCTTGACGCTGCCTCCTGAAGACTTGGGTGGGGTGTGTCGTTTCTCCTCTCGGCCACGTTCTCCGCCTCGGTCCTTGGCGCGCTCCGGGCTCTCCTTCCTATATTCCCGGCGTTGATGGCGACCGGATTTATCCGGCGAACGGCTGCGACTCCGCTTCTTTCCGCGGTCTCGATCTGCTCCGGTACCTCGAGATGGGTCTGGGAGGTTTTTCCGGGAGGTGTTCCGGGAAGAACTCCGGGTCACTGGCGGCTTAACCGGCTTCGGGTTCTCCGGGTCCTGCAACTCGTCTTCACTTGCCATGATTTTCAGCTCTGCTTCTTCTTCCGAACTACTCCCCGCCTCCGTGGACGAAACGTCGGCTGCTAAGGCGGCCACCGACTGGGTACCGGAACGGTACCGGGTCCGGGACGGAACCGAACCTCCCGACTCCGACTCCGTTTCCGACAACTGATCATGCCGTGTTACCGGCTTCTTGCTTTTCCGAGGGGTCATCTTGGACCGGAGGCTTTTCTCCTCAAACTGCTCTCTGCCAACCCTTAGTCGAATCGGGTTCGCGTCCATTGCGTGTCGGGACTGCAGATGCTTCTGTGTCCCCTCTTTCCGTCTGCTCCAATGTTCACACTGCGAACAGGACGGTGACTTCACTCGTGTGCTGCTCCGTGACATGCCGGAGCAACGTGTGCTTGCTCTTGAACTCTAGGTTGCAGTCTCCACACCGGTGAGGGCGGGGCTTGCGGGGTGTTGTCTTTACTTTCAGCATTCTGATTCTCTGCTTTGTGTCGATGTTGACTCAGCTACAGCAAACTGCCTTCTGCATCCGGTAACAGCTATCTGCCCCCTTTTATAGTCTCTGGAAGTCAAGTGACTGGCTTATCTGCTTGATGATTGGCTGCTCGGCAAACTGCAACTACTCCTGGTGGTCTTCTTGGATAAATAATTTTTTTTTTTTTTTCTTTCTTTTTTTTTTTCCGTGTTGTTGTTGCTGCTATCTGCCACCGCTCTTTCTTCTCCGTCTCCGCCAAACTGCCAACCGCCTCCGTCTACCGCTACACTGCCAACCGCCTCCGTCGACTGCTTCTCTGCCAACCGCCTCCGTCAACCGCTACGCTGCCAACCGCCTCCGTCAACTGCTACACTTCCAACCGCCTCCGTCAACCGCTACACTGCCATCCGCCTCAGGGTTCCTCCTCGTCCGCGGTGTGATACTCGGAAGTCTCCGATTCTGTGTCCGGGGTGGGGAAAGGTGGTGTATACTCCCACACCCTGATCTCTTCCTCCCAGTCTTCCGCCGGCTGAACTTTTTCGTCCGGTTCCGCTGACATCTCTCGCTCCCAGTCTTCTGGAGGTGTGTCTTCCGCTGCCCGAAGACAGCCCTGCGGATCCGGAACCCAACCTGGCGGGTCGATTGGTTCCGGCCGTTCGATTGGAGCGGCTGCTCCGGCATCCCAGTCTGTTCCGTACGGGAGTTGATGAAGGGACGGAACAGGAACCGGAGGCTGTACCGGAGAACGATTCAGGAATCTGCGGAAGCGGTTCTGTCGGGACTTCGTAGCAATCCCTCTCCGGGCTGAGTCGAACGTTCCGACCCGGTTCAGTGTCCATTCGTCCTGAGGAGGACGGTATTCTGCAGGGTACGTCCATCCATGCGCCTCCCGGAGATGTCTCCGTAAATCACAGGCCCGATTTCCGTAGAAGGAACACAGGCAGCAATAGTACTTCTGGCCCGGGCAGACGTGTCCTCTCTTGTCTCTCGTGTCCGCAAACGTCCGGTCACACTTCTTACAGTACCGCCACAGCTCTTTCGTTCGGTTGTCCATCTCCGTCTCATTGGGGCCGCCACCTCGCCTTTGCTGGAGCGCCATCCGGAAAAGCCGGGAAACAAAAGTTGTCTATCTACTGCACCGCTTTTACTGCACCGCTTCTGCACCGCTTCTGCTGCACCGCTTCTCCGGACTGGTGGTCTTCTGGGAAACACTTAGTCGTTTTTCACTGCAAAATCTGCCGCAGCCGGAAAATGCTGGACTTGATTCGATTCCGCCAAACTTTAACAGCGATGTGCACAGCTCGAGGTCTGCTCTTCAACTGCTCTCAGAGCCCGATTTCAAGGCCCTTTTATACCCTTTCTGCTCACGTGACTTGAAAAGCTCCACGCTGATTGGCTGCCTCAGGAGTGACGTCACAATTATGCAAAAACTCAACCGTTAACCGAGAGGTGTCCGTCTCCGGCTCAACCGGCTTCTCCGGGTTTTTCCGGCTCCCTTTCAACTGCTTCTCCGAGAGAAGTATCTGCAATTTTGAAGTATCTCTGCCATCAGGAGGGTTGAATAGAGTCTCAGCCAGTTGAATCTGCCTGTCAGACGAACATCTAGACTGCAAGTTGGGCGTTTCCGCCATCTTTACTGCTTCGTCAACTGCATATCTGCTCACTGGTATTACTGCTTGTCGACACTGGAAACTGCATACATTCTTGTCCAGAAGGAGGGCCCTTCCTATCTGGAATGATGTTTCACCGCTTCTGTTGATCTGCAGCCGGTTTGCTGTCTCTGCTAAGTGGAAACTCCGGTTGGATGTCTACAGCCGGAAAAC
Source organism: Terebella lapidaria (assembly GCA_949152475.1). Classification (NCBI taxonomy): domain Eukaryota; kingdom Metazoa; phylum Annelida; class Polychaeta; order Terebellida; family Terebellidae; genus Terebella; species Terebella lapidaria. The sequence continues at coordinate 7,029,704 of OX424562.1, forward strand.
TTTTCCGTCTTAATTCTCTGAATACGGAAGACGTGAAGCTGCTTCTCTGGAGATACTAGACCGCTAACCCAGGTTCTTCTGGACCCCTGGCCGCTACCCTGGACTGGTTGACTATGCGCTCAACCCAGTCAGAACCTCTAGGATGTCTCTATCCGGTCTCTGCACCGCTTTCCGCTCTGCTTCCTTTCTCCGCCCTGTTTCCGGAACCAGCACTTGCTCACTGTTCCGACTTCTTGCGGTCGCTCTCTGCCGGAACTCAACGTTTTACCAGGGTCTCAGCTATCTCCTTCTCCTGCTCTACAGCTCACTCCGTCTTCTCATATTTCTTCGTCCTCTGCGGCTTTACTCCGAGTCCGTATCCGACTCAGAGACCGTCTGTTCCGACTCCGGAACACTACTCTGCTTCGGCGGCTCCGTCTGCCTCCAGGAATCCGCCATTCTCTGCTTCATCCATCTCGGATGCTTGACACCATTATACGGTTTCAGCAAATCGAAGTGAACCACCTTCTGCCGAGTTTCACTCTCTGCAATCTCGTAGGTCACGTCGGTAAATCTGCTCAGCACTAGCTTTGGACCGCTCCACTTCCTCTGCAACTTGGGTGCCTTGCCCTTCTTCCGTGTTTTGACAGCCATCCACACTCGGTCTCCTGGCTGGAACTGATTGTCGACCTTCCTCCGGTCGTACAGCTTCTTCTGCCGTTCCATCTCTCTGCCAGATTTCACTCGAACCGCCTTGTATACTGCTTCTAGTCGCTCCCGGAGCTGACTGCCATACTCTGTTACTTCTGCTGTCGATTCGCCCGGCGGCCTGCCAATCAGTAACTCCACCGTAGTGTTGACTTCTCTGCCCAGCATCAGCAAATTGGGACTCTGCCCGGTTGTCTCCTGCGGGGTACTCCGGTAAGCTGCCATCGCCAACGGAACTAGCTGATCCCAGTTGGTCTGCCGCTCGCTTACGTACAGGCTCAGGATCTGCTGCAGCGTCCGGTTGAATCGCTCAATGAAACCGTCGGACTGAGGTCGGAAAGCGGTTGCCCATGTCTTGTGAATCCCCAGGATTCTGCAAACATTTCTCAGCAAGTCGGACTCGAAATTTCTGCCTTGGTCGGTGTGGATCTCCATCGGGATGCCGTACCGCGCTGCAAACTGGTTGACGAATATGTCCGCAACCGTCACCGCTTCCTGATTCGGCATCGGGTAGGCCTCTACCCACTTGGTGAAGTAATCACCGATTACTAAGATGTACCGGTTCCCCCGGGTGGATTTAGGTAATGGACCCATCACGTCCATAGCCACCTTCTCCATGGGCGCTCCAACCCGGTATTTCTGCATCGGAGATCGTTTCAAGTTCTGCATACTTCTTGACGCGCATTCGTCACAGCTCAGCACCCACTGCTTTATGTCCCGCATCATAGCCGGCCAGAAATACCGCCTCCGAATGCTAGCCGCCATCCTTCTGCTTCCGAGGTGTCCTCCCGTCCGGCTCTGATGGGCCAGACGGAAAATCTCCTGTCTCAGCTCCTTCGGGGTTATTAACTGCATTCGGCTGGTTCCTTCTGCCGTTTTCCATTTCCGGTAGACTACTCCGTCGACTTTCAGCAAGGTCTTCCGCATCCCGTACAGCACTTTCTCCTCGCTGCTCATGCTGGAAAAGTCTGCACTGCCAACTGTACCGCTCCCGTCGATCAGCGACGTCACCAGTGGGTACCAAGGTTCTGCTTGCTGCATCCTCCGCAAATCATCTGGTCGATATTTCTGCCCCAGCACAGTATCCTTGTCCGCATTTTCCGCCAGCCTAATCTGCTCTGCAACCGCATCCGCTTTTCCTGGAACTGCCTTCACCGTCACCGCAACCGGCTTCCGGGACGCTGCTTCCTCCATCACCGCAACCGCAACCGCCTTCCGGGACGCTGCTTTCTTCGTCACCGCAACCGCAACCGGCTACCCTTTCTGCTCACGTGACTTGAAAAGCTCCACGCTGATTGGCTGCCTCAGGAGTGACGTCACAATTATGCAAAAACTCAACCGTTAACCGAGAGGTGTCCGTCTCCGGCTCAACCGGCTTCTCCGGGTTTTTCCGGCTCCCTTTCAACTGCTTCTCCGAGAGAAGTATCTGCAATTTTGAAGTATCTCTGCCATCAGGAGGGTTGAATAGAGTCTCAGCCAGTTGAATCTGCCTGTCAGACGAACATCTAGACTGCAAGTTGGGCGTTTCCGCCATCTTTACTGCTTCGTCAACTGCATATCTGCTCACTGGTATTACTGCTTGTCGACACTGGAAACTGCATACATTCTTGTCCAGAAGGAGGGCCCTTCCTATCTGGAATGATGTTTCACCGCTTCTGTTGATCTGCAGCCGGTTTGCTGTCTCTGCTAAGTGGAAACTCCGGTTGGATGTCTACAGCCGGAAAACTTTTCCGTCTTAATTCTCTGAATACGGAAGACGTGAAGCTGCTTCTCTGGAGATACTAGACCGCTAACCCAGGTTCTTCTGGACCCCTGGCCGCTACCCTGGACTGGTTGACTATGCGCTCAACCCAGTCAGAACCTCTAGGATGTCTCTATCCGGTCTCTGCACCGCTTTCCGCTCTGCTTCCTTTCTCCGCCCTGTTTCCGGAACCAGCACTTGCTCACTGTTCCGACTTCTTGCGGTCGCTCTCTGCCGGAACTCAACGTTTTACCAGGGTCTCAGCTATCTCCTTCTCCTGCTCTACAGCTCACTCCGTCTTCTCATATTTCTTCGTCCTCTGCGGCTTTACTCCGAGTCCGTATCCGACTCAGAGACCGTCTGTTCCGACTCCGGAACACTACTCTGCTTCGGCGGCTCCGTCTGCCTCCAGGAATCCGCCATTCTCTGCTTCATCCATCTCGGATGCTTGACACCATTATACGGTTTCAGCAAATCGAAGTGAACCACCTTCTGCCGAGTTTCACTCTCTGCAATCTCGTAGGTCACGTCGGTAAATCTGCTCAGCACTAGCTTTGGACCGCTCCACTTCCTCTGCAACTTGGGTGCCTTGCCCTTCTTCCGTGTTTTGACAGCCATCCACACTCGGTCTCCTGGCTGGAACTGATTGTCGACCTTCCTCCGGTCGTACAGCTTCTTCTGCCGTTCCATCTCTCTGCCAGATTTCACTCGAACCGCCTTGTATACTGCTTCTAGTCGCTCCCGGAGCTGACTGCCATACTCTGTTACTTCTGCTGTCGATTCGCCCGGCGGCCTGCCAATCAGTAACTCCACCGTAGTGTTGACTTCTCTGCCCAGCATCAGCAAATTGGGACTCTGCCCGGTTGTCTCCTGCGGGGTACTCCGGTAAGCTGCCATCGCCAACGGAACTAGCTGATCCCAGTTGGTCTGCCGCTCGCTTACGTACAGGCTCAGGATCTGCTGCAGCGTCCGGTTGAATCGCTCAATGAAACCGTCCGACTGAGGTCGGAAAGCGGTTGTCCATGTCTTGTGAATCCCCAGGATTCTGCAAACATTTCTCAGCAAGTCGGACTCGAAATTTCTGCCTTGGTCGGTGTGGATCTCCATCGGGATGCCGTACCGCGCTGCAAACTGGTTGACGAATATGTCCGCAACCGTCACCGCTTCCTGATTCGGCATCGGGTAGGCCTCTACCCACTTGGTGAAGTAATCACCGATTACTAAGATGTACCGGTTCCCCCGGGTGGATTTAGGTAATGGACCCATCACGTCCATAGCCACCCTCTCCATGGGCGCTCCAACCCGGTATTTCTGCATCGGAGATCGTTTCAAGTTCTGCATACTTCTTGACGCGCATTCGTCACAGCTCAGCACCCACTGCTTTATGTCCCGCATCATAGCCGGCCAGAAATACCCCCTCCGAATGCTAGCCGCCATCCTTCTGCTTCCGAGGTGTCCTCCCGTCCGGCTCTGATGGGCCAGACGGAAAATCTCCTGTCTCAGCTCCTTCGGGGTTATTAACTGCATTCGGCTGGTTCCTTCTGCCGTTTTCCATTTCCGGTAGACTACTCCGTCGACTTTCAGCAAGGTCTTCCGCATCCCGTACAGCACTTTCTCCTCGCTGCTCATGCTGGAAAAGTCTGCACTGCCAACTGTACCGCTCCCGTCGATCAGCGACGTCACCAGTGGGTACCAAGGTTCTGCTTGCTGCATCCTCCGCAAATCATCTGGTCGATATTTCTGCCCCAGCACAGTATCCTTGTCCGCATTTTCCGCCAGCCTAATCTGCTCTGCAACCGCATCCGCTTTTCCTGGAACTGCCTTCACCGTCACCGCAACCGCAACCGGCTTCCGGGACGCTGCTTCCTCCGTCACCGCAACCGCAACCGGCTTCCGGGACGCTGCTTTCTTCGTCACCGCAACCGCAACCGGCTTCCGGGACGCTGCTTCCTCCGTCACCGCAACCGCAACCGGCTTCCGGGACGCTGCTTCCTCCGTCACCGCAACCGCCTTCCTTGGGACTGCTTCCTCCGTCAGTTCTGCTTCTCCGCCCGATCTCCGTGACTGCTCCCGGCGTCCCCCCTTCCTTGGCTTGGGCTGAGGAGTTTCTTCACTTCGTGTCTGCCGGATCCTTTCTCTGTAGTTCCAGGCGTCTATCTTGGCTTGTTTCCAGTCGATTCTTCCGCATTGGCTGCATGGGGATCCGGACAAGGCATCCGCGTTATTATGGATACGCCCCGGACGATGTTCGATGTCGAAATGAAACTCACTCAGGAGCTCAATCCACCGGGCTACCTGCCCCTGGGGCTCCTTGAAATTCATAAGCCAGGTAAGACTGCCATGATCTGTTTTGAAGAAGGAAGTGTCATCCCAGCAAGTACTGCTTATTCTTCTGTACCGCAAACACAACCGCCAGGAGCTCCTTCCGGGTGACACAGTATCTCCGTTCTTCTTTGGTTAGGCTACGGCTCAAGTAGGTTATCACCCGCTCCTGGTTGCCCTGCTTCTGTGACAGTACTGCTCCCAACCCGGTGTCACTGGCGTCCGTGTCCAGGATATATCGGCCTTGCTCCCTTGGGTACCCGAGTATCGGTGCCGATACTAGGCGGTTCTTCAGCTCTGCAAATGCCTGCTCTTGCTCCATCTGCCACCTGAACTGCACCCCTTTTTCTGTCAAGTGATTCAGCGGCGCTGCAATCTCGGAGAACTTCGGTACGAACTTCCGGTAATAGGAGCATAGTCCCAGAAAACTGCGCAGCTCCGTCAGGTTGGTGGGTGTCCGCCACTTCCGTACTGCCTCCGTTTTTGCCGGGTCGGTACGAATACCGTCTCTGCCGACAATGTGACCTAGGAAAGACACCTCCGGCTGGAAGAACTTGCATTTTGACGGTTTGACTTTTAGGTCTGCCTCTCTCAGCTTGCTGAAAACCTCCTGAAGATCACGGATGTGATCCTCCAGGGTCTTGCTGTAGACTATGATGTCGTCCAGATATATGAGGCAGGTCTTCCAGGACAGTCCGCCTAACACCTTCTCCATCAACCGCTCGAACATACCCGGAGCATTGCACAAGCCGAAACTCATGACTTTGAACTGGTAAAGGCCACCAGGAACACAGAAGGCCGACTTTTTCCGGGCGTCTTCATCCATCCCGACCTGCCAGTATCCACTGGTCAGGTCGAGAGTGGAGAACCATTTGGCGTCTGCACAGGCTGCTATGGTGTCATCTATTCTCGGCAACGGGTAAGCATCTTTCTCCGTGACTGCATTTAACTGCCGGTAATCGACACAGAACCGGGTGGTCCCATCCTTTTTCTTCACCAGAACAATCGGGGAAGCCCACGGACTGCTACTTTCTTCAATGACGTTCTTGTCTTTCATCTCCTGAATCAGACTGCTCACCAGCTCTCTCTTGTCTGGCGGAATTCGTCTGGTTGGCTGCTTAATCGGCCGGTGACTGCCCGTGTTTATCTGATGTTGTACCTCGTTGGTCTGCCCCAGTTCTCCGGCATCGTTACTGAAGGTCGGCTTATTCCGAAATAGGAGGTCGGTTACTCTCTCGCGGAAATGACTCGGCACTGCATCCTGGGTCTGCTCTGCTAACTGCCGCTCGGTTATCTCGGTTAGTCAGACTGTTGCAGAAATGCATCTTCATGAGCACTTCTGTTGTTGCCGGATCCGCTTTTGGGTAAGCTAGCCGCGTCTTGCTCCGTATGTCTCTGGCCAGCTCGGCCAGCTCCTCCTCCGGCTGCAATTTCCGTGTCTGCAATTCCGCCAGGAAAACAAATGTTTTCTCCCCGGGACAAAACTGCTGTTTTAATGCCGCCACAACCGTATCAAAGCTGCGTCTCTGCTCCGCGGACAGATCCAGTAGTATGCTGCGGGCGTTACCCCTCAAACTGACACATAGGTTCAGCTCCTTTTCCTCTGCTGTCCAACGGTAGTACCGAGCGTATTCAAGGAGGTGAACCTCATACTCCGGCCACGGATCAGTTCCGTCGTATGTCATTAATCTGGCTACTCCTGCCCTTGGTGCTGGTTGTTGTACTGCTTCTGCCTGCTGCTGCTTTCCGGTTACTGCCAGGTGCTGCTGAAACACCTCCATTTGGGTCGCCAATAATCTGGTCAGGTTGTCGACTAAATTCTCTCCGCCTTCCGGTTCCGCATCCGGTTCCCGATCGCCAGCCTGGTCCGGAAAGTTAATTTCCGCCTCTGCTAACTGCTCTGCAGGCTGTACTCCTTGAGGAACCCGAAGGGGCTCTTCTGCAACTGCTTTCTGCATTTCCGGCTGCAACAGCTTTCGCTCGGCAGGACGAACTGCTTCCTTTTCCGCAACCGGCATCTGCAACGGCTCAGCTCCTACTGCTCCTACAGGCTGCTCCGTGTCCGACACGGCTGCCTTCAGCTGCTGTTCCGCCAATTTGCCCCGTCTAGTAGTCATACTGCAGATGATCCCACCGCTGCCACCAAAAAGTTGTAACGGGTTCTCACCCTTCTGTGACGTCTTGATGAACCGGTTTTCTTGGGAGGTGGGTGAGTTGTTATTTAACCGGAGCTGAAACGGTAAAACTCCGGGAAACTGCTACTGCTGTACGGTTGAACTCCGGCTAGAAGTCTCTAAGGTTGGTAGCGTGGTCTGGAATGGACCTCTTAACCGTTGTCCAACTGCTAATCTGCAACTGAACCTGTAACGTAAGAATCCGGAGGCGTTTCCGTCTCCGGGTACTGCAACTGCTCCGTCGGGATACCGCTTCACTGTAACAGCTCCGTCGTTTTCCGCCTTACTGCAACTGCGACTGCACCTGGAATAGAGAGTCCGGGAACGTTGCCGTTTCCGAATACTGCAACCGCTCTGCCAGGTTCCGCCTCACTGCAAACTGCTCCGGTTGGCTCCGCCTCACCGCAACCTGTGACTGCACCTGAAATGGGGTATCTCGGAAGTGTTCTCACTTCCGGTTACCGCAACCGCTCCGTCAGGCACTGCCTCTGCAACTCCGTTGTCCGGTACCGTCTCTGCAACTGCTTCGTCGTTCCCGTCTCTGCACCTGCTCCGTCCGATACCGCCTCCGTAGTTGCTCCGTTGAATTTCACCTCCGTCTCCGTCTCCTTCCTTGGTGATCTGGGTTCTTGGATCACCCTAAGACGTCGTTACAACTTGGTCTTAACCGACTGTGGTCTTATCTCCTTTTTCTCCGTATTACTTTCTTTTCCGGTGAACTAACTTTATTATAAATTCCAGTTCCCTAACGAACACGGAAAAACAACTCGGTTGAAGTTTTCATGTTTATTCTCCAAGTGCACAGTCAGAAGACTTAACTGCTATCATCTGGATGACTCTATCCGGAACAAGGGAGTACTCTGCTATGGGAGAAGGGGTCTGCACAGGTCGACGTCAGGACACCAACTCCGCCGTCCGCTGTGAAGCAGGGGCTTTTATAGACCTGAGACCCACGTCACGTGACCAACCTATTGTGACGTCATAGTCCGCCAAAACACTGATATTTTCCGGATTTCTAAAAACACTCTAGAACCAATCAGTGGCTGACACGTCACCTTTTAAACCGAAAACGAGGCTGATCACATGACCTTCCGGAAATAACGTCATTACGTTTTTGTACTCCATTGTTCCGACTCCGTCTCCGGTTCCGTCTCCGTCTCCGGATCCGTCTCCGGCTTTACCAACATCACAAATATACCAAGTTCCGAGACGGAAAACCTTTTAAACATTACAAATACGGAACCGAATGAACCTTTAAACACATATACATTTTAATAAACGGTTATTTAACCATAATATCACAAAACACTAACAGAATTACCTAGGGGAAACTTTTGGGTACGCCCCAAAACCGTTACAATATAGTTTCATTGAAACAAGAAATTTAATATCAAAATTAAGTGTGATATTGAACTTTGTTGGTAGGTCCTACACTGACACATATGATAAGTTCTATTTTTCACCATATCCACACTGTTTCGCTGAATTTGCATATAGGAAACATATAGGAAATGATATATGCAGATTATTGTCATGACCTTGAATTTGACCTTTGACCTCATTTTCAAGGTCACAGAACAAAATGGGTAATATCTCACTTATTATCGATTTTACAGCTTCGGAAAAGATTGTGGACATCTAAGAAATGCTACAGTCATGGCCATAAGACCACCCTGGAAATTATTTCCAGGTTTTATTTAGTATTCAGTCATTTAAAATTTAACTTGAGTGAAACATATGGTATATTCAGTGCTTGTAAGATATGAAGATAGAATATTGATGGATTGGTCAATTCAAGGGTTCATTTTTTGTACACAACTTGTCAGCCTTTTCACCCCGACACGATGTTTCGTTATATTTTCATAATTTCTTTGCAAAACTCGTTTAAAATGTTTTTGTTTTGAAACATTTATTTTTAATATATAGTTTCATTGAAACAAGAAATTTAATATCAATATTAATTGTGATATTGAACTTTGTTGGTAGGTCCTACACTGACACAATGATAAGTTCTATTTTTCACCATATCCACACTGTTTCGCTGAATTTGCATAACTTAAGTGAAAACCTTCCTGACTATGATTATGATAACGTCAATATTATATATAACTATACTATAATTGATAAACATATGTACAATATATAATAGCTAAAGGTAAGAAATTAATTTGCATTAATCCATTTTAGCTTTGAATTCCATTCTGGCGCTGCAAAGACATGGTTTCGTTGAAAAATCATTATCATAACATTCCCAATATTTTGGGTGTCTTTTTGCACTTTATTGCCGGCATCTAGCACTTCGGTATGCATCTGACTAGTTCCTCAGCTGAAATTTGTTGAGGGAATAATCGTCTGATGAATGAGTCTTGCTAGTTTGTGCTACTGGGCTGCACATCTGCTATTGTTACCCGTGCGACAACGATACATCTTCACATGGGTTTAGGTCTGAATTGTTCGCAGGCCAGTCAATAACCTTGACGTTGTTGTCCATCAAGAACTTCCTGGCAATCTCTGATTCATAACAAGGCATGCCATCCCGCATGAAGGTGTGACAGAATTTGTGAATAGCCAAGTGCAGTTTGTGCTGCAAAAACCAAAATCAAAGCCATCAACGAAGGAAGCCATGCCTCATGTCAGCCAAGATGGTCGGACGTCCACTGTTCTTGCAAAATTATTTAGATTGGACTGCTGCATAGTGATCCTAAACTGCTTTTCTCTGATGATGCTACTATTGGTGTTCCATTCAATATGTACGAGTGACCCACGAGTAGCATGAATATGCTATTCAAAAAGATAAACTCACCAGACTACAATGCAACCTCCAAGCACACATGAGCACAAGGATGTTGTTATAAGCTATCATATCAGTCCATAAAATATTGTTTTTTATCCCAACGAAACAGTGTCTTAGCAGTGCAAAAACTTTATTCCAATTGTTTTATGTATATTACTTACTTTTGAACTATTATTTAATTCATATGTGTGTAATAATTATTATGTTATGTAAAATAACAAACAACATTATCATTTTAGGATTTTATAAGAATTTCCTCTTTTTGTACCTACATATATCAAGAAAACTTATCGGAACAGTGTGTATATGGTGAATACAGGAAACATTGTATTTTTAGTGACCAACCTACTAACAAAGCTCAATAACCAAAGCTAATATTCAGTATACAGTCAAACCTCCATTAGTGAGCACTTCCGATCAGTGAACAACTGCTATTAGTGAACAGTTTTTCCCGGACCCAAATGAACGCCTATCTTTTAACATTGGAGCTCTCTTCCGATTAGTGAACTCTTCCGATCTCTTCTCTCTACTGTGAACAGTGAACACCTTTTTAGGTCCCAAAGGGGGCATTTCAATGTTAATAGACCTCTATTGACCATAGGCTCACTAAATGCCTCTAAGACATCTTGTCTACTCTCAGGTATTATAGTATCTGTGACCAGCATTGTCACACCTCATTGACCACCAGCCTCCCTTCTCAGCTTCTCTGCTGTTACAGTCTAAAGCAAGGGGATTCACTGGGCACAATTGATTATGCATGACCCAGTGCAAACTCGTCAAGTAGAAAATAGACTCATGCCTATAACCTAATGAAAGATTTTAACTCTTGCACCAAGAATGATAGTTTAAACTCAAGTAGATTAAATTGATGATAGTGGAACAATGAAGAAACCCCCTGATATATAAAGCAAATACCCATGCACTATTTTATTCACTGATATTCTACTGGTTCTGTTCAGCATAAGCCATGTCTTCGAAAAGAAAAAACTTGTCATTGTCCGATTCTCGTTCAGAGTCCCCGAAACCCATTCTTCCGATTAGTGCATGAACACCTCCAGTTAGTGAACATTATGGCCTGGTCCCTTGAACGTTCACTAATGGGAGGTTTGACTGCACACTTGCTGTCTCAATGGCAATTGGAAAAGCATTTTCCAAAAAAAACCCGTCGGAATGGGTATTGCAAAGAAATTATATTTATTATGTAAATATAACGAAACATTGTGTTCGTGGTGAAAATACCGACAAGTTGTGTTCACGGAATATCTTCTTCCATCGAAAATTTCATCAATGTCCTATCTCGATGTCTTCCTTGAATTAATCATACATATGGTAAATAAACATACCGTAAACGGTATGTTTGCAGTATATATATACAGCAGAACGGATGTTGTTTTCAGAAATGTAGCCCATAAACATGTTTGCTGGATATTCTCATGACGTTGCATTTGACCTGTGACCATATTTTTCAAGGTCACGGGACAGAATGGCTATTAATAATATGAAAAATATATGGTCCGGTAACCTGTCGTAACCTTTGGGCTGTTTTGGAAAACAATTACTCTTATAATTTCTCATGTTCTGCCGGTAAGCTACAGAACCCTTGTTGCTATGTTTTTGTTTTGTTTTATCTTGATACTTTTTATATATTTTATTCTAGGAAATGTACTATATGAGCTTTACTGCTTCTAACATTTCCTTTCACCTGTTCGTACTGGTGAACTGGCTTCGGTGGCTGGGTTCAGCAGCGTAGTAACTATAGTCAATATATGTGGCGAAAAGTCTACGATTCACTACTTTGTGTAAAAACAATCTCTACCTTTCAAAGCAACACTACCATCTTAAGATTGTGCGATAAAACTGAAAAGTTGTGTAATTACTGAGACCCAATGTGCGAGGAAGCGGATGGACTGAAAAACTGACTTTCAAAAGTCACACACGTAAAGCATTGGTGGTTACATTGTTCAATTTATTTCAAAGACATTTATTCATCATCACATTTGTACATCACAAATATGAAACAAGCGCATAAAAATTGTGTGTGTACCAGTACTTCAGTGGGCATCGCTTAATGCGCTTGTAACTCATCATGCAGGTTCCAAGGTAGGCGGCACGTAAGTTTGAGAGAAGGACGTTATGATTCCACACACTACCCAGTAGCCTCTAGAATCACCGTGAGAGTAAAACGTCATGATTCAACATTCCTTCTGGTGAACATCACTCTATCACCATATGAATAACTGTCTGTAATTAGGGCTAAAGTGTCTCAAATGGTACACGTTCAATTAAATGATTGATCATATGGCATACATTTGATTTCTCAATTCTCATACGTGTATACTTGCAGCCGTTTGTGAAGACTCCTGTTTCTTATCTTGAAATATTCGAAATGATTTTTTTTGATCATTTGGCATGAAAACAGGTCCATATATATTCCTAATGTTTTATATGTAACAGGAGGGGGTCAATTAGAGGTTTTGCTGAAAAAAGAACAACCTTCATATGCACACAATGTATCAATGATAAACAGTCTTTTGTTTTCTTGTCCTGTGTTTTCCAGATCAGTGTCTCGAAAAACATCTTGTCAATTCGGAGAATCGAAAGCTATTCATAAATGTGAAGAAAAAAGTCATTAATAGTCTCGACTGTCCACAGAAGAAAAGACCGTTCAATTAAAAAACAGCTTGTCATTGATAAAACAAAATTCAAGTCTATGTTTGGAAGAAAAAATCTTCGCCATCGCAGTTCAATAATACTTTTGTGTGCGCAATGGGAAACATGGGTGGATGACTTCAAGTAAATTACGTCTTTAAAAACCGATGGGAAAAGATGAGGCCTACAAGGGACTTGCTTGAGTTGAAACTGCATCCTAGGTCAAAGGCTGAAATCGGGATTCGTCCCTGGTGCTATATGGACCTCCATGCAATTTTCTGAAGCCAATGTCACTGTAGACAAGCGGTGGCGCGGTAAAATAATTTTGAACGGGCTTGGTGATCAATTTCGAACGGTTGGTGATCAATTTCGAACGGTTAGTGATCAATTTCGAACGGTCCGCACACTGAAACAGGGTGAAAAATGAGTGAATTGTGAAGTAATTTCAGATTTATAGACATAACCTTTCAATTTGGGCACAAAGAAATGATCGTATGTCATTTGTAAGCAGTTGAGTGTTTCCAGGTAGACGTGGAAACACAAGTCATCTTGTACTTCCTGATGATTCCAGTTTGTTGACAATTTGCGTAATATATAGACCAATTTTATTATCGTATATTGATGATTTTCAAAGCACACATGGCCCACAACCTATATCTAAAAATTGAAGTATGGAGATCAAAGGATAAAGATGCTAACACCGTGATAAGAATAATATTGATAAGCGATCAATTTCAAACGGGCGGTGTTGATTTCGAACGGTTATTTTTCATAGGCGATCAATTTCGAACGTTCAACAAATATTTTATTCATCAAGTATAATCTTTTCTATGGGTTCCTATCGGCGTAATCATGGCCAATTTTGGTGCTACCACTGTACGATTCATTATGATGACATGGAACACGCGGAAATGAGAATTAGCATAATTGTGCAAAGATAATAAAGGCTTTAAGCCTTGCACTACAAACGCATGGCAAAGGATATGCCAAGCGATGTTTGCACAGTTGAAGAGGGTTGACTGATATTCAGACATGAGACTTAAGACATAGGAGCCCCTTGAAAAAAATACCTGAGCAAAGGTATGCGTTAACCCCCAGAAAAGTCAGATGTGTCTAAGAGACTGGTGGTTGAATATGTACCACTGCCAATGGTACATACGACTTTGTGGGATCAGATGTGACATAATCGTCCATTCAAAGATATTTTATGCTGGTTGAAGGCGGAATTTTTAACAGTTTAATGTTCATTAGATATATTGTCACATTCATAGATGGAGCCTTCATATATATATTATCAGTGTTTATATGAAGGACCGAAATGAGCTGGCCCATCACGCCGGGACACCATACACCCTAGCCTATACAACTTTTCGGCATGTTGACCTATATGTGCACATATATTATTCATGCATATACAGCTACATTTCACTACTACGGGATAGTGATTCAATGCTTGCGGATACCGATTATAATATACAGCGTACATCACAGGTAATGGTATTTATCACGAGTAATTTCAGCGTTATATATAAAGGCAGCTAAACTTCTGATACATTCATCTTTCTTGTGTGACATAATAAATTAAGAGCATGCTACTGTGCTACAGTTTGGTACAATGAATTTGTTTAAGTATTTCTGACTTAAATTATTATATAGTGGGCAAATTAGGACAAAATGACATTCATCTTCTAATAAATTGATATTATTTACTGATTTACAATACAATACTAGTAGCGTGCATCTTGTTTTGTTTTGTTGTGCCTGTTCTTCTCTATACCAAGTTTATGATTTGAACATCGAAATCTGGCCACAGATACTATGTGTTTCCAATATACAAATTAATGAACAAATACTTTTCTAGAGTCAGTTCTGCTTTGTAATTTCGGTAGTAGTAGAATTTACAGACAATTTTGAAAAACAATTTTGTTGTGCAAAATCTGTTACCCTCTGCCGAAATGTATTCACAAATAGTTCTGTATTCCTTACCCCCTGGAAATACCACTCATTCCCAAACCCGTGAGAACACAACATCATGCGAACATCATTTACCCAGTTTTTACATCCGTTTTTGTCGTAAACTTTCAATATATTATACATTGCATTTTTTATCCTTTTCACATCTCCATTTTGGGCAATACTGAACCAGAATTTGATACATTTCACATTGTATATGTATACCGATTATGCGTTTTCCAGACATATTTTATACCCAGCCGTACTACTAGACTAATCACCTTATGTACATGGAGAGGAGAGGGGGAAGGGGAGGTGGCTAGATGCTCAACATATATGCATTTAATCAATTTTACAGTGTCATGTACAGTATATGTATGTAATCCTTTCAATGCTAAACACCAAATAGAATTTTGGCTTGTCATAGGCTTATCCAAGAGATAAAAAGTAATGAAAAGTAATAATGACTAACCTACTAATATTTGTAACCCCCTACCCCCCACACGAAAAATAGAAATCAAAAGAAATCACAACACATATACAATTTTCACGGTGAAACAGTTCAGCAGAGCTATCAACAAACCGTTCGAAATTACTCGCATGACCGTTCGAAATTATCCGCCTGTCATTTATGAACGTTCGAAATTGACCACATTTAAATTTTCTATTCTACTTGATTCGGGTTCGTTTTGAGGAATATGCATCAATCAAACAGCATAACGTGATTCACTTTAGCTATGTCTAGGTACACGTTCCATTTAACTGACTCATCAAACGTTTGCACACACTAATAACGATATTACATATTAATGAAAAGTATACTGCTTCTCGCCATTCAAAAATAAATAATAAATAATCATAAAAACTCCCAATGTGCTTAAAAAGCATTCCACAGGTCAGTAAAGTTTCACCGAGGTGGTAAATATAAATATTTGTGACATAAACATCAGACAAATATACTTTTCACCTACCTTAATGTGTGGACCGTTCAAAATAGATCGCCAACCGTTCGAAATTGACCATCAACCGTTCGAAATTGATCACCAAGCCCGTTCGAAATTATTTTACCGCGCCACCGCTTATCTACAGTGAATGTTTGAATACTTCTTGAGTTACCGTCCAGAAACCGGATCAAAAACGAATCTAGAATGAATTCGTCCTGACGGACCACACGAACCCCGGAGCCGGCTGAAAAAACGATGAGATTTTTCAACATAATATTTCTGACTAGTGTTGATAATTGTGCAAATGTAAATCGAGGCACCTCGAGGTCACGTCTGGAAACCAGAAAAAAATTGGCAGATACATTAAGTTGACGGCTGAAGCGTGAAAAAAACAGCCCAAGGACTGAGGAAAGTTACCAAAGAAATGTACAGTGTTAGACATAAATTTGTGTCAGTGAAATTGCTGCGTTGACATACATGTACCGAATTCACTAAAGGTCAGATTCAAGGTCACCAAAAAAATCACCTGATGTGACTCCCAATATGCTCATAATACAAACCCAAGCTTTATTCACAAGCATTATGTCTGCATCGGTCAATTAACATTATTCGCGCCGAATGTTACCTCGACAATTACCACTCAAGGTCATCTTTGGCCAAGTTCAAAGTTATCAAGAGATATGCCATATGTCTTTCTATACGCTCATGATATCGAAGCTCTATCTGAATTTGTTTAATTTTAGGCGGAGGTCAATCCACACAATTCTGTTTGGAGGTGATTTTGTGAGATTTACCAATCAAGGTCAATTGAGGTTAATTGCAAGATATGACTTTCACAACACAAACCTAAGTATGTCTACCGCCGTTCTGTGTGCAGAATCCAATTCACACAATTCATGTCAGATCTGACATTTGGATTCACCAGTCACGTTCATGAGGTCAACTTCCAAGACCACCAAGAGATCCAGAATGTATGACTTCCTATGTTCACAACACATATCTGAGCTCTGCAGCCTACTCCAAGAGGTCAATTCACACACTTTAGTTAAAACGTGACCTTGAGAATACCATTCAAGGTCATGTGGAGTCAAACTCAAGGTCATCAAAAGATTTGCTAAGAATTTGCTAAATGGTTTTGAAGCAAATTGCCAAAAAGTAAAATTTTGGCTATTTTGGGTCTATGTTTCGGGCCTCTTGAGCGATTCAAGACCTATCATCTATGTGCACAAGCTAAAGAGTCCTAAATGTCATCCAAGGGGGAAATAAGAGAGAAAGTTACTGAATAGGTTTCGAGCAAAGTGCCAAAAGTGCAACTTTGAGCCTATTTTCGGGCTTTTCGTGAGATTCAAGGCCTATCATAGATGGCCGAAAGTGGCATGCCTATGCAAAATTAGAAAAAAAAATTGCTGGAAAAAATGGCCGTCAAAGTTCAAAATTTGCCGTTTTTCGTTTTGCCAAAAGAGCGAAAATAAAACAACCATCTCTGAAATAAAACAATTCTAAAAATAACCAACTCTAAAGATAAAAATGTACACGAATGACGGACGCAATGGCATGGCAATAGGTTTTCGGACCATAGGTTCGGTAACCTAACAACAATTCTGCTTAATTGAAGGCAATAAACGAAAACTAGCGTAAAAATTGTCAATGATCGGAATAAATGAATCACAGTAATATACTGACAGTCAGGCCATCTAGACTTAACCCTCCTTGTGAGTTCGTATTGCGCTCTCAAAACGGCCTGTTTGCCATCTTTGCTGAGTCATCCGCAATCAAGAGAATCTAGTCATATACTATATCCCATATATATATATATATATATATATATATATATATATATATATATATATATATATATATATATATATATATAAGCAAACGTCTCCGAACGTTTTGTGGTCTCGAACGCTCCACTGCTTCGATCAGTGGATACAACAGGTTCAGACACCCGAAACAAGCCAAGTCATTCTGACCCAGTGTATCACCCTATGATATACACTCTATGGTACAATATGCGCTAACTGTATGTCATAGAGAAACGTCTTTTGCTGTATTGGGTGTAACGTTGTCTAGAATCGTGTGATCATATGACTGTATGTGCCGAATATTTTTTCTGTATAAACTTTATTTTCCGATTCCCAAACACGAAATAGCGTATATCAATGGGTCTCAACAAATGTGCCGAATATTTTGCCAGTCGAAATGATAAGAGAACTTCAATCACAAACTTAGCAAGCACCGTATGACCAAGTTAACAAGTGAATTGAAATGCTATCTGGAAGATATACACGGGTACCGTCACCTATCCAATGCCATTTTGCTATCTTTCGTATAGCTTATATGTATTTCCCGTCACCAAGTCGCTCCAGGTCCAGTTTAGTTGGTAGTTCACCAAAGTCCAAAGTCGCTGAGAACCTTAGCAAATGACACATAACCGCTACCCATTATTGTAGGTTCTGGCAGGAGTTGTAGGATCCTCTGTTGCCAAATTGTCGCAGAGGCCAATGACCTAAATGTCCCCAAGTATCAGATGCCAAGTACCTATATCCAAATGAAAACTTCATTATATCATAATCTCGCATAACTAAAATGAATGAATAGACAGTAATGAACACAATCAAGTCAGATACAAATGTTTATGATGAGAAATGGTGCGGCAAATAGCGAAAACAAAATTGACGCTAAGGTCAATGACTTCTCAAGGTCACCAGAGGTCAGATTCATATGACCCCCACATCTGAAAAAACAACCTTTGGATACATATATCATGTTTTGAAAAAATTCATGTTTTAGTCATAAAATGCACAAACATTTTTCTATCTGCCCCATTAGATTTTGAGACGTAATAAATAATAAATCTCTAGAAAATGGGCGAACTGGAACCAAATTCTGCAATAGTATTTTACTCATTGTGACTTTCATAATTCTACGTCAGACTCTGTGGAGTGTGTACCTGTAGCAGTAGTACTTCGAAAGGGTCATTTACTCCAGCTTGGGTATTTCTTTTAAAAACTAAATCTCATCCTCAGGCGATGCACTCGAGTAAGTTTGTTTCGGATATTTGAAGAGAACGAGATCATTTAGGGTATATCTGTGACGAATATAACCCCAGGTGCGGCTAATTCCAACCTAGAAATCGGCGAGGTTCAATTTGGTGGGGGAGAATCCCGAATCACACCAATTTAGAGGTGGGAGAGAGCCGGCTATCGGAGTTTTGTAAGTTATCGGAGGGTGTTAAACGAAATGTAAAAATGTGTGAATGTGCTGTACGTCAAAAGTTTAAACGGGTATTTTCTTCTCAAAATTACACAATCATGTAATGTTCGATGAATGGCGAAATCACGGTGTCCATGATTTCAGGCTTCTGGGCAGTGTCATATAGATGGAATAGACTCGGTCACCTATTCCAAGTTTCAAATCAATTCCAACACTATAGTCAGTGCCGGGTATAATTACCTAGCTGCCTGACTCTACCTGGTTATGGCTGGCGTGACAATAAATTGTTCATGTATAACCCAAATACCTGACTCGACAAAGCACTATATGTTCTTTGAAAAGCGCATTGTTGTTGAAGAGGCCTCGAAAATGTACCGATTATAAAATGCCTTTGGTTTGGTGCAGACGGGGTTCCATAGCAATTGAAACTGATTGAAAAGACCCAGCATGGACATAAAAGACTCTGTTTATGGTTTTTGAAAGCAATCTATCTGGCTAAACCAGCGTAGGAAATCATAACCAATTGTCAATTTTAATGAATGACACTTCACTAAGGGTATACATCGAGGTGAAGGATCTATCCATGTTCGCCAACTTCGGTGAATGTTGCCAAAATAAGTACATGTCATTCGAAATCAAAATGAATACCGGTACATTTAATTGGTCATAATACAACAGGACAAAAGTTCATTTACACAATACAATACAATATATTTATTTCAGAAATTTTCAGTACATTTGGTTGGCACAAGAATAGTATATGCGGTGAAATGGAATTGCTTAAAAATCACATGATATGACAAAAATAGACGTTTAAAATATTTAACAGAAATATTTTGCGGAGAAGCAACAGTCTGTGAAATATCATACAGCAAAAACGAAAACTTGTATACATGATTGTTTACAGCTGTAAATAAAAATAAATAAAATAATACAAACGGAATAAACAACTAAGCAGAAAATATGATAGTGAAGTTAACCGAAGTTGATACTGATTGCTGTTTTAGTTTAGTTCTCGTTTGTTTTTCACTTCGTATAGTTTTAGTTTCAGTTTTTAGGTTACCGAACCTAAGGTCCGATAACCTATTGGCATGGCGTCCGTCGTCCGTTGTCCGTTGTCCGTCGTCGTCGTCGTCGTCGTCCACATTTTCATCTTTTTTGTTTACTGGCAAACTTTTCTCAAGTTTTGCACAAAAATGCCTAAAATATCTCGAGGAGGTGTTTTTGTTTTGTTTTATGATTTTCGCTATTATTTCAAAATGGCGGTCATTTCTGACGAAAAATGGCTTTGATGGCCGTTTTCTCAAAATCTGTTCTGTAACTTTTTTTCTTATTGATGCATAACACTCCTCATATGTACCCCTCTGACATGTATAAGTTTCCTCGCCCTTGAATCGCTCGAAGTGGGTCATTTTGGGCTTGTCCCAAATGGGACTTTCCCAAGTTAAATTCTCCTATACTTTATAATGGGGCACATTTTTCCAAATATCTCACTTGATATTGAAATTAGAGATTAGGAATCATTTTCAAGGTCACAGGACAAAATGTACTCATTATCGATTTTACAGCTTAGGAATCAATTGTGGACATATAGAAAATGATATATGTTGAATATTGCCCTGACCTTGAATTCGACCTTCGATCCCATATTCAAGGTCAAAGGACAAAATGGCTAATATCGTGCTTCTCTATTGACTTTTTAGCTTGGGAACCAATTGTGGACATATAGAAAATGATATAAAATGAATATTTTGAGGACCTTGAATTTGACCTTGACCTTATTTTCAAGGTCAGAGCACGAAATGACAAATATCTCACTTATTATCAACTTTACAGCTTAGGAATCCATAGTGAACATAAGGAAGTGATATACGCTATTTTGGTGACCTTGAGTTTTGACCTTTGACCGCATTTTCAAGGTCAGAGAACAAAATGGCTAATATCTCGCTTATAATCGTCTTTACAACTTAGGAATCAACTGCGAACAGGAAAAAATATATGCTGAATATTCTCATGACCTCGACTTGACCAATGACCTTCTTTTCAAGTTCCCTCTGACCTGATTTTCAAGGTGACAGGACAAAATAGCTAATATCTCGCTTATTGACTTATAGTCTGGGAATCAATGATGGATATATGGGAAATGTTATACGCCGGATATTCTGCTGACCTTGAATTTGTCCTTTGCCTTCATTTTCAAGGCCACAGGACAAAATTGCTAATATCTCTCTGATTATTGAGTTTACAGCTTAGCAGTCTACTGTGGACATGATATATGTTTAATATTATATATGCTGAATATTCTCTCGACCTTGAATTTAACCATTGACCTGGCTAATATCTAAAATATTAAACATATATTGTCCGGTATCCTATCTTTGGCCTTTGGCCTAATTTTTCGTTTAGTTTTAGCTTCACTTCCGTCAGCAGGAAGTCGTTTATTTATATTCATCCGCAATATATATCTAAACCGATTAATGAAGACAAGTATCTCCAGCTTTCATGCTGTCGTTTGTGTACGTTTATATTGATGCCCAACATCATCATTTATAGAAAGTCCTCAAAAGCTTTGATGGATAGATATATTGTAATGTGAAACAATGTCTAATGCACTCACTTTATGATATGTCACCGTGACGACAACTTCTAAGACCTGACAATCCCAACCACCCCCACCCTCGCCCCGCACCTTATCTACTGAATATGCAAAATTCAAAACGTACAAAAAAAACGTCCTTTACCAATACCCACTCGTAGGGGCACCGCAGTTTTCACTATATGTCCTACATTTTCAAATTTTCAGTAACTTCATGAAAAAAAAATGTATATGTGTGTAACAAAACCATGCAACTGCCGCGCTGAAACGTTCGTTAGGAACGGTCACGTGATCTACAAAGTCCACTTGCGAAGACACCGTTCGCGGAAGAACCGTTCGCGGAAGCACGATTGCGGAAGCATCATCAGCGGAAGCATCATTCGCGGAAGAACCGTTCGCGGAAGCACGATTGCGGAAGCATCGTCAGCGGAAGCATCAGTCGCGGAAGCACCGTTCGCGGAAGAGGAGCCTTCGCGGAAGAACCGTTCGCGGACGCAGTCTTCACCACGTGGAGAAGAGTGCGGAAGATACGTTCGCGGACGAAGATGCGCGCGCAGCCACCCTGGCTATATAAGGGAGAGCGGACGGCCGCTCTGAGAGCACTGCAACAGCGACATCGACCGTGGGGAGATCGTCACCGCCACAGCCAAGGGACTCGACGAACTCCGTGCGGACGACTCCTTCTTCAGGGCCTTAGAGTCAACCGGGATTTAGACCGACTACCTGGAGAAACCATTCGACTAAGCGGGACGGGAAACTTCAACGGGAAGGGACAGAGAGACGCCGCCGGCTAAGAACTCTTTTTAGTTGTGCCCTCGTGCACTATTTATTTTTGAAATGTGATCATACAGTGCTCCATGTCTGAACTTCATATTTGTACGTCACGTGGGTGACCAGCCATACAATTGTAAGTTGATTTGATGTATATAAATCTTCAATTTATTTACATCTGAGTTGCTTCTTGCCTAAGTGAAGCCGGTGAGCTACGGAGTGATGATACACCAGCGTTGGGGGACACCAATTTAGTGACGGCTCTCGAATCACAACGAGCGGGAGTTACATAAAGTCTATACGATCAGAGAAACCAGGTTTTTTGGGCCACACCGAAAACAAGTCATTACCAAACGTCACAACTTGGTGCCGTGACCAGGATCCCCGAGGGTCTACTGCCAGGGAACGAACCTCAGCATCACTCATGTCCGGCGAAAACGACGAAACTGCCCCAGGGAAGACAGGAGGTGAAGAGGAAGACTCTTCGCGGACGGCCTCACTTGCGGACGAGGAAGACAGCGGTTCGCGGAAGCCGACCTTTGCGGAAGAGGGAGACGACCGTTCGCGGAAGACGTTCGCGGAAGACGACCGTTCGCGGAAGACGTTCGCGGACGACAACCGTTCGCGGAAGACGACCTTGGCGGAAGAGGCCGACGACCGTTCGCGGAAGACAACGTTCGCGGAAGACGACCGTTCGCGGAAGAGCAGCTTCACAGCCAGGGGTAGACGGGACGTTTCGACGAGTGAGGAGCAACCAGGGAGGTCGAGACCTTCCATGGGCCAGTCGACGAGTCAACAGAGACCCCGGAGCCAGACACCCGACAACCGTTTTCTTTTCAGACACGACTCTGGGTGGCAGCACGATCGAGACAGGGAGAGGTCAACCTACCTTGAGAGCGTTAGGAGGGGCCCCGAGTTCCGACGAGTGCTGGGACCGGAGTACGTCAATCTGGACGGGGAGGACGGCGAAATCTGGGCGAGGAGGGATCGGCTACAGCTACCGGAGCAGAGTCCAAGTGTGGCACCTCCAGAGAATGCAGCATTGAGACGGCTTTGGGACCAGTCCCAGCAGCAGTCTGGTGCAACAGAGCAGCAGTCTGGTGCAACAGGGCAGCGGTCGGGTGTGACGAGTCGACAAACGGGAGTGACTGGAGGACGGGTTACTTGGGCTCCGACCCAAGAGAGCAGCTCGAGAGGGAGAGGACTTTTCGCGGAAGAGAACATTCGCGGACGAGAGGCATTCTTCGGCGACAGGGACGCTTGCAGCCGGGGATCCTTCGTGGATGAACGGGCTCGTGGGCGAGGGGGAGTCTTTGGTGACGAGGACGCTTGTGACCGGGGAGGGCCCTTCGCGGACGACCACGTTCGCGGACGAGGACGACTCGCGGAAGAGAGTGTTCGCGGAAGAGAGGAGTCTTCACCCAGACGGCGGCTCGACGAAAGGAGTGATCCAGGCGACCAATCTTCCTTTCCAGTTTTTCAGAATAGACGGGGAAGACCATTCGCGGATGAGCCGGTTCGCGGAAGACTCGCGGAAGATGGCGTTCGCGGACGTACATCTTTTGTGGAGGGACGTCTCCGAGACATCTTGGCGGACGAGCCCGTTCGCGGAAGACTCGCGGAAGACGGCGTTCGCGGAAGAGGCCTGTTCGCGGAAGAACTTCTTCGGGAGCTGTTGGCGGAGGAGTCCGTTCGCGGAAGGTTCGCGGAAGACAGTGTTCGCGGAGGGTTCGCGGAAGACAGCGTTCGCGGAAGAGGGAGGTCTTCACCCAGTCGACAACCGAGACAGCCAGCCTCCTGGAGAAATCCAGCTTCTATTTCAGTCACCCAGGGAGGCCGGAGACAGCACCCTTTCTCATCATCGGGCGATGAGGGGCCTTCATCTGATGGAGGGACCGACAGCAGCCATGGTTACCCAGGACGGGGGAGGAGACCACCGAGGCGGGGACCGCCGCTGCACCGACGAAGCCCTAGGCCGAGACGGAGGCAGGAGGACTCGTCGTCCGAGGACAGCACAGTCTGGAATCAGAACGGCAGAAGGAACCGGAAGATGCTGACCCCTGACAAGTTCGATGGGACTTCCATAGAGTGGCCGGTGTACCGGGCCCACTTTGACGTCATCGCAGAGGTCAACGGATGGAGCAAGCGGGAACAGGGCGTCTACTTAGCCGGGAGCTTGACAGGAGAGGCGCGACGAATGCTGACCAGCCTGAGTCCTGCAGACCGGAGGGACATCGACGTTCTGACCGACAAGCTGACCCTACGATTCGACCCTGACTGTCAGGAGGAGTCCTACAAGGCGACCTTGGGACAGAGAACCCGCAGGAAGGCAGAGACACCCCAGCAGTACGGCTATGAGTTGCAGCGACTGGCCGGCCGTGGTTATCCGGATCTGAACTCCGCAGCTCAGGAGGCTATCGCCTTAGACCACTTCTGGAAGGGCCATCCAGATGGGGACATGAAGGTGATGGCGCTCATGAGGAAGATGAAGACCATGGAGGAGGCCATAGCGTTCGTGACCCAGTACGAATGTGTCAAACCCAAGCCTGGGAAGCCGGTGATGTCCATAGAGTCGGAGGACTCCGAGCCAGCTCTAGGACGGGTCCTACAGCTGTTGAAGAACCAGCAGGGAGGCGAGATTACCACCAGTGGGCAGCAGAGCAACCAGCCGAACGTAGCGGGTCTACCCAGACTTCCCTACTTCAAGGGGCTCTTTGAGAGCCAAGACAGGAAGCTGGATCGACTAATCGAGCTGTGTGAGCAGGTGCTATCCATCAAGCCGAGGGCCGCCACTGCTGAGAACAAGGGACCAAGCGCTAGGCCGGGACCAGATGACTGTTGGTACTGTGGGAAGCCGGGTCATCGGAAGTACCAGTGTCCAGATCGGCCGCCACCTCGGACCAAGGAGGAGCGCTTGAGTCGACTAATCGAGGAGATTGGTGAGCGGAACAGTTTGACAGACGAGGTGTCGGAAAACCAGTAGGGCTCATACCAGCCCCCAACCGTATGGGCCATTGGCAGGTGTGTGCACGGCTTCACAGGCGAGAAGCTCGACGAAGACGTGAAGAACACATTGCCAGGGGGGAATTTTTAGTTTCACAGATTTTTAATAGGTTTTTCCGGTGTGCATCCGAAGTAACTGGATGGGCGCAGGAGGAGCTCGAGGATCGAATTCTCGACTATTTGGAGGGCAAGCCTGTCAACACAGACGGGAGTGCCAATGTACAGCAAACCGATGGAGCCGTGGAGCGTCTAATGCCCCGCGGAGACGTCAAGGAAATGCAGACCGATGGAGCCGTGGAGCGTCTAATGACCCGCGGAGACGTCGACGAAATGCAGACCGATGGAGCCGTGGAGCGTCTGGGGACCCACGGAGACATCAACGAGGTTTCTGCTAGCAGCAAGGAGAACCAACAGGTTACAACCTTGAGGCTGGAGGCTGCGAAACAGCAGGGACCCCCCTATGCAACTGAACCACAAGCGGCCGTGAAAGAGGAGACGGAGGGCCGGTGGAGCGGAATGACCAAGGGGCCAGCGCAGCAGCTATTGCTGGTGGACGACTCATTACTTATCCGGAGCGGCGGTTCCGAGGGGAGTGATTCCCTTAAGACTGACAGAGAGGACCAGGGTGGTGCATCACTGTGGGTGGACGACTCAGTACTTATCCAGGGCGGCGTCCCTGAGGAGAGTGGCAGCTCTCTTAAGATTGACAGAAATGGCCAGGTGGTGTCGCTGTCAGCCGGTGCCCGAGGCACATTGGCGTGGTATGCGGCGTGCCACGTTATGGGGAAGGCGACTCGTATGTTGGTGGACACGGGTGCCTCTTCCACCGTTCTGGACGAGTGTCTCTTCGACCAAATGGATGACGAACATAAAGCAATGATAAGGCAGACGAGAATAAGGTTACGGGCAGCAACCGGAGACTACTTACAGGTTCAAGGAGAGATGACAGTTCAACTTCTACTGGGCACACGACTCGTGTCGGCAGATGTACTGGTAGCCAAACTAGGGATCCCGGGAGTGTTGGGGCTTGATGTACTTCAACAGATTGGGGGACAGCTGGATCTGCGTAAGGGCGAGTGGCAGGTGGGCGACACTACCGTAGTGATGAGCTCGGGCCACGAGGGCGCCGTCTACACACTGGTGACGGAGGAGACGGTCGTCTTGCCACCCTTTTCAGAGATGATGGTGGACCTCAAGCTGACAGGAAGTGAGGGAGGAGTTCCGAAGGCCGGCCTCGTGCAGTCCGCAAGAGAGCCGTTGGAGGACGACCCCCTCGTAGTGGGACGAGCCCTGGTACGACCCCGAGGACGCCTGGTACCGGTGGTACTTCTGAACGCCGGCGCTGGAGCTTGCACTGTGCTGATGGGGACCATCCTAGCCGAGCTTCACGGAATAGAGGCCGTGATCGACCTGGGATTTCGTCCCGATGGAGGGAAAACAACCCAGAATGAACCTAAAAGGGAACAGTGGTACCGGGAGGAGAGCGGGAGGGAGCATGAGCCCCTTACACCAAACTCCACCAAGTGGCGGAACCGGACGCCTGAGCAGCCCGAAACCAGAGTGCACGCCATGCACGCAGAATCGTCGACGAAGACACCAGAGTGCCCGGAGCATTTAGAACCGCTCCTGGAGGGAATGCATCCGAACTTGACGGAAAAGGAGGTGGAGGTCGTCAGCGATCTCCTTCGACGCCACCAGCAGGTCTTTATGGGACCAGATGGGAGGTTGGGCCGGACGTCCCTGGCGAAACACGTCATCGACACGGGAGATCACCCCCCGATCAAGCAGCCTCTGAGGAGAGCCCCGTACTACCAACAAGAGCTGATCGAGGACGAGGTCGACAAGATGTTGAAAGCTGACGTTGTGGAGCCAAGTGACAGTCCATGGTCGTCTCCCATCGTGCTAGTGAAAAAGAAGGATGGTGCACTGAGATTTTGCGTCGACTACCGCCGTCTAAATGATGTCACCCGGAAGGATGCGTACCCCCTGCCTCGAGTCGACGAGAGTTTTGATACCTTGTCAGGAGGACGATATTTTTCGACGCTAGACTTGGCTAGTGGTTACTGGCAGGTCGAGATGGACGACAGGGACAAGGAGAAGACGGCGTTCACTACCCGTAGTGGACTCTATCAATTTAAAGTGATGCCGTTTGGATTGGCGACGGCCCCGGCTACTTTTGAACGTCTAATGGAGCTGGCACTGAGGGGACTCCAATGGAAGCGTTGTCTAATTTATTTGGACGATGTCGTCTGTCTTGGAAAGACTTTCCAAGAAGCCGTGGACAACCTCGAGGACGTGTTCCGGAGACTGCAGGCTGCCGGGCTGAAGCTGAAACCCGCCAAGTGTGAGCTGTTTCGACAACAGGTCAACTTCCTGGGCCATGTCGTGTCCGACCGAGGCATCCAGTGCGACCCTGCCAAGGTCGAAGCTGTAACAAAAATGGTTCCTCCGACCACCTTGACAGAACTAAGGAGCTTCCTTGGGTTCGTGGGGTACTACCGCAGATTCATCCCTGACTTTGCCACCCGAGCGGGACCCCTCAACCACCTGTTAAAGAAGGAAGTCAACTACCATTGGAGCGAGGCTCATCAGCAGGCGTTCGAGGCGCTGCGTCAACCCCTGACCGAGCACCCCCTGCTGGTGTACCCTGACATGGACCAAGAATTTATTTTAGATACTGATGCTAGCGGCTACGGAGTGGGAGGCGTCTTATCCCAAGTGCAGGACGGACGAGAGCGGGTGATCGCCTATGCTTCCAGAACCCTGAGGGACACCCAGCGGAATTACTGCACCACCAAGCGGGAGCTCCTGGCCGTCGTCAGTATGATACACCATTTCAGACATTTCTTGTGGGGGAGAGCGTTCTTACTACGAACCGACCACGCCTCTCTCAAGTGGCTACTGAACTTTCGGGATGCGGAAGGAATGATCGCTAGATGGGCAGCTCGCATCGCCAGCTACGCCTTCAGGTGTGAGGTCCGACCGGGAGTACAACACGGGAATGCAGACGGGATGTCCAGATGCCGACAGTGCCGGAGACCGGATTGTCCCGCCCCTCGCCACACCACAAGACCCGAAGGAGAAGAGGAGGCCTGTCCGACTCAGGAGGAGTGTCCCCTACCCCTGGAGGACCTCTCTGACGAGGATCTGCTTCCACCGATCAGCGGAGAAGGATGGAGCCCCGGAGGACCTCAAGTTAACATCTTGCGGGAGGTCCCTGTGGAGCCCTGGACGGAGGACTACTATTGCGGAGATGGAGTCGGGATATTCCAGATCTGGGAGGTGCGCTGCCAGGAGGACCCGAGGACGACTACCCAGCCGACCGAGGAATGCCTGCCTGACCGGAGCCCCCCACAGACGGAGGAAGGAGCCAGGAGCGTCTGCAGAACCCTGCATCAGCTCCGCCCCTCTGCCTGGGTTTGGTTTCTCCTGATGATGCTCCTCGCACTGCATGGTTTGGGACCGGAGGTTGTGGCCGGAGCAGCGATCGGCGCGACGGCCGACGTGTGGATGCGCTGCCGAGAGGAGCCCTTCCTGGACCCATGCCCCAACCCTGTGCTCCGAGATCCAGACAAACAAATGCTAGCTGTCACGCGGGCTATGGCTACGGGAGGACGCCGGAATCCGATGGAGGGAGCCCCGGAGGCCCAGGTCCTGAATGGTTATTCCCAGGAGGACCTAGTGACCCTTCAACGAGCCGACCCTGAAGTTGGAGGCATCCTCGGGTGGAAGAATATTTTCACTGAGAGACCTGCATGGCCCGAAGTCAGAACAAAAAGTCAGCAAATGAAGACTCTGTGGCAACAGTGGGACCAGCTGGAGCTACGTGATGGGCTTCTGTACCGGCGGTACCAAGCGGCTTGCCAGAACGCACCAATCCATCAACTGGTCGTTCCACAGGTCCTGAGACGCGCCGTCATGAAGGAGGTCCACACCGGCAAGCTGATGAGCCACCAGGGAATCACCAAAACAGTCCACCGACTAAAAGCGAGAATGTACTGGCCGGGTATGACGAAGGACGTGGAGCGTTGGTGCCGGGAGTGCCTGAAGTGTAGTGGGAGAAAGCCGCGACCGGGGCCCAAGTACCACCCCATGGGAAATCTACCGGTAGGCGATCGGCTAGAAAGGGTGGCCATGGACATTTTGGAGCCTGGAACGATCACCAATTCTGGGAACCGGTATATACTGGTCGTGGGTGATTATTTCACCAAGTGGACTGAGGCCTACGCTCTACCCAACCATGAGGCTCAGACGGTGGCGGACGTCTTTGTGACTGAGTTCGTGTGCCGCCTGGGAATGCCAGCCAAGATACACACCGACCAGGGACGAGAGTTCGAGAGTAAGCTTTTCCTTGAGATGATCAAGATCCTAGGAGGGGAGAAGACTCGGACGACCCCTTATCACGCCAAATCAGACGGGATGGTCGAGCGATTCAACCGGACCCTGCTGAACCTTCTGGCCGTGGTCGTGGACGAGAACCATGACGACTGGGACGACCATCTGCCCTACGTGATGGCGACTTATAGAACATCAGTACACGAAAGCACCGGGTGTACACCATTTCGAATGATGATGGGACGGGAGGCAACCACCCCATTGGACCTGAGGTACCGGACGAAACCGGACGATTTGGGAGGACCAGTCCCCGAGTGTGCGTCCGAATACGTCGAATGGGTGAAGGAAGCCACCATACAAGCTCACGAGACTGCCCGAGAGTGCCTGAAGACGGCTACGGTGCGACAAAAGCGCCATCATGACATAAAATCAGCCGCTCGACATTTTCCGGTGGGCACCTGGGTGATGTATTGGTACCCTCCAAAGGCTAGACCAAAACTAGGACTAGGGTGGACGGGACCTTATCTCGTTGTGAAGTCTCATCTGGGATGGATGGTGTCCATACAAGATCGACCCGGTGGCAAGATTAAAGATGTCCACATTGACAATATAAAAAGGTGCTGGTTCACCCCTGAAACCGACGCCTGGATACCCAATCCGGACGATGTGACCCCAGTCCGGACCCCCAGTGATGACGAGGGACGAGTGGAAAACAGCGGGAATGCAGTCCAAACGATGTAAACGATGACGGGAGCGTTCGCGGAAGAACCGTTCGCGGAAGCAGCGTTCGCGGAAGCAGCGTTCGCGGAAGTACCGTTCGCGGAAGCACGTTCGCGGAAGCAGCGTTCGCGGAAGAACCGTTCGCGGAAGCAAGCGAAAAACGTTATTTCGTTCCACGACAATGCTTTTTCCCCCAGATCCCTGGTCCGCGCCTTTTCTATATAAGCAGGCCGGCCTACGATTCCGTCATCACTTCAACCATGAACACACCAACTCTGCAGATCATTGAGATACCCGCATTTGCAGACGAAGATTTCGGGGACGTTCCAGATTTCGACTTGGCTGACTTTCTGCCCCTTGAAGTCGACAAGATGAGCGACCCACCTACCAAGCCTGACCGGAAGCGGGAGCGCTCGAGGAGCCGGGAGCGTCGTGAGGAGCCCCGAGGAGGTCGACGGTCCCCTGCCCGGAAGTTGTCCACCGAGAGAGGGCGACGCTGGTGCAGCCCCTGCCGGATCCACGTGACGGCATCCAACTTTAGCCGACACGTGGCGACCAAACACACGCAGAAGGAGGGGCGGCACCTCTGCAAGATGTGCAGCCAGCGATTCGCCCGCCGAGCTGACAGAGACCGGCATGAGACGTCGCATGCCAGCGGCAACACCCTCAAGCCAGGACGGAGGAGGACGACGACCGACACGCCCGTGTCCGACCCCCGAGATGGTCCGACTACTGTGTCTGCCCCTGAGCTGAAGACTGTCAGCTTTGCGGCCAGCGGGACGACCAGCTCCACGCCGTCAAGCCCCCGGGAGGACGCCCCCAGGTCAGAGGACGCCCCAGACCCCGAGGACGACCCCCCGAATAGCGAAGAGGAACCGGAGTCTCAGCAGGAGCGGAGAGAGGCGGAATCCCCGGAGGCCCCCACCCCCGAGGACGACGGACCCCCCGTTCCCAGAGACTCGGCCCCTACCTACAAGCCCCTAGACCTGAGTTGGTACCTCAAGCCCGTTCCGGAGGAGGAGGACCAACTGCGACCGTATGTGGAGGGCCTGGGCAGAGCGGTCACTGCCGGAGAGAAGGCCCTGGAGGACCTGGCATCCACGATAGCCATGGGACGACGCCACCTCACCCAAGCGGAGGCTCGGCTCCAAGCCAAGGAGGAGCAGAGACAGCTCGAGGCCGAGGTGCTGCAGCTGCGAGGGGAGGCCTCTCAACGAGAGAAGAGCCACCGGAAGGAGCTGCGAGCCCACGTCCGAGAGACCAAGCTGCTCCGGGAACAGCTCCGAGCATATACAGACACTCGAGACAGGCTGGCGGAGACGTCCGAAAGCGAGGTGGATCGCCAGTGAAGTGGAGGGAGAGAGCCCTGTAAACATCAGACAGGCAGGAAAAGACGAAGAAGGAGGAAGAAGAGAAAAGAAGAGAGAGAAAGGATCAACGGGGACGTTGATCTCCAGAAAGGGTGGAGTTGTAACAAAACCATGCAACTGCCGCGCTGAAACGTTCGTTAGGAACGGTCACGTGATCTACAAAGTCCACTTGCGAAGACACCGTTCGCGGAAGAACCGTTCGCGGAAGCACGATTGCGGAAGCATCATCAGCGGAAGCATCATTCGCGGAAGAACCGTTCGCGGAAGCACGATTGCGGAAGCATCGTCAGCGGAAGCATCAGTCGCGGAAGCACCGTTCGCGGAAGAGGAGCCTTCGCGGAAGAACCGTTCGCGGACGCAGTCTTCACCACGTGGAGAAGAGTGCGGAAGATACGTTCGCGGACGAAGATGCGCGCGCAGCCACCCTGGCTATATAAGGGAGAGCGGACGGCCGCTCTGAGAGCACTGCAACAGCGACATCGACCGTGGGGAGATCGTCACCGCCACAGCCAAGGGACTCGACGAACTCCGTGCGGACGACTCCTTCTTCAGGGCCTTAGAGTCAACCGGGATTTAGACCGACTACCTGGAGAAACCATTCGACTAAGCGGGACGGGAAACTTCAACGGGAAGGGACAGAGAGACGCCGCCGGCTAAGAACTCTTTTTAGTTGTGCCCTCGTGCACTATTTATTTTTGAAATGTGATCATACAGTGCTCCATGTCTGAACTTCATATTTGTACGTCACGTGGGTGACCAGCCATACAATTGTAAGTTGATTTGATGTATATAAATCTTCAATTTATTTACATCTGAGTTGCTTCTTGCCTAAGTGAAGCCGGTGAGCTACGGAGTGATGATACACCAGCGTTGGGGGACACCAATTTAGTGACGGCTCTCGAATCACAACGAGCGGGAGTTACATAAAGTCTATACGATCAGAGAAACCAGGTTTTTTGGGCCACACCGAAAACAAGTCATTACCAAACGTCACATGTGCATGTATAAGTTTACACATGTAGGCTTACCATTATGCATATAAAACGATACATGTAAAATCTAGCCCAGAGTTGTTTATAAGAGTTTTTTTTGTATCCAACCAGTAGCGACAATTTTTTCATACCTGAGTGGTCACGGCAGAATAGATAGTGCTCTCTTTGTATTCCGGTTAGGACGTATAGATGTGATTCTCTGTTTCACATCCCCATATTATACATATAGTGAGGAATGTTGTCATTGGAGATGCAAGTGTCGTTGGAATTTGTTCTGATTCCGACCTAATAAATGGTTATAGCATATACTCGACGATAAAGAACAAAATCCTCCAAATTATGTATAGGATAATGCCCTAGGCTGAGTATTTCTCACGAATAGAGACCGAGGCCGAAGGCCGAGGTTTCTATTGGTGAGGAATACGAAGCCGTAGGCATTATCCGACATAGTGCATGCACCCCCCCCCCCCCCCTTCTGAAACAACCCCCCCCTCCCCCTCCCATACATTTAGTTCATAAACAACATATCACATGCATTTTACGTAATTCAATATAAACAACAAAACTGCAAATGCAACAGAGAGTCCTTGCTCAATCAAGTGTATCCGTCAGGAAAAGCGTTGGATCTATTATCCGCTGCAGAATTTACTTCACCACATGACTCAGCTCATAGATTCGTACATTCAACCCTAGACGGCATTCTGTTGTTATGGCTACAGTATACATGGTTCAAATTGAGTATTTTTCTGGTGGATTCGCACTGTGCCTTTGAATTGTTTTCTCCCCCTAGTAACGTGTTTGTGAGTATTGCTCAGATAGAACCGTATAAAAGCAAACGCGGCAAAAGGCGCGCTCACTTTTAAACAGCAAGCTACGTGACATGGACTTTTCGTAATGAAATAATGCAGCACATGGATAACGCCGCATGCGGATATGAACGCGTGTTCTGACGCGCTTGTTTGTTGGATACTGTTGCAAAATCTCATTCCTCGGAATGACTCAAAATTTTGGTGTAACCAGATGCAGTACATGAACAACATACCAGATTTGTGAACCGGTCAGTATATCACATTTTTCTTTGAATTCAAAACAAAATTAGCATTTTCTCCTTCTGCATTATCTAACGGGTTGTACCCGTGTACAAAGAATTTAATCATAATTTTTGCCCGAACAAATATCTTTAACCTGCGTTCTTTCAATCCTTATAAGAAAATAAAAAAAAACCGATTTGTTCACATGTATTTACAGAATTCCTCGTAAAATCACTACGGCGATTATAAAGTTTTGTCCATGACTTCAACGTACAACTGGTAAGTAAAAGTTTTGTGTGTGTGTGCTATTAATGCATTCAATTTATATGGCGGAGTGAAATTTCTGTTCAAATTGTTTCCATAATACATATGCTGAATAGCTATAAACTAGATTTGAAGAGGAAAAATCAAACATTCATGTTTGTATATTTATTCATGTTTGCAGGAAAATTACGTTATGCGTGATCTCTGGAGGCTTCTCTAGGATTCCGGTACATTTGCGGATGTGGAATATCGCAGGATTATTGTCAAAACCTCCGGAATTCCAAGGATATTGTGGATATATACGTTTTCACTGGATTTTTGCAGAAGGCGGATGATTCCATGAACCAAATGTCCAAAAATTAACAACTGTTGTGACCCATGGATTAAACTCGCACACCATAACGATAAGCGGTTTATGTATATCGAGTAATATAAGTCTGATACATGTATATGCTCGGCAATAAAAAATACAATCCCGGTGTGTTTACTGTGTCCACCAGTATTGATTTATTTTCATTCAATACCTGGGACAGGTATTTATTGGAAATAAATACCTCCCACAGAGGTATTTATTACAAATAGATACCTGCTCGAGACAATAGAATCATGCACTATACTTCAATAATCAAGCAGTGAAATTTGAACATACCGAAAACTTCACTGGGAATATTTGAAATGTGTGTATTTGATTTGGCATTTGATTCGGTCGAAAAAAAATTCATGCTATGCGTGAAAAAAATCATACTGAAAATTCATGCTTTGGATTCATGCTACGCGTTGAACGAAAGTCAAATAAGAGTCCCAATGGATAGCCAATGAAGCGCAAATCCAGAAAAAAAATTAAAGAAAATGAAAAAGAAGAGGCCTTGTTCCACATTTAAGTTTTTCATGCACATGATCACAAAACAGATAATGTACTTTACACGGCCTTGGGGTAGAGTAGGGACATTCGCCTCCCACTGGCGCTCTCAGTACGAAATCACTAACTGGCCTGGCCACCGTCTGCAGTGCGAATTCACGACCCGGTCATCGACAGCCGGCAAACTATAAATTGGGCCTCACTCCGGCTGGTAGTCGGGCAAAGCGACGGAGGAATTGTGTGTGGATTTTTGTTCTCGGAGTGGATAAGAACCTGGACACATAGCCAATCAAAATGAGCGAACCAGCGGCGATTCCAAATCCAGACATCAAATACACTCAGGTCAGAAAATGTGTACACCTTTTGAGCGAATAAATTCATAGTGTGTACATCTTTCAGTGACCAGTCAGTGCATAATGAAAGGACTGTGTTCAGTTGTACCACTCTCTGGTTGCACCTCTTGAACCTGGTTTACGGTGAAGAAATGTATTTCATTCTCGATGAATAGGTCGGTACAGTAAACGCAGTCATTTTAGCACATATAATAAGTCATTCAACTTGTTGCATTGAACTTGCAACACAATTTTCTGGAACGAATTAATGATTAATCAATGATAATATATATTTGACTAGAACTCGTAGGGTAAAAACAAATAATAGATGCATTAAAACCAGTGAAAAAAATACAGTCGCAAATATTGACATTTTATGACAATATTGATCTTTTGCAAATAAATTCACAGCCTTCAATTATATAAATTCATCGGACGTTGAACGACGGAGAAAAAGTATACATGGCTATTGGCGCTTTCTGCTCATCATATTGATTTCAAATATTTGGGAGACCAATTTAAATGATTGTGGACCACGGTTTTCGACGAAGCCTTTTCTCTTTGTTATTATTTCTCCCGTTCGCAGACAGCTGTTTGGACGACACACATGTGCGGGATGTGTAAATAAAACAAATACATCGGTTCTTTCCGTGTAATGGTGGGATTGAAATCACGTCGGGTTGTAAATTCATACATTGCATTTGAATAAATTTATATGAAATATATAGCTAATAACAACGTGAAAATCATCCGTTCATATTATAACATGTCCACAAAAACTACACAAGAAATCATAAGCCTATGGAAAAACGAGTATAATTGATTTTTCATACGAATTCCCAGGTGATTCTTGGTGACGTATAATGCATGCATGGAGATAAAGAGAGAGTTTACTTTACTTTGGACAAACTGACGAGCGTTGGCAAATAGCCTAATAATGTTTGGCCTACTTCAAATCTCACAGTGCAACATCACTGTCATAACAGGAATGCAGGGCATAACCCAAAATGACCTAGAAATATGTGCCTTCGATACCTCTTATGACACATCCTACTTTACGGTTCGGTGCACACGCTTCGAATTCCTTAAAGGTCACAGTGACAATGAAAACGTGGTCCATTTGCAGATTAATTGGGCCATTTGTTGATATTGACACTCTCTATTCGGGAAACATATCAAAAAATTAAACGATTTATACCACAACTTACTGACAACATACGTGATATGTGTTGAAAAACGACTCAGTGTTTAATATGTTAAATTTAAAAAGAACCCACACCACGGAACATTGAATATTAATGTTCCTAAAGCGAAATAAAATGATTCGTCAATCCATACAAATAGCATTATAATAAATGATGCAGATAAAGTGAAATCGTATTATATTAATTATCACGTGAATTCGAATAACAATCGAAGTATATGTAGGCGGCATAAGTTCGGCTGAAGGAGCGCTATATCAAAATGTGATATAACTTTATGTAGATCCGGGTTTTTGATAGGTATAACATATTAATGATATTAAGAGTTTCGTCTTTCAGAAAAATATTTCAGAAAAGAGAACAAAACGAGGCAAAGCCCCAAAGGGTTAAAAAGTGGTTGAGTTATTTGCTGCAAAGTTACACATTTGCCCTACTTTTCCAAGATATTGACGCTAACCGATCCTGGCTATCTCTCTGTTGTCCGTGATTTATTGTGCTTTTAACCAGGCTACAGCTACCGTTTTTTTTTCTTTCTTTGTGTAGATCTTCATCAACAATGAGTTCGTTAGCTCCGAGAGCGGGAAAACTTTCCCAACGATTAACCCTTCAACCGAGCAAAAAATAGCAGACGTCCAAGAAGGGGATCAGGTTGGTATATATGTTTTGTAAACAGCTGTGTGATAATCTTAAAATGTATATAATATATATATAATATGTTGGCAAACACGATTTTATTACATTAGAATAATTATTCTGTCTGGTTCTGGAACTAAAAATGTTGGTCCAGGAATATCTCATTTATAAGCGCCACTGTTATGATAAAAATATCATGTTATGATGTATAAAAATAAAATAGAAATAAAAATGTTATGATGTATTTGCCATGTATTTTCGACGTCGTACAGTTCACTTAAAGCTGTACGTATACTATCCCACTTAAGGCTGACATAAACAAAGCGGTCGCCGCGGCGAAGGCGGCCTTTGCTCCTGGGTCTCCATGGCGAACTAAAACACCTGCTCAGCGGGGGGTGATCCTGAACAAAATCGCGGACCTCGTACAAAGAGACAGGGGTTACTTGGCGGTAAGTTTTACCATCATCATGGCTGTAGTCCTAGGTACGAGGAGTATTTGAAATATTTAGGAATATATGTTATCGACAGTAGTTAAAGTATAGGGGTTTTTGTAGAAAGTGCCGGGTTTCGTGAAATTCCGAAATTCAATCGTAAATTTCACAAACAATGTATATATTTATTATACACCTGATTTTATTCAGCGAGGCTCAAAAGGAAAGTGGAGCCGAATGTAACATGATACCGTAATTACCCAGGCAATGTCTGATGTGCGGATATACATATTCATGTATCATACGGTATTGTGATCACAATAATAATAGTATGTATGTTCGTCAATTCAGATGTCCAGGACATGGTAACATATCTGAGGAAATATGTTGGTACATTTATTTTGCACATCAGCATCACCCACAAAGACATGTTCTGCGGTTCTATGTGAAAGTGCCCCAGGCATCCGTCATGTATTGATTCGGTATCTGTGACCTTATGGTTGCTGTGTATTTATAGATATGGGTAGGCACATGCCATGCACGGCAATATATACTATAAAGGGTGGTTTATATGAGGTCATCGATTCATGCACATTACAGGTTGGTTCAATAATTTTATACGTGACCCACAATAACAGGTCGCGCATCGCGTTAAGGTGTTTATCCCTTGAAGCTAACGATAATATATATATCGTCCAACATGTGACACACTTATTATTTCCCATCACTCCGTAGGCTAGACGATGGAATCAAGTATGTTATACCTATGAAAACTGAATCATAATTTATAAATGTTTGAGAGAATCTTACGTTTTTCCTTGGCATTAAGTACTGGTGCTGTAACGAACAAACTGCACTAGATGAGGGCTGAAGTTGGGGTCTAAAAATTAAAAACAGTTCAAAGCCAATCGTGTTTCTGCCAAAGGCAGCTACGTATATGTGCTGTGTCGAAGCCCTATAGATAATGGAAAGTTACACTCTACATAGTGAACTGCTTCAGAACTTTTCACGCTTTGTCCCCTACTGCGTTTTAAACTATCAAGTTGAACAGCAAATTTTCCCTTTTCTGTCGTTCTTTTAGAGTATTGAATCTGTAGACAATGGCAAGCCATATAGCCAGGCCCTTCACGTGGATCTGGCTCTCTCAGAGGCCACATTGCGTTACTTCGCAGGTTATGCTGACAAAGTCCACGGGAAAACCATCCCGCATGGTAAGCTCATCCCTGCGCGATAAAATATATTTTGCAAGTGTTTATTTATCATGATAATGAAAATGTGTTAATATATGAACTTTTTAAATAACTCGAATTTGCAAATTTGCTACAAGGTGATCATAACGCGGTACAAATATACCGATTGTGGTTGATATGCGGTGAACAACCACCGAATTGTTACAACAATTAACATTTCATATCCGCAGATGATAGCCTAATGCTGTATACCCGTATGGAACCTGTCGGCGTTTGTGGAATGATCATACCGGTGAGAACATAACTTTGATTTATTTTGTCCGATAATTGAATTAGCTTTTCATTCATATTTATTCATCTAATAAACAAATAAGCAAACTTCGTGCTGAAGATTCCACTTCGTCACCTTCGAGAAGTATTCTTCCAATTCCTTCTGAAGAAAAAAAAACTGATATCCAGCACGACTTTCGTTTCGACTGACAGTGGAACTTCCCGCTGCTAATGATGTGCTGGAAGATTGCCCCAGCCCTGGCCTGTGGAAACACCGTGGTCATAAAACCAGCCGAGCAGACCCCGCTGACCGCCCTGTGCATGGCCGCGCTCTGCAGGGAGGTGCGTCCCGTTGTCTTACATGATTATACTTTAGTCAATTAATGCTAGTAATGCTTCGAGATGTTGAAAAAACCGTGTCGAAGTCCTGGATAAAAGTATATATAGAAGATTATTTATTAATGCGGAATAGGCTCGTAATAACGTTTACTGCCCCCTTCCCTCGACCCACAGGCTGGGCTGCCCGCTGGGGTGCTGAATGTTGTCCCTGGTTACGGCCCCACGGCTGGTGGCGCTCTCTCCCTCCACATGGATATCAACAAAATAGCCTTCACCGGGTCCACTGAGGTACTTGTAAACACACGGATGTCAACAAACGAAATATAAAATAGAT
Organism: Terebella lapidaria; assembly: GCA_949152475.1. Classification (NCBI taxonomy): domain Eukaryota; kingdom Metazoa; phylum Annelida; class Polychaeta; order Terebellida; family Terebellidae; genus Terebella; species Terebella lapidaria. The sequence goes on from OX424562.1 coordinate 7,068,856, forward strand.
GTGAACAATGGCGAAACACAAACATCACTGACACTAAAACACAACGAAAATATTGATGAAGTTTTCAAACAATATGCACATTGGTAATTTCCACTAAATTTGGGCATTACCTGGGTTTCCTCTCACGAAAACTTACACTAATTACCGACAGGTTGGCCAGCTGATCATGCAAGCTTCTGGCAAGAGCAACTTGAAGCGGGTCACCCTAGAACTGGGAGGCAAGAGCCCGCTTATCATCTTCTCGGACGCCGACTGTGAGTTTATGAACTTAGATACAGTATAACCCTTGTTAAGAGCCACCTGTCTAGGGAGACCGATCTCTATTTTAAAAGCCATGGCAAAATATTGAGACTATCGCGGTGTTCTACGTTTCATTTCACCATTCACTAGACTATTATATTGCATTATTATTCTCCAAATATACAGGTGTCATATATTTCTGTATTTGCCAATTACTATTTCTGACCATTCGTTTCCGAGATCACTTGACTATGAAAACATTGTTTTACAATGCAGCGATAATGAAAAGCCTTCCTGTCTCCTTTGCCCAACACCCCCAGTGGACCAAGCCCTCGAGGCCGCACATATGGCTATCTTCTTCAACATGGGCCAGGTCTGCACGGCCGGGTCCCGACTCTTTGTTCATGAAGACATCTATGACGAATTTGTGCGAAAAGCCGTCGAGAAAGCGAACGCGAGGAAAATAGGAGATCCGTTTGACCAATCATCCGCAAACGGACCTCAGGTATGCAATGGACTGACCTATTAAGAAATATTTAGTCGATTATTATAGTGGCTATCATGTACATGTAGTAAATGGCGGAATGCAAAGTTAAATGTTTGCATAATTTCGCTACTAAATTCTGTATTGATAATAATTTCGCGTCGTTCCCCAGGTCGATAAGGATCAGTTTGAGAAGATACTTGGCCTGATCGAGTCCGGGAAGCAGCAAGGAGCCAAGATGATGTGTGGGGGTGGTCGTCAAGGCGACAAGGGCTACTTCGTGCAGAACACCCTTTTCACCGACGTCCGCCCGGACATGGAAATCGTAAAACAGGAGGTACATGTTGTGGAATAAAACACTCAGAATCAAATGATGCCTGAATGGTGAGAAAATGTTGCTTCTTTCTATTGAAAAAAAAACGAGGTAGCCATAATTGTAACAAAATAGAAATGTATACGAATGTAACAACATGTATTGATCAGTTACATTTCGCGACAGATTTTCGGGCCAGTTCAGTGTATCATAAAGTTCCGAACGATCGCGGAAGTTGTTGAGATGGCGAATGATACAGCTTACGGCCTGGCAGCTGGACTGTTCACCAAGGATATTAATACATATAACTATGTGGCAAACGCTCTCCAAGCCGGAACTGTGTGGTCAGTTGTTCGATAAAATTGACAATGTAATGCATAATCAGAGTAGGGAATCTTGAAGCACAACCTGTTTGATGGATAGTTGAAATACAATTACTATGTTACTAACAATTACTATTTCTGCGACTGTCGATTTGGCTGAAAATCTGAGGGGAAATCATGGTCATATATATGTCACGCAAGGTTGAAAGCTTCCATTGTAATAGGTCATTGGTGTCAATCACTGTTGCAAAGCATTATACAGAGTTATATATTATGTTATCTATGCACAGGGTCAACTGTTACAACACGTTCTTGGCCAGTTGTCCATTTGGTGGATTCAAAATGTCAGGAATCGGTCGAGAACTGTAAGAGTTATAAAACCAATTTCATCTATTTCATTCTATATCAAAAGCTCATCCACATAAATCTAATAACATACAATCATTGACATATTGAGCCAATTCGTGTTATCATATTACTTTCAGGAGCGAATACGGACTACACCAGTACAGCGAAATAAAGATGGTAAATTTTGATTATCATATGAAATTCAGCAAACGTATCTGCATTTATTTTACACGTGTGGTTATCAGAACAAAGTGAATTACTGACTATAATACCGGTTCATATCGGGCCGTTACTTACTTGAGTTGTATCATTTTACAGGTTATGGTGAAAGTTGACAAGCCAGCTACTGCGTAAAATCGATAACGGAATCGATCGATAGTCGGAATATGGTCACTAAATGGACAAAGACGTGTAAAAATAAATATTTCTGTATATTGTTGTATATTAGGAACATGTACGAATGTTATATGATGGTTTCGGTTAAAGACTTGTAATAAATCAGTATTCATAGTACGCATATACCACTCAGGTACAGGTAAGTTCGACGTTGTATAACGTATATAAGGGTTATTAAAAAAGTATATTGAAACTTGTGTACAGGCGTTCTCATGGAATAGTGATTTTAACATATGTTGAAATGAACACAAATACGGTCGTTATTGATACAGGCATGTTATTGTCATGGGAGGATATAATAAATATATTGTTTTCTACAGCGGACTGATGAACTGAACAAAATCCCATAAATTTCACAATAGTTTTGGTATACTTCATGTAATAACCCTGTAAATATTTATATATGTATTTTAATGTAAATCATATCAATGCAGTTTGATCACTAGTATCGGTGTGTTGAATTATATGATTAGTCACAATTTTTAAAATAAATATCTTTAGTAATAAAAAAAACCTTTTGATGTTACTGTGAGTGAAATGAAAGTAGGGTATTGATTGCTTGGGACATGAATGAGTTTGACCACTCGCTACAAAGCTGCCAGAACATTATACCAATGAATATCATCATGGTCACCTGATAACGATAATAATAACCGCACAGAGTGATAAACTTGAACATCTTTTATTCACTCAATTAGTATTGTTCTTTTTTAAAACTAGTATTGTTCTTTAATTATATATATAATTATTCTTTAATTATATATACACATTTTTTATTAAATGAAATCAGACACACTTTTTGGCCGTTGTTTCGTTTTGGGTCATCAAATCAACTTAATTTTTTTTAGACCTGTCCTAAATGAGTGTCAAGCCGAAATTTGTCATCGTCTTTCAGACGTCTACCTTCAAAATTAAAGAAGGTAATTTCAGCCCCAACATGGAATTTCGGAGTCTGCACTCGATATTTGAGAGATACGTTGCTTCAAATGAAACATATTTACTTAGGATACACCTGAATATATATTTCCACTCAACATGACCACAAGAGGTTCATTCCGTATGGAAATAAACCTGATTTAATACATGAATTTGATGGTAAATGGTGGTAGATGCAATTTATGGGAGGATGCGATTTAAAATTTGAGCAGATTGGAAACTTTAGTTTTGAAGGTATAAGTCTAAAATTTAGTTTTAAAAAAGCGGCTCCATCACCATAGAATAGAGAATAGAATAATGTTTATTCGACAGCCTTAACATAAATTACATATACTTACAAATTTGTGAACATTGTGAACATTTACCTAAACTTACAAAATTTTGAACATAGTTAGTAGATAGCTTATGTACCATATGCAGACATATTGTGAATAAAATTTATATTAGCTATTAACTATACATGGCCAATGTAACAGAAACAAGGGTAGATCTATTTGATGAGACTGCCGAGAGACCAATGCAAAGCCTAGGGGCTGAATTACGCATGGCCTCGAAAACGTGGAAACTTATCAACTAATGAAGACGGCAAAAAATGTAAACTTACATTATAAGAACATATATCACCATATGTATACGACATGTAAATTACAGTAAGTGTACATTTGAAATTGATGAAAATATCGCCATAATTCTTGTTTCCCAGTTACATGAACTTAGTTTTAACAGCGTCTACTTTGAAAAAAAAACCCTGTTATACCTTAAGTTTTTTATTGTAATAATCAGAATCGTTTTTGTATGATCGACCTATATTTATTAAAAAATACCAATTTTAAAGTACATCGACTTTGTGAAATTCGTGATGCAGAAATCCTCTGGTGAAAGAATATTTTTTATATATTTCATACATATTACGTGTTTAGCGCCCTTTGCAAATCATCATACCTTTTTTTCCCCTGTTTGATGTTGCAGCAACTACTAATTTTTCGTGCATGTAAACATTATGATTCAAGCTAAAGTCACACCGACAAGGATCATCAGAGATAACCATGGATTACCCAGGGTCGAGATTTATTGCAACCCGTGTCTATCCGTGGGGAAAATATTACTTCGACGGCCCTATCGACGGTATCAACACCCCGAATCGAACATAACCATAACGGCGCCAACACAACACACCGCGGCATCACCACGGTGTCACTACGGCATCGCTACAGATAAGCCCAAACCACCGGGAAATATATGGGGAAATATGTTTATTATCATAAATTGTGTTGCCTTCGTACGAACGGTCATTCGGACAATGATGAGGGCCTAGTTCGAGGGCCATGTACCCCGAAAATCCCACTGCTTTTGAATTGACAGTCTTTCGGACTAACGGAAAGTTGCAGTAACGGATCTTCGGACTAACCGACCTTCGGACATTAAGACGTTCACCATAGTGTGAACACCAAGTGTCAGCTGATAAACCGTGAGAGTTGAAGTTTTCTTACAAGGGGACACTTCAAACCCGAAAATGTGTATGTAGGTCAATCTTGAATACCTTGCGAATAACACGTCCACATTGAATAAATTCACGTACTGTAGATTTATAACCGAATCGTTTCATCCGGTTTTTCGGCAAGAAATACACATTTTGCATATGTATTGTTGAAAAAAAAACGTCGACAAAGCAAGTGCATGAACCATAAATGTATGATTTGACATGCACAATGACAACAAAACGACTTTGCACACACGTATCATAAGCTTATCAGCTGATTTCAATTTGCGAGAATGGTTACTGAGTTGCTCAGTATGTACAAATCTACTGTATCTTAGTATCCACAAATCCTGAGGAGGCACAGAAATCTGTGAGTATCGGTTGGCGATGACTGGGCCTCAGGACTGGGTCATATATTAAGGGGTTGTTACCCTCGCCATATTTTAGTCAGTGATGCGCACTGAATATTTTTGAAAATGTTTTTTCTTGAAGAAATGAACACATATTTCACATAAATGTTATATTATCATGTTAATAACTAATTTAAAGCATTTTACGCGCAGTTATTATGCATCTTATGTTAAAATTGGTGAAATTGACTACCAAAATTTCGGGACATCCGTTCTTGTGGAAAAAGTCGATTACGAATGTTTCAAGTATTTTTCTGAGCATTACTACATATGCTAGTTTATGAGCCGAGAAATATTTTTTTGAAATTCAAATTCATTGCATCACAAATGATTTTTGAAGTTCAGACATTTATTGACAACTGAAAATTTTTCCCAAGTGGCCAGCACAGGCACTATTTTTTTAACCCTTCAAGGCACTGCCACAGTGAGAGGGAGACTTCAATATCATATGCTCCACTGTGCAAACTTCATACTGGCTTTTACATGTAGACTGCTACATGCTAGGGCTTCTGTGTGCATTGGGCCATGACACTACTCTATTCACCTGATCAATGCAAATAATAACCCGTATTTCCAAAGTGACAGTTATAAGTTTAAAACTTCTGGGGAAGTAACATCTTCTTGCATTTGGCATAATTCATAAAACTCTGTGTTCATCAAATAACTAACAGTCATGTATTTATTCACTGACCCTATTGTGCATAATGCTTTTGTCTATGCAAACGAAGAACACAAACCCTGAGCTAGATACAGGATACATACTGATCCCAATAACATGTAAATATCACCAGGCTTTTGATTTATTGTCATCATTATTACAACTGACAATAAAGTATCATTATTGCACATGGGTTGTGTCAACATAATTGATGTGAATTTCACACAATGGTAGCATTTTATTAGTACAATTCATGAGTTATGAATTGAAGCCTTCATCTTTTGACATACATGGATCACAAGTATGATATCAAACATACCAGACAAAGAATGTCATGAATAAATAGTGTACTTGGTAGTATACTCCTTATGTATATGTTTATATATAAGTTTGTACATGGAAGGTAAACAACATAAATCAATCAAAATAAATCAAATATAATACCAATCAAAAAGATTATGAATTTATCATATTTGGCAAACAATGTTGCACATGGCCACTTGATACACTGCCATTCAAATCTTCATAATGTATTTCTGACCTACACATGTGTATCAATAACAAATTTTGAAACATACAATGTGTTGGCCACTTTATCCAATAAAATATAAAATATGAAAATATTATTAATTGATCATTGAATCCCAAAATTGCTGTTGTATAAGATATCCAATTGTCTTATAGTGACATTACAATACCCAAAATGGTAGTGTGCAATTCTGTACAGGTGTTTCAGAATAATATATCCAACATGGCCAACATGCACTTAATTTGAATTTATATATATATATTGTTTTAATATTCATGTGTATATTGGTGCAAACTTTAAAACACAAGTTTTTGTTATGTTTTGACATCCATATTGTTGGCCAACTGAGTGATTGCTCCTGGGTGCCTGTCATTGGGGGTATCATTCAAGTGGTGTGGAGCTGCTATTGCCTGTCTTCTGATTGAGACTTGAACCAGGATTTATGGTGCTTCTGGTTGTGTTGTCTTCTGGCTGAGCTGTCAGGAAAGTGATGTGGAGTTGTCAGCAACATCTGGAGTCATCTGGAGTCAGAAAAATATGAGATGATGGTTTTGTCAGATGGCACTCTATTCTGTTGCTGATACCAATCACATTGCCTTGAATTAATCATTGGAATATTACAATCAAGTAAACTTCTTGATTTAGAGAAATATATACATGTTGGTGATATGAATACCTCATATAGCTGCTTATTGATAATCACATCATATACTTGTGCCAATCAGGGCTCCTAATTTAAATTTCTTGACATACATATACAGATACATCTACATACAATTTCATTTTGTTATCGACATTCCTGTATTTAACCACGAAATTATGGAATAGGTACTCATATATACTTGATCAGTTTTGATAGAGACGGGGCTTCAATATACAGAACGCTTAAATTATGTGTACGTACCCGAACAAATATAATATTATCCTATTTGTGAAAATGAACTCCCAATGTGCAAGAAGGGTCGAAAGAGGGTTAATAATCCGCCCCAGTACATGTGCTCGATGATTTGCCGTGTGGTTCCATGCGATCACTGACCGAGACGGGACTTGAGCAGCTGGTGAGTATTGCTCTTCACATTGAACTCAAAACCCTGTGCACGGATTTCAACGGCTTTCTCCCCGGAGCGAATACAAACTCACGTGGTGAGCGATATGTCAGTTATGGTCTGGAAACATGGTTTTCAGTGTTTGTCATTCCCCGATCTACAACGATTATTTGTCTATGAACTAATATGTCTTCGATTATGTACATGTTTCTGGGATTGCCTCCGTCATATGCCGATATACATGCGTAACACATGGGACTGTTGGTGCCTCGCGGGAAACATTTGGAGACGAAGCTACCGAATCTCATAGTCGCAAAATATGGTCTTCACAACCGAAGGAAATATTCCGAGGATGACAGCTACCAATTGATATCACAAAACACAATGCAATGTGTCGTGCTACGAACATTTTCCGCCGTAGTCCCGTTCAGTATTCAGTAAGTGGATTATTTGGTGTGATCAGTGGATTATACAGATTACAAAAATCGACATGACCAAAGATGAGTTTCGCGTAAGGATACATCAAACTTTGACCTGGGAAATATGTAAACACGATTTCGTGGCACCTGACGTTGAAAGTATCCGATATTCAGACTCGGGGAAAAACGCATTGAAAAACGCATTGTCACATGGCTGTGGATAGCTCGTTATGGAGTCTACGATGTACCAATCCCAAGTAAGTCAGCCATTCTTTGAAAATCATCAAAATAATAGATGATATTTCAGGTCTGAGTGTTGTCCAAATCCACGTGATATTTTGAAAATGGCGCGTTTCGTAAATGTGTCAAAGACAGTCGGGCATTTTGTGACAAATGTAGGCGGTAAATTCAAAAAGTAATTCTCAGCTCATAGACACTGACTGCTCCACTATGTAAAAAGTCGATGTATTCTAAAGATTACGTGGTTGATATTGAGAACGGATGTACCAACTTCATCGTTATGATCCGGAATGATCCAGACGTTTCATGTCGAAGATTGTATTTTTCTAAAACAAGAAAATGACTCCTCTATACACTCCAACTGCAAAAAGGCACTTCGGACTACCAGAAGCTTTATGACAAAAGCTCATAATTTGTATGCGGTACTAAAGTCGTGAAATTTACTGCCAACAATCGGCAGGGTTTCACCATCTTAACAAACATGAGTCAAACGGGGTAGTTTGGGTGACATGTAACTATGCTCAGGACTACGGAGCCTATGAGGGGGCATTGGAGAAATATTTTTAGCACATTGTTGTTGCGTTCCCTCGCAGTTCTATCGCGTTCCCTCGCATTCCGGATCGCGTTCCTTCGCGATCTTGTAGAAAAAACCTTCCCAGAAGTCATTGGCGTCGGCACCTCTTTTTTGGAGCCCAATATGTGTACTTTATATTTGATTAATGTGTTGTACACATGTGAAATAATTTCCCTTCCTTTTTTGTGGCTACAAATCCCAAATCACATCAAGGATGCTTTATCTATTAAATCATTCTCTAACAGGTCGTCATCTCTTTGATATACATGTAAATTACTGTATATTCACCACGAACTACTATAACAGCACTGAAAGACACAATTCGATGAGCACTGTTAACCGGTAACATTTATAACTCGCAATAACTCTTCTATGTATCATCATTATTGATAAACTTTCCAGACTAATTACAGTTGTGTAATGTGTATGCATGGAGGCAACGATCAAACCCGAATTTGGCGCTACTATGATCTTTATTCTAAATGCTATCAAAAACTTTTTCGTGTGGAGCGGTCGGCGGTGTAATCCAGAATGGTGAAGAAGGAGAAGCGCGGTGGCAAGACGGGTTAGGGGCGTGGCCTATAAACTGGGCAGTCAATGATCGGCGTGCAAGGTGGTCGGGATAGAGGGTAGATGTTGGTGGTTGTTGGGAACGGAATCTGCAAGCAGTAGGGAAGGCAGGGGCGGGTATAGTATTTTGGCATGACAACACCAATGATATTGCGTCATATCCGTTACAGTCAGAGAATTCCCTATTTTGAGAACGGGGGATGCCCTTGATCCGCCGCAGAATGGTGGTGGATATTTTGCTATGGCTGGTTGTTGACCCAGGCTGGTTGGCATTGCACACGAAGAGTTTCAAGACCACAGCACGCACAGAACGGCTCTGATGGCGAACGATATATATGGGTTGTCAGGCATGAAAATGAGTCGTTTCAAGGGGGTACCCTCAGAATTCGAGCTGTAGCAAAAAATCCAATTTATCAACATATATTTTCCTTACTATAGTGAGATCAGGAAATGAATTGGCTAGCTTTGTATATAAGCTGCTAAGGTTTATCTTGTTCTGGGACGGAGCTATGGAGACTTGAATTTGGGCTTTTTATCATTGTTTTGTATGGCCGAAGGAATTAGTGAAATCTGTCCTGAAGGAAATACATGTATTCTATAATTTCTACTCTAGATTGAAGTTAACGCTAATGTTGCATTCTCTTATAATGGTTTTGGTGCAAAAAGATAAAAATTGGCTTTTCCTCTGTGTTTTTGATGTATTTTTTACATAAACCGTGAATTTGGTGAAAATGCGTGATTTTGCAAAACAAAGAGGGGCCTCCCAAGAAATTGCTTCCCAGGGCATGCATATATATGGCTTATTTGTGCCTAAGAGATGCTGTTCCCAATGTGCAAAACAAGAAAATCTCTCAGAATATATGTGTTATTGATATAAACACCGTTTTTGAGAAAAAAAATGCATATTTGAATTTTCGGCCGAACTAACAGAATTCCAATTTAGCAGCTCAACTCCCGATGTTATGTTACTAAATCCCATAAAAGGTAATTATATATCATATTTTTGAAGATTTTATACCAGATTGACGATGATTTGCTTATTTTTGCTTGTGTAGCTGACCCTTTTATGTCATTTCGGTCCAATATTTGGGATTTAATTAATATTTGTAATTCCATGTGGCGCACATAATTCGTGGTTCTTTACAACAAAACTGCATCCTGGTTCTTAAGTACCTCAACCACTGTAGTATATGATAACATCAGCACCTGACACCAAAATTTGTACCATCCACAATGAAATAACGTATTGATGGGCCAATTCCTTTTTTACGTTTTTACAATGGAACGAAGTCAGTTATTGGCCCATAAATCCAAAGTGATATAACTTGCACCCTTGAAACTTTGTACACATGTTATCTAGATCATAATCTATCACAATTTATTATCAGATGGTAGTGACACCAGGATCGCCTACTATTCAGGCATGACAACACCAATGATATTGCGTCATATCCGTTACAGTCAGAGAATTCCCTATTTTGAGAACGGGGGATGCCCTTGATCCGCCGCAGAATGGTGGTGGATATTTTGCTATGGCTGGTTGTTGACCCAGGCTGGTTGGCATTGCACACGAAGAGTTTCAAGACCACAGCACGCACAGAACGGCTCTGATGGCGAACGATATATATGGGTTGTCAGGCATGAAAATGAGTCGTTTCAAGGGGGTACCCTCAGAATTCGAGCTGTAGCAAAAAATCCAATTTATCAACATATATTTTCCTTACTATAGTGAGATCAGGAAATGAATTGGCTAGCTTTGTATATAAGCTGCTAAGGTTTATCTTGTTCTGGGACGGAGCTATGGAGACTTGAATTTGGGCTTTTTATCATTGTTTTGTATGGCCGAAGGAATTAGTGAAATCTGTCCTGAAGGAAATACATGTATTCTATAATTTCTACTCTAGATTGAAGTTAACGCTAATGTTGCATTCTCTTATAATGGTTTTGGTGCAAAAAGATAAAAATTGGCTTTTCCTCTGTGTTTTTGATGTATTTTTTACATAAACCGTGAATTTGGTGAAAATGCGTGATTTTGCAAAACAAAGAGGGGCCTCCCAAGAAATTGCTTCCCAGGGCATGCATATATATGGCTTATTTGTGCCTAAGAGATGCTGTTCCCAATGTGCAAAACAAGAAAATCTCTCAGAATATATGTGTTATTGATATAAACACCGTTTTTGAGAAAAAAAATGCATATTTGAATTTTCGGCCGAACTAACAGAATTCCAATTTAGCAGCTCAACTCCCGATGTTATGTTACTAAATCCCATAAAAGGTAATTATATATCATATTTTTGAAGATTTTATACCAGATTGACGATGATTTGCTTATTTTTGCTTGTGTAGCTGACCCTTTTATGTCATTTCGGTCCAATATTTGGGATTTAATTAATATTTGTAATTCCATGTGGCGCACATAATTCGTGGTTCTTTACAACAAAACTGCATCCTGGTTCTTAAGTACCTCAACCACTGTAGTATATGATAACATCAGCACCTGACACCAAAATTTGTACCATCCACAATGAAATAACGTATTGATGGGCCAATTCCTTTTTTACGTTTTTACAATGGAACGAAGTCAGTTATTGGCCCATAAATCCAAAGTGATATAACTTGCACCCTTGAAACTTTGTACACATGTTATCTAGATCATAATCTATCACAATTTATTATCAGATGGTAGTGACACCAGGATCGCCTACTATTCAGGCATGACAACACCAATGATATTGCGTCATATCCGTTACAGTCAGAGAATTCCCTATTTTGAGAACGGGGGATGCCCTTGATCCGCCGCAGAATGGTGGTGGATATTTTGCTATGGCTGGTTGTTGACCCAGGCTGGTTGGCATTGCACACGAAGAGTTTCAAGACCACAGCACGCACAGAACGGCTCTGATGGCGAACGATATATATGGGTTGTCAGGCATGAAAATGAGTCGTTTCAAGGGGGTACCCTCAGAATTCGAGCTGTAGCAAAAAATCCAATTTATCAACATATATTTTCCTTACTATAGTGAGATCAGGAAATGAATTGGCTAGCTTTGTATATAAGCTGCTAAGGTTTATCTTGTTCTGGGACGGAGCTATGGAGACTTGAATTTGGGCTTTTTATCATTGTTTTGTATGGCCGAAGGAATTAGTGAAATCTGTCCTGAAGGAAATACATGTATTCTATAATTTCTACTCTAGATTGAAGTTAACGCTAATGTTGCATTCTCTTATAATGGTTTTGGTGCAAAAAGATAAAAATTGGCTTTTCCTCTGTGTTTTTGATGTATTTTTTACATAAACCGTGAATTTGGTGAAAATGCGTGATTTTGCAAAACAAAGAGGGGCCTCCCAAGAAATTGCTTCCCAGGGCATGCATATATATGGCTTATTTGTGCCTAAGAGATGCTGTTCCCAATGTGCAAAACAAGAAAATCTCTCAGAATATATGTGTTATTGATATAAACACCGTTTTTGAGAAAAAAAATGCATATTTGAATTTTCGGCCGAACTAACAGAATTCCAATTTAGCAGCTCAACTCCCGATGTTATGTTACTAAATCCCATAAAAGGTAATTATATATCATATTTTTGAAGATTTTATACCAGATTGACGATGATTTGCTTATTTTTGCTTGTGTAGCTGACCCTTTTATGTCATTTCGGTCCAATATTTGGGATTTAATTAATATTTGTAATTCCATGTGGCGCACATAATTCGTGGTTCTTTACAACAAAACTGCATCCTGGTTCTTAAGTACCTCAACCACTGTAGTATATGATAACATCAGCACCTGACACCAAAATTTGTACCATCCACAATGAAATAACGTATTGATGGGCCAATTCCTTTTTTACGTTTTTACAATGGAACGAAGTCAGTTATTGGCCCATAAATCCAAAGTGATATAACTTGCACCCTTGAAACTTTGTACACATGTTATCTAGATCATAATCTATCACAATTTATTATCAGATGGTAGTGACACCAGGATCGCCTACTATTCAGGCATGACAACACCAATGATATTGCGTCATATCCGTTACAGTCAGAGAATTCCCTATTTTGAGAACGGGGGATGCCCTTGATCCGCCGCAGAATGGTGGTGGATATTTTGCTATGGCTGGTTGTTGACCCAGGCTGGTTGGCATTGCACACGAAGAGTTTCAAGACCACAGCACGCACAGAACGGCTCTGATGGCGAACGATATATATGGGTTGTCAGGCATGAAAATGAGTCGTTTCAAGGGGGTACCCTCAGAATTCGAGCTGTAGCAAAAAATCCAATTTATCAACATATATTTTCCTTACTATAGTGAGATCAGGAAATGAATTGGCTAGCTTTGTATATAAGCTGCTAAGGTTTATCTTGTTCTGGGACGGAGCTATGGAGACTTGAATTTGGGCTTTTTATCATTGTTTTGTATGGCCGAAGGAATTAGTGAAATCTGTCCTGAAGGAAATACATGTATTCTATAATTTCTACTCTAGATTGAAGTTAACGCTAATGTTGCATTCTCTTATAATGGTTTTGGTGCAAAAAGATAAAAATTGGCTTTTCCTCTGTGTTTTTGATGTATTTTTTACATAAACCGTGAATTTGGTGAAAATGCGTGATTTTGCAAAACAAAGAGGGGCCTCCCAAGAAATTGCTTCCCAGGGCATGCATATATATGGCTTATTTGTGCCTAAGAGATGCTGTTCCCAATGTGCAAAACAAGAAAATCTCTCAGAATATATGTGTTATTGATATAAACACCGTTTTTGAGAAAAAAAATGCATATTTGAATTTTCGGCCGAACTAACAGAATTCCAATTTAGCAGCTCAACTCCCGATGTTATGTTACTAAATCCCATAAAAGGTAATTATATATCATATTTTTGAAGATTTTATACCAGATTGACGATGATTTGCTTATTTTTGCTTGTGTAGCTGACCCTTTTATGTCATTTCGGTCCAATATTTGGGATTTAATTAATATTTGTAATTCCATGTGGCGCACATAATTCGTGGTTCTTTACAACAAAACTGCATCCTGGTTCTTAAGTACCTCAACCACTGTAGTATATGATAACATCAGCACCTGACACCAAAATTTGTACCATCCACAATGAAATAACGTATTGATGGGCCAATTCCTTTTTTACGTTTTTACAATGGAACGAAGTCAGTTATTGGCCCATAAATCCAAAGTGATATAACTTGCACCCTTGAAACTTTGTACACATGTTATCTAGATCATAATCTATCACAATTTATTATCAGATGGTAGTGACACCAGGATCGCCTACTATTCAGGCATGACAACACCAATGATATTGCGTCATATCCGTTACAGTCAGAGAATTCCCTATTTTGAGAACGGGGGATGCCCTTGATCCGCCGCAGAATGGTGGTGGATATTTTGCTATGGCTGGTTGTTGACCCAGGCTGGTTGGCATTGCACACGAAGAGTTTCAAGACCACAGCACGCACAGAACGGCTCTGATGGCGAACGATATATATGGGTTGTCAGGCATGAAAATGAGTCGTTTCAAGGGGGTACCCTCAGAATTCGAGCTGTAGCAAAAAATCCAATTTATCAACATATATTTTCCTTACTATAGTGAGATCAGGAAATGAATTGGCTAGCTTTGTATATAAGCTGCTAAGGTTTATCTTGTTCTGGGACGGAGCTATGGAGACTTGAATTTGGGCTTTTTATCATTGTTTTGTATGGCCGAAGGAATTAGTGAAATCTGTCCTGAAGGAAATACATGTATTCTATAATTTCTACTCTAGATTGAAGTTAACGCTAATGTTGCATTCTCTTATAATGGTTTTGGTGCAAAAAGATAAAAATTGGCTTTTCCTCTGTGTTTTTGATGTATTTTTTACATAAACCGTGAATTTGGTGAAAATGCGTGATTTTGCAAAACAAAGAGGGGCCTCCCAAGAAATTGCTTCCCAGGGCATGCATATATATGGCTTATTTGTGCCTAAGAGATGCTGTTCCCAATGTGCAAAACAAGAAAATCTCTCAGAATATATGTGTTATTGATATAAACACCGTTTTTGAGAAAAAAAATGCATATTTGAATTTTCGGCCGAACTAACAGAATTCCAATTTAGCAGCTCAACTCCCGATGTTATGTTACTAAATCCCATAAAAGGTAATTATATATCATATTTTTGAAGATTTTATACCAGATTGACGATGATTTGCTTATTTTTGCTTGTGTAGCTGACCCTTTTATGTCATTTCGGTCCAATATTTGGGATTTAATTAATATTTGTAATTCCATGTGGCGCACATAATTCGTGGTTCTTTACAACAAAACTGCATCCTGGTTCTTAAGTACCTCAACCACTGTAGTATATGATAACATCAGCACCTGACACCAAAATTTGTACCATCCACAATGAAATAACGTATTGATGGGCCAATTCCTTTTTTACGTTTTTACAATGGAACGAAGTCAGTTATTGGCCCATAAATCCAAAGTGATATAACTTGCACCCTTGAAACTTTGTACACATGTTATCTAGATCATAATCTATCACAATTTATTATCAGATGGTAGTGACACCAGGATCGCCTACTATTCAGGCATGACAACACCAATGATATTGCGTCATATCCGTTACAGTCAGAGAATTCCCTATTTTGAGAACGGGGGATGCCCTTGATCCGCCGCAGAATGGTGGTGGATATTTTGCTATGGCTGGTTGTTGACCCAGGCTGGTTGGCATTGCACACGAAGAGTTTCAAGACCACAGCACGCACAGAACGGCTCTGATGGCGAACGATATATATGGGTTGTCAGGCATGAAAATGAGTCGTTTCAAGGGGGTACCCTCAGAATTCGAGCTGTAGCAAAAAATCCAATTTATCAACATATATTTTCCTTACTATAGTGAGATCAGGAAATGAATTGGCTAGCTTTGTATATAAGCTGCTAAGGTTTATCTTGTTCTGGGACGGAGCTATGGAGACTTGAATTTGGGCTTTTTATCATTGTTTTGTATGGCCGAAGGAATTAGTGAAATCTGTCCTGAAGGAAATACATGTATTCTATAATTTCTACTCTAGATTGAAGTTAACGCTAATGTTGCATTCTCTTATAATGGTTTTGGTGCAAAAAGATAAAAATTGGCTTTTCCTCTGTGTTTTTGATGTATTTTTTACATAAACCGTGAATTTGGTGAAAATGCGTGATTTTGCAAAACAAAGAGGGGCCTCCCAAGAAATTGCTTCCCAGGGCATGCATATATATGGCTTATTTGTGCCTAAGAGATGCTGTTCCCAATGTGCAAAACAAGAAAATCTCTCAGAATATATGTGTTATTGATATAAACACCGTTTTTGAGAAAAAAAATGCATATTTGAATTTTCGGCCGAACTAACAGAATTCCAATTTAGCAGCTCAACTCCCGATGTTATGTTACTAAATCCCATAAAAGGTAATTATATATCATATTTTTGAAGATTTTATACCAGATTGACGATGATTTGCTTATTTTTGCTTGTGTAGCTGACCCTTTTATGTCATTTCGGTCCAATATTTGGGATTTAATTAATATTTGTAATTCCATGTGGCGCACATAATTCGTGGTTCTTTACAACAAAACTGCATCCTGGTTCTTAAGTACCTCAACCACTGTAGTATATGATAACATCAGCACCTGACACCAAAATTTGTACCATCCACAATGAAATAACGTATTGATGGGCCAATTCCTTTTTTACGTTTTTACAATGGAACGAAGTCAGTTATTGGCCCATAAATCCAAAGTGATATAACTTGCACCCTTGAAACTTTGTACACATGTTATCTAGATCATAATCTATCACAATTTATTATCAGATGGTAGTGACACCAGGATCGCCTACTATTCATTGAAGGAAATACATGTATTCTATAATTTCTACTCTAGATTGAAGTTAACGCTAATGTTGCATTCTCTTATAATGGTTTTGGTGCAAAAAGATAAAAATTGGCTTTTCCTCTGTGTTTTTGATGTATTTTTTACATAAACCGTGAATTTGGTGAAAATGCGTGATTTTGCAAAACAAAGAGGGGCCTCCCAAGAAATTGCTTCCCAGGGCATGCATATATATGGCTTATTTGTGCCTAAGAGATGCTGTTCCCAATGTGCAAAACAAGAAAATCTCTCAGAATATATGTGTTATTGATATAAACACCGTTTTTGAGAAAAAAAATGCATATTTGAATTTTCGGCCGAACTAACAGAATTCCAATTTAGCAGCTCAACTCCCGATGTTATGTTACTAAATCCCATAAAAGGTAATTATATATCATATTTTTGAAGATTTTATACCAGATTGACGATGATTTGCTTATTTTTGCTTGTGTAGCTGACCCTTTTATGTCATTTCGGTCCAATATTTGGGATTTAATTAATATTTGTAATTCCATGTGGCGCACATAATTCGTGGTTCTTTACAACAAAACTGCATCCTGGTTCTTAAGTACCTCAACCACTGTAGTATATGATAACATCAGCACCTGACACCAAAATTTGTACCATCCACAATGAAATAACGTATTGATGGGCCAATTCCTTTTTTACGTTTTTACAATGGAACGAAGTCAGTTATTGGCCCATAAATCCAAAGTGATATAACTTGCACCCTTGAAACTTTGTACACATGTTATCTAGATCATAATCTATCACAATTTATTATCAGATGGTAGTGACACCAGGATCGCCTACTATTCAGGCATGACAACACCAATGATATTGCGTCATATCCGTTACAGTCAGAGAATTCCCTATTTTGAGAACGGGGGATGCCCTTGATCCGCCGCAGAATGGTGGTGGATATTTTGCTATGGCTGGTTGTTGACCCAGGCTGGTTGGCATTGCACACGAAGAGTTTCAAGACCACAGCACGCACAGAACGGCTCTGATGGCGAACGATATATATGGGTTGTCAGGCATGAAAATGAGTCGTTTCAAGGGGGTACCCTCAGAATTCGAGCTGTAGCAAAAAATCCAATTTATCAACATATATTTTCCTTACTATAGTGAGATCAGGAAATGAATTGGCTAGCTTTGTATATAAGCTGCTAAGGTTTATCTTGTTCTGGGACGGAGCTATGGAGACTTGAATTTGGGCTTTTTATCATTGTTTTGTATGGCCGAAGGAATTAGTGAAATCTGTCCTTTTGGGAAGGGGGGAGGGGCAAAACCTTTGATGGACAGAGCGGCGAGCGAAGCAAGCCCACGCCGGTCGGGGCTCTGGGGCCCGCCCCAGACGCTGAAGGTTTATGCACCCCTAATGGTGTGTTCTAGGGCTTTCCTTGGACCAATTTCATGGCCTTGGAGAGTTTTATGAATGCCTGATCTGAGGTAGATCGATGGTTCTGATGGAGGGCCAAGGTATGAAATGTTGCGAAGCGAGTTGGCATAGACCGAGGGTCTGAGGCCCGTGGGCGAAGCGAGCCCATGTCGGCCGGGGGTCTGGGGCCTACTTAAGGGCCCCAAACGCTGAAGGTTTATGCACCCTCAATGGTGTGTTCAAGGGCTCTCCGAGGACCAATTTCATGGTCTTGGGAGAGTTTATGAATGCCTGATCTGGGGTGGATCGAGGGTTCTGAAGGAGGGTCCAGATATGAAATGTTGTGAAGTGAGTTGGCGAAGGCCGAGGGTCTGAGGTGTATTTATAGGTTTCCTTTGGTCCATTCCCCTAAGCGTTTTTTGCATGGCTAGTTCGGGGCAGATCTGGCATTTGAGGGAAGGCTCATTTATGAAATGTTACTAAGCCAGGTGAAGCAAGCCCGTGTCGGCCGGCCAGATGCTGAAGATTTATGCATCCTCAATGATGTGTTCTAGGGCTCTCCTTGGTCCAATATCCATGGCCTTGGAGAGTTTATGAATACCTTGGGTGAATCCAGGGTTCTGAAGGAAGGCCAAGATAAGAATTGTCGTGAAGCGAGGTGGTGCAGACCGAGGGTCTGGGACCCGCTTGAGGGCCCCAGAAGCTGAAGGGACATGCAGTGGTCCTCTGAACCATTTTCCATCCCCTAAAGAGTGTGTTGCATGGCTGATTCAGGCAAATCTAGGATTTTAAGGGAAAGTCTAGTTCTGAAATGGTGTTAGACAAGTTGAAGCAAGCCCCTGTCGGTCGGGGGTCTGGGGCCCGCTCAAGGGCCCCAGAAGCTGGCGGTATCGCGTGCCTAATACAGCATCCCAGAGTTCTCCTGGATCTAACTATCAAGCATTACTTAACATCCATAAATGTATGATCACTGTAGTTGAAACAAAATATGACATAAAATATTACTTAGTTTTGGACCCCATCAAATGATCCAGTGCATTTGGCCATTCAATGATCTCAAATCACGTGAAAATCTATTATAACACGTGGAGGTTTGGCAGGGTAACTGAATTCGAATCAGTGTAATGGGCGTCATCACGCCAGCTAAATGTAACAAGCGATAAAGTGGACATATTGCCGTCAGTGTTTTGTGTGTTAACATAAAATCTCACACGAAATGTTGTATAATTGCACCGATAGTTAGAGTGATGATGCTATATACCATCTGGGCATATACCCCGCTCCGTCACTATCCGATGATTTTATTTGGAAGCGCTCTTGTTCACATTTTCGTGATTTACCCCCAAGAGCCTGTAATACCGAAGTTACCACTTCTCTGTTTTCAACATACAACTCAAAATAGTGTGCCGATGTGAGTAGCTGGTGAGCTGCCGTAGATGGCCCAAGTATATCATACGCTGCGCCTTAATACTACTCGTCCACTAAATGAATGCAATTTAACCCGTCACCTTTTTAAATCCTCATTGAATATAGCGGAAGGCGCTGGATATGATACTTGGCCTCTGTAGGTCACCCCTTTGATGACGATGGTCTTGATGGAAGTGATGGTATCCAGTTGGTATTTTGGGCTCTTGGTTGAAACGGGTGTGACCCCCCCCCCCCAAAAAAAAAAAAAACAACAAAAACAACAACAACAAAACAAAAGAAAAACATAAAAAAAACAAACAGTGGAAGTTATTGCTGACGTTTGAACTACTTTTGAAAGAGTTTAGTAGACAGGCTATGTCGTTTTGTGTATATATTATTATGCGTTACAACTCCTACCAAAATAACAACCGGTCCCCTCCAGATCAGCCTGTTCGTGCGGTTCGTACGTACCTGCTGTCCGTGCCTCCACGAAAGTGCATGTGAAACATCCCTTATAATAACCTAACTAAACTGATCAGAATCACATTTAATTCTCTAAAACGGTTCCTCCAACTCACAGATTCATCTTAATCTCTGGAGTAACCCCTACCTACCCACCCCTATTTACCCTTGATTGCCTTTCCAATGCCTTTAGACTAGTATGCTACAAAGGTTTGTGCCGTGTTAAAAAGGTTTGTGCCGTGTTATAAAGGTTTCTGCCCTGCTATAAAGCTTTGTGCCGCTATATAAAGGTTTATGCCCTGCTATTTGTGCCGTGTTAAAAAGGTTTGTGCCCTGTTATGAAGGTTTGCACCATGTTAAAAAGGTTTGTGCCGTGTTATAAAAGTTTATGCCCTGCTATAAAGGTTTGTGTCGTGTTAAAAGGGTTTGTGCCCTGCTATAAAAGTTTGTGTCGTGTTACAAAGGTTTGTGCCGTGTTATAAAGGTTTATCCTTGTTATAAGGGTTTGTGCCGTGCTAAAAACGTTTGTGCCCTGCTAGGTTTGTACCGGGGGTAAAGGGTTTGTGCCTTGCTATAAACTAGTTTCATAACTGAAAATAACTGTTTACTAAGATAGATAGATAGATAGATAGAGATAGATAGATTTATTTCAAATCATGTACACTATACAACATCTGATTGCTCACAGAATATTTACAATACATGACTTGGGGGTATCCCAAAGATCCAGAGGATCTGTAACAACCAGAGAGATATATGACAGCTATGTACAAGTAAATGACATTGATTGTAGAGACACACCAGAAAAAAACTATTTTATATGAAATTGATATAGTATAAGTACACCACCACCAAGATAAAGGGGAAAACATGTACATAAAAAGCCACACCCAGATAAAAATAACACTACAACCGGCTTGATGATAACTGAGAGATAATTCCCACCAAAGCTAACAGATGAATCAATGTATTAAATCCCAGCCCCTAACTATGAAACTGATTTCAAAAACTACTTTTAACTCAGGCATGAATAATGGCAGCATTGGGCCGCCGTATTTCGACCCTCCACGGCATCTGCGCAGGGGTTAGGCGAAGAAAGAGAAGTGTCCGTGGCTGCCCATGCATGCATTTATTTGCCTACCACTAAAAACCACTGAGCCGCGAAACCATTGAGATACCTCCCTCCCCCACCCCACTGAGACACCCCCAAAAACTTCATACGTCAATCGGTTTGTCCCTGCTGATGGAAAAGTACAAAGTACTGACGGAATCGAACGAAGCATTTCCCATATAGTCATAATGCGCCGATTGTGCCGTGGATTTGTAGGTCCTTTGCTCAGTTTTGTCCTTGGGATTAGCGGTATTCTACTGTTTGGAAATATACAAAACTCGCATGAAAACACCGCTATAAATATTGTCGATCATTTCCAAAAGGACGTGTCCGCCATTGAAACTTATCGAGAAGGTAGGTACTAACTTACTGCTATTGGCTGTTTTCATACTGAAGAAAAGAAAACGAGATGTAAATTGTAAAGTTCTATATAACTTTTCTTTCGCTGACTTGATAGATTTTTCACCTGAATAACGGCGATCAGCTAATATTACCTATATATATAAGCCGTTACCCAGTAGATTCTCGCTACCTTCTGAGGCGAAAGTTCAAAACTGGTTAGACATAATGTTTGACGCCCCAACGCGTTTGTGTATTTACAGCCCCCATTTTCGACGTAAATATAGTGTATATATCATTGTTGTGTTCAAGACTTCCAAAATTGTGTTTCATCTTGTTGTAAGTCATAAACACACCAGGCAAATGAAGTATGTTTACTTCCTTGCCATTTTGAAACGATTAAAAAAGGTGATAATATGATCTCGTTTGGGCATTATGGTTATTTACGGCCCAAGTTCCTTTGCAGCCCAAGCCCTGGTGGTATTTTCAAGCTGGTTATCAGTTGTTTTGACCATTGCTCTGTAATTCCGAGATGGACAAACTTAACATACCAATAGGCTACGAGCGTATATCGAGAATTGACTTATACGACGGAGTGATACGATTGGCGAGAATGTGATCAGAATGTGATCGACGCGCGCGGTGGCGGAGCGATGGTGTTTTTTTTATCTACATTTCCTCAATGAATTGTTGACTAAGTGGTTGAATATATAAAAAAACTGAACAATTAGTACACACCCTGCAACATATCTTAAGGTGGGGGAATCGCCCAGCATTTTGGAATATCTTTAATTTCGTACTGATCCATGTTCGTCTTCATAACTTCGCCATATAAACACCAAATTGTCCCAAAATTTAACCATAGCTGCTCTAAACCTGGTCAATGAATACTTAATTAACAAAGGTATAATTTGTTCGATTACGCAATGAATACAGAAGGTTAAATATCACTGATAGATAACAAGGTAGATCTTCAATCCATTTACATGCCTCGTGGGGAAACTTTCAGGATAGTGGGACACGTAGCAATTACAGACCAAATTTGAAATAGATTTGACCAGAATTCGCGGAGATATGGACAAAAACGTACACCGGTATGGTTTGCGTTACAATGAAAATTCGTGGGCGATTCCCCACCTTAAGTCGATGACCGACCTAGTTCTTTCGTCTAGGGGTCAGGTCATGTTATTGTCAATTTGTCACCGACTTGAGCTCAGTTTTTTTGGACGAAACATCGACACACTGTCAGAAAAATGCAATTTCTGCAAAGTAGGGCATACATCCAGTATAAGTGAGGGGGTGATAGGATGTCCGAGATACTACTGCCCATTTATGTATTTCACAAATGTTAGTAGCGGTTGATATTCCCCAGAAATAAGGTTTCTTCTGGCGATATTTACCTCAATTTTGACACGGTTATCTAGGATTTTTATCTCGGGAGAGATTTCATGCTAATGACATAAAATCCTGTTTGATGTAAGTATCTAGGAATAAACGTATACATGCCAAAACGCACATCGATGGGTTGGCACAAAACCTTCTGGAAAAAGCCAGCACATAGACATGTAGAGGGCATCCAACGCTCCAGGCCTAATGTAAAACACATTCAGCTGACTTTCAGGCCTACTAACTAACTATTACTATTACTATAGTGGGCCCTAAATATAATATCATTTCGTGTATGTGTTGATTCGCATGAGAACACACGTATCCACACCTTTATACACGTGGACCCCTGGTACAATGAATACCATGCAATAGGCGTTATCAAACCTATAGGGTAATGAATATTTCTTCGTCATTCTGAGCCGGGCTAAAAATAGTGAAAATTTTACTGCGGACGCTGCATTTGACGCGCGAGACACTGTAAAGGCTTACAATTATTTTAGATTCATTGCCGAAAGTAAATGATCGCAAGTCATAAACTACCCTAGGTGTTCTGCAAAAAGTCTTTAAATAAGGAGCTATCGGCAACGGAGTCATGTTGAGAAATGGCGGCACCACCCAAAAAAGTCCGTTTCCTACCGCTGTTTCAAATACTGAAAGAAAAGATATCCATTTATTTCCATAGAAACAAAAATACGTTTTTTGGGGGTGTTGACGGTGTGATCTACTTTACTCATATGTTCCAAAAGCTGTGATGACAAATTAATAATTAAAGTTAAACCACAATCAGCAGCAAAAATTATGCAAACGTTTGTATCAAGCAAGGTGAACAGAAGGTAACTATTACTGCGGAGTGTAGTGAGGCTGGTGATCTGATATTGAACTATTTGATACAGATGCCCCTGCATTCATACTCAATATATTTTTACACACGCGCGTATACTAGTATTAAATTATAAGAAAAATATCATATCTAGAATATTAAAACAGATAATAATATAATACACACTTTTAACCAATTAAACTTGAATAAGTACATTGGAAGTAAATTTCACATAGTAGTATTTTGTGTATATATTCAATGTAGCATCAAAAAAAAATTTAGGCCTAATCCGCTGAAATGGTATACATCCCGGTTGGTAAAAGGTATATCCCCGCTGGTTCTATTCAGCGGAAATTCATAGACGTATCACGACTATATATCGGGTATGATATGCATGTATATCACTTTGTAAACCATTAGTAAACTGAAAACTATTTATCAAATGGAAAAAAAATGTTGATATGATGTTGACCATTGGTTATTCTCAAAGCCCCAATTCGCCAGATCAGAGGTGTTTCTAAAATCATCTCTAAAAAGATTTGAGAACTTTAGGATAGAGGTCATGATCGATAAAATCCGAAAATATAGCAGAAAGCCAAAACAGAAGGTTTTGATCATATTTGTTGTGTGTTTTAGTCGTGAAATACAATGAATTTTGCGTTGAATAGTTTGCTAATATAGGCTCCGTAAGAAACACCATTGCAGTGAACCACTGTATTGATTCATCATTGATATCAAAATTGTGGGGAAATGCTGAATATTTTAGGTTCATGCACATATGCATATATACACATGAATGTAGAGGGTATATTACAGACAATTATAAATAATCCCTTCATATTTTGAATTCAGCTTTACAATGTATTGTACAGTTTGGCATCGAATTTGATTTTGATGTGGTTACAATTCAAACGGCCAGGTAGACTGGGCGAATAGTCCATCGTATTCAAAGGTAGTTCGATTTAACGATGTTTTCAATTATGTTTTGGGACTATACGATTTGTATCATTACTTTCATTTGCTTCACTTTACGTTGTGACCACTTCACGTTTTGCAACACTATACGTTTTGTGGTCGAACACCCACAAAGAAGAGGAATTCAAAAATGGTTAAAATTCCTATTCCAAACCGAAAAGGGTCATACTGCAGAAGCCCTGATGTTGGCCTACATGTAATGCATTTTGGGTGCATTTAGAGATTCAACGGTCCAATATTCTACAGAAGTTATTACCTTCAACAACAGTGAAATTTGGATCTTCGGGGATCTTCTTGTGTGTGGAAAGAGGGGGGGGGGGGGGGTTAAAACACACTCTCTGATATGTATTTATATATGTTGTTTTATTCTGCAGATTCCTCTGCTACAGGAGATGAACTCCTAGTTCCGTGTGTCGATCGTACCAAGCGCGTACAGGAAGTCTGCGAACGACGCGGCTCTACGGGACTTAACGATTCAGCGTTCACGGAAATCACCAACCGCATTATAGTGGACAAGAGACACAAGGTACTTTACTGTATCGTCCCAAAGGCCGCTTGTTCCACCTTCAAAACGATCTTACTGGAAGCCACGGGCCTGACCAATGTCTCCAAGGAAGGCCTCCATCGCATCAAGCCTCTAGTCCAGGCTGGTTTAACAACTCTAGAGTCAGCTGGTGGGCTGCGAGCTCTTGAGCGAGGAAACTTCAAGTCGTACAAAAGGTTCCTGGCAGTCCGACATCCCCTTGATCGCCTCGTTTCAGCGTACAACGATAAATTCAGCACGGGACTGGGTCCATTTCCATTGAAGCGAAAGGATGTTATTGCCGATGTGTTCCCAACCGGGGTAGCCGTGAGTGAGAGTGGGCAACCAAAGCTGACTCTGCATCAGTTCCTCGAGTTAGTTTCGAAGGAATACCACGATCGGTTCCGCGATTACCATTGGTTGTCGTTTGAAGACACGTGTGACCCGTGTCGAATGAAATACGACAAAGTGATTAAGTTGGAAACATTGAGCTCTGACATCGACACAGTACTGAACTGGCTCGACTACAATCGTACAACCAGTCGCTTAAATAGCAAACGGTCAAACGCTCGAGAAAACTTCGCCGAAGTGACTAAACTATTCAGGGGACTCCTTCCCAGCGTGTTTGAGCGCCTGATGGAGTTGTACGGCAGAGATATGGAGATGTTTGGATACTCGTGGGATGACCAGAAGGGCGTGCAATGTTCAAATGTCAATACCGACGGCAGTGCGTGTTGTTGATAGCGTATCACATGGCACGTTCGTGAAAATGGCGCTAATATATATACCTCATCATCTTGTTGCTTGAATATATGTGACCCAAAATATCGAGAGTGCTAGTTTTGGAACAAATATTGCATACATTCGAAGGCAGTAACTTTAATTTATACCTCATCACCTTGTTGCTTGAATATTAATTTAATGTGACCCAAAGTATCGAGTGTGCTAATGGGCGTACGGCACAGTTGTTGCTATATATATATACACATATTGAAATTGATTTACAAATTTCAAAAGGATTGATTATGAGAGTTTCGTGACTAGCATAATGGGAATTTTACGTGATATTGAAACAGAACGGTATATCACAGCAACCGACAATAGTGATTATAGTGACATGTGTTTTAGTGTTGTAGACATCGATAAATGTGAGGAAAGTGTGAGTGAAAAACGTTGTCTTGACATGAAAACTAATACTAACAGACAATGTGATTGTATAGTGTGCAAGTATGTTTGCGTCCAAAACAATGAATGTTGCCGAATTGCTGTTTCGTATTATTGTGAAATATTCGTTCAATAAATTGGAACAAACCGTATTCTTCTCCATCTTTGGCCTACACATACCTCAATTTTGTCTGACCAGTGTGTATACATGATGTAAGTGCGTACTATGTTTGCATATCTTTTCCCCCTTTTCACGATTTTTTGCTCTTCAAAGTGTCAACTATTGACGGAGCACATTTTTTTTCGCAATTATGATATAGCCTAAAGTTCATCAAGAAACAACTCCACCGGAAAGTTCAATATATCGGGTATGTCTTTCTGTAATATATTCACCTACATTCACCATTGTGTCTTAAATCCCCCTCAAGGATGGCATAACAAGTGTTAACACATGTTTGACAAATTTTAAAACTCTACCATGAATGTAACACCTTTTTCTCGGTGGGGTCATTTTGTGAGGCACACTGCTTGTATTATTTTTTCTACATGATGGGTATCAGTCTCAAAAACCCAATACAGCCCCTCGCGTCCAGAGAGCTAGACAGAGTACTCAAAATTGTTCAAAATGTAATTCGGCCAGCGTTGCCGCGGGCAGCACTGAATTTCATTGTGATATGTGAGCACACATTCCTTTGGACTGAAAACACGACGGAAAGCCCGCATTCAGTCAGATTGTCGAGATATATGTTTTTAGACTGAGCTTACACCACACCCTGCAACATATCTTAAGGCGGTGACTGACCTAGTTCTTTGTCTAGGGGTCAGGGCATGTTATTGTCACCGACTTGTGCTCAGATTGTTGGGAAGGAAGATCAACACAATGTAAGAAAAATGCAACATAACGCATATATATAATAACTGAGGTAGATGATACGATGTCCGAGATACTACTACAAATTTATTTACTTCACAAATATTTATAGGGGCTGAAAATCCCCAGAAATAAGGTTTCTTCCATCAATGTTTACCCCAATTTGACACGGTGATCACGTTCATGGTCATTTGCAATAAATTCTACACATTGTATTTCGATAATCTGTACACGGGAGTTAAGATAATCATCTCATGTTTCATACATCCTGCGCATATGCACTAATATATTTTTTCAGTTGTTCTTAAATTATTGCACATGCTTGTCGTGTCACCGATTTGAGTCAAGCGTCACCGACCTAGGTTTACATTTTGGGTATAACATACCCACTGGTTGAATGAAGTGAACTGTACAATGGGTTCTCAGGAAAGGTGTTCTCGTGTACGGTTATAGCGATATCACGTTCGTGGTATCGTGGACCGTACGCAGCAATATATTGTACAGTATACATCCCAACAACATTTCGTAAGACCGCGTTATTGATGTGTTGGTGCACAGCATATTCACCTCCACTCCAATGTAATCTGCGTCTCCGTAGTTCTGTGTCAATGCAGTTCTGTGTCAACTTTCCGTCGTACTGAAGTATTAAAAATATCTGCTACTGTCTGCAGTGTCTTTAACATTTTCCAGCATGTCATTGAAGATCTATATCAAAATGTATTTTTAGATCCTTTATGTAGCCTTGCTAATAAATTATAAATCGTAAATCGGGCCACCTATACTGGTAAAATATTTTTATTTGTTTAGGTATGAAAAGTCATCAGCAGCCCGATATTCTATGAAAAGATATTCTAGTGTTTATCGTGTTTATTACATGGTTTCCTAACACCAGCAGTAGGGGACAGTGAGTTTGGGACAACTCCTCGAAGGGTGGTTTCGGAGAGACAGGCAAACGGTTTCCTGATTCATCGGCGCACGACATGAACCTAAGCCAGCGAGCTCCGAACACCTTGAATCCCGCCGTCCACCACATCAAAGTGTCATCACTGTGTTGAAATGTATCGCGGGATGACACGGACGACAGACACTCATTGAATAGCTTGAACGACATAGTGTCCCTGCCTATAAGACCTTTTTCAAATACTATGTAACAAATTGTCATAAAAACGGTCTTAACTAGCAAGCGTTGCAAAAGTGTTTATTGCACTGCATTTCATGCATGCAGGTGGTTCATCGCTCTCCGAAACACTCTTTCCATCAGACACTGTGATTTCCAAATCATCCCCCGATTCTGTAACCGAGTCTGTAGCCGAGTGGGACCCCGTCGGTGCGTCATTGTCGCATTGCTATCTTCACAGTTTGTACGTGCACACTTGATTGGACAGGTATAGCTTTCTTTTCCTGCCATGATTCCTGAATGAACAAGTGATGGGACTATGCAAATAATTTAGGCATGTCAAAGTGATAATTGTGATTGTGTATAGTGTACATGTTAATTTTGATCATTTTCCAAATATGAAGACAAGAATTTGGAAAGAAAATAATATAAACATTTGCATTATGATGTTCGATGCATACCGTTGATTGAACATCGGCGGTGGCTAATACTTTATGCGTTTTTCGTGGAGAGATACCGCCAGTCCTTTTCTGGGCAACTAACATCTCAAATCGGTGACACGACAAGCGTGTGTAGTAATTTAGGAATAAGTGAAAATTCACAATATATTGGTGCGCATGAAACATGAGATGATTATCTTAACTCCCGTGTACAGATTATCGAAATATAACGTGCAGAATTTATTGAAAATGACCATGAACCTAATCACCGTGTCAAAATTGGGGTACATATAGATGGAAGAAACCTTATTTCTGGAGAATTTCAGCCCCTACAAATATTTGTGAATTACATAAATTTCTAGTAGTATCTCGGACATCGTATCATCCCCCTCAGTTATAATATATATGTGTTATGTTGCAGAAATTGTTTTTTTTTACCGTGTGTTGATCTTCCTTCCAAAAAATCTGAGCACAAGTCGGTGACAATAACATGACCTGACCCCTAGACAAAAGAACTAGGTCAGTCACCGCCTTAAGATATGTTGCAGGGTGACCATGTCAATCGTCAAGACACGAGTCTGGCATCTGACGAACAATCGCTAGGTAAAATTGAGGGTACCTTGGCCAAACCGCATGAAAACAGGTCAACAGAAGTCCGTGTCCACTGTTCATTGTCGTTTGTTTTTGTATAATTTATGTTCGTGTTGTTAGCAAATATTAGGTGCAATATACAGTGGCATGGAACAACATTAAACAGAGGTAATTACGTTTACTTGGATTGATCAAAATGAATCGTAGTGAACATGTACACATATAGTTCCGAGTGACTGTGTATACCAACCACTTTTCTGTTCAATCAAATTTCTGTTTGATCAAATACATGTATACATAGTCACGTATAGCCCATGCTCCGATCACGTTAAGCATCTTGGTTCATCAGAGGTTATGTTTGGGTACATGTATACAAAAAACAAAGCAGCATATACCATAATAGCAATGTAGGCCTACACTTCTGGGCATTCTGGGGACTTCAAAGATGTCACAAAGACACTGAACCCATAATGAATGATGATACAAGGGGAAACTCATGCATGACAATAAGGAAAATGCTAACATTTATATTATTCGATTACTCTATGATGTCATAACGCTCCCAGTGCGCACGTGATCGTCTTGAAATCTGTACTTCTTGCAAAGTACAATTGGAAAAATGTTTGGTCATGAATTATGGCTATAACCT
This sequence comes from Terebella lapidaria, assembly GCA_949152475.1. Lineage (NCBI taxonomy): Eukaryota > Metazoa > Annelida > Polychaeta > Terebellida > Terebellidae > Terebella > Terebella lapidaria. The sequence continues at coordinate 7,098,962 of OX424562.1, forward strand.
TTTCGAATAGTGTATATTTGGGATAGTCACTGACACCTCTGAAGGGGTCATGGTTAACAATCCAGATTAAGCTATTTTATATCTTCCACATTTCCACTTTCCCTATGCATAAAATATTCCTGAAAAATATATCTGAGCGCAGTAATAAATAAGAATCGATGACTATTAAGACAAAAACGACAAATTAGCACTGAATAAAATATATCTACTAGAATCATATAAGACACCATGTAGGCCTATTATATTGGACACTAGCAGAAAATCAAACGAGAGTGCTTCTGGTTTTATACAGCATATAGTACTACTCATTATAATTTGAACCGAAGATCCATAGTGTGTTGTAAGCTAGGCAAAATTGAAAAAAAGCTAATTTACAAGTTTCAGGTAACTTTCAGATTCAGCAGTCACCTCACTTTGAAGTCCACTGGAAGTTCCGACACATATGATCTATGCGCTCATAACACAAATCTAAGCTCTATGTACAACCAATGCGGGACAAAGTTCTGGTTCTCAGTCATTATTATGAAAAAAAAAATCAAAAAAATATTGCCTGCCTTTGAAGGCAGTTGCTTCAACAACTCGAACAATCACACAAGTATACATACGACAATGAACGGTGGGCATTAACTTTTGTTGAACTGTTTCAATATATGGTTCGCCCGTTGTTCAGTGAATTCAGCGGGGATATTCAGAGATGAAAAATTGGACTATAGACAGATGATGGACGCAACGCGTCGACAATGTTACTATAAAATAATATGCGCGTTTCTGGTCAGGTGCATTCATATACTCGGTTGGTGATATAATGAGAATCAAAATTTTATCTTGCAGATGCTCATGCACACCACCATATAATCCAAAAGTATTACACCTGACTGGATATAATTGAAATGCTCATGACTTCCTATTTTCCATACAGTAGATCCCTATGGATACAAGTCTTCAACCAGATGGTGATCGTCTGAGGATCCTTGGCAACACTCCCAAATGTGGCATTACATCACCCCAAGAGTCGGATCAATAATGGGATCCATCCGGAGTTACAGAATGATACCACCCGGTGTGGAATCTATCAGACACGTGACCATGTAAACAACTCCCACCGGGCCCCGGATGTTGAAGAAGGGCATACTGGGATAGTGTTTTCGTTACCGTACTGACGCTTGTGTTCGCGCCGTCGGTGTAGCCATAGATACGCTTAAACGTGGCCAGGTGGTCAATATCTGAAATCTTTCAGTCCGGCTTGCAGATTTTCTAGTCGAATATCATGATGTGAAAGCATTACCAAAGCATTGACCTATTGTGCATCGGTAAAGGTTTTTAGGTAAAGGTACATTTAATGTATAGAAAAGCTACCGAATTAGTTTCACATGTAACTAGTATATTTCCAGAACTCAACATATCTGATCATCTCAGCGAATTGGTATGTAGGAAAACACTGGCTTGTATACATGGTTGAATTAAAAATATACCTTCTACTTGGCTAGAATAGTTTTTCAAAGTAATTAACGAATATCTGAGTTTTTCAAAGTAATTAACGAATATCTGGTCGAACATCACGTTGAAAACAACACCAGTTGACCTATTGTACATCTGAAAAGTTCTCATAACCTCCTTATGCACATGATACGCTAGAGTTGGAACTATGCAGATTTTTCGTTCCAACGAAACAGCTTTTCTAGTAATAGGCATAGAGTCTACAGATTATGTTTCAACAAATTTTCACATCTATCAGCTTGGCAAAGTGGTAGCTAGAGAAACGCTGCCTTGCATGGTTGAATTAGTATACCTGTGGTAGTATCTCAAAGTAATTAACGACAGAACAGTGCAAAATAGTGTTCCGTAAAAGAAATCGTTTCCTGGAAACTCAATTCTTCACAGGCTATATGAACACACATGTTTACAGTTAACTGACGATCATTCATTGACAAGTTTTGTTTGGTAGCCAGCAATCTGGAATCGCTGAACAATATTTTTACAACTTAATTGGCAAACTCGCTAGATCACTGGAACCAACACAAAATTCAACATTACAAATGCCGACTATGACTTTTCACTACAAGCATCGCGGCCATCACACTAATAGAATGTCAGACGTACGTTATGACAAAATTAAGTTAGTATTATCATGATTATTGCGAACAAGAAGTACATATTTACCTCCTTCATTCTTTTCGAAGGTTTTCTTCTCTCCTTACCCACTATCGATCTGCCACAGAACATTTGTACAAATTGAGCTACTTTGATATATTAGGGTAAATTGGAGAATTTGGGAATATCCCAGAGCCTATCCAGAATTTTGCGATCTCGATCCAGAAGTTGAGTTTGCAAGGTGAAAGCACGGTCTTCAAATGGCATGAAAACAACATCCAGGTCAGACATGGGGTAATCGTAATCATTAATCATAATCAAACCCCTGATTACGATTACATAATCGTAATCGATTATATTTGAAAATTTCATGATGTAATCGTAATCGTAATCGAATACATGGTAAAAGTAATCGTAATCATGATTACTTGACATGATTACATCAACTGAAATATAAGAAAATTTTTCGGCATTCTTGAAAGTTAAGAATTAAGACACGACATAGGGGACATTTATAATATTGTGTTGCTTCTCACTCATGAAATCCACACATGTCATTATGATGAAAAGACTTTACAACCACTTATTGTATGACTCAATAAACTACACAGATTTTCTGCTCCGTGTACAGGTGTATATACCAAATTATGAACACATGTGTTCCCAAGTTATCACTAAATGAAATTTATGACCGGTTGACCACTGTGTTACATAGATACTCGGTTTGCATTGACTGCAGGAGGTATTTCTGAATAAGATATCACTTGTGTTACATTGTTGTATCTGGACATCAAAGAACTCTCAGGGTGGTCTTGTACAAATCATCTTCCGCAAGCAGAGATAGGTATCAAACTTGACAATTGCAGGGTGTTTGGCTGCCTCTCTTGATTATTCCAGTACCGCCCGCTCCTCCCCAGCCGCCTCAACCCCTCCCCCTCCGATCTCTCCCATCAATTCCGCATTCGATTGGCTCCCACTCCTCACAATAAAACTTGATTGTTAGGCAGATCATTCATTACACCTCCATTGTGTAAACGGGGAGAATCATCCAACAAAGGAAAGTCTGTTGTGTTTGTTGTTATTAGTATCCTAGCTGTACTGTGATCTCAGTGTCATGACATACGATGAAAACGACTTATGGTTCCAGGGTCGGCTTCAGCCTTGCGATATTACAGCAGCTTTTGTTTTGAAAATATTTTTCCAACAAATATATCAAAGCAATTCCTCAAAAATTTTTTTTTACTTTCATAGTTTTCTCTCGATGGTATATTTTTTCCTCAATCACTAGTTAGCGCCGACACCTACTTGTATTTTCACTCTACATCTAATATGGAAAGTGTAATCATGATTGTAATTGTAATGGATGAGTAATCGTAATTGTAATCGATTACATCTATATTTGCCTGTAATCGTAATTTAATCATCAAATTTGTGAGTAATCGTAATCGTAATTGATTACATTGACCCTGTAATCGCCCCATGTCTGATCCAGGTGCGACTTATTTGGGTGTGACACCCACATTTGGAAGTTTGCTCTTTAGTCAAGTCTTACATTACCAATAAATTGTTTCAAAATTCCGTAGTAGCCTACTCGAAGGTTGAAATGATGAAACATTTGTTTCAAAATGAATCAGTTTGATTCTCATAATCATATTTTGAGCAATTGAGCAATCGTTCATGGTAGAAATAAGATTAATAATGACGGTGATAAGCGAAAAGTGGGGAGATAATGTTGTCTAATTATTGATAGTGACTAAACACATTTTTATATGAAAGTATAAAAACATATCCATGAAGTATAAGAAATTTTACAATTAGACACTTTTTTGTTCCTGTCACCTTCAGCACTCTTTATTCCAAATGTATTTGTTTACAATATTTTATTCCAAGAGGCACAAGAAGAACATCCCGGAAACAAAACAATATTGCCGTAGTCAAAACAATGTCTGGGCGAATTCCCTACATGTACTACCAATAACCATCTATTGTTAACACTATGAAGAACAGTTCTGAATTATTATTATATGTAATGTGCAAAAATTGTGAGTTTGAAATCAACTTGTTCTCCTTTGAAAATAGAAGCATCATTATTTCAGAATCGATTCATAGCAAAGAGCAGATAGCGAATTATAAACATGTAATTGAATAATATTTCCACATAGTCGGTATTATATCAAATGTTTCTGTACTTTACGCACCGTACAAAATGAACATGCATTTCAGGTTTTTAGAATGGTTAACTAGTTACCCTCGATTCACTTCATTTGTGCTGTTGCATTTTCGCTCTAACGTTAAGAACAACTAATGAAGAAAAAACATCAATTCTTTGTAGTTTCTAACGAAATCTAAACCACGTGTCCACAATTATTCATTGGCTGGTTAACGCATGTCGTTTGTGAGGTAACGAATGATTAATACACGATGTAAACCAGCATGAAACGTACACAAAAACCCGGTGTTTGTGCAAGAAACACGTGTTTCAGAAGTGAATGGAGTTTAGCAGGGTCTGCAATCCATACGCGTTGATGGTGCAGCATTCATCATGTTCATTCTGGAGAAAAGTTCCATCAGTTCAACTTTGTTACCAGTTCCCTTCACTTTAATCATGATATTTGGGAAACGAAGTAGACACCATCCATAAGCCTGTATACACAACACGAATAACCGTCGATTTCCATCGCCTTAATTCGGGATAAAATCCTATCCCACAGCGTAAAATTGTGTTGAACTTGATCAAATATTGCGTTCTAATTCAGATCATCGAATCGCTACACACCATCACATATTTCTACTAGCAGTCACAAATGAACGCCCTGTTTGTGAGCCATCAAATAATATTTTTATACATCACCAATCAATATTTTGAAACTCAACCAAGCTGGGTGTGTAATAATCTGAGTGAAGTATCACGATTATTTAGTGATAGACGATGCCGTATAATTGGAAACATCCCGGTGAAATGACGCAAAATATAACGGCATGTACATCAGTGTATTTATTAGATTATGATATTTGGTTTTAATGTGATATTTCCGCAATGAAACCCAAATGAAGATTATCCTAGCATGCTAGAACACATGTGAATACCACACAATGGCAAGTGAACAAAAGTTTATAACAAATGTCGAAGAGTTTGCCGGAACTTTGGGTCACCATATAAGCCTACATGTGTGTTGAATGCGAGCTTGTTCGTAAACTATAGTGGTAGATGATTTATTGCAATTTTCAACCAGAAGGACAAATTGTACGTATTGTGGCGACATAAATTGGTTTCAAGAGATAGATCTACTTGAAAAACGAACAAATGCACAAAACTGTACTATGACCCAGGAATTCCATATTGGGGCTAAATTTAACATTGGATTAGACTGCCAACTTTTCGTTAAAATTTTGATAAAACTATCTGAAACTTGGTAGAGAATTGCCGTTCGATCGCCATGTGAAGTGTGGCAAGTCACACGTACAGCAGGAACTATGGGCGGAATGTAATCAGGCCAGAGAAATCAGAGTTGTATAGGGATGATATATACACAGTACGTGTTAAGTACGGAGCCTCTGAGAGGACATGGAAGAAATATTTTTAGCACATTGTTATTGCGTTCCCTCGCAATAATATTGCGTTCCCTCGCAATATTATCGCGTTCCCTCGCATTCCAGATCGCGTTCCCTCGCGATATTATCGCGTTCCCTCGCATTCCAGATCGTGTTCCCTCGCGATATTATCGCGTTCCCTCGCAATATTATCGCGTTCCCTCGCATTCCAGATCGCGTTCCCTCGCGATATTATCGCGTTCCCTCGCATTGTGCTGACGTCAATGACTTCTGAGAAGGTTATTCTACAAGATCGCGAGGGAACGCGATCTGGAATGCGAGGGAACGCAAAAAGATCGCGAGGGAACGCGATCCGGATTGCGAGGGAACGCGATAATATTGCGAGGGAATGCAATATTATTGCGAGGGAACGCAATAACCATGTGTCAAAAAATATTTCTTCCATGTCCTTTCAGCGGCTCCGTAGTTAAGTGTTGTGGTCTTGCATCAGAAAGTTTTGAACTTAATAGGTTGATCTTATTTGGCACATATGTTCATATATGATAAACCTAAACTTTACTGCATACAATATACATCATGTGTTCATGATGAAACATACGTTTCATCAAATTTATCAAGTTTTTTTTTTTTAACATGTTTTGTGTAATTTTTATGATATTTCGTATAGGTTTTTTTTAGTTTTGTACATGTATATAATTTTCTTTTTCCACTATCAATCTAGAAAAAATAAACTCAGTAGCCTTTTGGCTTGTGATTGCTCGGTACTGATGTACTTGTCATACATGTACACCTAACTCATGGGCTTGTGTCGGATTTATAAATTGTTTCAATACGTTGTTGGACAGCGGTAAACTGATTCCATCAGGTGCGCAGTAACAACAACTACATTTAGACATTGTTTGTTGTAATTTGGTTTGTTATTGGCATCCCCCTATCGGGGCGAGAATAGATATAACGCCCAAACATGAAAATGTCACCAGAGAAAATTTTCTGTGGATGGCTCCAAATTAATGGAGGGTAGTGTATGTTTCGCCACCCTCTACAAAGACGTACTTTGCTCAATATATTAAGGTCACCCACCCCGTGTTCCACATTGGGTACCCCACAAGTATTAATCAACTGTGATGTCAAAGACCAAGACTTCATGATTTTTGTTTTGAAGAACTTTCGATTCTCCGAATTGACAATATGCTTTCGAAGACTCTGACATAGAACACTGACCTAGAAAACAAGAGTTACTTTATCATTGGTACTTGCTTTACATAGATATGCATGTATATGTACATGGTAGTATTGTGACCAGTGTTCGTACATTCAACGAAATGTATCATATGAACTGATGACATGGTGTGAAATTTAATTTGTGTGCTTATATGTGAGTTAACACTCATTCGTCCTTATGTCTACAGAAGCATACAAAATGTGTCTCCCATAATTTCACTGACTGTATGTGCCTAATATTTCCATAGATATACAATATATCCACATAAACATATATCGAACTATCAAAATAGCCAAAATGTTGTATTTTAGGTTCGCTATTGTCATCATCAAAATCTGGTTACATTGGTGGTAATAGCTTGATACTTACACAAGTACACCAAGTGATGCCTACTGGTGTAACACACGTTATGCATATGCTTACCTGATCATGCAATGATCAGAATAAGTATATACTTAGCTGAATAAGTATATACTTAGGACGTTGGCTTCTGTTTCTGGGCTTAGCGTAGTAATTATACCGGTAGGTAATATATGTGGCGATAACAAGTATTTACTTTGTGTAAAACAATTCAATAATAATGATAATCATACTACTACTAAGAATAATAATAAGACTATCCCTAGCTTGGATGGAGCTACATATAGAAGATACCCCTACAGCACTGGGTAATAATTACTTGTCTTGGTCACGAGTGTCTTCATCAAATAATCCGTAGTTGCTAATAATGTTGCTCGCTCCATCGCCTCACGTCACAGAAAGTCAATCTTCCACCAGTCTTTTGATATACTGACATACTGCCAATACCGATGGTACATCCAAATAGCCTTCATCATCCTTCCTGAGTAGATCCTCCCATGGTCGCCCCAAGGATGTGAGGTTTCTGTCGTTTGTCTTCCTCTCAATCCAGTCAAATGTCCGCCAAACTAAACGTCTGATGGTTCTCTCCTCGTTCTTCCCATCACTGGAATCTTCATTCGGATCTTGGTCACTACACTCCAAGCGTAGATGAAGAAGTGCAGTTTTCATCATGTAAGAAGTGACACACTGACTTGTTTCAGAGTCGGCAATGATCATGGTTTCCTCTTCTGCTCCGGAATCGACATCAGGTTGAGAAACAGAGAAGTTCGGGCAGAACTGGAGGTTGATCAGCAGCTTGCAAGCGATGTATGCCAGCTTCCAACTTTGCTGTAGAGAGCGAATCATTGAACTCTCCTTCAGGTAGACACTGACATGTTGAACGTCTACTCCACTTTTGTTTTTCGGAATCACAAGACAGCCCATGGTGGCTAGTTCATTTTTGAATCGCAACAGGTCATCTCTGACATCCACTGGTGATGCCTTCCACCCTTCTGGTACCTTCGCCAAGAAACATGGCACAATATCCAGGGATATCTTCAGATCTGTGTTATCTTTTGATTCTCCGCCCACGTACATCACCTCTAGGTTTGGTATCAAGGCTATGGAGCTGTTCTCATCAACAAAATACAAATCCAGACCAGCGAATACAGAACTATCACAAATGGCCATCCGCAACAGGTATGAGAACCTGTTCAACGCTCTCAATCCGATTAAATCTCTTCGGTTCCGGTATATGAGGTCAGAAAACATGGTAGTTTCTGTTCCTTCTTTCAGCTTAACAAACGCGTGTGACTTCTGCTCTTCGTGAAGTTGACTTACTTCGAATACGTCTACAAAACGATTCAGTCTGAACAGGTAGTCAAATTCATCAGGTGCCATGGTTTTGGTGCCTTCAAAGTTACTACCAGAAAGTTGGACGTCTGCACTGAACCGATGGTCAATCTCTTCGATCTTGTTGGCTATCCGCCTGACTAAACAGTCAATCTTAGAAGATACTAAGTCGTGATCGATTATTTGACCTAAATTCGGTGTCTGCAAGAGCTGCTGGATGAAACGGTCAGGGTCGCCACGGACCTCTCGGGCACGTTCCACCCACAAGTGCAAGTCATTCGCAGGGATGTATATCCGTGGTATCAGACTCTCCTCTGGGAAAGAATCCCAGAATCTCCTCCGCCACTCCTCAACATCCCACTCATCCTCTACATCATCGTCAAAACTTTCACCCAGAATGCCCCTGAACTCATACGGAAATGCTATTGGTTTGTGTTCATTCAAGTACTCATCATAGGTCTTACCATGGCCATCTTTTGCCGAAGCATCAGCTCCTGCCTCTAGTAGTACCTCCACACGCTTCTGACGACCTTCTTTTGCAGCCAATATAAGTGGCGTACATCCATTGGCATCTCTGGCATTTAGCGGTGCTCCACTTTTCATGAGACGTTCCACCACGTGGAGTGACCTTTCGTTGTCGAGATTCACTTGGTATATTTCCTTCATTGCAGCATAGTGGAGAGGCATCCTTCCAAAGTTGTCAACTGCTGTTAGATTTGCACCCGATTCGATTAAAATCTCCAACATTTTGGACTCTTTGGGATGGTGATTGCATAGCAGCTGAAGTGGAGTGCAGCCATTCACATCAGGGATATTCACGTTGGCCCCATGTTTTACCAAAAGTGCAACCCTCTCCGTGAAATATTGTGTCTCAATCATGACTAGGTCGTGTAAACATGTCCGCCCTTTGAATGACGTCGAATCTATTTGAACATTACCTGGATTCTGTTCAAGTAAATCAGTTATCTCTTTGACAGGAAAAGCTCTTATGGATTTCGTGAACACACATTCATCCTGCTTCAAAGACCAGGAATCAAACCTCGCTCCATGAGACAACAATAGCTTAACTTTCTTGATGTTCACGCCTTCCTTGGTGCAGGGAAAGTTCAGAGCCTTTTCAAGAGCTGTACAGTAGAAGGCATCCCTCGCGTTGATGTCAAATGCAGAACTCCTTGGGTCTTCCATGATGGTCGCTAGAACTTCAGGATTCAGGTTCCCTGCTGCCTGATGTAGCACACTGTTGCCTCTGACGTTCCACACTGTTAAATCAGCTCCTCTCTCGAGCATGAACTTCAATAACCACGAGAGTTCTACAGCAGTTTCGGCCGGTTCCAAGTCGATGATTTCATCCACACCTGCTAGTAGCATCAAGGGAGTGTCATCAAACGAGTTCCTGATATTCACATTTGCTCCTGCTTCTAGAAGAACCCGCGCCTTTTGCAGCTGGCAAAGTGGTAAACTTTTTACCGTTACAGTCTCATCGTAAAAGTCGATGGCTTCTAAGGCGATATGCAGAGGCGTATCAACTTCGTCGTTCTTAGTATCGATGTACATCTCAGCTTCTCCCAGGATGAATTTGAAAGTGTCCAGGTTGACACCCACCGCCGTTGCCACATGAAGAGCAGTATTGGAATCGCACTCAGTGACCGCACCAAAGCTTGCCCCATGTTCTTTCAACAATACGCACATTGGAACATCGTTATTTTTTATCGCTGCATGCAGTGGCGGCTGTTGGGTATTACCACTTGTATGGGAATTGACCTGATTCACTTTCTCCGGCATTTCAGCAAGTACACGCGACACTCGATATGTGTCCTTGTTTTTTATCGCTATAAACAGAGGGTCTTCAATGAAAATGTCAGTTGCTATAACATCAGGTAAAACATTGTCCGTTACCTCGTTATTCTCATCCATGTTGTCACTTAGATTCCATATACTTGTGTAAATGTATGTAGTGATTTCGACGTCCTGGTAGCGAGACCATACACGATCTTCACATGTGTACAGTCGTGTTCCAAATACATGTAGTTGTGTGCTCTCGCTGTTAAGTGGAAGGATGCACACACCGGGTAGGGATTTTCCAGGCATTATTCATTGATTTTCTGTGCTCGCTCGCCGCTTGTCATGAATTCCTACGTATAGAATAGACCACGAACAGCCGTAGGGTATGACGAATACACGAGTCAATCCTTGTGTTAAATCATACCCTAGGCTGTGAGTTGTCTATTGTACTTTTGTACCACGGGAGTATGTCTACGTGGAATATACCACGGTCTGGTCTGTTGTTCAAGTTGTCAACCGTGGTACAAAAACATATACATGTTTAATTCTACATATAGACACGCCTTGGTAAACCCATATTCTCTGGACTGAAGTACTTGTCACTGCTCCCGACGAGGTACCTAGGACTGGGTTCACATATGAAGAGTGCCTTCACAACTGTCTCAGCAATATGAGATGTTTGTCTGTTGGGCGCCTCATCCAGAGTTCCAGGTTTTTTTTTATTTTTAGGGGTGACTTGGAGTGATGGAGAACGTATTCCTTGCCATATTGTGTGACGTAATTCCGACTTCATGATATTTTACATGTTTTCCATTTCACTTTCAATACGCCTCACCTGGAGGTTGTAAAGTCAGACAGTAATCCGATTGTTGGGTCTTTATAATTATGCATGCATCTGAACGTAGTGCTCAATTTTTTTTAGCATGACCTCTATATGGCCCCGTGCTGTTAAATATAACACCTTGGAATAAAACGAAAATATGGATATGTTTTCATGCCAAATGATCAAACAGTAATTTCTAATGATGTATTTCATAATATTCAGAGACGAGAAACACAACTCTTCACTAACGTCTGCCAGTATAGGCCTTCACGTGCATGAGTGTGGAGCCTTAGAGTATGTCCGCCCGAGTTGGCAAATCGTGTGCCTTCACGTATATGAGTGTGGAGTCTACGTGTATGTCTGCCCGAGTTGGCAAATCGTGTGCCTACAAGTACAGGAGTGTGGAGCCTACGTGTATGTCTGCCCGAGTTGGCAAATCGTGTGCCTACAAGTACAGGAGTGTGGAGCCTACGTGTATGTCTGCCCGAGTTGGCAAATCGTGTGCCTACAAGTACAGGAGTGTGGAGCCTACCTGTATGTCTGCCCGAATTGGCAAATCGTGTGCCTACAAGCTCAGGAGTGTGGAGCCTACGTGTATGTCTGCCCGAATTGGCAAATCGTGTGCCTACACGTACAGGAGTGTGGAGTCTACCTGTATGTCCGCCTGAATTGGCAAATCGTGTGCCTACACTTACATGAGTGTGGTGCCTACCTGTATGTCCGCCCTAGTTGGCAAACGTAAGCCTACACCCACATGAGTGTGGAGTCTACCTGTATGTCCGCCTGAATTGGCAAATCGTGTGCCTACACTTACATGAGTGTGGAGCCTACATGTATGTCCGCCCTAGTTGGTAAATCGTGTGCATACACTTACATGAGTGTGGAGCCTACCTGTATGTCCGCCCTAGTTGGCAAATCGTAAGCCTACACTTACATGAGTGTGGAGCCTACATGTATGTCCGCCCTAGTTGGCAAATCGTAAGCCTACACTTACATGAGTGTGGAGCCTACCTGTATGTTCGCCCTAATTGGCAAATCGTAAGCCTACACCCACATGAGTGTGGAGCCTACCTGTATGTCCACCCTAGTTGGCAAATCGTAAGCCTACACCCACATGAGTGTGGAGCCTCCCTGTATGTCCGCCCTAGTTGGCAAATCGTAAGCCTACACTTACATGAGTGTGGAACCTACCTGTATGTCCGGCCTAGTTGGCAAATCGTATCAGTTTTTGTCCTGATAATTTTCAATGTATCGCAATGTGAATTTAATCAAACGTATGAACTTTAAGACAATTCAGTACTTGTTGCACAGAGAGTTATCCATAGGGTGATCAACTCGATGACACCTTGATTTGCTGATATTTTTGCGATGCTAAATGGTATCGTATTATGCTATGGAATACTTCACCTGGGAGTCAAACGACAATTCTCTGCCGAATTTCAGATTTCCATTGCGAAAATTTACAAAGTTGGCTATTTACTCAGTAGCCTTTTGGTTTGTGATCGCGTCCTCATATACTCGTCATACGCCTATTTCATAAGGTTTGTTTCGAATTTCTGAATGTTTCAATATGTTGCTGGGCACTTGTATACTAATTCCATGAGGTGTACAATAGAAACAACTACATTTACACATTCTCTGCCCTAGATGCCACAATGTGCTTACCAGATTTGGTCGGGCCTCATTTCTATCTCAGAATGTTGTATATTAGGTTTGATGTTGACATCAACAATGGTTGTATTGGTGGTAATAGGTTGATACTTACATTCATAACACTGAGCTGGTGTCACTGCTGGACGTTAAATCTGTCCCAAGGATACCGAAACTGAGTAATTTATATATGTAACTTGTCATACACCATTTCATGAGGTTTGTTTCGGCTTTCTAGATGTTTTGATATCTTGTTGAGCAGTTATAGCGTATAATAATTCCATCAGGGTTACAGTAAAAGCAACTGCGTTTTGCACACTGTAGTGACGCCAGTGTGTCTTTATATAAAATATGCGGTTGGGTTTTTCCCATTCGAAAATGTGGTATCTTAGGTTTGTTATTGTTATCATCAAAATCTGGCTGTACAGGTGGTAATAGACTGATACTCACATTGCATCAAACATGATCAGACAAGGGGTCAAATAAGCTAAAATTATAATTAGGGGTCTATAAACTTACAAATGGTCAAAGTTCTCAAGGTCCACCTCAGCTTTATATAACTTGCTATATATTTATAATATACAGCGAACTCCATGGTAAGGCATGTTATTTCCTGAGACGAACGATTTGAGGCACACCATTTTTAAAGTGGCATAATTTTTTTATTTTCTGCTTGAAAGTAAGCAATAGCTGTCTCCAAAGCAGATGTAAAGTGCAGAATTCTCAATGCACACACGAATTTGTCTAAATTTGACATTGAAAATCTGTTTCTCAAAAATAGTTTCGCATGGAACGGCTCCAATGCAGTGAAGCAAAAGTAACGAAAATATAGAAAGTACGAAGTCAAATGACTTGAAAATCGTATATGGTATATCATAGTAATGAAACATTACTAAATATTCATATCCAAATCATTCATTTCGTTGCAAATTTACGATAATATGAAAATTCATCCTGCATGATCATGCGGACGTATTTCGGAGCTTCTAACGGTGCCGTATCATCGAATATTATGCTAGCCAATTGATTTATAATGAATTTCAAAAACAGATTATGCTACTTCAAGAATTTTAAAAAGATTTCAACGATGTAATACACTCCTATGAATGCCATTGTAATGCTCCTTACTACATATTCCCCATACAGTAGATGACTTTGAATACAAACATTCACCCAGATGGCAGCACTCCCGAATGTAGCATTACATAACCCCAGGGTCAGATGAATTGCGAGATTCATCTGGAGTTACAGAATGATACCACCCGGTGTGTGATCTATCAGACACGTGACCATGTAAACAACTCCCATCGGGCCCCGGATGTCAGAAGAAGGGCATCCTGGGATGGTGTTTTCGATACCGTACTGAAGCGTATGTTTGCGCCGTCGGTGTATCCAAAGATACGCCTAATGTTTAACCTGACCCGTGTAGACACCAGGTGTTCAATACATGTATCTGAAAAGTTTCAATGCAGAGATATGTGATTAGGTTGGAGTTTTTCTAACAGAGCTTTTCAGTCGGAGATCATGGACCAAGTAATAACAGTTAAGTTATTGATCAACAAAAACAAAATCACATTGTACATATGTTAAATTCAGAGCTTGCAGATTCAAAATTAACATGAAAACAGAAACGCATTGTTATGATGGCTCATTACCGCCAATTACGTTCGTGTATTTCTCACCCCATTTATAATTACCACCTCACAATATTCACCGCGTTTATAATTTCCACCCCGTTCATAATTATCACCTCAGAATTATCACCGCGTTTATAATTTCCACCCCGTTTATAATTATCACCTCACAATTTTCACCCCTTTCATAATTTCCACCCCGTCTATAATTATCACCTCACAATTATCACCCCGGTTATAATTTACACCCCGTTCATAATTATCACCTCACAATTATCACCGCGTTTATAATTTCCACTCCGTTTATAATTATCACCTCACAATTTTCACCCCGTTTATAATTTACACCCCGTTCATAATTATCACTTCACAATTATCACCGCGTTTATAATTTCCACCCCGTTTATAGTTATCACCTCACAATTTTCACCCCGTTTATAATTTACACCCCGTTCATAATTATCACCTCACAATTATCACCGCGTTTATAATTTCCACCCCGTTTATGATATCACCTCACAATTTTCACCCCGTTTGTAATTTACACCCCGTTCATAATTATCACCTCAGAATTATCACCGCGTTTATAATTTCCAACCCGTTTATAATTATCACCTCACAGTTTTCACCCGTTTCATAATTTCCACCCCCTCTATAATTAACACCTTAGAATTAAAAAAGAGTTTAAAATTATGATTTGATCACAATCATTAGTAGGTACAAAAATTGAATTGGTGCATTGAGTCTTAGTATGAACACTCTTGGTATTCTGTGTACCGTATTAACGCGCATATGAGGACATGTCCTCATATATGAGCACTTCCTTATATCCGGACATAAGAACATGTCCTTATATGAGAACTTTCTTTAGAAACTGCCTGTAAAACCTTTGATCACAATCACATAGACCCACATATAAGGACATTTTGCATGTCGATGATTATAAGTTGTGAAAAATGACGCAACTAGAACACATGCAGCACGTACCACTACGTATACCATGTTCAGCATTTTAATCTCGCATATTCTTGTGGTCTTGAAATTAAATTGTATTCATGTTGAATGTATGTGTTATAAACCTACAGGGAATTGTGTGTCACTCAAAGGGACAAAATTAATTGCGCCAATTATTTAATTAGGCTCCAACTCTTCAGTTTATAGTAGTGCATATAGTGTCCTTATATATGAATAAACGGGGTGTTTTATGTCTGAATAAAAGGCCGTCTCCTTATAAGTGAACATATTTTGCATTTTCGATATTATTGTGAAAATGCACAAATCCACATATAAGGACCTGTCCTTATATGCGCTTCATTGCGGTAGCTATAGAGGCGTTTCCATAAGCATCTTGTTGCTCTTGGGCTGCATATGTTCATGAAGTGACGTGATAATTATAAACGGGGTGGAAATTTTAAACGCGGTGATAATTATGAGGTGATAATTATAGATGGGGTGGATATTTTGAACTCGGTGAATATTGTGAGGTGATAATTATAGATGGGGTGGATATTTTGAACTCGGTGAATATTGTGAGGTGATAATTATAGATGGGGTGGAAATTATAAACGCGGTGAATATTGTGAGGTGATAATTATAGATGGGGTGGATATTTTAAATTCGATGAATATTGTGAGGTGATAATTATAGACGGGGTGAAAATTATGAACGCGGTGATAATTCTGAGGTGGTAATTATAGATGGGGTGGATATTATAAACTCGGTGAATATTGTGGGGTGATAATTATAGATGGGGTGGAAATTATGAACGCGGTGAATATTGTGAAGTGATAATTATAGATGGGGTGGAAATTATAAACGCGGTGAATATTGTGAGGTGATAATTATAGATGGGGTGGAAATTATAAACGCGGTGAATATTGTGAGGTGATAATTATAGATGGGGTGGAAATTATAAACGCGGTGAATATTGTGAGGTGATAATTATAGATGGGGTGGATATTTTAAACTTGGTGAATATTATGAGGTGATAATTATAGACGGGGTGGAAATTATGAAGGCGGTACTAATTCTGAGGTGGTAATTATAGATGGGGTGGATATTATAAACTCGGTGAATATTGTGAGGTGATAATTATAGATGGGGTGGAAATTATAAACGCGGTGAATATTGTGAGGTGATAATTATAGATGGGGTGGAAATTATAAACGCGGTGAATATTGTGAGGTGATAATTATAGACGGAGTGAGAAATGCACGAATATAATTGGCGGTAATAAGCCACCGTACATTGTTGTTCCAGGTAGCATTTTCAGTTTAAGGTACTTAATGTAAAAGGCTTCTAAACTACGCTTACAAGTAACTTGTAATTTTCAGGCCTCAACAAACTTTCACAGTTATCATCTTAGAAAAGTGGTATGCAAATGAATGCGGGCCTTTATGGTCTTACCCTACGTATACCTGTTAATAGCTTAAGTACTATCTCAAATAGTATGTTCTTGGAAACTCAATTATTTACTGGCAAAGTGTACGGCAGCCATCAGTCAGGAATCGTTAAACGTTTGTTTTAGTTAGCAAACTCACTAGGTTACCAGAGCCACCACGAAATTCGATGATTTATGTGGACTTTGGCTTCAATTTTTACAGTGTTAGACGTACGTTATGACGATCACGAGCCGGTTTTGTGAAGCCTGCTGTGGAGTTGACGGTTTGAGTTAATCGAAGTCTGGAATTGACTCTGAGCGATTACTACAGATGTGCCTCGTTCATCGTTTTCGAAGCTTTTCTCTTTCTTTACACACAATCGATCTGGGGAAAGAACATTTGTACAAATTAGGCTACTTTTATATATTAGAGTAAATTGAGAATTTGAAATATTCCCAAAACCTATCCAAATAGGTCAAAGCATGGTCTTCAAATGGCAAAATCGACTCTTTTCTTATATCGTTCAAAGAAAACATTATCCAGGTGCGAGTTTTTCGAATGGGACACCCACGCTTGAGAGTTGGCTCTCTAGTCGAGTCGTACAGCGAATCTTCGCAGTAGCATGAAAAAATATGACCATTAAAATTATCCCGCATGTATAATTGAAACTGGTTTTGTGTACGGAGAGATGAAACATAAGTTTCAATTCAATTCAGTTTGGGTCGTAATCCTCGATGAATTTGACCATCGTTCGATAGAATATACATGAGATGAAAACAAAAAGTGTGACCATCTATATTTATTCATTGACAGTGATTTAACACAGTTTTTTATGCACTATATATACATATTTATGAAGTATAAAGAGGGGATATAACTAGACACTGTATTGTTCCCGTCACTTTGAGCTTTCTTCATCACAAACGTATTAGTTTACAATATTTGATTCCAGGAGACACGAGAAGAACATTCCGGAAACAAAACAATATCGCCGAAGTCAACATTCTCTGGGGGAATTCCCCACATACCATACACTGGTTATATTCTAACGATCAGCATGTAGAATATACGCAATTTTTAATGAAGGGGACTGATGATATTGAAAGAGTGACAATTCTGAATGAAAATAATATGTGAAGTGCAAAAATTTATTTCAAGCGATTTTGTTTTTCTCTAAAAATATGTTATTTTCATCATTTAACTTTAATATTTCTGAACGAATTCCCCAGATAAAACAGTCTATATTATTTAAAGATTTTGAAATAAAATACTTTGATGCATCATGGTTAACCAGTTAGCCTGGAATCACTTGGTTGCGTAGTTATCTGACTTTAGCAGTTTAGCATGTAGGAACACCGAATGAAGAAAATACATCAGGCCTTTGTTAGTGGGTTCGTTTTGTACCCCACGTGTCCACAATTTTTCATTGGCTGGTTAACGCATGTCGTTTGTGAGGTAACGAATGATTGATACAGGATGTAAACCAGCATGAAACGTACACAAAAACCCGGTGTTTGTAAAAGAAACACGTGTTTCAGAAGTGAATTTAGTTGAGCAGAGTCTGCAATCCATACGCGTTGTTGTTGCAGTATTTACCATGTTCAGTCGGCAGTGAAGTTCCATGGGTTTCAACTCGTGTTACCAGTTCCCTTGACTTTAATCATTATATTCGAGAAACTAATCAGATAGCATCCATACATACACACCGTGAATAACAGACCATTTCCATTGCCTTATTCCGGGATAAAATCCTATCCCACGGCGTAAAATTGTTTTGAACTTGATCAAATATTGCGTTCTATTTCAGATCATCGAATCGCTACACACCATCGCATATT
Organism: Terebella lapidaria; assembly: GCA_949152475.1. Classification (NCBI taxonomy): domain Eukaryota; kingdom Metazoa; phylum Annelida; class Polychaeta; order Terebellida; family Terebellidae; genus Terebella; species Terebella lapidaria. The sequence goes on from OX424562.1 coordinate 7,117,627, forward strand.
TCTACTAGCAGTCAGAATGAACGCCGCCAGCAAAACATCTTTTTATATATCACTAATTATTGTTTTGAAACTCAACCAAATCGAGTGTGTAATACTTTGGGTAATATCGGTGTTATTTAATGATAGACGAATCTGGATAATTGTGATCATCCCGACATAATAAAGCAAATTAAATATAACTGCATGTACACAAGTAAATTTATCAAAGATAGATGATATCTGGTGTTAACGTGATATTTAGGCAATGAAATCGAAATAATAAAGTTTCCCCACATATGCTAGAAATATGAAAACCTGTGAATACCACACAATGGCAAGTGGACAACGATTGCATAACTCGTGAACAAATGTTAAAGGTATGTTTGAACTTTGGGTCACCCTAAAAGCCTACACGCGTGTTGAATGCGCGCTGGTTCGTAAACTATAATGATAGGTAATTGGTGGTCTTTCTTGGAAGTCTACAATGGAAGACTAGAAATTGTGTACTAATCTCATTTTGATAGCGAAATGGCATGCGAATCTGGTACATGCATGTAAGTATCAATCCATTACCACCAATATCATACGAGATGGTATATATTCTGATTACCTGTTTACATATATTCGTACTTGAGCGATGGTACATGTATGCAAATTATTAATTTGTGAATGTGTATACTTGGGAATCTATGGCGCCCCGTTCGTGCCATAAAAAAGAGAAGTTAATTTTTTTTCTAACTCATACGTATGAGATAATTATGTCATACGTATGAGATAATAAGTCATACGTATGAGATAGTAACACATACGTATGAGATACTAAGTCATACGTAGGAGATACTAACTCATACGTATGAAATACTTATCTCATACGTATGAAATACTTATCACATACGTAGGAGATACTATGTCATACGTAGGAGATACTGTATTAAGTCATACATATAAGATACTAAGTCATACGTATGGAATACTAACACATACGTAGGAGATACTAAAATTTCCATATACCCGACACCGCCGTGGAAATAGAAGTAATATGTGTGTCCTCCGTGTTTTCCATGTAACCTTCTTGCTTCTTTTATGCTCTCCATGACAATTTCACACATCTATCTACTTATAAAGAAATATCTCATACGTATAAGATAAGTATCTCATAAGTATGTGTTAGTATCTCATACGTATGACATGTTATCTCATACGTATGACTTATAATCTCATACGTATGTGTTAACAACTCATACGTATGTGTTAATAACTCATACGTATGTGTTAATAAGTCATACGTATGTGTTAGTATCTCCTACGTATGACTTAGTATCTCATACGTATGACTTATTATCTCATACGTATGACTTATTATCTCATACGTATGAGATACTATCTCATACGTATGAGATACTATCTCATACGTATGAGTTAGAAAAAAATAAACTCTCTTTTTTGTGGCACGAACGGGGCGCCATAGGAATCAAACGGCAATTCTTCTTTGTTTTTTATCTGAGTTTAAGTTGGCAATATATCCCATTGTCAAATTTCTGCTCAAATTCCTTCTCGGGAACCCGGCATTTCCAAGCTTTTTATCACGTATAACTCCCCGAGGAAAAGAAGTTTTGTTGCAATTTTGAACCAAAATACATAACTGTGTTTATTTTGACGACACATGTTGATCTCCAGGGTTAGTACTATTTAAAAGAAATAAATGCACAAAATTGTATTCAAACCCATGAATTCGACGATGAGGCTAAATTGAACTTTGGGTTAGAGAGCCAACTTTTTCAAATATTGATGTGACAATCTGAAATATGGCAGCGATTTGAGTTATTGCTGGTGAACGTTGAACCTATCCTTGAGGATAGCGTAAACTCAGTAGTCTTTTGGCTTGCTATCAATTATTTACGTGTTGTATTTTACGTTTGCTATTGTCATCATAACAATCTAGATGCATTGCTGGTAATAGGTTGATACTCCTATTACATGTACACCAGGACATCAGCTGGCGTTGCTGAACTATGCGCGAAATGTAATCAGATAAGTAAAATCAGAGTAGTATAGGGATAAAATATACACCGTAAACCTTGTTGCGATGTGATTTGGCATCAGAAACATTCAAGCCTGAATAGGTTGATCTTATTTATTACATACAGTATAAACCACAAACTTTTCTGCATACAATGTGTTGGTAATGAAACACACGTCATTGGTTGCCCATCATTAATTCTCCACTGAATATCGAATACGAATTTCATACCTATCAGAATCCATGTGTGATGTCTGTTCGGTGTCTTGGCTGGCATTTGGAAGCAAAGTGCGCCACACGGCAATCAAAGTCTTGTGTTTGCCACACAATAACAAAAGCATTTCCCGTTTGAATAACCCAAGCCATATACATACATCTAAACGTTAACTGTATCAGTTACTTACATCAAAACACTTCACGCCGAATCCACAGCTAGGTTTATTGCAGAGATGTTGTGAATCTAGGTTTTTGTGGTGTTGCCGAGCATTCATCGTGGGAGAGCCTAGATCTTTCATGAACATATAATTTTTGCATTTAATTGATTATCGAAATCATACGTAATGAATCGCATCTGTCTCGTTGGTATTGTTCTAAACCTTACACAAACAGTTGGATGAAATCAAATTGGTGGACTTATTATTTCTATCGAAAATCTACGTTACTCACTTTCGTGCGAATTAAGAAAAAAACTATCTTTCTTGTTTACTATTTTTGCTTTGGGAGGTATGTCTTGTTTGCATTGTTCCAATTTTCCTTCGCGGATCAACGCGATATTTACTAAACGGGATGGCAGCTGTATAAACTGTAAAATGTGCCACCTTCAATGCAAATTAACGAGAATAGTCTGCTTCAGATTTATGATAATGAAATGCGCGCAAGTGCGGTAGATTATCTACAATTCGAAAATCTATATCAACCAGCCTGGTGACTTGTTTCTATCGATTGCTTATTTGTCACTGATAAATAAAACACTTCCATGTGGTGTCCGCCTTTGTAGCAATTTTTGTATTTGATAGTCTTTTGTGTATTTATGTACTCTTATGCACTCTTATATGGACATTACCATCCTTAAATCTACTTCAAAACATAAATATTGAAATGGAGATATTTCAGGACACAGGCCTAATTAAAGAACGAAAATACGCGTATTTTGTATTCCATAACTATTTCAATATGATATTTAAACCATGACAACATTATAAATGAACTATCGATTATTTTTCGCGTTAATTCGAATGTGATATTGTAATGTAATATTTTATGATTTCACAGAAAAGATTGAAATCGATAGAAGAATTACATTTCCATTATATTCTTCAATCTGTTCGCCAAAAGATTGAAAAACATAATGGGACTGGCAGTAAATCTGTCATTACGGTGTCCCACGTGTTCATGTTTCAAATCTATACTTTGGAAAACAATATTTTAAATCATTATTTAACCATCTCAGATTTGGAAGCCGAAGTAGTCCAAATGCAAAGGCCTATATCTGAGATGAGACGTTGCATTCGGCTCCAATGGGAGTCTGTCAATACCTCCTCGAAGCCCATGAAGTCACTTGTTTGCAAAGCTATACAGGGAAAATGAAAGTTATAATAAGTTATAACCTTCCTTTTCCTGAATCTGAATCTGACTGATTCGAATTGAAAATATTTTTTTCTATACAAATGTAATGATAATGCCGATGACTTGTATACGTCTTTACTGTCATATCTTGATAATATAAGCTTTGTTATGTCCAGGGTTATGTGGAACACAATAAACCAGCATCCCCTGCCGTTGTCAGAATCATGAAGATACTTGGTCAAAAATTTCCCCCCAATTTGCACCCTCTCACCCTTTGTGACTTCTCGCGGAATATAGCAGGGGAAACCTGCAAACTCTTACACAAATAAACGTCTCCGCTTTCCGCCCTCTAAGTGGGCACAACAATGAAAGAAAGGGGTGTTTACGGAGTCATTTATTGTCACTAGGGTCCGCACTCCAAGACGGCTGTGACAGACAAAAAAAACACTGCGCATGTGCGAGAACTTTTTCGGCCGCTGGAAATCGTCTGCTGCCTGCGGGCCATAGCGAGTGTGTGATCGAGGCTCGTTCGAGCTATTGGTTTTGAATGCCTCGGCTCACAACGGCGTAGTGGCGACTGCCCCAACATCGAACATAGGAGGCAAACCAACCGCCAATTTCTGCTCTTTATTTGAAAGAGGACCATCCATTGTCACTCAAAGCGGCGGTGCAACAGCCTATAAACTAAACACAGACTAACAATTTAATATCGGATATTTTTATGACGAGGATATTGCGATTTTTTACATCAGAAAGCGACAACGATTTTCGACCGTTTGAAGTCGATTCATTGGCTAGCCTTGTGCTATAGGTGGCGTAGCGTTGGGCCTCCAAGTTTGGAATGAATTGCTGTTATCGATCGAAGATACGCTCCCCCTTAAACACTACACCTTCGCTCTTCTGATTGTGATGGTCAAAGTTTCTCCGTGAGCTGGCGAAGTGCGTGGGGGCCTGAACGTAGGTAGATAGATATCTGCAATCTTCATGTACACTGACTCAGAACGATATTTCTCAATGTCTTGACGAGTCTATTCGGACAACGGTACGCGGTGAAAATATGAAACCAAAATGCTCAAGGATACGGGATTCATTTGGATTAAACATGCTCAAATACTACATCGTGGTTCTATACATCAGCGTTGAATTACCAGGTAAGTTTGTCTGATAAACATGTGACATTCTTCCGTAGCCATCACTCAGCCAGTTGTCGGTGGTTGTGAGGTGAATGAATGCCGCTTTGTGAGATGTTTTGGTCTGTCGGTTGGTCTCAATAAGTAGGCTACACACGAACACGAGAAATATCTACCCGTTGAAAGGGACATCAGCAACTGTCAGACACCATATATATCGGACTGAGAAACCCATACATGATGTACACCCTTTTTGACCACCTCTTCATCTGGTCGCACATACATACCGTGGATTCGTTGGACATGATCGACAGGCAACATGGAAGCAGAATAGAGTAGGTGGGACTGGAACCACGAATGCTCGACCAGCTACATAAACAGTCAAAATCACGGTGGACATTTGTCATATAGATTATGTTCAAATACCAGTAATGAGGTGATGATATTTCGTAAATATTGCCAATGGCACTTGCCCTGCGGGGGCAGTGTTTACTTTGGGGGTTTGTTTGGACATTGCTGGCGGAGACATTGGCATAGCCAACGGAAATTTCCTGAGCTAGAATAGCTGGACCGAGTGGCATTTTGTGGCATTGTAGAGGGGGGGACGAATTGTGCAAATTGGATCTAGTTATTCAGTGGAATTCGCTGATTGTTACTAATTGTGATTTTCATTGCAACAATAATTCGATTATACGTAGAAAAAATTCATAATATATATGGGTCTAAATAGTGATTATAATCTAGGCCCAAGCATGGGTATTAGCAAACACAAATTTACGTGTGGTTTATTCCGTGCATAAAGTTGCATGTGCTACATACAATGTTTAATCAATATATCTAATAAAGTAAGTGGTCTGATAATATTAACACAAACCCCTCGAGGCCACTGATATAAACGGATTAATGTCACTTTGTTTTGGGCACCGAGGGTATTCAATTAATATCATACACGTAGGGACTCGTAATATGTGAAAGACCCTTTATATCACGTAAATACATGCATAAGTATATGACCACATGTACTGTAGTGGGCCCTATGTCAAATAGTTGATGATTCGACGGTTATTTATTACCAACCATGCGCATAAAATAACGATGGCCCATCCCTAACTGATAGTACACCTAAATTTAGCAACTGGATTCGCTATAATAATTCTCTAGCCGTATCAGACCAATAATCGAAAAAGCCTATATAAAGTCATTCCTTAAAACAAATATGGTGTCAAAATTGTTTACCACCACTGCAATAAAAATACCGTGGCCAATTTTAGTTCCAAGATGTCATAACGACGTCGATGGTAAACATTAACAGTTTTCTAGTACTAATGTCATCCGCTGATAAATTGATTCCGACTGAGAACTGATTTCTATGTACATATTTGACAAGTACATATATGTTTTTTTTTACATTGGGTCCACAGATATAATGTGTTGATTTACATTTCCATTCTTGGTTAATGAGATACAACACACAGTTGGAAAACGCACGAGACTGTTTATTGCACGGTTCACCTTTCAATAAATAAGGCAGTATTATTGTATTGAACTAGACAATATCGATTTTATACTAACGACCAAGGACCGAGATATTATGAGACTCTGTGATATGATATAGGACTTGTCACCTTGGTTGTAATTACGCTGCGAATATTTCAGTATATTTGTTATTGACGGATGAAGGGTGTGGTTAAGTCGCTAATCTATAGGGGTACCTAAATAATTACTATTTCCTGCTTTATTTCCATGGCAAACTAGTGTTATACCCCTTCTGCACAGCACGTGCATGTTTCTAGAATGACACACAAAACAGGGCGGCAGGTTCAAAACAAACAATTGATACAGGCACAAAAATGATGCGGCGTTGATTTTCAATGGAATAAACGTTTGTTCTTTTCTCTGCTTTTCATTTTTACTGTGGACGTGCATAGCTTCAAAGTTGCACTTTTGCTTGTAAATAGCGTGTATGCAGGCAAGGAAATTTAAGGACCACCGTCGGTGCATTTCTTGCACTGCTGCATTGGCACAAATTGTGTGTATTTCGTTGTTGACGTGGACTACTTTTAGGAAATGCTTGTACCTGTCAACCCACGTTTAGTTTACGCCTGCAAATTATAAAGCGACCAGAGCTCCTTTTATAAAAGGCGCTTCAGCACGCTTCACTGAATTTGGTGCGTCCGGCTGTCTAGAATTCTACTCTGACCATCTTTTTCAACCATCGCACACTATCCGATTTCTAAGCATTTGGTTATTTTCTCGTCATGGCCTACATGTCTTCTCAATGACAGTGGTACGTGCAAATAATGAGTTTTGGTTGTAGGCCAACTGCTTGTGTCGCGCAGTCGTTCTATCAAATGTGAAGGTATTTAAATGCCCCAAACACAGAAGAAATATACGACGTTACTTGTATGAATGTTTTGTGTGTTTCAGCCCCACTCTTGTCAAGCAGACAAGTTTTTGCTGTTCTTTGAAGTGTTCGAAGTAGTGTTTTCATTACCTTCGTCTATCATTGCTATAGAATCACTGTACGGAATTCACAACAATATAACATTGTTTTTTTCGCAATATCTACCTGATATAAAGTGTAGTAAACTGAATGAATTACCGATAAGAAGAGTATGCATTTCATCGTAATTTACGTCAGTGAGCAATAAACTTCCAGGAATATGATAGCTTCTTCAATCAAATGTGAGTAATAATATTCCTAGATATAGAAACACTCCCATTCTGCAAGTCAGATCTTGCCTCGATGAAATTGTTTTCACTTCATTATATTCACTTAGGTGGGAACTGACAGCATACATACGGTGTAATCTGGATATAAACTACAAAGGTCTATTTGTTTATTGGTCATATATCAGGCGCATGTTATGTGCCTTATCACTCGCGCATCAACAAACTGTTCGATCTTGATGATTAGCGGCGATCGATAACTGAACCGAAATTACAGGTGAAAGGGTTAACATGGTACTAGTTAGTGTTAACCCTTTCTGGACCGTGTAAGATACAAACATAGCTAATATGTCTAATATGCACTTTTGCACTTTTGACAATAAAATATTTAGGTAGGTGTAACTGCCCGCTATATATTATATAGCATAGGTAATAAAGCTCTTTTGCGAGTGAGTGCGGGCAGCTGCGTGTCAGTTCGTGTATGCAATACGGAAATCGGTAATATATATATAGTTATGATCCAACACGTTCGAACATGTGGTTATTTTCCATAGACTTTATCTATTTTCCTAATCACTTTACACTATTATATATTACAATGAATGCATTGGGTGTAAGGCATAACTGCACGCTGTTCGCCCAATTAAATATATGGTTTGCCAAGAGATGGAAAGGAACCAATGTTGAATTGAAGGAATGTGTGATCTCGATGTTGTATGTGAGGTCCTACAAATAAATTTCCCGCAAGATCCGGGTAAAAATGCCCCCTTTGGGAAACCAAAGGTTGTAAAACATGCAAATTTGTCGATGGCAATTTATTTTTCGGTACCATCCCCGCATTCGAGATAATCTCGTACATGTCCTGACCTGGATCATGTTTGTATGCCTGATATGGCTAATATCTGTCCCCAGTGTAAGGGCCATTGTTAACTAGGGGTTTCTTATCTATATGCGTGTACGAATTTCCGTGTGAGTTTATCGCGGTAGGTTTTCACAAGGGGCAGATGCCCAGATATGGTGGCCGTGTTTGAGATAATATTTGATACTTTCTGTCATTCACACACGCGAATATCCAAAGTATTGATCGCTCAAGAGCATTTTGCTAATGGGAATAAATTCCCTGCAACATTTACATGATTTAATAGACACATCTTCAGTAATTCGGTTTTGATTTAGTGTGAACGGGACGGAAGCTCAAACGCTACAACACTAGGCAATTATCAGCCTGAAATATCCTCATTAAACTATATTGTCCCAATCGGAAATTTCCAGAAATGACTTATCATTTTTCAATAAGATTTAGATCAAACACGCTTTTGGTGTTATATTTATAGTCAAACTGGCAACAACAACTGTTGCACGCTGGTAATCTGTTTCAAATTACATTTCTAAATGACTTTGGGCCACATCTGTTTGTTAATGTTATAATAGATTTCCTTTGTATTCTACAGAACAGTTACCGTATTAGTTCCGCGCTAAATATTCTCTGCTCTCGGAGCTAAAACCCGTTTACCATAAAAGGTCTCTCCTGATTTGTTCAAGCTATTAAATCGGAGCATAAAAAATAACAAACAAAGAATCACCCTGCGACTGGTAAACTAACAGGGGTAACATGCCGTATTCTCATTGGTCAATGAACCGAAATATCACGTGATTAGCGTACCGGAAGTAAATCGTGTCTTTCAATTTCCGAGACGCTTTAGGTCGGTTAATTCTAGAGACAAGATCCAAGAATAACCATTGTATTAAATAGCGTCCACAATTAGCAACATCGAGCCAGAATTCTGATCTCTAATATTTCATAACTGCATGTAGGAGATATTATAGACACATATAAACCAAAACCAAAATGCGCAAAAATCACGAAAATTCAAGCTAAATTTCGAAAGAGAAGCGTTGCCTAATCAATGCATCTTGAATTTTGCAAAATTTATACTGATTCAGGTTATTCATACTAAAATGTAAAACATTATATTCGACAGATTATTACCGGTATCAGAAACCCATTTTCTGCCGGTATAAATTGAACGACATTTTATTGCATACCTGTTTATATCCACTTTATCTGTTATTTAATTTGCGGTGTTTACAAAGCTGTTTTCCTGCAGCTGACCAAATTATATATATACCATACTTGTGCATATTCAACATATTCTTAAGTGCTCAAGGGGATCTTATGCAGCCATCCTTTTCGATTGGTTTGATGGAAGATTATCGTGGGAAGTTAACGATATTTTTCTTCGCTGCACTACAAACGCGAGGTGGTGGTTGCATCAACATTTAGTTAACATATATCAGTTTATTTGTAAACATTACTCGGTGGTTAATTATACAGTTCAAGTGCATCCTAGTACTACATCACATGTTAGATCACTGGGTCTGACCAGTAGGTATGGCGTTTGTTCCACCCTAAATCTCATGATGTTGACGTTAGCGATGTTTACTCTCTCCTTACAGCGATAGATATAAAACGTGTGTGGTCCCAATGCCTAATACCATGCGATATTTGCGTGATTTTCAATAAGGGTTCGGCTTTTTGCACTGGACACGAACCATTTTATCGAATACACCCCCACACAACTGTAACTAGATATTTGATCGATATCAAAATTGTCTTTACTTTTTGATTGCCCTGTGCTCTCTCGTGTCGCAAGGAGCTTGTTCAAATAAACATTTTTCAGAGTATTTTACTTTCTAACGTCAACGTTTTTCTTGATCACGGCGACATGGCAAGGTTTTAAAGCGCGTATGGAGCGGAGCTGTTGACAAAAGACTCTTTACCGGCGGAAGGCATTATCGACGATAGACGGCGCTTGCGATTTCCGGTTCCTCTTAGGGGTCTATCGATGCGCATGCGCAGTTTTTGCTGCTCTCAAAAAACATTGTCTCACTGGAGTAGGCGCTCACCGAGTGGAAACAGCTACTTTGTTTGTTTGCTTAATAAACACATGGGTCCTTTATTATTGACAAACAAACGTAATACGTCCTGCATCCCCTCCCCTCCCGTATGTTCAGAATATCATTCCAAACAATGCTCAGGTGATAAACCAAGTAACATCTCTGGCGATGGAGAAATGTTTCCGAACGTTTCTGTTTTCGTAGCACCGACAGAAGAAGAATAACACCCTGCTCGTCCTCACCCCATGAAGGAGGAAAAGTTCTAGACTTCTAAAATGTCAGAAGGAAATCCTGCGGGTCGATTCATCATAAGAATACTAGGGAGTGGCGTCTTCATTACTCTGTCTCCACTAGAAGCAGGTTCAACAACTGTGGCTTATATAGATTCACTGTAGATCCACCGCCTCATTAACGAAGAGACCTCACCGTATATATCTTCTACAATGTATCAATACGCGTTATCGCAAAATAGTTCCAAGATATGGAATGCCCACGTAATAACTATAGTAACGATAGTCTGGATTCACATATCATCGGAAAATAGCTAGCTGGCCATATATCGACCACTTTTGATGATAATCCCGAGTCTTGAAATGACAGGTTGTTATAATTTCATATTCGTTTCCCTTTTTCTCAGGAATACTTTTTTTTTGCAACTAGGAGCCGATAAATATTTATTACCGGGCGTATCTAGAATCATTGAAGAAAGACGTGAATATATGGCCAATGTGTGCGTTTTGGCCACGCGAATTCTACGAAACCACCTCGCCATTCTACAGCCCGTAGATCCGGATGAAACATGTGGATTATTGGAAGCAGAAGAGAGGAAAGGGGGGGGGGGGGGGTTAATAGAAATATATCCTGGAATTCGAAACTATCTACCCCCGCACCCCCGCACACCCCGCCATCATCCCTGTTTCCTGATACATGACATCCGTGAAAAGACCCACGTGGTCGTGTAAGCGCATATTGCTGCTCTAGCGTAGCACCGAACGGTAGCAACATCCCGCTGACGTTTCTGACGGACGCTAACCCCCGCCATGACATATTGACAGCCTGACTATGATAAATGTCTAATGTGTTAAACACCTGTGCTCCCGTAGTGATGATGGCCGGTATTTAGTTGATCCCTGGAATCGCCATGTTGCACATCCGGCAAAAGATACGTCCGTAAGCGAGGGAGGAACGCGAGGTGAAATCCGATGCAACGGTAGCAATGTTGTATTTTGCAAGAGGCAACACTCAAGCCAGCTTGTCAAGGGAAGGGCATGGCAAGAATCTAACCGTTGTATGACCTGGAATCAAGCGAAAACGGTGGATAACCGAAACCTGTCGGTGGAATCCAAACGAAGATAAATTCTGGAAATATGTTATGTCGGCGGGGCAGGGTGAAATTGTGTATCCCCGAGGGTAGGACCCCCAGAGCGATCGTTGCCATGGTGAGCCCCTCGATTTCCCCACCCGGAATCTAATGGCATCAATTTGACCGTGGGTGGGCGATAAAAGGGTGAACTTGGTTTAAATGACGACTAAACATCTATAGTCATAACATCTTTATCAAGAGGGTGTGTGCCCAAAAATCATCCAGTGACTTGCGATACTAGTCATATACGGCAACTTAATCATCTAGAACTGTGCGGATGATTTGTGTGGTATGTTATTGTGAATAACGCACGCGAAGAGGAGCGTTCTCCTATTGCGGTCCCGCGTGATTAAGATGGAGAACTGAACGATATGGAACCGAGCTGGACATCAACTTATTAAAAACGCAGAATAACTCATTTCCACCAATGCTTTTCCCCGAAAATAACTGGCAAAGATAACGATAGAATCACATGTTGATTCGAAGTAAAACCAGAATCTCTCACTCCACGGGTGCTGAGCAAATCAACCCTATAACGCTGGGTGGTTGCTAGATACTCTTGGCATTTGACGGGGCAACGTTGCTTCCCAGAGTGAGTTCGACTGCTACAGTGTAGGTTATAGGGCAAAGGTTGTCAATCTTGACCAGTTAATTATTGAACCGTGACCAGGAAATACCTCCGATAGATAGAGACTAATGACTTGCATGTAGGTGGTGATACTGCGTGCACATCCGCACGACTGCATGGTATTAATCATATTTTCCCGACACCCGCCGAGCCGTGCAGTATCCGAAAATATCCGGGAGAAAAGTTATCCGCAAAAACGTTTCTACCGTGCAATATCATACAGTTTGGGGATTCACTGGTGAATATTTTTCCGATGATATTTCACAGGACGGGTAACTAATCATTCAGCCGATGCTGATATGAAGTTGTATCGCATTGCAAACTGCTTAGTAACACCGTCGTAGATCAGGGAAACTAAGATAAAATTTATGCCGGCATACATAGATCGATGTAAATCAAAATTGTCTTGGTGCATTATAGTAATACATGTCATGTATCATACATCAAAGAGTTTACCACATGTGGTAAACTCTTTGCATACATATATACGACCAAGACTGAGATAGCCTGTAGTTTCTTCAAAAGTGGAGTGCTGCTCATTGAGATTAAATCCCTCCTCCGGAAATCGTGCGCGGGCGTCTACGCCGACTACCATCATACGGTGTATCATTAAGCTTAACAGCTTCCGAGTCATTGAGGATCCAAACTAATTAGGCTAACATGGTGTTGCATTGTATGTCACCTAATCCGCCCGTAACCTGCTTGATATCAGCAAGTTCCTTTGTCTTCCTGAGATGATGTCCAACACAGGACCGGAAGCTGCCCTCGTTTTGGTTCCACGATCACACAACGTGTCCCCACAGCAGCTTGTTCCCGTGTGTTTCTTCTGTTTGACCCTTACATATGTTAGCGATTATCAGATCGGTGTTATGTCAGAGTCTAAACATACTCGAAAGACGTTTGTAGACTAGACTGCCAGGTTACTTTTATATACATTAGAGCTTGGTTTTCAGAAGATTGTATTCACCAGTAATGTCATTGCTATGCATGTATCATCTTAAATTTTCAAAAGAATACGGATATACGGTTTTTTTATGTTGTAGTGAAAGGTGATAAAAACTGTATTGGAAAATATATGGCAGTGCATCGTCGAACCAGGGTGGAAAAGTGTGCAACATGAGCATCTCAGACGGGAAGCGACAAAATGTCTCGCATCAGTCTTGACGAGTTGCACTTGAGTGCGAGTTATGACCGTGTGAGTTTCCTCACAGAGCGAGCGAGGTGCCATCCTCATGTGCTGCTCCAAGGCGCTACATCGTCCGCAAGGTGTCGGGCAGTGGTAGGACGTCCTAGACAGGAGCTTGTTAGGCGGGAGAGCGTTCATTGTACTCTAGGGTCCTGGCCTCATCTGGACGGGTGGGAGCATTGCATGGGGTGGGAAGTCCCTAAGGCCCCCAGCAAATAACCATAAAGAGCGAGGGGTTTTGGGGGGTGTTGGTGCTTTCCTGTGCGCTGAGGTCAACGTTGAATAATAATAACTTGAACGAACGACGTGTTCGGTTTCGTTGAGGGTGTTGCTTTCGGTAGCTGATTTTGTTTGTTCAATATTCGTAGATTTAGGTGGAATTATTAGCATTGCTTCATTGGATTATTGCATGTCCTTTGTTCAGCACAATTCTGTTTGGGTGGTGCGACTATCCAACTACATATGTTGGATACCATTCTCCTGACAGAATAGGGATGATATATGGGCTTTTACGGGTATAGCTGCTTCACTCATCGCCGTGAAAGATAACCATTGAATCTGTAACGTATACCCCCTTCCTGGCACCTGATTACTGGAGTATATACATAACCATTGGACTGCTAATAGGTAGATGTCATTAATTATTAGTCGGTGAGTCTGTTGATGACAGGAACTAATGGCACCAGTACGGCACCATAGAGACAAAACACCAGCTCCGATGATATTGGATCTGATATTCAAATAAATGGCCATCGATACACTAGAAGTAATGGCACAGGTGTGCAACTGGTTTGAAATACAGCCTATCAATTATCTTTAGCCTGTCCCATTTATACGTCCTGGAATCATATCATAGTATCATACTAACCCGTTGCACCCCTCTTCCTCCGCTAAAATGTGTATACTTAGAGCGTGTCACTTTGCTGCTGACACCATACGATATGCTGTTAGATGACTGACAGCCGTCATTGATGGTACTAATTGAGGGATGAACATCAACATCAGTTGTACAATTGCATAACCTACTGGTCAATTGACCCTCGTTAGTAATCGATCAAGCTCGCGTGTGTGTTACAAGAGGGCCTACGTGAACACGTATCTAACCTGAGACTAAATTGAAACAAGACCCTAATTTGTGCTGGTGTTACACTATACTGATTGACTCAACAATACTGCCGTGATCGGCATTGACCTGAAGTGTCAACTGTCTCATCACATATGCATAAATATCTACTCGTTAAATATGTATAGATATCATATCTAAATGGACATCGAAACTCGATAAGAGTTACATCATAGAGGGATAGTATATCACGAATATATTTAGTTCACTCTATATTATTGTATAAAATATAACTTGTTTAACAATGGAAGTCCAACTTACAGTTTGTGTTGAGCTTCATATGACTTAATTACCCTATTATATTTATGCTCCCATAACGAAATAGTTATTAGCAAGTAATTAAGTCCCGTTTTGGTTCATACCATGAAGACATTTCTCTGTTATCAGTACATAAATCATGTCTATAGTTCTATCAGCAGTGCAAACAATTGAGGAATGTAACATACAAAATTAGGCATTGTATCGCTAGATACAATCACACAGGGAAAAAATCCTTTGATTCCCGCTGTCCACATGAACGTGTAGAATGTAGATAACATAGTCTCGTGTCCAGTTGAGGGTGAGGTCGGGGGGGGGGGGGGGTATACATACAGCCCGATTGGTGTTCAATATTGCCTATTTACCTGCATGATTTCTATGTGTTTTGCTGTTTGTCCTCCAAAACATATGTTTGCCCACGGGATAGACCTAGCGGCGATATGGCAAACATTCGCCTTTACGCGGGTAGTTCACAGCGAGATCTCCACAGTTCAATAGGCATAGATCTAGATCTATCTGTAGATGGTTATAGCGTGGTATGAAATGGTTTTCTCCATGCAGAGGCAAAACGACAAAGGTGTTGGTTATAGTTAGGAGAAAATGTCAGGTATTGCCCGCGGGCCAGGTGTATATTATGAGGTACAACATTGGGGAAAAAAGGTACGAAAACGGGATGTTTTTTTCTGAGATAAACGTTGGAAAAAGATAAGATAGATGTAGCTCTACAGGTTGATGCATAAATTCCATCGACACCACTGGAAAAATAAAAGATCAGGACTGGAATGCACTAAGTAGCTACTTCGCTGCGAGTCATAAACTAGAAATGTGGAAACCAATTAAACGAAATATGTCGGTAAACCTGTCGACCCAACAATAGTGGTACGTCAGTTCGCATTACTGCCTGCGATATTTAGTGAATCATGTTTCCTTTTGCCGACATTTGAGTTCTGAAAATGAGAAGGGGCTGAGCATGCATGAATAGGTTGTGTTGTGTGTCGTCACCCCAACCCTCGCTAGATCCAAAACTAAAGATAACATCTGATTCTCCACCATATTTGGCCATCGCCTATACCACCTCGCCAGCAATGCAAACGTTATCCGCGAATACGGCGATAACCCCCCAGAAAAAAAGTAATACCCTGGCATTCCGTCACCTCCCTGGGGAATTAGTAGCAATGAGTTTGTGTGACATCTCCCTTTCTTCTTGTTGTTCTTTCGCTGCACGGAGGTAGCTCCACCTCGTCCGTTGAAAGCGAGCGTTACAAATTTCATTGCGTGGACTGCCTGCCTGGTGCGAAGTTCGGCCATTGCATGAGATAAAACGTGACAAATCGTGGCCGAATTTTACAGCGGGGTTTATTACACGTATTGTCACCCTCTAGCAGGGGATACTATCACATGGCCGGACCTCTAAGATTGCTTTGCACCTCCAGTGAGTCGCAAAAACTCTTCCTTGGACGTCACTATCACGGTCTCAACCCGAGCAAACCAGTCGTAGATGAGGCCACCACGTGATAAAATATGCATTACTGGAAATAATAGAATGAAAGAGGTTCGCAGATGAAGCATTAGAAGGCGGGCATCTTTGAGAAATAGATGAGACTATGATGTATTTCCTGGGTTGCTGTTTTATTTCTGAGCTTTTGTCTTTTATGTTATCTATATTTTTGGAAAGAGGCCGGGTGCAGAAATGTTCGGAGCACCTGTAAGCACTGTTTTATGCGTGGACAACAGCGAGAGGTCCCGTCAGAGTTGAAGGAAGGTTTTGCACTCTTGCACTCTGTCTTAAAGGGAAAGGACCGTTTCCTTGGCAATGAGCGGTCCCTGGTACCTCACGGTGAGGTCACATTGGACGGGCCGCTACATATCCATCACCCCTGCCGTCAACACCCAACTCGACACAACAGGGAGTTATTTTCTGCAGAGGAAACAAAACAACACAGGTGTCCATGGTAGAAGACGAATATGCCATTTTGGTTTATTCTCTATTTCTCGCTCTGTTCCATTCACTCACTCGCTCAGATCGCTTGCACCATTCGGCCACCCTGATTAGTATTGACCCCCGTATAGGTTCTTCCAGCGGTTCCGGCTCGCCCATTGCTAAGCCAACAATGCCCCAAAAGACAAAGCCCACAGGCACCCTCGGGATTCATTACCTACTTCCCTTGTGGTGAGGAACAAGAGGGAGCCAACCCCCCAGTGGCGAAGTGGCGCATCGACTTCTAAAAATGTTACTAACTGGCTCTTGCTGCAATGACTGCCCCGGATCTTTTGCTCCGCCAATTGTGGCTATTGTTCGGAAAGGAGGTCCTGAGGAAGCCCTTCAACCCCCCTCTGATTTACCGACCAATCATTCTGGAAAATAGACGGTGCTGAAATCAGACATAAAAAAGAGGAATGGTCGTCGTAAAGAAAAGAAGTATTTTCCCCCAACTCCAGCAATTAGGGGAAAACATCAAAAAAGGTCAAAATAAGATGTCTTCCCGATATCTCATGTCCGTCTTGTGCCAGTCCTCGTTCGACCACGGAATTTCTGGTATATTTCCCCCTTGACAACCGGCATCACTTCCCGACTGAAGGTAGAACATGTATCTATTAAACATGGATAAGCCACATGTAGAAGACGGTACTTTGAGAACATCTCTGTCATTGTCTGTCAGTCAGTGATTCAAATGTCTTCCGCTCAAGATAATGGGATTTTCCCCTGCTGAAATATCCCGAACATCTGCTCAAATCATCATCTGTCCTATGACGTCACACTCGAGTCTATTTCCGTCTGCCATTTCTGTCTTCGATATTGCAAAGTCATGTACATTTTGGACATGTACAGCAAGTTCATAAATATGCAACGGAGGCACCTCTGCGTTTTGACGTACCTTCCGGGGCTGCCAATCAAACCCGATGCTTCAGAATGACTCATATTGACTGCAGCTCTACTGTACAGTAAACGTCTTAATTTTCTACATAATTTTATACATGTACAAAATATACATGTGAAGTAAACATACTGAAGAAAGTCACCCTCTTTGGTAGGCAGTGCAAGGATCAAGATACCTGATCTGTCTCAAAGAAATGTTCTCATTCCCTCGTGTTGAAACATGGACAGGGGTCCCTATGACCGTGAACCCCTTACACCCTCAACGCTCCAGTCAACGACTTAACTACTAAGTAACCAACCCACATATCTTCTATTATATTGGCTTATTAATCTTTCATCGCGGTCGCTACTTGAGGCGCCTGATCTCTTGGAACGCTTCCTGCCGCGAACAAGAACAGAGCGAGAAAGATACCATCAAGTGCGCATAATAATCGCCGACTTAACGACAAATTAGGCAGATTTTCCATCGGACACTGGACATTTCGTCTTACGTATGCTCGCGGCCTATTGGAGGTGAAATGCCACGGCCAGTGACTCTGCGAGACTTGCCTTTTTGGTGGAGAATCTTTCTTTTCCTCTTAAAAACCCTGTGGCATTCGCGGCAGACGACTCTTTGGCCAATTTAGGCGCGAAACGGCAGACAAGTGTTGCGAACGTCGACCCTCCAACTGGAGATAATTTTCTATGCTTGGTAACAGTGATGGCTTTCATTTTTCATTTGGACAAGTACATTTAGATACAATTATTTTAATAGATTATACGCACAAATGTATGTCATTCCACAAGTACAACAGTGTCTGCAGTCCGTTCTATGCGAAGTCAATAACTTTACAATATCACCATAGCAACGGGCTAGCTCAATAATTCTATTTATGACATTTGCACTAAAATGACTGTGCACCATATGTACCTTACCCATAAAATGGCACCGACAATGCACTCCATCTGTGAGTTGTCTTATATTTCACGTAGATTGCTTAACTGAATGAGAAAAGTCGTCTGCAAACGTAAGAATTCACTTTGGAAAATTGCCATCTTCGAACTGTCCTTGCTTATGTTCACAAATCCCAATCGGTATTGTTCCTATTTTCAAAGGAACTAACCAAACCCGAAACTGTCCTCTCCCAATAGATCAACCCTTTCACATCTCATCTCGACTCTACATGTAGATTCCAAAGCAAAGCCCTCGACACATTAAAAGCAACGTTCCTGGTTTTCGATCAAGAAAAAATTGTCCTGATATTGAATCATGGCGTAAAGTAACTGTATAAAGCCGTGGACATATTGAAATATGATAACCCGGGCATTGTCGTTTTGCTTGCAGCAGAACAAACATTAGAAGAAATGCCGTGCTTTCCACTCGATGACAAGTGTTCGCATCTTTCACCATTTTCTCCACAATTCAATATATTACCGTTCTCCAGTTTTTTCCCTTGCATCGCTTTCTTGTCCTTCTTATATCTTTGCTCAGATGGTCGTATGATGTGATTTGTCAAAACTTTCAAAATCTCATTTCCCGAGAATACCACGATAATATGTTTTGTGTCTTTTCGCTGAAATTGCTTTACAGTTGCCTCCATCCACGCGCTGTATCATGACTCCGTCTCGTGAGACGAAATATATCAAATACAATGATTTCACTTTCCCTTCCCGACATTTTACTGAGTGAAGTGCAACCTATGATTCAAAATCAAGATTACCTATCTCTCATATGTAACAGAAACCTCGACGAATTTTTCCCTTTATCGAGATCAAATCCAATAGAGACGTCTCGATAAACGAACACTTCTCGAGTTGCAACATGGTGGCATTATCGATGGCAAAGACCTTGGTTGTTGTCAATGGATGAAGCCATTAGTCCAGGACGGACGACGTACCCGCTTCCAATCAGTACCTTCCCTGGTATCTTCCCTGTGATCAGTGATCGTTACAGTATAAAATTTCACCCGGGGATCGGTGCAATTTACCGTAGCAGAAGTACCGCCTCTTATGGATGGTGATCAGCGATCTTGTAGTTAGTCCTATGTGCTGAAAAGGGGGAGCTTCTACTTAGAGTTCAGTCACCGTGAAGCGATCCCGATTTGTTTCGGGTAGATTCGGTGCTGCACGTTTCGATTCACTTCGGGAAAGCTCGGTCGAGCTCGGTTCACTTCGGGAGTG
The DNA here is from genome assembly GCA_949152475.1 of Terebella lapidaria. Classification (NCBI taxonomy): domain Eukaryota; kingdom Metazoa; phylum Annelida; class Polychaeta; order Terebellida; family Terebellidae; genus Terebella; species Terebella lapidaria. The sequence goes on from OX424562.1 coordinate 7,137,486, forward strand.
CTCAGGTGAAACCCACATTTCAACAAGGAAACTCATCACTTTTATCTTGTCTCTTAAATTATTGCGTCTGGATTCAGTGTGTCTAGAAGGTAACCATTGTATTTAAATGGAATAAAGGGACATAGAAGCGGTGATTTGAAGTAAAATTTGTAAGATGCCAAACGAGTTCTTTTTGCTATCGATATACGAACAACAACGAACAAAGAGATCTAAGTATTTTGTCTTCATGTCTCTATACCTGCACGCGACTCGTTTCATTCCATATCTAGTGGAGGCCAGACGTAACACGAACCTTCATTACCGACGGGAGTTATTGACGTGTACTCCAGGTTACGATTGTTGGGCAAACACAAATACAGGTAGATTCGCCTGTACGTTGGCATTTATCGTACCTTCTCTCCACTCTTGATGATATTGTCATACCTTACCCTACCTGGGAACAACGAACGTAGAACTGCAATTATATCATCAAGTCAAGTTCGGGAGGAGGGTGAGCTGCGCGGGAGGTGAAGTCCCAAGTCCCCTTGACGCCGCTGGGCGTTCGCTTTCGAGGGGGCCCGTGAGTTTTTCTGCGTCCAGCGCACTAGCCGTGAGGTCAGAGACGCGGTGATTGTGGGTCTGGAAAGATTGGCCACTTGTAGAATGGCTGGATACGAGGCGGAAACCTTCGCAGGGTCCCGGGCTAAATTTAAGCCGAGATGATATTAATATATTGCGGGCCTCCTGGCAATTTACGGGACTTCGGGGTAACTGTGGCTCATGTCATCGTAGATTGGAATGACAATGGGCGCTGGTTGAGAGAGGAGGGGGTGGGACGGACACCCTGGAAGATTTTTATTCGGGTTGTGCTCCACAAAGTGCAAGCCTAGACGGTAGGTGGGTAGAGAGAGATTTAGCGCCGATCAAGGTCACTGTTTGATGTGGCGTTTCGCGTCGAGTTCTTCAAAGTGCGTTTCGTCCGAAGAAAATTGAAATAGATCTCTTCCCACTATTTTCTCCCTGCTCCATTCCCTTCAGAATCCACTCAAAAGCCTCATAAATATGCAGTCTTAACTACATTCCACTGGTTCATAACATTCAAGACTGGGCAGAATAAAGCATCGTTTTAGCAACTCAAGATGCCTTGTTTCGCGTGCACGGAGTATTTTACGTAGATTCTATTGGGAATGGATGACGGTCGAAGAATAAGTAACATCTGTTAATGGCAGAGCAGGAAACAAAACACCATGAAAGTATGCCTCCTCTGGAAATATATGAGCACCTTTGACCCTTCACTGCTCATTCATGACTTCCGACACCTGCTCTCGCGGAGTGATACATCGCCAAAAGTATAGTCCCTCTGTCACGTCTTCGTGCGCCATCGCTGATTGGTCTAATGAATAACAAAGTGCACTTTTTGTGTAAGCTGATGCTTTTGTTTTCATTGCTAGCTGTTTTGCTCGTTTTCACTTCGAGTTTGGTTTTGGTAAGGCATGTTTGCTATAGAAATACCTATTTTAGACACTGGACATACTATTAGCGGTGTTTCCACTTTACCGATGTCATTTGCATCACTTGTAATGATTGATTCCCCTGGGTTTTTTTTAGATAAGTTCCACCTTTGAGGAAATACTCAAAACAAGCGCAAATGGGCATTTCTTATTTCAGTCCTCTCTGTTGCTGAATCTACGCACGTGTATTTTGAACTGTAGATGTCGTTTTATCCTTGTTCCGCCAATGAAAACCCTCAATCTTCACAGCCAATTCCGTCATTCTGTCTGCATATGAGCGAATTTTGAATGACAGTAACACAATTAACACGTGCGGCATACTAATGCCCAAAACAATGTCCCGCAAGTGCCTAGGGCCGCTCCAGATAAATTAGTGGTTTTTCCCCTGAATTCTACCCCGAGAATTACGTTCCGAGTTCGGGCATACCCCTCCAATACAGTCCCAATGGGACACTTGGCCATGTGGGGGTACAACTGTCAGGGTGACGTGCCTCACCCCACCAGGAGAAAGCTTTGTACCATGGGTGCCACAAGCGGCAGAACAGGAAGTATCCTATGTTTAAACCCACCCCCTTCCCAGAATCTCTGTCCATTCATGTTTTTGACATGTGTTTGTTGGTGAAAGTCTGCTTTGAATTATTCATTAAGGAGTTGGTGAAAAGCAAAGTTGTAGTTTTCAGCTCTGGATTTTGCTAGTTGTTGCGTAGTTTACTCGCGTTGAATATCTACTGAGTGTAGCTGTCGACTCGATGTCTATTCTGTCCGATTCTCAGCTTAGCACTTCACTGCATTGATTCCCTTTGCAGAGTAACTTTTTCAACAGGTGTATTAACAGAAAATTGGAAAGTTTCTTAAATTGCAATAAATTTGTACAGTATGTTTCAAGATGGTATATCCACCGTCTCAAGATGCATGAAATATGGTGTGTCGTGACGATGTACAATACATAAGCTGTCCACTCGAGAAATTTATTGTTTTAAAGCAACAGCCACTAACAGGGTGGCATTTTATCATTCATGTTGCGGTAGAAAGACCGTAAATCTCCAAAGACAAGTAACCGACACACAACTTTTCAGATTATGAAATTGCCCCGTTTTTAATTTGCTAAATCTGTCATGGTTCCACCCGGCGCTGTTGCATCTCCCCAACTGGCCGGCCGTCTGGGGCGCTCTTGTATCTCATGACGTCACAGTTTGCTCCATTAAGGCTTTAATCCACACCGTAAGCTTCAGTGACCCACTCTGGAAGGAGTCTGTCTGTTTGTCTAATCCCTGGGGGTAACTCACGTCTTGCGAGGGGGAAGGGGGTCGTGGTGGTGCTACAAGCAAACCAAAACCAATATCAATCAAATCGAATCTCCGAAACCCCAGTTTCCCCAGTTCTAGACAATGGTTTGAGGGTATTTTCAAACGGTCATGCTTTTCGTCTTCTTTTTCCTCACAACTTCTTTTCGCCCCTTCTTCTAGCTTCTTTTTTCCTACTTTCCCAAGCTATTGACTCGATCGAATAGCGGACAATTTGATTGGTAGGGGAAAAGACAAGTGGAACCCACTGAATGGGCTACCCCGGATCGCCACCCCGAAGGGCATTTTATGAGTCGTCCACCAGATGTAGGCAGCCATTTAATTCAATTGTGCAAATGGGCCGAAAGGGAAAACTTTGGGTTAATTGTCGGTTGTGGCAGAACCGATACTGCAAGGTGTTACTTTGGGCGTAATATCCGATTCGTCTTCAAGGTTTTTTTTAGTTCTCGTCTTTTCGGACAGGTCAGACTGCCACGCCAACAAACCGGAACTCTGCTCCCGACTCCTCGCCTAATTTAGAGCTACTTGGACAAACTCGAGTCGAGGCGGAAAGCCAAAAGAAAATGGGAAAAATCGTTCTTCGAGAGATTTGTAGGTCTTGCATGTTTGGGAAATCACCGCAAGATAAGCCAAACTGCTGAAATATTCCTACTACGCGTATGTAAAGAAGTAAACTTTCTGGTATATCGTTCCGTGTGGTATTTCGTGCTGTAGTGTCATCCAGTCGGTTTGTTGATAATCCTATCATACGGAATAACCACGGGGCTCTGAATTTCATGACATAATGATCAAGAAAAATGTGTGAAAACATGCAATCTTGGAAATAATGGGCATGGATTTAGGTCTTTCGACGAACTCTCGCCAGTGAAATCGCGTGCCGGCACGAGAATCTCAACCAATAACCGTAATTGAATAAACAGACAAATCGGCGAAACAGTGCAAGCAACGAATTGGGCGAACTCTATTGTACCAAGCTGCCCGTCAAAACGAAAAGAGAAACGGTTGCAAAGGGGACATTTTAACATGCACGTAAGCGGCATAAGTTGAAGCATGGGGTCGAGTTGTCACTAATTAAAACGACCTCTAGTCGAATTATGCACCTGCCATGCTTCAAGCGTCCCGAGATGAATTGATTTCCAATCATTGCTACTTGAGTGTCGTTGACTTAAAGCCATTATGTAATGATGCTAACGAGTAGATGCATTCTGGCTCTTTATTTACCTAGACCACTCAACCTTCAACGTGCGTGAGATGTCTGTACCAGATTCTTTGGTACGATCAGATTGCATTGAACTGTGACAGTTCCAGTCTTCTGCATGTATTGTGCATGTATCACATGCATTCGACTTCAAAAATCGGTTTATATCTGTCATTCTATGTTTGCATCTCGATAATATTTGAACACATGTACTGGAACTAAAGACGCGTGTTGACATTGATATCATAATTTACCTATTACAATACACTGTTGACACATATTGTTCAGAACATGCAAATGAACAACAATATACACGTATAGGTTAATGTAAGCTAACAGCAGATTTCACTTGCTATAATATTATCTGTACTCTTCTTTCCATTATTTGTAAGAAAACCTCAATAGTATTCTTGAATTCCATCCTTAAATTGTCCCATATCTGAGGTACAGTTAGAACAAAGAATTAGCCCGTTTTAAACCAGTCGTTAAGATACTAGTAATCCCGTTCGTTAATAGTTTTCTATTGTATCGATCGAGTAATTGTACTTCTGTCAGTGGAGCAATACTCCACACATATTCCCGTTCAAGACTACACACGATTTTGCCAACTGTGTTAAAAACGAAAAAAAAAATCATCGTTTTCTCTTCGAGGATGTTACGCGGTGCAACAGAAACCCATCAATCAATATATGCATACATACAGGTTTACATGTCCAGTATTTTACATGCATAGTATGCGAGGATTGTACATAAAATATAAGTGGAGTGGGTGTGTTGTTTCCTCATCAAAATGCTGGTAAACTATTCCTGTAAATCATACCATCGTGTTCATTTTTGACTGGTAGCTATAATGTTCATTCATACAACCTTGAAATTATATTTTGTTCGAATGCATTCCCAAGACATATACATAAAATTACATTAACGTTCAAGTGTTAATTAAATTTTAGCATGGACTATAAGCCACTCTTTCGTGTGTTTTGCAGCTCTGGTCACTGCGACGAAGGTCATCGAAGAATTCGCCTGCTTCAACACACTCTTCGAGATCAGCTGCCAGGCCAATGAAGTCATCGTCTTCGACACCGCACGGTACGGTCGCGATGACGCTGCGGTGGCCGCGCGTTGCCAGGTGCCATACCAGCGGAACTGCGACGTAGACGTCCACTTCCCCTTGAACAGGGTCTGCGCAGGCAAGCAAAAATGCTCTTTGGCAGTGAATACAGCTCTATTCGGCGATCCATGCGGTTATGAGGAGTTTCTCAGAGTGGCATACCGATGTGTTGCAGGTAAGATGTATTGGTGTTATGTCGTGATTATTTGCGCACACGCAAATGATCAGTCAATCGATTGATAATCAGTCGATGATCGAGTAATCACAAAAATAAATGCACATGTGCAATGAGAACGGAATAATTATAGTGACAATTGCTAAAATATTTACACATCGTTTATATATGTTAAAACAATCTTCAGTTAGTCCATAAGTGGCGCATGTAGGACATGGATAGCTTTCTTCTCACATAATCAGTGAATAACCCATATTCCGTCCAGAAACATGTACATGCATGGTGCATTAAATAATGCGGATGGAAAACCTGAGCATTGTTTTGCCATAATGACCATTGATAGATTGCTTGTTCATATAATAGCAATCCATGTCGCAGATGGTTATCGCAAATGTCAATTAATTAACCATCTTTCAAACGTTAGTTAATTGCTAATAATAACCCTCGTTCATCAACAAAAGTACGAATCTACACGTACCAGTTCAATTTCTAGGAAACTCGCTCGTAAAATTCATAACTTATTAGATATTCAAGTCGTCGGTTGTGCGAATTCATTAGCTGATTGGGCAACACGTCCACCGGGGAGAGAGAAATTTGTCGTTCGGGACAGGAGAAGAGAAACGCAGAACCTTGGCAGTGTAATTCTAGCGTGAAATAACGAAATTATCCCGAATTCCGTGATTGATGCCTCGAAAGTAATTTGTGACCCCCCAACTAAGCTATGAACCCCCATGAAATGTCCCTTCCTTCGCTCCTCCATTCCCCGAACATAGTTCTTCTGCTCCGGAACCACAGAAAAAATTCCTAAACACGCGCATTGCCAAAAATAGCGCTTTATCCCCAAACGAAGCGCGCTCAAGTGTCTGTATTCAGTGGGATTTGGAGCGGAGTGTACGCCCATCCACAAAAGTGTATTATTGTCTTATTTTACTGGAGGATAATGCCTCGGCATTACTGTATTTAAGGACACGTTCAGCGAATTCCGCTCCTCGCGGGCAAAACGATCAATCAAAGAATATAGCGAATGGGGCAAGAGAGAATCACAGATACAAAATTTAGCGGTCCCCTTTCTCACTTTAGTCCTTCATTGCCATTAGACTATTTCCACTGAGACAATGGCAATGTTTACTGAAACGAACGCACCCTAGACAATGCAATATTCAACGCTTTCATCATATACGTGAACTTCTGAGTGATCGCTTCCTGTCGGGTTTAAAATATGTGTATTTAACTGCCAAAGACAAACCCTCACAACTAGCACACGAGAGGGAGGCTTCCAAAAGTAAAAGTAAAAGTTATCTCGCACTCATTAATCTTCGAAGTCCAAATCCATAATGACAGTGACGACATTTTCAGACATGGCCACAAGCAAGCCGCCACCTGCCCACTCAAACCAACCCCCTGCTCCCTCCTCCCCCCCCCCCCCCCCCACAAACTCGACAGTTCAGATCTACCTGGGACCCAATCTACCCCCACACTACCCCCTGACCTCGGAGTCCCATCCCGCCCTAGACAGGCTCCCGTCCAAACTCTCACCGTACCCTATCCATCATCCCTTGCTGAGCTTGCTTACGGGCGCCTGATTGACCGCAGCATAAATCATAAGCTGCTTGACGAAAAGGTCACCTCCCTGTATCATTGCGCTTTCTGGTTTTCCCAAAACAAAACACCCTTCTTGTTTTTTGGGGGCGGGAGTTGTGAGAGTGGGGGGAGGGGGTGATGTTCCCCGACCCTGAAATCTGATTGTTGTCCCCAAAAACTCAGACCCCCCGCCCCCTCTAACTAATAATATATTCATATACCGTTGGCTGCCTGTCCCATCTTGTTTTGTCCCGTTTTTGAAGGTACCACGACAAACCAGTATCCGTGATGGAACGGTTTTTTGCTGGACGCAGGTGTTCAGAAACGATGAGCCGACTTCGAAGCTTGTTTTACTCTATGTGGGAATTGATATTGTATTTACAGTGTAACACAAATTTGCATTCGGTCATATTTCCGTTCATAGTTATTTTGGAATATATTCCCCTATATATACACGTGACCTACTGAACATATTGATTCCATACATAATTGATAAATATTGCACTAATAACTGTGATAATGAAGTCATTTAATAACTGAAGCCATTTAGTAAATCAAGAGTAATAATACATTTGGATTATAATTACCATAATTAATATAATACATACTTATCAACATTATTACGTGATCCATTACATGTAAACGAAACTCGTCCTATCAACGTATCTGGTAACTAATGAATATTCATATCGCCTCATTGTCCGTAAATAAGAACAATCAGTGTAATGAATCTTCTGTAATGGTGTTGCTTTAGTGGTAATGAAGATGGCGTCACAGCTATTGTGATACAGTGAACACCATAAATCAGGCTGGTGTAGACCTTTGATACCCTCACCACCGTTATCAAAATACACCTGTATTGTCATTGTACCTCACACCTGTGCGAGGGATTAATGCTATATAATTACATGTAGATATATGAAGATGTAACAACATTAATTAATGGTACGAAGTAGGATGGCCCGTACCTTTTTTGTAAATATAACACACGTACATGTTCCTACTTTGTACTGTGGTATCGGTGCCCTGTGGATAGAGCAAAAAAAATCCTTCTGAAATGGATATATTGCTGCACACACGTAACCAAAATGAAAATACAAACGATTTTATAGTGTTAATGATATTCAGCATTTGTCTACTGTTTCGTATAAATGTTAGTATAAGGTGGTGAGGTACATTCTGACATCACAGTTCGCCGATAAACACATAAATATATACAGTATAGAAAGTAATAAAAGCCATACCCATGCTTTGGTGTGAGGTCCAGCACCATCCGTTTCGAAATCTAAACCATGGACACATTTGGCCAGACGTCGCAAACAGAAAACAACATCAAAGTTCTCACGTTCTTGTGATTTCGATAATTGATTCAATAATATTACAAAATAGTGTGTCAAGTCAATTTCGATAGCCCCTTTATGACTTCTATCTGGTGGACATTTAGTTTGTTTACCTGCGAAGCTATTTTTATAACCATATGGGTATGTGTTGGCTCTCTTTATTGGCAACTGGAAATCAAAGAACCAACAGCGTATTGACTCTAGAAATATTTGCTTTGCCAAGGAGTCAGGATATTTCCAGATATTCCATCTTGGAATTCTTTAGCTAGATCGTCCCCTTGCTCAAAATGTGATAGCTTGGTCGCATATAGATTTCGTGCGAGTACGCACTCGCCGTTTTATGAGAAATTCTATATTGTACAATTATTTAATCGTACTATTTAACCCGTCAAACGAATTTAAAGTTTACATGAAAACGCTTTGTTTTCAAATACGTGTAAACATATTGTGAGCGAGCACATAGTCTCTGTAAACTTTCAGTACGCATGACGCGTTCAATAAACAAAGTTCATTATTTAAATATAACAACCTACATTACTGAAAAAGATACTTTACAGTACTCACAAATGAAAATATCAAATAAAAATATGACTCAATGTTTTTCGAATTGTGTTTCTTCATCAATTTATCGTAATACCTTTAGCAGGTCGTTTGCGGAGAGAATAAATACACACTTCCATCTTGAACAAGACATATACATGCACCCGAATGTTAAATCTTTTGAACTGAACTGATTTCCGCTCTGAATTCTCACACAGTGGCGACTGTCCAGCAAGTCTGTTACGGCGAGAACGGACCGACATTTTACGACCATGGCTTCATCGCGAGCCCGAACTACCCCACCAAGTATTACATGGATGCCGACTGTCACTGGAAACTGAGTGTGCAGAAGAGACAGGGAATTACTATAACTATTCTGGATTTTGAACTGGATGTCAAGAAAGCCGGGACATGTAGTGATTACCTGGAAATCCGGGCAGGAGAGCGGGTCTACTTCAAGGATTGTGGCTCACTCGGAAAACAAGTCATTCAGGTGAGTGATATAGGTTCAAATAAAAAATATAACAAAGATACATTGTATAGTTTTGAAGAACAGTTTCTAATTAACAGATGGTCCAAAAATGAGAAACAGTTTTATGAATTCCAATATAAATTTTAGAATTTGGAAATTTGATATCTGAATTATGATTAAAGATTTTCCATCGAACGAATTTTATATCGTACACAATATTTGACTTCATATACACGTATGTACATTTCAGATTGACTCCCCGAAAGCTCTGGTTAACTTCCGTACAGGTCATGGAAGTTTAGCACAAAGAGGGTTCCTTATATATTTTGAAGGTACATATATGGACCATAATTTCAAAGAATGTATAAATAGAAACCGACTTCAGATATTTTATTAATTTACATGTAATTGAATCCAGTATGTGAAAACCGTTTTTGAAAACATGACAAAAAATATCACTATTCCATGACAAATGAATATCTTATCGTGAATTATATTCATGAATGCTCGATATAATATACATTTACTAGCCAATACATCAAGTAGACTCTACATGTATGATGCTGGTCAGCATGATACACGCTTTTCTTAGTTTACACTTGCCATAAGCAATGCATTCTGTCTATACCCAGCCCACGGCCCGGGCTGTCCGGATCTCGAGGACTTGGAGCACGGCTGGGCTGATTACTACATAGAGCAGGATGTCTTGTACGCCAACGTGTCGTGTAAAGACGGCTTCCACTTCTCCGGGACGGACACGTCTCACGACCTCATCCAGTGTTCTGGACACTACTGGAACACCATCCTCACGCCTTGTATTCGTAAGTGGCCTTCCATAGACCAGTACGTAGTGGAATTCGTAAATGGCTTTGCATAGGTTGGAGTTCAGTGCGTTGTTAACTTTGTATTCATTGCAATGTAGATTTGGATCGTTTTATATGGTTATTATAATAATATTGAATATTCACTGATGAATATTTTTGGAGTTCAATATGTTGTGTGAATGATATGGAAATATGCCTCTTATAGGACATGAGAAAATTATTATAGAGCAGGCTTCATTTCATCTTGACGAATTATTATTTCGTCTTGACAAATTAGTATTTCGTCTTTACGAATCAGTAAAATCGTCAATCGTCCAAAGCATTATAGTTTCCTCGATTCATTGTATGAGCACACGAACGAAACGAGCGTGCCATAATCAAGAGGGAGGGGATGCTGTCTGGGGCTCTTGAGCGGGCCTCAGAAGCAAAGTGGGTCCTCTCCTGGGTTCAATTGTAAATGAAGTTAAAGCGAGGTCCAGTTGAAGCGAGGATAGGAACATAGTCCATGCAAAAGGAGAGGGGGCTGTTCTTCCACTCAGATACACACATATGGATAACTATTTCATGAATCTAACAGACTACATGCATGGTAATTCGTCGAGACGAAATAATAATTCGTCCAGACGAAATAAAGCGTGCTCCAAAATAGTTTTCTCATATCCTATTAGGGGCACCGTAGTAATGTGTATTAGTAAATGTAAAAAAGTCAAACAACAAACTTTCGAAGAAAGCCTTACATATTAATATGATTACATTGGATTTTTTCAGCATCAATCCCGCCGACCACGCCGATAATTGTTGTGACGTCGGTCGATCAGAGGAACCACACTTCTGTTATCACTGATTCTGGATCGGTTATAGGTCAGTATTAACCACGTGGAAATCATTTTCCATCACAGAGGTGTTGTGCTATGTGTTCTTGTGTATGATTTAGCATGTTGCTTGACAGACAAAAGTTTATAGTTCGGCATATAGACGATGTTATCCGTTCGGAACATCCACAAATGGGATAAACGGATACATTCATTCATTGAAAAGCTACGATATGCTGCTCAATCTAAGTTGCAGCCCATTCGGGAATAGTAGGTCAATATACAGTATCAAACTATTTCTATTTAATGTAGAAGCTCCCATTGGAACCTACATTTTTATCTAACTGGGCCTTGACCTTTTAACAAAATCAACACGGTTTCGATTTTATCGTTTATTTGCTTTGAGTAGGTCAGGAATTTTCGACAATGAACGACAATAGTGTAAAATCAATCACTGTTCCACAAGAGGAAACAAACCGTTGAGCTAATATACGTGTGCGTAATATTGCACAAAATGGAAACACAACTGTTTTCTAGCTTCATTTATTTCCCTCGCGGTCCTCAAATCAGTGATATTGTTTAGTCTAGCTCCTATCTGCCCCTCCTAGCTCATCCACTAATGCCTTATTGATAACGTTTAAGCCACTTGTCAGCACAAGTACCAAAGTCAATGTCGCAAACGGAGGGACTACGCTTTGAGAGTATGCAATCTCAAAATGTCTAAACGCGCTTTGAGAGTATCCAATCTGAAAATGTCTTCCGGAAGTGAGGCGCTCATCGAGACAGCCGATAGGGTCATCGCTGCGTTCTTTCCTTCCAGTTGGAAAATCAGCTTTACGTTAATCCGTCCTGGGATTGTTATTGAGTACTGAAGAGAGATAATATTAATCTGGCTTCAGGGTGGGAAAGCATACGGGGGCTAGAAGGAATAAGAGTATGGAGTGGCACGTTTTAATTGTCGCTTTTACGGGTGAATTTTATTCGTTTATATTTTATATTTGCAAAACAAGATGGAAAATACTTATGTAAATGGCGTACATAGACATACAATTGCATGTACATGTATGTTACGTTGATATTGTTTGTGTTTCTTCTCCTATTTTGGTGTTCGTACAATTAACTTTTCATCCATTAACTTCAGAGAGTGATAAAGAAAAGATAAAACGGATTTTGTGTGAGTAGTATATTATTATCGGTTTTACGTGTGCTATGTAATTTATTAGTCTTGACATGTAGATAAGATATCTGTACCTCACGTGGCTGTGTATTGCAGTGGGGAGGAGGTGGATTTTTGTTTCGTTCATTCGCACCGTGTTACATGTACATGTATATCCACGCTACCTTAATATGCATGTAATGATCACATGCATATTCAAGAATTCTTCTAAGAAGGATATGGATGGGTTGAAAAAGTTGTATCTTCATGATTGCTTGCCGGTGTAGAATTTGCCCGCTCTTTGCTGCAGTAAATATACAAGTGTTAGCAGGTGTACTATAGATTTACAAATATTGTGATTGAGCAATTACGGAGGGAATACGGAGAATTAATTAAGGAAAAATCACACGAAGGGGTTGCACTTGGGATGAGGCAGCCCACCTATTTTACAAGATGAGGGTTGCTGCGAATCATTTCCAGTTATGTTAAGATAAACATGACTCCTGCGAAACCACTGCCGTGAGATGTTCACAAGTTGGTTCATTATTTTCGCTTAACAGGGTTTATCCCTAGTGTTCTTGCTTGCAGCTTTTTCTGCTTTTATTTCAAAAAATATAATTTTCAGATGTGAATCACAATCCGTGTTATTATTTAAAGCTTCGATTTTTATAAGGTGGTTTTTGCGTGGGTACTATTCGGGGAATCCAGTACAGAAATTTTTCAAATTATTCGGCATGCTCCAAAGAGAATGTGTATATTGCTAGATGTCGTTTTACCTACGTCCCTTAATATAAACATTCAGGTGGCAACGAGATGGAGGCTGTGTGTATAGTCTTCACCACCAAAGAGTCCGCGTATCAGATGATCCCCGTATCTATATTCTAGATTCTGATATGTATTCGGCAGATTTATTTGCTTAACCCTCTGATGTTACTGTATATCCCGCTGAATCAAGGTCCTATGTCCATCTGGTTCCATGTTTGTTTGGCCTATGGAAGCGCTTCTGGGTGAGCGCGGATTAATACAAAAGCCAAGTAGTTTATTGGGCTTTCGGACAAACCTTTTTACCGCTATAAACACGCTGCCAACTCCGCCAAACTCTAGTTTGTAACGAGAAGTCAGTGATAGATCATGTTTCCGCCGTTTGATGAATGGATTGGTGTATGTGTTCACACGGTAGCATTTACTGCATACAATACATAATCCCCTACATATGCTACATCATAAATATGAATATCTTCTAAACTGTTCTCATCACAATTGATTATTTATGCCACAACTCAATAAATATCAGCTTTATATAATTGCAACACTGTACAATATATAATTCGTCAAAGAAAGTTTCATTGAAAATGATCATAAAAGATGAGCTGTATCCAAGTGTCCCAATATGCGTAGGCAGTGTCCTAATCTGCGTAGACAGTGTTCTAATCTGCGTAGGCCCACATGCATGGTCAAATTTCACTGAATTATATCTACAGTAGTTTGTCCATCATCGACCTCATGAAATTATCCAGTTATATACCATCATCTATCAAATCACACAAACTCGGGGTGCATATACGGACAATCTTAAAAGACAACACTGTCTTTCTATTGCAGACACTGAAAACCCTGCAGAACCAGCAATCCAACATTGCCATCTTGTACAATTCATTTTCATTTCTGGACAGCACATTACATGTATTCGAGTCATATTATATCACGTATAAATAATCACTATTCATATTGAATTGAAATGTCATTAGCATCATTAAACTAGTTCAATATATCTCTTTTTTATTAACGGTGAACATATTTAGTTGTGAATTGGTAATAGACTTGAATGATTTGCTTGTTTCAGGTATTGCTTTGGGAGTTGTTTCCGCCATTTTGCTCATTACGCTTTTGCTGGTGCTGGCGTTGTACTTCCACAAACGGTGAGTCCAAAGTCCTAACATTTACATCATAGTTACATTAAATAAAAAGTTATTGTATTTAATACATTCTGTAAATGTTGTAAAACAATGTCAGTCTGTTGGCTTTCATCGTCTTTGTTCAAATGGAGTTCCTTTGTTGTGTTTTTGTGGTTTGGAGAACAACACTCGGGACCTCGTTTGAAGTTTGAAATGAAAAAAACTCATACTTGTCTTTTGTTTCGGGTGATATGTCGCTACACATAGGAAAATTACAAATTGGGCTGATTTGTAATTCCGTATTGTATTGATACCCGCTATCGGCCATTTTGACGTTAAGTGTAGTCGAAACCCCGAAGACGAAAACGAAAAAAAAAGATACAGCAAATTCCAATTATAACGATTTCCCATAGGGAGCACCACAGGACCGTTCATTTGTGACTTCGCCCTTTACAAAAACGGAAACGACAGAAGCTAAACTTATTGAACTGTCGAGGGTTGTTGACTATATCAAATCAAAACAGCACGGTGCACGGGTTCAACGCGAGATTTTTCCCCATCAAACAAAATCTCGATTCTACTGACGTCTCTTCATTATAAACTTCATACATTCTTTTTCATTTCTTTTGGCATGTGATCATCGCCCCGCCGCAGAGAAAAAAAAATGTCGGCGTTTGCTCTTTTCTACAATTCAGCAGTTGGACGAGTTAAAGCCACAAAAAGATCAGCCCTTTAGATAAACAACAGATCAGAGACCGGGCTTATCTGTGGCTGCGGCTTGATCGTGACTCGAGGGTATTCAGCGACGCACGAATTCCCTCGACACCACCGCCAGGACTTCAAGACCCTTGCCCCCACTCGAGTACCCCACACTGGCCCTGCCCGGGGGGGGGGGGTGTTCACTACCCCTCCCCCACCCCCAGAACAGATCACAACCCCACCACCCATGCGCTAAAGCCCCGTGCACTGCCAATTAAGGGACCGTTGAAGCAACACCGAAAACTGGACACTGACGTTTGCTCTGCAATTGATCCTTGATTCCAGGCGAGATACCCCAAGACCACAAGAACTACCCCTCCTCCCCCTCGCATATCTGGAAGGTGATGGGTGGGTACTAGGGTAGAGGCTTGAGACCAGAGAGGGAGAATATTTGCCATGTCAACACCTGGGTGTCACGCAGGCTTGTTTACTGGCTCTACCACCCTACATGAACTATCTAAAGTCCTCCATCAGTCTTACACTGTCCCCTCGCTTTGGTCGTCGAGGAAGAGAAGGAACAGATCCCGCTTAATATTGCCAAATAGTTGCCTTTACTTTCAAGATTTGTACTCCCATTCAATCCAGTCACGGCCTGTTAGGTTTCAATCACGAATTCGCCCTGCTACGTCGTCACAGTTGGCCAGATCAAGTTGCCTCTTTGATCAACTCTTCCAGATTTCAACACGTTCCTTTCTTCTCAACTTTCAGTTGGTAATCGCGTGGTAATCCGTACTGTAATCCTACCTGTATTTATTCGGGTGCAGGGGAAATTGGACTCGTTCGGGGTTCAAAGTCCCAAGTTAAGGCGGTGAATGTGATCTTTACACGGGCGTGCGAACGCTCACCCTCAGTTGGGTTGCTTGATCGGGGGATTGTCATGTACCAAATATGCGATTCTCCACCATTCGTTGCCCTCAACGAGTGTTGTCACTGCGTTTGTGGCCAATGGGCCAGCGATCATACCATTAAAAACAGGTGTAATGAATAGTGCATATATTGAGGGTGTGGAGCCAACTCTCAATTCATCATTTTGCACTTTAAGGTATATGCTCGTTATGCAATATCAAATCAACTGTCTCGCAATATGTTTCCGCTTTCAGCTATCAATTCAGTTCTCTGCTTTCAAAGTCTGAAATTCGAATAGCCTTCCTGAACGCTATGCCGATTTGATTTAATGGTTTAGTGCCTAATGTCATTGACAAAACAGTCAGTCGATGGCCCATTGATCCTCACGATCTATTTCTGTTTATTCTAACAGTCTTCGTTCTGGCGAGAGGTATGACACTGTACGTTTCGTCCTTACTATCATTTCGTCTAACAAACGTAGGAGTGAAAGCAAAAAAAAAAAAATACCAGAAACTCAATGTATTAATTCCAGCGCCAAATAGATTGGCATATGTTTGCTTTCCATGTGGCTGCCAATATGTCTATATATTTGTGTGAATAACCCGTGTATTTCCCATCGTCTCTCGATTTACTTGGTTATTGTTTCATCCGTCTGGCCGTTTTTATGTTGCACGAATTGAACTCAGTTTGTCTCAAGCAATAAAATCGTCGGTGTGCCATTTTTACTAATGTGTTTGGTTTGGAATACAAACATGCTGGGTGTTTCAGTTCCTTGACTATATAGATTTGTGTATGTCGTTTTTGTTCTATTCAACTAACCGCCACCGTCAATAGTTTTTGTGATGCCTCGTACTGACAAAATACACTCTACATGTGGTTTCTTATGGACGATTATGTAACAATTAAAGTTAGCAGACATCTACCCGGAGTTTTAAAATTTGCACTTGTCATGTTCTATTCTTCAGTCTTTGCATTTTATTGTGTTCGGGACAGACATGTACTGGTAATTCTGAGGCATTTGTCTGTTGAGATGTATATATCTATAATGCATTATTTCTATTCAAAGTATATGCTGCTAAGCAAATGCCTATGTTTTAAACAAAACGATTCTAGGCCTGCAAACCAATAACGTCCGTATAACGAACAATTAATAATAGATGTGATTCAAGATGTTATAGCTTTTTGTTGGCATTCCATAATATTTAGTGTCATTTGCCCCTAAACGCACTAAATAAACGTCGTTTGGCTCAAAATCCCTCGGATTCCATATCTCGCTAAACCCTCAAATAATAGCGACTTTTATTGTGCTGGGTGCCCTGCACAGGAAAATTTTGCATAAACACTTACCCAAACTCTAAACTGTCTCTACGGAGACGGCCATAAAACTAATTGCAAACCCGTTACAACGCCCTCGAGCACCTGCTTATGGATGCCTGGTGCGCGAAATCACTTCCGGCGCATAAATAGCAGACGACCTTACAAAACAATAATATTGAACACACAAAAAGGGGTAAGAATAGCTTGTTTGATATGGGGTTTTTTTTGGAATATAAAACGTTTTGAAATTTACTGGTAAGATCCCTCCTACGAAATATTAATCATAAAGGTTCAGACAATATCTATTTGCGTAGGCCTACATCGTAGGCTACATCTCTCATATATGGCTTCTATTTTTTGCCAATTTTGCTTGCGAGATTTTCATCGCAACGTCAAGAATCATTCAGATCTATCCAAAAATATGATATGACCACGGGTTGTCTTGAGCGAGAGTTCCTATCCTGGGATAGAAAAGTCCTCCATTGAAACAAATCCACGCATTGGGGCAAGGACATCTCTACATTTAGAGATGCCAACTTAATTTCCCAACAATTGGCGGATTGGGGATTCCTTGGTGTGGGCACGTCTCAAAGAAAGACTCCCGCTGCGAATATTAACAATAAAACGACCAATGAAAAAGTGGTGACTTTCGGTGTCACACTAACACTTTTTCCTCGTCGGACATTCGAGATGGCCCTATCTTTTGTCATCTTGGAGCGATCTTGTCATTTGTTGCGACCCGCCGCCTCCAAAGAGGTCGTATCGAAGGAGGGGGTTTTATTCGCCTATAACGGTCCGGTGAAATTAGGAAATTTGGCAATAATTCGATGTCATACGCGTGATTAGATCGGCGATATTGTCGTTTTATCACCGACTACATCACGTGTGGACATCGACGACGACCGCCATTTGCTTGATCAGAGGAGTGATCACGCTCGGACTGACCTCCGGCGAATTGATCCGTGTGCGTCTTTTGTTTATTGATATCAACAGTCAATTGCTATCGGGCTGATAACGTTGGAATAGCAAGGGTCCCGTGAAGTTATTTTCCTCGTCGTAAAATCTTAGATTTAGGGATACGCTATAAAGAAATCACAGTTAATATCGAGAAGAAATAAATTTAATACCTCTACAGTAATTCATACAATCATAATGCGATGATACATGCAATGTCCGTCTCGACAAGTGAATTAACACGCAATGTAGTCTAACTAACCGTTTTATTTCCAGTTTGCAGGAATGGCCAACTTTTATGACCATACATTGGGTTGCGATGTTTTTACGCGCTCCCGCAAACCCTTTCTCCTCTCACACTATTCGGTATGGCGTTCTGAACTGGTGTCTCCCCGTGTTGAGTTTGCATTTCAAGGGATGTTGACTGAATTCCTGATTTCTATTTTTCTGTCCCGTCTGATATCGTATGCCACCTTAAAGCATGACTCTGTTCTGCAGTGATTGTGTGTGTTTTTCTCTCATCTGGTACCACAGCTGGTGTAATGGTCACTGTCGCCTCATAAGCTGCATGGAGTCGCAGAGACAAAAGTCTTCTTAACCTGTATTTTCAAACGAACTTCTGCTGTTCGCTCTGTAGCATCTCGAATTTGAGTAGGCCTGAAACATATAGATGCATGGTTATATACACTATAACCAAATTACTACAGGCCATGCACATCTTATAAATGTTTAAACATAGCTATCACCTCGAAATTCAATGCGATTTGTAAATAAACCTTGACTTTAGTAACTATACTAAATGTCGACCATCCGTTATGTATTTCAGGCGAAGGAATGCCGAGAGAAAACTCGACCAGTGGCGCTTCGTCATCAACAACCTCCAGGAAAACTCAATCAATGAGGAGAACCTCAAGAGGTCCACCTTGGACACCTCAGGCGTCAACATCATGTCCACTCCGATGTCCAACGTCCGCAAGGCTCCGGGCAAGCGCATGCCCAAAAAGAACCAAAAGGTCAACAACAAAGAGGACGAATGGCAGGGAAGGAACCTTCTGACGTCACCGAACTATGATGAGGATGAGATGCTGGACATCATGACCCTCGACGCGCGCGACGCGAAGACCATGATCAAGTTCCCGATGCCGACGCCCGAGCGAGAGGAGGAGGCCCTCCGTCAGCAGTATCTCATGAGAAAGAACAGTAAGAGCGGGAGATTCTCCCTGGCGAGGAGCCGAGACAGCCAGCTCGAGAACTCGGCCATCTGGTTCGACTGTGATACTCGCGAGAAACCCAAACCCAACAGAAAGGAACAGAGAGTCAAACGTGCCAAATCGGGCCAGTGGGAAGCCCCTAACAAGTCGTTCACGGTCGCTGCTTCGCACCATCACCAGGCTTACCCACCCACATCAGGAGGCCTACATAAGAAACAGTTCACGCAGTCGGCGCCTGACCTTTTACAGGTTGAGATGGGGGTGCCATCCGCGGGCAATGGGGATATCTTTTGTTGTCATAGTGGGATATACGGGGGCCAAGGAGAGCTGACCCATCCGAAGGTGATAGGCGGGGGATCCACCCTGAATGGCGTCCCGATCGGGGCCCCGGTACCGGTAGGGATCCCAGGCAGTAGGGGACCAAAACCCACCGTGCCCCCGCGCACAAGTTCAAGGTCAAAGTTCGCCAAGTGCTGATCCTTTCAAACTTTTTTATTTGAATGAACATGAACGAATGCTGTCTAAAGGATGGGTGTTTACAGTTTGATGTGTGTGAAAATTTTAATTTTGTTTTCACCAGACGATCATAGCCGCACAAGATTTCAGCGCCACCGTCTGCGTCACATGTTGATGCCTTGATTTCGAATTGATCTCTAATATGATTTTCGACAAAACGAAATGTTCATCTTTATTACTCACCCGATGTTCCATATATATATATATATATATATATATATATATATATATATATATATATATATATATATATATATATATATATATATATATATATGTATATATATATACTGTAGGGCTCGCTCCCATGAAAACAAAGAAACACAAAATTTTACCAAGAGTATAAAAACTCTCTAAACATAATCGTCTTGTATACTTAAGAGCAACACTGCCGAAACGTGACTTTCATGTTAAAGAAGAACGGTTTTGAGCGTCACACTATGTGTGTGTGTAGCTTGGTGTGTTTGTAACTTCATTCAATACTTGAATGCATCTGTCGTGTCCGTATTTTTGAGATTCATTTTATATCACACGTTCGAATGGGATGCATATATGGAGTTGCGTATTCCAGAATGAAAAATAAAATATAACCGCCATTTTGTTTATTTTTGCCATAAAGTGTATATTTCAAACAGTTCATATTTAACCTTTTCGCTACTGACCCACCCCTCAGCCTCCATACTGAGCCGATTCATATATGAATTGATAGGATTGCTATATGTTTGATTATTTTTATTTAAAGATGTTCCAGAATAATTATGTGTGAAAAAAGTCAAATTATAGTGTGATATTTCTATATGGTATACTTTTCAACCCCGTTTCATCGGTTACCATGGAAACAAGAAAAAATTCTAGGGACCGAACAGATGGCTATTTCCATTTTCTTTATCATACAGCCATTTTCGAATTTGTAATGAAATATAACCCAATACGTTTTACTTGAGTACTTGTAGTTTAACTTCTATATTTGTGGTGAATATCGTGGGTTTTGATAGTGTTTACAGCATGTCAATATCTTGATTAGTTATGGAGATATTAAAGTTTTAGCGAAAATTGTGTGTAGTCCGACCCATTGTAAACGATTTATGTGACGTCACAAGGTTAATGACAGGTTAATTATTCAATTAACTGAACAGTCGATTAAGTCTCTAAATTTCAATCGGTGGCAATATATATATATGCTGGTTTAGCGTGTAGGTACATTCTCGGGTATATATAACATTAAATGCAATCAGTGGACAGTTACCTATACATCTATTGGTTGCCAAAGTTATGGTTACGCAGCGTAACCATCAGTACAGCAGGAGGGGTGTGGTATGGTTACGCAGCGTAACCATGAGTAGTGAAAGGGTTAATATTTGTGCCAAGCTCATGATTCAAATACTAGTATTCACCGTTTAGAGTGATAGATGTGTGCATGTATTAGTACTATGTTTAGACAGCCGAAATAATAGCTTGCAGGTACCATTCACGTATTGTTTTCTTCTCGTGTGAAAGCGTCAGTCAATTTAGTTCTTGTAGCGTTTTTGTGGAGGTTTTGTACTTATGGTTTCTATTGGTAGCTCAGCCAAAAACAAATACTAGAGTTCGTTCAGAAATAATGATTGGGTGATAAATTGACTTGTGAATCGAAAGCATTCGGTTCGCCGAATGTTTCGTAAGAGCATTTGTGCCTAAATACTATGTACATAGCTTCACAAGGTTACATGTGAAAGTAGTTCAACAGACCACCGTGTAACAGCAATCCGCCGATTGTTCATTCGCATATGTGTATATTACAGATGTAAATATTGTATCATTGTACGAAAGTGAGAATTGGATATCTTTTTGAATAATAAATAATTCCAATGTTTTTGTCTTGGTATTTTTGTTGAAGGGCCTGTGAAACTAAGTAACTAAGTGATGATAAAGTTCTCGAATTATATCTTTCTTTATAGAGTGATATCAAACTGACATATTATGGGTAGGTTAGTTATAATATCTACATACACACATACATATATTATCTTCAAATACTCCATGTTTGAAGTGAAATTCAATATTGGTGTAGAGTGCCAATATTCCAGTTTGGAAAATAAAACTCTGAAACTTGGTCAAAAGATATGATTTCATGCCAGATAGAAGTATATACAATTTCTAATCAGCAGAGACTATGCAAACCATAATACCACAATAAGTGGAAATAGGGATTCCAGACAACTGAGCTTTTCCTGACCTACTCGTGGCACCCGCCATAATGTCTTCACGTGTAAAATGAATTCAGCAAGAGTTCAATTTGCAGTGACATTAATCTGAATAATATTCATAGATTCCTTTTTTTTCACACAACTTCGTATCTTCCAAAGAAAATTGGGTAGGACCCCACTTTTTTTATCTTCAGTCTCAACGTTCGTTGTGTTGCCTAAGTCTAACATTCAAGTCAGAAAGGGCCAAAACGAATGAGGTTTGAGAACGACCCACTAGGAAACGTTATGAAACGTTGCCATTTCCATAAACTTCCAATAAAATAGAATCTCAGTTACATTTTTCATTTAGTTAGAACAACCATTTCATCAAAAATCAAGCATTCGGAATCATATTCATGAACACATGTATACAGTAAATTATACATAAGAAAATACTTTTCTGTTCAATAAATGTCAAGTAATGAATACTTGTTAGATTTGATGCTTGTTTGATTCAGTACAAACTTCACAACAATCGAAAATAACTATAATTCCCTTTTATTACACTAGCTGGGGCTCGTAACTTTTGCACCTTTAGAAATCAGACAGTTCATCAGCCTAAGCCATTCCCTATTCATCACATCACTTGCCTCGTTTCCCTAAACTGCTAACGTTGTGGAAGAATCGCTTCCACGCTGTTCCCATTCCGTGGAAGATATCTATCTCCACCTCTGCAATGCTACGTACGGTTTGCAAAACGGCGTTGCACACGTGAAAATTCAAGGAACAATTGCGAAAATAAATTCTGCGCGTTTTCACCACCCTTCCGTCTGTCCCGTGACGGCCATTGCTCAAACCATACAAAGACGCCTAATTTCACCGCGGTTGTTAGGGACCGCGGTTGTCGCCCATTACCCCGACTGATACCTGCCGGGCAGATTGTATCGGAGGGAGTGGAGCTCCGTGAATGGAATGTTTACACAGATAAGGTGCAACAGCTGAAAAAAACGTGACTAGAATGTATATATCGTGATATTTATATAATGTATATTTTCTTGTAATATTCGTTATTCAAGTCCATACACGGCAATCTTAAAACACTCCATGGGTAATATATATATGTGTTAAAATAATAGTGAAAGAATAATACTATTATGTATTGATGTTATATTCATTATCTTTATGAGGGATGGATCAGCCAGATCTAAAAAAATTGTTTTGGAATAGAATTATATGGAATAAAATGGTCAGTCACAGGCGTCATATTCAAGATCACCACAAAATCCACCACATTCAAATGTTTCTATACTGACCTACGTTTGAACATCCTTTTGCCTATGTAGCCAATGACTTTTAACCTATGTAATACCACAGAACTATTCACATATATTTACATCAATATTTCATTAATACTTACATATATTTACTGACGCCCTGTTTTCATTGATGGGTTCTGAGACGACCTCCAAACTTCATTTATTCACAACTGACTTTCCATCAGTTGTGGGATCCAATTCAAGCAACGAAGGCAATTTCTATGAGAAAATTGAGAAATTGGTTAGATACATCAGAGAACCTACACGCAATGTATTCGCACCTGTGGTTGGCATATGTTCCTTTGTTAATTTTAGTTTGCACTCTTTTAGGAACTCAAGAAACATGCCTATTTCAATAGAGTGAACACGATGACATAGTAACATATCCAACATACCTATACACTATTATTCTTCAACATAATTTGGGAAGAAGACGAAAAATGAGTGCAATTCCATAACATGAGGTCATTTCTTTTGTTGGAGATGATTAGCAAACGTGAGCCAATTATATTAATATGTGATGAATCGACTGATCAAAGGTGAATCGCTATTGGAAGTATCTGCTTTTCATCGCAGACAAAATTCTCCCAATTAGCTTTGATCCATTATCTCTAGGTAAGAGGTCAGCGGAACAAAAAGTTCCTGGCGAATCTGTCTGGTTGAATCGAAACTGTTTGGTTATAATTGGCTCCCATTTTGATACAGAAATTTAAGAGCTTGTGCCCCATGTTATGAATGAAGATAAAATACCATTCGGAGATACACTTTCAGGACATTTTGTTGCATCGGCAATACGGTGTAGTACTAGTATTGTCGACATGTAGCTTCTGTTGTCTTCCTTCCCGAGACCTCTAAATGAAATGTCTTGAAACTTACTCTGCAGGCATTATGGAGCCGTTTCACAAACTGATCAGAGCGGAAGAATAAATTTGTAATATGAACATTTAATAAGTTATACATGATGCATTTTGGTGACCTTAGAGTTGACCTGAAATCATAATTGAGTGCTGAAACCAATTTGTTGACAAAATGTATTACCATGTTTTAATTCTTATTATTTAATTCATTTATCAATTTAGCTACTTTCGATAGCCAGTTCAGCTCTGTTCATGAAGAAATTACATTTAAATCGTCAATACTGATCGAAAGTTAAATTTAGATAAAATTGTAGTCTGTGTGCTTAGAAGTAGAGTAAGTGTGCTTGAAAGTGATTGCTTAACAGGATTACCTTCGGGTTTTGTACTATTGAAGTTAGCTTTCGTTTATCATGAAACACTAAAAAGGTTTAATTTGGTAGTTACCGTTTTTTAGAGATGAGCCTTGGGCATAGATCATAATTGGCCTGACTTTTATTAATACGATACCCTAATGACTTCCTTACATTCGCATGTGCAGCATTTCTTGCACGCTAAAAATATGGAATTCTATTCATCAGGAGTAAAATTTTTTTCACAATCATTCTCCTCCAATTATTGAAAATAAGCATATTTCAATGAGCGTGTCATCTGCAATTTAATACAGCTAATCTCTCAATTGATTTCAGAGGCTACAATGTGGGTGTCCAGTATAATTATTAATCTATTCAAACAGAAATGCCATATCGAAATTGAATCACGAATGAAACAGTTAGTTCCGATTTGTTGAACAATTGTTTTTCAAGCCCATGAGGTATTGGAGAGGTGTCTTCGTGAATAAACAAGTGCTCATATCAGGAGATGTGTGTGGAGTTCACACCAGCGAATGTGGCCAGAGGGATTTGTCCAAAAGTGAGGAAAATTGTTGTCGTCGCTGATTCCTAACGCTGGTGAGCTGCCATTAAGAATGTTGATCGTTTCGCTTGTGGGTTTCATAAAATCGGTTATTCACAAGAAATATTTCAAGAAGCATATATAGTATATATTGTATTTTGTCCCTAATACGTCCAATTTTATAGATTATTGTAGATATCATAAACGTGTCAAAATTCACTACTCTGAAGTTGTTCCTCTAAGTTTTAGCGGTTTCTTTATGGAGAACTACTACTTGCCAAGACACCTTCGGATCATTGATGAATCGAGAACTTCCGGATAAAAATGATAAACAAGTTATTTCCATCGATAAGATTGGATCCTCCATGTCTCATGAAACACCAGGTTGATACTATACACGCTTTTCAGTAAATTCAAGGTCTCTTATATACTGATCTAGGTTTGAACAGTTTTTTAATATGAGTGTCCAATCACACATTTTTTTACTAATAGCAGTCATATATGATGCATCTCTTGCTTATCATGAGAAACTAACAAAGTTTATTTTGTGGTTAACGTTTTTCATAAATGAGCCTAGGGCATAGATTATAATTGGCCTAATGGTTATTATTCTGATTTCCTAATGACTTTGAATATTCCTCATTGGAAGTAAGAATTTTCACAAGCGGTTTCCCCAATAATTAATCAATAATTTCCACCAGCGTGTAATCTGCAAAGTAATGTAGCTAATCTCTCAATTGATTTTATAGGTATAGATGCGGGTGTCCAGTATACCGGTAATTATCATTCTGTTCGAACAAAAATGCCATGTCGAATTGAATCACGAAAGAAACAGTTAGTTCCGATTTGTTGAGCAATTGTTTTTCAAACCCATGAGGTATAGGAGAAGTCTCTCCATGAATACGCAAGTGCTCGTATCAGGCAATTTGTGTGTAGTTCACACCAACGAATGTGGCCAGAGGGATTCGTCAAAAGGTGAGGAAATTCTGCGTTTATTATCGTCGCTGATTTCTACTACTGGTGAGCTGCCAGTGAGAATTATGATCGTTTAATTTGTAGGATTCATGAGATTGTGAAAACTTCCAAATAAACATGATCAACGCTTTTCAGTAAACTGTTTTGATAGCTCATAAGATTAATACACCTCATTATGCATTTATGTGCAAATACATGCAGTACAATATTTAGTGTTGAATTTGTTTATTTTTGTCATGGAATGTATATTTAAATAATAGTTTATATTCAGTCTATGTGCCAAGCTCATGATTCGAATACTAGAATTCACCGTCTAGAGTGATAGATGTGTGCATGCATTAGTATTATTTTTTGATATTTGGAAAAAATAGCTTGCAGGTACCATCCACGTATTGTTTTCTTCTCGTGTGGAAGCGTCAGTCAATTTA
Organism: Terebella lapidaria; assembly: GCA_949152475.1. NCBI lineage: Eukaryota > Metazoa > Annelida > Polychaeta > Terebellida > Terebellidae > Terebella > Terebella lapidaria. Next base: position 7,163,619 of record OX424562.1, read on the forward strand.
GTTCTTGTAGCGTTTTTGTGGAGGTTTTGTGTTTATGGTTTCTATTAGTAGCTCGGCCAAAAACAAATCCTAGAGTTCGTTCAGAAATAATGATTGGGTGATAAATTAACTTGTGAATCGAATGCATTCGGTTCACCGAATGTTTTGTAAGAGCATTTGTGCCTAAATACTATGTAAATAGCTTCACAAGGTTACATGTGAGAGTAGTTCAACAGACCACCGTGTAACAGCAATCCGCCGATTGTTCATTTGCATATGTGTATATTACAGATGTAAATATTGTATCATTGTACGAAAGTGAGAATTGGATATCTTTTTGAATAATAAATAATTCCAATGTTTTTGTCTTGGTATTTTTGTTGAAGGGCCTGTGAAACTAAGTAACTAAGTGATGATAAAGTTATCGAATTATATCTTTCTTTACAGAGTGATATCAAACTGATATATTATGGGTAGGCTAGTTATAATATCTACATACACACATACATATATTATCTTCAAATACTCCATGTTTGAAGTGAAATTCGATATTGGTGTAGAGTCCCAATATTCCAGTTTGGAAAATAAAACTCTTGAAACATGGTGAAAAAATATGATTTTACTCGTGGCACCCTCCATAATGTCTTCACGTGTAAAATGAATTCAGCAAGAGTACAATTTGCAGTGATATTGGCATCATCAAAATCTGGTTGTATTGGTGGTAATAGATTGATACTTACATTAATCCCAATAATATTCATAGATTCCTCTATTTCCACACAGCTTCGTATCTTCCGAAGAAAATTGGATAGAAGTCCACTTTTTTGGGATCTTCAGTCTCAACGTTCATTGTGTTGCCTAAGTCTAACATTCAAGTCAATATGGGCCAAAACGAATGAGGTTTGAGAACGACCAATTAGGAAACGTTATGAGAAACGTTATTTCAATGAAATAGAATCTCAGTTACATTTTTCATTCAGTTAGAACAACCATTTCATCGAAGATCAAGCATTTGGAAATATATTCTTGCACACAGGTATACAATAATTTATGCATCAGAAAATACTTTTGTGTTCAATAAATGTTTAGCAATGGATATGTGTTAGATTTGATGCTTGCTTGATTCAGTAAAAACTTCACAACAATCGAAAATAACTATAATTCACATCTATTAGACTAGCTGAGGCTCGTAAGTTTTGCACCTTTAGAAATCAGACAGTTCATCAGCCTATACCATTCGCTATTCATCTCTTCACTTGCCTCGTTTCCCTAAACTGCTAACATCGTGGAAGAATCACTTCCACACTGTTCCCATTCCATGGAAGATATCTATCTCCACCTCTGCAATGCTATGTACGGTTTGCAAAACGGCGTTGCACACGTAAAAATTCAAGGAACAATAGCGAAATAAATTATGCGCGTTTTCACCGCCCTTCTGTTTGTCCCGTGGCTTCCATTGCTCAAACCATACAAAGACGCCTAATTTCACCGCGGTTGTTAGGGGCCACGGGTGTCGCCCATTACCCCGACTGATACCTGCCGGGCAGATTGTATCGGAGGGAGTGGAGCTTCGTGAATGGAATGTTCACCCAGATAAGGTGCAACAGTGGAAAAATAGTGACCAGAATTTATATATCGTGATATTTATATAATGTATATTTTCTTGTAATATTCATTATTGAAGTCCATACACGGCAATATTGAACACTGCATGAATAATATATTTGTTTAACTAATACTGAAAATAGTAATATCATCATGTATTGATGATATATTCATAATCTTATTGAGTGATAGATCAGCTTGAACAAAACCTTTCTTGTCATGGATGGAATTGCATATTTCCAGGTCACCGCAAGATCCATCATGTGGATATACATGTATAGTTTATGTCTTTACTAAAGATGCTCATAATACTAACCAAAACTCTATCTCTTTGCCCTCAATTACCAATTTCCTTACCCAATCATGAACATTGGAATTCATCTGATGTCAAGGATACACTGCGAACATATGTTAAATTTCCAAAGCGTTTTCGGCCATTAATATTGATTTTGTGTTACACTGGGACACTCTATACGATGTACTCAATAAGACAAATATTATGTAACACAACAAAACTATTCACATATATTTACATCAGGATTTCAGCACATATATTCACTTGAACTCTGTTTTCAATGTTGGTTTCTTAAACGACCGAAAACCTTCAGTCACTTTTTGAAGGCTTTCCATCAGTTGTGTGATCGCCATTGGATCCAATCAAGCAACGAAGGTAATTTCTATGAGGAATTGAGAAATTGGTTAGATAAGTCAGAAAACTTAACCGTTGTCTTCTAGAACATGTGGTAGCCGTATGTTTCTTTGTTCTTTTCAGTTTGTACTCTTGTGGGGACTCAAGGAACATGCCTATTTCATTGGAGTGAGCATGGTAAACAAAGTAACATATCTGACATAAATACTATTATTTGTCTACATGTGTTATGAAGACGAAAAGTGAGAAAGAGGAAGTTCCATAACAGGAGGTGATTTCTTTTGTTGGAGATGAATAGCGAACGTCGGCCAATTATATTAATATGTGATGAATCGACTGATCAAAGGTGAATCGCTACTTGAAGTATCTGCTTTTCATCGCAGACAAAATTCTCTCAATTAGCTTTGATCCATTACCTCTAGGTAAGAGATCAGCAAACAAAAAGTTACTGTTGAATCTGTCTGGTTGTATAGAAACTGTTTGGTTATAATTGGCTCCATGTTGATACAGAAATTTTAGAGCTTGTGTCCCATGTCATGAATGAAGATGAAATACCATTCGGAGATACACTTTCAGGACACTTGGCAATACAGTGTAGTCGACATATAGCGTATGTTGTCATCTTTCCCGAGACCTCTGAATGAAATGTCTTGAAACTTATTCTGCAAACATTATGGAGCCGTTTCACAAACTGATCGGAGCAGAAAAGTGAATGTGTAATATGAGCATTTAGTAAGTTATACATGATGCTTTTTGGTAACTTTACAGTTGACCTGAAATCATAATTGAGTGCTGAAACCGATTTGTTGACAAAGGTATTACCGTATTCCTAATTCTTATTATTTAATTAATTTTTCAATTTAGCTATTATCGATAGGCAGTTCATCTCTGTTCATGAAGAAATTACATTTAAATTTTCAATACTGATCGAGTTAAATTTAGATAAAATACGTAGTCTGTGTGCTTAGAAGTAGAGTAAGTGTGCTTGAAAGTGATTGCACATTGTGTGGGATGTATCATTTTGCTGACAGGACCTCTTTTGGGTTTCATTTGTAGGATCCATGAGATCGGGAAAACTTCCAAATGAACATGATAAACGCATTTCAGTAAATTGTTTCAATAACTCATCAGATTATCACACTTCAATATGTACTTATGTGCAAATACGTCTAATACAATACTTAGTGTTTAGTTTGTTTATTTTTGCCATGGAATGTATATTTCAAACGATTCATATGTAGTCTATGTGCCAAGGTCATGATTCAAATACTAGTATTCACCTTTTAGAGTGATAGATGTGTGCATATATTAGTACCATGTTTTTTTGTTTTCTGGTGTGAAAGCGTCAGTCAATTTAGTTCTTGTAACGTTTTTGTGGAGGTTTTGTGCTTATGGTTTCTATTAGTAGCTCAGCCAAAAACAAATCCTAGAGTTCGTTCACAAATAATGATTGGGTGATAAGTTAACCTGTGAATCGAAGGCATTTGGTTCGCCGAATGTTTCATAAAAGCATTTGTGCCTGAATACTATGTACATAGCTTCATAAGGTTACATGTGAGAGTAGTTCAACAGACCACCATGTAACAATACGCCGATTGTTCATTTGCATATGTGTATATTACAGATGTAAATATTGTATCATTGTACGAAAGTAAGAATTGGATATCTTTTTGAATAATAAATAATTCCAATGTTTTTGTCTTGGTATCTTTGGTGGAATGCCTGTGAAATGAGTGACTGAGTGATGATAAAGTTCTCGAATCATATCTTTCTTTACAGAGTGATATCAAACTGACATATTATGGGTAGGCTAGTTATAATATCTACAGACATACATATATTGTGTTCAGATATTTCATGTTTGAGATGAAATTCAATATAGGTGTAGATTGCCAATATTCCAGTTTGGAAAATAAAACTCTTAAACTTGGTGAAAAAAACATGATTTGATGCCAGATAGAAGCATATAAAATTTCTAATCAGCAGAGACTATGCAAACCATACTAACACAATAAGTGGAAAACAGGTGGAAACAGGGATTCCAGACAGCTGAGCTTTTCCTGACCCACTCATGGCACCTGCCAAAATGTCTTCACGTGTAAAATGAATTCAGCAAGAGACATTACGCAGTGACATTAATCCGAAAAATATTCATAGATTCCTTTATTTCCGCACAGCTTCGTATCTTCCGAAGAAAATTGGGTAGAAGTCCATTTTTGGGATCTTCAGTCTCAACGTTCATTGTGTTGCCTAAGTCGAACCTTCAAGTCAGAATGGGCCGAAACGAATGATGTTTGAGAACGACCCACTGGGCAACGTTATGAAACGTTATTTTCAATGAAATAGAATCTCAGTTACATTATTCTTTTGGTTAGAACAACCATTGCATCAAAGATCAAGCATTCGGAAACATACTTTTGCACACATGTATACAATAAATTATGCATAAGAAAATACTTTTCTGTTCAATAAATGTTAAGTAATGAATACATGTTAGATTTGATGCTTGTTTGATTTAGTACAAACTTCACAACAATCGAGAATAACTATAATTCACATCTATTAGACTAGCTGGGGCTCGCAACATTACCACCTTTAGAAATCAGACAGTCCATCAGCCTAAACCATTTGCCATTCATCGCAACGCTTGCCTCGTTTCCCTTAACTGCTAACGTCGTGGAAGAATCGCTTCCACGCTGTTCCCATTCAGTGGAAGATATCTATCTCCACCTCTGCAATGCTACGTACGGTTTGCAAAACGAAGTTGCACACGCACAAATACAAGGAACAATAGCGAAAATAAATTCTGCGCGTTTTTACCGCCCTTCTGTCTGTCCCGTGACGTCCATTGCTCAAACCATACAAAGACGCCTAATTTCACCGCAGTTGTTAGGGGCCGCGAGTGTCGCCCATTACCCCGGCTGATAGCTACCGGGCAGATTGTATCGGAGGGAGTGGAGCTTCGTGAAAGGAATGTTTACACAGATAAGGTGCAACAGTGGAAAAAACGTGACTAGAATAGATATATCCTGATATTTATATAATATATATTTTCTTTTAATACTCCTTAGTCAAGTTCCAGTCTATAATATTATTATGTATTGATGCCATTAAATTATTTTAGTGAGCGATGGATCAGCTAAAACAATTTTCACTGTCATGAAATAGAATTGCGTGGTGCTGTCATGTTCAAGAGCACCAAAAGATCCACCATATTCAGATGCTCCTATATAATGGCCGACGTTTCCGTAATGTTCGCCTCTGATGGTCCAATCAATTATTTCGCAATCAATTGCAGCTCCCTATTTGAGTTTTCTCGTTCAACGAGGGCCATATATGCTCAAAGTGTTCTTGTGGAGACGATGCTCAAGGTCACCAAAATATATATCATATACACATATGATTTAACTATATATTCATAGTACAACCCTAAGTTCTATCTTTCTCTCCCCAATGACCAATTCCCATATCTGAATATGAACACTCGAGGTCATCTGATGTCAATGTCACGAATTATACACCATGAATGACCATAGAGTGAACGTAAGCTAAATTTGAAGCTTATTCTTTCGGCCAATAATACTGGTTTTGCTTTTCACTGGGGCGCCAACATGTAACCAATAACTTTACTGTCATGTAATGCAACAAAATTAATAACGTTTATTTACATCACGATTTCGTCATTTTTTATGTTTATTCTGATCTATATTCACTGAAACTCTGTTTTCAATGGCAGCTTGCTAGACGACCACCAAGTGTCAGTCGTCTTCTGAACGTCTTATATCAGTCGCCATTGGTTCCAATTCAAGCAATGAAGGCAATGTCTATGAGGAATTGAGAAATTGGTTAGATACATCAGAGAACTTACACGCGGTGTTTTCGCACCTGGTTGGCATATGTTCCTTTGTTCTTTTTAGTTTGCATTCTTTTAGAAGCTCAAGAAACATGCCTATTTCAATAGAGTCGACATGATGAACATAGTAACATATCCGACATACCTATATATTAGTATTCGTCAACATATTTTGGGAAGAAGACGAAAAATGAGACAGTGCAATTCCATATTATGAGGTCATTTCTTTTGTTGGAGATGAATAACAAGCACTAGCCAATTATATTAATATGTGATGAATCACCTGATCAAAGGTAAATCGCTACTGTGTTTGGTTATAATTGGCTCCCATTTGCATTAAGCGCTTGTGCCTCCATGATGCCATGAATGACGATAAAATACCATTCCGAGATACATTTCCAGGATAATTTGGTGCATCGGCAACACGATGTGGAACTATTTTGTCACATAGCGTCTGCTGTCTTCTCGCTCACCCCTCCCGGAAACCTCTGGATGAAATGTTCTGAAACTGATTCTGCTGACACGGAGTCGCTCTACACACTGATCAGGGCGGAAGAGTAAATTTGTAGTATGAACATTTAGTAACCATGTATGATACATCTTTATTAATTTGCACTGAATGAAATACCATAAAACGCCATAAAACGCTAAAACGCTGAAAGTGTTGACAAAATGTATTATTTTATACTTTAATTCATTTATCAATCTGACTGCTATCAACAGACAGTTCAGCTCTGTTCATAGACAAATTTCATCAATTCCAAACTGCGCGAATAAAATTTAGATAAAATACATGTACGTGATCAGTAGAGTTAAAAGTAGAGTCAGTGTGCTTGAAGTGATTGCACATGTGTGGGATGTATCGTTTTGACATACAACAGGTCTTTTTTTGAGGGGGGAGGGGTTGCACTGTCACGTAAGCTAATAAGATTTTAATTTGTGGTTAGGGTTATTCACAGATGAGCCTTGGGCATAGGTTATAATTGGCCTGACATTCATTAATCTGATTCCCTAATGACTTCCTTACATTAGCATGTGCAGCTTCTCTTGCACACTAACAATATGGAATTCCATTCTTTAGAAGTAAGGATTTTTTTACAATAATTCTCCTATAATTATTGAGAATAAGCATATTTCGATGAGCGTGCCATCTGCAATTTATTACAGCTTATCTCTCGAATGATGTCAAAGGCTACAATGTGGGTGTCTAGTATAATGATTATTTTATTCAAACAGAAATGCCATATCGAATTGACTCCAAAATAAAGCAGTTAGTTCCGATTTGTTGAAGAATTGTTTTTCAAACCCATGATGTATTGGAGAGGTGTTTCTTTAAATGAGCAAGTGCTCATATCAGAAAATGTCTGTGGAGTTCACATCAACGAATGTGGCCAGAGGTTTGTCCAAAAGTGACGAAATTTTATGTCTTTGTCGTCACTGATCTCTAGCGCTAGTCAGCTGCCATGAAGAATTTTTGATTGTTTCATTAGTGGATTTCATAAAATCGGTTGTTCACAGGGAATATTTTAAGAAGCATATATAGTATATATTGAACTTTTGTCCCTAATAGCTTCAATATTATAGATTTTTGTACATATCATAAATGTCTCTGATTTCCCTACTCTGAAGTTGCTCCTCTAAGTTTTAGCAGTTTCTTTACGGAGAACTACTACTTGTTAAGAAACCTTCGGATCATTGATGAATTCGAGAACTAGCAAATAAAAATGATAAACAAGTTATTTCCATCGATAAGATTGGAGCCTACCTGTCTCATTAAACACCAGGTGAATACTTTTCACGCATTTCAGCAAATTCAAATTCTCTTATATACTGATCTAGGTTTGAACAGTTTTTGAATATGAGTGTTCAATCACACATTTTTTTCACTAATTGAAGTCATATATGATGCATCTTTTGCTTATCACGAAAAACTAACAAAGTTTAATTTGTGGTTAAGGTTTTTCATAGTTGAGCCTTGGGCATAGAATATGATTGGCCTAATGTTTATTATTCTGATTTTCTAATGACTTCCTCATTTACATTTGTGGCTTTTCTTGCACGTTAAAATATGAAATTATCTTCATTGAAGGTAAGATTTTTCACAAGCGGTTTCCCCAATAATTGAGCTTAAGCATCTTTCCACCAGCGATTCATCTGCAAAGTATAGTATGATTTTATGGGTATAAATGAAGGTGTCCAGTATACCAGTAATTATCATTCTGTTCGAACAGAGATGTCATATCGAATTGAATTACGAAAGAAACAGTTAGTTCCGATCTGTTGAACAATTGTTTTTCAAACCCATGAGGTATTGGAGAGGTGTCTCTTTGAATATGCGAGTGCTCATATCAGGAAATTTGTGTCTAGTTCACACCAACGAATGTGGCCAGAGGGTTTGTCAAAAGGTGAGAAAATTCTGCGTTTATTATGGTCGTTGATTTCTACTACTGGTGAGCTGCCAGTGAAAATTTTGATCGTTTTATTTGTAGGATTCATGAGATCAGAAAAACTTGCAAATAAACATGATCAACGCATTTCAGTAAACTCATCAGATTATTACACCTCAGTATGCATTTATGTGCTAATAGTGCAGTACAAGACTTAGTGGTGAACTTGTTTAGTTTTGCCATGGAATGCATATATCTAATGGTTCATATCTAATCTTCATGCCAAGCTCATGATTCGAATACTAATATTCACTATTTAGAGTGATAGATGTGTGCATGTATTAGTACTATTTTTTGATAGCCGAAATAATATCTTGCAGGTACCATCCATGTATTTTCTCGTGTGAACGCGTCAGTCAAATTAGTTCATGTAGTGTTTTAGGAAGTTTTGTGCTGATGGTTTCTATTAGTAGCTCAGCCAAAAACAAATCCTAGAGTTCGTTCAGAAATACTGATTGGGTGATAAATTAATGCATTCGGTTTGCTGAATATTTCATAAGAGCATTTGTGTCTAAATACTATGTACATAGCTTCACAAGGTAACAGGTAAGAGTAGTTCAACAGACCACCGTGTAACAAGCCGCTGATTGTTCATTTGATTCCGTGTATATTACAGATGTAAATATTATACCTATATTGTATCATTGTACGAAAGTGAGAATTGGATATCTTTTTGAATAACAAATAATTCCAATGTTTTTGTCTTGGTGTCTTTGGTGAAATGCCTACGAAAGGAGTAACTGAGTGATGATAAAAATCCCGACCTATATCATTCTTCACTGAGTGATAACAAACTGCCAAAATATGGGTAGGCTAAATATAATATCTGCAGACATAGATACATATACTAGCTTCAAATATTTCATGTTCACCAACTTTTGCAGTGTATGATAAAACTCTGGAAATTGTTGGAAAAAATATGATTTCATGCCAAATGGAAGCAGAGATTTCCAAATTTCTAGTCAACAGAGACTATGCAAACCATACTAACACAATAAGTGGAGACAGAGATTCCAGACAACTGAGCTTTTCCTGACCCACTCGTGGCACCCGAGTCTTCATGTGTAAAATGAATTCAGCCAGTACAATTTGCAGTGACATTAATCCGCATAATATTCATAGATTCCATTATTTCCGCACAACTTCGTATCTCCCGAATAAAATTGGGCAGAACTCGACGTTCTTGAGAACTTCAGTCTCAACGTTCAGTGTGTTGCCTATGTCTAACCTTCAAGTCAGAAAGGGCCAGAATGAATGAGGTTCGAGAATGACTCACTGGGAAACGTTATGAAACGTTGCTATTTCCATAAAATTCCAATAAAATAGAATCTCAGTTATAAGTTTCATTCAGTTAGAACAGCCATTACACCAAAGATCAAGCATTCGGAAACATATTAATGCACACATGCATACAATAAACTATGCATAAGAAAATACTTTTCTGTTCAATAAATATTTGTGATATGATAATAATGATATGATATGATAAATTCGAGAGTTTGTTTGATTTAGTACAAACTTCACAACAATCGAGAATAACTATAATTCACATCTATTAGACTAGCTGGGGCTCGCAACTTTACCACCTTTAGAAATCAGACAGTCCATCAGCCTAAACCATTTGCCATTCATCGCAACGCTTGCCTCGTTTCCCTTAACTGCTAACGTCGTGGAAGAATCGGTCCCACACTGTTCTCAGCGACAATAAATTCGGCGCATTTTCGCCGCCCTTCTGTTTGTCCGGTGACGTCCATTGCTCAATCCATACAAAGACGCCTAATTTCACCGCGGTTGTCGCCCATTACCCCGGCTGATAGCTACCGGGCAGATTGTATCGGAGGGAGTGGAGCTTTGTGAATGGAATGTTTACACAGATAAGGTGCAACAGTGGAAAAATCGTGACCAGAATTTATATATCGTAATATTTATATAATGTATATTTTTTTTATAATATTCGTTATTCAAGTCCATACACGGCAATATTAAAACATTCCATGGGTAATATATGTATGTGTTGAAATGATAGTGAAAGAATAATATTATTATGTATTGATGTTATATTCATTATCTTCATGAGCGATGGATCAGCCAGATCTAAAAAAATTGTTTTGGAATAGAATTATATGGAATAAAATGATCAGTCACAGGCGTCATATTCAAGATCACCACAAAATCCACCACATTCAAATGTCTCTATACTGACCTACGTTTGAACATCCTTTTGCCTATGTAGCCAATGACTTTTAACCTATGTAACACCACATAACTATTCACATATATTTACACCAATTACATCATTAATACTTACATATATTTACTGCCGCTCTGTTTTCATTGATGGGTTCTGAGACGACCTCCAAACTTCATTCGCTTTTTGAAGACTTTCCATCAGTTGTGGGATCGCCATTGGGATCCAATTCAAGCAACGAAGGCAATTGCTATGAGGAATTGAGAAATTGGTTAGATACATTAGAGAACTTACACGCAATGTATTCGCACCTGTGGTTGGCATATGTTCCTTTGTTATTCTTAGTTTGCACTCTTTCAGGAACTCAAGAAACATGTCTAATTCAATAGAGTCAACACGATGACATAGTAACATATCCGACATACCTATGTACTATTATTCTTCAACATAATTTGGGAAGAAGGCGAAGAATGAGACAGTGCAATTCCAAAACATGAGGTCATTTCTTTTGTTGGAGATGAATAACAAGCATCAGCCAATTATATTAATATGTGATGAATCGACTGATCACAGGTGAATCGCTACTGGAACTGTCTGCTTTTCATCGCAGACAAAATTCTCCCAATTAGCTTTGATCCATTATCTCTAGGTAAAAGGTCAGCGAAACAAGAAGTTACTGGTGAATCTGTCTGGTTGTATAGAAACTGTTTGGTTATAATTGGCTCCCATTTTGATACAGAAATTTAAGAGCTTGTGCCCCATGTCACGAATGAAGATTAAATACCATTCGGAGATACACTTTCAGGACACTTGGCAATATGGTGCAGTACTAGTATTGTCGACGTGTAATGTCTGTTGTCTTCCTTCCCAAGACTGGAATGTCTTGAAACATATTCTGCAAACATTATGGAGCTTTCACAAACTGATCAGAGCACCTCCATACTTCAGTCGTTTTTTTGAAAGCTTTACATTACATCAGTTGTGAGATCGCCATTCAAGCAATGAAGGTAATTTCTAGGACGAGTTGAGAAATTGGTTAGATACATCAGAGAACTCACCCACAGTGTTTTCGAGCGTGTGGCTACTATGTTCCTTTGTTCTTTCAGTTTGGACTCTTTTGGGGACTCAGGAAACATGATGATTTCAACAGACTCAACAAAATACACAAACTAACATATCTACATGTACATACTAACTACTATTCGTCAATAAGTTTCATAAAGAAGACGAAAAATGGGACAGTCGAAACTCCATAACAGGAGATGATTTTTTTTTGTTGGAGATGAATAGCAAATGTGAGTCAAATATATCAAATGTGATGAATCGCCTGATCAAAGAAGAATAACTATTGAAAGTATCTGCTTATCATCACAGAAAAAAAAATCTCCCAATTAGCTTTAATCCATTATCTCTAAGATAAGCGGTCAGTAGAACAAAAAGTTATTCGTCTCTATGAGTGGTTGAATACAAATTGTTTGGTTATAATTGGACCCATTTCCATACAGAAATTCAAGAGCTTGTGTCTGTCTATGCTTGTGGCCCATGTCATGAATGAAGATAAAATAACATTTGGAAATACATTTCCAGGACAATTTGGTGCATCGGCAACATGATAAGTAACTATTTTTGTCGCGTAGTGTCCGTCGTCTTCTCCCCTCAAAATCTCTGGATGAAACAATCTGAATATTATTCTGCTTACATAGAGTCGCTTCACACACTGATCAGCACAGAAGAGCAAATTTGTAGTATGAACATTTATGGTACATTTCTTTATTGCTATGCACTTGACATGAAATCACCATAAAGTACTGGTTGCTGAAACCAAATTGTTATATGGACAGTTAAGCTGTGTTACACAAAACACTTCATTTCCAAACTGCTCGAATAAAATTTAGATGAAATACATGTACGTAGTTAGTAGAGTTAGAAGTAGAGTCAGTGTGCATGAAAGTGATTGCACATGCATATGATGTATCGCTGTGCTAAACAGGATTTGTGTTGTTAACTCTTGAAGTTAACTTTCACTGATCATGAAAAGCTAACAAGGTTTAATTTTGTAGTGCTTATCATCCGTATTTAGTGACACAGCAAGTATCTCGCTTGATTTCAGAAGTTACAATGTGGGTGTCCAGTATAATTATCATTCTAATAGAACAGAAATGCCGTATCGAATTGAATCACAAATGAGACAGTTAGTTCCGATCTGTTGAGCAATTGTTTTTCAAGCCCATGAGGTATTGGAGAGGTCTTTTCGTGAATAAGGAAGTGCTCATATCAGGAAATGTGTGTGGAGTTCACACCAACGAATGTGGCCAGAGGGATTTTTCGAAAGGTAAGGAAATGCTATTATTATTATTATTATTGTTGTTGTTTCCTAGTGCTGGTGAGCTGTCAGTGGGATTTTTGATCGTTTCATTCTTCAGGAAACTTCCAAATAAACATGGTAAGCGCATTTCAGTGAAATGTTTTAAAACACATAGGATTGTTTTACTTCAGTATGTATTTATTTGCAAATACATGCCATACAATACTTAGTGTTGAATTTGTTTATTTTTGCCATGGAATGTATATTTCACACGGTTCATATTCAGCCTATGTGCCACTGCCAAGCTCATAACTCGAATACTAGTATTCACCGTTTAGAATTACATATGTGTACATGTATTAGTAATATGTCTAGAGAGCCGAAATAATAGCTTGCAGGTACCATCCATGTATTCTGTTTTCTCGTGTGAACGCGTCAGTCAATTTAGTTCTTCTAGTGTTCTGTGGAAGTTTTGTGCTTACGGTTCTATTAGTAGCTCAGCCAAAAACAAATCCTAGAGTTCCTTCAGAAATAATGATTGGGTGATAAATTAACGTGTGAATCGAAAGCATTCGGTTCGCATTTGTGCCTAAATCATTTGTGCCTAAATACTATGTACATAACTTCACAAGGTTACATGTGAGAGTAGTTCAACAGACCACCGTGTAACAGCAATCCGCCGATTGTTCATTCGCATATGTGTATATTACAGATGTAAATATTGTATCATTGTACGAAAGTGAGAATTGGATATCTTTTTGAATAATAAATAATTCCAATGTTTTTGTCTTGGTATTTTTGTTGAAGGGCCTGTGAAACTATGTAACTAAGTGATGATAAAGTTCTCGAATTATATCTTTCTTTACAGAGATATCAAACTGACATATTGTTGGTAGGCTAGTTATAATATCTACAGACATACATACATATATTATCTTCAAATATTTCATGTTTGAGGTGAAATTCAATATTGGTGTAGATTGCCAATATTCCAGATTGGAAGATAAAACTCTGAAACTTGGTGAAAAAATATGATTTATGCCAGATAGAAGCATATAAAATTTCTAATCAGCAGAGACTATGCAAACCATACTAACACAATAAGTGGAAACAGGGATTCCAGACAACTGAGCTTTTCCTGACCTATTCGTGGCACCCGCCATAATGTCTTCACGTGTAAAATGAATTCAGCAAGAGTACAATTTGCAGTGACATTAATCTGAAGAATATTCATAGATTCCTTTTTTTCACACAACTTCGTATCTTCCAAAGAAAATTGGGTAGAACTCCACTTTTTTTTATCTTCAGTCTCAACGTTCATTGTGTTGCCTAAGTCTAACATTCAAGTCAGAAAGGGCCAAAACTAATGAGGTTTGAGAACGACCCACTAGGAAACGTTATGAAACGTTGCTTTTCCATAAAATTCCAATAAAATAGAATCTCAGTTACATTTTTCATTTAGTTAGAACAACCATTTCATCAAAAATCAAGCATTTGGAATCATATTCATGCACACATGTATACAGTAAATTAAACATAAGAAAATACTTTTCTGTTCAATAAATGTTAAGTAATGAATATTTGTTAGATTTGATGCTTGTTTGATTTAGTACAAACTTCAGAACAATCGAAACTAACTATAATTCACATCTATTAGACTAGCTGGTGCTCGTAACTTTTGCACCTTTAGAAATCAGACAGTTCATCAGCCTAAACCATTCGCTATTCATCACATCACTTGCCTCGTTTCCCTAAACTGCTAACGTTGTGGAAGAATCGCTTCCACACTGTTCCCATTCCATGGAAGATATCTATCTCCACCTCTGCAATGTTACGTACAGTTTGCAAAACGGCATTGCACACGTATAAATTCAAGGAACAATAGCGAAAATAAATTCTGTGCGTTTTCGCCGCCTTTCTGTCTGTCCCGTGACGTCCATTGCTCAAACCATACAAAGACGCCTAATTTCACCGCGGTTGTTAGGGGCCGCGGGTGTCGCCCATTACCCCGGCTGATAGCTACCGGGCAGATCGTATCGGAGGGAGTGGAGCTCCGTGAAAGGAATGTTTACACAGATAAGGTGCAACAGTGGAAAAGTCGTGACCAGAATATACACGGCAATATTGAACACTCCATGAATAATATATTTTTTAAATTAATGCTGAAAATAATAATATCTTTCTGTATTGATGTTATATTTATAATCTCAGTGAGTGATAAATCAGCGTGAACAAAAGCTTTCTTGTTATGGATGGATTGCATATTCAAGGTCACCGAAAGATACATCATTTGGATATACATGTATAGTTTATGTCTTTACTATAAACGCTCATAATACTAACCAAAACTCTATCTTTCTGCCCCCAATTACCAATTCCCTTACCCAAATATTAACATTCGAGTTCATCTGATGTTAAAGTCATGAAAGAACATATATTAAATTTCCAAGCGTGTTTGGCCAATAATATTGATTTTGTGTTGCATTGTGACCCTCGATAGAATGTACTCAATGAGATCAATATTATGTAACACAACAAAACTATTCACATATATTTACATCAGGATTTCAGCACATATATTTACCTAAACTCTGTTTTCAATGTTGGTTTCTCAAACGACCGAAAACCTTCAGTCGTTTTTTGATTGCTTTCCATATTGAACACTCCATGAATAATATATTTTTTAAATTAATGCTGAAAATAATAATATCTTTCTGTATTGATGTTATATTTATAATCTCAGTGAGTGATAAATCAGCGTGAACAAAAGCTTTCTTGTTATGGATGGATTGCATATTCAAGGTCACCGAAAGATACATCATTTGGATATACATGTATAGTTTATGTCTTTACTATAAACGCTCATAATACTAACCAAAACTCTATCTTTCTGCCCCCAATTACCAATTCCCTTACCCAAATATTAACATTCGAGTTCATCTGATGTTAAAGTCATGAAAGAACATATATTAAATTTCCAAGCGTGTTTGGCCAATAATATTGATTTTGTGTTGCATTGTGACCCTCGATAGAATGTACTCAATGAGATCAATATTATGTAACACAACAAAACTATTCACATATATTTACATCAGGATTTCAGCACATATATTTACCTAAACTCTGTTTTCAATGTTGGTTTCTCAAACGACCGAAAACCTTCAGTCGTTTTTTGATTGCTTTCCATCAGTTGTGTGATCGTCATTGGATCCGATCAAGCAACGATATTCATAGGTTCCTTTATTGCCACACAATTTCGGATCTTCCAAAGAAAATTGGCTAGAACTCCACTTTCTTGAGAACTTCAGTCTCAACATACATTGTGTTCCCTAAGTCTAACATTCAAGTCAGAAAGCGCCAGAACGAATGAGGTTTGAGAACGAACCGCTGGGAAACGTTATGAAACGTTGCTTTTTTCCATAAAATTCCAATAAAACAGAATCTCAGTTATATTTTTTATTCAGTTAGAACAACCATTTCATCAAAGATCAAGCATTTGGAAACATATTCTTGCACACATGTATACAATAATTTATGCATCAGAAATACTTTTCTGTTCAATAAATATTAAGTAATGAATACTTGTTAGATTTGATGCTTGTTTGATTCAGTACAAACTTCACAACAATCGAAAATAACTATAATTCCCTTTTATTACACTAGCTGGGGCTCGTAACTTTTGCACCTTTAGAAATCAGACAGTTCATCAGCCTAAGCCATTCCCTATTCATCACATCACTTGCCTCGTTTCCCTAAACTGCTAACATCGAAGAAGAATTGCTTCCGCACTGTTCCCATTCCGTGGAAGATATCTATCTCCACCTCTGCAATGCTACGTACGGTTTGCAAAACGGCGTTGCACACGTGAAAATTCAAGGAACAATTGCGAAAATAAATTCTGCGCGTTTTCACCACCCTTCCGTCTGTCCCGTGACGGCCATTGCTCAAATCATACAAAGACGCCTAATTTCACCGCGGTTGTTAGGGACCGCGGGTGTCGCCCATTACCCCGGCTGATAGCTACCAGGCAGATTGTATCGGAGGGAGTGGAGCTCCGTGAATGGAATGTTTACACAGATAAGGTGCAGCAGCTGAAAAAAACGTGACTAGAATGTATATATCGTGATATTTATATAATGTATATTTTCTTGTAATATTCGTTATTCAAGTCCATACACGGCAATCTTAAAACACTCCATGGGTAATATATATATGTGTTAAAATAATAGTGAAAGAATAATATTATTATGTATTGATGTTATATTCATTATCTTTATGAGCGATGGATCAGCCAGATCTAAAAAATTGTTTTGGAATAGAATTATATGGAATAAAATGGTCAGTCACAGGCGTCATATTCAAGATCACCACAAAATCCACCACATTCAAATGTTTCTATACTGACCTACGTTTGAACATCCTTTTGCCTATGTAGCCAATGACTTTTAACCTATGTAATACCACAGAACTATTCACATATATTTACATCAATATTTCATTAATACTTACATATATTTACTGACGCCCTGTTTTCATTGATGGGTTCTGAGACGACCTCCAAACTTCATTCATTCACAACTGACTTTCCATCAGTTGTGGGATCCAATTCAAGCAACGAAGGCAATTTCTATGAGAAAATTGAGAAATTGGTTAGATACATCAGAGAACCTACACGCAATGTATTCGCACCTGTGGTTGGCATATGTTCCTTTGTTAATTTTAGTTTGCACTCTTTTAGGAACTCAAGAAACATGCCTATTTCAATAGAGTGAACACGATGACATAGTAACATATCCAACATACCTATACACTATTATTCTTCAACATAATTTGGGAAGAAGACGAAAAATGAGTGCAATTCCATAACATGAGGTCATTTCTTTTGTTGGAGATGATTAGCAAACGTGAGCCAATTATATTAATATGTGATGAATCGACTGATCAAAGGTGAATCGCTATTGGAAGTATCTGCTTTTCATCGCAGACAAAATTCTCCCAATTAGCTTTGATCCATTATCTCTAGGTAAGAGGTCAGCGGAACAAAAAGTTCCTGGTGAATCTGTCTGGTTGAATCGAAACTGTTTGGTTATAATTGGGTCCCATTTTGATACAGAAATTTAAGAGCTTGTGCTCCATGTTATGAATGAAGATAAAATACCATTCGGAGATACACTTTCAGGACATTTTGTTGCATCGGCAATATGGTGTAGTACTAGTATTGTCGACATGTAGCTTCTGTTGTCTTCCTTCCCGAGACCTCTAAATGAAATGTCTTGAAACTTACTCTGCAGGCATTATGGAGCCGTTTCACAAACTGATCAGAGCGGAAGAATACATTTGTAATATGAACATTTAATAAGTTATACATGATGCATTTTGGTGACCTTACAGTTGACCTGAAATCATAATTGAGTGCTGAAACCAATTTGTTGACAAAATGTATTACCATGTTTTAATTCTTATTATTTAATTCATTTATCAATTTAGCTACTTTCGATAGCCAGTTCAGCTCTGTTCATGAAGAAATTACATTTAAATCTTCAATACTGATCGAAAGTTAAATTTAGATAAAATTGTAGTCTGTGTGCTTAGAAGTAGAGTAAGTGTGCTTGAAAGTGATTGCACATGTGTGGGATGTATCGTTTTGCTTAACAGGATTACCTTAGGGTTTTGTACTATTGAAGTTAGCTTTCGTTTATCATGAAACACTAAAAAGGTTTAATTTGGTTGTTACCGTTTTTTAGAGATGAGCCTTGGGCATAGATCATAATTGGCCTGACTTTTATTAATACGATACCCTAATGACTACCTTACATTCGCATGTGCAGCATTTCTTGCACGCTAAAAATATGAAATTCTATTCATCAGGAGTAAGATTTTTTTCACAATCATTCTCCTCCAATTATTGAAAATAAGCATATCTCAATGAGCGTGTCATCTGCAATTTAATACAGCTAATCTCTCAATTGATTTCAGAGGCTACAATGTGGGTGTCCAGTATAATTATTAATCTATTCAAACAGAAATGCCATATCGAAATTGAATCACGAATGAAACAGTTAGTTCCGATTTGTTGAACAATTGTTTTTCAAGCCCATGAGGTATTGGAGAGGTGTCTCCGTGAATAAACAAGTGCTCATATCAGGACATGTGTGTGGAGTTCACACCAGCGAATGTGGCCAGAGGGATTTGTCCAAAAGTGAGGAAAATTGTTGTCGTCGCTGATTCCTAACGCTGGTGAGATGCCATTAAGAATGTTGATCGTTTCGCTTGTGGGTTTCATAAAATCGGTTATTCACAAGAAATATTTCAAGAAGCATATATAGTATATATTGTATTTTGTCCCTAATACGTCCAATTTTATAGATTATTGTAGATATCATAAACGTGTCAAAATTCACTACTCTGAAGTTGTTCCTCTAAGTTTTAGCGGTTTCTTTATGGAGAACTACTACTTGACAAGACACCTTCATGATCATTGATGAATGGAGAACTTCCAAACAGAAATGATAAACAAGTTATTTCCATCCATAAGATTGGAGCCTACTTGTCTCATGAAACACCTGGTAAATACTATCGAATTGAATCACGAAAGAAACAGTTCCGATCTGTTGAACAACTGTTTTTCAAGCCCATGAGGTATTGGAGAGGTGTTTCATTGAATACGCAAATTCTCATATCAGGAAATGTGTGTGTAGATCACACCAACGAATGTGGCCAGAGGGATTTGTCAAAAGGTGAGGAAATTCTATGTTTATTATCATCGTTGATTTCCAGTACTGGTGAGCTGCCAGTGAGAATTTTGATCATTTTATTTGTAAGATTCATGAGATCGGAAAAACTTCCAAATAAACATGATCAACGCACTCCAGTAAACCGTTTTAACAGCTCATCAGATTATTACACCTCAGTGGGCATTTATGTGCAAATACGTGCAGTACAATATTTAGTGTTGAATTTGTTCATTTTTGTCATGGAATGTATATTTCGAACAGTGTATATTCAGTCTATGTGCCAAGCTTATGATTTGAATACTAGTATTCACCGTCTAGAGTGATAGATGTGTGCACGTACTAGTACTATTTTTTGATAGCCGAAATAATAGCTTGCAGGTACCATCCACGTATTGTTTTCTTCTCATGTGAAACCATCAGTCAATTTAGTTCTTGTAGCGTTTTTGTGGAGGTTTCGTGCTTATGGTTCCTATTAGTAGCTCAGCCAAAAACAAATCTTATAGTTCTTTCAGAAATAATGATTGGGTGATAAATTAACTTGTGAATCGAAGGCATTTGGTTCGCCGAATGTTTCGTGAGAGCATTTGTGCCTAAATACTATGTACATAGCTTCACAAGGTTACATGTGAGAGTAGTTCAACAGACCACCATGTAACAATCTGCCGATTGTTCATTTGCATATGTGTATATTACAGATGTAAATATTGTATATTTGTACAAAAGTGAGAATTGGATATTTTTTGGAATAATAAATAATTCCAATGTTTTTGCCTTGGTATCTTTGTTGGAATGCCTGTGAAATGAGTAACTGAGTGATGATAAAGTTTTCGAATTATATCTTTCTTTACAGAGTGATATCAAACTGATATATTATGGGTAGGCTAGTTATAATATCTACAAACATACATACATATATTATCTTCAAATATTTCATGTTTGAAATGAAATTCAATATTGGTGTATTTTTCCAATATCCCAGTTTGGAAAATAAAACTCTGAAACTTGGTGAAACAATAGGATTTTATGCCAGATAGAAGCATATAAAATTTCTAACCAGCAGATACTGCAAACACAATAAGTTGAAACAGGGATTCCAGAAAACTGAGCTTTCCCTGACCCACTCGTGGCAACCGCCATAATGACTTCATGTGTAAAATGAATTCAGCAAGAGTACAATTTGCAGTGATATTAATCTAAATATTCATAGATTCCTTTTTTCTGCACAGCTTCGTATCTTCCAAAGAAAACTGGGTAGAAGTCCACTTTCTTGAGAACTTCAGTTCCCTAAGTCTAACCTTCAAATCAGAAAGGGTCAGAATGAATGAGGTTTGAGAACGACCCACTTGGAAACGTTATGAAACGTTGCTATTTCCATAAAATTCCAATGAAATAGAATCTCAGTTAAAAAAATTTCATTCAGTTAGAACAACCATTTCATCAAAGAACAAGCATTCGGAAACATTTTCAGGCACACATGTATACAATAAATTATGCATAAGAAATACTTTTCTGTTCAATAAATATTAAGTAATGAATATTTGTTAAATTTGATGTTTGTTTGATTTAGTACAAACTTCACAACAATCGAAAATAGCTGTAATTCCCTGGTGGGGCTCGTAACTTTTGCACCTTTAGGAATCAAACAGTTCATCAGCCTCAGCCATCCGCTATTCATTTCTTCACTTGCCGCATTTCCCTAAACTGCTAACGTCGCAGAAGAATCACTTCCACACTGTTCCCATTCCATGGAAGATATCTATCTCCACCTCTGCAATGCTACGTTCAGTTTGCAAAACGGCATTGCACACGCAAAAATTCGAGGAACAATAGCGACAATAAATTCCGCGCGTTTTCGCCGCCCTTCTGTTTGTCCCGTGACGTCCATTGCTCAAACCATACAAAGACGCCTAATTTCACCGCGGTTGTTAGGGGCAGCGGGTGTCGCTCATTACCCCGGCTGATAGCTACCGGACAGATTCTATCGGAGGGAGTGGAGCTTCGTGAAAGGAATGTTTACACAGATAAGGTGCAACAGTGGAAAAGTCATGACCAGAATTTCTATGTCGTGATATTTATATAATGTATATTTTCTTGTAATGTTCGTTATTCAAGTCCATACACGGCAATATTAAACACTCCATGAATGATATATTTGTTAAATTGATACTGAAAATAATATTATCATCATGTATTGATGTCATATTCATAATCTTATTGACGGATAGATCAGCGTGAACAAAAGCTTTTTTGTCATGGATTGAATTGCATACTTCAAGGTCACCAAAAGATCCATCATGTGCATATACATGTATAGTTCATGTCTTTACTATAAATGCTCATAATACTAACCAAAACTCTATCTTTTTGCCCTCAAGTACCAATTTCCTCACCCGAATATGAACATTCGAGTTCATCTGATGTCAAAGATACACTGCGAAAATATGTTAAATCTCCAAGCATGTTTGGCCAATAATACTAATTTTGTGTTACACTGGGGCCCTCGATACAATAAACTCAATAAGATTAATATTATGTAACACAACAAAACTATTCACATATATTTACATCAGGATTTCATCACATCACGATTTCAGCACATATATTTACTTAAACTCTGTTTTCAATGTTGGTATCTTAGATGACCGAAAACCTTCAGTTGCTTTTTGAAGGCTTTCCATCAGTTGTGTGATCGCCATTGGATCCAATCAAGCAACGAAGGTAATTTCTATGAGGAATTGAGAAATTGGTTGGATACGTCAGAGAACTTACCCGCAGTCTTCTAGCACATGTGGTTGTCGTATATGTTTCTTTGTTCTTTTCAGTTTGTACTTATTTGGGGACTCAAGTAAAATGCGTATTTGATTGGAGTGAGCACAATAAACATAATAACATATCTGACATAAATTCTATTATTTGTCTACATGTTTTGTGAAGACGAAAAGTGAGACAGAGGAAGTTCCACAACAGGAGGTGATTTCTTTTGTTGGAAATGAATAGCGAACGTCGGCCAATTATATTAATATGTGATGAATTGACTGATCAGAGGTGAATTGCTATTGGAAGTATCTGCTTTTCATCGCAGACAAGATTCTCCCAATTAGCTTTGATCCATTATCTCTAGGTAAGAGGTCAGCGAAACAAGAAGTTACTGGTGAATCTGTCTGGTTGTATAGAAACTGCTTGATTATAATTGGCTCCCATTTTGATACAGAAATTTAAGAGCTTGTTCTCCATGTCATGAATGAAGATAAAATACCATTCGGAGATACACTTTCAGGACACTTTGTTGCATCGGCAATATGGTGTAGTACTAGTATTGTCAACACATAGCTTCTGTTGTCTTCTTTCCAGAGACCTCTAAATGAAATGTCTTGAAGCTTACTCTGCAAATATTACGGAGCCGTTTCACAAACTGATCAGAGCGGAAGAGTAAATTTGTAATGTGGGCATTTAGTGAGATATACATGATGCATTTTGGTGACTTCACAGTCCACCTGAAATCACAATTGAGTGCTGAAACCAAATAGTTGACAAAAAGTATTACCATATTCTTATTTCTTATCATTTATTTCATTTATCGATCTATCTACTATCATTACGCAGTTCAGCTCTGTTTATGAAAAAAATACATTTAAATTTTCAATCCTGATCGAGTTAAATTAAAATAAAATACGTTGTCTGTGTGCTTAGAAGTAGAGTAAGTGTGCTTGAAAGTGATGGCACATGTGTGGGGTGTATCGTTTTGCTTGATAGGATTACTTTTGGGTTTTGTACTATTGAAGTCAGCTTTCGTTGATCATGAATAGCTAACAAGGTTTATTTTGTGGTTAACGTTTTTCACAGAAGAGTCTTGAGCAGAGATTATAGTTGGCCTGACTTTTATTAATCTGAATTCCTAATGACTTCCCTATATTCGCATGTGCAGCTTTTCTTGCACACTAAAAGTATGGAAATCTATTCATTAAAATTAAGACATTAAGATAAGCATCTTTCCATGAGCGTGCCATCTGCAAAATAATACAGCAAATATATCATTTGACTTCAGAGGTTACAATGTGGGTGTCCAGTATAGTTACTATTCTATCCAAACAGAAATGCCATATAGAATTGAATAACGAATAAAACTGATAAGTTCTGATCTGTTGAGCAATTGTTTTTCAAACCCATGAGGTATTGGAGAGGTCTCTCTGTGAATAAGCACGTACTCATATCAGGAAATGTGTGTGCATTTCACATCAACGAGTGTGGCCAGAGGGATTTGTGAAAATGTGAGAAAATTCTATGTTTATTATTGTCGTTGATTTCTAGTACTGGTGAGTTGCCAGTGAGAATTTTTATCGTTTCATTTGTAGGATCCATGAGATCGCGAAAACTTCCAAATGAACATGATAAACGCATTTCAGTAAATTGTTTCAATAGCTCATCAGATTATTACACTTCAATATGTATTTATATGCAAATACATGCAATACAATACTTCATATTTAGTGAATGGTTCATATTTAGTTTATGTGCCAAGGTCTAATTCAAATACCAGTATTCACCGTTTAGAGTGATAGATGTGTGCATGTACATGTAGTTTCCAGGTACCATCCACGTATTTTTGTTTTCTCGTGTGAAAGTGTCAGTCAATTTAGTTCTTGTAGCGTTTTTGTGGAGGTTTTGTGCTTGTGGTTTCTATTAGTAGCTCAGCCGAAAACAAATCCCAGAGTTCATTCAGAAATAATGATTGGCTGATAAATTAATTTGTGAATCGAAGGCATTTGGTTCGCCGAATGTTTTGCAAGAGTATTTGTGCCTAAATACTATGTACATAGCTTCACAAGGTTACATGTGAGAGTAGTTCAACTGATCATCGTGTAACAATCCGCCGATTGTACATTTGCATATGTGTATAACACAAATATAAATATTGTATCATTGTACGAAAGTGAGAATTGGATATCTTTTTGAATAATGAATAATTCCAATGTTTTTGTCTTGGTATCTTTGGTAGAATGCCTGTGAAATGAGTAACTGAGTGATGATGAAGTTCTCGAATTATATCTATCTTTACAAGTGATATCAAACTGACAAAAAATGGGAAGGCTAGTTATAATACCTACAGATATACATACATATATTATCTTCAAATATTTCATGCTTGAGGTGAATTTCAATATTGGTGCAGATTGTCAATTTTTTCAATGTATGATAAAACTCTGAAAATTGTGTGAAAAAAAAGATTTTATGCCAAATAGAAGAATATAAAATTTCTAATTTCTAAACAGCAGAGACTGCAAACCATACTAACACAATAAGTGGAAGCAGGGATTCCAGACAACTGAGCTTTTCCTGACCCACTCGTGGCACCTGCCCTGAAGTCTCCATGTGTAAAACCCAGTAGTAAATGAACGAGCTATGATGATGGGGACCTTGTAATCCACCACAATTGACTCGAAGTCTGCAGTTCCTTGGTTAGTAGCAGTACATACCTTAGATCAACTATTCAACACATATACTTTCGTTCACACAGAATGAACTCAGCCAGTACAATTTGCCGTGACAATATTCATAGATTCCTTTTTTCCACACAATTTCGCATCTTCCAAAGAAAATTGGGTAGAAGTCTCCTTTCTTGTGGACTTCAATTTCAACGTTCATTGTGTTGTCTAAATCTAACTTTCAGGTTAGAGAGGGCCAAAACGAACAAGGTTAGCTTACTCAGTGGCCCACTGGGATCCGTTATAAAACGGTGCTATTTCCATAAAATTACAATAAAATAGCATCCCAGTTACATTTTTATTCAGTTCAAATATTCATTTCTTCCAACACCAAACATTTGGAAACATATTCTTGCACACATGTATGCTATAAATTTTACATAATTAAAATAATTTTCTGTTAATTCAACAAATGATAAGTAATGAACTTTCGTTAAATATGATGCTTGTTTTATTTGGTACAAACTTCACAACAATCGAAAATAACTATAATTCACATCTATTAGACTAGCAGGGCCTCATAACTTTTGCACCTTTAGAAATCAGACAGTTCATCAGCCTAAACCATTCGCTATTCATCTCTTCACTTGCCTCGTTTCCCTAAACTGCTAACGTCGTGAAAGAATCGCTTCCACAATGTTCCCATTCCGTGGAAGATATCTATCTCCACCTCTGCAATGCTACGTACGGTTTGCAAAACGGCGTTGCACACGTACAAATTCAAGGAACAATAGCGAAAATAAATTCTGCGCGTTTTCGCCGCCCTTCTGACTGTCCCGTGACGTCCATTGCTCAAACCATACAAAGACGCCTAATTTCACCGCGGTTGTTAGGGGCCGCGGGTGTTGCCCATTACCCTGGCTGATAGCTACCGGACAGATTGTATCGGAGGGAGTGGAGCTTCGTGAATGGAATGTTTACACAGATAAGGTGCAACAGTGGAAAAGTCATGACCAGAATTTCCATGTCGTGATATTTATATAATGTATATTTTCTTGTAATATTCGTTATTCAAGTCCATAGATGGCAATATTAAGCACTCCATGATTCGGTAAATTAATGCTGAAAATAATAATATCTTTCTGTTTTGATGTTATATTCATAATGTTATTGACTGATAGATCAGCGTGAACAAAAGCTTTCTTGTCATGAATGGAAATGCATACTTCAAGGTCACCGAAAGATCCATCATGTGCATATACATGTATAGTTTATGTCTTTACTATAAATGTTCATAATACTAACCAAATCTCTATCTTTTTGCTATCAATTACCAATTCCCTTACCCGAATATGAACACTCAAGTTCATCTGATATCAAAGATACACTGCGAACATATGTTAAATTTCCAAGCATGTTTGGCCAATAATGCTAATTTTCTGTTACACTGGGACCCTCGATACAATGTACTCAATAAGATTAATATTATGTAACACAACAAAACTATTCACATATATTTACATCAGGATTTCATCACATCACGATTTCAGCACATATATTTATTTAAACTCTGTTTTCAATGTTGGTATCTTAAATGACCGAAAACATTCAGTCGCTTTTTGAAGGCTTCCCATCAGTTGTGTGATCGCCATTGGATCCAATCAAGCAACGAAGGTAATTTCTATGAGGAAATGAGAAATTGGTTAGATACGTCAGAGAACTTACCCGCAGCCTTCTAGCACATGTGGTTGTCGTATATGTTTCTTTGTTCTTTTCAGTTTGTATTTATTTGGGGAGTCAAGAAACATGCTTACATCATTGGAGTGAGCACGATAAACGTAATAACATCTCTGACATAAATTCTATTATTTGTCTGCATGTTTTGTGAAGACGAACAGTGAGACAGAGGAAGTTCCATAACAGGAGGTGATTTCTTTTGTTGGAGATGAATAGCGAATGTCGGCCAATTATATTAATATGTGGTGAATTGACTGATCAGAGGTGGATTGCTATTGGAAGTATCTGCTTTTCATCGCAGACAAGATTCTCCCAATTAGCTTTGATCCATTATCTCTAGGTAAGAGGTCAGAGAAACGAGAAGTTACTGGTGAATCTGTCTGGTTGCATAGAAACTGTTTGGTTATAATTGGCTCCCATTTTGATATGGAAATTCAAGAGCTTGTGCCCCATGTCATAAATGAAGATGAACTACCATTCTGATATACACTTTCAGAACACTTTATTGCATCGGCAATACGGTGTAGTACTGGTATTGTCGACATGTAGCTTCTGTTGTCTTCTTTCCGGAGACCTCTAAATGAAATTTCTTGAAACTTACTCTGCAGGCATTATGGAGCTGTTTCACAAACTGATCAGAGCGAAAGAGTAAATTTGTAATATGAACATCTAATAAGCTATTCATGATGCATTTTGATGACCTTACAGTTGACCTGAAATCATAATTGAGTGCTGGAACCAATTTGTTGACAAAATGTA
This sequence comes from Terebella lapidaria, assembly GCA_949152475.1. Classification (NCBI taxonomy): domain Eukaryota; kingdom Metazoa; phylum Annelida; class Polychaeta; order Terebellida; family Terebellidae; genus Terebella; species Terebella lapidaria. The sequence continues at coordinate 7,191,298 of OX424562.1, forward strand.
TTACCATGTTTTATTTCTTATTATTTAATTCATTTATCAATTTAGCTACTTTCGATAGGCAGTTCAGCTCTGTTCATGAAGAAATTACATTTAAATCTTCAATACTGATCGAGAGTTAAATTTGGATAAAATTGTAGTCTGTGTGCTTAGAAATAGAGTAAGTGTGCTTGAAAGTGATTGCATATGTGTGGGATGTATCGTTTTGCTTAACAGGAATACTTTTTGGGTTTTGTACTACTGAAGTTGGTTTTTGATTATTATGAAAATCTAACAAGGTTTAATTTGGTTGTTAACGTTTTTCATGGAGGACCCTTGGGCACAGATTATAACTGGCCTGACTTTTATTACTATGATTCCCTAATGACTTCCTTACATTCGCATGTGCAGCTTCTCTTGCACGCTAAAAATATGGAATTCTATTCATCAGAAGTAAGTTTTTTTACTCTCCACCAATTTTACTCTCCACTCTCCACCAATTATTGAAAATAAGCATTTTTCCATGACCGTGTCATCTGAAATTTAATGCAGCTAACCTCTCACTTGACTTCAGAGATCACAATGTTGGTGTCCAGTATACTTATTATTCTATCTGAACAGAAATGCCATATTGAATTGAATCACGAATGGGACAGTTAGTTCCGATTTGTTAAACAATTCTTTTCAAGCCCATTAGGTATTGGAGAGGTGTTTCTTTGAATAAGCAAGTGCTAATATCAGGAAATGTGTGTGGAGTTCACACCAACGAATGTGGCCAGAGGGATTTGTCCAAGTGATTAAATTCTATGTTTTTGTCGTCGCTGATTTCTAACGCTGGTGAGCTGCCATTAAGAGTTTTGATCGTTTCATTAGTGGGTTTCATAAAATTTTTCACAGGGAATATTTCAAGGAGCATAATAATATACTATATATTGCATTTCTTTCCCTAATAGGTACCAATATTATAGATTAATTTACATATCACAAACGTCTCAGAATTCACTACTCTGAAGTTTTTCCTCTAAGTTTTAGCGGTTTCTTTATGGATAACTGCTATATGTCAAGACGCCTTCGGATCACTGATAAATTAAAAACTTCCAAATAAAAATGATAAACAAGTTATTTCCGTCGTTAAGGTTGGAGTCTACTTGCCTAATGAAACACCAGGTAAATACTATGCATGCATTTCAGTAAATTCAAACTCTCTTATATACTGATCTAGGTTTGAAAAGTTTTTCTTTTTTTTTTCTTTTTTTTTTTTTTTTTTTTTTTTTTTTTTTTATTGCTCTTTAGTAATAATACATCAAACTGACACATCACCGTTATACTTCCACTATCAGGTTCGTTGTACACCTCATATTATTAATCCCTCGAAATCTATAATATACACATTCTGACATTCTACAGTAGAGTAGCAGCAACAACGGAAATCCTCGATCTTCTAATTCAGTGTAAGAGTCTACTAAGGAACAAACTGTGCCCACTCTGTTTCAAATTTAACTGTGCTATAATTAAGATTTGCAATTTCCCTTTCAACCAATAAAGTGTTATCAAAATGTGCAATAAAATCCGTGATTGTTAAAAAATATTCCTTTACATCTTTGTGCATATATAAACTGTTTTGTGAGCAGTAGAATTTTGTTAATCGTTGTTTCCAGATTGGGAATACCGAAAATTATTTCTTTATTTGTAAAATTAATATACATGTTTGTTTTTGCTGTCAACCAAGATTTGATTTCTGTCCAAAATAATTTCACAACCTCGCATTCCAAGAAAATATGTGGAATTGTTTCTATTTCTTCAGCGCACCAACAACAAATATCAGATTCTTTCAGCTTCCATTCATATAGACGTTCGTTAGTAGTCAGTATGAAATGTTGTAATTTGAACTGAAAATCTAGAAGTTTTGTATACTTTGTTAATTGATACATATTAATTATTCCTTGAGTCCAGTCTGTGGTATTTAAGTTTCCCCCAAAGTAAGATTTCCATTTCTCAATACCCTTGATTACTGTCAAATCGATTTCTTTGGTTTTAATTTTAGTGTATACTGTCTTACATACTTTTTCTGTAGCTAACAATATGTTTATATTATCCAGATTAGTTTTATGAATAAAGAATTCTGCTCGATTGTCCTTTATTTGTTTTTTCCAGTTTTGGGGAATCGCTGATAAGATGCCGTAATATTTTGTAAAATCAATTTTAATGTCGTATTGAGCAGTAAAATTTTCAAAAGGTTTTGTCTCGCCTGAATTACTGAAAAAATTAAGCAAGTTACTATGTTTAGTGTTTGAGAGTTCATTCATAAATATAGGCTTATTATCTATCCGGATATATGAGTTCCCTATTACTTGTTGGGATTTGAGATCCGATATGGTGCTGACTTCATTATAAGTGAATTCGAACCAGCAAGTCATTATATCCCTTGATAGGTTATTGTTACATCTTTGCATACAGAACTGTATATCTTTTTTATTTAAATTACAATGCCATATTTGTTTTGTTTTTATTGGCAAGTTTCTATAAATGAAGTTAGACCAACTCATCTCATTGTCTTTTATGATTCTTTTTACCCAAGCTATTTTTAAGGCCTTGTTTTTTGCAAAAATATCCGGTATATCCAAACCACCATTTTCTTTATTATATGTTAATACATTCCTTTTGACCTTGTCTTTTTTCCCATCCCACAAATAGCCGAAAATCAGTTGTTCTATTTGTTTCATTATGTGCAAAGGTGGCGTTGGTAAAATCGACAACAAATAGATAAATTGAGAGATGATGTAAGTATTGAGTATGACAATTTTTCCATACAATGTTAATTTTCTTCTGCTCCATATTGAGATAGTATTTTTTATTCTTTCGAGGGCTTTGCTGTAATTTAGGTAAATTAAATCTTCGTATTTGTGACAGATATATACACCGAGCATTTTCAGGGGTCCATTTGTCCACTTCAGTTTGGTATGAAAGGGTCTATAATTATATTTCACACTGCCTATGGGAAACACCTCAGTTTTGTCTAAATTTACTTTCAACCCAGAACATATTTCGAAATTATGGAATGCCTCAATTACTTTATCCAAGCATTTCTCATCGTACATTATACTCAAAACAGTATCATCAGCGTATTGTGTGATTTTGAATTGTTGGTTTTTCAGCGTAATCCCCCGTATATTTTTATCCATTCTTATAGTGTTTGCCAACATTTCCGCGCATAATACAAAAAGGTATGGCGATAAAGGACATCCTTGTCTCGCACCCCTTCCCAACCTGAAGCCATGTGACATTAAACCGTTATTTATTATTTTCCCTGTTATTTCCGTATAAAATAAACCTACCCACTTACGAAAAATTGGACCAAAATTAAACCTCTTCAGAACTTCTTTCATATAATTCCATTCTAGGCAATCAAACGCTTTTTCAAAGTCAACAGATAGGAGCATGGCTGGGATATTTTCTTCATCGACATAGTCCATTATATTTTGTAACTTTAAAATGTTTTCCCCTATATATCTGTTTTTTATGAATCCGGTTTGGTCTGGGTTTATTAATTCCGGAAGAACCGAGCACAAGCGTTTCGCGATTGCTTTTGTTGCTAATTTATAGTCCTGGTTTAGGAGTGAGATTGGGCGCCAGTTCTTTAATTTCAAAGTATCTTTATCTTTTTTAGGAATCAGAGTAATTATACCTTCACGTTGACTAGTGGACATCAAATTTTTTTTAAAGGCATAATTCAAGGCATTTATAAGTGTGTTTTTTATATCATTCCAAAATATTTTATAAAATTCTGCAGGATAACCATCAGAACCGGGTGTTTTATTATTTTTACACGTTTTCAGGACACTTAGTAATTCTTTGTCTGTCAGTAATCCTTCACAAGACCTCTGTTGTTCATCAGTAAGTTTGGGGCTTTTTGCATTATTCAAGTACTCGTTTATATCATCAATTTCTGTTTCTTTTGATGTATATAACTTTTCATAAAATTGCTTAGCTTCCTGTAGAATTTCGTCTTTGTTTGTGAGTTCTTCACCGTGTTCTGTTTGTAATCTTTTGATAGTTTTATTATTGAATTTTCGCTTCTCTAAGCTTAGGAAAAATTTAGTTGGTTTCTCCCCATATTCAACCCAATTTGTTTTACTCCTCATAGCAATTCCATTGATATCTTTCTGAAGTAGTTCGTTAATTCCTGTTTTGGTTTGGTTTATCTCTAGTTCAGCGGCTGGATCGTTGTACGTGGAGTTTTGATATCGTTTTTCTAAAATTTCTAGGCGCCTAGTCAAAACTTCTAACATATTGATATTATGTTTCTTTTTTCTTGCACTATATTGAATTGTTTCTCCGCGTATTAATATTTTCAACAACTCCCATAAAGTCGAATCGTCAAGGTGTTTATTTTCTCTGATAGTCTTGTCTATAAGCGATTTTATATATTTTACATACTCCAGATCCGAGAGAAGGGAGCAATTTAGCTTCCAATATCCCCGTCCCCTATTCCCATCGATGGCTCCTATCTTCAAGGATATCATGGAATGATCAGTCAATATTGATGGTTTGATGGATGATTCTCTAATGAGATTGCTTAGACCAAATGATGTCAGGAAATAATCAATTCTAGAGAATATTCGGTGTAATTTATATTTGCAATAAAAAGTATATTGCTTCGAGTCTGGGTGTCGCTTTCGCCAAATATCAATCAGGTCGTTTTCCGTCATATATGCTTTCAGTATGCTACTCATATTTTTATTAGGATGCATTATGGCCCCGCCTTTTTTGTCTACAGTTTCGTTTAATACGCAATTGAAATCTCCGCCAATTATCCTATCGTCATTTGGGAATTCATCTAGTGTTTGTGTTAGATCGAGTATAAACCCAGGACTATCTTCATTTGGCGCATATACATTAGCTAAGGTTACACGCTGACTATTGAATTCTACGTCGAGTATTATATATCTTCCGTTGGGACATATCGCGGTTTTGTGCACTGCCGTTAGGGCCGAGTTTCGTACGATTATGCATACTCCACGGGAGTTTGATTCTCCGTGTGCGTAGTAACAGTTATAATCTAACCCTCCCCAATCCTCAGTCCAATTTGTTTCATCCTCAGTTGTGCTATGGGTTTCTTGTAACAAAATTACATCCGCTCTATGCTGCAAGGTCAGCCATTGAAACAGTTTCAGTCTTTTACTTCTAGAAGTCCTCAGGCCTTTCACGTTAAGTGATACGATGTGTAGATTATCCATTGACGATTGTGTATTTTTCATCATTCAAGATTCGGGGATTTTTAACAGTGTCAGGGTCAAATGAAGTATATCCATGATTTATATATGTGTTTGATATTTTGAGTGCTGGTGGTGCTTTGAAGACCACAAAAGTCGTGGTATCGTGATAAAGTGCAACACGCTTGCTTTTCAGTATTATATTGTACATACACAGACTCATTTTATAACATACAAACGTGTACAGTGCAGCAAGACGGCTCCAATGAATTTGTGCATCACTCAAGTTACCGTAACGATCGAATATAATCCACACGTGTCTTGAGTTATACCAGAGTTATATATGAAACATGTTAAACATATTAAAGTCAGAAAGCATTAGAAGTCACACAATCAAAGTCAATAAACATTAGTTTGTCACACACATAAGTGTCACACACATGCTGCTGCGTATCAGTATACAGACAAGTCATAGTAGCCTAAAGCCTACAAATTTGTACTCACTATCGAGATTCTCTCATGCTCGACCAGACTGAGTAGGTGTGTGCTCGTGGTATTATAGTGGTGTTAGTTCAGTGGTTATATGTCAAGACATCAAGCGGGAACATAATACAACTACCATTTTGCCCTAAATCAATAACACCAATTTCAGGAAATCCGATGTAACAAGTACTCGAGTTTGAGTCTAACAAAAGTTCCAGCTATAGTACTATACGATTTTTCCATATAAGCTCTAACACTGTCAGTCTCATTCATTATCAGTACACTCAGGCGTGTCCGACAATACAATGTACTGTGTACCCTGGATAAGGAACTATCCGTATTTCGCTAATACATATTTACTTTATGATCCGATAAGCCACATTTTGCTATTATAGAGTTGAGAAACCATTTTGTATGTGAGAATAATAATTACATGCATACACATGAAACAAATGGCTAAACATGGCAGTATTCTGTGTCAAATATCAGTGGGCGATTGGACATATAAAAGTACCATGTCTTCATATGGTAGTCAAATACATACACCGATGAATGGTTATTCTTGTGTGTATACATGCATACATACACTGTCACATGTCACACACACTATAAGAGAACAGTTTACATTTTAACATTATCAACAATTTTCTTGATAAACTTGACATAACTATCACTAGCACTACAAGTGCTTAGATTTTGTACATACTAGTCCTTTACATAATATCTGTACCAAACAAAAATAGATGGATTATGAGTACATGTATTGTGTAAATATAAATGAAATAATGGTCTATGCCATAACAATTTATCATGCGTCCTTGACTTGTTTAGTCTACATGATTGTATGTATGTCATTCTCGGATATTCATATACATGTACATATTATTTATATTCACATTATCAACAGTATAGCCTAGATAATGAGATGTACATGTTGCCTCATGCCCGGCATCTTCAAATATATATTAGTACACCCATGCATACACCTATAGACACACTCACCCACACCCACACACCTCCACACACAACACACCTAGACATCAAAAGACAACATTATTTACAATATTGACAGTACAGCCTACAGTATAGGCTAGACAATAGCATGACCATATGCATCTCATGTTATTGTTTGGCATCTTCAATATATACTTATTATTGCAAGAGACACAGGATACACACACACAGACACCTACAATCACACAGACACACATACAACATTGTTTACATTATTAACAGTACAGTCTATAGTATAGGCTAAACAATGCCATGAACATGTGCATCTCATATTTGGCATCTTCAATATACTTATTATTGCAAGAGACAATTTACACACACACAGACACACACAGAACATACACAGAACACATACAGACACACACACACCCGTACAACATTATTTACAATATTAACAGTACAGTCTACATTATAGCTAAACAATGCCATGAACATGTGCATCTCATATTTGGCATCTTCAATATATAGGCCTACATATCATTGCAAGATAGACAAAGTACACACACACAAACACACATTCATACCCAGACAACATTACTTACATTACTGTAACAGTACAGTCCACAGACAGTATATGCTAGACAGTGGCATGGAGATATGTTTGGCATTTTCAATTACTCATACACATATTGCAAAAAGGACAGGACCCCCACACAGCCAACATTATTCACATTATCAACAGTACAGTCTACATATACCAGTACTAGTAGTACAGCCTATAAAATACAATGTACATAATATGTGCCTCATACTTGGCATTCCCAAATATTTATAAGAGAATGAAATTCAGAGAGAAAAATAGTATACAGCACAGCCTAGACATGTATATATATGTGCCTGTTATCATGATAGTTGTTAAGTATTTATATACCTATTAATTATTCATATTCACATTATCAGTGGCCTTGACATTTACATGTATGCCATATATCCGACATCTTCAAATATTCATACATCCATTGATTTAAGAGAAAAATAACACATTATTCACATTCTCAGCAGTACACCTTGAGTATAGAGTACACTATGAAACTGTGAATTCAACTAGAAGGAGTGAAGTTGTACAAATTCAGAGATAACTGAATGTTATCTGTACATGACACTGAATGTTATTTGTATATGCATGGACTGACAGTAGCCATCTATGTCACCTGTTTGCAGTTTCTCAGGGGGCTGGATTTTGGGACTTTAGGATCGAATCTCTGAGACCCATGAGCAGTTCTCCAAGTTTGTTGTTTCCTTTCCATCGCGACGGATCGGCGAAACCATCACTGTAGAGGGCACTGCCAGTTCCCCAGAACAAGTCGTTTGGCGAGGCTTCTGCAATAGTGTTTTTGCCAGTGTTCAGCAAGAATTGCCGTAGATCAGCGTTTTGATGAAATTTCGCTTCAATTCCTCGCTTCATGACATCGGGAGCAGTCTGGTTCCACTTTCCACGGTCAGCAATCTTGATGCGATTGGAGATCATCTTTTGTGTTGCAGGGTCATCAGATGCTAGAATTTCCGCGGCTGCTGCCGAGTCATGGGCATACAGTGCCATCTGATGGGTGTAGAACTGTTCGCTGCAGTTGTATTGAATTCCGCTCACTGAAAAGGTGCAGAGGTGATGGTTCGAAAGCGGAGAGTGTGTACTGTAGAAACAGGTCACGTTGTTCACTGTCGGGGTCGATATGAGGCATGGTTTCAGATCTGTTGGAAGTGATGCCAGAGTTTTTGTTGTATACGAAGTGTTGTTAATAATCAATTTGTCCTCTTTCAGGTAGCTGTGGTCCTTGTACAGGGGCATTGATTTTGCAGCGTTCAAAATTGGCACCAGTAACCTTCTGCGTCTTTTCATTTCCTGAGGGAAGTTCTGTGTGATGAACACATTAGCAACGTCACCAGTCAGCTTGGGTCCGGCCGTGCTGTCTTGACGTCCTGGGCGGGCTTCCCACACCTTCTGTTTGTCGGAGCTTCTCATAAAACTCACTATCATGGAGCGTGGACGTGAAAGCTTTGAAACCCGCTTAGGACCAATTCTGTGTATCCTATCGAAATCAATCGCATCTGGATCAATTTTCAAGTGTGTGCGTAAGAAATTATGGACACACTTTTCAGATTTTTCCTCCGTCTCCCAAGCGTCTTCTTTTAGTCCGTGTATAACCAGTTGTTTTCTACGGGAATACGATTCCAGATACAGAACTCTGTCGCTTATCTGCTCTTTCTGCTGTGACAATTGTGCCGTTTTCAGTTTCAAATCTCGATTTTCACGTTTAAGCTCCTGTAATTGACTCTCTTGTGCTCTCGACGTAATCATCAAGTCATTCAACCTATTTTTAAGATCTTCTTTCACATCTGTTATCTGGACTTCCAAACCTTTAAACACCGTTTTGGCCCAGCTGGGTGTATCCGGTGGGAAGATAATTTCATGTTTGGCCATTTTATTGGAAATATTTTCCAGCGGTGAGACTTGTGAGCGGTTTCGTTTACCTGTACGAGCGGCAAGTGGTGTTGTCTGTATGTCCGCTACCTCTCCCATGAGGGACTAGCGCCGTGTTTACTATGCTTCGCTTGGGCGACTTCACCAGTGTTCACTGACCTGTTGTATGAATGCCGAGTCACCAACGGGTGAGCCAATATGGCGTCGCCTGTATTGTATTCATGGGTTGAAATATCCTGTGTGATATGACGATATTCCTTGTTTTGTGACATTAAATCCCAATTTGTTTTGTGTCCATAGTATCTCAACTCCTTCACATTGCACTTATTTGACACGGACACGCATATTTTTCCACATTTTCACGGTAAATTGAGCGAGCGAAAATTTATGCCATTATAGTATAACTGGTTAATAATACTTGGATAAATACCAGTGACAAGTTGAGAAGAAGGAATCAAGAACGGCAATCCGCGGCTCCGACACAGCGACGATCATCAGCAGCGGAGATCCGGTCCGTTCTTCTCGGGGGTTGGCGTTCTTCTACCCTGTATCTCGTGTTCCTCCCACAGGGGCAGCACCGTACGGGGGATGACGGAGGTTATAGTCGATAGGGGCAGCACTAAATACTTGATAAATTTCGTTTATATTCCCCAGGTGGCAGCACTTGCTGTTTCTACTAGCTGTTTCTACTACACCCTTCCCCGTTTTGAAAAACTAGGTTGTGTTTATTCCATAAAGATTATGTTGAAGTTCCCCAAATGAAACTAGAGCCCAACTTGGCTATATGTACAGTAGATACAACTATTCACAAGGGTGATAAATGAGTTCAATGAGTTCACCCCCAGCTGTCAGTAGTCATGACGGAGACAACTGACCAACAGCCGAAAGCGATGAAATATGAGATGATTGCTCTCCATCATTGATAATCATAACGGAGACGAGAACCAACGACAGAGAACCATACGCACTAAGTTACTCAGCTATCCCAAACAGCCGGCAGGCATTCTGCTTGGCTAGGTCGCAGACCATGACTGGCGCTAGATTGCGTGCTCGAGCGATCACATCCACTACGGGCCTCAGTGCCCAGGGGTGGGGAAGTAGGAAGGGGGCATCACTCTCGAGAAGGATCCGATCTTGCGGCAACTCCTGCAGAGTCTGGGCGAGTTCCCCTGAATTGTTGTCGATGATCTTCGACCCAAACCCAAAATAACAGTTCGGGAACGCTTTCGTCCACATTGACACCTGGCGCAGGCTTCCAGCGAAGCAGTGCAAATAGATGAGATGTCCAGCTGGTACATGCTGTTGAAGGATGTCCAGCACATCCTGGTAGACCTCGTCGGGGTCACTATCTTGACGGGCATGGATGACCACCGGTTTCTTGTGTTCAACAGCTACGGGTAGAATTCTTGCCAGGAAAAGTTTTTGACATCTTCGGGCTGGTTGATCACTGTGGCCGTAGTCCAGGCCGACTTCTCCTAGCGCAACACATCGGGGATGGCGCAGTAACCTTACTAAGTCATCAAACATTTGGTCAGACACTGGCAGGTCAGCAACTCTGGGGTGCAGCCCCATCTGGAAGAGGATACTGTCCGACTTCTCCAAGGTAGGTAGACGGAGCCACCGGCTTGGAAATGCCAAACAGCATAACATCCTCCAGCAGCTGAGGCCACGTCCCTGATGATCCGCTGCCAATTCATCCACTCCAGGGTATCTGGAAGACAACATCTTGTCGAGATGACAATGAGCGTCGACAGTTTCCAACCTCAAGCCCCACTGACGAGGCCCCGACTGCATGTACGTTCGTAAGTCGGATCTAGCCTCTGTAGGCAATCGCGCCAACAGCTGGGTAGTGATGGTCCAATGGAGTAGACTGGACGCTCTGTTCGGGGGATCCACTCGGCAGACACCAACTTCTGTAGCTTGGTAATACCTGTCAAACATCCGGTACTGCAGTTGATATTGCTCCGTCAATGGCAGATGACTCGGATGTAGGCCCTGTTTCTGGACCATCTCCAGCAGTCCCTCTGGCGTGGTCTTGCCAAAGAGAAAGGCGATATGTGTCAAAAACCCGCACATGAGGCGGCACCAGCGCTGAAGGTGTTCATCGGTTAGGAGGGACTCCCTGTCATGCCCAGGCTGGTCAGGGCCATGATGTTTCTTCAAAAGACCCACACAGAAGTAGCTCTTCTCGCAGGTCCAGCAGCACAAGTGAGGGTCATAGTACCAGGGGAGGTGGGCCTCCTCTACATGCCGACGAAGCCGGTTTCGTGTCCCACTTCTGACACCAAATATAGTATAACTGGTTAATAATACTTGGATAAATACCAGTGACAAGTTGAGAAGAAGGAATCAAGAACGGCAATCCGCGGCTCCGACACAGCGACGATCAGCAGCAGCGGAGATCCGGTCCGTTCTTCTCGGGGGTTGGCGTTCTTCTACCCTGTATCTCGTGTTCCTCCCACAGGGGCAGCACCGTACGGGGGATGACGGAGGTTATAGTCGATAGGGGCAGCACTAAATACTTGATAAATTTCGTTTATATTCCCCAGGTGGCAGCACTTGCTGTTTCTACTAGCTGTTTCTACTACACCATTGCAACTTTCTTGACGCAAAGTAGTACATCTTTCAATATGAGTGACCAATCACACATTTTTCTTACTAATTGCAGTTTGAGTTTTCTCTATCAAATCAGGCCAAATTCAAAGTCATCAAAGACCCATCGTTGCCCAACGCGACCGTTATAATAATATCATGCTCATGTGCAGACGACACCTCAAGTTCAAGGTCACTGAAATATCCATTATATGAATATATGTCTTTACTATAAATCCTCATAACAGAATTCGAAGCCCTATCTTTCTAGCTCAATAGACAATTGAGGTCATGAGATGTTAAAGTCACAAGAGATGCACCAGGATATTACTTTGTGTAAGCCTTTGAGGCGAACGTAAACAAAGTTTCCAAGTGTTTTTGACCAGTGGTACTGATGTTGTGTTGAACTGCAGTACTCAATAACATGTAAAAAAAAACTTACTGTTCAGTGATACAACAAAACTATTTACATATTCAGTTCAGTTATCATTAGTATTTACATCATGATTTCATCAATCTGTTTTCAATGTTGGTTTCTTAGTGAACTCCAGACTTCAGTCGCCTTTCGAAGGCTTCACATCAGTTGTGTGATCGCCATTAGTTCCAATTCAAGCAACGAAGGTAATTTCTATGAGGAATTGAGAAATTGGTTAGATACATCAGAGAACCTACCCGCAATGCATTCGCACCAGTGGTTGGCATATGTTCCTTTGTTCTTTTTAGTTTGTACACTTTTTTGGATTCAAGAAACATGCCTATTTCATTAGAGTCAATGCAATACACATATTAACATATCTACATGTACATACTAACTATTATTCCTCAATAAGTTTCATAAAGAAGACGAAAAATGAGGCAGGGGAAATTCCATAACAGGAGGTGATTTTTTTGTTGGAGATGAATAGCGAATGTGAGCCTTAATATATAATAAATCGACTGATCAGAGGTGAATCGCTATTGGAAGTATCTGCTTTTCATCGCGGACAAAACTCTCCCAGTTAGCTTTGATCCATTATCTCTAAGGTAAGAGGTCAGCAGAACAAGAAGGTGCTGGTGAATATGTCTGGTTGAATAGAAACTGCTTGGTTATACAGTGGGGCCCAAAAGTCTTAGATCACCTTGAGTGTGTCATCATAATTAGCCTACAATAGGAGACTGTGTTTATTACATGCGGACTCTAAAGCTGAATCCTCTGTTTATATTTATAGACATGTATCTCAAATTGATGCCAGAAGGTTTATTTTGGTACAATCAACAAACTTTACCAACAAACTTAAATAAATATGGAAATGTAACATATCTTTTATATGTCACCAACTTGTCTTAAATTTGTGAAACACATTAAGATAAGAGGTTGCAATGAAACTGATATTGACCAACACACATCATTAACCACATTACACCCCAATCCTGTTATTATTCGCATTCCATCATTTTTCCTAAGCAAATTCAAAAACATCCAAATTTATTGTTTTTACAGAAAAATTTTATCAAATATTCTTATGTTGCACATTCAAACTTTCTGAATATCTGATGTTAATTGTGTTTACATACATGAGAGTGACTGGAAGAACAATAACCAATAATTTAGATGAAATAAATTATATTTTAATGATAGGTTTTAGAAAAGGTGATATTTTCAGGGTGGTCTAAGACTATAGGACCCCACTGTAATTGGATCCCATTTGCACTAAGCGCTTGTGCCCCCATGATGTCATGATTGAAGATAAAACACCATTCGGAGATACATTTTCAGGACAATTTGGTGCATCGGCAACACGATGTGGAACTATTTTGTCAAATAGCGTCCGTTGTTTTCTCGACCACCCACTCACTGAAACTTCTGGATGAAATAATCTGAAACATATGATGTTATTGTTGACAGAAGGTTTTATTTCATTCTGCAATTCATTTATAATTCTAGCTACTATCAATGGACAGGTCAGCTCTGTTACAAAAACTTACATCATTTCAATGTGCTTATGCGCTTGTCGGTGTGCTTTAGAGTGATTGCACATGTGTGGGATGTATCGTTTTGCTAAACAACATAATTTGTTTTGTTTGCCTTTTACTCTTGAAGTTAACTTTTGCTGATCATGAAAAGCTAACAAGGTTAGATTTTGTAGTCTTTTTTTATTTTAATGTTTTTTCATTGATGAGCCTTGGGCATAGATAATAATTGGCCGGACTTTTATTAATCTGATTCCCTAATGACTTCTTTACATTCGCATGTGCAGCTTCTCTTGCATGCTAAAATATGAATGAATCTATTAATTCAAAGTAAGATTTTTTACAAGCATTTTCCTCCAAACATTAAAATTAAGCATCTTCCACGTGTGTGTCATCCGCAAAGTAAAGCAACTAATCTCTCAATTGATTTAATAGGTTACAATGTGGGTGTCCAGTATAAGTATTATTCTATTCGAACAAAAATGCCATATCGAATTGAATCACGACTGAGGCATTTAGTTCCGATTCGTTGAACAATTGCTTTTTTTCAAACCCATGAGGTATTAGAGAGGTATCTCCTTGAATAAGCAAGTGCTCATATCAGTAAATGTGTATGGAGTTCACACCAACGAATGTGGCCAGAGGGATTTGTCCATGAGTGAGGAAATTCAAGCAGTTTGTTTTGTTTTTTGGTTGGTGATTGCTAGCGCTGGTTAGCTGCCAGTGAGAACTTTATCGTTTTATACGTTTCATAAGATGGGTTCATCACAGGGTATATTTTGAGAAGCATATATATACAATATCTATTGCACTTATTTCGATTATGGGTAAACGCATCATTGCAATAGATTATTGTGCGTATCATAATGTCTCAGAAATCGCACTATGAAGTAATATTGAAAGAATAATATTATTCTGTATTGATGTTATATTCATTATCTTCGTGAGCGATGGATCAGCCAGATCTAAAAAAAATTGTTTCAGAATAGAATTATATGGAATAAAATGGACAGTCACAGGCGTCATATTCAAGATCACCACAAAATCCACCACATTCAAATGTCTCTATACTGACCTACGTTTGAAGAGTCTTTTGCCTATGTGGGTCCAATCACAGGTAGCCAATAACTTTTAACCTATGTAATACCACAGAACTATTCACATATATTCAATATATCAATATTTCTTTAATACTTACATATATTTACTGAAGCTCTGTTTTCATTGATGGTTTCTGAGGCGACCTCCAAACTTCATTTGTTTTTTCAAGGTTTTCCATCAGTTGTGTGATCGCCATTGGTTCCAATTCAAGCAACGAAGGTAATTTCTATGAGGAATTGAGAAATTGGTTAGATACATCAGAGAACTTACCCGCAGTGTATTCGCACCTGTGGTTGGCATATGTTCCTTTGATCTTTATAGTTTGCACTCTTTTAGAAACTCAAGAAACATGCCTATTTCAATAGAGTCAACTTGATGAACATAGTAACATATCCGACTTACCTACATACTATTATTCGTCAACATATTTTGGAAATAAGACAAAAAATGAGACAGTGCAATTCCATAACATGAGGTCATTTCTTCCATTGGAGATGAATAACAAGCATCAGCCAATTATATTAATATGTGATGAATTCACTGATCAAAGGTGAATTGCTACTAGAAGTATCTGCTTTTCATCGCAGACAAAATTCTCTCATTTAGCTTTGATCCATTATCTCTAGGTAAGAGGTCAGCGAAACAAGAAGTTACTGGTGAATCTGTCTGGTTGTATAGAAACTGTTTGGTTATAATTGGCTCCCATTTTCATACAGAAATTTAAGAGCTTGTGCCCCATGTCATGAATGAGATACACTTTCAGGACACTCAGTAGCCTTTTGGCTTGTGATTGGGTACTTATGTACTTGTCATACACCTATTTCACGGGGTTTGTTTCGGATTTCTGGATTGTTTTGATACGTTGTTGGGCAGTTGTACACTGATTCCATCTGGTGTACAGTAGAAACAACTATAATTACACACTGTCTGCTCCTGGTGACGCCAGTGTGGCTTCAGATATGAATGTTTGGTCGGGCTTTGTTTCTCTTCTGAAAGTTTTTGATATTAGGTTTTTTATTGGCATCATCAAGATTTAGTTAACAGCGGTAATAGGTTGATACATATATTTGTTGCATCAGCAATATGGTGTAGTACTAGTATTGTGGACATGCAGCTTCTGTTTTTTTTCGGGGACCTCTAAATAAAATGTCTTGAAACTTACTCTGCAGACATTATGGAGTCGTTTTACAAACTGATCAGTACGGAGCCGCTGAAAGGACATGGAAGAAATATTTTTTGACATACGGTTAATGCGTTCCCTCGCAATAATATTGCGTTCCCTCGCAATATTATCGCGTTCCCTGGCAATCCGGATCGCGTTCCCTCGCGATCTTATTGTGTTCCCTCGCAATCCAGATCGCGTTCCCTCGCGATCTTATTGCGTTCCCTCGCAATCCAGATCGCGTTCCCTCGCGATATTATCGCGTTCTCTCGCGATATTATCGCGTTCCCTCGCGATATTATCGCGTTCCCTCGCGATAATATCGCGTTCCCTCGCGATCTTGTAGAATAACCTTCTCAGAAGTCATTGGCGTCAGCACAGTGCGAGGGAACGCGATCCAGAATGCGAGGGAACGCAATAATATTGCGAGGGAACGCGATAATATCGCGAAGGAACGCGATCTGGATTGCGAGGGAACGCGATCCGGATTGCGAGGGAACGCAATAAGATCGCGAGGGAACGCGATCCGGAATGCGAGGGAACGCGATAATATTGCGAGGGAACGCAATATTATTGTGAGGGAACGCGATAATATTACGAGGGAACGCAATAACAATGTGCTAAAAATATTTCTTCCATGTCCTCTCAGAGGCTCCGTAGATCAGAGCAGAAGAGTAAATTTGTAATGTAGGCATTTAGTAAGATATACACTATGCGTTTTGGTGACTTTACAGTTGACTTGAAATCACAATTGAGTGCTGAAACCAAATTGTTGACAAGAGCTATTACCATATACTTAATTCTTATCATTTAATTCATTTATCGATCTAGCTACTATCAGTACGTAGTTCAGCTCTTTTCATGAAGGAATCACATCTAATTTTTCATAACTGATCGCGTTAAATTTAGATAAAATACGTAGTCTGTGTGCTCAGCAGTAGAGTAAGTGTGCTTGAAAGTGATTGCACATGTGTGGGATGTATCGTTTTGCTTAACAGGATTTCTTTTGGGTTTTGTACTATTGAAGTTAGCTTTCGTTGGTCATGAAAAGCCAACAAGGTTTAATTTTGTGGTTAACATTTTTTATTGATGAACCTTGGACATAGATTATAATTGACCTGAATTTTATTAATCTAATTCCCTAATGACTTCCTTGCATTCGTATGTGCAGCTTTTCTTACACACTAAAAATATGGAATTATATTCATTAAATGTAAGCACCTTTCATGAGCGTGTCATCTGCAAAATAATACAGCAAATATTTTATTTGATTTCAGAGTTTAAAATGTAGGTGTCCAATACAATAATTATTTCATTCAAGCAAAAATGCCATATCGAATTGAATCACGAATGAGACAGTTAGTTCCGATTTATTGAACAATTGTTTTCAAACCCATGAGGTATTGGAGAGGTTTCTCCTTGAATAAGCAAGTCCTAATATCAGGAGATGTGTGTGTGGAGTTCACACCAATGTCGCCAGATGGATGTGTCCAAAAGCAAGGAAATTGTTTTTTCGTTGCTGATTTCTAACGCTTTTTTCACAGGGAATATTTCAAGAAGCATACTAGTATATACTATATATTGCATTTCTTTCCCTAATAGGTGCAACATTTTATATTATTGTGGGTATCATAAACGTCTCAGAATTCACTACTCTGAAGTTGTTCCTCTAAGTTTTAGATGTTTCTTTATGGAGAACTACTACTTGTCAAGACACCTGCATTGATCATTGATGAATCGAGAACTTCCAAACAGAAATGAGAAACAAGTTATTTCCATCGATGAGATTGGAGCCTACTTGTCTCATGAAACACCAGATAAATACTATTCACGCATTCCAGCACATTTAAATTCTTTTAAAGTACTAGTATAGTGAAAATATGATGTGAACTTATATGCAAAATGGTCTTTACGACATGTAAATATCACAATCCGTTCAAAAGTTACAGCACTTTAAAGACTGAAATCAGCAAGTTTGCTTTTTCAAAACAATTTAGCTGATTAGTATGCAAATGAGATGTTCATGACGTCATCGGGGGAAGCTATTTTAATTAGGTACGTTGATATGTGTTATTCATCCATTTAATGTTATGATTATTCATCAAGACTTATTCCATACAATTTTCAATATGAATAATCAGTGTTTTCACTTTTTCTGTTGTTGTCAAGGTAACCAGTAACCTGGTACGGCCCATAGCGACCATGGTTGCTAGGGCCAGAAACCCACTTACAACAGGGTATACACAAATAAAAACTGTGCCAACCTGAGCTCTATATTAATTTATTTCATAAATTATCGACAGGAAGTCTGTGGATAGGTTGACTTGGCAGTTAACGGCCATGGCAACCATGGCTAAATACGGCTATATTGAACGACTGGTAACCATAGCAACAGTAGAGTTTATGTGGATATTGACTATGTATGGTACATATTAATATGCACTAGTCAGATCGTCAGAACCTTCAATGAGAATCATTATATCATGTCTTAAAATACCCTAATTAAAATTTGTTCCCCTCATGACGTCATGAATTCTCATTAGCATCTAATTTGCATATTAATGAGTTGCTAAAACTTTTCAAGAGGCTTCTGTAATGTAGTACCGAAATGGCAGTTTCAAATGGCTGTAACTTTTGAACGGATAGTGATATTGATATACTGTAAAAGCCATTTTGCTCAGATCAATGAGATCTTTCAAATAACTGAACATAATATTTGCATTTTACTAGTACTTTAAATACTGATCTAGGTTTGAAAAGTTTTTGAATATGAGTGTCCAATTTTTTTTACTAATTGCAGTCATATATGACCATTTTATGCTTATCACGAAAAATAACAAAGTTTAATTTGTGGTTAACTTTTTTCATAGTTGAGACTTGGGCATAGATTATAATTGGCCTAATGTTTATTATTCCTGACTTCCTTATTTACGAATGTGGCTTTCCTCGCACATTAAAATATGAAATTCTCTTCATTGGAAGTAAGATTCTTCACAAACGGTTTCCCCAATTATTAAACTTAAGCCTCTTTCCACCAGCGTGTCATCTGCAAAGTAATGTAGCTAATCTCTCAATTGATTTTATAGGTATAAATGCGGATGTCCAGTATACCAGTAATTATCATTCTATTCGAACACAAAGGCCATATCAAATTGAATCTCGAAAGAAACAGTTAGTTCCGATCTATTGAACAATTGTTTTTCAAGCCCATGAGGTATTGGAGAGGTGTTTCCGTGAATACGCAAATATTCATATCAGGAAATGTGTGTGTAGATCACACCAACGAATGTGGCCAGAGGGATTTGTCAAAAGGTGAGGAAATTCTATGTTTATTATCATCGTTGATTTCCAGTACTGGTGAGCTGCCAGTGAGAATTTTGATCATTTTATTTGTAAGATTCATGAGATCGGGAAAACTTCCAAATAAACATGATCAACGCACTCCAGTAAACCGTTTTAACAGCTCATCAGATTATTACACCTCACTGGGCATTTATGTGCAAATACGTGCAGTACAATATTTAGTGTTGAATTTGTTTATTTTTGTCATGGAATGTATATTTCGAACAGTTTATATTCAGTCTATGTGCCAAGCTTATGATTTGAATACTAGTATTCACCGTCTAGAGTGATAGATGTGTGCACGTATTAGTACTATTTTTTGATAGCCGGCATAATAGCTTGCAGGTACCATCCACGTATTGTTTTCTTCTCGTGTGAAAGCGTCAGTCAATTTAGTTCTTGTAGTGTTTTGTTGAGGTTTTGTGCTTATGGTTTCTATTAATAACTCAGCCAAAAACAAGTCCTAGAGTTCGTTCAGAAATAATGATTGGGTGATGAATTAACTTGTGAATGGAAAACATTCGGTTCGCCGAATGTTTCGTAAGAGCATTTGTGCCTAAATACTATGTACATAGCTTCACAAGGTCACAGGTGAGAGTAGTTCAACAGACCACCGTGTGACAACAATCCGCCAATTGTTCATTCGCATATGTGTATATCACAGATGTAAATATTGTATCATTGTACGAAAGTGAGAATTGGATATCTTTTTGAATAATAAATAATTCCAATGTTTTTGTCTTGGTATTTTTGTGGAAGGGCCTGTGAAACTAAGTAACTAAGTGATGATAAAGTTCTCGAATTATATCTTTCTTTACAGAGTGATATCAAACTGACATGTTATGGGTAGGCTAGTTATAATATCTACATACACACATACATATATTATGTAAAGTTATTGACTACCGTCCGCTCTTCGGGATCCTCGAGGATAGTCCTCTCTCATCCGAGTCCTTGCGGACGCGCATCCGCTATTCCGGATCCTTGCGGCAGGGCCGCTCACCGGAGGTCGCGGCGGACACGGTAACTACTTCAGCATTAACGGTAACCAGGTAACAGCCCACCCGACACTCCCAGGCCTACGGACACCGTTCAGAAACTAGTTCATCCCTACGGTGTTAACTGGCGGGGCCTGGCGAGCCGCGGTCTGCCTCGGGGACGGAACCCCGTACAGTCCGACATGCTGGCCAGAGCCTCTGTCACACGTCCCGGGAAGGGAGAGAACTGGCGATCCACAGGGCGTACGCCCCCGAGTCAGCAACTTGTCTCTCCCAGCCCGGGCCTCCCCATGGAAATTGTCCCCAGGGCTCTAAGAGCCCACTACTCCTGACCAGGGAACGCAAAGCTCATGGCGAGCCTTGCGTGCTTCCTGTTCACTCTCTCTCGGACAATCTCCTCGATCGAGTCGCTTCCAGTGTATATATAATACACCACAAGCTGTAGGGCGCACGCGAGGTCTAATCGATCCATTGTTATAGTTTACTGGAGCGTAAATTACAATGCGTCGCCGTGGCAACGCACGCTCGAACGGAGCATGTCAAAACAAGGCCAAGTACGAAAAGGCCACATAAATGGCATTTATGTTTACAATCACCTGCCGCGTGCTTAGGGCAAAATCGCCACAATTATCTTCAAATATTCCATGTTTGAAGTGAAATTCAATATTGGTGTAGATTGCCAATATTCCAGTTTGGAAAATAAAACTCTGAAACTTGGTGAAAAAATATGATTTTAAGCCAGATAGAAGCGTATATAATTTATAATCAGCAGAGACTATGCAAACCATAATAACACAATAAGTGGAAACAGGGATTCCAGACAACTGACCTTTTCCTGACCCACTCGTGGCACCCACCATAATGTCTTCACGTGTAAAATGAATTCAGCAAGAGTACAATTTGCAGTGACATTAATCCGAATAATATTCATAGATTCCTTTATTTCAACACAACTTCGTATCTTCCAAAGAAAATTAGTTAGAAGTCCGCTTTTTTGAGATCTTTAGTCTCAACGTTCATTGTGTTCCCTAAGTCTAACATTCAAGTCAGAATGGGCCAAAACGAATGAGGTTCGAGAATGACCCACTGAGAAACGTTAAGAAATGTTGCTATTTCCATAAAATTCCAATGAAATAGAATCTCAGTTGCATTTTTCATTCAGTTAGAACAACCATTTCATCAAAGATCAAGCATTCAGAAACATATTTATGCACACATGAATACAATAAATTATGCATAAGAATAAATAAATTATGCATACTTTTCTGTTCGAACAATGTTAAGTAATGAACACTTGTTAGATTTGATGCTTGTTTGTTTTAGTACAAACTTCACAACAATGGAAAATTCACATCTATTAGACTAGCGGGGGCTCGTAAATTCTGCAACTTTGGAAATCAGACAGTTCATCAGCCTAAGCTATTCGCTATTCATCACATCACTTGCCTCGTTCCCTAAACTGCTAACGTCTTGGAAGAATCGCTTCCACACTGTTCCCAATCCGTGGAAGATATCTATCTCCACCTCTGCAATGCTACGTACTGTTTGCAAAACGGCGTTGCACACGTAAAAATTCAGAGAACAATAGCGAAAATAAATTCTGTGCGTTTTCGCCGCCCTTCTGTCTGTCCCGTGACGTCCATTGCTCAAACCATACGAAGACGCCTAATTTCACCGCGGTTGTTAGGGGCCGCGGGTGTCGCCCATTACCCCGGCTGATAGCTACCGGGCAGATTGTATCGGAGGGAGTGGAGCTCCGTGAATGGAATGTTTACACAGATAAGGTGCAACAGTGGAAAAAAACGTGACCAGAATTTATATATCGTGATATTTATATAATGTATATTTTCTTGTAATGTTCATGATTCAAATCCATACACGGCAATATTAAACACTCCATGAATAATATATTTGTTGAATTAATACTGAAAATAATAACATCATCATGTATTGATGTTATATTCAATCAATCAAACAAAAGCTTTCTGTCATGGATGGAATTGTATACTTAAAGATCACCGAAAGATCCGTCATGTGGATATACATGTATAGTTCATGTTTTCACTATAAATGCTCATAATACTAACCAAAACTATATCTTTTGCCTCAATTATTTTATGAATATTCGAGTTCATCTGATGTCAAAGATACACTGCGAGCAAATGTTAAATTTCCAATCATGTTTGGCCAATAATACTAATTTTGTGTTACACTGGGACCCTCGATACAATGTACTCAATAAGATTAATATTATGTAACACAACAAAACTATTCACATATATTTACATCAGGATTTCATCACATCACGATTTCAGCACATATATTTACTTAAACTCTGTTTTCAATGTTTTCTTAAATGACCGAAAACCTTCAGTCGCTTTTTAGGAAGAGCAGGGCTCTTCCTCTATGATGTTGGTTTTTTTTGGATTTTTGAATTTTTTCTTTTGTTTACATTCTTGAAAGTGCCACTTGGAACCACAACAGGCTATTCAACTGTGGCTAATTGGGAGGGCCCGGGGCCCGTTGGGAGGAAAATGACGCCCGTGTACCTAATCATGGTTAATGTAATAAGTTATTAGCGATAATAATCCCAGGAGACGTGTGTTCCGACCGTTTTTTTTTTTGTATGTCACCGTTTCATACCCATCACCACTCCCGTTTTGATGTCCACTGGAACAGTGCTTTCTTGCAATCATATGCACTCAAAGTTTTGGATATACATTCCGCACAATATATAGATACAGTATGGTATTGCAACAATGAAAGACAAGTTGATATGGCAACATAATAATTATGTGTTAGTGGTGGTATTCCATATTCCAGTGGGCAAATTCAATTCTCGTGTGGCCCCGATAAGCAGTCACGGCAGTCGGCCCGCCAGCCAGAGAGTCACTGAATTGTCCAATCGGGAAGCTGTCCTGGCGGACACACCCACATGTTTATGAAATACACGTGGATATAATGATATGCAAATGATCACGTGAGCGAGTCCCGCCAATTAGCGTACTGCCCCAAAAAATTGCTGCAGGGTCAAGGTCAAAATGCCAGCCGCCAAGAGATCGTCCAACCATAGAACTCCCAACTGAGTGCGGTATTTGTGGAAATACTTGTTACGACCCAAATAAATGGTCTTTTCTATGACTCTTTCCTACTTCACTGGTAATACTTCATAAAAATATCACCACCGAAAGCTTGTTTATGGGGGAATTTAATTAAAAATGCCATTGAAGTGAAGCGAGATTTCAACGAGATTTGACTAAAAGGAACAGTCGGAAACAAACAAACAAAACTTGGCAGATTTGCGGAGGTTTTACACGGGAAAAAACTTAGTTTCCTCCTAAAATAAGCAGAAACAAATGGATACTAGATCTAGCACTTTTATCATGTTTATGATAGTTTCATATTGCCGACGAGAATTGTCAGTGCTGATTTTGATAGCAGTCACACGAGCGGCGATTCGGGGTGGGGGTGTGCCTGGGCTACTTCAGTATTTGGCAGCTGACACTACACACTGCACACTGACACAACATGTACGCTGATCTTCAAACCAACATTTGGGCAAGGAGAAACATGATCGCATTGATGAAAAAAGCTTTCATACATGTCATGAATTATTGGAAATGCAGACAATTACTGAAATGTCTCTGCAGTACAAATCAAAACACTGAAAAAAAATCCATAAAGAAATTTAAATCTAAGACTAAATGCTCAAAAAACATTGTGCTTCCTAAATCAGAAAAACATAATCAGAACCTTGAAAATCTTACACATTGGTCCCAAAAATAGTCGGGTGATTTTTAAACGTGTTCAATAAGTATACGTAAAGCTTCTGACTTGTAGAGATTTCATGGCTGTAACGGAATAAGTAACATTAGTTTTATTGATTAAGTCTTATTGGCCACAATAAAAATAATTATTACAAGAAACATTTATTATTGGGTTCAACAATGTAAAGGTTCTGGGGCCCAGACGAGTCGACAGGTACCCAAATTCGGGGCGGGTCATACAATTACCTGGATCGGAATTTTGTTACTCGTATTTGAGAACAAATAAAGATATAGTTTTGAATATTTGTGATAAACACTAGTAAAATCACAAAAATGACAAGGAAATCATCAGGAAAAAAAACGATAGTTTTATGAGGTCATGACATTGTGATCTTTCTCAAACTTGAAAATACTGGTAATTACTGACGAAACAAATAATATGTGTCAAAGATCAATGTCTGGCGTTTACGTGTTACAAATTGCTTCAGTGAGTATCATTCAAATTTTGCTATATATTTGGACGGGTCGGGTCAGACGACACAGGTACCCGGTTCGGAAATTTCCGACTCACTCGGGCCCTAAAAAGTTCTATCCAGTCATGACTAACCGAATAGGTTATCATTAGTTTTACTAGTTAAGTCTATTATTG
The DNA here is from genome assembly GCA_949152475.1 of Terebella lapidaria. Classification (NCBI taxonomy): domain Eukaryota; kingdom Metazoa; phylum Annelida; class Polychaeta; order Terebellida; family Terebellidae; genus Terebella; species Terebella lapidaria. The sequence continues at coordinate 7,215,964 of OX424562.1, forward strand.
ACCACAATAAAAATAGTTACATGACAAGAAAATAGTTACATGACAAATTTATTGGCCCAACAAGGTATAGATTCTGCCCAGTAGAGTTACAGTATGGCCACAACATATATGTACCAAATCAAATACAATATTCAAGGGTTTTTAAATAGTTCTGTGCAAACATTTTCGAAGCTCTTCCTTTGAGGCCAGTGGCCCTTGTTGAAGGCTTTCCATCAGTTGTGTGATCGCCATTGGTTCCAAGTCAAGCAACGAAGGTAATTTCTATGAAGAATTGAGAAATTGGTTAGATACATCAGAGAACTTACACGCAATGTATTCACACCTGTGGTTGGCATATGTTCCTTTGTTATTTTTAGTTTGCACTCTTTTAGGAACTCAAGAAACATACCTATTTCAATAGAGTCAACACGATGAACATAGTAACATATCCGACTTACCTACATATTATTATTCGTCAACATATTTTGGGAAGAAGACGAAGAATGAGACAGTGCAATTTCGTAGCATGAGGTCATTTCTTTCGTTGGAAATGAATAACAAGCATCAGCCAATTATATTAATATGTGATGAATCGCCTGATCAAAGGTGAATCGCTACTGGAAGTATATGCTTTTCATAGCAGACAAAATTCTCCCAATTAGCTTTGATCCATTATCTCTAAGGTAAGAGGTCAGCAGAACAAGAAAGTGCTGGTGAATATGTCTTGTTGCATAGAAACTGTTAGGTTATAATTGGCTCTCATTTTGATACAGAAATTTAAGAGCTTGTGCCCCATGTCATGAATGAAGATAGAATACCATTCGGAGATACATTTCAGGACACTTTGCTGCATCGGCAATGCGGTATAGTACTGGTATTGTCACCATGTAGCTTCTGTTGTCTTCTTTCCAGAGACCTCTAAAGGAAATGTCTTGAAACTTACTCTGCAGGCATTATGGAGCCGTTTCACAAACTGATCTGAGCGGAAGAGTAAATTTGTAATTTGAACATTTTATACATGATGCATTTTGGTGACCTTACAGTTGATAATCATAATTGAGTGCTGAAACCAATTTGTTGACAGAATGTATTACCATGTTTTATTTCTTATTATTTAATTCATTCATCAATTTAGCTACTTTCGATAGGCAGTCCAGCTCTGTTCATGAAGAAATTACATTTAAATATTCAATACTGATCGAGAGTTAAATTTAGATAAAATAGTAGTCTGTGTGTTTAGAAGTAGAGTAAGTGTGCTTGAAAGTGATTGCATATGTGTGGGATGTATCGTTTTGCTTAACAGGAATACTTTTTGGGTTTTGTACTACTGACGTTGGCTTTTGATTATTATGAAAAACTAACAAGGTTTAATTTGGTTGTTAACGTCTTTCATGGAGGACCCTTGGGCATAGATTATAATTGGCCTGACTTTTATTAATATGATTCCCTAATGACTTCCTTACATTCGCATGTGCAGCTTCTCTTGCACGCTAAAAATATGGAATTCTATTCATCAGAAGTAAGTTTTTTTACAATCACTCTCCACCAATTATTGAAAATAAGCATTTTTCCATGACCGTGTCATCTGAAATTTAATGCAGCTAACCTCTCACTTGACTTCAGAGATCACAATGTTGGTGTCCAGTATACTTATTATTCTATCTGAACAGAAATGCCATATTGAATTGAATCACGAATGGGACAGTTAGTTCCGATTTGTTAAACAATTCTTTTCAAGCCCATTAGGTATTGGAGAGGTGTTTCTTTGAATAAGCAAGTGCTCATATCAGGAAATGTGTGTGGAGTTCACACCAACGAATGTGGCCAGAGGGATTTGTCCAAGTGATTAAATTCTATGTTTTTGTCGTCGCTGATTTCTAAAGCTGGTGAGCTGCCATTAAGAGTTTTGATCGTTTCATTAGTGGGTTTCATAAAATTTTTCACAGGGAATATTTCAAGGAGCATAATAATATACTATATATTGCATTTCTTTCCCTAATAGGTACCAATATTATAGATTAATTTACATATCACAAACGTCTCCGAATTCACTACTCTGAAGTTTTTCCTCTAAGTTTTAGCGGTTTCTTTATGGATAACTGCTATATGTCAAGACGCCTTCGGATCACTGATAAATTAAAAACTTCTAAATAAAAATGATAAACAAGTTATTTCCGTCGTTAAGGTTGGAGTCTACTTGCCTAATGAAACACCAGGTAAATACTATGCATGCATTTCAGTAAATTCAAACTCTCTTATATACTGATCTAGGTTTGAAAAGTTTTTCAATATGAGTGACCAATCACACATTTTTCTTACTAATTGCAGTTTGAGTTTTCTCTATCAAATCAGGCCAAATTCAAAGTCATCAAAGACCCATCGTTGCCCAACGCGACCGTTATAATAATATCATGCTCATGTGCAGACGACACCTCAAGTTCAAGGTCACTGAAATATCCATTATATGAATATATGTCTTTACTATAAATCCTCATAACAGAATTCGAAGCCCTATCTTTCTAGCTCAATAGACAATTGAGGTCATGAGATGTTAAAGTCACAAGAGATGCACCATGATATTACTTTGTGTAAGCCTTTGAGGCGAACGTAAACAAAAGTTTCCAAGTGTTTTTGACCAGTGGTACTGATGTTGTGTTGAACTGCAGTACTCAATAACATGTAAAAAAAACTTACTGTTCAGTGATACAACAAAACTATTTATATATTCAGTTCAGTTATCATTAGTATTTACATCATGATTTCATCAATCTGTTTTCAATGTTGGTTTCTTAGTGAACTCCAGACTTCAGTCGCCTTTCGAAGGCTTCACATCAGTTGTGTGATCGCCATTAGTTCCAATTCAAGCAACGAAGGTAATTTCTATGAGGAATTGAGAAATTGGTTAGATACATCAGAGAACCTACCCGCAATGCATTCGCACCAGTGGTTGGCATATGTTCCTTTGTTCTTTTTAGTTGGTACACTTTTTTGGATTCAAGAAACATGCCTATTTCATCAGAGTCAACAAGATACACATATTAACATATCTACATGTACATACTAACTATTATTCCTCAATAAGTTTCATAAAGAAGACGAAAAATTGGGCAGTGGAAATTCCATAACAGGAGGTGATTTTTTTTGTTGGAGATGAATAGTGAATGAGAGCCAATTATATTAATATGTGATGAATCGACTGATCAGAAGTGAATCACTATTGGAAGTATCTGCTTTTCATCGCAGACAAAACTCTCCCAATTAGCTTTAATCCATTATCTCTAGGTAAGAGGTCAGCAGAACAAGATGGTACTGGTGAATATGTCTGGTTGAATAGAAACCGCTTGGTTATACAGTGGGGTCCAAAAGTCTTAGATCACCTTGACTGTCATCATAATTAACGTACAATAGAAGACTGTGTTTATTACATGCGGACTCTAAAGTTGAATCTTCTGTTTATATTTATAGACATGTATCTCAAATTGATACCAGAAGGTTTTGTTTTGGTAAAATCAACAAACTTTACCAACAAACTTAAATAAATACGGAAATGTAATATATTTATTATATGTCACCAACTTGTCTTAAAATTGTGAAAAACATTAAGATAAGAGGTTGCAATGAAACTGATATTGACCAACACACATCATTAACCACATTGCACCCCAATCCTGTTATTATTCGCATTCCATCATTTTTCCTAAGCAAATTCAAAAACATCCAAATTTAGTGTTTTTACCCAAAAATTTTATCAAATATTCTTATGTTGCACAATCAAACTTTCTGAATATCTGATGTTAATTGTGTTTACATACATGAGAGTAACTGAAAGAACAAATAACCGATAATTTAGATGAAATAAATTATATTTCAATGATAGGTTTTAGAAAAGGTGATATTTTCAGGGTGGTCTCAGACTATAGGACCCCACTGTATTTGGCTCCCATTTGCATTAAGCGCTTGTGCCCCCATGATGTTATAAATGAAGATAAAATATCATTCGGAGATACATTTCCAGGACAATTTGATGCATCGGCAACATGACGTGGAACTATTTTGTCACATAGCGTCCGTTATATTCTTGCCCACCCCCTCACTGAAACCTCTGGATGAAATAATCTGAAACATGATATATGGTACATCTTTATTAATTTGCACTAAATGAAAGTAAATTGTTAACAAAAGGTTATATTTTATTCTTCAATTCATTTATAAATCAAGTTACTATTAATAGACAGGTCAACTCTGTTACAAAAACTTCCAACATTTCGATGAGCCTAAATACGCTTGTCAGTGTGCTTTAGAGTGATTGCACATGTCTGAGATTTATCGTTCTGCTAAACAACATAATTTGTGTGTTTGCTTTTTACTCTTGAAGTTAACTTTTGCTGATCATGAAAAGCTAACAAGGTTAGATTTTGTAGGGGGTTTTTTTGTTTATTTTTAACGTTTTCTATTAATGAGCCTTGGGCATAGATTATAATTGGCCTGACTTTTATTAATCTGATACCCTAATGACTTCTTTACATTCACACGTGCAGCTTCTCTTGCACGCTAAAATATGAATGAATCTATTCATTCAAAGTAAGATTTTTTACAAGCATTTTCCTCCAAACATTAAAATTAAGCATCTTCCACGTGTGTGTCATCCGCAAAGTAAAGCAACTAATCTCTCAATTGATTTAATAGGTTACAATGTGGGTGTCCAGTATAATTATTATTCTATTCGAACAGAAATGCCATATCGAATTGAATCACGAACGAGGCAGTTAGTTCCGATTTGTTGATCAATTGTTTTTCAAACCCATGAGGTATTGGAGAGGTGTCACCTTGAATAAGCAAGTGCTCATATCAGGAAATGTGTGTGGAGTTCACACCAGCGAATGTGGCCAGAGGGATTTGTCCAAAAGTGAGGAGATTCAAGCAGTTAGTTTTGTTTGGTTTGTTTTTTTTGTTTTTGTTTTGTTTTTTGGTTGGTGATTGCTAGCGCTGATTAGCTGCCAGTGAGAACTTTTATCGTTTTATTGGTTTCATACGATCAGTACTTTACAGGGTATATTTTGAGAAGCAAATATACAATATCTATTGCACTTATTTCGAATATGGGTAAACGCATCATTGCAATAGATTATTGTACATATCAGAAATGTCTCAGAAATCGCTCTATGAAGTTTTTTTCTTGTAAGTTTTAGCGGTTTGTTTTAGATGACTGCTATATGAAGACAATTTCGGAATCATTGGTAAATATGAATCTAGGACGTTTTGACCAGCGGACGTTTTGGCCCGGACGTTTTGGCCATGGACGTTTTGGCCTGGACATTTTGGCCAGCAGTTTTTCAAGAGTAGGACATTTTGGTCAGTTTTTATATTTGTCTTTTAACTTACAATTTACCATCTTTGTTGACATTTTACAATGAATATCGGTATGATCATAACTTTGACATTTGATGTCTTTTTAATAAATATACATAAGCGAATATCATATAGATATCCAAGGCTTTGATTTCACTCAGTTGGTCAGTTGAATTGATCTGCTCATTGGCATGCCAGCATGTCATCAACCAGCAAGTAGAAAAGTTCAATTTCCAATATGCCTGACAATTGCCTAATAAGTGATCTGCTTAATCACAACTGAGTGGATCACATTTGAGATAAATAAGTTCCAATGATGTTTTTTTGCATTTCTAATATTTCTGATTTCATATTTTAATGTAATAAGTTCCTTTGATTTATATTAAAAGGCACAATTTAAGTCTTTTTAAAAGACATTTTACTTGTATCTGAATGAGCCATAAATCAGACATAAAATATTTATAATAATAATAATAATAATAATAATAATAATAATAATTTATTCTTATAAAGCGCATAAAATTGTACAATCTCGCAGCGCTCAACAACATATTTACATAACACACACTTTACATGATACAGCAGTCAACATTCAGTGGAAAGCTTTTACGAACAGGTGGGTTTTAAGTCTAGATTTAAAGCATGATAAAGTTTGACAGTTCTTCATGTCGTCAGGGAGTTGATTCCACAGCAGTGGAGCACAGTGTTCGAAAGCACGGTCTCCAAACGTTTTGGTCTTCGTGCGGGGAACAGAGAGGGTGGTTGTGGATGATGATCGGAGTTGCCTTGATGAGGTTCTTACATGGAGCAGTGTCCGTAGATAGTCAGGTTTGTCATTTTGGAGCAACTTGAAGGTTATAAGGAGGATTTTGAAGTTAATGCGATGACGGACTGGGAGCCAGTGGAGATCGATGAGCACTGGTGTGATGTGGTCGAATTTTCTCGCACGTGTAACCACTCTGGCGGTGTTGTTCTGGATACGCTGTAGCCTGTTCAGCTTCTCATCTGGGAGGCCATAGAGGAGGCTGTTGCAATAGTCCAGCTTGGAAGAGATGTATGCGTGCAACAGTCGCTCACTGGTCTGCTGGTCAAGATACTTCCGGACACGTGCTATTGCTCGCAGACCAAATGTAGCAGCTCTACAGACCTCCTGGACATGAGCTCCCAGCGTGAGTTGGCTGTCTAGGGTGACACCGAGATCTTTGACACAGAGAGATGGCATGACAGCTTCGACACCCACCTGGAAAGGCGGCAGAGTAGTGCTGGGTCTAAAACGTGAAAAGAACATGATGAGTTCTGTCTTGCTGTCGTTCAGTTTCAGTCTGTTTGTGAGCATCCAGCGCCGAACTTCCTCAACACACATATGTAGTTGACTGAGTGTCGAGTCTTCCTGCAGGGTGATGTACAGCTGAGTATCATCAGCATAGCTGAGATACTTAATGCCATGAGATGTTATAAGTTCACCAAGAGGAGCCATGTACAGATTGAACAGAATGGGTCCAAGAACAGATCCCTGTGGAACAACCCAATTCAACGGAGTGCATGAGGAGGTGGATCCAGGTACGACGACCGCTTGTGTTCTGTTCTGAAGATAGGACTGGAACCACCTAAGGGCCGTTTGATCAACTCCATAGCGAGACTGGAGTCTATGCAGCAGCAGATCGTTGTCAATTGTGTCAAAGGCGGCACTCAGGTCGAGCATAAGTAGGGCCACCTGAGTGCCACTATCTGCCGCCATGAGCAGATCGTTCTGGATCTTCAGCAGGGTTGTTTCGGTTGAATGATCAGATCGATATGCAGATTGCATCGGATCATAGAGTGAGTTTGATTCCAAGTAGCGTTGGAACTGTTGGGCGACCACACGCTCCAGACACTTGGATAGGTATGGCAAGTTAGACACAGGTCTATAGCTGGCCAAGCGTTCAGGGTCCATAGTCGACTTTTTGATGAGAGGGGATATGATTGCATGTTTGAAACAATCGGGCACTACACCTGTGGAGAGGGATGTGTTAACGATCGACGTCACAACAGGGAGTAGAATCGGGAGACACGACATGAATAGCCAGGATGGAATAGGGTCTAACACTGATGACATGCGTGGCGATTTTTTGATGATTTCCATCATGTCAGAGCATGTCGCAGGAGACCAGGATGAATGCAAAGATTCACAGGGGGCTTCAATCGACGGGCTGATAATGGCTGCTTGAGCATCCATGGCTTGTCGAATCGAGGAAATCTTGTGACTGAAGTATGACATGAAGGCCGGAGCATCACAGCTGGTGGGTAGCACCTTTTTTCCAGCTCTGCCGAATCTTTCATTCACGAGCTAGAACAGCCCACGAGAGTCAGTTTCTGATATCATATCCCGATAGAAATCAGTCTTGGCATCTTCTAGAGCAGATATGTAACTCCGACATTCGTCCTTGAAGATCTGACGATAGATTTACAGACCTGATTTCTTGAATCTTCGCTCGACCGACCGTTTCTGTACTTTCAGGTCGTGCAGCTTCTCTGTATACCAGGGAGACTGAGGTCTGATGGTCACAACCTTAATAACGGCAGGAGCGTGTTTGTCCCAAAACCGACGAAGTGTTGAATCGTAGAGCTGAGCTGATGGCGGTGAAGAGAGGTTGAGGATCATGTCACTATCTGATATGTCGGCCTTGAATTCCTCTATATCCAGCTTGCGCAACTGACGAAAGCTGACCACTCGACGGAGTGGGGCCGGGCGCTTGACGAGGAGGACTGCACAGTGGTCTGATGGCAGATCGTGATGTGTAGTTATGGAGTGTACCATGGCATCGTCGATTCTGGTGATGATGAGATCTAACGTATGTCCACGACTATGTGTTGCCATGACAGCAGTTCGAGGAACCTAAGGGCATCACGAGATTCATTGTTATCCACATGAATGTTAAAATCACCAGTCAGAAGCAAATGACCAGTGGATAACATTTTTGTCTTCTCCAACAGACAGGAGAACTCATTAATAAAGTCCATAGTGGAGCCAGTCACCTTTGATGATGGTGGCCGATACAACAGCAGAAGCCTGATCACATCAGCATTGGATGCCACAGTAATGTCAAGGTGTTCAAAGGTACAATAAACATCAACATTGTGCACTGTGATACCCTAGCCACCAGTGCAACGCCTCCACCCCTACGTGTTGACCGGGGAGCTGATACCAACTTGTAGCCAGCCAGTGATGATGTAATGTCACTGATGGTTATTTTGTCCATGTCATCACCTGTGAACCAGGTTTCTGTCAGACACATTAAGTCTATGTTATTGGCTGCGATGAATTCACAAACTGGTGTAACCTTCTGGGTCATTGATCTCGCATTCCATAAACACAAATTAATTCGACTAGACTGTCTGAAACTCATAGAACTAGGCGTAGGTCTTAAGGCGCACTTACGACCAGCTCTCTTTCCACGGAGGTGCTTGTTAATACCTAAGCTCTTAATCTCAGTCCAAGTGTCGAGGCTTAAATGTTGTTTCAGTCCTAATCCAATTTGCTTTAACATGTGGGCACCGTAGGTTTTTAGGTTACCGGACCTTTGGTCCGATAACCTATTGGCATGGCGTTGCGTCCGGCGTCGTCGTCCGTCGTCCGTCGTCGTCGTCCGTCAACAATTTTATCTTTAAAGTTTAACATCGAATTTTTCTGAAATTTTGCACAAAAATGCCTAAAAATATTTCGAGAGGGAGGTATTTTTTAGTTTTTTGATTTTCGCATTTTTTTCAAAATGGCGGCCGTTTTCGTCGAAAAATGGCCAATTTTGGACTTTGGCGGTCGTTTTCTCAAAATCTGTTCAGTAACTTTTTTTTTATTGATGCATAACACTCCTCATATGTACCCCTGTGACATGTATAAATTTCGTTGCCCTTGAATCGCTCGAAGTGGGCCATTTTGGGCCCAAACTCGGCCCAAATGGGACTTTCCCATGTTAAATTCTCCTATGCTTTATAATGGGACACATTAAAGCCTAATATGTCACTTAATATTGAGATTAGAGACTAGGAATCAATTGTGGACATATAGGAAATGATATATGCTGAATATTGTCGTGACCTTGAATTTGACCTCTGACCTTGGTTTCAAGGTCAGAGCGGCCGTTTTCGTCGAAAAATGGCCAATTTTGGACTTTGACGGTCGTTTTCTCAAAATCTGTTCAGTAACTTTTTTTTCTTATTGATGAAAAACACTCCTCATATGTACCCCTGTGACATGTATAAATTTCGTTGCCCTTGAATTGCTTGAAGTGGGCCATTTTGGGCCCAAACTCGGCCCAAATGTGACTTTCCCATGTTAAATTTTCCTATGCATTATAATGGGACACATTAAGCCTAATATCTCACTTAATATTGAAATTAGAGACTAGGAATGAATTGTGGACATAAAGAAAATGATATATGCTGAACATTCTCGTGACCTTGAATTTGACTTTTGACCTCATTTTCAAGGTCACAGGACAAAATGGCTAATATCTCGCTTATTATCGACTTTACAGCTTAGGAATCAATTGTGAACATATAGGAAATGATATATACTGAATATTCTCGTGACTTTGAATTTGACCTTCGACCTCATTTTCAAGGTCACATGACAAAATGGCTAATATCTCGCTTATTATCGACTTTACAGTTTAGGAATCAATTGTGAACATATAGGAAATGATATATGCTGAATATTTTCGTGACCTTGAATTTGACCTTTGACCTCATATCCAAGGTCACAGGACAAAATTGCTAATATCTCGCTTATTATCGACTTTACAGCTTAGGAATCAATTGTGAACATATAGGAAATGATATATGCTGGATATTCTCGTGACCTTGAATTTGACCTTTGACCTCATTTTCAAGGTCACAGGACAAAATGGCCAATATCTTGCTTATTAGCGACTTTACAGCTTAGGAATCAATTGTGAACATATAGGAAACGTTATATGCTGAAAATTCTCGTGACCTTGAGTTTGACCTTTGACCTCATTTTCAAGATCACATGACAAAATGGCCAATATCTTGCTTATTAGCGACTTTACAGCTTAGGAATCAATTGTGAACATATAGGAAATGATATATGCTGAAAATTCTCATGACCTTGAATTCGACCTTTGACCTCATTTTCAAGGTCACATGACAAAATGGCTAATATCTCGCTTATTATCGACTTTACAGCTTAGGAATCAATTGTGAACAAATAGGAAATGATGTATGCTGAATATTCTCGTGACCTTGAATTTGACTTTTGACCTCATTTTCAGGGTCAACAGGACAAAATGGCTAATATCTTGCTTATTATCGACTTTACAGCTTAGGAATCAATTGTGAACATATAGGAAATGATATATTCTGAATATTTTAATGATATTGAATTTGACCTTTGACCTAAATTTCAAGGTCAGTCATTTTATTTACGAAGTCAGATTACAAAATGGCTTATATCTCGCTTATTATCAAATTTACAGCTTTGGGGTCCATAGTGAACATATAGGAAATGATGTATGCTAAATAGTTTGGTGATCTAGAATTTAACCTTTGATCCCATTTTCAAGGTTAGAGATATGGCGATTTCAGTGGTCACCTTGAATTTGACCTTCAACTTTCTCGGCTTAACTCTGTATATTTCTCCGGTAACCTTTCTAGCCCATTGGGCTAATTTTAAACTCGCCATACTTGGCTGGTCATTGAAACTTCCAGATTCACCAAAAACACGACAATAGATCCACAAAACATTCAAACATCGACAAGCAAAGTAGCTCAGATTGTTCTCCTCAAGTTCACACACACGATGATGCCAAACACTGGGATGTTGTCTGTTGATAACATACAGAAATTGCTAAGTATTCCAGAGGTAGTGAAAGTTCGTATGGCAGCTACAAAGCCTCAATTTATCTATTAAAATGTTAGTTAATGCCTGGCTGTACAAACCACATCAAATGTAAATGATATGATCTTAATCATTGTAAAAGTCAACACGAAGACATTGTTAAAAGACAAGATTTAAAAACTTGGCCAAAACGTCCTACCCTGAATAAACGGCTGGCCGAAACGCACGCTGGCCAGAACGTCCGTGCACCGGTAAATATACATGTACATATATTATCGAGAACTTCCAAATAAACATGATAAACACATTTCACTAAAATGTTTTATTAACTCATCAGATTGTTAAACTTCAGCATGTATTTATGTGCGAATATGTACAGTACAATACTTATTTGGGTCCATTGCGATCTCCACGAAATCTATCACATGAACTATGTTCATCATAACGTCACGAAATACGCACTATTTCTCGCATAGGCGATGAACGTCATGACTTGCAATCAGCAACAGCCCATTATGATATTTTCTTGGTAATTGACTCAAACTGTTCAATTGTCATTTCATTCATCCAAATGGCATATTGTACGATTAAACGGTGAAATATTCAAAACATCGATCTGAAATGTTGGCTTCACCAATACTTTATTAATCCATTTGATACAATACAATCAACAACTCCGTTAGTGGTGCAAAATATAATATGTAAAGCACTTTAAATAAGTAACCATGGCAACACAAAACATAAATTCTCACACATCTGCTGGTCCCGATCGGGCTCAAATTTCTCCAGCTTACCTTTTTGTGTCAACGCTGCGTTAAATGCAATATTCATTGCAATGTATAACATTTTCACATCTGCACTTATCTAATGAATTAAAGGAAGCACAATTGGCAATTGTTAACTATACAATGCACCTAAATTTGCAGTAAACATTCAAACACTTGTAGAGCATAAGAGTATTATTTGAATACAGAAGATAATGGAACATTCTTCACATAAATAGGAATGCCACTTCATTTCATCTTAAAATATGAGTGCATACATTTCAATACATATATTGTACCTATATCAGTGGCCACACAGAAAACACCTGCAAAATATTAGAACTATTGAAACATCATACAATATGACACACAATTATTAATCTGAATATGCAAATATCAATATCAACTACATGAATAGAAAGGTGCATATCGGAACAAAAGTGAGAAAATTACATACACAAAGCACTTATTCTCAGTTTATCATTGCGTAAATTGAGTTCTTGGAAGGATTCTACAAATTTGTGTTTCTAACTTTCTACCACAACATTGTATTTGCTTTTTTCAAGTGGTGTATTGTTCACTGCCACAAAATATATAATTCTGGTCAAAGTCGAAGGTTAGATCACAATATAGCAAAACTGAAAGGCACAAAATGTTGCACTGTATGTAGAAGACACTTGTTCTTTGTAGGCTATAAGAATTATAATTTTATATAATATACACAACAGAGTTAAAGCACATTGTTTCGCAAAGCAAACAAACATCACATTGTTGCAACAAATTAGCAACAAAACTCATTATATCTTCATATAACCACCAAATTTGGCAAACGTAGCAGTAAAATCTAAGATGTACCAATAACACTTTTGATCCAAGGCTATTTTGAGTCTATTTTCATATCACGAAACACGAGAATTTTTAGACACCAACATGGCATTGGTATGCGCAATCATTGAAGTAAGGAAGCTTTACTATAACATATGAAAATACGTTGAAGTGCATGTACATCGAGATGAGAAAATTCGGATTATTCTAAAAGCTCATCGCTTCCATCCATCAACTAACATGGACAAAATATGATCTCGCTTGTTAATTTTAAACATGCATACAATAATTGAAACATCTGCCATATCATACGAGATCATTTGCAACAAATTTACCCATGATCTTGAATTCACTACTCCTATCTACTGTAATCTAAGTTAGACAGTAATAGACACACAGTATAGCGCTTTTTAATCTCATCTGGTTTGCCATATGTAAACGATACTCTCTTTGCAATTCGCCTAGGATACTAAATACAGTGCAATTGTTTTGTTTTGTACACATTTAACAACATTTACATATCACAGATTGTATTTAAACATGTAATACATATGCCACCATTTTTGTTACTTTATATATACATACAACTGCACCAGCATGCCATGCAACAAATTCGAAAATCTACCAACAAACATATTCATTACTGAAAAGTTTTTGGCAAGAGTAGAATTTTGAAATCTCATAACAAACAACATGTCAAAGAATGGCTCATTCCGGTAAGTATGAACAATTGGAATGACAAGCACAGTTTGATCAGAAAACAAAAAATATCCAGTCCTCTTGCGTGTAAGTATATTTATACCTACGAGTTAGATATGCGCACAACATTTTTAATATGACTGAAAAAAACATATTACATGCTCACACAAATATCCACTCACAGAAATACATAAGTGTTTATGAATGAAGAGTGTATACTTTAAAATGCAATGTAAATAAACACATCATTCAAAGACAAATACATTCAATGAATAGATTGCGGAGAATCTATGGGTTTTGATCAAGCTGGCTTAAGTATACTGTATAATAATCTCTCAAGTAAAACTGCAAAATTGCACAAATATACCGATCATTATTTGATGTTTTTCGCTTGGTGTAGAAGTCCATTCTAATGGACTTTCTGTTTATAATTGTACGGAGAACTGTACATCTGTATCACGGCGAGTTTGACCGATGTTATAACGAGACCTGGAATGTTTGGGGCCTGAAAGAACGAAAATAACGAAATTTTCGATGAAATTACATGCCAGAGCAAACTTTTACAACCTGTTAGAAATTTTTAAACGAAATATGTGCAAAGCAGTCTACTTGCATATGCTCTGACATTTTTTTTTTTTAGTCTCTGGGACTATTGTTAAATGAATGCATGATGCATTACAGTTGACTACATCTATATTTTATCATCGATGTCAAAAATTTGAAATAAATATCACTTTAAATATTACATGTATTGACTCACGTAGATATTGGGGTCGCGCAGCATGTAACCGTACACAAGCCAGCACGACGAACAAACGAACCCTCCGAGTAACATCACTTGTGGCATCCCGTCCGCGTTCTTATTGCGAATATTACCAATCTGTTTGCGGGAAAGATATACACAAAGATATTGCATTTATTTTTCCTTCCTGTTTTTTATATCAAGAGGCTTCATGTATATTCCAATCCATTCCATTATCCATTATTCTCATTTACATTAACATACAAGTATCTCTGTATCATTCACTTTCATTTCTTTTTTTTTTTTAAAGATTTCTCTATAATTCAAATTCATACATTAAAAGCTCAATATAACTGTCGAATTTGTACGATAAAATCTAGTACAGATTATGTGCTACTGTTATACAGCTACTGCTAAATTACTATGAAATACAAACCACTTCCAGAGCTGGCATGCAAACAATGACTGTGGTTAGAAGGGAAGACATCATTCCAAGCGTATCGGCGAGATCCGGCTGGTGAAAGACAACCTTGTACAGATACAAGTACAAACCCAACACATACAGAACTCCCAAGGTAAAGAACGACACTGCTTTTGTCTGAAACAAATAAATCATTGTATATCATCTATATTGTTTTTTGATACTGTATGTAGGTGTGTGTGGAAGATGGTATATCTCTTGAAAGCCTCACCTTGGTCGGAGCTAAGGCCAGGTACATAACGACATATAGCATTTGTAGACAGGTGCCGACGCCGTTCAGCAAAACTAGCGTCATGTTCTCGATCATCAGCCCATAGTGAAACATTCCTGAGCAGCTGAAATTCAATATAGAATCTATACATGTATATGTATCTATCTATAATGGCATATATTACAATCTTGTACAAAATACAGAATAATTTAATTCGATATGTGACTTTGGAATGACAAGATTCAAGCCCTGAAGTCTGCACTTAGAGAGAATAGATTTGAAAGACAATGTTACAAACCTTATAGTACTGAGTAGGAAGATATGGAATGGTACATTTCTGGTGTCGCCCGTCTTGTACATGTGCATGCATGGGAAGCTGAAAGGTATAAAGGATAACGTCATCAACACAGCGGGATATCATATGGAAGCACTGATGAATTTGGTTGTTGCTAAATATTGCAATCAATGGCTTTGTTCCACAACCGCTTACATTCCTGTTGTGAACATTAGCAGAGTCACGACCATTGTAACCATTTCCATGATGTGTATAAACTCCATGGTGAAGGCTTTAACTGCTGACTGCTGTCTTTGTAACAGCTACTAACTGTCTGAGACAGGTGGTATAGGAGTCCTTCACAGATGTTACAATTTGTCTGTCATCCCTCTGTTCTTACTACTAGGACATTCGGATTGATTATCTGAAATATCAAACAAAAACATCATTCATTTGATCTTCAAACATTGCTCATGGTTAAATATTCTTTATGAAATGGCAATTTGAACTTGTAGTAGCAGATAAGAACTGAGCTTAGACTTATTTGAATAATATTGAATAATTTGCAATTCATGTGATCAGAATCTGATGGTTTCTGATGTATTGAAATTTTATAATTTAGGAGGTCTTTCAACATGTTCAACATTCATGAATATCTATTCACAAGCAGTCTAAGTAGTACTGATTTATGCTTCATGAATATTATATGCTAAAATATGCAAAGAACATAAAAAGATCAAATATCAAAAGAAAAGAAAGGCCTCATGTTCAGTAAGATCAGTTAATATGTACCATGACACATGGCCAGATACAATGGTATACAGCTTGGTATATTCAACATGTTTATAATATCTTGCAGTGATATCATGTGTATTGTTATCATGCTCATGAGCTGAGGAAACTCAATCGCTATGTCGATACTCAATAACATGATAGTGTAAGCAGGGTAATCCCACGGTCAAGCAGGGTACCTTGACCGTTGGATTTGGATTTATTCAGGGGATGAGCCCTCAGGATGATGCACTCATTTCCAATGGGGTCCTGTTTTTGTGTGGTGTACTGCATGTATGTACTTTTACTGCTTTGCCTGAATATCTACAGTGGCCTGAAGGCTGAAGCAAATCAGGGCATATGTATTAGCTTCCCCATCACCACCACTGAGAATCCCGGTGCAGCAACCGTAGTCATCTCCCAGAACACAGTTATATGTCCACTCTGGGCTGAATTCGCCAACGAAAGAGTGACACGGACGGTTTAATGCTGAGCAACTGACACAGCAGAGAATCAGAGGCGTCTAATCCTACAGATACAACTGCGAGTCACTTTGCTTTTCACAGATACTTCAATATTTGAATATTAGTTGAGTACTTTGGCAACATTATCAGCATTTTGAGCAGATGCCAGGAATCAAACAAAATGGGACAATGACACTTTAGGAAGTTTTACATTTTCTCTAGAATTAGCCATGTATATGGCAACGGCCTTCAAAAAGGGGCTTTGATCAGTTTTCTTATATTAAATGTTCGATGCTTGTATTAAATGCTTAATTTAACCAAACGAATCCTACATCGTCATGTTGTGAATTGTAAATTGTCTAAAAGCCACATCATAGCCTATTGGTGAATATGGCAGACTTTTTAAAAGTAACTTGAAATTCCATGATAATGATTAGACAATACAGAGCAAATGTAGGATAAAGCACCACTCTGGGCAAGACTAAGGTACTGTCTTATTACATGTGCGACACCGCAATGCCACTGGTCACGTGGTGCAGATTGACCAACCTGTGCCATGCTATTTTGAACCAATCACAGCTCATGTCAGAGCTGATATGCATATATTATATAGTACTGTTTTGCGTGCGATATGGGTTTTTCCTGGTACGAGTAACCTCATCCAGACTGAGCCTTAGCCAACGTTGCTCCCTCTTGAACTTAACAGTTTGTTAACCCCTATATAGACAAGTTTTAAGAGGGAACAACGTCGGCTAGCTGAGCCTCAAGCTGACATTCCACTTGGCGTTTGCGTATCCGTCTGCGTCTGCGTTTGGGGTCCGTCTCAATGGGAACAGCTGTTCAAAGTGAGGGGATTCCTTTACCTCCGTTTGACCTGCGTCTGACCTAATGTTTTCTCAGGTGTTTGTTTCAATCGCTACAGGGAGCGATTCATCCGTTTGTCCGTACATCTAGACGTGTCATACTGGCATAGATACTATCCTAGAAGTAGATGCATGCTTACATTTATAAAATATATTAGCTTTATTAGTTCTGAACAAGATACAATGTGTCTTCTTCAAATGTCATGAAATAACTCAATTTATTATTATGTGTATTGTTGTCTTACAAATATTCCATTGCTCATACTTGCCAAATGTTTCTGAATTGGACAATAAATGTATGTTTATTTCTAATTGGTTTTCACATTTTTATGTTATTTCGCGGGATGACACGTACAGAATAACTCACTTGAGGCATATAACAAGCCTTTGTCTTGGACATATAACTTCTCAGAATCTACTTTTTTCAATCGGGTATGGTCCAACATGAACTAACACCTGGGCAAACTGTTCCCTGGTCAGTCTAGTGTACTGTTGGAACTTTTCTCCATCGGCATGTACAGTAGCTCACAAAATAGATTGTGATAAGCTCCCTGTGTTAGTCATTTCTTTATGATGTCATGAACCCACCATCTGTGTTTTCTTTTCTGTTGTTTCTACCTGTTTTGGATCAGTTTATGACCCAATTATGTAATGGCCAATTGTTCTTCTTACAAGAGAACATTGTACATCATTAACAAATGTGTTGCCATGATGAGACCTCCTGCACGAAAGACAGACTTAACGCAAGCCAAATCGTATAAGGAATCTCATCAAACCCATGATCCGACAGTGAAACGGATGTAAGAAATGCAGACGCAAACGCACACCAAAACGTCACGTGGCATGTCGGCTTCAGGCGAGACCTGGATGAGGTGACGAGTGCAGTGCCCGGAAATCCATACCGCACTGCACCCATCAGCCCATGGGATTTTCATTCTGGTAATTTCAATAAAAAATGTGAAAATGAATTCTCCCTCGTGAATCAGTCGTCGACAGCAGTCTTCCCAAATAAATATGTCTATTTCGTGTCATTGCGGTATCGCAAATACATGTAATAAATCGCATATTACAGTGTATTTTCTATGTCTCAACAATTCCGATTATAAATGGTAGATAGAGATCTAAAATGTACTTTGAACCTGATCGCTGTGTCTGCTCTCGAGGAATATCACTTCTGTGAAATGCGGGTTGCGAATAATACATCTCAATCAAGTTGCATAATTATATGTGGTATCAAAATAGGAAGAGAAAATATACTTTCTTTAAATGTCTTTCTACCAGTCCATGATACTTATCTGAAAATCATTCAACTCTAAATACTATTAATGTACATGTTTAAAATGATCCAATGAATTGTTGGCAGCCCCTTAATGGGCACGTTTCATGCACACTGGTCACAGTGATCAGAATTTTGATCAAGTTAATTGATGCTTTTCATGATTAAAATGATCAAAATACTAGTAATCAGTGATAGTTGATTAAATAATCAAAAAGGAATCTTTTCACCAGAAAATTAATTGCAAACATATTGTCATACATAGCCCATATATATGGCCTTATAGCAAACTTCTAATAAACGCAAGGTCTGGAAGGCAAGTGAAATCAATAAACGCCACTGCGCTCATTGGAATTTTATGGTATATACCAGTAAACATGTATCTAGGCCTATATATTTATTTACCTGCCTATGAATGTAAGATCAAGATGTAGGCTATAGTTTACAACGAGTGCGTATAACAAACCCTATCGAGGTGGCCACTACTGAAGATGGAACAAAACAAACAAAAAAACATGGTAAATTTTTAGTTTATTGCTATATGCAGTGTTCTCGGATTTTTCTCACCGTCGCCGAAAGTTATGGATCTATTTAGCTGTTTACTGTTTATATGGTTCACGAGGTTCATATGACTTGCAACAATTCACTTGGGAATCAAACGGCAATTTTCTGCAAAATACCAGATAACGTATTGGTCCTAATAGTGGCACGCGCCCTAGTAATAGAGCTCCCCCCTCTTTTCCCCCAAAATGTTCGATTTTTGTAACCTTGTAATTCACTTCATATTTTTCTGATAAGATCTTGCAGTTTTCCAATCCACTCTTTTCTGCTATTTGAATCATAATAAAGGAGATTGAAGGCTCTGCGTATATTATTCAGTGATTTTCTTAAATTTGACCTGAAGGTTGACCCCATTTTACGCGTGCTGCTGCATGAGGTCTTGCTTTGGCTCGCGGTGTTACTATTAGGACCAATAGAGTAGTAGGGCATATCTAAAAAAAAAAAAGAGTCAACAGTCTTCCCTAGCCCTAATGATATTCTTCAATAGCCCAACGTAATATGATGTCATTTCATGCACAGCCATTGATTCATGGGATGTGATATCATAACTCGCCTAAAGAATTCATCCCTTTCTGCCTCAGCACCTCCGAGTCGTTAGATTCATCACTTTCTGTGCCATTTGCGGCCTCGGCACCTCGTTACGATGACATCGCGGACATTCAGGATAGGGTGCGTGCACCGTGTGTGGCTGCGTTGTCATGAAAACGTCATCTTACGGCACATGCATGGATTTGATAAAAATGACAATTGTTTCCATAGAGATGACGTAAAATGAACTGCATGAGGGTGTACTTTGTTCCGACTGCCCAGCTATGCATGCCCACTGCGACTGCCGCTCTGCATCAGCATCAGTGCATGTCATCGAAGATCGTTCTCATCTATCGTACAGCAGCGAGAGAGGGAAACATGAGAGGATACCAGATATTCGGATTACTGCTCTTCATGACCATCATCGGTAGACTATAAAAAAAAACATTGGATGATTGGTGCATCAGGCCTGCAGAACTTTCTCTAGAAATGTAGACCTTAATCAACATGTATGTCATGTGCCGTGGCGGTGATGGACACATATCGTCATCAGATCGTGGAATGCGGGAATCTATTTTGATAGGCTTAGGCTAGGTCTAATTATGAATGAATGAATGAATGAATGAATGATTGAATGAATGAATAAATGAATGAATGAATGAATGAATGAATGAATTACAGAGAGTGGAATGGATGAATGAATGAATTACAGAGAGTGGAATGAATGAATGAATGAATGAATGAATTACAGAGAGTGGAATGAATGAGTGAATTACAGAGAGTGGAATGAATGAATGAATGAATGAATGAATTACAGAGAGTGGAATGAATGAATGAATGAATGAATTACAGAGAGTGGAATGAATGAATGAATTACAGAGAGTGGAATGAATGAATGAATGAATGAATGAATTACAGAGAGTGGATGAATGAATGAATGAATTACAGAGAGTGGAATGAATGAATGAATGAATTGCAGAGAGTGGAATGAATGAATGAATGAATGAATTACAGAGAGTGGAATGAATGAATGAATGAATGAATTACAGAGAGTGGAATGAATGAATCAATGAATCAATGAATGAATCAATGAATTACAGAGAGTGGAATGAATGAATGAATGAATGAGTGAATTACTGAGTGAAAATTGGTTGAAAGGACAGGATAATGAAATGTAAATGTTCTAGGGCATTGGAAACTATTGTGTTATGATATCCATTCATTTCCAATGGCTCTGGAGGTTGTCGGTTTCTCAAATTTTGTTAATCGTCATGTAATTTCAGGCGCATCCAGTGCGATACAGTGTTATGTTTGTAATGACACCATTGATGAGGAGTGTAACAGCCGTAAGTTCGATGTGGACCATTTTTCAAACTCAACCAGGGACGATTGCACGTTCTGTGGGGTGAGTATGCAAAATATCAGATATTTGTATGCTGTATATATTAGTGATGGGAGTTGGTGTGAATTTCGTAATCGATCATTGGTTCATAATCGGTTTGACAAACCAACTGACTTTCGATTATTAATCGGTTTAACTGTGATATCATAATCAAGTGTTGTACAATTTTTACTGGCAGAATATATGTTATAAAGGGGAATTGATGTAGTATCAAAGTAAATACTATAGTTTACAACTTCACATTTCACAAATTTGCAATTAAAAATTGGTATCTATTTATGAAATACATATTCTTTGTGGACTTTTCATGGATTACAAAGAACTTTTGCCACTTTTAGATAATCGATTATAGGATTCCATAATCGATCATCGAAATCGGTTTGGCAAACCAACTGACTTTCGAAAATAATCGATCATTGGCCCATCAGTAGTATATATATATGCAATATATTGTCCATTACACTTATTGTCAGGTAAACCGGAAATACATTTATAACGAGTCTCTCGTAATTCTGGTGATGTAGACTACCGTATATAGCGGGCCATTCAATATCAGATTCCACCCTAGTTTCAAGGAAGTTTTAGTTTATATCCTCTAGATCTTATATGTCTACTTTCAAATTCATAATTTTGTCCTTGTCTATTTGCAGAAAGAGTGGGCGAAAGTCTGGGGATTTACCAGTACAAATCGTACTTGCGTGGATGAGTGTGAACACACTGTGATCGACCTTGACTTCTGGCCGTTTTATTTCTACTGGGATCTTCACTGCTGTGAGGAAGATCTCTGCAACAAAGCCACATGGATCAACCTTAACCCTACCCTTTTAGCGTCTGGATTATTCTTGGTCGCCATGTCTGTTCGAACGGCCACATTTGGATGTAGTACATAAACTACACGTATATTTGCATTATAATTTTTCGGCCGTGATGATTGAACTTTGAACATTTTTGTGAAATGGAACGCAATAAATCATGACATTTGAGAGCAGGGCGTTTTATATTTATGTTGTTGCCTTTGGCAATTGAGGAATGCTACTTCAAATGCCAACTACTTTTCTTGTATCATTATCTCACCTACATAGCAACGGTTACTATGCTTTATACAATGAAACAAGAATAAAAAAAACAATAATATGTTTGTATTTTCTCATCACTATTCCTGAGATACTAGTACTGATGTTCGAACGTCAACCTCATTTACATGTAAATCGGCAATGCTCAAATAAACATGGAATTTCGATTTGTTGTTCTTTTTACAGTAATTATAATTATTCTTGACGCCATAAGCGCCCCACAAGTTCAATTAATTGAACTAATAAAACCCCGTATATTTCAAATCATACATATATGTGGTTTTATGTTTCGATTTGGTGCACCTCGTTTGGCATACATGTAAGGCGATATGTTACAAGAATCATGAGAATTTGGATACTATATTTTGATTTTTCGAAACTCGTTTACACCGTGCTATAAATGGTATTGTATTATAAATATGTATACTCTGGCTTCAGTACTCATCATTGAATTCCTGAATCACACACGAATTTTTGAGGTCCAAAGAAAATGAGCAAAATTGATGTCTCAGATCATTTCTGAAGTGTAGCTCCAGGTCGTGACGCCGGTGGAAAGTGGTTTATTTCACGGGGATATGAA
Organism: Terebella lapidaria; assembly: GCA_949152475.1. Taxonomy (NCBI): domain Eukaryota; kingdom Metazoa; phylum Annelida; class Polychaeta; order Terebellida; family Terebellidae; genus Terebella; species Terebella lapidaria. Next base: position 7,238,642 of record OX424562.1, read on the forward strand.
TATGAATAGGGTATATTTCCGCATATGAATAGGAAATATATGTGTACCGTACTCGTATGATTCGGTCATCATGGCAACAAAAAGTATATTATGATATGTTCCATGACAACATGGTTGCTAGAGATATTTTTTTCGGGATTGGTACGAATAAGTTTGTCTGAAATTATAAATATAAATTCAGAAAAGGCTCTCGCTGTCATTTTTTTATCAATTCAGTGTTATATAATTCAATATTCATGTGGTTTCGGCCCCTGGCAACCACGGTTGCTATGGGACTGACCACTAACTATTTCCCATGCCGAATATATTAGTAAATGATAATTATAGCACCGATTGCCATATCATAAGCTATTATGGTTGGAAATAGAAATTCATTAGGGGTGTAACAATATATCGTGTGTCGAAGTATCACAATACGCGAGGCGTATCGTCATACACTACACAACAGTATGTATCACAATACATTTCAATATCTTTTTATAGCTTGTCGAGTCACAACATTAGTAATATTTGTGTCACTGGAACACAGCTACATGCAAATTTGATAAAAAAATTTTGAAAGATTTACTTTTCAAAAGTGATTACTTGTATTTTCTAGGTAGTACATTCCTTGTCCCCACAAACTGATTTTTTTTAGAATTTTGAATTTCTTTATTTTTTTCAGCAAATTTCACTTTGGAAAAGATGCTAAAGCTTAAAAATTGGATTTTGTAACTTTCAGTATTTTTCATTATTTTGATTCAAATTTCAAAAAGACTCGAATAAAAAACTTTAAAAGAATGGGGTATTTTTTGTATTTGGAATTCTGCATTATTTTCAAAATGGCAGCCAATTTCGACAAAAAATCACGGTTTCGGAATTGGCAATATTCAAATATCTTCTCCTCCGAAACCGCTTTTTAAATATAATTTTGAAATATTCCTTTATCTTTTCTGACAAATTATATCAACTTTGAGAAAAATGCCATTTACTCAAAGTGATAATTTTTAAATACGGCCATATATTTCTGAAATTTTGAACAAAATGATAAAGCACATAGAGGGGTGTATTTTTGTTAATTTTTGCATTTTTTCCGTAATAATGGCCAACTTCGACACCCCGTTCTGTTCTTTTCAATTCCCAGACGTTTCCTCCTCTGAGACTGTTTTGGGGGAATCTTCTGAAACTTTGTGTATTGATATTCTGCGATAGTCCATACAAAAGTGATCTTCCAATGACATTCAAAACGGCCATTCAGCTGAAGAAATCTTGGAATTTGTTGATTACCATTGTCTGGTGACCTATCTCAGCCCTGGTTGGGACAATTAAAGTTACAGTCTGTAAATAACAAATATACCCTACGTGAAAGGGATCATTTCGGAATTTGTCCAGCGCTATGGCCGTTGCCGAAAATTCAGAGGAAAATATCCGCATAAACATTCGAAATTTCCTAGATAGATGGTCTCATGAGCTAGATGGAGATGGCACAGTTGAGCAGGGACGATTTAAGAATGTATCCGATTACATTCACCGAAATTCAAAGCTAGAGCCTCAAATTATAGCCGAGTTGGATGTTGTGTGCGGGTAAGTTGTGGGCGATAATTGGGTGGTGTATTATATATCTAGTCATAGAATTATCTCCCTACAGTTCTATGATCTAGTGAAGCACCCCAGTTAGTTGTCTAGTACTGTCAAAAAAAAAGAACGATCATTATATCATCATGCCGTGGAGGAGGGGGGGGGGGGTCATTACTTTATTTTCACCATAAATGGGGGTGTCATACTTCTATTTTCAATGGGAGGGGGGGGGGGGGGCGTTGCCAGAATGCATGAGAAGGGATGCAAAATGCAGTAGGAGGGATGTTGAGATCAGATTCTAGTATACATAGATGGCATTGCCTGGTTTCAAACATTGATAACTAGCCAGCCTCGCACTGCGTGCTCGGCGAGGCTGGCAATGTAGGTATACCTTTGTATGTACACAAATCAGTGAGTGAGGAATTTAAGATTAGTGGCTGCTGAAATTTTGCAAGATTCAGGATGCAGCCCAGGGCCCCATACCATTAATCCATTATAGTTGCCTGAATTTAAAACCATTTCCTCATTATATTAAACTTATACCAGTATTAGCTAATAAACATATGATTCATACTAGGATCTGTAGGCTTGATTTCTATTTGCAGAACAGACACCCTGAATTGCCATGAGGAACCAGGAATGGCCGACCGATTGTTGTCAACTGACCCAGCAAGCTTGAATGTTGAACTGAATGCCCTACAGTAAATTCATCCATTGATGTGTTCATCCTTGAACTGCAAATCATTTCAACCCTCAAAAACGATCAAATATACACAAGAACATGATGGAACATTTGATAATATTTGTTTCTAGTCGATGTTATTTGTTATTTTCCATTGATCTTCACTATATACACATGTAGCCTTGAGAACATGTATAATGAATCTTGTTTGTTGTTCCAGATATCAGAGCCAAGATCTTGAGAGAAGAAATACAGCTGGGAAATATAAAAGTTCGTGGATGAAAGCTTCAAAATACAGAGACCGGAAAGGTCCTTGGGTCAGTATTGGGCAATATTTTACACGGGACATGGGCAAGATGTTGCAAAGCAGTAAAAATTCTGATTATTATTGCAGACATAATATATCTCATGACAGACTGGTGAGCATTTTTCCCAGAACCATCATTGCAATATATAGCCTATAATACAGGTATCATTTCATTGCCATTAACAGGTGCACAAGGAGTTGTCGATGGCAGGTCCATCCAAAGGTTGGAGAACTCCTGAGGTCCTCATCACTGTACAAATCCTCCGACCGTTCAAGAAAGGAAAATTGGTTGGGTTCCATGCATCTTCATGACTTATTTCCATTTTTTCCTAGTCACTGTAAATATTCACTAACCTTTCCTGGGTGGGATTACTTCTTAGTGCACACCTACTCATGAATAGAATATTTATCAGGTGGCCTCTCAAGCCACATATATGTTTACTCTTATCATTTTATTTTCATGATCACTGGAGTGAAATAGTAATAACTGATCATCTAAAGTCAGCACTTACATAGCATATACATACAATGAGAACACGACAATTATATCATGTTAAAAACTTATCCCACAGTAGAATGAATACTATTACACATTATTTCAACCCGAAACTTGGAAGCGGTCAGTGTTCTTTACGTGGCATTAATGTCTGTGCTTTTGCCTGCAGCGTCGGACCCCGGAGCATGAAATACATGTAGTCGGTTGCCAGCGCCTCACGGAATTACGCGACAAAATCTTCTGTAAAACAGACAACATGATTCCTGGGGACTGCAGCAACTTGCCGAACGTTCAGCCTGACCTGAAAGTCAAGGTCAGCATGATTCTGTGTCCCACAACATTAATGTGATGGCATTGTGCAAGATCTACACATCATGATGACATTCAGGTTCACTAAATGTATTAACAAAGTCAAATACGCAGGACACCAATATGATGCTCTATGATCTCTATTATGCTGTAGTGATTCCTAATAAACAGCCAGTTCAAGATTGAGGATGTAGAACAGAGAATAATTGCATTCTATTCATACTTTTGACAGGATGTCTACAAGTCTGCGTTTTTCTTCATCGAGGGAGTTTTCTACAATGATCTCCGAGACGCCAACCAAATAGACATCAGCAAGTGCGACTGCATATTAAGTTCTCTCAATAAAATTGAGCAAGATAAACTTAATAGTTACTGTCAGTTAGTTACATCAAAATGTTGCACCCCACATTCAAGTTCCGAAAAGTAACTGGCTGTATACATATACTTGGAACGGCTTACACTAGTCCATTAGAAGTAACCATCGAAACACTATCCCCTCCCACACCACAGGGTGATAAGAGACTGGGCAGCGAAAGAAAACATCGGGTCCTACGAGGCTCGTAATATGGACGAGGTTTGTTTCCACGACTTGACAATCGAGCTGGGACACCCGTATCTGTACCAACATCAGGGGCAGTGTGAACACATCGTCATCTTCTCTGATATCAGGTCCGTTCTGTCAACATTTGCTGTAAAAGCTTGATTTGAGTGTATGTGTGGCTAGCGGGAAACATTAAATCTTCCCTGACCATCAGACATTATATCCAAATAATATCAAACTTGAAGAGAAGTAATTATGTGCGGAATCCCGGTGTTCGGCTTAACGTTCTGTACTTGAGATTTTTGCCTGAACTTGATTTCCTCTCACTCACAGATTGGTAGGTAGTGAAGAATGCCGAGACGCGAGCAAATACCCAATTACTACGCTGAAGTCTCTCCCCAAACATATTCTCTGTCGGGTCTGCCTCATGTACAAAGCCAAGTGAGTTCTTATCATAGATATATAATTCCCATGTTTATATGGTATCTTTATTTAACTGAAATATGAGACTGCCTATGGCTGAACTCGACACAATATTACCAAAGACCTTATACCAGTGAATATAAGCTCTTTGATATTACTGGCCGATCACTTATCATAGAAAGATTGAACAAGGTAATAAACAGCACAGTTACAGTAGTTTATTGTTGAGCCTTCCAATTCTGACACTGCCAAAATGAATTTGGTGAAACCTTCAAAATACGATTCTACCAAATTTTCTAAAGTTCGTGTTTATGCATGACGTCACCGGTTTCTCCACAGGTGGGTGACCCGAAACAGTGCAGCGGCCCCGGAGGATCCTTGTTTCTACTGCAATACGTGCTTCCAGGCGTTCCACTACGATATCTTCGGCAAAAAACTGTTCGACTTTAGAGCATACCACTATCCCGATAAAGAGAAATAGCAAAAACAAAATGTTTTACCTTTGAGTGTTTGAATTTACTGGTTATCATGCTATGTGTTCATTTGTACAGAAGATGAAGAAAGCATTCAATATTATCATCTTTATACATATCATCATCTTAATTCACCGAAGTCTCGACATCAAGGTTGAGAAATAAATACATGATGTACCTGATCTGTATATTGACTATCAGTTTGTTCTTTGAAATGTATGGACATCATTCAAAACACAATAGTGAACAATATTTTCTCCTGTAGATTAGTATACATTCTTCATTTATACATTCATGGATGATACAACTCAGAGAAGAGAAAAGAAAGAAAAATACTTTACATATTATCTTATTTCCTGAGAAAGCAGATGGATGACACATGGAATTTAGTACATATTTTGACAGTACATACTTGGCACAGACACACACACAATCAATACTGATACAGATGTTGAATAGGAGTTATAGGACTCAACAAAGAAAACGAGGCTCTGGAAATTATATACATAACATGCCAACCATTTTGGATCAGTAGTAGTAGTTTAGTAGTAGTTTATTTCAGATTCACAACAATCATACAATTCACTTGCTACAGTCACACATTTTACATTTTACCGTTAGTAACAGTTCACAATCACATTCATATATTACTTAAATTTGATAATACAATTAATTTCACATCGTGTGGTGCAATGTGAAATACACGGAAAATAGATTGTTGTGAATCTTGGTCATTGTTTTAGCCTTGGCTGTACATCTCCCCAGTACTAGGGAGATGAAACAATGACCATGATTCACTTCTGCCCCTACAACCCTAATAAAATCAATCCCCAAACACCCGTTTCTAAGAAACCCCAAAACATTAACGTAATCCCTGCTATCTGACTCGACTGTGTGAACACAAAAGAGAGTGCAATTACTGACTATGCTTGTTAATCAGGTATTGTTTTATTTTATATTTAAATGCAGATTTACTCCTCAATTGTTCCATTTTGGGCCATTTCCAGGCAGAAAAAAAATTTTCACCCTTTAAAAAAAATTTTGGACTTAGAAAATTTTCGGCACTTTTTTCCTTCATAATGGGTGGGAGCTACCGGGACCGTACTCATAGAACACTTGAAGATAGAGCTTAGAAATTGGCACTTTCAAATGGGAAGTCATATATTGCGACTTGTGTGGTGACCTTGAATTTGACCTTGGATGACCTTGAGAGGTCAAAGCAGCCATTTTTGGTCGAAAAATGCCCGAATTTGCACCTCGTCTGTCTTCTCTCGAAAACTGTCTGATCACTATCGAGATTTTTGTTTAAAAACATGCTAATTGATGTGCTTGACATTGTTTATAAAGATGGAGTGCCTTGAATCGATCGATAGTCCCAAAATTATGGCTCAAATGGCCCAAAAGGGCCTAAAATTCAGTTTTTAGCTGTTTTCTCGAAAACTGCCTGATCGGTTTTCAGGTTTTTGTTTCAAACCATGCTGATTGGGGTCCTTGACATTGTTTATAAAGATGGAGTGCCTTGAATCGATCGATAGGCCCAAAATTATGGCCCAAACAGGCTCAAAATTTTGTTTTTGGTTGTTTTCTCGAAAACTATCTGATCAGTTTTGAGATTTTTGTTTCAAAACATGCTAATTGGGGTCCTTGACATTATTTATAAAGAGAAGTGCCTTGAATTGCTGAGAAGCCCAATCTGTGGGCTGGAGAGGCCTAAACAGGCCGATATTAACAAATTGCCATATAGGGCAAAATGCTTGTACATAGGGCTTAGATTTGTATTATAAGCATATAGAAAGTCATATATGGTGCATCTTTTTGTGACCATGAGGTTGACCTCAGATGACATTGGAGGCTGAATCTCAAGATCACGGGGACATGAAATGTGTAAATTGGCCTCTATAGACAAAATGCTTGTAGATAGGTTATGTTTATATTATGAGCATTTAGGAAGTCTTTTGGTGACCTTGTTTCTGACCCCAGATGACCTTGAGTACTAAATCTTAATGTCAGATCTAACATGAAATGTGTACATTGGCTTCTTGGGCTAAAACAATTGCACATACAGGTTAGGATTGCATTATTAGCATATAGTCAGAAGAGCAGAAGGTCGCCATCTTTTGGTGACCTAAAGGGACGTCAACCGTGGAGGCTTAATCTCAAGGTCATTCCTGACCTGAAATGTGTAAATTGGCCTTTTCGGACAAAATACTTGTAGATAGACATTATATTTGTATTATGAATATATGTTGTATACAAAATTGTATACAGCAAACCTAATGGTGACATTGACGTATGTACAAAAAGATGACCTTGATTGATAAATCTGAATGTCATATCTCACCTGTGGTGCTCGAACCAAAATTATCCGGTAACCTATCTTAGCCCTTGGGCTAATTTTAAATATACGAAATATGATCTGAAAATACAAACACTTCAAAGTATACTGGCCATGGTGCAAACTATATACAGCATGCTTGTATTTGTTCATCAATATACTGTGGTCCCTGTAAAGTGCGAATTTTTGCGAAGAAAAACAATCTCTATTAAAATTGAAATCTTGTTTCACAGGTTAATTTCCAAGTCAAATTGAGTTTTGAAATGAACATAAAAGTTGCTTATCGGAAGTCTCAACAGTGGTATCTGAATGATGTCATCTATACAGCAGTTGGGAAGAGTCCCAATTGGTGGGATATATGCCACCAAATGGGTATACATGTACTTCCTGTATACCCAAATGGGATATACCTGAGGGCTTCGTCCCATGTAGCTGGATCTAGATGCTTGGGAACGAAGGGGGTCTGGGGTTTTATCGAAATAATTAATAAGAAAGGCTTGACATACTTTTTGGAGAGTTTGTTTTCTTTTGAATCTTCACAGCCCAGTTTATTTCAGTGGTGTGAAATGACAGTACTTTCTATGATAAACATGGATGTATGGAATGAGAAAATTTTTGATACATAAGATATACTTTGTTTTTGTTTGATTAACTACATCTAAACAAGTTTACACAGCAAAATATTCTTTTTTAGGAGAAATCCCATGTCCCAGCAATAAATAGGACAGACAGTGTGAAATTAAAACCAATCACAAACGGAAATGAATCAATTTCTTTATATCCATTAAATTAATGAATACCCAGACCCCCAATGAGTATGACCACAAAACTACCACCAAGCTCCCAGGTATATCCCATTTGGGCATATTTGCCACCAAAATGGGATTCTTCCCAACTGTACAGGGACCACTGAGAAAATATGTGCAGCATGCTCGCAACGTGTACTGAGGTAGGATACTTATTCAAATATCATATGGAAAATATGACCTTTTCAATACAATGCCAACAAAAAGAATGGAATATACATGTAAATTTGATCGAAATACAAATAGCTAAGACTTGATTAAAAATATGTAAACTTGAGTATGTTTAGTATTCGAAGACGGTCACATTTTTTCGAAGGACACTTTGTGACCACAGCTTGTGCAGGTTTTTGTGTAGACATCTTCCTCTTCGTCATATTCTTCGTTGCCGAAGATGTGTTCATGTGGGCCCATGTCCTTCTTCCAAAGGCTGCTTCGTACGGCAAGTCGCAGGTCTGAAAGAAGGGAAAGGACACATATGATTTACTGGCAATAGTGTGATATCCATCTTTGACAAAAAGCTTAGCTGAAATATCCGCATGTGAAGAGTGTGCTTGAAGGTAATACATCCAGAGTTACATAGTTATTACTGTATAACAAAATGTTAACAATATACTTGTGAAATTACATGGGATTGAAACTTTTTCATACTTTTAACTTTTTTATCATAACGTTTCTGCTTGACTTTTTCACGACTCTCCGCCAATTCTTCCTTTTTCTCTTCTATTTTCTCCAGTGATTCCCAAACTTCTATTGCTCTCTGCAAAACCTGAAATAAGTCATTGTAAACATTTTAGCATCCTAAATAGCAGCTACTTGTAAGTCTTACGATTAATAACAATTATCGGAGTTTCAGGCATGAAGTTGCAAGATGAAACGAGAGTGAATACATGTAGATGCAAATCAAGTATTAACTACTTTAGACATCCATTAATGTTGCCAAAAGTGAACAGGGAACCAACCTGGCTAGCCAAGTATAACTTCATATCCCCCCAACGATCATTCCTGGGGTTCTTCTTTATGATAAACTTCAAGGGAGGTTCACGTCTGTCAAAGTCTGAGTCTTTCAGCAGATACGTGTTCTTGGCCTCGGTTTTCGTGATCAGCTTGTGCTTCTCATCGTTATCCCTGAAAAATCAATTACATCAAGTTATTTCAACTCCTTCGGCCAACGAGCAAAGTAGTAAACTTTCTAGACATGCCACTTTTCCAAGTTTATTTACTTGAAGAAACACTTTTGTTCCGTCTAAAATCATACTGCAATCCTATAAATGAACAATCTCTTAGCACAAACTTTTAATTAGCAACTCTTCAGTGTTAAATTTTATAAGAGTACGCTATATTTCCTCTGACCTGCATGAGTTGCACACAGCCACATCAAACTTCTCCAATAGAAAAGATTCCACAAATGGTTTGGCGCATTCCTCGCATGGTGTGTAATCCGGGGCAAGAATGGCTCCTACAGAAAAAAATTTTCAAGTTGATATATAAAATGTACAGGTAATAATTGACCATGTATGATCAAAAGGGCTCCATGGTTTCACCATTGTTTTTTTCTGGCCACTTACTTATACCTGATAATATCAAATAAGGATACAGAGGCCAGCAGCATGACAGATTTTGAAATTTCTAATTGGGATACAATTTTGGGCTCTATTGCCATGGTTAGATTTTATCAAATTGACAATTTTGAGTTGTGTTGCCATAGTGACCTGTACATTGAACAGATCAGGGCTCTATTACTTCTGTTACCTTTAGGATGGACAATTTTAGGTTGTGTCTTTTCCTCGAGATCACCATCATCTTCCAGAAGAAAGCCACCTCCCGTGTCAATCAACTTGGCAGGAAGCTTTTCTTTCACTCTCGCCCTGTGAAATAAATATATCACACATGCGTATATCATGTTTAGTGAATTGATAATGAAAGGCAAGGCTTTCAATATTTGTTATGTCAATATATTTTAAGAATGCTGCATTGACAAGCAAATCATGATATCTCTATTTATTACCGGTATCAAGCTCAGTGTTTTGCCAAGAACAAATACATCTGGTTCCATACGATCTCTTGAGCAATCTTAGACATTAGCTGTGATTGCTTGAGAAGTGTTTACATGGGCCAGCTATATATAGCATGGTGCTGATCATGCTGTTGGGTGGCACCAATATACATGTGCATGTGGATTGGCACTAGATTATACACGTTCTCCACGAATTACCATATATCAAATTTATTACAGAATGTTGAAAAAGTAATGCAATCACTGACAGGCTTCTTCGAATGTCTTCAAATGAACCACTCAACTCAACTCACTGTTTTTCATCTGCCGCAGACTTGTATGGATGGCGAGCAAGTCGAGATTGTTTCAATAGGAGGGCCTTCTGTCTGTTTCGTTCTATTTTCGCTCGCATGGAATCACTGAGAGGAGATTTCTGGTCCAATCCTGAAGGATCTACTGAATTTTCCCCGACTACGTCGGGACCCTGAGATGTCTCTGAACATGCCATCCTGATAGGAACATTACGCAAAATTATTTCAACAAATACAATTTATTTCGCAGCTTTCTATTTCAATTTGGGTGTGAATATGCAGGCGTAAATTAATCAATCAAAATCTTGATGCACCTGTCGAATCTCCTGGAAAATTTTATTTCAATGTGGTAATCGTTGACAATAATAATTTCTTCCTCAATAACAAAGAGTGAAAATGGCTGAACCTGATGAATTAAGATAAAATCATTACTTCTTTCTTTGCCAGAATTTGCTTCTGAAAGCACGTAATACGAGGAATTATCAACTCAAAACTGTCACGGTTTGATGCCTTTGTGTAAAAGATTTGACTGGTAGGCAACACCTAAATTCAATACTAATCTGGTGTGCAAAACAGAATTATGATGTCATAACAAGTTACAATTGCATGTATGTTTTTCGACAAAAAAAACCAAACCCAAAGCGTTTTTTCTTCAGAAAATCAGCAAAACACAAATTTAATTTCATGGCAAGTTCTGGCAAGATCAATATATATATATTAATATAGCAATGACCTGTTTGTACGTCTCTTATCTATCACAACCGATTCTCACTTCGTTAATATAATATAATAATTATAATTATACTCGTAGAAGACTACTAGAAATACAAGTGCCCGTGAGCTCCAATAGATAACCCCAAAATATTTACAAAAACAGGACAGTCGGCACTGTCAAGGCAAAGGCTCAAACCTTGACGAGTTATATAACTTATGTAAGCAGGTAAGGGCTTTGTTTACATGAGCGATAATAGACGTATCCGCATATTTTGCATTCATATCTGGTGAATAGCAGTAATTTTACTGATCATAGCAACATTGACGTGATCGCATATCCCGTTACATGCTTTAGAATTGAATAAACTTACTCTATACAAGGAATTGAGTATTTTATTTCAGAATAAACACAAAATTATACGACACAGCACAAATTTCCAGTGGACTCATCCAACGCAAGATGTCGCTCCGAGCAATTTCGTTCCTTTCGACGAGCAACCGCTAGATGTCGCGCTAGTAGGGGGTCGTGTCAAGATGTCCAAAATTTTGAAAAAAAAATAAAAATAGCCCCTACCCCCCCCCCCCCCCCCCCCTAAAAAAATGATAAATATACTATTCTGGAATAGCGCTTCTGCTACACCCATTTGGGAGATCAATACTTGCTATAGGCTACTCTCTGTAGGGCTGATCCCCCCCCCCTTGTTTTCACCAAAAATGTACGAATTTTGTAACCTTGTTATTCACTTCATATCTTTCTAATTTCTGATAATCTTGGAGTGTTCCAATCCACATAAATATATGTTATTTGAATCATACTAAAGGGGATTGAAGGCTATAAGTATATTATTCCGTGATATTGTTAAATTTGACCTCAAGTTTGACCTCAAGTTTGACCTCACACGCTGCAGCAGGTCTTGCTTTGGCTTGCCGTGTTACTGTTACTATTAATACTGACACGCGGTATTCGATTTTATGAGTTTCATGGAAATAGTTTCCTTGTTGTGATGTCATGAATGCTCATTATAATACATAATTATAGCTCCCTAAATTTTGTTGGAAACTTGTAAACAAAAGATCCATATATAGTCAAGAGATTAGCCGAAGGGCTAAGATGGCTAGTTACCGAACAATTGTGGTTTTAAGCACTGCAGGTGACACATGACTTTCAGATTTACCAATCAAAATTATCTTTGTAAACGTCAATGTCACCATTATAGGTGTAATTCCTATCTCAAGTAATATTGAGATTAGAGATTTAGGGAGCAATTGTGGACATATTTCCGCAATTGCTCAATTCCCATATTATGGGAAATAAGATATTCTGAATATTGTTATGGCATGGCTAATATCTCGCTTATTATCAACTTCACAGCTTAGGAATCAATTGTGAACATATAGGAAATAATATGCTGAATATCTTGTGATCTTGAACTTGACCTCGGATCTCATTTTCACGGTCACAGGACAACATGACTTATATCTCGTTTATTATGGAATATACAACTTGACAATCATTGTGGACATACAGGAAATCATCATACACATGTATGCCAAATGTTCTGATGACATTGAACTTGACCTCTGACCTCATTTTCAAGGTCAGGAAACAAAATGGTTAATATCTCGCTTATCAACTTTTTAGCTTGGGAATCAATTGTGGACATATAGGAAATGATATACACAGAATATTCTGATGACCTCGACTTTTCCAGGACAAAATTGCTAATATCTCGCTTATTATTGAATTTACAGCTTAGCAAATGTGTATACGAAATGATGTATGCTGAATATTCTGACGTCCTTGGACTTGACCATCGACCCTATTTTCAAGGTCACATGACCAAATGGCTAAATATCGGAAATATAAAAAAATATATATTGTCCGGTAACCTATGTAGCCCTTGGGCTAATTTTATTTTAGCCGTATTTGTGTTATTCTCGCCCACTGTTTGTTAAGAACTTGTCAAGAACCCGTTTGAAATTCAAAAGTCTGTGTTATTTCAATGACTGATTGCATTCATGAGTCATCACAGGATGGGATGATTCATGTCCCTATTGTCTACTTTTCATCAAATACTCATTAACGAATAATGTCCTTGAACATCAATCATACTCAAGTCATACTCAGATTGTGAGCCTTGTGCTGATCATGGCAAAACAAACAAGACAATGACATATCAATTATCAATTCCTTTAGAATTTTTTTTTTCACCGTCAGCTGCATTTCAATTTTCAGATCAGTGAGTTCACACAATTTCATTTTATTACTTCAACATTATATATTCTGTTAGCATGGTCAAACATGATCCTGAGGCACAAAAACTGAATATCATACTCCTGAACACAATGACGACACATTTACAGATTAAATCAGAATAAATACAGATAAAATATACATACTATCAGGTCACAATGTAAGACTTCACCTTTAAGGCTTCAGCATTCCTAATATAATCTACCAATCAACTGATTTACTACAAGCAGCCTCACAGGGACTGTTTCGTTGGCATTCGTATCAGTGATTTCCGAGCTTTTGGGTGAGACCTCTGGGTTTTTCCCCCAGGTTTTTCTGGCGAGACAGAGTTACTGGAACTTCTATGGGTCTTTTTCTGCCCATCAGAGTCTAGAAGAGGTGAGGTGACGAGCTGAGTGATGCTGAATTTTGACAACTGTGGCGAGAAGTGAGTCAGAGAGAGGTTCTTGCCATATGTTTTGGAGTCTTTGCGAGGTGACCTAAATGGCGATTCCTCTGTCTCAACCATTACTTTGTCGAAAATCGGTGAGCTGGGAGCTGAACTTTCCATGACTTCTCCGGAGAGACAAGCTGAGCCGAATCCTGGGAATATTGGAGATGGGATTCCAGATGAGCATGTGCTCTGATTCTTCAGCAATTCAACTGTTGGGTGTGTCTTGGTTTCGGCTGCTGTCTCAATAAAGACCTCTTCACTGTCGAAATAATCTACTGAGGATACCGATGGCTTATTACTGCCAGACGGACTGTTGAGTACTGAAGACTTGTGTCGTTTTGATGGTGTGCCCTCGTTTGTTGGAGAATTGTTTAGAGATAACTTCCTCTTCCCTCGTGGCGTCCTCGGGGACCTCCAACTGGACGCACTGAGATTTTCCTGCTCATTGCCGTGGAAATCGCCGGACTCTCGGCAAAAGCCAGACGAGTTTGCAGCTTTTCCTCGTCGATGGATTACAGGGGACTGGATGGTTTTCAGCACGGGTGATACATTGGGCTTCTTCCTCGGCCAGTGATTCAAAGAGTCTGTTTTGATGGCTTTCTTCGGAGAGCAACACTGATTTGATGATGTCATTTGCTGAGAACTAAGGGATGCTACAGCTTTATTAGTGTCTTGGAGTTCTTGCTGGGCACTAGTTTCTGGCGCATTATATGAAACTTCTTGTTTCGCTGGGGGAGACTGAAAGAGTCTTGTCTGTAGCCGAGTGTTCTTACTTGGGGTGCCACTTTTGAGTATGACGTCCTTCGATGGCGTTTTTGTAGGAGTTGAAAGGATTCCTGAGGTGGTTTGGAGAGCTGGTACAGTCGAGGGAACTCCTGGAGGGGACATTAAAGTGGTCTGGAGTCTTCGCGGTTCACTTGCTGGAGCTCTATGCTGAGCTGATGATTGACTTCGTTCTGGTTCAACTTCAGGAGGCTGGAAGATTTTTGAGTGTGACCTCGTGTTACAACTTGGCGACGTGAAATCAAGTGGCATGGCAGGTTTCTTCACCGGAGTTCGGAGTATGCTATTCCCAGGGGTCTTAGTGGGAGTCATGGAATTGTCTTGGATGAGTTTGGAAGTCTGTCTAGTGTTCTTGCTTGGGGATGAAATTTCCACTTCTAGGGCGATTTGAACTCGCTTGCGAGGTGACGCCGCATGGACCTTTGCGGGAGTCATTCTCAAGTTAGATCTCGGGGGTTCTGGCAAAGTTGGTGGAGGTGACTGAAGCAGTCTAGTTACAGAACGAGTACTCCTACTTGGTGACATGAAAGCTGTTGATTTCTCAGGTGACAGGGACGGGTTCTTTTTCGGCGTTGTGACCCTGGGAACATCGTCAAAAGTTAGAGCGCACCGTTTTGTCGGTGTCGGCACTGGTTTTGTAGGGGACGGAGACTGGAACAAACGCATCTGTGCTCGAGTGTTTTTACTTGGAGAACTGAAATGTGCAGCTGCAGCACTCGAACCTTCAGACTCAGTCTTTTTCGGCGTGTGATCATCGAACGTCAGACGCATTCCTTTCACTGGTGTCCTAGATTTACTACATCCTCGGGCAGCTTTTTGTGGGGACGGGTCTAGCAACTTTGAGAAAAGTGTCGTGATGTGAACTCGTCGCCGTGGTGATGTTAGGGCGCCTCTAACGTTTGCCTTTGTGCATGGACTGAGTAGTGTTTTGTTTGTTATCCGAGCCTCCAGTTTCTCGTACTTGCTGATATTCCGGGAACCCCGATCGGATTCTCCAGAATAGAAGGACGTCCTTTTGTACAACTTGGGCACAGGACAGGTGCTGGCATCAGGGGGACCTAGGAAAGTAAACGTTTCCGTGCAAATTTATCCTGTAATGGTTTTGTCGGAACAGGTACAAAAGTATTCATTTCGTTATGACTTAATTTAAATCTATGACCTCCAACAACTTGTCTATTTGTGTCAACTCTCCATAAGCATGATAAGATATCACCAAATATGATGTCTGCATGAAAAGCCAAAACACCACAATACCGAGAACTTGGCTGCTGGTGCTGACAGCTTTGACCGGTGACTCCTGAATGACCGTGACACCGGACGCTACTGTTGAGGATCGCTGCCTCCGTCTCTCCTGTTTGGCGAGGAGGTGACTCGTCAACTGTTTGTGAGCCGGGGTTTCTGCAGCAAGGCTGTCTCTCCTGCTGTGACCTGTTGGCAAGTGTCGTTGTGAAAATTGGTGGGAAATGATAGTTGTCTTCATCTTTTCTTTGTACTTCTATGCATGAAAATCTCACAATGCAAATCTGTAGCATCCTCTGAACTGTTTTCAGAGCGTACAAATACCATTAATTGCCACGAAAATCTATTTCCAATATACTATGTCCCTCACCTTTGTGCTGTCGCGATGCTGTGTGATTGCCATGTGACTTGGTGCCATCTCGGTGTTGTTTATTGGTTTCCATGACAGCCACGGACTGACGTCTCTCCAGTTTGACTCCGCACCCTCCTTCCGTGAATAAATTCCTTCGCACAAGCTTAGTGTCGTCTTCGGAGGCTGCAAGGAAGATTATAGAAGTCTGCTACTTTTACATCTGACTGTATTAGAAATTGTACGCAGAAGAGAAATTAGGAGAAAATGCAAATGAGCCAAGAGTTTTGTCTATTACAATGTGTATAAGCCATGTGTGATTAATTATGTAATCTCCCACCTTGGCTTTTGCTTTGTTTCGTCTTTGTAGCACTTGCGATTCGTGCAGATCTGCGAGTACTGTCCTTTGCGCTCTATAACACATAAGACATGAACATTCATGATATGTTTGTTCGAAATATCTTGGCTCGTTATGTTCAAATTATCACATAAAAGTAGGCAAAATCAGAAATATGAATAGCCAATGTTTCAAACCTTTTTCGTGTTCATCTGAATCTGACGCTTAGTTACAGCATGGAAGCTCGAATGTCGGTGCATCTTTTTCTTAGCCCTGCAATACAATACTATGTTCATCTATATGATACACAAATCAGCACATGGAATTTAAAACCTATTCATATCATCACCAAATTTTTCAGTGGAAACAAAATGGAGGATCACAAACCGCTCCTTGTTGGACATGAGACTGATGTCGAGCGATTTGTCTACATCGTTGACAGCGACGGCGGACCCCGGGGCCTGGGACGGGAGAACGGAGTCGAGATCCGTCGGGGAGAACAGAACTTGTAACTGCGGTGGGAGTGGTTGTCCTAACTCCTCGTAGATCTCTTGTAGAGTGTCGGGAATTGTGGCAATGTACCTGGAGAGGTAACAGTAATAGGTGAGGTTGTGTACATGTATTGTGACTTGTTTCACACAAGATTTTATACTGATATTCTTTCTCCAAGTAAGCCAATTCAAGTAAAGTAATTTTAGGAAGAAGCCAGATCAGAATTCGATGGAAACACATTTTCTGGTTGGATGGAGCTCCAATGATTCCCAGTATTCTCTGATCATCTTGAGCATATTAATATATCAAATACCGGTACTAACCAAGCATTAACTGTTTCGGAACTTGATTTTAATATTTTATATTTTTTTATCAACATTTATGAGAGCATGACAAATGTTTCGCAAGCTTTGTGAGAAATAGATTATTGGGTTCGCATCAGAAATCTATTGACGACAACCTACTTCTGAGTGAGTTCTGCCAGATGCAAGGAGAGCGCTCCATGATCTTGTAAGAATGATAAACTTCGTAGCATCATGATCACCTGCAGAAAACATTATGTACAATGTAACATGACACATACTGTACATACCATATCCCTCCTTTTGAACACATATGATTTTCATGAAAAATGCTAAACTAATCATGTCCAAAATACATATCATCAGTAACAACAAATGCCAATGTTATCCTAAACATTTTTGTTCAATCTGTGTCTTTTTGTGAATGGAACTATCCTGAACAACTCAGTATGCTCCACATTGAAAAGTGGGTAGTTTAGACAGTGTACACACCTGTTGAGTGGCTAGTTCTTTGTGATCGTCGTCTTTCGTCCACGCGCGACTGACTGCTTCAATCCACAGCCAAATCTGACACTCGTACCTGGAAAATATTCTGACGGAGTAATTTACAGAAACCTCAACTTCAATATTTCCACAAATGGATAAATTTTCTCCTGAATCTTGATTGGAAGTGCTGAAGACAAGCAAAGTGACAACTCAATTTAAAGTTTAAACGAGCATGCCATCTATGTCTTCACTGAAGTAATTTTTGTCAATTAAATGCCCATACTCTTTGATTTTTAGCTCCTGTGACCCTTGCAGATATTTCTTGGAAATCTCAGCTGTGGTTCTCCAGCCACATTTGGTCAGCAACTCTTTTGTGCAGCTCTGAGCATGGAACATCAAGGCAAAAAATAATGTCTTATCAAGAAAAATATCAATCTCAAGAGCGTATACTAGAATTCAAGTAAAGAAAGCGTGGGTGAGAGGACTCAAGCATTGCCTTTTTTCCTAGCGCCAGAGGGAAAAGTCTTTACGGAGGGGGAAGTCTTTATAGAGCAGGTACTGAATTCCATCATATACTTTGAGAGTTCTAAATCACACTAACAAACCAGAAATTCTCAACATTATCTGATTCAGTATAATTATTAGGTTACCGGACCTATGGTCCGATAACCTATTGGCATGGCGTTGCGTCCGTCGTCCGTCGTCCGTCGTCGTCGTCGTCGTCGTCGTCGTCGTCGTCCACATTTTTATCTTTTTTGTTTACGGGCGAATTTTTCTGAAATTTTGCAGAAAAATACTTAAAAATAATTCAAGAAGGACGTATTTTTTAGTTTTTTGATTTTCGCATTTCTTTCAAAATGGCGGCCGTTTTCGACGAAAAATGCCTGATTTTGGACTTTGGTGGCCATTTTCTCAAAATCTGTTCAGTAACTTTTTTTCTTTTTGATAGATAAGACTCGTCATATGTACTTCTATGATGTCTATAAATTTCGTTGCGCTTGAATCGCTCGAAGTGGGCCATTTTGGCCCAAACTCGGCCCAAATGGGACTTTTCCATGTTAAATTCTCCTATGCTTTATAATGGGACACATTATGCCTAATATCTCACTTGATATTGAGATTAGAGACTAGGAATCAATTGTGAACATATAGGAAATGATATATGCTGAATATTCTCGTGACCTTGAATTTGACCTCTGACCTCATTTTCAAGGTCAGAGCACAAAATGGCTTATATCTCGCTTATTATCGACTCTACAGCTTAGGAATCAATTGTGGACATATAGGAAATAATATATGCTGAATATTCTCGTGACCTTGAATTTGACCTTTGACCTCAGTTTCAAGGTCAGAGCACAAAATGGCTTATACATCGCTTATTATCGACTCTACAGCTTAGGAATCAATTGTGGACATATAGGAAATGATATATACTGAATATTCTGATGACCTTCAATTTGACCTTCGAACTCATTTTCAAGGTCACAGGACAAAATGGCTAATATCTCGCTTGTTATCGACTTTACAGTCTAGGAATCAATTGTGAACATATAGGAAATGATATATGCTGAATATTCTAGTGACCTTGACTTTGACCTTTGACCTCATTTTCAAGGTCACATGACAAAATGGCTAATATCTCGCTTATTATCGACTTTACAGTTTAGGAATCAATTGTGAACATATAGGAAATGATATATGCTGAATATTTTCGTGACCTTGTGTTGACCTTTGACCTCATTTCCAAGGTCACAGGACAAAATTGCTAATATCTCGCTTATTATCGACTTTACAGCTTAGGAATCAATTGTGAACATATAGGAAATGATATATGCTGAATATTCTCGTGACCTTGAATTTGACCTTTGACCTCATTTTCAAGGTCACAGGACAAAATGGCCAATATCTTGCTTATTAGCGACTTTACAGCTTAGGAATCAATTGTGAACATATAGGAAATGATATATGCTGAAAATTCTCATGACCCTGAATTTGACCTTTGATTTCATTTTCAAGGTCACATGACAAAATGGCTAATATCTTGCTTACTATCGACTTTACAGCTTAGGAATCAATTGTGAACATATAGGAAATGATATATGCTGAAAATTCTCATGACCCTGAATTTGACCTTTGACCTCATTTTCAAGGTCACATGACAAAATGGCTAATATCTTGCTTATTATCGACTTTACAGCTTAGGAATCAATTGTGAACATATAGGAAATGATATATGCTGAATATTCTCATGACCTTGAATTTGACCTTTGACCTCATCTCCAAGGTCACAGGACAAAATTGCTAATAACTCGCTTATTATCGACTTTACAGATTAGGAATCAATTGTGAACATATAGGAAATGATATATGCTGAATATTCTCGTGACCTTGAATTTGACCTTTGACCTCATTTTCAAGGTCACAGGACAAAATGGCGAATATCTTGCTTGTTAGCGACTTTACAGCTTAGGAATCAATTGTGAACATATTGGAAATGATATTTGCTGAATATTCTAGTGACCTTGAATTTGACTTTTGACCTCATTTTCAAGGTCAACAGGACAAAATGGCTAATATCTTGCTTAATATCGACTTTACAGCTTAGGAATCAATTGTGAACATATAGGAAATGATATATGCTGAATATTCTCATGACCTTGAATTTGACTTTTGACCTCATTTTCAAGGTCAACAGGACAAAATGGCTAATATCTTGCTTATTATCGACTTTACAGCTTAGGAATCAATTGTGAACATATAGGAAATGATATATTCTGAATATTTTAATGATATTGAATTTGACCTTTGACCTAAATTTCAAGGTCAACAGGACAAAATGGCTAATATCTTGCTTATTATCGACTTTACAGCTTAGGAATCAATTGTGAACATATAGGAAATGATATATTCTGAATATTTTAATGATATTGAATTTGACCTTTGACCTAAATTTCAAGGTCAGTCATTTTATTTTCAAAGTCAGATTACAAAATGGCTTATATCTCGCTTATTATCAAATTTACAGCTTAGGGGTCCATAGTGAACATATAGGAAATGATGTATGCTGAATAGTTTGGTGATCTAGAATTTAACCTTTGATCCCATTTTCACGGTTAGAGATATGGCGATTTCAGTGGTCACCTTGAATTTGACCTTCAACTTTCTCGGCTTAACTCTGTATATTTCTCCGGTAACCTTTCTAGCCCATTGGGCTAATTTTTTTATTGCAAGCAACTAAATTTTCTTTTATTACAGCAACTGAACCACAACCTGTATGCCATCATTTTTTTTTATCATTCTCTGAAAAGAATCTTCACCGTATAACAATAGACTGATGCAGATTGAATGAAAGTCTACCTCCTTGTTGTTCTCAATAAATCTAGACACAAGAAGCAGAATGCGAGACACGGCCGTCCTAGAAGTCTGGTCATTTTCGAGCATCGCCTCGTAAATATCCTGGACTAATTTCTGCAGCTCATCTTCACTCAGTATATTAGGGACATCTGTATAATCATATAGAAATGTTCATGCATCAAATTAAGAAACGGATATCTGGAGTTTTCATCACACTTTCAATTCTGTATTTTTGATTCATGTAACTGTTCATTTCTTCGTCAAATACTGTCTTCAAATTTATACCCACGATTCATCAAATAATGCATACCTTGCATCTCTCTGGAAGTTGCAAGCTCTTCAGGATTTTCTGACGACTTGCGGCCATGTTTCTTGGGTCCCTCATCTTTCGACGAGTGCCTAGATTCCTTACTCCGCGCCATGATAACATCCACTCTTGAAGGTGCTGTGCTGTTCCGCGTTCGCAGTGATCGGTCAAAACCTGTAGCCATGAATTGAGGTTTTGCTTTCAATGTAAGCATTCTATAGTGTCTATAATAGAAAATTCATATAATAGAAAACTTCTATTATAAGGAACTTTAAATAGAAAGGACCTAATCGCTTACTTTGGCGTTTGGCGGCTTTTCTGGGTGACATTCTGCGAGCAGACTCGCCATGTTTTCGCGGGGAGCGCCTTGTGGGGCTCAAAGTCAAGTTACGATTGGAGTTTTTACGAGGTGAGGACAGTTTTTTGTAAGATGCTGTGCCTGAGCTGGATACAGAACCAATGTTGTTGAGTCTCTTGGTTTTTTGACGCATGTAGGCCATCTGGAGTCGAGACATCAGCGAAACATCCTCCTCACTTGGGGAGCTGAACAAAAGCACACATCAACGATTACATATCAATTAACCATTACTGCACTAAAAGAAGAACAAAACATCCTAGAAGAACGAAATCACGGTACATTTTGTAGTTATCTTTCACTTTGCAAGGTAGACTTCAATCAAAGATTCATCTTTTGCCAAAAAAAAAAACCATCATGAAATGCACACTAATATGACAGTTGACAACAATTGCTAACCTATTGGTGAAAGTGTTGGTGACAGAGGAAGGAATAGCTCCAGGAATGAGCCAACTCTCTAGGAGGGACGGGTCAAACTTGTCGGAGGTCAAAGGTCGCGACTCAGTGGTTGGGGATTCGACGTCACTGGTCTGCGAGGGGTCATTACTTCCGACCTCACGATCAGCTGGAAGAAGGGGATGAAAAAAATCGATAAAAACTTTAGTGATCGTTGCGGAATCATTGGTAAACTGAATAACATAACTTGAAAACATTCACGACCATGAACATTTATGAACGATTAATTGGAGAGAAACAGTTTGAACAGAAAATTGTGCAAAAAGCTTTGACAAAAAGTCAGATCTACTACACCTATTATGTACAACTAGAAAATATTGTATCTATGAGAATATGATAAGAAATTCAAATAAATAATGAGGACAAATTTTGGAATGGATTAAACCTATATGTTCAACATGTTCAAACTTTGAAACATCTACAAAACTAACCAGAGTGGCTCTCAGCAGTATCCATTGGCTCCTCGTCTTTGCCAATCATGAGGGTTGGCTTTTCTATGCCAAATGCAAGCTTTTTCTTCATTAAAATGGCCCCGGAGGTGTTCAACAATGTGACTGAAGCGGAGACGGGTGTTATAGCCTGGAGCACCCCCAATGTTGGGATAGGGCAAGCAGAGTGGTAACACTCCACCACCTGCAACATAATCATGAATGACATGTCAGATATAACAGCTAATTTCAATGTACGACAATGAAACTAGAACAACACATAACACCGAAGTTACAATAATTTCTTTTTAATAAGTCTTATAATATACATTTTTTTCATACAATAAATAAAAATTTACTGCTATCAAAGAAAGCACTTGTCACATATATGAG
This sequence comes from Terebella lapidaria, assembly GCA_949152475.1. Lineage (NCBI taxonomy): Eukaryota > Metazoa > Annelida > Polychaeta > Terebellida > Terebellidae > Terebella > Terebella lapidaria. The sequence continues at coordinate 7,261,557 of OX424562.1, forward strand.
AATATGAATTTTTTTCCAATGTTTGCAATGTATCTGATAAAACCTGTGCAGAAAAAAAAACTTACAAGAACCATATTCCTAGCTGATAGCTGAACAAGCATCTGGTCCCACGTTCGACTGTGTTGTGTTTCTCCCTGTTGCCTCGTCAGTATATGGACAGGGTGCGACTCTATGTGGCTGAGCGGAACTTGGCAGAGCGGAAGTGTGCAGACTATACTCACAGATTCCAACAGTGCGTCAGTGACAGCTCCATGTCTGAAGGAATTATTTTTTACACTATGAATTGATCTCATGCTCACCAGTACCACTTTGCCCAATCAAAATACATGTAGCGTATCACTGTATTTATACTATTACTCACTTCTCTGGCTTCGAGAGCAAAGTGGCCTGCAGTGTCCCTGATAGTGTATCGTCATTGCCTAAAAACAATATATTTGTGTATGGTGAACATTGAGCCCATCAACATGATCAATGACGCATTTTAAATACAAGCAATATACATTTCTGAAAATATAATTTCTAAACTACTTCTAACTTGTTAGATAGACCTACTAAATCACCAGTTAAATTGCTATACTAGAATTGGTACATGATTGCATGCTCCCCCAAATCTGATGTGAAATTGACCAATACATGCACACTTGAAAATACTACATGTACATACATGTACCACATGATTGTGTGCTATTAGAAAGTAATGTATTCATATTTTCTTACTATCTGGAGCATGTAGTTCTACTGAGTGTCCAGGTTGTCTGTCGTATTGTTGACAACGATAATCAACATAGTAGCCAATGACAGCTGAGTCTGGCAAGATTCTACCCAGTGGAAAACAGGACTCTAGCTTCTGTTGAACAGCTTGCATACGATGGCATCTTTGTCCGAGAATTGCTGACAAAGTTATGAGCCCGCCTGTCTGACCAATTACTTCTGTCATCAAACGGAAGCCTGCAAGGTCTGGGGGTTGTGTCTGTGTTAAGCAATATTTTAGAAACATACATAACTCTAATTAAAAATATTGGCATTCTTCAACAACTGTAATCTCCATTAAGCGAATTGTAATTTTTACTTTACTTTACTTTTAAATTATCGCCTTTAGTTTTGCAATATATATACTTCACAATTTTTCTTGAAAAGCAACCCACTTGTCTCATGACACCTATTTTACCTGGCAATATGTATCAATCCAGAAAGTTGATACTCTTTTCTCCGAGAATTCCCGTAGAATTTGCCGAGACATCAGATGTGTCGTCAAACTTGTTGCACTGGGCATTTTGCTCAGCTCGAAATAGTCCAACAGTTCCTCCCGTGAATGCGGGCAATGTGAGAGAACAAACAGCACATTTGTTTTGAGATGAATGCTCTCGTCCTCTTCGACTTGCGCTGGTAATCTACTTTTTCCTTTCTTCGATGAAACACGCTTGACTGGAGAACTGATGAGAGGACGATCCCATGGGAAAGATGCCAGTACTTCTGCAAAAGCCAGCTTCAGGTGTTCAGCGTGCGACCTCTCTCCATCATTCTCTCCCCAATATGTAGACCCATCCCCAATATTCTCCTGCATTCCGTCCGCATTTTTATTTTTGGTGGATTGAGAAACTAATTTGTTTATCTCTTGTTCAAAGTTCTCAAAACTTGATTTATTCCATTCTCTGAACCTGTACGAAGACAAGGCCTGACATTTGGACGATCTGTCAAAAAAGGCGAAATCCCACTGCAACTTTTCAGTGATTTCCGCTTTCACTTTGCAAGAGTAAAATGTCAACAAATTCAAAACACAAGAAATAACGTTATTTTTGAAGCCAGCATCACGCAAAACATCCCTCGCATTTATCAGGAAAACAACTTGATAATTGGTTATATCCTCGGACATTGTGAAGCATTAGGCCTACTTTTGATTGTTTTTTCAACAGGTTCTTTCTTTAAATTTACCCCCTTTTTTGGCCGGATGTGAATGAAGGTCAAGGACGTTCTTCCCAGAGTGATTCACGAAGGGACCTGTTATTTTCACGAAATATTGTCAAAATATATGTTTTGGGCAAATTGAATGTTTATGTGATAAATATAGGGAAAATACAGTGATTAGAACACTTTTAGATATAATTGTATATGATATCATTATCAGGAAAATATAAAATTAATTATAGTACCCTTTTGATACTTGATACTTTTTTGTGATAATAGATGGTTGTGTATGTGATCATGTGACCAAAACTTATCCAATCCATTTAAATTTGTTACTTCAATTTCGAGACTTATTGATGTTTTTATAGGAAAAATGACATCTCTGACGTCTTTGGATGCTATATCGACAAGGTGAGGAACCAATAAATCTTGCATGTATCTCATTATAACCTTGTGCTATCGAAATATTCTCCAGAATGATGTGTGGAATATAATGTAAACATTGACACGTGCTTTTGTGGGCAGCTAAAAATGTAAACAAAGATAGCCTAATGCACGATTTTAAAGTCCAGCTGAAGTCAAAATCTTATCTGTGCTATACAAAAGATTCATGAAATCGCTAAAACCAAGTAATCCTTCGCAATGCCCGTGCATATCTGTTGATACAATTTCCATAAATGTGGCCTAGTTATCATAGCACTGCATATTTTAATCTTTTTTCTTCTAAACAATTGAATTGAATTGACTTGAATTCATTTCACCAATCAATCAATACATGTATACAGACAGACAAACAGTGGTACAGAATTACAAATATGAAAGGTGAAAAGGGACATGCTAGAAGCTTAGAGCTTTAACGGTTGCATTACCCCAAAACAATAATTATAACAACACTGAAGGGGGAAAGTAAAAAAAAAAAAAAATTAAAGAACGATTAGGTAAATATGAATGTACACGTACACATACATGTATACGATCCGTCTAGCTACACATCCTACAGTAATTATAAGAAGAGATGCGAGGCAGCATGAGTACTCTAGGCTACATGTACACATGGAGACTAACCAATTAAGGTACTACAGTTGTAAACTTTTGTGAAGCTCATTTATGATGCCTCAAGCTAATTAACCGTCTCATCAAAATCATCAACGACCAAATTGAAATTCTACATGTACTAATATATCAATATGATTTTGACACTGGTTTTGATACTTGAAACATAATTTTCAGAATTCATTTGACACCGTACTCCACAGAAGTCATTCTAAATGGGTACGATGGAAGCCTCCGACAGTGGAATTTATTGGGGAAAATTAACTTAACAGTAGATATGCAAAAGTATAAATCTTGGGGGGTAGATCACTATGTGACCCATGCCTAGAACGATCAATGCCAAAGTGCGGAAACTTTGTGAATAGCCAAAGCCTTTCTCAGTACATGAGTTAGTCAATCAATATCGTCTTGATGTTCGTCTATAACGAGTGAAATTGTCACATTCATATATTTTTTTATTCTATGTCATCATACATACAGTACTTTGAATGTTATTTATTTCAGAGTTAGCTCTGTGCTAAATAAAGATGCTAAACAATTTGGGAAAAAACACATGTTTGACGGTGATGACGAAACATGTTGGAATTCTGATCAGGTACATGTATCAACAATTAGATGACATCTGTTTTTAAATATACAAAAGCACTATACCTTAAATATTCTATAACCCATCTATACGCCATTTGAACTTTCATTTCGTTCTGCTGTAGGGATCTCCACAATGGGTCCATATTAAATTACCTTCGGCGGTGACAATAGAGCACATTCACATCCAATTTCAAGGAGGATTCGTCGGAAAACAATGTCATATTGAAAACCACTCAACTGGGCAAACAGAGAAAGTAACAGATTTTTATCCAGAAGACGTCAATTCATTGCAGGTAAATTTACGGGTTTCTATACATGAACTCCAATTTCCTAATATATATGCGAAGAGAATTGAGAAGTAAATAACTAGAATAAAGTTTTTTTTTTTTTTAAATTAACAAACGTCTTAATAAATTCTAGACATGACATGTCTTGATGAGAGGCATATATATAATTGTAATATTGTTGATACAAAAAAGTGTTTAAATTTCAGTATTTCATTAATTCTAAGTTATTAGTAGTACAATATATTTCAGTAATTTGAGGAGAAATTATTGATCATTAGTAGAATACAAATTGTACATATTTTCACAGGTTTTCAACATGCCAAAGGATTTTCCAGCCTCGGATACTGTGAGAATTGTCTTCAACGACAGTACAGATTTCTTTGGAAGGATAACGATTTATAAATTGGAAATATTTGGAAACACAATAAACTCTTGATCATTATTTGATGGAGTTGGTTTGGTTACTTGCTGTGAGATCAATATTTACTACATGTACTATGGAGACATTGACACTCAATATATCAAGGTTCGTGCGAAAAATATAATATCAAATGGTATCTTATGTGAGATGTTCTATGAATGCAAAACGTAGAACCTTATTGTGCTGGTAAATTCCAAGCACTTGTTTAACAAAAGAAATGATAGATTGAACATATATGGATTAAAGCCTTTTTCAATTCTGACGATATTGCAGTAATAGTGAAAACCAATTCTGCAAAATGTTGGACCTTGAAGTGTAAGTATGAAATGAGTATTCATGACGACTGTACACGACGAAATGTGCATGTAACAGAACAAGTCTTTAATGAATTACCGGTGGATAAAACTATAAACAGTAATAAAATTTACCACCATTCAACCTGCACACACTGGAGAAAGGGAATATTTCGGCGAGGATTGAACATTGCGATTTTTTGACAGTGAGCGGAAATAATATCGGGCAAAAATGTCCTGGAAATCCAGAACCAACTGGCTTCTGAACTGAATTCAGTCGGGGACTGGTTGAATGATAACAAGTTGTCACTTCATCTGGGTAAGACCGAATCCATATTGTTCGGCACCAAAAGGAAAGTAACAGAGAAAGTAACAGATTTTTATCCAGAAGACGTCAATTCATTGCAGGTGAATTTACGGGTTTCTATACGTGAACTCCAATTTCCTAATATGCGAAGAGAATCGAGAGGTAAATAAATAGAATAAATGTTTTTTTTTTTAATGAACAAACGTCTTAATAAAGACATTACATGTCTTGATGAGTGGCATATATATAATTGTAATATTGTTGATACAAAAAAATCATTAGTAGTATACAAATTGTACATATTGTCACAGGTTTTCAACATGCCAAAGGATTTTCCAGCCTCGGATACTGTGAGAATTGTCTTCAACGACAGTACAGATTTCTTTGGAAGGATAACGATTTATAAATTGGAAATATTTGGAAACACAATAAACTCTTGATCATTATTTGATGGAGTTGGTTTGGTTACTTGCTGTGAGAGCAATATTTACCACATATTATGGAGACATTCACACTCAATATATCAAGGTTCGTGCGAAAAATATAATATCAAATGGTATCTTATGTGAGATGTTCTATGAATGCAAAACTTAGAACCTTATTGTGCTGGTAAATTCCAAGCACTTGTTTAACAAAAGAAATGATAGATTGAACATATATGGATTAAAGCCTTTTTCAATTCTGACGATATTGCAGTAATAGTGAAAACCAATTCTGCAAAATGTTGGACCTTGAAGTGTAAGTATGAAATGAGTATTCATGACGACTGTACACGACGAAATGTGCATGTAACAGAACAAGTCTTTAATGAATTACCGGTGGATAAAACTATAAACAGTAATAAAATTTACCACCATTCAACCTGCACACACTGGAGAAAGGGAATATTTCGGCGAGGATTGAACATTGCGATTTTTTGACAGTGAGCGGAAATAATATCGGGCAAAAATGTCCTGGAAATCCAGAACCAACTGGCTTCTGAACTGAATTCAGTCAGGGACTGGTTGAATGATAACAAGTTGTCACTTCATCTGGGTAAGACCGAATCCATATTGTTCGGCACCAAAAGGAAAGTAACAGAGAAAGTAACAGATTTTTATTCAGAAGACGTCAATTCATTGCAGGTGAATTTACGGGTTTCTATACGTGAACTCCAATTTCCTAATATGCGAAGAGAATCGAGAGGTAAATAAATAGAATAAATGTTTTTTTTTTAATGAACAAACGTCTTAATAAAGACATTACATGTCTTGATGAGTGGCATATATATAATTGTAATATTGTTGATACAAAAAAATCATTAGTAGTATACAAATTGTACATATTGTCACAGGTTTTCAACATGCCAAAGGATTTTCCAGCCTCGGATACTGTGAGAATTGTCTTCAACGACAGTACAGATTTCTTTGGAAGGATAACGATTTATAAATTGGAAATATTTGGAAACACAATAAACTCTTGATGATTATTTGATGGAGTTGGTTTGGTTACTTGCTGTGAGAGCAATATTTACCACATATTATGGAGACATTCACACTCAATATATCAAGGTTCGTGCGAAAAATATAATATCAAATGGTATCTTATGTGAGATGTTCTATGAATGCAAAACTTAGAACCTTATTGTGCTGGTAAATTCCAAGCACTTGTTTAACAAAAGAAATGATAGATTGAACATATATGGATTAAAGCCTTTTTCAATTCTGACGATATTGCAGTAATAGTGAAAACCAATTCTGCAAAATGTTGGACCTTGAAGTGTAAGTATGAAATGAGTATTCATGACGACTGTACACGACGAAATGTGCATGTAACAGAACAAGTCTTTAATGAATTACCGGTGGATAAAACTATAAACAGTAATAAAATTTACCACCATTCAACCTGCACACACTGGAGAAAGGGAATATTTCGGCGAGGATTGAACATTGCGATTTTTTGACAGTGAGCGGAAATAATATCGGGCAAAAATGTCCTGGAAATCCAGAACCAACTGGCTTCTGAACTGAATTCAGTCAGGGACTGGTTGAATGATAACAAGTTGTCACTTCATCTGGGTAAGACCGAATCCATATTGTTCGGCACCAAAAGGAAGCTAAATAGTAAGTCCGACCTTAATATTTCCTGCGCAGGTAACGATATTAACAGCAAAGCCCATGTGAAATATCTTGGTGTGGAGCTCGACCAATCACTTTCAGGCGAAATCATAGCCCAGAAAATAATAGGCAAATCCAACGCAAAATTGAAGTTCTTGTACCGCCAGGCGAGAAACTTCGACATAGATACCAAAAAAACTCTTGTTTCCGCTCTCGTTCAGTGTCACATGGACTACGCCTGCTCAGCTTGGTACCATGGCCTGTCGAAAAGAAACAAAAACAGAATGCAAACCACTCAAAACAAAATTCTTAGGTTCATTCTGCAGTTACCTGCAAGGTTCCATATTGGGCACATGGAGTTCAAAAAGGTCGGCATGCTTCCTATTCGAAAAAGGGTCACCCAGTTACAGCTGAATCATGTTCATAATATTATTCATGGCTCTGCCCCTAAATATCTTGAGGCTAATTTTAACTTTGTTCATTCTCAGCACATTTTTAATACAAGGTCAAGTTCAAGATCCCTCATCCCTCATCCCGCATTCAAAAATATTTCCAGCAAAACCACTTTTAAGGATTGATTGCATGTGATCGTCGTGAACCTGGCATTGACCCGCTGTCCATCCACTTATAATGTAAATATAAAGGTAACAAATTCATGAATTCACACACTTCCCATCAACGTGAAACTTTGCCTTTCTGATTGTTAGACATCAAGGATTACTAACCGAGACTCTGTTTCTTACTAAGCAATGTTAAATTTGTTAAATTCATCGTTTTCATATGTCATTTTCCGACCTGTTTCTCAGTCTACAAAATACACTCACAACAGGGCGAGCGAAAGGATTATGTTGTGCTGCAAATAGCTAGTGAGGCCAGTAAAACTCACAGGTGATATGCACTCGGGTGCACCGAGGTGTTTGGGATTATGAATGTTCAACTCATTGTATTCATCCCACAGAAAGTATAGCTCTAGATATTTTCATTATTTTGACGACAACAAGGAATAAATATATGCAACAGCCAGTGCTTGTCAAGCAGAACACTAGAATCTTCGTTTTGGTGAAACGTATAAAATGATTTATCTAATCATCAAATTGCACAGCTTTCGTGATGTCATTTATGAAACCATGTCTCGGTTCATCATCCATGAGTATATGTGTGTGTGATAGCCAAGTTTTAGGTCAGGGGATTGTATTGTTTTGGTGATTTTGTTACCTTTACTTTCACATTATAAGTCAATGGAAAAGTGCCTCAGTGCAGTCACCGGTAAGTTACGTGCAATCACACCTTAACTACGTATAGGATAATGCCCTAGGCTGAGTATTTCTCACGAATAGAGACCGAGGCCGAAGGCCGAGGTTTCTATTCGTGAGGAATACGAAGCCGTAGGCATTATCCGACATAGTGCATGCACCCCCCCCCCCCCCACACACACACACACAAACACACATTTCTGGCACAAGCCACTACCCCCCCTCCCTCCCCCCCCTTCACATGTTTGATCCATGTGTAACAGATAGTTAAGTGTGAAATAATACACTGTTACTGAGGCGATATACACGATATCATGCCGAGCGTCAGCGAGGCGTGATGATCGTGTATATCGCCGAGGGGTGACAGTGTATTATTTGTCATACATACCGAGTAAAACCGATTGTTTTTATTGCCCAAAACGACCAGAACCTCCCCAAATAATGTGGAATGGTCCTCATATCGCCCCTAGAGCGGGATATGAACAATGGACTCGCCCGTCTCGCTTCACTTCATCAAGGCCTGTACACGTCTGCTCCACACGTAACAGCAATACATAACCTAAACTAGGTGGCGCCAGTGTTACCTGGTATCGACACCATTTTTATGTTCTATATCCTGGCTATGATAAGGGAATGAATTTCGTTTGTTGACACAACTCCTAGTAATGCCATACTAGGCCATGAACGTTACATTTGTTGTGCGCCTTCTACATGCGAATGATAGATTGAATACATCTAGATTGATTATTGATTTTGATCATTCCAGTCATACATCCGTATCATTGAAAATTATACTTATATCCCCAACCCTCCTGTTTGGTCGTTGCTTTGACACCTATCGTCAAATGAATATGGGTTCAGTATGAACACCACAAACATATTGCAACATGGTATCTACATAATTCTGCCTCGACCCACAGTATGTGCCGTCAACCGAATTAACTTTCGGCAATGATGACAATGACTCAAGCAAACAAACACGTGTTGTTTTTGGCATACACAGTTTGTACACTTGTAGTTGTTGTTAGCTGGTTCCACGCATGAAGGCGCAATATCGCCTCATGGGGATTTTTCATATAACACACTCTCTCTAGGTATGTATTTTCGCACTTTGTGTGTGTTCAGTTTAAATGTGTTGTCGGTGTTTCGTCATAATGCACGCAGCGTGGTGGGGCGGCTGTGCCTTGTCACAGCGTCAGTCCTTACCGAGACGTTGCCGCGCGTGGACCTCCCGGTCTCGGCCTATTGCCGCGAGTATTTAAACGGAGCGTTCCACCGTGTGTAAGTAATTCGTACTGTATCTAATATTGTGCATTAACATTTCATGTATTTCCGACAAATTCCAGATTTATATACATTCATTAAAGGGCCACTGTATGGGATTCGGCTTTTAGGGGATTTCCAAGATTTTTCTCCCGACGCTTCTATTTATAGAACAAACGGTCAGATTACGTTTTTGTCCCAGGATCATTGTCGAGCCAATTGTCAGATCAGCCCAGGTCGGCTCGGCAGAGATCCTAGGCAAAAAACGTCATCTGACGTTTTGTTCTATAAATAGAAGCGTCGGGAGAAAAATCTTGGAAATCCCCTAAAAGCCGAATCCCATACAGTGGCCCTTTAATTAGTATTTTCTACAAGGCAACTTGATGTCAGTACGGCATGGCGCACGTGGTCGGTTACTTTTGGTACTAGGCTAATTGTAGTTCACAAGTACAGTATATTTCCATTGATACGGTTATAATTCAGTAGTAGTGTACAAACACAGTTGTTAAATACATTATTGGCATAATTTGTTAACAGTAGAAGGTAATTTCGTTAACTTACAGGCGAGGCGACCTTGCCTGACCTTCCCAGGTCACCAGGTTTTGAAACCCCTGTCAGACTTTCAGGGTGAGCATGTTTTGTATTGTTGTAATTTGCTTTCGTTTCATATAAACCAGTATGACATTGCAAAGTCTAGAATGTCATCCCACAGATTTAGAATGTCGCTATATTTGCCTTTCTGTGAACATGTTGTATTTTTATTATATTTGTTATACAGGGTTTTTATTCACCGCACCAAATAAAAAACTACAAAAACCCAAACCGACGAGTTTGTGTGGCTGTTACACATGACTTCAACGTACGACTGGTAAGTAAAAATTTTGTGTGTGTGCTATTCGTGCATTTAATTTATATGGCGAAGTGAAAATTCTGTTCAAATTGTTCCCATAATACATATGCTGAATAGCTATAAACTAGATTTGAAGAGGAAAAGTTAAACATTCATGTTTGTATATTTCATTCATGTTTGCAGGAAAATTACGTTATGCGTGATCTCTGGAGGCTTCTCTAGGATTCCGGTACATTTGCGGATGTGGAATATCGCAGGATTATTATCAAAACCTCCGGAATTCCAAGGATATTGTGGATATATACGTTTTCACTGGATTTCTGCAGAAGGCGGATGATTTCATGAACCAAATGTCCAAAAATTAACAACTGTTGTGACCCATGGATTAAACTCGCACACCATAACGATGAGCTGTTTATGTACATCGAGTAATGAGTCTGATACATGTATATGCTTGGCAATAAAAAATAAAATCCCGGTGTGTTTACTGTGTCCACCAGTATTGATTTATTTTCATTTCATACCTGGGACAGGTATTTATTGGAAATAAATACCTCCCACAGAGGTATTTATTACAAATAGATACCTGCTCGAGACAATGGAATCATGCACTATAGATATAGAGGGATACGTTGAGGGATAAAACTAGCATAGTGGTTAGGCTGGGATTTTTTTTTAGGAAGGTGTTATGGACCGTCAAAGTAAGATCATTTAACATTGAGTTGAATGGCCAATTTAATTAATATACAGTAGCCTTAACTGATTACACAATTTTCACTCTACGTGGCCTGGGAGCGCAAAAAATGTCATAATTTGTTTGACTAGGTAACAGTTGAAGGTTCCCGACCTAATTCAATGTTCATTTGCCGTGTTTTGTGTGGTTAAGGAGAAAATTGTGGAATACACATAAATCACATGGTCGGTCGGCATACAAAAATGTTCTAACTATCCTCAGCGGCTAAATTATGACTTGAATTACAATTTGTTTGCACAATATTAATGATCCTGATGCATTTCAATAGCTCAGCCTTCTACAGGTGTCAGGGACTAGGAAATTTTGACCACCGGACCAGATCACAAGAATTGAGGTCGGCTCTATGCCGAGCTCACGCTTATCATAAGCAGCCCCCTGACCCTGACATCATTCTAGATGACACAAGGTTGCATGCAAATAATAACCCCTTGATATTCTTGACTTTCTAAATAAATTATTAGTGGTTTGTTACGTTTCACATGGGTTCTATAGATAATTTTCCGTTTTTAGTGTGATAAATTCACGGTTTTCTTTAATCTTACTTTACTAAATAATCCAAACTGCCATTGAATTATACCAACGATTGGGTCTTGATGCTAATTGCACTTATATTCTATACTCATCCTGAAATTTTCAAGGCTTTTGCATGAAAACTCAATGAGTTTTCAACAATTTCAATTCTAAGAATTTGGCAGACTGGCAAATCCCAGCACATGTAGCATATGTATTAAATGGACTGAAACAGATAATTGAATCGGGATATCAGGTTTATATTTCGTTTCACAATTACATACATATAAGACTACCTACTGACAAAATATAATTCATATATCTCAGAAACGCCTATATATTAAGGGCAGTGTACAGTAATTGGCTCAGCCAATCAGCGAGCGTTCACCTCACTTAGGCAATTTAAAGGGAAACTGTTGTTAAACATCGCCTCATATATTTTTTAGGCCAGACTTCTGGACGAGTGTATATTCACCTGAAAGAACGCAGTGCTGGGATATAATGACCCGGTTTTCAAGGCAGTATCTTGTTGGCGTTCTTCTCAGGAGCTGGGGAATCAAAGGGGTTTTGTATGGGCATCAGTACCCATAATTTTGGTTATTTTCACCCCGGGTCCATTCAAGGCAGAATAGCGAAAAATCCCATGTGTCGTCAAATATATTCATGCTTACCACGCGATGCCCAATACGTTGAGGGATAAAACTAGCATAGTGGTTAGGCTGGGATTTTTTTTTTTAGGAAGGTGTTATGGACCGTCAAAGTAAGATCATTTAACATTGAGTTGAATGGCCAATTTAATTAATATACAGTAGCCAGAACGCCAACCCCCGAGAAGAACGGACCGGATCTCCGCTGCTGCTGATCGTTGCTGTGTCGGAGCCGCGGATTGCCGTTCTTGATTCCTTCTTCTCAACTTGTCACTGGTATTTATCTAAGTATTATAAACCAGTTATACTATAATATCACAACATTTCGGGGTTATTTTCGCTTTATCGTTTTTTATTTATTTGGTTTGTTTATTTTGATAGTAGCATGAGTAGTTTGGGGGGGGGGGGGGGGGGAGGGGGAGTTGTGCAGAAAATCTACACTCAAAATCCATTTGGCGTCAGAAGTTTTGAGATGGCCCCTGAGTTTCCCGCCATGTGACGTCATGAACTCACGATCACGTGACATGTGTCTGGCGCGCGTGCCGACATTTCTGCTCATCATCATGGACGTCGTCTGCAGCTGATGCGTCCATTTGAGTGTTGGGGGAGAAAATCAGCTGCAAAATGAAGGAACTACTCTTAGGTTTGTTGATAACGATGGAAAGACATAAACCCTCCCCCCAATGATCATCTAGATTCTTACGTTCACGTGACAGTGACGTGAAAAAAGCATGATTCGACTTTTTGAGTTGAAGTTGAAAAGTTGAATCTCCCGCGGTGTCCATCACCCGGTCCATAAAAAAATTCGATCTAGAGTCTAGCTCTAGATATCTAGATCTAGACTCTAGAGCAACGGAACCTATTACCGACAGGGCTCAGTCGAAACCCACGCAAATTATTGAGCATAATGAGACCTAGAATCTATAGTATAGTGCATGATTTGGGGAGTGTCCCATTGTTCACGAGGGTTATTATCCATGTTGGGAACTCCGCCTGGAGGTTAATAAATAAAATAATAACCTCCCGAGAGGTTAATATTTCAGATAATAACCTGCAAGTTCTCGGTATGGAACCTACCAATTACGAGTGTGAGTGGGAAAACGTGTATATGAAACAACAGTTTTGTACACATTTAATTTTCAATGATCACAAGAACACACAAATGCACATCAAAATCACACATTCAAAACAAAATGCATATCGATTTGCACAGTATAGCATCATTTACTGGTAACTTGTATCCATGCGATATATCCACATTTTGTCGACGATATATTGGTACTTGGTTAATGAAATTATCCGCCCTTTTCCAGTTAAAACGGTATTTTTTGTGATTCCGGATGTTTTGATATTCCTGCGATATTCGACATACATGTGTATCCAGAACTGGGGCGAAATCCTGCAGAAATCTGCTGAGAAACATGCAGCTATGCACGCACGTTGTTCTTGCCCTGTGAATATAAATGGTATAAATTCGAAAAACAGTATTTGTTTAGGTAATTACATTTATAACGGATGTTCCGTATATACTTATAAACAGAAAGTTCATATCGTCATGTTATTAACTTACCAGTCGCATTTTGATGCAATGGATCAATCTTTAGAACCATCCTTAATGATTTCACCGTCGACGTCTGGAAGCTTGTGAATCTCACGAGTAAACTGAAAATATATCATTCATTTTCTTTTGTTAATGGATGCTTGTATTGTTTTACAGAGGTTATTATTTTTGTTGAATATATTACCTAAAAGCAGGCATCCATTAAGTCAGATAATGGGCTCGACACAGGTCATTATTAGAAACGAAGGCTTTCTCGGCTTCGCCTCGAAAGTCCTTCGTTTCTAATAATGACCTGCGTCTCGCCCATTATCTAATACATAACGAGTTGGGAAATGTAGGGTAATAGGCTTTCTCGTGAAATAGGTCCCGCTACATTATGACGAGGCTTATTTAGAATAGTAACACTATTTTAATTCAGTCAATTTCTATATATCTTGGTGGAGGATGGACGGACGCACTAAAATCATAACTTCCGAAATAAACGGGATCTGTATCACGATATGGCCGGATAAAAATATCATTTGGACATATAGTCATAATCCTCTGTATACAGGTACACCCCTTTTTTGATGCATACAGAAAAGGGCCGGAAGGGAAAAGAATGCTAATTTTTGTTCATAATTCATTGCAATCAAATGGGTAAAAAAACTCACCCGCTAAGTCTTGCTGATATCCGATCACACCATCGTTCAGATTCGTTCTCATCATCCAAAGAAATAACGTTTTGCGATAATAGTATTCCGCCAATAACAACAGGTTTGAATACGAATTGAAATCCCCAGTGTTAATATCCAAGTTCTGCATTTTCGCACCATTGAACGTTATTTTAGTGTTTTCCGTGGTAAAGTGAGCACGCCTTTTGCCGCGTTCACTTTTATAATGCTTCACATGAGCAATACACACAAACAAGTTACTATGGAAACAGGTAAACACATCCACTAGAAATATGCTCGTTTGGACATGTACATAGTAGCCATAATAAGAGAATGCTCTCTGGAGTTGAATGTCGCCATGTAAATACCTGAGTTGAGCCGGAGACGTGTGACTGTTGATCTTGGTTCCACTTTACCGCATTTTGAAAACAGGGTTTTGCAATACATTAATCGGCGTCATATACAAGGGGTTATGTATTCACTGTAATTTTCATTCAAGTATTTTCAGTTTTTGTGTCCATTCAAGTGTGACCATTTATGTACATGCCTGGTCGAACTGTAGCGTTATGGGCAATTTCTAGGGGGTGAAATCATGCACTATATAGGATAGTGACCACGGTTTCGTGATTCGCCCAGTTAGTAACCCCCTTCGCGCTCGTGGGAGGTTACTAACTGGGCGAATCACGAAACCGTGGTCACTATCCCATACATAGTGACCAGTGCTCGTACTGGGACCAGTGCTCGTACATTCAATGAAATGTGCCATATGAGCTGCGCCATGGTATGAATTTGGAATTATTACCCTCGACCCGATAGGAGGAGAGGGTATTGCATTTGGGCCTGTTTGTCTGTCTGTCCGCGCGCATAACTCCAAAACAAATCGACTTCAAACTTATGGAGATGAAGCGGTATGGCAGTGGCTCGGTCCTCCTCAAATTTTGTTGGAATCGGATAAAAACGGTTGCCATGGCAATGGAAAACGTGAAAATCACATAAATGTCTTTAACTCCGGTTCTACTTGATATTAATTTTACCACTTTCATTTTCAACATTATGGGGGGGGGGGAAGGGGGGGTCATACTGTTATTAAGGCATTTCGGCAGAAATGCCTTTATGGTTTTAGCAGATTTTTTTTTTTTTTTTTTTTTTTTTTTTTTTTTTTCTTCTTCCGCCACTTTTGGTTTCCGGACGATAACTTTAGATTGCCTTGACGGATTCTACTCAAATTTTCACCACAAGTCAGAAATGATATGTGGAAGAACCCTATTCTTTTTGAGCCGGATCCGAGGTCCGTGAGGTCCGTGAGGATGAAATCAAGGCTAATTTTGAGACTTGGTTTCCGGACGATAACTGGAAAAATATTTACGCAATAGTTGCAGAACTCTGCATGGAGGTTCATATGCCACCAGGGAAGAAACCTATTGATTTTGGTGATCGATCCGTCAAACGACCTTTGACCTAGAGGTCGAAATAATTTTTTGCTGATTCATCCTTGAGGCTTCCTGCATATCTCAGAAACCGTGCATCGTAGAGCGAAACGGACGTTATTTTCGGACTCGTCGCCCTAGACAAACATCTCTAGGGTGTATTATTTTTTTTTGATCCGGCTCCGAGGTCTGTGAGGTCCTTGAGGATGAAATCGAGGCTGATCTTGAAACTTGGTTTCCGGACGATAACTCGAAAAATATTCAGGCAATAGTTGCAGAATTTTGCACGGAGGTTTATATATCAACAGGGAAGAACCCTATTGATTTTGGGATCGATACGTCAAACGACCTTTGACCTAGAGGTCGAAATAATTTTTTGCTGAGTCATCCTTGAGGCATCCTGCATATCTCGGAAACGGTGCGTCGTAGAGCGAAACGGACGTTATTTTCGGACTCGTCGCCCTAGACAAACATGTCTAAGGGGTATCATGGATGAACTTTGACCTTGACCCAAATTTTTTTGCCGAGTCGGCATTTTTCGTTTTCGTCGATATCTCGGAAACGGTGCGTCGTAGAGCGAAACGGACGTTATTTTCGG
Organism: Terebella lapidaria; assembly: GCA_949152475.1. Classification (NCBI taxonomy): domain Eukaryota; kingdom Metazoa; phylum Annelida; class Polychaeta; order Terebellida; family Terebellidae; genus Terebella; species Terebella lapidaria. Next base: position 7,278,023 of record OX424562.1, read on the forward strand.
ACTCGTCGCCCTAGACAATCGTCGCCCTAGACAAACATGTCTAAGGGGTATTATGGATGAACTTTGACCTTGACCCGAAATTTTTTTGCCGAGTCGGCATTTTTCGTTTTCGTCGATATCTCGGGAGCGGTGTGTCGTAGAGCGAAACGGACGTTATTTTCGGACTCGTCGCCCTAGACAAACATGTCTTAAGGGTATTATGGATGAACTTTGACCTTGACCCAAAATTTTTTTGCCGAGTCGGCATTTTTCGTTTTCGTCGATATCTCGGAAACGGTGCTTCGTAGAGCGAAACGGACGTTATTTTCGGACTCGTCGCCCTAGACAAACATGCCTAAGGGGTATTATGGATGAACTTTGACCTTGACCCGAAATTTTTTTGCCGAGTCGGCATTTTTCGTTTTCGTCGATATCTCGGAAACGGTGCTTCGTAGAGCGAAACGGACGTTATTTTCGGACTCGTCGCCCTAGACAAACATGTCTAACGGGTATTATGGATGAACTTTGACCTTGACCCGAAATTTTTTTGCCGAGTCGGCATTTTTCGTTTTCGTCGATATCTCGGAAACGGTGCGTCGTAGAGCGAAATGGGCGTTATTTTCGGACTCGTCGCCCTAGACAAACATGTCTAAAGGGTAATATTGATGAACTTTGATTTTGACCCGAAATTTTTTTGCCGAGTCGGCATTTTTCGTTTTCGTCGATATCTCGGAAACGGTGCTTCGTAGAGCGAAACGGACGTTATTTTCGGACTCGTCGCCCTAGACAAACATGTCTTAAGGGTATTATGGATGAACTTTGACCTTGACACGAATTTTTTTTGCCGAGTCGGCATTTTTCGTTTTCGTCGATATCTCGGAAACGGTGTGTCGTAGAGCGAAATGGACGTTATTTTCGGACTCGGCGCCCTAGACAAACTTGTCCAAGGGGTATTATGGATGAACTTTGACCTTGACCCGAAATTTTTTTGCCGAATCGGCATTTTTCGTTTGCGTCGATATCTCGGAAGCGGTGTGTCGTAGAGCGAAACGGACGTTATTTTCGGACTCGTCGCCCTAGACAAACATGTCTTAAGGGTATTATGGATGAACTTTGACCTTGACCCGAAATTTTTTTGCCGAGTCGGCATTTCTCGTTTTCGTCGATATCTCGGAAACGGTGAGTCGTAGAGCGAAACGGACTTTTTTTTCGGACTCGTCGCCCTAGACAAACATGTCTAAGGGGTATTATTTTAACGGTAAATTTTTTTGCGGAGTCGACATTTTTCATTTTCGTCGATATCTAGTATATATTATAAATTAATCATCACACACTGGGAGGGTCGGAGTTTGAATTTGAGTTAATTTAAGAAAATCTGTATGTTGAAATAGTGAATTAAGTGAAAACAATCCACTCAACATGGATTGATGGTTCATTGGAGTGCTACAACAGAATCCATCTTTTTGTCACATTATCTGCACTATAGTTCCGCCGAAATTTGATCTTAGAAAGGACCATCCAGGATCAGGAGATGTCATGTTACATGTGACTCGACAACTGCTCACCACCCCCAGACTGAAACATTGTTCATGTTACAACAGTAATAACATGCCGGTTATCATTATCATCAAATGTAAATATTGAAATCACCCATAATGTTAATGTTCACCCATAATGTTAATGAATATTATTAAGAGGAATACTGCTTGGGATAAAAAATAGTCTCAGAACTTTTAGTACCATGTAGTACTGACATTGATTAAATACACTGGCATGGCAGATTGGCAGTGATGATATTTTATCTGAATTAACATATTTTGGGCAACAGGGATGACAGGGCCTCCGTGGATACACCCACGCGGTCATAGGCAACCAAATCGTTGAGTTGTTTCGTTGCAAGAACAAGGTCATAAAATACTGTAAATTTTTTAGCAAAATTTTGTACCGTCAGAAACCCATGAGAGACTGATGGGTTTCTGGTACCGTGCATGCTTCAAATAGGGCAAGGACATCAAGTTATTATATGTGTCTGTCTGTGTCATTGGCAAATTCTCAAATCGTCTTCCTTACTAGTACTTGTTCACTTCATACTCAGGTTTGTACAATACTTGATTGGCATTACAATTTGGCTTTGCAGTTCTGGTGTTTGCTGCATGTGCACTGGCTCAGCACCATGAGTCACTCCTGCTGGCACAGATTATGGACCAGTATGATATCAGAGAGAGGCCTGCTGTGCAGATTACAGATTCTGTGGAGGTCCAGCTTGGAGTAGCTCTACGTCAGATCGTGTTACTGGTAAGTACTGCTGCCATGGTTTACTAATAAAGATACTGTTAATACACATCTCGCAACTACATGACAGAGGTAATATTGCTGTGTAATGTGTATTTAATTTTTCCATCAGCAATTTACCCATATGAGTAGCAGAATTCATGTTATGAAAAAACTGTATTTTCCACGTTTTACAGGACCAAAAGACACAAATTATGACAGCTACCTTCTGGGTTCGACATGTAAGTACACTTCACTGGTATATAGCACTGAAAATAAATTGTACTGGTATTGCAGTTATTCAATGATACCATTAGCAATGCACACAGGAGTACTAGTTGAAGAACGTCTACGAATTGATACCATGGAAAATATTTCGCCTTACATTACAGTACTGGACTGACTACCGGCTGCAATGGGATCCTGATGATTGGAACGGCACAGAGTCTTTGTTGATTCCATACCTCCAGCACTGGCGACCAGATGTTACTCTATATAACAAGTGAGACATTCTGAATAGAAATCTGTAAACCTCAACCGAAAGAAACTTCGTAGCAGTGTTCAGATCAGATGACTTGTAGTACTAATACTCAATGATGTTTTTCAGTGCGGACGAAGAAGTGGAACCTGTTTTGAAGTCGGATTTGTTGTCAGAAGTTTTCTACACTGGTCGCTTAACTTATGTCTATCCCATTGTGTTCAAAATTCCCTGTGTCTTGGACATCCAGTATTTCCCTATGGATCAACAGAACTGCACGTTAACTCTTGGCCCTTGGAACTATAAAAGTCGTCACATAAATCTGACAGCGTCCACTGGTGTACCAACGAATGATACCTACTACTACAGGCTGAACAGCGAATGGGCTTTGGTTAGCATGGAAGCATTCAGAAAGTCAACGAAGTATTCATGTTGCCCCGATCCATACATTGAGATCAACTATCACATCGTATTGAGACGTCGATGGATCATGCATTTCATGTACCTGTTCTTGCCCAACATCTTCAACAATATGATGGCCGTTATGCAGTTCGTTTTGCCTTGTGACAGTTCTGAAAAGATTGCCCTTGGTGAGTAGGCAGTGAACTATGTAGTTTCAGCAGGATCATACTGAACTTTTTGCATATATTCTTCACAAATTTTGGACAGTTTACTAAATTTTATTTTGTATGATTAATTTCTGTTCAAAATCATCTCCAAACTTTTAGGTATCACCCTGTTTCTGACCAACATTGTGTACCTGTTGCTGTTGAATGAAACGCTACCGATTTCCAGTACCGTACCTATAATGAGTAAGTATTTTTTGTTGTTATTTGCTGTTGTGATATTGTAGCCCCAGTGGTTCATATTATTTGGATAGATCAGGAAGCAAATAGATCAAGAATCTGATTATGATATCTTAAAAAAAAAAAAAAAATCTGATTATGATATCTTGAGTGATTACTAATAACTTCTTTGGATGTCTTGTGTATAAAAATTAGTGTGTGTTCTACAACATGTGTCTGCATGATTCATTGAAATGTACATGTAATTCTCAGTTTGAGTTCAGCAGCTTTTCCTAAATTAGGTGACCATACTTTTGTACATGTACAATTATAGTTGTCACAGCATGTGTAATACATCACAGCATATTAAATTAACATAACATGATAAACACAAAGGATACACAAGATCACATGGGGTTTTGAAACACATACAAAATAAAACATGATCAATAACAAATTCAACATGTTCAGTATTGTGTCTGAACTGTTTCATGAGTTGCATACAATTATTTGAAGCAGATATATTTTCTGTTCTGTGTAATGAATATTCAATAAGACTGACCCTGAACTCAGTCAGATATGAGGTCTAGTACCTATTAAAATGTCATCTGATTCCTAACTAGTGTGTGATTGAAAAGAAAAGTATGATTTTGTTAGTAGTGAGACCACGGTTATGAGTATAAAAAGTGGAAAATACGCGGTTTTTGTTTCTGCATCCTGGTTTGCTGTTACATTTTGGCATCCTCAAGGAATTGCATTATAGAAAGGTACTAGTAAAAGAATTTAAATTAAAGAATCAAATCTGGAATTAAATTTGTTGCTGTTAGATATTCGAATCTTGCTATGCAGATGATCTTCCCTTCACTTTTTATAATGCTTCTATGATTCTTAACTGAGGATGGAACACATTCAGTAACAAAAAGTGTACTATAAATTTTGAAATTTGCTGAGAGCTGAATTTCACAATCCCAAGATTTTTTTTGTAGTTTGTGCCATTGACAGGTAATTCACAATTGTAATGTGGTCTTACTACTAGCAAAAATCCACTGTAGCTCAAAATACCATCAGAACAGATTTAAACTACTAGTATATTGAGAAGAAGTTTGACATATTTCATTTGATGTGCATGTACACTTTTGAAACTATGGAGATTTGTTCCATCCTCAAAACTTGACTGTGAATGTGAATCTAGATTCGAATGTAATAATAAGAAGTTTGATATACCAGTATCAACTGTGTATATAATTTGTTATTCCATGTTTTGACATAGATCTGATGTCTGTGTTTTCTTTTTCAGTCATATACATGTCGGCTACCATCGTATTGGTAGGAACTTCCTTGCTGTCGTCCATTGGTATTCTATGGATTCATCACAATGGAAACCATGACAATCATCTGAGAGTTCCGCAATGGGCCAGAACATTCTTCCTGAAGTGGTTGGCCACGGGCCTTGGAATGGCCAATCAAATAACGCAAGATGAGGACCATGAAAGCAAGGTACTCATAATTCAAAATTACTGGGCAGTTACATGTATGTGTTAGTGTAAAACTACTGTAAAAAAACTAGTATTTTGATGGGCAATTTTTTTGACAGCAAGGAAGGAACTGCAAAATTAAATCTCACTCAAATTAGATTTCAGGTTCTGAAACTGTAAAATTAATTATCCGCTGAATAATATGGGATTTACATTCGCCAAATGTAATAGCTGTATTTGTCTTTTTACAGTACAAGGAATGCATACTGTAAAACGACTAATTTTGGCGGCTATTAAATTTGGCGGTTTTGAGCCCCACGTCATTTGACGGAGATTAAATTTGGCGGTTTCAAACCACATATATTTCTTATCATATATCTAGTTAATTCGGCGGACAATTTAATTTAGCGGTTTTTCCCCTACCGCCAAATGAATCGTCTGCCAAAATTAGCCGTTTTACAGTACTCAATCCACAGTTTTGCTTTACAATAGCTCTCATCAGGTATATATTTTTTACTATCGAAAGCCTTGAGCTGAAATTTAGGTGAAAAAAGGGCCTCAGCTTCATGCCGGATAATGATTTGAGTGACATACCAGTTACTTTTCACACACATCAACATCTTATAAAACCATACAAATGCAGATTAATGGTCTTCAACAAAACGTTTACTATGGTTTGAATTTTTTTTTTATAATACTGTGTTGTATCCCTAACAGTTGCTGGCGTACCAATCTAGTGTAGTGTTTGAAGGAATTGACCAAGAAGAGCAGCCAAAGCAGGAGGCAGCTAGGGAAGACCAGCCAAAGTCTCAGTTTTTGTCATCTCCCTATCAAAGGACAAGACAACTTTCCATCAGTGTCAACAACATCAAGGAGTACAAGGATATTATCCTTGCCAAAATACTCAAACACTGCGAGACATTCAAAGAGGAACGAGCTGAGAAGGTATGGCTGACTACAGTACATGTAGTTCAACATTGATTGGTCATCACATTGAAAAGTTCTTTAAGATTTCACACTCCTACACATGTACCATTATTTGATATGTGATAATATTTCTCTCTGTATTCGAAAAAATGATCCAATTAAAAACCTTGATAGTTTTGTTCTGTATTTCTCAGGTCCGTGCCGAAGAGCTGAGTTGTGAATGGCAGCAAATGGCCATGGTCATCAATCGAGTCATGACACTTGTCTATTTGACAGCGACCATCAGCTTGTGGTTGTTCGTCTACATCAGCATGCCAAGTTATGAGTCTGATAACTTCATTGATTAGGCAGTATTCTTGCATTCAATAGTTGAAACAAAGTCATTATTCAAACAGTGGTACTATTTTGTTTGTTTATTCATGCTTTTGTATAAATTATTGTATCCCCGTTGGATTTGCCATCGTTGCGCCAACCCTTCCTTGGGACTTTTTATAAGAATGCTCTATCGGTTGCATTTCTCATCAGAGACATACTGGTGGGAAAATGGTACATTTGTGTTGACTTTAGCCATATTGGATGAAATTTGAGTGTGATTCACACAATTGGTAGTTTAGGGACTGCGAGTTTTTAGACAACATGAGGGATCGCAGCGCCAAGACCAAAAATGAACACCTTATGATGGCAAACAGAGCCGGTCATCGCATTTACTGAGTATCGGCATTCCTGACAAGCAATACTGTTGTATGATTGTTAAGTAAAATGTGTGGCAAAAAGGGAAGACAGAAATTCTCGGATGACAGATAACAAGTTAGGATAAGAGTGTTTCGATTTTTAATGAGACTTTAATTTCGTCTTGGGCGCTCAATAAATTTTTCTCTCACGTTGGATCACGTTCGCTGTAAAACAGTATGCATTCGGTGCAACCAGAGCCTAGACCTCTAAATTGTGTCGCCAAGAGCGGAACTAGTATTTTGTTCTGTGATACAATAGACGACCACAGGCTGCACAATGATTCCACTTCACCTTTAGAGGAAGTACCCGTTTGTATTGACATATAGTTAGACCATGACACCTGCTGCTTAGCAACAGATTTGGAAAATTGATGAAATTAGCCTTTCTGACACTATTTATGAGTGCATTAGGCCATTCTTGTTTAATTTTACTGTTTCTCGTCCCCGCGCGCCTAGCTTTTGGCTAAATTCTGAGAAAAAACAAACAAGATAAATATGTAATATTGTGGGAAATAATGCGATTTTGACACAGAATTCCGCCAATCTCTGTAAAGTTTACTGTTCTCTCATAGTGGTCGTGCAGCACAACTTATCCGACGGGCGAGTGTGTATACAAGATGCATCCTGTGTTTTGCTGAAAGTAGCATTTCAAATTAACACTTCTTACCATAAATAAAGTTCTAGGATTCAATATGGAACTATGATGTATCTTTAAATGCTCATACACATAGGCCTCAACATCGCTTGCTTTCAGAGAATTAATGCAAGTTATGTGGTTTTTAATTTGAGGGTCCGTTTGTTTTTCCGACCTCCCT